>CM030016.1:22244506-23671283 GCA_017639485.1 Pluvialis apricaria
GGAGTTGCTGCTGCTGTCGATCGCTGGGGAGTCACAGGAGGACCCCGATGGCAGCTGGCTGGCGGTGCTGGAGCTGCTGGTCTCCGGTACTGGGGAGCTCTGGGATGGCCCCGGCACCACCTGGCTGGGGGTGCTGCTCTCATCACTTGGGGAGGGTGCCCGGCTCCTGGCACGGCATCTTCTGGGCCCTGGCACCGCCTGGCTGGGGGTGCTGCTCTCAGCACTTGGTGAGGGTGCCTGACTCCTGGCACGGCGTCTCCTGGGCCGGCTGTAGGGATTTGGTGCCCGATGTTGACGGCGGGAGCTTGCTCTAACCCGCACGGGCCCAGGGGAGCTGGAGCGGCTGCCGCTGTCAAGCTCTGGGGAGCCGCAGGAGGACCCCGATGGCAGCTGGCTGGCGGTGCTGGAGCTGCTGGTCTCTGCTGCCGGTGAGCTCTGGGATGGCCCCAGGCCTGCGTGGCTGGTGGTGCTGCTCTCAGCAGCTGGGGCTGGCTCACAGCTGCTCCCATGGCGTCTGTTAGGCCGGCTGTAGGGCGTCCCGGCTCGACGTTGCAACCGGGAACGGTTTCGTGTGCGGTCAGGTCCAGGTGGGCTGGAGCGGCTGCCGCTCTCAATTGCTGGGGCGGCCTGGGATGGACTTGATGCCGCCTGGCTGGTGGTGCTGGGGCTGCTGGTCCCGGGTGCTGGGGAGCTCTGGGAAGTCCCCGCTCTTGCCTGGGTGGCGGTGCTGTGGCCGGTGAGCGCCGAGCTGGCACTGGAGGCTGTAAGGGGAAGCAGGAACGTCAAGGGCACGGCCCCGCAGGCCCAGGGCAGGACAGGCCAGAGCGGTGCCCCCAGCGCTCCTGGAGCAGAGAGGCTCTGCCAAGCCCACCCTGGGCACCCGCTGCCAGGCCTTGCCTGGCCCCAGCCCCGGGGCACCCGGGTGTTTTGCCTCTTACAGGTGCCCAGGCCAGCACAGCTGTCACACTCCCATCTGGCTGTCCTGCTCCTCAAAGAGGAGCATCGCCTGTGGGTGCCCTCGGCAGCGCAGGAGCGGCACAGGAGCAGTTCCCAGGGCCTGGGGAAGCAAACGGGTTCACGGCTGTGAGGACAAAGTGACCGCAGCACAGGATTGTGCCGCAGACCTCTTGTTCTCAGTCCTTCCCCTTCGAGCCCTTGGCCCCAGGGGCACAGCGCTGGCAACTTACCCCTCTTCGTCTGCCTGCTCCCTGCCTCCTGGACAGAGGCACTCGCTGGCATCACAGCGGCTGTGCCTCTCGCTGTGTGCTGCGTACGCCTGGCCGTCCTCCCATGATGGCAGTCTGATGGAGAAAGGAAAATTGATGAGCCCCCACTGACCTGGCATGAGACTGTACCCGGCGTGCCTGCTCTGCTCCCCCTGCCCTGTTTCCAACTCCTCTGTGAAGGTGAAGCCCAGGCTCACAGGACAGCGGAGAGACAGGACTGCTGGGCAGGCCCTGGCACAGCACACGCTGCCACCCTCCTGTCTTGCGAGGCGGGCAGAAGGACACCAACCTGATGGGGATTCGGATCCCCATGGTGAGCATTTCCGAGAGAAATGCATCCCTGTCTCCACAGAGTGGGCACCGGAAAGAAGTAACGCCGGCATGCACAGCCTGACCCTGCAGGGGGAACATAAGGAGCCCGAGTGAGACCCTGCTGGTGCTGAGCGCCTGCCGTGCCCCGGGGGCAAGGGTACGACTCCTACCTGGATGCAGCCCCTGTGGAACCAGGCGCTTTTGCATGCTGGGCACACCATGGTGGTGTAGGACTTTCTGTCCTCCACAGGGTCCAGGCAGATGAGGCAGGTGGTGTCCTCCGCCGGAGCCACCTCCACTGACTGCTCTGGGCGGTGCTCCCAGCAGAAGGACCTGGGGAGAAGAGGAAAGGGATGGGTGAGGTGAGAAGTGCTGGGTCCTTCCCCGGTGGTGGCGATGAGGGGAGAGGAGGTACCTGTACTGCAAAAGGAACTGGGTGATACATCCACCCTCCACGGCACAGGGGAGATGGAAAGCTGCGGTCGCAGCCTGTCTCCCAGCAGGTGATGGTGGCCCCACTCTCGCCACAGACGAAGCAGTGCTGGGAAAGAGCACAGCAGCCTCCATCAGCGGAATTGGGCCACGGCTGGGTCGCAGCCTGCAGATCCGCCTGGCGGAGGAGGCTCCTGTGCCACAGAGGAGCCTCTGTGGAGCTGCTGGGAGCAAGTCCCAGAGCTGCTTGGAAGGGCTGGGATTTCTTCCTTGGGGTCTGGGCTAAGCTCCGGCAAACCTCTCCTGGCACAAATCTCCCTGTTCTTGTCAGGACCTTACCTTCTGTTTTGCTCGCTTGGTTGTACGCCGAACATCCTCAAGGAGGAATCCCATGAGTCCTCCATTGTTGTCCGGTTGTGGAAAAAGGTCATTGGCAAAATACTGCAGAAGAGAAAAGACAAGGAGCTGATGAGGAGAGGAAGGCAGGGACTGCCTGTCGGGAAGTTGGAGGAAGCCCCGGAGGAACTCACCAGGCAAAACTCATGGGCACAGGACCTGTGATAGGTTATCTTGCACCCACAGATATCTGGGTCAGCCTCTGCCCGGCGACACAGCATGCACACTGGAGGGGAGAGAGCAAAGGGCGCCGGGAATGAGCACCTCTGCGGGGCCGGGGGACGCATCCCTGAGGGATTGCCCCCCGGGGCCCGTCTGCCCCTGCCCAGCTGGCTGATGGGCAGGGCTGGAGGCCGCGGGGAGGAAGGGGGCATTGCAGGCAGGGCTGTCCCAGCAGGTGCCCACTGCCCAGCCTGGGCCGCGCCGGCTGAGGCAGTGCTTGGGGAGCTTGGGGAGCTCCTGCCTCCCCCGGCCACTGCTCTCGGCCCCACACTGACCGCCCCGACAACCCCTCTGCCGGGCTCTGGGAGGGATACTTTGCTCTCACCCTGCTGCATCGAGGTGGGGGCATTCCGCTTTCTTGCAGACATGGCACACATCAACGCTGAGCGTATGGAGTCCAAGTCCCAGCAGCGCTGGGCTGTCACCTCCAAGTGCTCCTCAGCTGACCCTGAGGGAGAAGCGGGACACGGGTGGTCTTGCAGCACAGGCTCAGAGCCCCGAGGTGTGGGGCCCCCCTCCTCCCTCGGCAGCCCGGCTCAAGCCCCGTCCCTCCCCTGCCCTCTCCTCACCTCACCAGGTCGCACTGAGGCCGGCCGGTGCCCTTTTATAGCCTTGGCCCCGCGTGTCACAATGGCCACCGTGACATCAGCACCGCTGGCCTGGGCACGCCCCAAACACGGACAGGGATGCCCACGGCCACCTGCCACCCACTCTGAGACGGCCACCGCCTCACAGGTCAGCCTGGCCTGGCTCACACAGCCCATCCGCTCAGGTGCGGTGGCTGGCCGGGGCACCGCAGAGGACCGCAGGAGAGCACCTCAATGTCACAGCTGGCCCAGTGTCTTTCTCCTGGACGCCTTAGCGCTTTGGTGCCGTGCTGCCTCCAGAACAAAAAGCAGTGGGACCGCAAGCTGGGGAGTCACGGCAGAAATGGCCCTTTTCCATGGCAAACAGAGGCAGAGCGAGCCTTTCCTTGGTGGGGTAGGGAACTGCCCAGTGGTTGTGGGTCAGCTTTGGAGGCAGTGGGTGGGAGTGTTGATCTGTTGGAGGGGAGAAAGGCTCTACAGAGGGATGCGGACAGGCTGGATCCATGGGCCGAGGGCTGTCAAGCACTGGAAAAGGCTGCCCAGGGAAGCGGTTGAGTCACCATCCCTGGAGGTATTTAAAAGATGCGTAGACGTGGTGCTTTGGGACACGGTTTAGTGGTGGACTTGGTAGTGTTAGGTCAACAGTTGGACTCGACGATCTTAAGGATCTTCTCCAGCCTAAATGATTCTATCTACAGTTCAGTTATTGCTTAAGCACCATTTGATTTGACAGAAACCAGACAGTGTCTCAGGCACAACCGGAGCGGGAAGAAAGGAATGCAAAATCCAGTGTTGGAGAATCTGGGTCCAAAATGCAATCCAGGGCAGAGATAGAAACGTGAAACCCCACGAAGCCCTTCTACTGTGCTAGCTGGCTGCCACGCCTGAGAGGGACTAGAGGCTTCCCAGGCCTCAGCTCCTGCTTTGAGAGGGTCCTCAGCCATCCTCTTCTACCAGCCCCCTTCCAAGCCAAACTCTGGTGCTCAGGGTTTCCTTCTCACCAGGCTTTTGCAGATTTCGCTTGGCATTCCGGCGCCAGGGCATTACAGAGCTCCGTTAGCAGATGCCGCCAGAGGCGAAGGGTGCAGGGAAGGAGCGCGTCGGATCACAGCGAGGCTGTGCATGGCCACAGCTCTTTGGCCAGCTCCATTCGAGCTCCATATCTCAGGAGTGCCTCTGGGTTCATGTCGCAATCCATTCCCCAAAGAGCACGACCTGTTCTGGCCATGTCTAGACCTTCACATCTTCCCAATCACGACAGTCAAGAATAGAAGGACAAAGAGCTGCCACCGAGTCCTCTCTTGGACCCTCTGTACCTCTTTTCCTTCCTCATTGCCTCTTTGTTGGCACAAAAGCCCGCCGGGTCTCCCAGGTTCCCCCGCCTTCCGCAGAGAGGACAGCTGCTCCCTACCTACTTCTAGGAATCAACTTCCATGCGGCGTCAAGGCCTCTCAGGAAGCACTCCATGCACACACCATAAGACCACCTGTAGTTTGCCTGAAGAGCAGGGGCCTGTTCAAATCTGGACAGCCACCCCACAGGGTTTCCTTCACACTTTGGTCACCATGATTCTTTGACTCCACCTTCTAGCTCTCCACAAGAATCCACAGAGCTGTGCAGCAGTCACTCTGCAACCCCCTCTTTTCTCCTTCCGGCACTAGGAAGGCACTTGCTGGTCTCCAACAGCAGAGAAATCCTTTTGGATGACTGACGTTTCCCAGGCCCCTTGTTACCCTCCCGTAGAGCACCAGGGATTCTTTTGCCCTAAAGGGCACATGATGGGCCTCAAGGTCTCAGGAACAGGCAGTGCTCTGAGTCTCCTGGACTCTGTGGAGGAAAGTCCTTACCAGGTGCTTGCAACCTCCGTTAGAAAGCATTTCTTGGCTTATGCTGCAAGAAGGAAGCCTTCAGTTGGTACAGCAGCAATGACGTGGGGGAACAGTTTGTGTGGTATGACACCAAACTGGGAGGAGCGGCTGACACACCAGAAGGCTGTGCCGCCATTCAGCGAGACCTGGCCAGGCTAGAGAGTTGGGCAGAGAGGAACCTAATGAAGTTCAACAAGGGCAAGTGTAGGGTCCTGCACCCAGGGAGGAATAAGCCACTGCAGCGGTACAGGTTAGGGCTTGAGCTGCTGGAAAGCAGCCCTGCAGAGAGAGACCTGGGAGTCCAGGTTGGCAATGAGTTGGCCATTGCCAGCAATGTGCCCTTGTGGCCGAGAAGGCCAATGGTATCCTGGGGTGCGTTAAAAAGAGCGTGGCCAGCAGGCCGAGGGAGGTCATCCTCCCCCTCTATTCTGCCCCGGTGAGGCCACATCTGGAGTACTGTGTCCAGCCTGGGGCTTCCCAGTTCCTGAAGGACAAGGCACTACTGGAGAGAGCCCAGCTACAAAGATGATCCAGGGACTGGACCATGTCTGTGATGAGGAAAGGCTGAGAGACCTGGGCCTGTTCCACCTGGAGAAGACAGAGCAGGGATCTCCTCAATGCCTATAAATACTCCAAATGCTTTTCAGCTGACCATGAGTGAGAAGCGGTTCAGGGGGGCTTGTGGCACAGTCCAAGAGCCCCGATGTGTGGGGCTCCCCTCATCCCTCACAATCCCCATCTCACTGGTGCTCAGGGTTTCCTTCTCACTAGGCTTTTGCAGACTTCGCTCAGTCTTTTGTTGCCAGGGCATTACAGAGCTCCGTTAGCATATGCCAACAGAGGCGAAGGGTGCAGAATCACAAGAAAAAGTAAAACTGAAGTCTGTAAACCAACTCCACTACAGCCAAATTCTGTACCCCTGAGCAGGAAACACTTACAGAGGTAAACAACGTTGTTCAGGAGGACTCCTCTTGAGACCATCTATTCAATGCACCAGCTCAAGTTGTCATGGGAGAACGTCCAGGTGTACGCAGCACACAGTGAGAGGCACAGCCGCTGTGATGCCAGCGAGTGCCTCTGTCCAGGAGGCAGGGAGCAGGCAGACGAAGAGGGGTAAGTTGCCAGCGCTGTGCCCCTGGGGCCAAGGGCTCGAAGGGGAAGGACTGAGAACAAGAGGTCTGCGGCACAGTCCTGTGCTGCGGTCACTTTGTCCTCACAGCCGTGAACCTGTTTGCTTCCCCAGGCCCTGGGAACTGCTCCTGTGCTGCTCCTGCGCTGCCGAGGGCACCCACAGGCGATGCTCCTCTTTGAGGAGCAGGACAGCCAGATGGGAGTGTGACAGCTGTGCTGGCCTGGGCACCTGTAAGAGGCAAAACACCCGGGTGCCCCGGGGCTGGGGCCAGGCAAGGCCTGGCAGCGGGTGCCCAGGGTGGGCTCGGCAGAGCCTCTCTGCTTCTGCAGACACTCTGCAGCGTAGAGGCTAAATAGACATAAGAATTAGACCTTACATGTAAAAATATAATTCATTCAACAATAAGCAGACAACACCAGCAAGATGTGTCCTTAATATTTATTTATGTACAGACTCAACATGTATTTTCATAAAGTCTCTCTCAACCCCGTTCAGCACTGGGGCCTGAGAACGCACCAAAATAACCCTGTGTTGTCTTTGTTACATGATCATATTCTCCAAAATCTTGCAAAGCAGCAAGTCACATTTAAACCATGTAGACAAAACACAACAAACCTTGGTACAAACACTGAATTGACACAATAAACATGTACCTAATTAATAAAAAGTTTAACAGTCTTTTCTATTATTTGATATGATGATGATGATACCAAGCTGTTTGGCGAGGCAGACACGCTGGAGGGGAGGGATGCCATCCAGAGGGACCTGGACAGGCTGGAGCGGTGGGCCCAAGCCAACCTCATGCAGTTCAACGAGGCCAAGTGCAAGGTCCTACATCTGGGTCGGGGCAATCCCAAGCACAAATACAGGCTCGGCGGGGAACGGCTGGAGAGCAGCCCTGTGGAGAAGGACCTGGGGGTGCTGATTGATGAGAAGCTCAACATGAGCCAGCAATGTGCGATCGCAGCCCAGAAGGCCAACCGTATCCTGGGCTGCATCAAAAGAAGTGTGGGCAGCAGGGCAAGGGAGGGGATTCTGCCCCTCTACTCCACTCTCGTGAGACCCCACCTGGAGTACTGCATCCAGCTCTGGAGTCCCCAGCATAAGAAGGACATGGACCTGCTGGAGCGTGTCCAGAGGAGAGCCACCAGGATGAGCCGAGGGCTGGAGCACCTCTCCTATGAGGAGAGGCTGAGAGAGTTGGGGCTGTTCAGCCTGGGGAAGAGAAGGCTCCGGGGAGATCTTATTGCGGCCTTCCAGTACCTAAAGGGCCTACAGGAGAGCTGGGGAAGGACTTTGTACTAGGGCATGTAGCGACAGGACGAGGGGGAACGGCTTTAAGCTGGAAGAGGGCAGGTTTAGACTAAACATTAGGAAGAAGTTTTTCACTTCAAGGGTGGTGAGGCACTGGCCCAGGTTGCCCAGAGAGGTTGTTGAAGCCCCGTCCCTGGAGGTGTTCAAGGCCAGGCTGGACGTGGCCTGGGGCAACCTGGGCTGGTGGGAGGTGTCCCTGCCTGTGGCAGGGGGGTTGGAACTCGATGATCTTCAAGATCCCTTCCGACCTAAACCATTCTATGATTCTATGATTTCTTATTAGGTCTTTGAAAGACTAGAATTTTAGAAGTAACGTTTTTCTGCAACTTCTTCGGACAAAAAACATGGAACATTTCTGACCAGTAAGATAAGAGAGAGTTACTGTTTTGCTTTCACTTTCCTTCTTGCATCCTTATGCTTCTTCCGGCATTCCTGAAAATATTTAAATTTTAACATAATATTATGAGAAGTTTTAAATTCACTTCCTTGCCTCAAACACTTCTTTTTACATGCAGTAAAGTCTCTGGCCCTGTACAACACAGAGATTCAGCAACTGACCTGACTGGACAGCACAACATGATGTTATATACCCTTCTATACTAAAAATTTTTAGTTCCCTGGTAATTATAAAGTTTCAAGCCCTTCTAAACGCCCTGAATTAGTTTTTAATGCAAATTAAGCAAATAAGCAACCATGTTCCCTCCTCATGCTGAGCTTTCAGCTGCCACTACCCAGTAATAGATGTTAAAATACTCACCTCGAGCAACAACCTACGTCTGTCTTCCCAACCATCTTTTTCTTCACCAAGGTCTACTGATCTACAGAATAACTTAGGGCCCTCTGCACAAAACAAAAACCAAATTAATACGGTGAAACTCTTCTGAATGGGCTGCTGTTTCTAAATCTCATGAGCAACACAGTGATAAAGTCAGGCGGCCTGTTCTTCATATTCCTCTCTTGCCCCCACAACACGTTTGGCTCAAACAGCAGCGTTATGTATTACAGCCTTGTGTACTGAAAAAAAGGAAAGGCAGCAGCAGTTTTCCTTAAAATGCTGAAATATAAATTGCAGTGAAACAGCATCTGTTTCATGAAAAGCTCAGCACCATTAACCCACATCTCCCCAGAAAATTTGTGCCTGCTAAGGATTCAAAGCTCAATTTTAACAAGCACTGTAAATCCGACAGGCTGGAAGGTTACAGTACGGTACCTGTATTAACACAGTAACTATCAGTAAACATATGTGTACAAGTTATCTAACATGTCTCAGGAAACAAACAGTAAGGCTGTCCTAATAATTTATTGTATAAAATATCAAAAGCAGTTGTTTTGGTGGCCTGCGGGTTGTTTGTGTTTTCTTTGTTTTTTTTTTTTTTGTTTGTTTGTTTTGTTGCTGTATTGTTTCTTTTTAACTACGTTAAAAACAGTTAAAAACAGTTTTAAAACTGTTGTTTACTAACCCCCCCCCCCCCCGTTATTTAGGATCAAGAACCATGTGGGCATACGTGGCTGATAAGAATATTCAATATTCTTAACGGTAACACTGGAAACATAAAAAAAAATGTTAAAAGATGATATATATGCCTGAAAGGATCCAAAACGTCTAGATGACTTGTCAAGTGATTTTATTTTTTTGGTAAGCCCTAAAAGACTAGCCACACATTAGGTAGATATCTGAAAAGAGGGAAAGACAGACAGTTGTTCAGCATTTATTTTACTAGGACTTCCTCATGCCATGTGCTACCACAACTTATACCACACGTAATGATCGAAATCTGCAATATTTTTTTTTCCTTAAACCTCTCATCTGTGTTTTAACTACAAAACATAAGTAACTAGGCAATATTTTTTTCTCATTGAATTTCAGCAAGAGTTAAAAATGGTGTGAATAAGTTCTGCTATACCTCTTAGTCGCTCATCATCTTTGGAGAAGAAAAATCTAGCACTGTCTGTCTGTGTAAAAGAGAAAAACCTAGACAAACACAAAGGAATTTTAGCATCATAAAAGTTACCATAAAATTCCATTAGACAAGTTAAAGCTGTAATGCTTCAGAGAAAATAGCATGCATTGAAGAACATTATTCCATAGTAACCAAATATAGCCTTCTATAAAAACAGATTTCTTAAGGAAACTTAACATATATTTTTGACTTTTGTCCAAACCCACTATCCCGTTAAGTTCTCATGCACTGAGCTAGAAACGCAGCTTTTATATTCAACTTCAAATCAAATGTGGTATTGGGCTTTTTGACTATTGCATTCTGTGCGATAAGGAATGGTTTCCTAAGACAACGACTTCCATTGTTCAGAGGTGTGGAATGAAGATGTCAGTTTCCCATGACCTGAGCGCTCCTATTAATATTCTCATAGCATCCAAGTACTACAACCAAGTAGACAACAAATACAAATATAACTTGCATTTCTTTGTCCCTTTCATTTTCTGATGCATCTGGTTCATCTTCACCCTCAGAACTGCTGTCTCGGAAACGTGGATCTTCTTGCCATGTGACTTTTACAGGTTTTATAGTTTCAAGTATGTAGGGCTCTGCAATAACATCACAATTAAAAAGATAATCAGATTATTCCCTTACTTTCCAGGAAAAATTTTTACTTCAGAGTGAAATACTTAAATTGGAAAAGACAGATTTAAGAAGGACAGAAACCTCCCCTCCCAGGTTTTCTATCACCCTCTGGGCAGCTGTGAATTTAGTTTGCTTTCTCATATGTCACAAATTCACCCTCAAAATTCACAACTAGTATCATCACAGCATAGGCAAAGAGTGCAGGAGTCCTTCTGAAGCTTGTTGTTAGGGCCCAGGGTTCTGTCCAGTCACTCCAACCTAACAAACATTATCAACCGCGTTGGGAGTCATTGTGCCTATTCATATTTTTAGCTTGCAGAAGTTGGAATAAAAGCTTTCTTTCACTGTGAACTATCTTAATAAGTTCCTTTGCAAGGAAACTCACAGTGCTGTAGCTTACTCTTTCTGTGCGTTTAAGCTATGTTGTTTTCATGTATGTATTCCCGCCTATAGCATACACAGCCAGTTGCCAAAAGCTCAGTTTACACGTAGTAATTTAAACACGTACCTGGGCCCTTCCTGCTTCACCTCGCCAAAAGGACTGAGGTTATCAACCTATGGTACCCTTTTCTTTCAGTGTATAAGCACAGGACTTGTCTGCATGACCAGAAGAGAGAAGAAGCTCCTGTACCGCCTCTCTCTGGCAACATAAAACAGGTTCCAAACCCAACAGAAACTGGACTATGGAACACAAACACTATTTTATTCAAGAGAAAAATCAGAAAATTCTACTTTGGAAAAAGTGAGCATTTGCAAGTTTAAGTTGTCCACAAAACACCCATCGTTTGTGCTCAAAAAAAAAAAAGACTATCCACATGTTCTCCCTTCATGGTTTCCACATGAAGTCAGGTTAGACAAAAACAACAACAAATAATCACAAAAATCACCTAAGCAACTGAGGTATGCGCAAACCTTTTTTTTATTCATAACAGCAGATGTAAGACACAGTGTTCAAGCGTGGTTCTCAGTGTTAAGAACTTTGTGAATGCTGAAGTACATCTCTGCTCGGATATTTTCCACTTTGTCCTAGACATCTCTTACATATTCTGAAACCTGTATTACTGCATTCAGAAGACACTGAATATTCTCTGTAGTCAGCAGAAACGTGGAGGTTTATTGTTTTATTTGTTTGCTTTTTGTTTTTCTTTTTTGTATTTCAGTTAACTTCACGCAGTTTCTTTTATTTCCTACATTACTAATTATTAAGTGACTTGATTTCAGATTTTTAAATTTTGATTTTATAACATTTGATTTTATCTTAGGTTAGGACACCCCAATAATCATGTGTCATTCAGTTTCAATTTCCTAAAGGTACAATAATAAAATCAAGTCCATAATAAAATGTCCTTGGATCTTGGGGTCAACTCTAAGATTTTCTTTGCTCATAATACTACCTTAATTAACACACATTTTATTTAAAATCTTGGTTTATATGAAACCTGATTTGACTTGTATATCATTTTTCTCCCCTGTTTATTTGAGAAATGTAGTGGATGCCAAAAAAACAATTAAATAATAGTTCCTTCTCAAAACATCCCTTTCAAATTTTCTGAGATGCAAGCATGAATTAACTGCCAGTAAAATCTTGGCAACTGTAAGATGATCATAACGACTTTGCATAATTACTGACTTTTGCCTCTGAAAATCCCCTGGATTCTGAATTTCTATACACTATATTACTCTACAGTGCCCAACATAAGCTACTTGTTAGACATTGTACTACTATATACGTACCGCTGTTACCTTCTTTTATGCCAGACTCCTCCATGTCTCCAAAGAAGGAAAACGTGAAACCACCAGATTCCTGAGCTACGTTACTCCCAACGTTAGGTCCCAAATGGTCAGGCAGGATAGGGTCGTCTGCATCGTCTTTGTCCCAGGGTATTTCTTCATTTTTTTCTGATTTGCTCTTTGAAGATCCAAATAACTCTTTTAAATCAACAGCAATATCGTAATACGTTTCTTTAGACACTTCAGGCAGTTTCTCACTCTCTTCCCTCCTCTTCTTCCTTTGAGCTTTACCGAAACAAGATTGTTAGAGGATAGTAACACAGCACGTATATTTTTTGAAAGAAAGGTTCCCTAAAAAGCAACCTTGCTATTAACCTCTTCCTAAACTTATTAAGCACATGCATGAGTAGCTCACTTTTAAGGTTTTGGTGGTTTGTTTTTTTTTCTTCTTCTTTCTTAGCAATTCCAGGTTCTGGCAATACGAAATAACCTATTGCCAGAAATAGGTTTGTAGGGCAGCATGACTATCCTTTTGGTTCAGATTTTTGACTCATTTCCTTTCACCTCCTGCAATTTACCCACCTTTGAGGGTAAGCAATGGGGAAACGTCAGAGGTTTGACTCCAAAGGCAGAAACAAGTCTACTTTATAACTAACCACAGCCCGACTGTTCACTTAATATATGACAGCCTATAAATTAACATATTTAGGACTTTCTGGCAAAAGAAGTGTTAAGACCTAATATTTTTTTCCTCACAGATTTGCAAATCTTAAAAGTCCAGGAGACTAGAGAAAACTAAAGAAAAAAAAAACCACCCAGAAAACAGAGCAATCTGCATAGTTTAAACCTGGTCTTCTGCTATAGCCATCTTTCCATGGGAAGAAACATCACCACTGTAGTTACCAAGCTGTAGTATTACCTCTCTTTTTCTGTAGCACTTGGTTTCCTTTCAAAAACTGCATGGTCCTGTCTTGTGGGATCATAGCGTAGGGCATTAATGTCTCTATACAAATCAAAAGGAAAAGAAAAACCATGAGACGCTCTAAGTGTTCAAGTGCAAGCTACCCTAAACCTCTACAGTCAGATTCAAATTCACATTGACTTCACAACCAAAAAAGGTCCAAATCAATCCAAAACATAACTGACATTTAGAAAGTACCTGCTAGTCAGTGTCTGGGTCAGGAAAAATTATAAACAGAAGTGGCTTTAATCAAATTGTAATGTTTCATATAAAACTAGACCTGAACTTGTGTGTGTTATGCAGTAAGTTTATACTTGCACTTGTTTATCTTTTGAGGAGCTACCTCAATATATCATAGAATCATAGAATAAGTGAGGTTGGAAGGGACCATTAGAATCATAGAATCATAGAATCATAGAATAAGTGAGGTTGGAAGGGACCATTAAGATCATCAAGTCCAACCGTTAACCTACCCTGATTTAAAAACACCCACTTCTAAACCATGTCCCTAAGCATCTCATCTACCCTTTTCTTAAACACCTCCAGGGATGGTGAATCCACCACCTCTCTGGGCAGCCCATTCCAATGTTTAATAACCCTTTGAGTGAAAAAATGCTTCCTAATATCCAATCTAAACCTGCCCTGACATAACTTGAACCCGTTTCCTCTTGTCCTATCACTTGCCACGTGGGAGAAGAGGTCAGCCCCCATCTCTCTAAAACCTCCCTTCAGGTAGTTGTAGAGGGTGATAAGGTCACCCCTCAGCCTCCTCTTCTCCAGGCTAAACAACCCCAGTTCCCTCAGTCGTTCCTCATAAGGCTTGTCCTCCAGACCCCTCACCAGCCTGGTAGCCCTTCTCTGGACACGCTCCAGCACCTCAATGTCCTTCTTGTAGTGAGGGGCCCAAAACTGAACACAGTACACGAGGTGAGGCCTCACCAGTGCCGAGTACAGGGGGATGATTACTTCCCTACTCCGGCTCACTACACTATTCCTGATGCAGGCCAGGATGTTGTTGGCCCTCTTGGCTGCCTGGGCACACTGCTGGCTCATACTCAGCCGGCTGTCCACCAACACCCCCAGATCCTTCTCTGCCAGGCAGCTTTCGAGCCACTCCGCCCCCAGTCTGTAGCACTGCATGGGGTTGTTGTGACCCAAGTGCATCTATATCTATCCATATCAATATATCTATCTATATCTCTTTCTTCTAGTACCAAATGTTGTATAAATTCAAATAGTCCAAGGCGGGGGGAGCCAAGCCCCCTGAAAAAAACAAATGAACAAAACTTCATTAAGCCCACCTTTCAAATTTAAACATTTTCAGGACTTTCAGCTAAAGCAGTGTAAGGCTTAGACTGACCTCAGTGCTAGTGTCGCAAGACAACTCGCATGCTGTCTTATGGCAATGTTAGAAGGTAGTCACTTCTTTCCCCTCCTCTCCCAAATTAATGCTTACAGCATAAATTGACAACTTTTAAACGGTTACACACTGTATCATTACCTGGGTATTAAAGAACACTATCATTCACTAAAGTTTCTTAAAATGACCTCTGGGGTTGCACAGATTATTTTCCCCTCTGCTTAATCTTTACAGAATACATGAAAATTTGTACAGAAGTCATAGGACTAAATAAGATCGTGCAGCAGTCACAATGGTATTTACCAGTCAGCAGTCACTGATGCAACTCCAATAGTGACTGTCAGTAAAAATTTATTAATTGCACACTATTTAAATTACCGTTAACATTACTAACTTCCACCAATTCAGCCCACAGACCAGCTTTTGTTAAAGTGCATAGTTAAATGTCACAATACATCCAATACTACATTTACAAACCTATCTCATCATCCCCTAATGAAGGCTAGAGCGTGCCCAACAATAACATGTAACAAACTCCTAATCTAATGAAGAAATCTCTCAAAAGCAGAAATACAGATAAATAAATAAAAAATCCCCACTGAAAAGGGAGTTTGATGCTCGTCACCTGTAGGCCAGAGAAAACAATAACCTTATTAACTGCTATGGAAGTTAGAGTCTAACTTACTGACCTACTGCCCAACTCGCATGTTCTTCGTTTAGCCAACCTAAGTTTGTCTCCACAGAGAACAGAAATCTACCTTACATAGGCAAGGACTTAGTAAAATCTTAATTTTTCATAACCAACAATCCAATCATTCAAAATCTACTAGAAGAAACTTAAGCAGGCGTCTGATAATTTTTCCCTAAAGCAATAATAATTACCAGTTATATAATCTACTGGGACACTCAAGTTGGGAAACCGCATTAAAAACCGACTTCAAAACACACACAACAGAGAAGGAAATACTTTTTTCAGTCAGCTAGGCAGAAATTTTAGTTGTGAAGCACCAGCAACAATGAAGCCTTCCTAGAATTCCTGCTGTTCTGATAACAGACGATTCATACTTGAATTTCTTAGCACTTGTAGCCATTTTAGTTGGCTTCGGATGTTCCAGGTTGATATTCAAGAGGCTTCCCAGTATTTGCAGATTTTTCTTTTTCTCCGCAGCAAGCTCTTCCTCTTCATCTGCCTTCAAGACGTTTGTCTCTGCTAAGACAAAAATAAATACATTATTTTATCCCCACTATGACCTGAGTAAGACTGTAATATTTCATATAACATTGCTATAGTACTAGAAGAGCTCAGACATATCAACACATCGCTTCCGTCATTTTAGAGCTACTTAGAGGCTTTCCCCTTGTACTGTAGAAAATCTTTGACTAGAAATGTCATAGGCATCTATTTCATGTGAAAATCAGACCAGTTATTTAACCTGTTCCTGCTTATATCACACAACCGTGCAACTGCTCTGCCGCTGACAGATGCTGTACAGAGGACCATATTAAAGCAACAAAGGGAATAGCAGAACTAGGCAAAAATTGCAGAAGCAGATTCTGAGGCTTGAAAACTAGGCTAACAATTTTGGTTCGGGGTGGGGGGGGAGGGAATCTTTAAATTTTGTGCCTTTTCATCTTTTCTGCCTTCTGTTGTTTAAGGAAAAAAAATTAAAAATCTTTCTTTCTAAGGCTGCCAAATCAGCCGTGGACTGCAGGATGACAAGACGACAAACAGTTTATTTTAATTAGGCTACCACTTATCCTGTGAAAAATAGGGATAAACGCATTCCGATATCATCCTGTATTAAAAAAAAATTTCCAATATTGATTTATCAACCAGGTACGTCTCATTAAGCTATAACAAATACTTTTGCAACTTATACATTTAAGAAAACACAGCTACCAATATATACTATGTACAGCCACAAAACAGTTGGGTTATTTTCCTTAAGGAATCACCAAAGAAGCAAAAGTAGCCCTTAAGTTGCTTCAAGCATCCATGATACAGCTTTATTATTGCCGTTAACCAGGAAACGCGAGCAGGTTTACCTTCTTCACTGTCACTTTCAAGGAATCTAGCATCCATGCGAAATCTTTCATCTGTGCCAAATCGTGATTGCAATTTCAAGAGCTAAACACAAAATGAAAAAGATCCTATCAAGCACTGGAGAAGAAAATCAATGTTCAGTAACTTTTTTTACTATAATTACGGTAACATATTAATAACCTTTAGCTCTTGATGCCTTTTCCAGAAATTTCTTTGTATTCAAAGATGACAACATCAGAGAAACTCTGCCCACTCCCCAACACACATTATTTCCTCCATGGCTACTCTTTCCTCTGTTTAAGAGGATACTATTACCAGTTTCTCAAAACTGTATCCAGCAGTATGCAAACCTACATGTTATGTTCTTTTGAAGTGGCCTTATGGAGACTGAGAAGAAAGCCAAGTCACAGTACTGGGTTCACTCCCTTTTTCACCAGCTTTGCCTTCAAACTGGGGCTTAATTTGGAATCTCTCATCGTCTGTATCACCTTGCTCATCCTCACTGCTTTCAAACAGTCTGCTTGAAGTTTTAGGAGCAGATTCCTCCTTCGTTAAACAAAAAGAAAATATAGAAAAGCAACTGTTTACATCAGTTTGAGAAAATAAATCAGTATCAACTTTGTTCATGTGCCTTCCAGGGGGTTTCTAGAAGAAAGCTCACTTATTGATTCACGTGCTTCAATCTTATACTGTGTACACACCTTTTACAATTCTGTTTTACAGTTATGGCTGTGGAATTTTAGCATACACAAAATACCCACGTAAAGAGTAACTCAGGTTTTACGATAGGCGAGAGTTAGGTATAAAAATCCAACTGTCTGATTATGTCAAGGGAGATCAATTTAAAAATAGTAATGTCTAATTATACCCTTTCCGAACAAGCCTCATGTATGGTATAAACTCTAGGACATAGTTTTAAGTCGGCTGATAAATATCAATGATTGCAAAAGGCAAGCACTCCATGGCTTCGAAACAATTTTCCATAGAATGAGAGGTTCTTCTAAAGAAAAGGAAAAATACAGGGCAGGGACTCTAAATACAGGGTAAGAGATACATATGTAAAAAAAGTGCTAAATGTAAGGAAGAGGCAGAAAAGAAGGTTTTAATTAAATAGTGAGAATAGTCCTAATCTTACTACATTTATGAAGAAAAAAAAAAAAAAAAGCAAAACCAATGGTTTAGAGCTTTAGCAGAGATGTGATTAAAAACATGACGATACAAGAACTTATATTCCATAAAAAAGTACTTAATTGTGCTGAACGTATGGCAGTAAAATCCTGAAGAGTCTGCTACATAAGGTCTCAATTAGGTCAGGTGCAAAGAGCAAGTCCCACATGACAACTTTGGATCTTAACATCACTGTAAAACCAAGACAGCGCATTAACACAGATTCTTTGTCCACAGTGTTGAAAGAACAAAGAGTCCTTCTGTACCTCTCAAGCCAAATCTCTTCCCCTTCCTTTGACCAAAAGCAGCACAATTTCAAAACTAGTTATACATAAGCCCTGTAACTTAAACATTCTTCTTCTTCTATTAATCAAAGTTATTTGCATATCTCTTATGCAAATCTCAATCTCCTTACGAATTCTCCGGCTTCTCCAGCTTTATCAGATGCACGGTTAAGTTCTTTGAAACATGTTTTATGTTAGCAAAAAAAGAAGAATCGTTCATATTAATTCAAACCTTGTCTACTTCTTTCTGTCACTTCACTATGAAAAACAGTCTTCAGAATAAAAGGCATAGTCATAATGACATGGCATTACCCTACAGAATACTGGACTTTTTCCCCAATAACACTTACTTTTCCAGGCATTCTCCCCAAACTCTTATCTTTCTTCAACATCTCATCTACTTCAGCTTCACTTTCCACATCGGAATTGAATATGATGTGTTTATGCTCGCCTGCTGGCTGGCTATCCTGTGTGAGAGTGAAACTGTCAAGTCAAACATATAAAATACTTGCTACAGTCATACATAACTATCTAGAAGACACTTCCATGACATGAAAGGAGGAATCCACTATTCTTCTTGCAACTCTAAAGACATCCCAGGAATTAGGTATGCATCATTTTGTACACACTCAAAAGAAAACCGTCAATGTAATCAGAAACTCCAGAATATGATTTTGAAATATCTGAAACCACACCTATTAATTTCCCTTTTGCTTTTACTGCACACTATTCAAAGAGAAGTTGTGAGTGTAATTACCAGATTTGAAAGAGCTCCTTGAATGAGTTTCTTCTGTTATTCTCTCTCTTTCTGTCTCTCTTCTAGAGCTGCCAGTCTCCTCTGGTTATCCTGCAACTGTTTCTTTTCAGTATTAGGTCCCTTTGAAGCAGCAGCACGAAGACAAAGCTCCTTATTTTCCAGAAGGCCTGTCTTCCCATTCTCACATTTATTAGCTTCGCATTCTGGATTTTTATTGCTTACATCCTTCTGCAATTTTTTTGAACGCAGTTTTGGGCTTTTCAATTGTCGTTTAACACGTTTCTGTGACACTGCAGCATTACTATCCATGTCACTGCTCTCATCTTCACTCTGGTCAGTACCAGGACGAGCATCTCCATGCTCTGAATTTGGGTCTTCTTGCAAAGAACTCACACCTTTGTTCCTTCCTCGTAAACACCGCCTGGAAAGAGGTTGGTCTCTCTCATCTGCTAAGGAAGCAGCATCTGACAATTCCTTGTGCCGTTCACAATGCTTATTTTCCCTCTCTTTGCTGCTGACTTCAAGTGAATACAATGGATGGTTCTTACACGACTCCCCCCCACAATAAGAAATACAAGCTTCAACACCTAAACTTTCTACAGACCTCTTCTTTAAACCAGTGCTGTCCTTAGTTAATTCTTTTTCACAAAGGGACCCCATTCCGCTGAAGGGCTGACATTTCAAACGTGGATTATGTTGTCCCTTGGAGCTTTCTTCATCAGCATTCTCCTCCCCGACTAAAATTGTAGCAACTATATCTTCAGGACAGATACATTTATTTTTTTTTTAACGGCAGGGCGAAATTTAGAACGTTTTGTCTTATTTAAAACATTACTCTTGGGATTTTCTTCAACACTGAGCCGACCAGAACTCTGTGTACTGTCCGAGCCTTCTACCGGTGTCCCAGAGTTTTCAGTAGCTAATGCTTTTAAGTCATCCAACGTAAGGTCTAACCGGTAACAGTTCTGCATCATGGATTCACAATCAGAACTGATTTCAGACTCCCCTTTCTCAGGCTCTGAATAAGAGCTTTCACTATCATTTGTCCTTGTTGTACCGTCAGCTGCTGTACTCTGCAAGGCAGCAATTTTGGATTTTTTCATTTTCCCTTTTCTTTCAATGTATACTTCTTTTAAATTGTGAGTTCTCGGCGAAGAGTCATGTACCAGATCACATCTTTTGTTAGTTAATATGTCTTTGTTTTCCACCCTCACCTGCTTAGGACCTTCTAAAACTGCAGTTTTCCTGCTACTTAGATCTGGAGTTTTACTTTCAGCAATAATTTCATCTGTATCTGCTGAATCATAACCATTATCACATTCCATAGTCTCTTTCTCTCTATAACTTCCTTTGATAGCTTTCTTCGTGGCCTCTGGATTGCTTAAGGACCAGTGACTATTGTATTTTAACTCAAAATTATCCCCAACGATTTCCAAGTGGTCACTTTCAAACTCAACATTTTCAGCTTTCTGTACTTCTCTCTCTTTCTCTACCATTGCTCCGATTTCCTCTTCAGAACCAATGTCACTATCTGAAACACTTGTATTCTTTTGAGCTGTAACTCCAGAAACATTGCTTTTATCTGATAATAAATCTCCCCCTGATATTTTACTATTAAGACCGCTTGACGGAAGCGATTTAGACTTCTCACTGGATTTGGATTTTGATCTTTGATCTAGCTGTGACGAGCTTGTGTTTTTTGAACGTGACTGGCACCCAGAAGAGAGAACTACTGCTCCATTCAGAGCCTCGCTGCCCAGTTGCCTCAGTTTTTTAGGTGGTTTCTTAGTTACAGGAAACTCTCCTTGCCGCTTCTTGTTCATGCTGTCCTCTCTCCCTTCCAAGTGCCAAGTAAGCTCAGATATAGGAACTACACCTGTCAAGTCTGGTTCCAGTTTTCTAAGGTTATGGCAATATTTTGATGGGTCAGATTTCACAATGTTAGTCTGAGTTAAGGAATTAAAGCAACACGATTCTTTCGGCAAGCAGACTTCCAGTCTTTACGAGCAGGCTAAATTCTGCATGAAAGGACAACGAAGAGTCCTTTGTAATGTTACGACCTTTATGGCCTTTAAGCAACTGACGTGCAGTCTAAAACATTATTCAAATCACACAAACTTACTGCAAGATTTACTTTGGGGATTCAGTAAATCAAACATGACTCAGTAGTCAGTATCAAGACCGTTGAGCAAATGCTTCCCCATAGGATGCAAGAAAGAAGGGAATTGTGCCTAAGCCCAACCAATAGAAAAAGGATATTTTATTTTTTTGTTGACTCCTAAGGTGCGGGACAGGCAAGACTCTGCCGAATTTACCAACAACCCATTTCTAAAAGAAAAGAAAAATAATCAGTGTTAAACAAAAAGGACAACAGGACCATTCTACATGTCTATACATAAGGTATTTCTTTAGACTACTATTCACAAGTTGGACTGTCACACTTCAGAAAGATTTCTTTACATAAAGCCTAGAGATTTGACACAAAGTTAAATGTAATAAGCTTGTGCCCGATTCTGGGGGTTTTTGTTGTTTTAATTCTCTATACATCTACCCCACCATAACTTATGGTCTGGCACCTCTGTACCTGGTCCTGCTTTCATGTGAAAGTCTACAACTCCAGCCTTTTTCAGTGATTCTAGCAGATATGCTTTGTCATTTCTCTGTGGCTTTTCCTCCTGCAGCTTTGCTTCCTCCCTCTCTACGGCGAGCCTGTACCAAAAAGTACACCATATATGAAAAAAAGTCTGTCTGCGTGCTGCATTAGAGCTGGCAGTGGCACTGTCCCACAGACCAGTAACCGTTCCCTACTTAAGGAATTAATATATCTGCTACTTTCAAGAGAATAATGATGCAAAACATGCTGCAGTATCTAATATGCATAAACCGTCTACTAAGGTCAATAAAAACTACAAACAATTGGTCCTGTTTTACCTCAAACCAGGACAATGGAAAAAGACTCCCAGGTGCTCTACGGGAGGGTGACAAGGGGCCTGGGAAACGTCAGTCATCCAAAAGGATTTCTCTGCTGTTGGAGACCAGCAAGTGCCTTTCTAGTGCCGGAAGGAGAAAAGAGGGGGTTGCAGAGTGACTGCTGCACAGCTCTGTGGAAGCTGGTGGAGAGCTAGAAGGCGGAATCAAAGAATCATGGTGACCAAAGTGTGAAGGAAACCCTGTGGGGTGGCTGTCCAGATTTGAACAGGCCCCTGCTCTTCAGGCAAGCTACGGGTGGTCTTATGGTGTGTGCACGGAGTGCCTTCCTGAGAGGCCTTGACGCCGCATGGAAGTTGATTCCTAGAAGTAGGTAGGGAGCAGCTGTCCTCTCTGCGGAAGGCGGGGGAACCTGGGAGACCCGGCGGGCTTTTGTGCCAACAAAGAGGCAATGAGGAAGGAAAGGAGGTACAGAGTGTCCAAGAGAGGTCTCGGTGGCAGCTCTTTGTCCTTCTATTCTTGACTGCCGTGATTGGGAAGATGTGAAGGTCTAGACATGGCCAGAACAGGTCGTGTTCTTCGGGGAATGGATTGCGACATGAACCCAGAGGCACTCCTGAGACATGGAGCTCGAATGGAGCTGGCCAAAGAGCTGTGGCCACGCACAGCCTCGCTGTGATCCGACGCGCTCCTTCCCTGCACCCTTCGCCTCTGTCGGCATCTGCTAACGGAGCTCTGTAATGCCCTGGCGCCGGAATGCCGAGCGAAATCTGCAAAAGCCTGGTGAGAAGGAAACCCTGAGCACCAGAGTTTGGCTTGGAAGGGGGCTGGTAGAAGAGGATGGCTGAGGACCCTCTCAAAGCAGGAGCTGAGGCCTGGGAAGCCTCTAGTCCCTCTCAGGCGTGGCAGCCAGCTAGCACAGTAGAAGGGCTTCGTGGGGTTTCACGTTTCTATCTCTGCCCTGGATTGCATTTTGGACCCAGATTCTCCAACACTGGATTTTGCATTCCTTTCTTCCCGCTCCGGTTGTGCCTGAGACACTGTCTGGTTTCTGTCAAATCAAATGGTGCTTAAGCAATAACTGAACTGTAGATAGAATCATTTAGGCTGGAGAAGATCCTTAAGATCGTCGAGTCCAACTGTTGACCTAACACTACCAAGTCCACCACTAAACCGTGTCCCAAAGCACCACGTCTACGCATCTTTTAAATACCTCCAGGGATGGTGACTCAACCGCTTCCCTGGGCAGCCTTTTCCAGTGCTTGACAGCCCTCGGCCCATGGATCCAGCCTGTCCGCATCCCTCTGTAGAGCCTTTCTCCCCTCCAACAGATCAACACTCCCACCCACTGCCTCCAAAGCTGACCCACAACCACTGGGCAGTTCCCTACCCCACCAAGGAAAGGCTCGCTCTGCCTCTGTTTGCCATGGAAAAGGGCCATTTCTGCCGTGACTCCCCAGCTTGCGGTCCCGCTGCTTTTTGTTCTGGAGGCAGCATGGCACCAAAGCGCTAAGGTGTCCAGGAGAAAGACGCTGGGCCAGCTGTGACATTGACGTGCTCTCCTGCAGTCTTCTGCGGTGCCCCGGCCAGCCACCGCACCTGAGCGGATGGGCTGTGTGAGCCAGGCCAGGCTGACCTGTGAGGCGGTGGCCATCTCAGAGTGGGTGGCAGGTGGCCGTGGGCATCCCTGTCCGTGTTTGGGGCGTGCCCAGGCCAGCGGTGCTGATGTCACGGGGTGGCCATTGTGACACGCGGGGCCAAGGCTATAAAAGGGCACTGGCCGGCCTCAGTGCGACCTGGTCAGGTGAGGAGAGGGCAGGGGAGGGACGGGGCTTGAGCCGGGCTGCCGAGGGAGGAGGGGGGGCCCCACACCTCGGGGCTCTGAGCCTGTGCTGCAAGACCACCCGTGTCCCGCTTCTCCCTCAGGGTCAGCAGAGAAGCACTTGGAGGTGACAGCCCAGCGCTGCTGAGACTTGGACTCCATACGCTCAGTGTTGATGTGTGCCATGTCTGCAAGAAAGCGGAATGCCCCCACCTCGATGCAGCAGGGTGAGAGCAAAGTATCCCTCCCAGAGCCCGGCAGAGGGGTTGTCGGGGCGGTCAGTGTGGGGCCGAGAGCAGTGGCCGGGGGAGGCAGGAGCTCCCCAAGCGCTGCCTCAGACGGCGCGGCCCAGGCTGGGCAGTGGGCACCTGCTGGGACAGCCCTGCCTGCAATGCCCCCTTCCTCCCCGCGGCCTCCAGCCCTGCCCATCAGCCAGCTGGGCAGGGGCAGACGGGCCCCGGGGGGCAATCCCTCAGGGATGCGTCCCCCGGCCCCGCAGAGGTGCTCATTCCCGGCGCCCTTTGCTCTCTCCCCTCCAGTGTGCATGCTGTGTCGCCGGGCAGAGGCTGACCCAGATATCTGTGGGTGCAAGATAACCTATCACAGGTCCTGTGCCCATGAGTTTTGCCTGGTGAGTTCCTCCGGGGCTTCCTCCAACTTCCCGACAGGCAGTCCCTGCCTTCCTCTCCTCATCAGCTCCTTGTCTTTTCTCTTCTGCAGTGTTTTGCCAATGACCTTTTTCCACAACCGGTCAACAATGGAGGACTCATGGGATTCCTCCTTGTGGATGTTCGGCGTACAATCAAGCGAGCAAAACAGAAGGTAAGGTCCTGACAAGAACAGGGAGATTTGTGCCAGGAGAGGTTTGCCGGAGCTTAGCCCAGACCCCAAGGAAGAAATCCCAGCCCTTCCAAGCAGCTCTGAGACTTGCTCCCAGCAGCTCCACAGAGGCTCCTCTGTGGCACAGGAGCCTCCTCTGCCAGGCGGATCTGCAGGCTGCGACCCAGCCGTGGCCCAATCCGCTGATGGAGGCTGCTGTGCTCTTTCCAGCACTGCTTCGTCTGTGGCGAGAGCGGGGCCACCATCAGCTGCTGGGGGACAGGCTGCGACCGCAGCTTCCATCTCCCCTGTGCCGTGGAGGGTGGATGTGTCACCCAGTTCCTTTTGCAGTACAGGTACCTCCTCTCCCCTCATCGCCACCACCGGGGAAGGACCCAGCACTTCTCACCTCACCCATCCCTTTCCTCTTCTCCCCAGGTCCTTCTGCTGGGAGCACCGCCCAGAGCAGTCAGTGGAGGTGGCTCCGGCGGAGGACACCACCTGCCTCATCTGCCTGGACCCTGTGGAGGACAGAAAGTCCTACACCACCATGGTGTGCCCAGCATGCAAAAGCGCCTGGTTCCACAGGGGCTGCATCCAGGTAGGAGTCGTACCCTTGCCCCCGGGGCACGGCAGGCGCTCAGCACCAGCAGGGTCTCACTCGGGCTCCTTATGTTCCCCCTGCAGGGTCAGGCTGTGCATGCCGGCATTACTTCTTTCCGGTGCCCGCTCTGTGGAGACAGGAATGCATTTCTCTCGGAAATGCTTAACATGGGGATCCGAATCCCCATCAGGTTGGTGTCCTTCTGCCCGCCTCGCAAGACAGGAGGGTGGCAGCGCTGTGCTGTGCCAGGGCCTGCCCAGCAGTCCTGTCTCTCCGCTGTCCTGTGAGCCTGGGCTTCACCTTCACAGAGGAATTGGAAACAGGGCAGGGGGAGCAGAGCAGGCACGCTGGGTACAGTCTCATGCCAGGTCAGTGGGGGCTCATCAATTTTCCTTTCTCCATCAGACTGCCATCATGGGAGGACGGCCAGGCGTACGCAGCACACAGTGAGAGGCACAGCCGCTGTGATGCCAGCGAGTGCCTCTGTCCAGGAGGCAGGGAGCAGGCAGACGAAGAGGGGTAAGTTGCCAGCGCTGTGCCCCTGGGGCCAAGGGCTCGAAGGGGAAGGACTGAGAACAAGAGGTCTGTGGCACAATCCTGTGCTACGGTCACTTTGTCCTCACAACCGTGAACCCGTTTGCTTCCCCAGGCCCTGGGAACTGCTCCTGTGCTGCTCCTGCGCTGCCGAGGGCACCCACAGGCGATGCTCCTCTTTGAGGAGCAGGACAGCCAGATGGGAGTGTGACAGCTGTGCTGGCCTGGGCACCTGTAAGAGGCAAAACACCCGGGTGCCCCGGGGCTGGGGCCAGGCAAGGCCTGGCAGCGGGTGCCCAGGGTGGGCTCGGCAGAGCCTCTCTGCTCCAGGAGGGCTGGGGGCACCGCTCTGGCCTGTCCTGCCCTGGGCCTGCAGGGCCATGCCCTTGACCTTCCTGCTTCCCCTTACAGCCTCCAGTGCCAGCACGGCGCTCACCGGCCACAGCACCGCCAGCCAGGCAAGAGCGGGGACTTCCCAGAGCTCCCCAGCACCCGGGACCAGCAGCCCCAGCACCACCAGCCAGGCGGCATCAAGTCCATCCCAGGCCACCCCAGCAATTGAGAGCGGCAGCCGCTCCAGCCCACCTGGACCTGACCGCATACGAAACCGCTCCCGATTGCAACGTCGAGCCGGGACGCCCTACAGCCAGCCTAACAGACGCCATGGGAGCAGCTGTGAGCCAGCCCCAGCTGCTGAGAGCAGCACCACCAGCCATGCAGGCCTGGGGCCATCCCAGAGCTCACCGGCAGCAGAGACCAGCAGCTCCAGCACCGCCAGCCAGCTGCCATCGGGGTCCTCCTGCGGCTCCCCAGAGCTTGACAGCGGCAGCCGCTCCAGCTCCCCTGGGCCCGTGCGGGTTAGAGCAAGCTCCCGCCGTCAACATCGGGCCCCACATCCCTACAGCCGGCCCAGAAGACGCCGCGCCAGGAGTCGGGCACCCTCCCTAAGTGCTGAGAGCAGCACCCCCAGCCAGGCGGTGCCGGGGCCATCCCAGAGCTCCCCAGTACCGGAGACCAGCAGCCCCAGCACCGCCAGCCAGCTGCCATTGGGGTCCTCCTGTGACTCCCCAGCGATCGAGAGTGGCAGAAGCTCCAGCTCCCCTGGGCCCATGCGGGTTAGGGCAAGCTCCCGCCGTCAACGTCGGGCCCAAAATCCCTACAGGCGGCCTGGACGACGACGCAGGACCAGCCGCACGCCGTCCCCCAGTACTCGCCCTGATCCCTCTCCACCAGAAGAATAAAGTTGGATGTTAATCTCAGCACTGAGAGATTCCACTCTCATTTATCGGCTTCGTCCTCCTCTCCCCTTCTGGAGGGGCAGCATTAGGGGGTGCGCCCAGACGGTTGTCCTCTCCCCAGGGCTTTTCACCTTCCCAGACCTCCCTCCTTGCGGGCTGGCCTTGGCCGGCTGTCCAGCGCCATGGCCGTGCGCTTGGGGCCTCACCGGTCCCGCAGCCTGGTCAGTTTTCCGGGGGGAAGCTGACACCCGGCCCCCGGACGTGGTGTCTCTGCCCCTTCCCCCACCCCTGGGAGGGCGGCGTGGCCCATCACGGCCCAGTTGTAGCTGCCGCCCATGTCCTGGCCAGTTGTCGCTGGCCTGCCCACCCAGCATGCCCCTGATGGCACACTTCCACTGTTTCTGTCTGAACAAGGCTCTAACCAATTCCCAGCCTCGTTGCCTAGGTTGGATAGAAATGTGGCAAAGCGGCAAAGCTACTTTTATTTAAACATAAGTTCGCTGTCACGTCTGTATTTGTGACATGAAGATTTCTGCAGATTGTGTTTGTACAGTAGCCAAAGGGCTTTCCCCTTTGCCCAGTTCCGAGTCCTGCTCCGACACCGACAAAGCAAAGAAGTTTTTCTTCACGTTTACACGGAATTCCCTGTGCTCCAGTTTGTGCCTGTTGCCTTCAGGTACTGGGAAGCCCCAGGCTGGACACAGTACTCCAGATATGGCCTCACCGGGGCAGAATAGAGGGGTAGGATTACCTCCCTCGGCCTGCTAGCCACGCTCTTTTTAACGCACCCCAGGATACCATTGGCCTTCTTGGCCACAAGGGCACATTGCTGGCAATGGCCAACTCATTGCCCACCTGGACTCCCAGGTCTCTCTCTGCAGGGC
This sequence comes from Pluvialis apricaria, assembly GCA_017639485.1. Lineage (NCBI taxonomy): Eukaryota > Metazoa > Chordata > Aves > Charadriiformes > Charadriidae > Pluvialis > Pluvialis apricaria. The sequence goes on from CM030016.1 coordinate 22,271,711, forward strand.
TGCTTTCCAGCAGCTCAAGCCCTAACCTGTACCGCTGCAGTGGCTTATTCCTCCCTGGGTGCAGGACCCTACACTTGCCCTTGTTGAACTTCATTAGGTTCCTCTCCACCCAACTCTCTAGCCTGGCCAGGTCTCGCTGAATGGCAGCACAGCCTTCTGGTGTGTCAGCCGCTCCTCCCAGTTTGGTGTCATACCACACAAACTGTTCCCCCACGTCATTGCTGCTGTACCAACTGAAGGCTTCCTTCTTGCAGCATAAGACAAGAAATCCTTTCTAACGGAGGTTGCAAGCACCCGGTAAGGACTTTCCTCCACAGAGTGCGGGAGACTCGGAGCACTGGCTGTTCCTGAGGCCTTGAAGCCCGTCATGTGCTCTTTAGGGCAAAAGAATCCCTGGTGCTCTACGGGAGGGTAACAAGGGGCCTGGGAAACGTCAGTCATCCAAAAGGATTTCTCTGCTGTTGGAGACCAGCAAGTGCCTTTCTAGTGCCGGAAGGAGAAAAGAGGGGGTTGCAGAGTGACTGCTGCACAGCTCTGTGGAAGCTGGTGGAGAACTAGAAGGCGGAATCAAAGAATCATGGTGACCAAAGTGTGAAGGAAACCCTGTGGGGTGGCTGTCCAGATTTGAACAGGCCCCTGCTCTTCAGGCAAACTACGGGTGGTCTTATGGTGTGTGCACGGAGTGCCTTCCTGAGAGGCCTTGACGCCGCATGGAAGTTGATTCCTAGAAGTAGGTAGGGAGCAGCTGTCCTCTCTGCAGAAGGCGGGGGAACCTGGGAGACCCGGCGGGCTTTTGTGCCAACAAAGAGGCAATGAGGAAGGAAAAGAGGTACAGAGGGTCCAAGAGAGGACTCGGTGGCAGCCTTTTTTCCTTCAGAAAAAGAAGCCAGAACAGTTCGTGCAAATGTCAGACATTGCGGGAGCTGCAGCTTCAGGAGGAAAGGAAGGCCTGAGGAGTCTGGCACGAGGGCACAAAGGTCTCAGAATGGCAGCCATCAAGGCAGAGAGAGAACTTTGCAGCAAACTTCCTAATTTATAGTGAATGTGACGTTGATGGTATGAAGTAATCCTGTTGGCCAGCTTGGGTTAAGTGCCCAGGTCTCACTCCTCCTCGTCCCTGCACCTGGCAAGCTTGAAAACACTGAGACCTTGAAACCCACACACCATAGCTGGCTATAAAGTAATGTTTTCATAAATTCAGACACTAGAGTCTTCTAAAAGTGCAGTCTTCCCAAGTATTAGAAGATAAATTAATCCTGCGTCACTCAAACCAGGACACTCCTACTTAAGCCCTAGAAAGTCTGCTTAGAAAGACAGTGGTCTGCAAGTAGACATTACAAGAGCAGAAAAGCCACTTTTTCCATAATTCTGAATGTAATAAATCCTCCTAAGGAACATGGTAACTCACTCTGCTAAAACCATCATGAAGAGGAAAGATTCTACTTCCAATGAATACAGGAAGCCACACGGAGAAGCTGTGGCTGCCCCATCCCTGGAGGTGTTCAAGGCCAGGCTGGACAGGGCTTTGAGCAGCCTGGGCTGGTGGGAGGTGTCCCTGCCCAGGGCAGGGGGCTGGAACTAGATGATCTTTAAGGTCCCTTCCAACTCTAACCCTTCTATGATATCAGTAAGAATGTGACAAAGAACAAATTTCTGACTTTGCATAAAAGAAAAAAAAAATGTTTTCTCCAAAATAGATAACAATTTTGAAAAAAAAAAAAAGTAGTTTTGTTGCATTAGTTCCTCAAAGACTTAATTCATTGAGTCCAAATGTAATCATTAAATCAATTTTAAGACATAGAGCACAGCATAGCCTCCAAGTACAGAAGTTAAATCAGGAATCTAATGTAGTCAAAGGCTTTCTTTAAGAATCTTTTTAACTAATCATGATTTCATCCAGGAGCGTATTCAGCTGTTTAACATTTGCTGTAATAGAACAAGCAGCTGTTCTGCAGACAGAAAGCAATCCTAATCAGATACAGAAACCGAACCCAGCTTTGGCCAATTCACCTAACAATGCACCTGATTACATGAAGCACAGCTGTTCCTACTAACTCCGTAGCATAATCTGCCTTTCAAGGAAACAGCAGCAGAGACACAAAGAAACAACCATGTTCCCCAAATAATTCAAAATAGTGTTAATACTTTCAACCAGAAAAAAAAAAACCAAACCTAGTTTTTTGTATGTTTTCAAACAACCCGCACTGTATTTCCTCACTAACACAGTTCAATAAAAAAGGATGAGGGAGAAATAGGATTTTGCTGGTTTATTTCATAAGAAACAGCATCCAAATAACACACGTAAGAAAACAACATTCAAAACATATTTTGCATTAAAAACTTACTTAAAGAAAGTATATGCAATTAAAGAATCGCTGAGATTGTGCCTAGCTGTGACTTCCTCTGAAATTTTAAAGCTATCTTGTGCAATGCATGACAACAAACAAGGTCGGTGGGGATGAGAAATAGAAGTTCTCCAACTTTTAATGCATCCTATTAGCTCGTTGGGTTTCTTTAACTGAATACACAGAAGAAAGTTTTGGGTGGCGCCTTCGAACTGCGCGCCCAAGCAGCGGGCTGCCGGCCCGGGCGCTACCACAGCTCCTGCCCGAGCAGGGGGCGCCAGCCGGGCCTTCGTCCCCTCCTCGCGAAGCAACGGACCCACTTGAAGGGCGGCTCCCGAAGCCGTTACCCGAGCTGGATTGCAAAAGCCTTATTGTGTCAGCTTTCCCTCCCTCGCTCGCTCCCCTCGCTTCTTGTGGAAAACCCCCCTACTTTTCTTCCCGGTTAGTTCCGCCCAAGCAGCCGGCGGTCACCAGACCCGCCCCCGTGTGCTCCCATCACACTTGACCGGCCGCAAACAGGCGCCCGAGAGGGGCGAGGAGACACCCGGCGGCCCCAGCAGGCGGAACGCTCTTTTTCCCAGTGAGCGCTAGGAAGGGATGCGGGGGGAAGATAAACGGAGTTGCGCTGTGGGGAATCGCACATGGAGGAGGTGAGGGAGGATCGCGGTGGTCCTTTGCGGGGGGTGGGGGTGGTTCCCGGGGGCTCTCGGCCGCCGCTTCGGCCTCTGCCGGGAGGCGGCAGCTGGGGCTGAGGATTGGTTGCGGCCTTCTCCTCCGCGTCGGTCGTGTCCTTTCACCCCGCGCTTAGAAAACGCTTAGAAAGGTTAATATGGCCAAGAGCCGCGTGTAGTTTTACCCAGTCCTGTCCTTCAAGGTAACCCCAGCGCCGAATCCCGGGTTGCTTGGAGCGCCGCAGGGCTCACTGGCGCCGGGCTGGAGCTGCGCAAGTGTTAGTGAACTGTTACTGCCTTATTTTTTATTTTTTTTTACCGAAAGACGGAGTGTGCGTTCCAGCTTGACTCTTTCAACATGGAGAAGAAACCAATTTCGAAGCGCTTATACGTTGGAGGGCTCGGCCATACGGTTTCTAAGGCTGAACTGCAAGAAAGATTTGGCAAGTTTGGGCGTGTTTTGGATGCAGAGATTATTACCAGGAAAGATGATCAGGGTAACAGTTTTGCATCATCCTTTAAAAGTGAATTGTTTCTCAATTTGTAGTGGGAAGTGGGATTTTTGCTTCAGAGATGCTTTATTTTCAGGATATAGCTTAATCTTCAGTTTTAAAGGAGACACTGGAGTTCCGTGGAAATTAACTGAATGTTTATCATTGAGCAGGGAACCCTATGAAAACTTTTGCTTACATCAGTGTCAGCATTTCCGATGCAGATCTCAAAAAGTGTAAGTATGTTATTTTATTTTTTCCTAAGCAATTTGTGTTTTTGAGCCAAGTTGTATTACTGATAACGCATGTAATGTCAAATCAGGATGTGATCAAGGTAGACCCTGTTTCATTCTGTTGTCACGTTCATTCTGTTTTCTTTAAGCTGTAGTTTATGGAAGCCGCCTAACTGGAGTTTTCAGTAAGTAGGTGTAAGCAGGTTAAAAAGATTCCGTGTGACTGAAGTGGGTGGTTTATGAGTTTAGCCTAACCCTCTTACGAAAGAATATAGGAAATATGTTTCAAATGCTTTTATTGGTTCCATAAAGCTTTAGAAGTGACTTGATGTGAGAGGAAACCCGGAAGGAGAGTTTCCATAAACCATGCTTCTGTTAAAGCAATTTTCGAAATCCCAAAATAGTTGGTTTACAAAACTACTGGTAGGGTTATAAAACTACCTGTGTAATATGTAGCAGTAAAATGGCAGGTGAAGATCCCTATACCCAAAGAGAGGGATTGGTAAGATGCCCTTTTACCTAGGGAATGTTGCCGTTAGGAAAGCTGAAGTACAGAAGAAGTTAAGTAGAGAAGAGCCAGTCTGACAGTAGCGTAGACACTTCAGAGTACATGTATCTGAATTTTCAGGTTTGCATTTGAACTGAACCATACAGATTTTGATGGCTCTTTGGAAGTCAGAACTTTAATTTTGGATTTAGACCTTCTTGTTTAACATTTGAGTATTAGACCTTTCATATACAAACTTAAATCAGGTGAGTAATGGAGTATAAGATTATGCTAAAGAAACTTCAGACTGTCGTAGAAGGGGGCGTAGTCGGGTCTAAGGTGTACTTTTTTTTTTTAAAGTAGAAAACATTCATTTTCCATCTCCTTGTTTTACAGGCATGTCAGTTTTAAATAAAACAAAATGGAAAGGGGGGACACTGCAAATTGAGTTGGCCAAAGAAAGCTTTTTGCACAGGTAAAAATCAATTTAAAAAAGAAGTATGTTGTTGCTAAAGTTATCAGATAAACAGTTTTTCTGTTTGTCTGACAAGATTATGGCTGTGCTTTCATCTGCTACACTCTTATTCTTTGTAGTTTTTATTGACCTTAGTAGACTGTTTATGCATATTAGATACTGCAGCATGTTTTGCATCATTATTCTCTTGAAAGTAGCAGATATATTAATTCCTTAAGGAGGGAACGGTTACTGGTCTGTGGGACAGGGCCACTGCCAGCTCTAATGCAGCACGCAGACAGACTTTTTTTCATATATGGTGTACTTTTTGGTGCAGGCTCGCCATAGAGAGGGAGGAAGCAAAGCTGCAGGAGGAAAAGCCACAGAGAAATGACAAAGCATATCTGTTAGAATCACTGAAAAAGGCTGGAGTTGTAGACTTTCACATGAAAGCAATACTAGGTACAGAGGTGCCAGACCGTAAGTTATGGTGGGGTAGATGTATAGAGAATTAAAACAACAAACCCCCCCCAGAATCGGGCACAAGCTTATTACATTTAAATTTGTGTTATATCTCTAGGCTTTATGTAAAGAAATCTTTCTGAAGTGTGACAGTCCAACTTGTGAATAGTAGTCTAAAGAAATACCTTATGTATAGACATGTAGAATGCTCCTGTTGTTCTTTGGAAGGACTGAAAATAATCTTGGTCATATCATCCTCTCTGTCATGGTAAATTACTAAATGCTTTGTTACCTGTTTATGTTGGGAATATCTTTGTGTCACCCTTAAAAGCATGTAAAGAGAAGGTGTGTCTTATTTTTATACAGCATATATGTTTTTGACAGCTGGGTTGTCAGGATCTAATTCTGTGCGTCAGCACATTCAGGATCAGGGTCTGCACATGCTTACAAAAGTAAGACTTGGAATAAAATCACTGCACATGCAAATTTAGGCGACAAAAATTATACTTACTAAGTTTTCAAAATTATTTGCTCAGCACAGAATGTTTTTGGGAGTGATAGGAGGGAATTTTTAATTTTTTAGTGGGAAAAGGGTGAAATAATAGTGATCCTGTCTGTACAGTTATTACTGTTAATTCATAAACCAGAAGCCTTATATTAAAAATAGTACTTGTAAAGAAATCCATTTTTTTATTGTCGCTCTTTATTTACAGGTCATAAAAAACTTAGTTGGTTGATTGGTTTTGGTTTGTTCTTGTTTTGAGAAGGAAGCTGGCTAAGTTGCACAGCACGAATATATGTCACTTAAGAGAGTAACCAAAACAAGAATTAGTCACGGATGGTTCTTTGTTAGTGTTTCTGTTACCAAAGAATAAACATCTTGTTTTCTTCCAGGGTTACTTTCATTCCTTTTTGTTTAACACTGATTATTTTTCTTTTCTTTTAGAAATGGGTTGTTGGTAAATTCGGCAGAGTCTTGCCTGTCCCGCACCTTAGGAGTCAACAAAAAAATAAAATATCCTTTTTCTATTGGTTGGGCTTAGGCACAATTCCCTTCTTTCTTGCATCCTATGGGGAAGCATTTGCTCAACGGTCTTGATACTGACTACTGAGTCATGTTTGATTTACTGAATCCCCAAAGTAAATCTTGCAGTAAGTTTGTGTGATTTGAATAATGTTTTAGACTGCACGTCAGTTGCTTAAAGGCCATAAAGGTCGTAACATTACAAAGGACTCTTCGTTGTCCTTTCATGCAGAATTTAGCCTGCTCGTAAAGACTGGAAGTCTGCTTGCCGAAAGAATCGTGTTGCTTTAATTCCTTAACTCAGACTAACATTGTGAAATCTGACCCATCAAAATATTGCCATAACCTTAGAAAACTGGAACCAGACTTGACAGGTGTAGTTCCTATATCTGAGCTTACTTGGCACTTGGAAGGGAGAGAGGACAGCATGAACAAGAAGCGGCAAGGAGAGTTTCCTGTAACTAAGAAACCACCTAAAAAACTGAGGCAACTGGGCAGCGAGGCTCTGAATGGAGCAGTAGTTCTCTCTTCTGGGTGCCAGTCACGTTCAAAAAACACAAGCTCGTCACAGCTAGATCAAAGATCAAAATCCAAATCCAGTGAGAAGTCTAAATCGCTTCTGTCAAGCGGTCTTAATAGTAAAATATCAGGGGGAGATTTATTATCAGATAAAAGCAATGTTTCTGGAGTTACAGCTCAAAAGAATACAAGTGTTTCAGATAGTGACATTGGTTCTGAAGAGGAAATCGGAGCAATGGTAGAGAAAGAGAGAGAAGTACAGAAAGCTGAAAATGTTGAGTTTGAAAGTGACCACTTGGAAATCGTTGGGGATAATTTTGAGTTAAAATACAATAGTCACTGGTCCTTAAGCAATCCAGAGGCCACGAAGAAAGCTATCAAAGGAAGTTATAGAGAGAAAGAGACTATGGAATGTGATAATGGTTATGATTCAGCAGATACAGATGAAATTATTGCTGAAAGTAAAACTCCAGATCTAAGTAGCAGGAAAACTGCAGTTTTAGAAGGTCCTAAGCAGGTGAGGGTGGAAAACAAAGACATATTAACTAACAAAAGATGTGATCTGGTACATGACTCTTCGCCGAGAACTCACAATTTAAAAGAAGTATACATTGAAAGAAAAGGGAAAATGAAAAAATCCAAAATTGCTGCCTTGCAGAGTACAGCAGCTGACGGTACAACAAGGACAAATGATAGTGAAAGCTCTTATTCAGAGCCTGAGAAAGGGGAGTCTGAAATCAGTTCTGATTGTGAATCCATGATGCAAAACTGTTACCGGTTAGACCTTACGTTGGATGACTTAAAAGCACTAGCTACTGAAAACTCTGGGACACCGGTAGAAGGCTCGGACAGTACACAGAGTTCTGGTCGGCTCAGTGTTGAAGAAAATCCCAAGAGTAATGTTTTAAATAAGACAAAACGTTCTAAATTTCGCCCTGCCGTTAAAAAAAATAAATGTATCTGTCCTGAAGATATAGTTGCTACAATTTTAGTCGGGGAGGAGAATGCTGATGAAGAAAGCTCCAAGGGACAACATAATCCACGTTTGAAATGTCAGCCCTTCAGCGGAATGGGGTCCCTTTGTGAAAAAGAATTAACTAAGGACAGCACTGGTTTAAAGAAGAGGTCTGTAGAAAGTTTAGGTGTTGAAGCTTGTATTTCTTATTGTGGGGAGGAGTCGTGTAAGAACCATCCATTGTATTCACTTGAAGTCAGCAGCAAAGAGAGGGAAAATAAGCATTGTGAACGGCACAAGGAATTGTCAGATGCTGCTTCCTTAGCAGATGAGAGAGACCAACCTCTTTCCAGGCGGTGTTTACGAGGAAGGAACAAAGGTGTGAGTTCTTTGCAAGAAGACCCAAATTCAGAGCATGGAGATGCTCGTCCTGGTACTGACCAGAGTGAAGATGAGAGCAGTGACATGGATAGTAATGCTGCAGTGTCACAGAAACGTGTTAAACGACAATTGAAAAGCCCAAAACTGCGTTCAAAAAAATTGAAGAAGGATGTAAGCAATAAAAATCCAGAATGTGAAGCTAATAAATGTGAGAATGGGAAGACAGGCCTTCTGGAAAATAAGGAGCTTTGTCTTCGTGCTGCTGCTTCAAAGGGACCTAATACTGAAAAGAAACAGTTGCAGGATAACCAGAGGAGACTGGCAGCTCTAGAAGAGAGACAGAAAGAGAGAGAATAACAGAAGAAACTCATTCAAGGAGCTCTTTCAAATCTGGTAATTATACTCACAACTTCTCTTTGAATAGTGTGCAGTAAAAGCAAAAGGGAAATTAATAGGTGTGGTTTCAGATATTTCAAAATCATATTCTGGAGTTTCTGATTACATTGACGGTTTTCTTTTGAGTGTGTACAAAATGATGCATACCTAATTCCTGGGATGTCTTTAGAGTTGCAAGAAGAATAGTGGATTCCTCCTTTCATGTCATGGAAGTGTCTTCTAGATAGTTATGTATGACTGTAGCAAGTATTTTATATGTTTGACTTGACAGTTTCACTCTCACACAGGATAGCCAGCCAGCAGGCGAGCATAAACACATCATATTCAATTCCGATGTGGAAAGTGAAGCTGAAGTAGATGAGATGTTGAAGAAAGATAAGAGTTTGGGGAGAATGCCTGGAAAAGTAAGTGTTATTGGGGAAAAAGTCCAGTATTCTGTAGGGTAATGCCATGTCATTATGACTATGCCTTTTATTCTGAAGACTATTTTTCATAGTGAAGTGACAGAAAGAAGTAGACAAGGTTTGAATTAATATGAACGATTCTTCTTTTTTTGCTAACATAAAACATGTTTCAAAGAACTTAACCGTGCATCTGATAAAGCTGGAGAAGCCGGAGAATTCGTAAGGAGATTGAGATTTGCATAAGAGATATGCAAATAACTTTGATTAATAGAAGAAGAAGAATGTTTAAGTTACAGGGCTTATGTATAACTAGTTTTGAAATTGTGCTGCTTTTGGTCAAAGGAAGGGGAAGAGATTTGGCTTGAGAGGTACAGAAGGACTCTTTGTTCTTTCAACACTGTGGACAAAGAATCTGTGTTAATGTGCTGTCTTGGTTTTAAAGTGATGTTAAGATCCAAAGTTGTCATGTGGGACTTGCTCTTTGCACCTGAACTAACTGAGACCTTATGTAGCAGACTCTTCAGGATTTTACTGCCATACGTTCAGCACAATTAAGTACTTTTTTCTGGAATATAAGTTCTTGTATTGTCATGTTTTTAATCACATCTCTGCTAAAGCTCTAAACCATTGGTTTTGCTTTTGTTGTTTTTTTTCTTCATAAATGTAGTAAGATTAGGACTATTCTCACTATTTAATTAAAACCTTCTTTTCTGCCTCTTCTTTACATTTAGCACTTTTTTTACATATGTATCTCTTACCCTGTATTTAGAGTCCCTGCCCTGTATTTTTCCTTTTCTTTAGAAGAACCTCTAATTCTATGGAAAATCATTTTGAAGCCATGGAGTGCTTGCCTTTTGCAATCATTGATATTTATCAGCCGACTTAAAACTATGTCCTAGAGTTTATACCATACATGAGGCTTGTTCGGAAAGGGTATAATTAGACATTACTAATTTTAAATTGATCTCCCTTGACATAATCAGACAGTTGGATTTTTATACCTAACTCTCGCCTATCGTAAAACCTGAGTTACTCTTTACGTGGGTATTTTGCCTATGCTAAAATTCCACAGCCATAACTGTAAAACAGAATTGTAAAAGGTGTGTACACAGTATAAGATTGAAGCACGTGAATCAATAAGTGAGCTTTTTTTCTAGAAACCCCCTGGAAGGCACATGAACAAAGTTGATACTGATTTATTTTCTCAAACTGATGTAAACAGTTGCTTTTCTATATTTTTTTTTTTGTTTAACGAAGGAGGAATCTGCTCCTAAAACTTCAAGCAGACTGTTTGAAAGCAGTGAGGATGAGCAAGGTGATACAGATGATGAGAGATTCCAAATTAAGCCCCAGTTTGAAGGCAAAGCTGGTGAAAAAGGGAGTGAACCCAGTACTGTGACTTGGCTTTCTTCTCAGTCTCCATAAGGCCACTTCAAAAGAACATAACATGTAGGTTTGCATACTGCTGGATACAGTTTTGAGAAACTGGTAATAGTATCCTCTTAAACAGAGGAAAGAGTAGCCATGGAGGAAATAATGTGTGTTGGGGAGTGGGCAGAGTTTCTCTGATGTTGTCATCTTTGAATACAAAGAAATTTCTGGAAAAGGCATCAAGAGCTAAAGGTTATTAATATGTTACCATAATTATAGTAAAAAAAGTTACTGAACATTGATTTTCTTCTCCAGTGCTTGATAGGATCTTTTTCATTTTGTGTTTAGCTCTTGAAACTGCAATCACGATTTGGCACAGATGAAAGATTTCGCATGGATGCTAGATTCCTTGAAAGTGACAGTGAAGAAGGTAAACCTGCTCGCGTTTCCTGGTTAATGGCAGTAATAAAGCTGTATCATGGATGCTTGAAGCAACTTAAGGGCTATTTTTGCTTCTTTGGTGGTTCCTTAAGGAAAATAACCCAACTGTTTTGTGGCTGTACATAGTATATGTTGGTAGCTGTGTTTTCTGAAATGTATAAGTTGCAAAAGTATTTGTTATAGCTTAATGAGACGTACCTGGTTGATAAATCAACATTGGAAATTTTTTTTTTAATACAGGATGATATCGGAATGCGTTTATCCCTGTTTTTCACAGGATAAGTGGTAGCCTAATTAAAATAAACTGTTTGTCGTCTTGTCATCCTGCAGTCCACGGCTGATTTGGCAGCCTTAGAAAGAAAGATTTTTAATTTTTTTTCCTTAAACAACAGAAGGCAGAAAAGATGAAAAGGCACAAAATTTAAAGATTCCCTCCCCCCCCACCCCGAACCAAAATTGTTAGCCTAGTTTTCAAGCCTCAGAATCTGCTTCTGCAATTTTTGCCTAGTTCTGCTATTCCCTTTGTTGCTTTAATATGGTCCTCTGTACAGCATCTGTCAGCGGCAGAGCAGTTGCACGGTTGTGTGATATAAGCAGGAACAGGTTAAATAACTGGTCTGATTTTCACATGAAATAGATGCCTATGACATTTCTAGTCAAAGATTTTCTACAGTACAAGGGGAAAGCCTCTAAGTAGCTCTAAAATGACGGAAGCGATGTGTTGATATGTCTGAGCTCTTCTAGTACTATAGCAATGTTATATGAAATATTACAGTCTTACTCAGGTCATAGTGGGGAAAAAATAATGTATTTATTTTTGTCTTAGCAGAGACAAACGTCTTGAAGGCAGATGAAGAGGAAGAGCTTGCTGCGGAGAAAAAGAAAAATCTGCAAATACTGGGAAGCCTCTTGAATATCAACCTGGAACATCCGAAGCCAACTAAAATGGCTACAAGTGCTAAGAAATTCAAGTATGAATCCTCTGTTATCAGAACAGCAGGAATTCTAGGAAGGCTTCATTGTTGCTGGTGCTTTCACAACTAAAATTTCTGCCTAGCTGACTGAAAAAAGTATTTCCTTCTCTGTTGTGTGTGTTTTGAAGTCGGTTTTTAATGCGGTTTCCCAACTTGAGTGTCCCAGTAGATTATATAACTGGTAATTATTATTGCTTTAGGGAAAAATTATCAGACGCCTGCTTAAGTTTCTTCTAGTAGATTTTGAATGATTGGATTGTTGGTTATGAAAAATTAAGATTTTACTAAGTCCTTGCCTATGTAAGGTAGATTTCTGTTCTCTGTGGAGACAAACTTAGGTTGGCTAAACGAAGAACATGCGAGTTGGGCAGTAGGTCAGTAAGTTAGACTCTAACTTCCATAGCAGTTAATAAGGTTATTGTTTTCTCTGGCCTACAGGTGACGAGCATCAAACTCCCTTTTCAGTGGGGATTTTTTATTTATTTATCTGTATTTCTGCTTTTGAGAGATTTCTTCATTAGATTAGGAGTTTGTTACATGTTATTGTTGGGCATGCTCTAGCCTTCATAGGGGATGATGAGATAGGTTTGGAAATGTAGTATTGGATGTATTGTGACATTTAACTATGCACTTTAACAAAAGCTGGTCTGTGGGCTTGAATTGGTGGAAGTTAGTAATGTTAACGGTAATTTAAATAGTGTGCAATTAATAAATTTTTACTGACAGTCACTATTGGAGTTGCATCAGTGACTGCTGACTGGTAAATACCATTGTGACTGCTGCACGATCTTATTTAGTCCTATGACTTCTGTACAAATTTTCATGTATTCTGTAAAGATTAAGCAGAGGGGAAAATAATCTGTGCAACCCCAGAGGTCATTTTAAGAAACTTTAGTGAATGATAGTGTTCTTTAATACCCAGGTAATGATACAGTGTGTAACCGTTTAAAAGTTGTCAATTTATGCTGTAAGCATTAATTTGGGAGAGGAGGGGAAAGAAGTGACTACCTTCTAACATTGCCATAAGACAGCATGCGAGTTGTCTTGCGACACTAGCACTGAGGTCAGTCTAAGCCTTACACTGCTTTAGCTGAAAGTCCTGAAAATGTTTAAATTTGAAAGGTGGGCTTAATGAAGTTTTGTTCATTTGTTTTTTTCAGGGGGCTTGGCTCCCCCCGCCTTGGACTATTTGAATTTATACAACATTTGGTACTAGAAGAAAGAGATATAGATAGATATATTGATATGGATAGATATATTGAGGTAGCTCCTCAAAAGATAAACAAGTGCAAGTATAAACTTACTGCGTAACACACACAAGTTCAGGTCTAGTTTTATATGAAACATTACAATTTGATTAAAGCCACTTCTGTTTATAATTTTTCCTGACCCAGACACTGACTAGCAGGTACTTTCTAAATGTCAGTTATGTTTTGGATTGATTTGGACCTTTTTTGGTTGTGAAGTCAATGTGAATTTGAATCTGACTGTAGAGGTTTAGGGTAGCTTGCACTTGAACACTTAGAGCGTCTCATGGTTTTTCTTTTCCTTTTGATTTGTATAGAGACATTAATGCCCTACGCTGTGATCCCACAAGACAGGACCATGCAGTTTTTGAAAGGAAACCAAGTGCTACAGAAAAAGAGAGGTAATACTACAGCTTGGTAACTACAGTGGTGATGTTTCTTCCCATGGAAAGATGGCTATAGCAGAAGACCAAGTTTAAACTATGCAGATTGCTCTGTTTTCTGGGTGTCTTTTTTTTTCTTTAGTTTTCTCTAGTCTCCTGGACTTTTAAGATTTGCAAATCTGTGAGGAAAAAAATATTAGGTCTTAACACTTCTTTTGCCAGAAAGTCCTAAATATGTTAATTTATAGGCTGTCATGTATTAAGTGAACAGTCGGGCTGTGGTTAGTTATAAAGTAGACTTGTTTCTGCCTTTGGAGTCAAACCTCTGACGTTTCCCCATTGCTTACCCTCAAAGGTGGGTAAATTGCAGGAGGTGAAAGGAAATGAGTCAAAAATCTGAACCAAAAGGATAGTCATGGTGCCCTACAAACCTATTTCTGGCAATAGGATATTTCGTATTGCCAGAACCTGGAATTGCTAAGAAAGAAGAAAAAAAAAAACCAAAAGAACAAAACAAAAAAAAAACCCCACCAACCACCAAAACCTTAAAAGTGAGCTACTCATGCATGCGCTTAGATAAGTTTAGGAAGAGGTTAATAGCAAGGTTGCTTCTTAGGGAACCTTTCTCTCAAAAAATATACGTGCTGTGTTACTATCCTCTAACAATCTTGTTTCGGTAAAGCTCAAAGGAAGAAGAGGAGGGAAGAGAGTGAGAAACTGCCTGAAGTGTCTAAAGAAACGTATTACGATATTGCTGTTGATTTAAAAGAGTTATTTGGATCTTCAAAGAGCAAATCAGAAAAAAATGAAGAAATACCCTGGGACAAAGACGATGCGGAAGACCCTATCCTGCCTGACCATTTGGGACCTAACGTTGGGAGTAACGTAGCTCAGGAATCTGGTGGTTTCACGTTTTCCTTCTTTGGAGACGTGGAGGAGTCTGGCATAAAAGAAGGTAACAGCGGTACGTATATAGTAGTACAATGTCTAACAAGTAGCTTATGTTGGGCACTGTAGAGTAATATAGTGTATAGAAATTCAGAATCCAGGGGATTTTCAGAGGCAAAAGTCAGTAATTATGCAAAGTCGTTATGATCATCTTACACTTGCCAAGATTTTACTGGCAGTTAATTCATGCTTGCATCTCAGAAAATTTGAAAGGGATGTTTTGAGAAGGAACTATTATTTAATTGTTTTTTGGCAGTGATGGAAAAACTTGTCATCCACTACATTTCTCAAATAAACAGGGGAGAAAAATGATATACAAGTCAAATCAGGTTTCATATAAACCAAGATTCTAAATAAAATGTGTGTTAATTAAGGTAGTATTATGAGCAAAGAAAATCTTAGAGTTGACCCCAAGATCCAAGGACATTTTATTATGGACTTGATTTTATTATTGTACCTTTAGGAAATTGAAACTGAATGACACATGATTATTGGGGTGTCCTAACCTAAGATAAAATCAAATGTTATAAAATCAAAATTTAAAAATCTGAAATCAAGTCACTTAATAATTAGTAATGTAGGAAATAAAAGAAACTGCGTGAAGTTAACTGAAATACAAAAAAGAAAAACAAAAAGCAAACAAATAAAACAATAAACCTCCACGTTTCTGCTGACTACAGAGAATATTCAGTGTCTTCTGAATGCAGTAATACAGGTTTCAGAATATGTAAGAGATGTCTAGGACAAAGTGGAAAATATCCGAGCAGAGATGTACTTCAGCATTCACAAAGTTCTTAACACTGAGAACCACGCTTGAGCACTGTGTCTTACATCTGCTGTTATGAATAAAAAAAAGGTTTGCGCATACCTCAGTTGCTTAGGTGATTTTTTGTGATTATTTGTTGTTGTTTTTGTCTAACCTGACTTCATGTGGAAACCATGAAGGGAGAACATGTGGATAGTCTTTTTTTTTTTTGAGCACAAACGATGGGTGTTTTGTGGACAACTTAAACTTGCAAATGCTCACTTTTTCCAAAGTAGAATTTTCTGATTTTTCTCTTGAATAAAATAGTGTTTGTGTTCCATAGTCCAGTTTCTGTTGGGTTTGGAACCTGTTTTATGTTGCCAGAGAGAGGCGGTACAGGAGCTTCTTCTCTCTTCTGGTCATGCAGACAAGTCCTGTGCTTATACACTGAAAGAAAAGGGTACCATAGGTTGATAACCTCAGTCCTTTTGGCGAGGTGAAGCAGGAAGGGCCCAGGTACGTGTTTAAATTACTACATGTAAACTGAGCTTTTGGCAACTGGCTGTGTATGCTATAGGCGGGAATACATACATGAAAACAACATAGCTTAAACGCACAGAAAGAGTAAGCTACAGCACTGTGAGTTTCCTTGCAAAGGAACTTATTAAGATAGTTCACAGTGAAAGAAAGCTTTTATTCCAACTTCTGCAAGCTAAAAATATGAATAGGCACAATGACTCCCAACGCGGTTGATAATGTTTGTTAGGTTGGAGTGACTGGACAGAACCCTGGGCCCTAACAACAAGCTTCAGAAGGACTCCTGCACTCTTTGCCTATGCTGTGATGATACTAGTTGTGAATTTTGAGGGTGAATTTGTGACATATGAGAAAGCAAACTAAATTCACAGCTGCCCAGAGGGTGATAGAAAACCTGGGAGGGGAGGTTTCTGTCCTTCTTAAATCTGTCTTTTCCAATTTAAGTATTTCACTCTGAAGTAAAAATTTTTCCTGGAAAGTAAGGGAATAATCTGATTATCTTTTTAATTGTGATGTTATTGCAGAGCCCTACATACTTGAAACAATAAAACCTGTAAAAGTCACATGGCAAGAAGATCCACGTTTCCGAGACAGCAGTTCTGAGGGTGAAGATGAACCAGATGCATCAGAAAATGAAAGGGACAAAGAAATGCAAGTTATATTTGTATTTGTTGTCTACTTGGTTGTAGTAGTTGGATGCTATGAGAATATTAATAGGAGCGCTCAGGTCATGGGAAACTGACATCTTCATTCCACACCTCTGAACAATGGAAGTCGTTGTCTTAGGAAACCATTCCTTATCGCACAGAATGCAATAGTCAAAAAGCCCAATACCACATTTGATTTGAAGTTGAATATAAAAGCTGCGTTTCTAGCTCAGTGCATGAGAACTTAACGGGATAGTGGGTTTGGACAAAAGTCAAAAATATATGTCAAGTTTCCTTAAGAAACCTGTTTTTATAGAAGGCTATATTTGGTTACTATGGAATAATGTTCTTCAATGCATGCTATTTCTCTGAAGCATTACAGCTTTAACTTGTCTAATGGAATTTTATGGTAACTTTTATGATGCTAAAATTCCTTTGTGTTTGTCTAGGTTTTTCTCTTTACCACAGACAGACAGTGCTAGATTTTTCTTCTTCTCCAAAGATGATGAGCGACTAAGAGGTATAGCAGAACTTATTCACACCATTTTTAACTCTTGCTGAAATTCAATGAGAAAAAAATATTGCCTAGTTACTTATGTTTTGTAGTTAAAACACAGATGAGAGGTTTAAGGAAAAAAAAAAATTGCAGATTTCGATCATTACGTGTGGTATAAGTTGTGGTAGCACATGGCAGGAGGAAGTCCTAGTAAAATAAATGCTGAACAACTGCCTGTCTGTCTCTCTTTTCAGATATCTACCTAATGTGTGGCTAGTCTTTTAGGGCTTACCAAAAAAGTAAAATCACTTGACAAGTCATCTAGACGTTTTGGATCCTTTCAGGCATATATATCATCTTTTAACATTTTTTTTGTGTTTCCAGTGTTACCGTTAAGAATATTGAATATTCTTATCAGCCACGTATGCCCACATGGTTCTTGATCCTAAATAACGCGGGGGTGTTTTTTTATTGTGAATGTAATGAATTTCATAGTTAAAAACAAACAATACAGCAACAAAACAAACAAACAAAAAAACCACAAAGAAAACACAAACAACCCGCATGCCACCAAAACAACTGCTTTTGATATTTTATACAATAAATTGTTAGGACAGCCTTACTGTTTGTTTCCTGAGACATGTTAGATAACTTGTACACATATGTTTACTGATAGTTACTGTGTTAATACAGGTACCGTACTGTAACCTTCCAGCCTGTCGGATTTACAGTGCTTGTTAAAATTGAGCTTTGAATCCTTAGCAGGCACAAATTTTCTGGGGAGATGTGGGTTAATGGTGCTGAGCTTTTCATGAAACAGATGCTGTTTCACTGCAATTTATATTTCAGCGTATTAAGGAAAACTGCTGCTGCCTTTCCTTTTTTTCAGTACACAAGGCTGTAATACATAACGCTGCTGTTTGAGCCAAACGTGTTGTGGGGGCAAGAGAGGAATATGAAGAATAGGCCGCCTGACTTTATCGCTGTGTTGCTCATGAGATTTAGAAACAGCAGCCCATTCAGAAGTGTTTCACCGTATTAATTTGGTTTTTGTTTTGTGCAGAGGGCCCTAAGTTATTCTGTAGATCAGTAGACCTCGGTGAAGAAAAAGACGGTTGTGAAGACAGACGTAGGTTGTTGCTCAAGGTGAGTATTTTAACATCTATTACTGGGTAGTGGCAGCTGAAAGCTCAGCATGAGGAGGGAACATGGTTGCTTATTTGCTTAAATTTGCATTAAAAACTAATTCAGGGCGTTTAGAAGGGCTTGAAACTTTATAATTACCAGGGAACTAAAAATTTTTAGTATAGAAGTGTAGATAACATCATGTTGTGCTGTCCAGTCAGGTCAGTTGCTGAATCTCTGTGTTGTACAGGGCCAGAGACTTTACTGCATGTAAAAAGAAGTGTTTGAGACAAGGAAGTGAATTTAAAACTTCTCATAATATTATGTTAAAATTTAAATATTTTCAGGAATGCCGGAAGAAGCATAAGGATGCAAGAAGGAAAGTGAAAGCAAAACAGTAACTCTCTCTTATCTTACTGGTCAGAAATGTTCCATGTTTTTTGTCCGAAGAAGTTGCAGAAAAACATTACTTCTAAAATTCTAGTCTTTCAAAGACCTAATAAGAAATTATAGAATCATAGAATGGTTTAGCTTGGAAGGGACCTTGAAGATCATCGAGTTCCAACCCCCCTGCCACAGGCAGGGACACCTCCCACCAGCCCGGGTTGCCCAAGGCCACGTCCAGCCTGGCCTTGAACACCTCCAGGGATGGGGCTTCAACAATCTCTCTGGGCAGCCTGTGCCAGTGCCTCACCACCCTTAAAGTGAAAAACTTCTTCCTAATGTTTAGTCTAAACCTGCCCTCTTCCAGCTTAAAGCCGTTCCCCCTCGTCCTATCACTACATGCCCTAGTAAAAAGTCCTTCCCCAGCTCTCCTGTAGGCCCTTTAGGTACTGGAAGGCCGCAATAAGATCTCCCCGGAGCCTTCTCTTCCCCAGGCTGAACAGCCCCAACTCTCTCAGCCTCTCCTCATAGGAGAGGTGCTCCAGCCCTCGGCTCATCCTGGTGGCTCTCCTCTGGACACGCTCCAGCAGGTCCATGTCCTTCTTATGCTGGGCACTCCAGTGCTGGATGCAGTACTCCAGGTGGGGTCTCACGAGAGCGGAGTAGAGGGGCAGAATCACCTCCCTTGCCCTGCTGCCCACACTTCTTTTGATGCAGCCCAGGATACGGTTGGCCTTCTGGGCTGCGATCGCACACTGCTGGCTCATGTCGAGCTTCTCGTCAGTCAGCACCCCCAGGTCGTTCTCCACAGGGCTGCTCTCCAGCCGTTCCCCGCCGAGCCTGTATTTGTGCTTGGGATTGCCCCGACCCAGATGTAGGACCTTGCACTTGGCCTCGTTGAACTGCATGAGGTTGGCTTGGGCCCACTGCTCCAGCCTGTCCAGGTCCCTCTGGATGGCATCCCTCCCCTCCAGCGTGTCTGCCTTGCCAAACAGCTTGGTATCATCGTCATCATATCAAATAATAGAAAAGACTGTTAAACTTGTTATTAATTAGGTACATGTTTATTGTGTCAATTCAGTGTTTGTACCAAGGTTTGTTGTTTTTTGTCTACGTGGTTTAAATGTGACTTGCTGCTTTGCAAGATTTTGGAGAATATGATCATGTAACAAAGACAACACAGGGCTATTTTGGTGCATTCTCAGGCCCCAGTGCTGAACGGGGTTGAGAGAGAGTTTATGAAAATACAGGTTGAGTCTGTACATAAATAAATACTAAGGACACATCTTGCTGGTGTTGTCTGCTTATTGTTGAATGAATGATATTTTTACATGTAAGGTCTAATTCTTATGTCTATTTAGCCTCTACGCTGCAGTGTCTGCAGAAGCAGAGAGGCTCTGCCGAGCCCACCCTGGGCACCCGCTGCCAGGCCTTGCCTGGCCCCAGCCCCGGGGCACCCGGGTGTTTTGCCTCTTACAGGTGCCCAGGCCAGCACAGCTGTCACACTCCCATCTGGCTGTCCTGCTCCTCAAAGAGGAGCATCGCCTGTGGGTGCCCTCGGCAGCGCAGGAGCGGCACAGGAGCAGTTCCCAGGGCCTGGGGAAGCAAACGGGTTCACGGCTGTGAGGACAAAGTGACCGCAGCACAGGACTGTGCCGCAGACCTCTTGTTCTCAGTCCTTCCCCTTCGAGCCCTTGGCCCCAGGGGCACAGCGCTGGCAACTTACCCCTCTTCGTCTGCCTGCTCCCTGCCTCCTGGACAGAGGCACTCGCTGGCATCACAGCGGCTGTGCCTCTCGCTGTGTGCTGCGTACGCCTGGCCGTTCTCCCATGACCACTTGAGCTGGTGCATTGAATAGATGGTCTCAAGCGGTGTCCTCCTGAACAACTTAAAACATTGTTTACCTCTGTAAGTGTTTCCTGCTCAGGGGTACAGAATTTGGCTGTAGTGGAGTTGGTTTACAGACTTCAGTTTTACTTTTTCTTGTGATTCTGCACCCTTTGCCTCTGTTGGCATATGCTAACGGAGCTCTGTAATGCCCTGGTGACAAAAGACTGAGCGAAGTCTGCAAAAGCGTGGTGAGAAGGAAACCCTGAGCACCAGTGAGATGGGGCTTGTGAGGGATGAGGGGAGCCCCACACCTCGGGGCTCTTGGACTGTGCCGCAAGCCCCCCTGAACCGCTTCTCACTAATGGTCAGCTGAGGAGCATTTGGAGAATTTGGAATATTTATAGGCACTGAGGAGATCCCCGCTCTGTCTTCTCCAGGTTGAACAGGCCCGGGTCTCTCAGCCTTTCCTCATCAGAGACATGGTCCAGTCCCTGGATCGTCTTTGTAGCCCTCTGCTGAAGTCCCTCCAGTGAGAGTCCCCTTGTCCTTCAGGAACTGGGAAGCCCCAGACTGGACACAGTACTCCAGATGTGGCCTCACCGGGGCAGAATAGAGGGGGAGGATGACCTCCCTCGGCCTGCTGGCCACGCTCTTTTTAACGCACCCCAGGATACCATTGGCCTTCTCGGCCACAAGGGCACATTGCTGGCAATGGCCAACTCGTTGCCCACCCGGACTCCCAGGTCTCTCTCTGCAGAGCTGCTTTCCAGCAGCTCAAGCCCTAACCTCTACCGCTGCAGTGGCTTATTCCTCCCTGGGTGCAGGACCGTACACTTGCCCTTGTTGAACTTCATTAGGTTCCTCTCTGCCCAACTCTCTAGCCTGGCCAGGTCTCGCTGAATGGCGGCACAGCCTTCTGGTGTGTCAGCCGCTCCTCCCAGTTTGGTGTCATACCACACAAACTGTTCCCCCACGTCATTGCTGCTGTACCAACTGAAGGCTTCCTTCTTGCAGCATAAGCCAAGAAATCCTTTCTAACGGAGGTTGCAAGCACCCGGTAAGGACTTTCCTCCACAGAGTCCAGGAGACTCAGAGCACTGCCTGTTCCTGAGGCCTTGAGGCCCGTCATGTGCCCTTTAGGGCAAAAGAATCCCAGGTGCTCTACGGGAGGGTAACAAGGGGCCTGGGAAACGTCAGTCATCCAAAAGGATTTCTCTGCTGTTGGAGACCAGCAAGTGCCTTTCTAGTGCCGGAAGGAGAAAAGAGGGGGTTGCAGAGTGACTGCTGCACAGCTCTGTGGAAGCTGGTGGAGAGCTAGAAGGCGGAATCAAAGAATCATGGTGACCAAAGTGTGAAGGAAACCCTGTGGGGTGGCTGTCCAGATTTGAACAGGCCCCTGCTCTTCAGGCAAACTACGGGTGGTCTTATGGTGTGTGCACAGAGTGCCTTCCTGAGAGGCCTTGACGCCGCATGGAAGTTGATTCCTAGAAGTAGGTAGGGAGCAGCTGTCCTCTCTGCGGAAGGTGGGGGAACCTGGGAGACCCGGCGGGCTTTTGTGCCAACAAAGAGGCAATGAGGAAGGAAAAGAGGTACAGAGGGTCCAAGAGAGGACTCGGTGGCAGCCCTTTGTCCTTCTATTCTTGACTGCCGTGATTGGGAAGATGTGAAGGTCTAGACATGGCCAGAACAGGTCATGCTCTTCGGGGAATGGATTGCGACATGAACCCAGAGGCACTCCTGAGACATGGAGCTCGAATGGAGCTGGCCAAAGAGCTGTGGCCACGCACAGCCTCGCTGTGATCCGAGGTGCTCGTTCCCTGCACCCTTCGCCTCTGTCGGCATCTGCTAACGGAGCTCTGTAATGCCCTGGCGCCGGAATGCCGAGCGAAATCTGCAAAAGCCTGGTGAGAAGGAAACCCTGAGGACAGAGTTTGGCTTGGAAGGGGGCTGGTAGAAGAGGATGGCTGAGGACCCTCTCAAAGCAGGAGCTGAGGCCTGGGAAGCCTCTAGTCCCTCTCAGGCGTGGCAGCCAGCTACCACAGTAGAAGGGCTTCGTGGGGTTTCACGTTTCTATCTCTGCCCTGGATTGCATTTCAGACCCGGATTCTCCAACACTGAATTTTGCATTCCTTTCTTCCCACTCCGGTCGTGCCTGAGACACTGTCTGGTTTCTGTCCTGGTGACGCAGGTGAATTCTTCAGAGAAGTCATCGTTCTGGGGTTAACTAAAAGGCTTTTATTAACACTTAAGTGATGATCGAGTGGTAATTACTCGATGATTGAACGCAAATCAAATGGTGCTTAAGCAATAACTGAACTGTACTGAGAATCATAGAATCATTTAGCCTGGAGAAGATCCTTAAGATCGTCGAGTCCAACTGTTGACCTAACACTACCAAGTCCACCACTAAACCGTGTCCCAAAGCACCAGGTCTACGCATCTTTTAAATACCTCCAGGGATGGTGACTCAACCGCTTCCCTGGGCAGCCTTTTCCAGTGCTTGACAGCCCTCGGCCCATGGATCCAGCCTGTCCGGATCCCTCTGTAGAGCCTTTCTGCCCTCCAACAGATCAACACTCCCACTCACTGCCTCCAAAGCTGACGCACAACCACTGGGCAGTTCCCTACCCCACCAAGGAAAGTCTCGCTCTGCCTCTGTTTGCCATGGAAAAGGGCCATTTCTGCCATGACTCCCCAGCTTGCGGTCCCACTGCTTTTTGTTCTGGAGGCAGCACGGCACCAAAGCGCTAAGGCGTCCAGGAGAAAGACGTTGGGCCAGCTGTGACATGGAGGTGCTCTCCTGCGGTCCCCTGCGGTGCCCCGGCCAGCCACCGCGCCTGAGCGGACGGGCTGTGTGAGCCAGGCCAGGCTGACCTGTGAGGCGGTGGCCGTCTCAGAGTGGGTGGCAGGTGGCCGCGGGCATCCCTGTCCGTGTTTGGGGCGTGCCCAGGCCAGCGGTGCTGATGTCACGGTGGCCATTGTGACACGCAGGGCCAAGGCTATAAAAGGGCACCGGCCGGCCTCAGTGCGACCTGGTCAGGTGAGGAGAGGGTAGCGGAGGGACGGGGCTTGAGCCGGGCTGCCGAGGGAGGAGGGGGGCCCCACACCTCGGGGCTCTGAGCCTGTGCTGCAAGATCACCCGTGTCCCGCTTCTCCCTCAGGGTCAGCAGAGAAGCACTTGGAGGTGACAGCCCAGCGCTGCTGAGACTTGGACTCCGTACGCTCAGCGTTGATGTGTGCCATGTCTGCAAGAAAGCGGAATGCCCCTCACTCGATGGAGCAGGGTGAGAGCAAAGTATCCCTCCCAGAGCCCGGCAGAGGGGTTGTCGGGGCGGTCAGTGTGGGGCCGAGAGCAGTGGCCGGGGGAGGCAGGAGCTCCCCAAGCACTGCCTCAGCCGGCGCGGCCCAGGCAGGGCAGTGGGCACCTGCTGGGACAGCCCTGCCTGCAATGCCCCCTTCCTCCCCACGGCCTCCAGCCCTGCCCATCAGCCAGCTGGGCAGGGGCAGACGGGCCCCGGGGGGCAATCCCTCAGGGACGCGTCCCCTGGCCCTGCAGAGGTGCTCATTCCCGGCGCCCTTTGCTCTCTCGCCTCCAGTGTGCATGCTGTGTCGCCGGGCAGAGGCTGACCCAGATATCTGTGGGCGCAAGCTGAACGATCACGGCATCTGTGCCCATGAGTTTTGCCTGGTGAGTTCCTCTGGGTCTCCCTCCAGCTTCCCGACAGGCAGTCCCTGCCTTCCTCTCCTCATCAGCTCCTTGTCTTTTCTCTTCTGCAGTGTTTTGCCAATGACCTTTTTCCACAACCGGACAACAATGGAGGATTCATGGGATTCCTCCTTGAGGATTTTCGGCGTACAATCGAGCGAGCAAAACAGAAGGTAAGGTCCTGACAAGAACAGGGAGATTTGTGCCAGGAGAGGTTTGCCGGAGCTTAGCCCAGACCCCAAGGAAGAAATCCCAGCCCTTCCAAGCAGCTCTGGGACTTGCTCCCAGCAGCTCCACAGAGGCTCCTCTGTGGCACTGGAGCCTCCTCCGCCAGGCGGATCTGCAGGCTGCGACCCAGCCGTGGCCCAATCCGCTGATGGAGGCTGCTGTGCTCTTTCCAGCACTGCTTCGTCTGTGGCGAGAGCGGGGCCACCATCACCTGCTGGGGGACAGGCTGCGACCGCAGCTTCCATCTCCCCTGTGCCGTGGAGGGTGGATGCGTCACCCAGTTCTTTGGGCTCTGCAGGTAAGGCCAGCTGGCCCTCACAGGGGAGGCTCGTTGCCTTCAGTCCCCTTCCTGACAGCATCAGCAACACCAGAAAGGAACCCAGAGTGACACTTCTAGCCGGCTCGACATCGGCAGAGTCAGAGCAGGCTAGTGTCTGGGACTCCATCACACTGCCTCTCCCCTCATTGCCACCACCAGGGAAGGACCCAGCACTTCTCCTCACCCATCCCTTTCCTCTTCTCCCCAGGTCCTTCTGCTGGGAGCACCGCCCAGAGCAGGCAGTGCAGGTGGCTCCGGCGGAGGAGACCACCTGCCTCATCTGCCTGGACCCCGTGGAGGACAGAAAGTCCTACAGCACCATGGTGTGCCCAGCATGCAAACACGCTTGGTTCCACAGGAGCTGCATTCAGAACCAGGCTATTCACGATGGCTCCTCCAGGTTCTGCTGCCCACGTTGTCGAAATGAACATCGATTTACAATGGAAATGCTCACCATGGGCATCCGAATCCCCATCAGGTTGGTGTCCTTCTGCCCGCCTCGCAAGACAGGAGGGTGGCAGCGCTGTGCTGTGCCAGGGCCTGCCCAGCAGTCCTGTTTCTCCGCTGTCCCATGAGCCTGGGCTTCACCTTCACAGAGGAGTTGGAAACAGGGCAGGGGGAGCAGAGCAGGCACGCCCAGGACAGTCTCATGCCAGGTCAGCGGGGGCTCATCAATTTTCCTTTCTCCATCAGACTGCCATCATGGGAGGACGGCCAGGCGTACGCAGCACACAGCGAGAGGCACAGCCGCTGTGATGCCAGCAAGTGCCTCTGTCCAGGAGGCAGGGAGCAGGCAGACGAAGAGGGGTAAGTTGCCAGCGCTGTGCCCCTGGGGCCAAGGGCTCGAAGGGGAAGGACTGAGAACAAGAGGTCTGCGGCACAGTCCTGTGCTGCGGTCACTTTGTCCTCACAGCCGTGAACCCGTTTGCTTCCCCAGGCCCTGGGAACTGCTCCTGTGCCGCTCCTGCGCTGCCGAGGGCACCCACAGGCGATGCTTCTCTTTGAGTAGCAGCTTTGCAAGCTGGGACTGCGACAGATGTGCTGGCCTGGGCACCTGTAAGAGGCAAAACACCCGGGTGCCCTGGGGCTGGGGCCAGGCAAGGCCTGGCAGTGGGTGCCCAGGGTGGGCTCGGCAGAGCCTCTCTGCTCCAGGAGGGCTGGGGGCACCGCTCTGGCCTGTCCTGCCCCAGGCCTGCGGGGCTGTGCCCTTGACCTTCCTGCTTCCCCTTACAGCCTCCAGTGCCAGCTCGGCGCTCACCGGCCACAGCACCGCCACCCAGGCAAGAGCGGGGACTTCCCAGAGCTCCCCAGCACCCGGGACCAGCAGCCCCAGCACCACCAGCCAGGCGGCATCAAGTCCATCCCAGGCCGCCCCAGCAATTGAGAGCGGCAGCCGCTCCAGCCCACCTGGACCTGACCGCACACGAAACCGCTCCCGGTTGCAACGTCGAGCCGGGACGCCCTACAGCCGGCCTAACAGACGCCATGGGAGCAGCTGTGAGCCAGCCCCAGCTGCTGAGAGCAGCACCACCAGCCACGCAGGCCTGGGGCCATCCCAGAGCTCACCGGCAGCAGAGACCAGCAGCACAAGCACCGCCAGCCAGCTGCCATCGGGGTCCTCCTGCGGCTCCCCAGAGCTTGACAGCGGCAGCCGCTCCAGCTCCCCTGGGCCCGTGCGGGTTAGAGCAAGCTCCCGCCGTCAACGTCGGGCCCCACATCCCTACAGCCGGCCCAGAAGACGCCGTGCCAGGAGTCGGGCACCCTCCCCAAGTGCTGAGAGCAGCACCCCCAGCCAGGCGGTGCCGGGGCCATCCCAGAGCTCCCCAGTACCGGAGACCAGCAGCCCCAGCACCGCCAGCCAGCTGCCATCGGTGTCCTCCTGTGACTCCCCAGCGATCGAGAGTGGCAGCAGCTCCAGCTCCCCTGGGCCCGTGCGGGTTCGGGCAAGCTCCCGCCATCAACGTCTGGCCCCACATCCCTACAGGCGGCCTGGACGACGACGCAGGACCAGCCGCACGCCGTCCCCCAGTACTCGCCCTGATCCCTCTCCACCAGAAGAATAAAGTTCGATGTTAATCTCAGCACTGAGAGATTCCACTCTCATTTATCGGCTTCGTCCTCCTCTCCCCTTCTGGAGGGGCAGCATTAGGGGGTGGGCCCAGACGGTTGTCCTCTCCCCAGGGCTTTTCACCTTCCCAGACCTCCCTCCTTGCGGGCTGGCCTTGGCCGGCTGTCCAGCGCCATGGCCGTGCGCTTGGGGCCTCACCGGTCCCGCAGCCTGGTCAGTTTTCCCGGGGGAAGCTGACACCCGGCCCCGGGACGTGGTGTCTCTGCCCCCATCGCTGCCCCCGGGAGGGCAGCGTGGCCCATCACGGCCCAGTTGTAGCTGCCGCCCATGTCCTGGCCAGTTGTCGCTGGCCTGCCCACCCAGCATGCCCCTCATGGCTCGCTTTTGACATGCTGCCACTGTTTCCTTCTGAACAAGGCTCTAACCAATTCCCATCCTCGTTGCGTAGGTTGGATAGAAATGTGGCAAAGCGGCAAAGCTACTTTTATTTAAACATAAGTTCGCTGTCACGTCTGTATTTGTGACATGAAGACTTCTGTAGATTGTGTTTGTACGGTAGCCAAAGGGCTTTCCCCTTTGCCCAGTTCCGAGTCCTGCTCCGACACCATCAAAGAAAAGAAGTTTTCCTCACGTTCAGATGGAATTCCTTGTGCTCCAGTTTGTGCCTGTTGCCTCTTGTGCTGTCGCCGGGCACCTCTGAAAAGAGTGTGGCCCCATCCTCTTGACACCCGCCCTTTAGATATTTATAGGCTTTGAGGAGATCCCCGCTCTGTCTTCTCTTCTCCAGGCTAAAAAGGCCCAGGTCTCTCAGCCTTTCCTCATCAGAGACGTGGTCCAGTCCCTGGATCATCTTTGTAGGCCTCTGCTGAAGTCCCTCCAGTGAGAGGGATAATACTGAAAAGAAACAGTTGCAGGATAACCAGAGGAGACTGGCAGGTCTAGAAGAGAGACAGAAAGAGAGAGAATAACAGAAGAAACTCATTCAAGGAGCTCTTTCAAATCTGGTAATTATACTCACAACTTCTCTGTGAACAGTGTGCAGTAAAAGCAAAAGGGAAATTAATAGGTGTGGTTTCAGATATTTCAAAATCATATTCTGGAGTTTCTGATTACATTGATGGTTTTCTTTTGAGTGTGTACAAAATGATGCATAGCTAATTCCTGGGATGTCTTTAGAGTTGCAAGAAGAATAGTAGATTCCTCCTTTCATGTCATGGAAGTGTCTTCTAGATAGTTATGTATGACTGTAGCAAGTATTTTATATGTTTGACTTGACAGTTTCACTCTCACACAGGATAGCCAGCCAGCAGGCGAGCATAAACACATCATATTCAATTCCGATGTGGAAAGTGAAGCTGAAGTAGATGAGATGTTGAAGAAAGATAAGCGTTTGGGGAGAATGCCTGGAAAAGTAAGTGTTATTGGGGAAGAAGTCCAGTATTCTGTAGGGTAATGCCATGTCATTATGACTATGCCTTTTATTCTGAAGACTGTTTTTCATAGTGAAGTGACAGAAAGAAGTAGATAAGGTTTGAATTAATATGAACGATTCTTCTTTTTTTGCTAACATAAAACATGTTTCAAAGAACTTAACCGTGCATCTGATAAAGCTGGAGAAGCCAGAGAATTCGTAAGGAGATTGAGATTTGCATAAGAGATATGCAAATAACTTTGATTAATAGAAGAAGAAGAATGTTTAAGTTACAGGGCTTATGTATAACTAGTTTTGAAATTGTGCTGCTTTTGGTCAAAGGAAGGGGAAGAGATTTGGCTTGAGAGGTACAGAAGGACTCTTTGTTCTTTCAACACTGTGGACAAAGAATCTGTGTTAATGTGCTGTCTTGGTTTTACAGTGATGTTAAGATCCAAAGTTGTCATGTGGGACTTGCTCTTTGCACCTGACCTAATTGAGACCTTACGTAGCAGACTCTTCAGGATTTTACTGCCATACGTTCAGCACAATTAAGTACTTTTGTCTGGAATATAAGTTCTTGTATCGTCACGTTTTTAATCACATCTCTGCTAAAGCTCTAAACCATTGGTTTTGCTTTTGTTGGGTTTTTTCTTCATAAACCTAGTAAGATTAGGACTATTCTCACTATTTAATTAAAACCTTCTTTTCTGCCTCTTCCTTACATTTAGCACTTTTTTTCCATATGTATCTCTTACCCTGTATTTAGAGTCCCTGCCCTGTATTTTTCCTTTTCTTTAAAAGAACCTCTAATTCTATGGAAAATTGTTTCGAAGCCATGGAGTGCTTGCCTTTTGCAATCATTGATATTTATCAGCTGACTTAAAACTATGTCCTAGAGTTTATACCATACATGAGGCTTGTTTGGAAAGGGTATAATTAGACCTAACTCTCGCCTATCGTAAAACCTGAGGTACTCTTTACGTGGGTATCTTACCTATGCTAAAATTCCACAGCCATAACTGTAAAACACAATTGTAAAAGGTGTGTACACTGTATAAGATTGAAGCACGTGAATCAATAAGTGAGCTTTCTTCTAGAAACCCCCTGGAAGGCACATGAACAAAGTTGATACTGATTTATTTTCTCAAACTGATGTAAACAGTTGCTTTTCTATATTTTCTTTTTGTTTAACGAAGGAGGAATCTGCTCCTAAAACTTCAAGCAGACTGTTTGAAAGCAGCAAGGATGAGCAAGATGATACAGACGATGAGAGATTCAAAATTAAGCCCCAGTTTGAAGGCAAAGCTGGTGAAAAAGGGAGTGAACCCAGTACTGTGACTTGGCTTTCTTCTCAGTCTCCATAAGGCCACTTCAAAAGAACATAACATGTAGGTTTGCATACTGCTGGATACAGTTTTGAGAAACTGGTAATAGTATCCTCTTAAACAGAGGAAAGAGTAGCCATGGAGGAAATAATGTGTGTTGGGGAGTGGGCAGAGTTTCTCTGATGTTGTCATCTTTGAATACAAAGAAATTTCTGGAAAAGGCATC
Organism: Pluvialis apricaria; assembly: GCA_017639485.1. Taxonomy (NCBI): domain Eukaryota; kingdom Metazoa; phylum Chordata; class Aves; order Charadriiformes; family Charadriidae; genus Pluvialis; species Pluvialis apricaria. The sequence continues at coordinate 22,300,947 of CM030016.1, forward strand.
AAGAGCTAAAGGTTATTAATATGTTACCATAATTATAGTAAAAAAAGTTACTGAACATTGATTTTCTTCTCCAGTGCTTGATAGGATCTTTTTCATTTTGTGTTTAGCTCTTGAAATTGCAATCACGATTTGGCACAGATGAAAGATTTCGCATGGATGCTAGATTCCTTGAAAGTGACAGTGAAGAAGGTAAACCTGCTCGCGTTTCCTGGTTAATGGCAGTAATAAAGCTGTATCATGGATGCTTGAAGCAACTTAAGGGCTACTTTTGCTTCTTTGGTGGTTCCTTAAGGAAAATAACCCAACTGTTTTGTGGCTGTACATAGTATATGTTGGTAGCTGTGTTTTCTTAAATGTATAAGTTGCAAAAGTATTTGTTATAGCTTAATGAGACGTACCTGGTTGATAAATCAACATTGGAAATTTTTTTTTTTAATACAGGATGATATCGGAATGCGTTTATCCCTGTTTTTCACAGGATAAGTGGTAGCCTAATTAAAATAAACTGTTTGTCGTCTTGTCATCCTGCAGTCCACGGCTGATTTGGCAGCCTTAGAAAGAAAGATTTTTAATTTTTTTTCCTTAAACAACAGAAGGCAGAAAAGATGAAAAGGCACAAAATTTAAAGATTCCCTCCCCCCCCCACCCCGAACCAAAATTGTTAGCCTAGTTTTCAAGCCTCAGAATCTGCTTCTGCAATTTTTGCCTAGTTCTGCTATTCCCTTTGTTGCTTTAATATGGTCCTCTGTACAGCATCTGTCAGCGGCACAGCAGTTGCACGGTTGTGTGATATAAGCAGGAGCAGGTTAAATAACTGGTCTGATTTTCACATGAAATAGATGCCTATGACATTTCTAGTCAAAGATTTTCTACAGTACAAGGGGAAAGCCTCTAAGTAGCTCTAAAATGACGGAAGCGATGTGTTGATATGTCTGACCTCTTCTAGTACTACAGCAATGTTATATGAAATATTACAGTCTTACTCAGGTCATAGTGGGGATAAAATAATGTATTTATTTTTGTCTTAGCAGAGATAAACGTCTTGAAGGCAGATGAAGAGGAAGAGCTTGCTGCGGAGAAAAAGAAAAATCTGCAAATACTGGGAAGCCTCTTGAATATCAACCTGGAACATCCGAAGCCAACTAAAATGGCTACAAGTGCTAAGAAATTCAAGTATGAATCGTCTGTTATCAGAACAGCAGGAATTCTAGGAAGGCTTCATTGTTGCTGGTGCTTCACAACTAAAATTTCTGCCTAGCTGACTGAAAAAAAGTATTTCCTTCTCTGTTGTGTGTGTTTTGAAGTCGGTTTTTAATGCGGTTTCCCAACTTGAGTGTCCCAGTAGATTATATAACTGGTAATTATTATTGCTTTAGGGAAAAATTATCAGACGCCTGCTTAAGTTTCTTCTAGTAGATTTTGAATGATTGGATTGTTGGTTATGAAAAATTAAGATTTTACTAAGTCCTTGCCTATGTAAGGTAGATTTCTGTTCTCTGTGGAGACAAACTTAGGTTGGCTGAACGAAGAACATGCGAGTTGGGCAGTAGGTCAGTAAGTTAGACTCTAACTTCCATAGCAGTTAATAAGGTTATTGTTTTCTCTGGCCTACAGGTGACGAGCATCAAACTCCCTTTTCAGTGGGGATTTTTTATTTATTTATCTGTATTTCTGCTTTTGAGAGATTTCTTCATTAGATTAGGAGTTTGTTACATGTTATTGTTGGGCATGCTCTAGCCTTCATAGGGGATGATGAGATAGGTTTGGAAATGTAGTATTGGATGTATTGTGACATTTAACTATGCACTTTAACAAAAGCTGGTCTGTGGGTTGAATTGGTGGAAGTTAGTAATGTTAACGGTAATTTAAATAGTGTGCAATTAATAAATTTTTACTGACAGTCACTATTGGAGTTGCATCAGTGACTGCTGACTGGTAAATACCATTGTGACTGCTGCACGATCTTATTTAGTCCTATGACTTCTGTACAAATTTTCATGTATTCTGTAAAGATTAAGCAGAGGGGAAAATAATCTGTGCAACCCCAGAGGTCATTTTAAGAAACTTTAGTGAATGATAGTGTTCTTTAATACCCAGGTAATGATACAGTGTGTAACCGTTTAAAAGTTGTCAATTTATGCTGTAAGCATTAATTTGGGAGAGGAGGGGAAAGAAGTGACTACCTTCTAACATTGCCATAAGACAGCATGCGAGTTGTCTTGCGACACTAGCACTGAGGTCAGTCTAAGCCTTACACTGCTTTAGCTGAAAGTCCTGAAAATGTTTAAATTTGAAAGGTGGGCTTAATGAAGTTTTGTTCATTTGTTTTTTTCAGGGGGCTTGGCTCCCCCCCTCCTTGGACTATTTGAATTTATACAACATTTGGTACTAGAAGAAAGAGATATAGATAGATATATTGATATGGATAGATATATTGAGGTAGCTCCTCAAAAGATAAACAAGTGCAAGTATAAACTTACTGCGTAACACACACAAGTTCAGGTCTAGTTTTATATGAAACATTACAATTTGATTAAAGCCACTTCTGTTTATAATTTTTCCTGACCCAGACACTGACTAGCAGGTACTTTCTAAATGTCAGTTATGTTTTGGATTGATTTGGACCTTTTTTGGTAGTGAAGTCAATGTGAATTTGAATCTGACTGTAGAGGTTTAGGGTAGCTTGCACTTGAACACTTAGAGCGTCTCATGGTTTTTCTTTTCCTTTTGATTTGTATAGAGACATTAATGCCCTACGCTATGATCCCACAAGACAGGACCATGCAGTTTTTGAAAGGAAACCAAGTGCTACAGAAAAAGAGAGGTAATACTACAGCTTGGTAACTACAGTGGTGATGTTTCTTCCCATGGAAAGATGGCTATAGCAGAAGACCAGGTTTAAACTATGCAGATTGCTCTGTTTTCTGGGTGGTTTTTTTTTCTTTAGTTTTCTCTAGTCTCCTGGACTTTTAAGATTTGCAAATCTGTGAGGAAAAAAATATTAGGTCTTAACACTTCTTTTGCCAGAAAGTCCTAAATATGTTAATTTATAGGCTGTCATATATTAAGTGAACAGTCAGGCTGTGGTTAGTTATAAAGTAGACTTGTTTCTGCCTTTGGAGTCAAACCTCTGACGTTTCCCCATTGCTTACCCGCAAAGGTGGGTAAATTGCAGGAGGTGAAAGGAAATGAGTCAAAAATCTGAACCAAAAGGATAGTCATGGTGCCCTACAAACCTATTTCTGGCAATAGGATATTTCGTATTGCCAGAACCTGGAGTTGCTAAGAAAGAAGAAAAAAAAAAACCAAAAGAACAAAACAAAAAAAAAACCACCAACCACCAAAACCTTAAAAGTGAGCTACTCATGCAGGCGCTTAGATAAGTTTAGGAAGAGGTTAATAGCAAGGTTGCTTCTTAGGGAACCTTTCTCTCAAAAAATATCATAGAATCATAGAATCATAGAATGGTTTAGGTTGGAAGGGACCTTGAAGATCATCGAGTTCCAACCCCCCTGCCACAGGCAGGGATACCTCTCACTAGACCAGGTTGCCCAAGGCCACGTCCAGCCTGGCCTTGAACACCTCCAGGGATGGGGCTTCAACAACCTCTCTGGGCAACCTGTTCCAGTGCCTCACCACCCTTAAAGTATATATACGTGCTGTGTTACTATCCTCTAACAATCTTGTTTCAGTAAAGCTCAAAGGAAGAAGAGGAGGGAAGAGAGTGAGAAACTGCCTGAAGTGTCTAAAGAAACGTATTACGATATTGCTGTTGATTTAAAAGAGTTATTTGGATCTTCAAAGAGCAAATCAGAAAAAAATGAAGAAATACCCTGGGACAAAGACGATGTGGACGACCCTATCCTGCCTGACCATTTGGGACGTAACGTTGGGAGTAACGTAGCTCAGGAATCTGGTGGTTTCACGTTTTCCTTCTTTGGAGACATGGAGGAGTCTGGCATAAAAGAAGGTAACAGCGGTACGTATATAGTAGTACAATGTCTAACAAGTAGCTTATGTTGGGCACTGTAGAGTAATATAGTGTATAGAAATTCAGAATCCAGGGGATTTTCAGAGGCAAAAGTCAGTAATTATGCAAAGTCGTTATGATCATCTTACACTTGCCAAGATTTTACTGGCAGTTAATTCATGCTTGCATCTCAGAAAATTTGAAAGGGATGTTTTGAGAAGGAACTATTATTTAATTGTTTTTTGGCAGTGATGGAAAAACTTGTCATCCACTACATTTCTCAAATAAACAGGGGAGAAAAATGATATACAAGTCAAATCAGGTTTCATATAAACCAAGATTCTAAATAAAATGTGTGTTAATTAAGGTAGTATTATGAGCAAAGAAAATCTTAGAGTTGACCCCAAGATCCAAGGACATTTTATTATGGACTTGATTTTATTATTGTACCTTTAGGAAATTGAAACTGAATGACACATGATTATTGGGGTGTCCTAACCTAAGATAAAATCAAATGTTATAAAATCAAAATTTAAAAATCTGAAATCAAGTCACTTAATAATTAGTAATGTAGGAAATAAAAGAAACTGCGTGAAGTTAACTGAAATACAAAAAAGAAAAACAAAAAGCAAACAAATAAAACAATAAACCTCCACGTTTCTGCTGACTACAGAGAATATTCAGTGTCTTCTGAATGCAGTAATACAGGTTTCAGAATATGTAAGAGATGTCTAGGACAAAGTGGAAAATATCCGAGCAGAGATGTACTTCAGCATTCACAAAGTTCTTAACACTGAGAACCACGCTTGAGCACTGTGTCTTACATCTGCTGTTATGAATAATTATTGGTTTATATTGCATAAAAAGCCTATTTGGTGGCAACAGGGTCACTGTGCTAGCTGCTATATTAACACAGACAAAAAGGTTTGCGCATACGTCAGTTGCTTAGGTGATTTTTGTGATTATTTGTTGTTGTTTTTGTTTAACCTGACTTCATGTGGAAACCATGAAGGGAGAACATGTGGATAGCCTTTTGGGGTTTTTTTTGGAGCACAAACGATGGGTGTTTTGTGGACAACTTAAACTTGCAAATGCTCACTTTTTCCAAAGTAGAATTTTCTGATTTTTCTCTTGAATAAAATAGTGTTTGTGTTCCATAGTCCAGTTTCTGTTGGGTTTGGAACCTGTTTTATGTTGCCAGAGAGAGGCGGTACAGGAGCTTCTTCTCTCTTCTGGTCATGCAGACAAGTCCTGTGCTTATACACTGAAAGAAAAGGGTACCATAGGTTGATAACCTCAGTCCTTTTGGCGAGGTGAAGCAGGAAGGGCCCAGGTACGTGTTTAAATTACTACGTGTAAACTGAGCTTTTGGCAACTGGCTGTGTATGCTATAGGCGGGAATACATACATGAAAACAACACAGCTTACACGCACAGAAAGAGTAAGCTACAGCACTGTGAGTTTCCTTGCAAAGGAACTTATTAAGATAGTTCACAGTGAAAGAAAGCTTTTATTCCAACTTCTGCAAGCTAAAAATATGAATAGGCACAATGACTCCCAACGCGGTTGATAATGTTTGCTAGGTTGGAGTGACTGGACAGAACCCTGGGCCCTAACAACAAGCTTCAGAAGGACTCCTGCACTCTTTGCCTATGCTGTGATGATACTAGTTGTGAATTTTGAGGGTGAGTTTGTGACATATGAGAAAGCAAACTAAATTCACAGCTGCCCAGAGGGTGATAGAAAACCTGGGAGGGGAGGTTTCTGTCCTTCTTAAATCTGTCTTTTCCAATTTAAGTATTTCACTCTGAAGTAAAAATTTTTCCTGGAAAGTAAGGGAATAATCTGATTATCTTTTTAATTGTGATGTTATTGCAGAGCCCTACATACTTGAAACAATAAAACCTGTAAAAGTCACATGGCAAGAAGATCCACGTTTCCGAGACAGCAGTTCTGAGGGTGAAGATGAACCAGATGCATCAGAAAATGAAAGGGACAAAGAAATGCAAGTTATATTTGTATTTGCTGTCTACTTGGTTGTAGTAGTTGGATGCTATGAGAATATTAATAGGAGCGCTCAGGTCATGGGAAACTGACATCTTCATTCCACACCTCTGAACAATGGAAGTCGTTGTCTTAGGAAACCATTCCTTATCGCACAGAATGCAATAGTCAAAAAGCCCAATACCACATTTGATTTGAAGTTGAATATAAAAGCTGCGTTTCTAGCTCAGTGCATGAGAACTTAACGGGATAGTGGGTTTGGACAAAAGTCAAAAATATATGTTAAGTTTTCTTAAGAAACCTGTTTTTATAGAAGGCTATATTTGGTTACTATGGAATAATGTCCTTCAATGCATGCTATTTCTCTGAAGCATTACAGCTTTAACTTGTCTAATGGAATTTTATGGTAACTTTTATGATGCTAAAATTCCTTTGTGTTTGTCTAGGTTTTTCTCTTTACCACAGACAGACAGTGCTAGATTTTTCTTCTTCTCCAAAGATGATGAGCGACTAAGAGGTATAGCAGAACTTATTCACACCATTTTTAACTCTTGCTGAAATTCAATGAGAAAAAAATATTGCCTAGTTACTTATGTTTTGTAGTTAAAACACAGATGAGAGGTTTAAGGAAAAAAAAAAATTGCAGATTTCGATCATTACGTGTGGTATAAGTTGTGGTAGCACATGGCATGAGGAAGTCCTAGTAAAATAAATGCTGAACAACTGTCTGTCTTTCCCTCTTTTCAGATATCTACCTAATGTGTGGCTAGTCTTTTAGGGCTTACCAAAAAAGTAAAATCACTTGACAAGTCATCTAGACGTTTTGGATCCTTTCAGGCATATATATTATCTTTAACATTTTTTTTGTGTTTCCAGTGTTACCGTTAAGAATATTGAATATTCTTATCAGCCACGTATGCCCACATGGTTCTTGATCCTAAATAACGCGGGGGTGTTTTTTTATTGTGAATGTAATGAATTTCATAGTTAAAAACAAACAATACAGCAACAAAACAAACAAAAAAACCACAAAGAAAACACAAACAACCCGCAGGCCACCAAAACAACTGCTTTTGATATTTTATACAATAAATTGTTAGGACAGCCTTACTGTTTGTTTCCTGAGACATGTTAGATAACTTGTACACATATGTTTACTGATAGTTACTGTGTTAATACAGGTACTGTACTGTAACCTTCCAGCCTGTCGGATTTACAGTGCCTGTTAAAATTGAGCTTTGAATCCTTAGCAGGCACAAATTTTCTGGGGAGATGTGGGTTAATGGTGCTGAGCTTTTCATGAAACAGATGCTGTTTCACTGCAATTTATATTTCAGCGTATTAAGGAAAACTGCTGCTGCCTTTCCTTTTTTTCAGTACACAAGGCTGTAATACATAACGCTGCTGTTTGAGTCAAACGTGTTGTGGGGGCAAGAGAGGAATATGAATAATAGGCCGCCTGACTTTATCGCTGTGTTGCTCATGAGATTTAGAAACAGCAGCCCATTCAGAAGTGTTTCACCGTATTAATTTGGTTTTTGTTTTGTGCAGAGGGCCCTAAGTTATTCTGTAGATCAGTAGACCTCGGTGAAGAAAAAGACGGTTGGGAAGACAGACGTAGGTTGTTGCTCGAGGTGAGTATTTTAACATCTATTACTGGGTAGTGGCAGCTGAAAGCTCAGCATGAGGAGGGAACATGGTTGCTTATTTGCTTAAATTTGCATTAAAAACTAATTCAGGGCGTTTAGAAGGGCTTGAAACTTTATAATTACCAGGGAACTAAAAATTTTTAGTATAGAAGGGTATATAACATCATGTTGTGCTGTCCAGTCAGGTCAGTTGCTGAATCTCTGTATTGTACAGGGCCAGAGACTTTACTGCATGTAAAAAGAAGTGTTTGAGACAAGGAAGTGAATTTAAAACTTCTCATAATATTATGTTAAAATTTAAATATTTTCAGGAATGCCGGAAGAAGCATAAGGATGCAAGAAGGAAAGTGAAAGCAAAACAGTAACTCTCTCTTATCTTACTGGTCAGAAATGTTCCATGTTTTTTGTCCGAAGAAGTTGCAGAAAAACATTACTTCTAAAATTCTAGTCTTTCAAAGACCTAATAAGAAATCATAGAATCATAGAATGGTTTAGCTTGGAAGGGACCTTGAAGATCATCGAGTTCCAACCCCCCTGCCACAGGCAGGGACACCTCCCACCAGCCCGGGTTGCCCAAGGCCACGTCCAGCCTGGCCTTGAACACCTCCAGGGACGGGGCTTCAACAATCTCTCTGGGCAGCCTGTGCCAGTGCCTCACCACCCTTAAAGTGAAAAACTTCTTCCTAATGTTTAGTCTAAACCTGCCCTCTTCCAGCTTAAAGCCGTTCCCCCTCGTCCTGTCGCTACATGCCCTAGTACAAAGTCCTTCCCCAGCTCTCCTGTAGGCCCCCTTTAGGTACTGGAAGGCCGCAATAAGATCTCCCCGGAGCCTTCTCTTCCCCAGGCTGAACAGCCCCAACTCTCTCAGCCTCTCCTCATAGGAGAGGCGCTCCAGCCCTCGGCTCATCCTGGTGGCTCTCCTCTGGACACGCTCCAGCAGGTCCATGTCCTTCTTATGCTGGGGACTCCACAGCTGGATGCAGTACTCCAGGTGGGGTCTCACGAGAGCGGAGTAGAGGGGCAGAATCACCTCCCTTGCCCTGCTGCCCACACTTCTTTTGATGCAGCCCAGGATACGGTTGGCCTTCTGGGCTGCGATCGCACATTGCTGGCTCATGTCGAGCTTCTCGTCAGTCAGCACCCCCAGGTCCTTCTCCACAGGGCTGCTCTCCAGCCGTTCCCCGCCGAGCCTGTATTTGTGCTTGGGATTGCCCCGACCCAGATGTAGGACCTTGCACTTGGCCTCGTTGAACTGCATGAGGTTGGCTTGGGCCCACCGCTCCAGCCTGTCCAGGTCCCTCTGGATGGCATCCCTCCCCTCCAGCGTGTCTGCCTCGCCAAACAGCTTGGTATCATCGTCATCATATCAAATAATAGAAAAGACTGTTAAACTTGTTATTAATTAGGTACATGTTTATTGTGTCAATTCAGTGTTTGTACCAAGGTTTGTTGTTTTTTGTCTACATGGTTTAAATGTGACTTGCTGCTTTGCAAGATTTTGGAGAATATGATCATGTAACAAAGACAACACAGGGCTATTTTGGTGCGTTCTCAGGCCCCAGTGCTGAACGGGGTTGAGAGAGAGTTTATGAAAATACAGGTTGAGTCTGTACATAAATAAATACTAAGGACACATCTTGCTGGTGTTGTCTGCTTATTGTTGAATGAATGATATTTTTACATGTAAGGTCTAATTCTTATGTCTATTTAGCCTCTACGCTGCAGTGTCTGCAGAAGCAGAGAGGCTCTGCCGAGCCCACCCTGGGCACCCGCTGCCAGGCCTTGCCTGGCCGCAGCCCCAGGGCACCCGGGTGTTTTGCCTCTTACAGGTGCCCAGGCCAGCACAGCTGTCACACTCCCATCTGGCTGTCCTGCTCCTCAAAGAGGAGCATCGCCTGTGGGTGCCCTCGGCAGCGCAGGAGCGGCACAGGAGCAGTTCCCAGGGCCTGGGGAAGCAAACGGGTTCACGGCTGTGAGGACAAAGTGACCGCAGCACAGGACTGTGCCGCAGACCTCTTGTTCTCAGTCCTTCCCCTTCGAGCCCTTGGCCCCAGGGGCACAGCGCTGGCAACTTACCCCTCTTCGTCTGCCTGCTCCCTGCCTCCTGGACAGAGGCACTCGCTGGCATCACAGCGGCTGTGCCTCTCGCTGTGTGCTGCGTACGCCTGGCCGTTCTCCCATGACCACTTGAGCTGGTGCATTGAATAGATGGTCTCAAGCGGTGTCCTCCTGAACAACTTAAAACATTGTTTACCTCTGTAAGTGTTTCCTGCTCAGGGGTACAGAATTTGGCTGTAGTGGAGTTGGTTTACAGACTTCAGTTTTACTTTTTCTTGTGATTCTGCACCCTTTGCCTCTGTTGGCATATGCTAACGGAGCTCTGTAATGCCCTGGCGACAAAAGACTGAGCGAAGTCTGCAAAAGCGTGGTGAGAAGGAAACCCTGAGCACCAGTGAGATGGGGCTTGTGAGGGATGAGGGGAGCCCCACACCTCGGGGCTCTTGGACTGTGCCACAAGCCCCCCTGAACCGCTTCTCACTCATGGTCAGCTGAGGAGCATTTGGAGAATTTGGAATATTTATAGGCACTGAGGAGATCCCCGCTCTGTCTTCTCCAGGTTGAACAGGCCCGGGTCTCTCAGCCTTTCCTCATCAGAGACATGGTCCAGTCCCTGGATCGTCTTTGTAGCCCTCTGCTGAAGTCCCTCCAGTGAGAGTCCCCTTGTCCTTCAGGAACTGGGAAGCCCCAGACTGGACACAGTACTCCAGATGTGACCTCACCGGGGCAGAATAGAGGGGGAGGATGACCTCCCTCGGCCTGCTGGCCACGCTCTTTTTAACGCACCCCAGGATACCATTGGCCTTCTCGGCCACAAGGGCACATTGCTGGCAATGGCCAACTCGTTGCCCACCTGGACTCCCAGGTCTCTCTCTGCAGAGCTGCTTTCCAGCAGGTCAAGCCCTAACCTCTACCGCTGCAGGGGCTTATTCCTCCCTGGGTGCAGGACCCTACACTTGCCCTTGTTGAACTTCATTAGGTTTCTCTCCGCCCAACTCTCTAGCCTGGCCAGGTCTCGCTGAATGGCGGCACAGCCTTCTGGTGTGTCAGCCGCTCCTCCCAGTTTGGTGTCATACCACACAAACTGTTCCCCCACGTCATTGCTGCTGTACCAACTGAAGGCTTCCTTCTTGCAGCATAAGCCAAGAAATCCTTTGTAACGGAGGTTGCAAGCACCCGGTAAGGACTTTCCTCCACAGAGTCCAGGAGACTCAGAGCACTGCCTGTTCCTGAGGCCTTGAGGCCCGTCATGTGCCCTTTAGGGCAAAAGAATCCCAGGTGCTCTACGGGAGGGTAACAAGGGGCCTGGGAAACGTCAGTCATCCAAAAGGATTTCTCTGCTGTTGGAGACCAGCAAGTGCCTTTCTAGTGCCGGAAGGAGAAAAGAGGGGGTTGCAGAGTGACTGCTGCACAGCTCTGTGGAAGCTGGTGGAGAGCTAGAAGGCGGAATCAAAGAATCATGGTGACCAAAGTGTGAAGGAAACCCTGTGGGGTGGCTGTCCAGATTTGAACAGGCCCCTGCTCTTCAGGCAAACTACGGGTGGTCTTATGGTGTGTGCACAGAGTGCCTTCCTGAGAGGCCTTGACGCCGCATGGAACTTGATTCCTAGAAGTAGGTAGGGAGCAGCTGTCCTCTCTGTGGAAGGTGGGGGAACCTGGGAGACCCGGCGGGCTTTTGTGCCAACAAAGAGGCAATGAGGAAGGAAAAGAGGTACAGAGTGTCCAAGAGAGGACTCGGTGGCAGCCCTTTGTCCTTCTATTCTTGACTGCCGTGATTGGGAAGATGTGAAGGTCTAGACATGGCCAGAACAGGTCATGCTCTTCGGGGAATGGATTGCGACATGAACCCAGAGGCACTCCTGAGACATGGAGCTCGAATGGAGCTGGCCAAAGAGCTGTGGCCACGCACAGCCTCGCTGTGATCCGAGGTGCTCGTTCCCTGCACCCTTCGCCTCTGTCGGCATCTGCTAACGGAGCTCTGTAATGCCCTGGCGCCGGAATGCCGAGCGAAATCTGCAAAAGCCTGGTGAGAAGGAAACCCTGAGGACAGAGTTTGGCTTGGAAGGGGGCTGGTAGAAGAGGATGGCTGAGGACCCTCTCAAAGCAGGAGCTGAGGCCTGGGAAGCCTCTAGTCCCTCTCAGGCGTGGCAGCCAGCTACCACAGTAGAAGGGCTTCGTGGGGTTTCACGTTTCTATCTCTGCCCTGGATTGCATTTCAGACCCGGATTCTCCAACACTGGATTTTGCATTCCTTTCTTCCCACTCCGGTTGTGCCTGAGACACTGTCTGGTTTCTGTCCTGGTGACGCAGGTGAATTCTTCAGAGAAGTCATCGTTGTGGGGTTAACTAAAAGGCTTTTATTAACACTTAAGTGATGATCGAGTGGTAATTACTCGATGATTGAACGCAAATCAAATGGTGCTTAAGCAATAACTGAACTGTACTGAGAATCATAGAATCATTTAGCCTGGAGAAGATCCTTAAGATCGTCGAGTCCAACTGTTGACCTAACACTACCAAGTCCACCACTAAACCGTGTCCCAAAGCACCAGGTCTACGCATCTTTTAAATACCTCCAGGGATGGTGACTCAACCGCTTCCCTGGGCAGCCTTTTCCAGTGCTTGACAGCCCTCGGCCCATGGATCCAGCCTGTCCGGATCCCTCTGTAGAGCCTTTCTGCCCTCCAACAGATCAACACTCCCACTCACTGCCTCCAAAGCTGACGCACAACCACTGGGCAGTTCCCTATCCCACCAAGGAAAGGCTCGCTCTGCCTCTGTTTGCCATGGAAAAGGGCCATTTCTGCCATGACTCCCCAGCTTGCGGTCCCACTGCTTTTTGTTCTGGAGGCAGCACGGCACCAAAGCGCTAAGGCGTCCAGGAGAAAGACGTTGGGCCAGCTGTGACATGGAGGTGCTCTCCTGCGGTCCCCTGCGGTGCCCCGGCCAGCCACCGCGCCTGAGCGGATGGGCTGTGTGAGCCAGGCCAGGCTCACCTGTGAGGCGGTGGCCGTCTCAGAGTGGGTGGCAGGTGGCCGCGGGCATCCCTGTCCGTGTTTGGGGCGTGCCCAGGCCAGCGGTGCTGATGTCACGGTGGCCATTGTGACACGCAGGGCCAAGGCTATAAAAGGGCACCGGCCGGCCTCAGTGCGACCTGGTCAGGTGAGGAGAGGGTAGCGGAGGGACGGGGCTTGAGCCGGGCTGCCGAGGGAGGAGGGGGGCCCCACACCTCGGGGCTCTGAGTCTGTGCTGCAAGATCACCCGTGTCCCGCTTCTCCCTCAGGGTCAGCTGAGGAGCACTTGGAGGTGACAGCCCAGCGCTGCTGAGACTTGGACTCCGTACGCTCAGCGTTGATGTGTGCCATGTCTGCAAGAAAGCGGAATGCCCCTCACTCGATGGAGCCCGGTGAGAGCAAAGTATCCCTCCCAGAGCCCGGCAGAGGGGTTGTCGGGGCGGTCAGTGTGGGGCCGAGAGCAGTGGCTGGGGGACGCAGGAGCTCCCCAAGCGCTGCCTCAGCCGGCACGGCCCAGGCAGGGCAGTGGGCACCTGCTGGGACAGCCCTGCCTGCAATGCCCCCTTCCTCCCCACGGCCTCCAGCCCTGCCCATCAGCCAGCTGGGCAGGGGCAGACGGGCCCCGGGGGGCAATCCCTCAGGGACGCGTCCCCTGGCCCTGCAGAGGTGCTCATTCCCGGCGCCCTTTGCTCTCTCGCCTCCAGTGTGCATGCTGTGTCGCCGGGCAGAGGCTGACCCAGATATCTGTGGGCGCAAGCTGAACGATCACGGCATCTGTGCCCATGAGTTTTGCCTGGTGAGTTCCTCTGGGTCTCCCTCCAGCTTCCCGACAGGCAGTCCCTGCCTTCCTCTCCTCATCAGCTCCTTGTCTTTTCTCTTCTGCAGTGTTTTGCCAATGACCTTTTTCCACAACCGGACAACAATGGAGGATTCATGGGATTCCTCCTTGAGGATTTTCGGCGTATAATCGAGCGAGCAAAACAGAAGGTAAGGTCCTGACAAGAACAGGGAGATTTGTGCCAGGAGAGGTTTGCCGGAGCTTAGCCCAGACCCCAAGGAAGAAATCCCAGCCCTTCCAAGCAGCTCTGGGACTTGCTCCCAGCAGCTCCACAGAGGCTCCTCTGTGGCACTGGAGCCTCCTCCGCCAGGCGGATCTGCAGGCTGCGACCCAGCCGTGGCCCAATCCGCTGATGGAGGCTGCTGTGCTCTTTCCAGCACTGCTTCGTCTGTGGCGAGAGCGGGGCCACCATCACCTGCTGGGGGACAGGCTGCGACCGCAGCTTCCATCTCCCCTGTGCCGTGGAGGGTGGATGCGTCACCCAGTTCTTTGGGCTCTGCAGGTAAGGCCAGCTGGCCCTCACAGGGGAGGCTCGTTGCCTTCAGTCCCCTTCCTGACAGCATCAGCAACACCAGAAAGGAACCCAGAGTGACACTTCTAGCCGGCTCGACATCGGCAGAGTCAGAGCAGGCTAGTGTCTGGGACTCCATCACACTGCCTCTCCCCTCATTGCCACCACCAGGGAAGGACCCAGCACTTCTCCTCACTCTACCCTTTCCTCTTCTCCCCAGGTCCTTCTGCTGGGAGCACCGCCCAGAGCAGGCAGTGCAGGTGGCTCCGGCGGAGGAGACCACCTGCCTCATCTGCCTGGACCCCGTGGAGGACAGAAAGTCCTACAGCACCATGGTGTGCCCAGCATGCAAACACGCTTGCTTCCACAGGAGCTGCATTCAGAACCAGGCTATTCACGATGGCTCCTCCAGGTTCTGCTGCCCACGTTGTCGAAATGAACATCGATTTACAATGGAAATGCTCACCATGGGCATCCGAATCCCCATCAGGTTGGTGTCCTTCTGCCCGCCTCGCAAGACAGGAGGGTGGCAGCGCTGTGCTGTGCCAGGGCCTGCCCAGCAGTCCTGTTTCTCCGCTGTCCCATGAGCCTGGGCTTCACCTTCACAGAGGAGTTGGAAACAGGGCAGGGGGAGCAGAGCAGGCACGCCCAGGACAGTCTCATGCCAGGTCAGCGGGGGCTCATCAATTTTCCTTTCTCCATCAGACTGCCATCATGGGAGGACGGCCAGGCGTACGCAGCACACAGTGAGAGGCACAGCCGCTGTGATGCCAGCAAGTGCCTCTGTCCAGGAGGCAGGGAGCAGGCAGACGAAGAGGGGTAAGTTGCCAGCGCTGTGCCCCTGGGGCCAAGGGCTCGAAGGGGAAGGACTGAGAACAAGAGGTCTGCGGCACAGTCCTGTGCTGCGGTCACTTTGTCCTCACAGCCGTGAACCCGTTTGCTTCCCCAGGCCCTGGGAACTGCTCCTGTGCCGCTCCTGCGCTGCCGAGGGCACCCACAGGCGATGCTTCTCTTTGAGTAGCAGCTTTGCAAGCTGGGACTGCGACAGATGTGCTGGCCTGGGCACCTGTAAGAGGCAAAACATCCGGGTGCCCCGGGGCTGGGGCCAGGCAAGGCCTGGCAGTGGGTGCCCAGGGTGGGCTCGGCAGAGCCTCTCTGCTCCAGGAGGGCTGGGGGCACCGCTCTGGCCTGTCCTGCCCCAGGCCTGCCGGGCTGTGCCCTTGACCTTCCTGCTTCCCCTTACAGCCTCCAGTGCCAGCTCGGCGCTCACCGGCCACAGCACCGCCAGCCAGGCAAGAGCGGGGACTTCCCAGAGCTCCCCAGCACCCGGGACCAGCAGCCCCAGCACCACCAGCCAGGCGGCATCAAGTCCATCCCAGGCCGCCCCAGCAATTGAGAGCGGCAGCCGCTCCAGCCCACCTGGACCTGACCGCACACGAAACCGCTCCCGGTTGCAACGTCGAGCCGGGACGCCCTACAGCCGGCCTAACAGACGCCATGGGAGCAGCTGTGAGCCAGCCCCAGCTGCTGAGAGCAGCACCACCAGCCATGCAGGCCTGGGGCCATCCCAGAGCTCACCGGCAGCAGAGACCAGCAGCACCAGCACCGCCAGCCAGCTGCCATCGGGGTCCTCCTGCGGCTCCCCAGAGCTTGACAGCGGCAGCCGCTCCAGCTCCCCTGGGCCCGTGCGGGTTAGAGCAAGCTCCCGCCGTCAACGTCGGGCCCCACATCCCTACAGCCGGCCCAGAAGACGCCGTGCCAGGAGTCGGGCACCCTCCCCAAGTGCTGAGAGCAGCACCCCCAGCCAGGCGGTGCCGGGGCCATCCCAGAGCTCCCCAGTACCGGAGACCAGCAGCCCCAGCACCGCCAGCCAGCTGCCATCGGGGTCCTCCTGTGACTCCCCAGCGATCGAGAGTGGCAGCAGCTCCAGCTCCCCTGGGCCCGTGCGGGTTCGGGCAAGCTCCCGCCATCAACGTCGGGCCCCACATCCCTACAGGCGGCCTGGACGACGACGCAGGACCAGCCGCACGCCGTCCCCCAGTACTCGCCCTGATCCCTCTCCACCAGAAGAATAAAGTTCGATGTTAATCTCAGCACTGAGAGATTCCACTCTCATTTATCGGCTTCGTCCTCCTCTCCCCTTCTGGAGGGGCAGCATTAGGGGGTGGGCCCAGACGGTTGTCCTCTCCCCAGGGCTTTTCACCTTCCCAGACCTCCCTCCTTGCGGGCTGGCCTTGGCCGGCTGTCCAGCGCCATGGCCGTGCGCTTGGGGCCTCACCGGTCCCGCAGCCTGGTCAGTTTTCCCGGGGGGAAGCTGACACCCGGCCCCGGGACGTGGTGTCTCTGCCCCTTCCCCCACCCCTGGGAGGGCGGCGTGGCCCATCACGGCCCAGTTGTAGCTGCCGCCCATCTCCTGGCCAGTTGTCGCTGGCCTGCCCACCCAGCATACCCCTCATGGCTCGCTTTTGACATGCTGCCACTGTTTCCTTCTGAACAAGGCTCTAACCAATTCCCATCCTCGTTGCGTAGGTTGGATAGAAATGTGGCAAAGCGGCAAAGCTACTTTTATTTAAACATAAGTTCGCTGTCACGTCTGTATTTGTGACATGAAGACTTCTGTAGATTGTGTTTGTACGGTAGCCAAAGGGCTTTCCCCTTTGCCCAGTTCCGAGTCCTGCTCCGACACCATCAAAGAAAAGAAGTTTTCCTCACGTTCAGATGGAATTCCTTGTGCTCCAGTTTGTGCCTGTTGCCTCTTGTGCTGTCGCCGGGCACCTCTGAAAAGAGTGTGGCCCCATCCTCTTGACACCCGCCCTTTAGATATTTATAGGCTTTGAGGAGATCCCCGCTCTGTCTTCTCTTCTCCAGGCTAAAAAGGCCCAGGTCTCTCAGCCTTTCCTCATCAGAGACGTGGTCCAGTCCCTGGATCATCTTTGTAGGCCTCTGCTGAAGTCCCTCCAGTGAGAGGGATAATACTGAAAAGAAACAGTTGCAGGATAACCAGAGGAGACTGGCAGGTCTAGAAGAGAGACAGAAAGAGAGAGAATAACAGAAGAAACTCATTCAAGGAGCTCTTTCAAATCTGGTAATTATACTCACAACTTCTCTGTGAACAGTGTGCAGTAAAAGCAAAAGGGAAATTAATAGGTGTGGTTTCAGATATTTCAAAATCATATTCTGGAGTTTCTGATTACATTGATGGTTTTCTTTTGAGTGTGTACAAAATGATGCATAGCTAATTCCTGGGATGTCTTTAGAGTTGCAAGAAGAATAGTAGATTCCTCCTTTCATGTCATGGAAGTGTCTTCTAGATAGTTATGTATGACTGTAGCAAGTATTTTATATGTTTGACTTGACAGTTTCACTCTCACACAGGATAGCCAGCCAGCAGGCGAGCATAAACACATCATATTCAATTCCGATGTGGAAAGTGAAGCTGAAGTAGATGAGATGTTGAAGAAAGATAAGCGTTTGGGGAGAATGCCTGGAAAAGTAAGTGTTATTGGGGAAGAAGTCCAGTATTCTGTAGGGTAATGCCATGTCATTATGACTATGCCTTTTATTCTGAAGACTGTTTTTCATAGTGAAGTGACAGAAAGAAGTAGATAAGGTTTGAATTAATATGAACGATTCTTCTTTTTTTGCTAACATAAAACATGTTTCAAAGAACTTAACCGTGCATCTGATAAAGCTGGAGAAGCCAGAGAATTCGTAAGGAGATTGAGATTTGCATAAGAGATATGCAAATAACTTTGATTAATAGAAGAAGAAGAATGTTTAAGTTACAGGGCTTATGTATAACTAGTTTTGAAATTGTGCTGCTTTTGGTCAAAGGAAGGGGAAGAGATTTGGCTTGAGAGGTACAGAAGGACTCTTTGTTCTTTCAACACTGTGGACAAAGAATCTGTGTTAATGCGCTGTCTTGGTTTTAAAGTGATGTTAAGATCCAAAGTTGTCATGTGGGACTTGCTCTTTGCACCTAACCTAATTGAGACCTTACGTAGCAGACTCTTCAGGATTTTACTGCCATACGTTCAGCACAATTAAGTACTTTTGTCTGGAATATAAGTTCTTGTATCGTCACGTTTTTAATCACATCTCTGCTAAAGCTCTAAAGCATTGGTTTTGCTTTTGTTGGGTTTTTTTCTTCATAAACCTAGTAAGATTAGGACTATTCTCACTATTTAATTAAAACCTTCTTTTCTGCCTCTTCCTTACATTTAGCACTTTTTTTCCATATGTATCTCTTACCCTGTATTTAGAGTCCCTGCCCTGTATTTTTCCTTTTCTTTAAAAGAACCTCTAATTCTATGGAAAATTGTTTCGAAGCCATGGAGTGCTTGCCTTTTGCAATCATTGATATTTATCAGCTGACTTAAAACTATGTCCTAGAGTTTATACCATACATGAGGCTTGTTTGGAAAGGGTATAATTAGACCTAACTCTCGCCTATCGTAAAACCTGAGTTACTCTTTACGTGGGTATCTTACCTATGCTAAAATTCCACAGCCATAACTGTAAAACACAATTGTAAAAGGTGTGTACACTGTATAAGATTGAAGCACGTGAATCAATAAGTGAGCTTTCTTCTAGAAACCCCCTGGAAGGCACATGAACAAAGTTGATACTGATTTATTTTCTCAAACTGATGTAAACAGTTGCTTTTCTATATTTTCTTTTTGTTTAACGAAGGAGGAATCTGCTCCTAAAACTTCAAGCAGACTGTTTGAAAGCAGCGAGGATGAGCAAGGTGATACAGACGATGAGAGATTCAAAATTAAGCCCCAGTTTGAAGGCAAAGCTGGTGAAAAAGGGAGTGAACCCAGTACTGTGACTTGGCTTTCTTCTCAGTCTCCATAAGGCCACTTCAAAAGAACATAACATGTAGGTTTGCATACTGCTGGATACAGTTTTGAGAAACTGGTAATAGTATCCTCTTAAACAGAGGAAAGAGTAGCCATGGAGGAAATAATGTGTGTTGGGGAGTGGGCAGAGTTTCTCTGATGTTGTCATCTTTGACTACAAAGAAATTTCTGGAAAAGGCATCAAGAGCTAAAGGTTATTAATATGTTACCATAATTATAGTAAAAAAAGTTACTGAACATTGATTTTCTTCTCCAGTGCTTGATAGGATCTTTTTCATTTTGTGTTTAGCTCTTGAAATTGCAATCACGATTTGGCACAGATGAAAGATTTCGCATGGATGCTAGATTCCTTGAAAGTGACAGTGAAGAAGGTAAACCTGCTCGCGTTTCCTGGTTAATGGCAGTAATAAAGCTGTATCATGGATGCTTGAAGCAACTTAAGGGCTACTTTTGCTTCTTTGGTGGTTCCTTAAGGAAAATAACCCAACTGTTTTGTGGCTGTACATAATATATGTTGGTAGCTGTGTTTTCTTAAATGTATAAGTTGCAAAAGTATTTGTTATAGCTTAATGAGACGTACCTGGTTGATAAATCAACATTGGAAATTTTTTTTTTAATACAGGATGATATCGGAATGCGTTTATCCCTGTTTTTCACAGGATAAGTGGTAGCCTAATTAAAATAAACTGTTTGTCGTCTTGTCATCCTGCAGTCCACGGCTGATTTGGCAGCCTTAGAAAGAAAGATTTTTAATTTTTTTTCCTTAAACAACAGAAGGCAGAAAAGATGAAAAGGCACAAAATTTAAAGATTCCCTCCCCCCCCACCCCGAACCAAAATTGTTAGCCTAGTTTTCAAGCCTCAGAATCTGCTTCTGCAATTTTTGCCTAGTTCTGCTATTCCCTTTGTTGCTTTAATATGGTCCTCTGTACAGCATCTGTCAGCGGCACAGCAGTTGCACGGTTGTGTGATATAAGCAGGAGCAGGTTAAATAACTGGTCTGATTTTCACATGAAATAGATGCCTATGACATTTCTAGTCAAAGATTTTCTACAGTACAAGGGGAAAGCCTCTAAGTAGCTCTAAAATGACGGAAGCGATGTGTTGATATGTCTGAGCTCTTCTAGTACTACAGCAATGTTATATGAAATGTTACAGTCTTACTCAGGTCATAGTGGGGATAAAATAATGTATTTATTTTTGTCTTAGCAGAGATAAACGTCTTGAAGGCAGATGAAGAGGAAGAGCTTGCTGCGGAGAAAAAGAAAAATCTGCAAATACTGGGAAGCCTCTTGAATATCAACCTGGAACATCCGAAGCCAACTAAAATGGCTACAAGTGCTAAGAAATTCAAGTATGAATCGTCTGTTATCAGAACAGCAGGAATTCTAGGAAGGCTTCATTGTTGCTGGTGCTTCACAACTAAAATTTCTGCCTAGCTGACTGAAAAAAGTATTTCCTTCTCTGTTGTGTGTGTTTTGAAGTCGGTTTTTAATGCGGTTTCCCAACTTGAGTGTCCCAGTAGATTATATAACTGGTAATTATTATTGCTTTAGGGAAAAATTATCAGACGCCTGCTTAAGTTTCTTCTAGTAGATTTTGAATGATTGGATTGTTGGTTATGAAAAATTAAGATTTTACTAAGTCCTTGCCTATGTAAGGTAGATTTCTGTTCTCTGTGGAGACAAACTTAGGTTGGCTAAACGAAGAACATGCGAGTTGGGCAGTAGGTCAGTAAGTTAGACTCTAACTTCCATAGCAGTTAATAAGGTTATTGTTTTCTCTGGCCTACAGGTGACGAGCATCAAACTCCCTTTTCAGTGGGGATTTTTTATTTATTTATCTGTATTTCTGCTTTTGAGAGATTTCTTCATTAGATTAGGAGTTTGTTACATGTTATTGTTGGGCATGCTCTAGCCTTCATAGGGGATGATGAGATAGGTTTGGAAATGTAGTATTGGATGTATTGTGACATTTAACTATGCACTTTAACAAAAGCTGGTCTGTGGGTTGAATTGGTGGAAGTTAGTAATGTTAACGGTAATTTAAATAGTGTGCAATTAATAAATTTTTACTGACAGTCACTATTGGAGTTGCATCAGTGACTGCTGACTGGTAAATACCATTGTGACTGCTGCACGATCTTATTTAGTCCTATGACTTCTGTACAAATTTTCATGTATTCTGTAAAGATTAAGCAGAGGGGAAAATAATCTGTGCAACCCCAGAGGTCATTTTAAGAAACTTTAGTGAATGATAGTGTTCTTTAATACCCAGGTAATGATACAGTGTGTAACCGTTTAAAAGTTGTCAATTTATGCTGTAAGCATTAATTTGGGAGAGGAGGGGAAAGAAGTGACTACCTTCTAACATTGCCATAAGACAGCATGCGAGTTGTCTTGCGACACTAGCACTGAGGTCAGTCTAAGCCTTACACTGCTTTAGCTGAAAGTCCTGAAAATGTTTAAATTTGAAAGGTGGGCTTAATGAAGTTTTGTTCATTTGTTTTTTTCAGGGGGCTTGGCTCCCCCCCCCCTTGGACTATTTGAATTTATACAACATTTGGTACTAGAAGAAAGAGATATAGATAGATATATTGATATGGATAGATATATTGAGGTAGCTCCTCAAAAGATAAACAAGTGCAAGTATAAACTTACTGCGTAACACACACAAGTTCAGGTCTAGTTTTATATGAAACATTACAATTTGATTAAAGCCACTTCTGTTTATAATTTTTCCTGACCCAGACACTGACTAGCAGGTACTTTCTAAATGTCAGTTATGTTTTGGATTGATTTGGACCTTTTTGGTAGTGAAGTCAATGTGAATTTGAATCTGACTGTAGAGGTTTAGGGTAGCTTGCACTTGAACACTTAGAGCGTCTCATGGTTTTTCTTTTCCTTTTGATTTGTATAGAGACATTAATGCCCTACGCTATGATCCCACAAGACAGGACCATGCAGTTTTTGAAAGGAAACCAAGTGCTACAGAAAAAGAGAGGTAATACTACAGCTTGGTACTACAGTGGTGATGTTTCTTCCCATGGAAAGATGGCTATAGCAGAAGACCAGGTTTAAACTATGCAGATTGCTCTGTTTTCTGGGTGGTTTTTTTTTTCTTTAGTTTTCTCTAGTCTCCTGGACTTTTAAGATTTGCAAATCTGTGAGGAAAAAAATATTAGGTCTTAACACTTCTTTTGCCAGAAAGTCCTAAATATGTTAATTTATAGGCTGTCATATATTAAGTGAACAGTCAGGCTGTGGTTAGTTATAAAGTAGACTTGTTTCTGCCTTTGGAGTCAAACCTCTGACGTTTCCCCATTGCTTACCCGCAAAGGTGGGTAAATTGCAGGAGGTGAAGGAAATGAGTCAAAAATCTGAACCAAAAGGATAGTCATGGTGCCCTACAAACCTATTTCTGGCAATAGGATATTCGTATTGCCAGAACCTGGAGTTGCTAAGAAAGAAGAAAAAAAAAAAACCAAAAGAACAAAACAAAAAAAAACCCACCAACCACCAAAACCTTAAAAGTGAGCTACTCATGCATGCGCTTAGATAAGTTTAGGAAGAGGTTAATAGCAAGGTTGCTTCTTAGGGAACCTTTCTCTCAAAAAATATCATAGAATCATAGAATCATAGAATGGTTTAGGTTGGAAGGGACCTTGAAGATCATCGAGTTCCAACCCCCCTGCCACAGGCAGGGATACCTCTCACTAGACCAGGTTGCCCAAGGCCACGTCCAGCCTGGCCTTGAACACCTCCAGGGATGGGGCTTCAACAACCTCTCTGGGCAACCTGTTCCAGTGCCTCACCACCCTTAAAGTATATATACATGCTGTGTTACTATCCTCTAAACAATCTTGTTTCAGTAAAGCCTCAAAGGAAGAAGAGGAGGGAAGAGAGTGAGAAACTGCCCTGAAGTGTCTAAAGAAACGTATTACGATATTGCTGTTGATTTAAAAGAGTTATTTGGATCTTCAAAGAGCAAATCAGAAAAAAATGAAGAAATACCCTGGGACAAAGACGATGTGGACGACCCTATCCTGCCTGACCATTTGGGACCTAACGTTGGGAGTAACGTAGCTCAGGAATCTGGTGGTTTCACGTTTTCCTTCTTTGGAGACGTGGAGGAGTCTGGCATAAAAGAAGGTAACAGCGGTACGTATATAGTAGTACAATGTCTAACAAGTAGCTTATGTTGGGCACTGTAGAGTAATATAGTGTATAGAAATTCAGAATCCAGGGGATTTTCAGAGGCAAAAGTCAGTAATTATGCAAAGTCGTTATGATCATCTTACACTTGCCAAGATTTTACTGGCAGTTAATTCATGCTTGCATCTCAGAAAATTTGAAAGGGATGTTTTGAGAAGGAACTATTATTTAATTGTTTTTTGGCAGTGATGGAAAAACTTGTCATCCACTACATTTCTCAAATAAACAGGGGAGAAAAATGATATACAAGTCAAATCAGGTTTCATATAAACCAAGATTCTAAATAAAATGTGTGTTAATTAAGGTAGTATTATGAGCAAAGAAAATCTTAGAGTTGACCCCAAGATCCAAGGACATTTTATTATGGACTTGATTTTATTATTGTACCTTTAGGAAATTGAAACTGAATGACATGTGATTATTGGGGTGTCCTAACCTAAGATAAAATCAAATGTTATAAAATCAAAATTTAAAAATCTGAAATCAAGTCACTTAATAATTAGTAATGTAGGAAATAAAAGAAACTGCGTGAAGTTAACTGAAATACAAAAAAGAAAAACAAAAAGCAAACAAATAAAACAATAAACCTCCACGTTTCTGCTGACTACAGAGAATATTCAGTGTCTTCTGAATGCAGTAATACAGGTTTCAGAATATGTAAGAGATGTCTAGGACAAAGTGGAAAATATCCGAGCAGAGATGTACTTCAGCATTCACAAAGATCCTTAACACTGAGAACCCACGCTTGAGCACTGTGTCTTACATCTGCTGTTATGAATAATTATTGGTTTATATTGCATAAAAGCCTATTTGGTGGCAACAGGGTCACTGTGCTAGCTGCTATATTAACACAGACAAAAAAGGTTTGCGCATACGTCCAGTTGCTTAGGTGATTTTTGTGATTATTTGTTGTTGTTTTTGTTTAACCTGACTTCATGTGGAAACCATGAAGGGAGAACATGTGGATAGCCTTTTGGGTTTTTTTTGGAGCACAAACGATGGGTGTTTTGTGGACAACTTAAACTTGCAAATGCTCACTTTTTCCAAAGTAGAATTTTTCTGATTTTTTCTCTTGAATAAAAATAGTGTTTGGTGTTCCCATAGTCCAGTTTCTGTTGGGGTTTGGAACCTGTTTTATGTTGCCAGAGAGAGGCGGTACAGGAGCTTCTTCTCTCTTCTGGTCATGCAGACAAAGTCCTGTGCTTATACACTGAAGAAAAGGGTACCCATAGGTTGATAACCTCAGTCCTTTTGGCGAGGTGAAGCAGGAAGGGCCCAGGGTACGTGTTTAAATTACTACGTTGTAAACCTGAGCTTTTGGCAACTGGCTGTGTATGCTATAGGCGGGAATACATACATGAAAACAACATAGCTTAAACGCACAGAAAAGAGTAAAGCATACAGACTGTGAGTTTCCTTGCAAAGGAACTTATTAAGATAGTTCACAGTGAAAGAAAGCTTTTATTCCACCCTTCTGCAAGCTAAAAATATGAATAGGCAAACAATGACTCCCAACGCGGTTGATAATGTTATGCTAGGTTGGAGTGACTGGACAGAACCCTGGGCCCTAACAACAAGCTTCAGAAGGACTCCTGCACTCTTTGCCTATGCTGTGATGATACTAGTTGTGAATTTTGAGGGTGAATTTGTGACATATGAGAAAGCAAACTAAATTCACAGCTGCCCAGAGGGTGATAGAAAACCTGGGAGGGGAGGTTTCTGTCCTTCTTAAATCTGTCTTTTCCAATTTAAGTATTTCACTCTGAAGTAAAAATTTTTCCTGGAAAGTAAGGGAATAATCTGATTATCTTTTTAATTGTGATGTTATTGCAGAGCCCTACATACTTGAAACTATAAAACCTGTAAAAGTCACATGGCAAGAAGATCCACGTTCCGAGGACAGCAGTTCTGAGGGTGAAGATGAACCAGATGCATCAGAAAATGAAAGGGACAAAGAAATGCAAGTTATATTTGTATTTGTTGTCTACTTGGTTGTAGTAGTTGGATGCTATGAGAATATTAATAGGAGCGCTCAGGTCATGGGAAACTGACATCTTCATTCCACACCTCTGAACAATGGAAGTCGTTGTCTTAGGAAACCATTCCTTATCGCACAGAATGCAATAGTCAAAAAGCCCAATACCACATTTGATTTGAAGTTGAATATAAAAGCTGCGTTTCTAGCTCAGTGCATGAGAACTTAACGGGATAGTGGGTTTGGACAAAAGTCAAAAATATATGTCAAGTTTCCTTAAGAAACCTGTTTTTATAGAAGGCTATATTTGGTTACTATGGAATAATGTTCTTCAATGCATGCTATTTCTCTGAAGCATTACAGCTTTAACTTGTCTAATGGAATTTTATGGTAACTTTTATGATGCTAAAATTCCTTTGTGTTTGTCTAGGTTTTTCTCTTTACCACAGACAGACAGTGCTAGATTTTTCTTCTTCTCCAAAGATGATGAGCGACTAAGAGGTATAGCAGAACTTATTCACACCATTTTTAACTCTTGCTGAAATTCAATGAGAAAAAAATATTGCCTAGTTACTTATGTTTTGTAGTTAAAACACAGATGAGAGGTTTAAGGAAAAAAAAAAAATTGCAGATTTCGATCATTACGTGTGGTATAAGTTGTGGTAGCACATGGCATGAGGAAGTCCTAGTAAAATAAATGCTGAACAACTGCCTGTCTGTCTCTCTTTTCAGATATCTACCTAATGTGTGGCTAGTCTTTTAGGGCTTACCAAAAAAATAAAATCACTTGACAAGTCATCTAGACGTTTTGGATCCTTTCAGGCATATATATCATCTTTTAACATTTTTTTTGTTTCCAGTGTTACCGTTAAGAATATTGAATATTCTTATCAGCCACGTATGCCCACATGGTTCTTGATCCTAAATAACGCGGGGGGGGGGGGGGGGGTATTGTGAATGTAATGAATTTTGTAGTTAAAAACAAACAATACAGCAACAAAACAAACAAACAAAACAAACAAAAAAACCCAAAGAAAACACAAACAACCCGGAGGCCACCAAAAACAATTGGCTTTTGATATTTATACAATAAATTATTAGGACAGCCATTACTGTTTGTTTCCTGAGACATGTTAGATAACTTGTACACATATGTTTACTGATAGTTACTGTGTTAATACAGGTACTGTACTGTAACCTTCCAGCCTGTCGGATTTACAGTGCTTGTTAAAATTGAGCTTTGAATCCTTAGCAGGCACAAATTTTCTGGGGAGATGTGGGTTAATGGTGCTGAGCTTTTCATGAAACAGATGCTGTTTCACTGCAATTTATATTTCAGCATTTTAAGGAAAACTGCTGCTGCCTTTCCTTTTTTTCAGTACACAAGGCTGTAATACATAACGCTGCTGTTTGAGCCAAACGTGTTGTGGGGGCAAGAGAGGAATATGAAGAACAGGCCGCCTGACTTTATCACTGTGTTGCTCATGAGATTTAGAAACAGCAGCCCATTCAGAAGAGTTTCACCGTATTAATTTGGGTTTTGTTTTGTGCAGAGGGCCCTAAGTTATTCTGTAGATCAGTAGACCTTGGTGAAGAAAAAGACGGTTGGGAAGACAGACGTAGGTTGTTGCTCGAGGTGAGTATTTTAACATCTATTACTGGGTAGTGGCAGCTGAAAGCTCAGCATGAGGAGGGAACATGGTTGCTTATTTGCTTAATTTGCATTAAAAACTAATTCAGGGCGTTTAGAAGGGCTTGAAACTTTTTTAGTATAGAAGGGTATATAACATCATGTTGTGCTGTCCAGTCAGGTCAGTTGCTGAATCTCTGTGTTGTACAGGGCCAGAGACTTTACTGCATGTAAAAAGAAGTGTTTGAGGCAAGGAAGTGAATTTAAAACTTCTCATAATATTATGTTAAATTTTAAATATTTTCAGGAATGCCGGAAGAAGCATAAGGATGCAAGAAGGAAAGTGAAAGCAAAACAGTAACTCTCTCTTATCTTACTGGTCAGAAATGTTCCATTTTTTTGTCCGAAGAACTTGCAGAAAAACGTTACTTCTAAAATTCTAGTCTTTCAAAGACCTAATAAGAAATCATAGAATCATAGAATGGTTTAGGTCAGAAGGGATCTTAAAGATCATCGAGTTCCAACCCCCTGCCACAGGCAGGGACACCTCCCACCAGCCCAGGTTGCCCCAGGCCACGTCCAGCCTGGCCTTGAACACCTCCAGGGATGGGGCTTCAACAACCTCTCTGGGCAACCTGGGCCAGTGCCTCACCACCCTTGAAGTGAAAAATTTCTTCCTAATATTTAGTCTAAACCTGCCCTCTTCCAGCTTAAAGCCGTTCCCCCTCGACCTATCACTCCATGCCCTAGTACAAAGTCCTTCCCCAGCTCTCCTGTAGGCCCCCTTTAGGTACTGGAAGGCCGCAATAAGATCTCCCCGGAGCCTTCTCTTCCCCAGGCTGAACAGCCCCAACTCTCTCAGCCTCTCCTCATAGGAGAGGTGCTCCAGCCCTCGGCTCATCCTGGTAGCTCTCCTCTGGACACGCTCCAGCAGGTCCATGTCCTTCTTATGCTGGGCACTCCAGAGCTGGATGCAGTACTCCAGGTGGGGTCTCACGAGAGCGGAGTAGAGGGGCAGAATCACCTCCCTTGCCCTGCTGCCCACACTTCTTTTGATGCAGCCCAGGATACGGTTGGCCTTCTGGGCTGCGATCGCACACTGCTGGCTCATGTCGAGCTTCTCGTCAGTCAGCACCCCCACGTCCTTCTCCACAGGGCTGCTCTCCAGCCGTTCCCCGCCGAGCCTGTATTTGTGCTTGGGATTGCCCCGACCCAGATGTAGGACCTTGCACTTGGCCTCGTTGAACTGCATGAGGTTGGCTTGGGCCCACCGCTCCAGCCTGTCCAGGTCCCTCTGGATGGCATCCCTCCCCTCCAGCGTGTCTGCCTCGCCAAACAGCTTGGTATCATCGTCATCATATCAAATAATAGAAAAGACTGTTAAACTTGTTATTAATTAGGTACATGTTTATTGTGTCAATTCAGTGTTTGTACCAAGGTTTGTTGTTTTTTGTCTACATGGTTTAAATGTGACTTGCTGCTTTGCAAGATTTTGGAGAATATGATCATGTAACAAAGACAACACAGGGCTATTTTGGTGCGTTCTCAGGCCCCAGTGCTGAACGGGGTTGAGAGAGAGTTTATGAAAATACAGGTTGAGTCTGTACATAAATAAATACTAAGGACACATCTTGCTGGTGTTGTCTGCTTATTGTTGAATGAATGATATTTTTACATGTAAGGTCTAATTCTTATGTCTATTTAGCCTCTACGCTGCAGTGTCTGCAGAAGCAGAGAGGCTCTGCCGAGCCCACCCTGGGCACCCGCTGCCAGGCCTTGCCTGGCCCCAGCCCCGGGGCACCCGGGTGTTTTGCCTCTTACAGGTGCCCAGGCCAGCACAGCTGTCACACTCCCATCTGGCTGTCCTGCTCCTCAAAGAGGAGCATCGCCTGTGGGTGCCCTCGGCAGCGCAGGAGCGGCACAGGAGCAGTTCCCAGGGCCTGGGGAAGCAAACAGGTTCACGGCTGTGAGGGACAAAGTGACCGCAGCACAGGACTGTGCCGCAGGACCTCTTGTTCTCAGTCCTTCCCCTTCGAGCCCTTGGCCCCAGGGGCACAGCGCTGGCAACTTACCCCTCTTCGTCTGCCTGCTCCCTGCCTCCTGGACCAGAGGCACTCGCTGGCATCACAGGCGGCTGTGCCTCTCACTGTGTGCTGCGTACGCCTGGCCGTTCTCCCATGACACTTGAGCTGGTGCATTGAATAGATGGTCTCAAGCGGTGTCCTCCTGAACAACTTAAAACATTGTTTACCTCTGTAAGTGTTTCCTGCTCAGGGGTACAGAATTTGGCTGTAGTGGAGTTGGTTTACAGACTTCAGTTTTACTTTTTCTTGTGATTCTGCACCCTTCGCCTCTGTTGGCATATGCTAACGGAGCTCTGTAATGCCCTGGCGACAAAAGACTGAGCGAAGTCTGCAAAAGCGTGGTGAGAAGGAAACCCTGAGCACCAGTGAGATGGGGCTTGTGAGGGATGAGGGGAGCCCCACACCTCGGGGCTCTTGGACTGTGCCGCAAGCCCCCCTGAACCGCTTCTCA
This sequence comes from Pluvialis apricaria, assembly GCA_017639485.1. Classification (NCBI taxonomy): domain Eukaryota; kingdom Metazoa; phylum Chordata; class Aves; order Charadriiformes; family Charadriidae; genus Pluvialis; species Pluvialis apricaria. Next base: position 22,330,209 of record CM030016.1, read on the forward strand.
CTCATGGTCAGCTGAGGAGCATTTGGAGAATTTGGAATATTTATAGGCACTGAGGAGATCCCCGCTCTGTCTTCTCCAGGTTGAAAAGGCCCGGGTCTCTCACCCTTTCCTCATCAGAGACATGGTCCAGTCCCTGGATCGTCTTTGTAGCTGTGCTCTCTCCAGTAGTGCCTTGTCCTTCAGGAACTGGGAAGCCCCAGACTGGACACAGTACTCCAGATGTGGCCTCACCGGGGCAGAATAGAGGGGGAGGATGACCTCCCTCGGCCTGCTGGCCACGCTCTTTTTAACGCACCCCAGGATACCATTGGCCTTCTTGGCCACAAGGGCACATTGCTGGCAATGGCCAACTCGTTGCCCACCCGGACTCCCAGGTCTCTCTCTGCAGAGCTGCTTTCCAGCAGGTCAAGCCCTAACCTGTACCGCTGCAGGGGCTTATTCCTCCCTGGGTGCAGGACCCTACACTTGCCCTTGTTGAACTTCATTAGGTTCCTCTCTGCCCAACTCTCTAGCCTGGCCAGGTCTCGCTGAATGGCGGCACAGCCTTCTGGTGTGTCAGCCACTCCTCCCAGTTTGGTGTCATACCACACAAACTGTTCCCCCACGTCATTGCTGCTGTACCAACTGAAGGCTTCCTTCTTGCAGCATAAGCCAAGAAATCCTTTGTAACGGAGGTTGCAAGCACCCGGTAAGGACTTTCCTCCACAGAGTCCAGGAGACTCAGAGCACTGCCTGTTCCTGAGGCCTTGAGGCCCGTCATGTGCCCTTTAGGGCAAAAGAATCCCAGGTGCTCTACGGGAGGGTAACAAGGGGCCTGGGAAACGTCAGTCATCCAAAAGGATTTCTCTGCTGTTGGAGACCAGCAAGTGCCTTTCTAGTGCCGGAAGGAGAAAAGAGGGGGTTGCACAGTGACTGCTGCACAGCTCTGTGGAAGCTGGTGGAGAGCTAGAAGGCGGAATCAAAGAATCATGGTGACCAAAGTGTGAAGGAAACCCTGTGGGGTGGCTGTCCAGATTTGAACAGGCCCCTGCTCTTCAGGCAAACTACGGGTGGTCTTATGGTGTGTGCACAGAGTGCCTTCCTGAGAGGCCTTGACGCCGCATGGAAGTTGATTCCTAGAAGTAGGTAGGGAGCAGCTGTCCTCTCTGTGGAAGGTGGGGGAACCTGGGAGACCCGGCGGGCTTTTGTGCCAACAAAGAGGCAATGAGGAAGGAAAAGAGGTACAGAGTGTCCAAGAGAGGACTCGGTGGCAGCTCTTTGTCCTTCTATTCTTGACTGCCGTGATTGGGAAGATGTGAAGGTCTAGACATGGCCAGAACAGGTCATGCTCTTCGGGGAATGGATTGCGACATGAACCCAGAGGCACTCCTGAGACATGGAGCTCGAATGGAGCTGGCCAAAGAGCTGTGGCCACGCACAGCCTCGCTGTGATCCGATGCGCTCCTTCCCTGCACCCTTCGCCTCTGTCGGCATCTGCTAACGGAGCTCTGTAATGCCCTGGCGCCGGAATGCCAAGCGAAATCTGCAAAAGCCTGGTGAGAAGGAAACCCTGAGCACCAGAGTTTGGCTTGGAAGGGGGCTGGTAGAAGAGGATGGCTGAGGACCCTCTCAAAGCAGGACCTGAGGCCTGGGAAGCCTCTAGTCCCTCTCAGGCGTGGCAGCCAGCTAGCACAGTAGAAGGGCTTTGTGGGGTTTCACGTTTCTATCTCTGCCCTGGGTTGCATTTCGGACCCGGATTCTCCAGCACTGGATTTTCACAGAATCACAGAATCACAGAATGGTCAGGGTTGGAAGGGAACCTCTGGAGATCATCTAAGTCCAACCCCCCTGCCACAGCAGAGACACCTAACCAAATAGTAACCAAATAACCAGAGCCCCCAAAGCAGCTCCCTCAGCGCCCGTTCCTGAGCACCAAACCCCAGCTGCCGAGCCTGTTCTCAAGCCCCAAATACGCAGGACTCCGCCCCTGCTCCTCAGCCCAAGGCCACACAACTCTGCCTGTTTCTCAGCCCCCAAACCAGCCCCGGCAGCCCGCTTTCCAGCCCCAGCGGCAGAAGACCCGCTCTCCGTTTCGGGCCCCAAACCGCCTCTCCCTCTCTGCTTCCTCACCCCCTCGGCAGCCCCCGCGCAGAGGAGCGCAGCCCCCCCACAGCCCGGCACCCCCAGGGCCCACAGCCAGCTCTGGGCAGCTCTGGGCACCTGCGGAGGGCCCGGCCCCGCCATGCCGCGGGGCACTGCCGGCCCGGCCCGGCCCGGCCCGGCTGCCGCTTCATTATCGCCCTTTCGGGCTTCAGTTCTCCGGCACTGCCAGCACCGCCCCCCTGCCCCGAACCACCCTCCGGCACCACCACCCACCCCGCCGCCGACCCTGCGGCGCCCCCCCCCCTCAGGCCCCCCGTTCCCCCAGACCCCCTCAAAGCCCCCGCTCAGCGGCCCCCCGCCGCCATCACCCCTCAGGGCCCTCTACAGCCCCCCGCCACCTTCCCACGACGCCTCCTCAGGCCCCCCCGCCACGCTGCCCACCGCCCCCCGCTCACCATTTTTTTTTGCATTTTCCCACTCCGGTTGTGCCTGAGACACTGTCTGGTTTCTGTCCTGGTGATGCAGGTGAATTATTCAGAGAAGTCATCGTTGTGGGGTTAACTAAAAGGATTTTATTAACATTTAAGCAATGATCGAGTGGTAATCGATGATTGAACGCAAATCAAACGGTGCTTAAGCAATAACTGAACTGTAGTGAGAATCATAGAATCATTTAGGCTGGAGAAGATCCTTAAGATCATTGAGTCCAACTGTTGACCTAACACTACCAAGTCCACCACTAAACCGTGTCCCAAAGCACCACGTCTACGCATCATTTAAATACCTCCAGGGATGGTGACTCAACCGCTTCCCTGGGCAGCCTTTTCCAGTACTTGACAGCCCTCGGCCCATGGATCCAGCCTGTCCGCATCCCTCTGCAGAGCCTTTCTCCCCTCCAACAGATCAACACTCCCACCCACTGCCTCCAAAGCTGACGCACAACCACTGGGCAGTTCCCTACCCCACCAAGGAAAGGCTCGCTCTGCCTCTGTTTGCCATGGAAAAGGGCCATTTCTGCCGTGACTCCCCAGCTTGCGGTCCCACTGCTTTTTGTTCTGGAGGCACACGGCACCAAAGCGCTAAGGCGTCCAGGAGAAAGACGTTGGGCCAGCTGTGACATGGAGGTGCTCTCCTGCAGTCCTCTGCGGTGCCCCGGCCACCCACCGCGCCTGAGCGGACGGGCTGTGTGAGCCAGGCCAGGCTCACCTGTGAGGCGGTGGCCGTCTCAGAGTGGGTGGCAGGTGGCCGCGGGCATCCCTGTCCGTGTTTGGGGCGTGCCCAGGCCAGCGGCGCTGATGTCACGGTGGCCATTGTGACACGCGGGGCCAAGGCTATAAAAGGGCACCGGCCGGCCTCAGTGCGACCTGGTGAGGTGAGGAGAGGGCAGGGGAGGGACGGGGCTTGAGCCGGGCTGCCGAGGGAGGAGGGGGGCCCCACACCTCAGGGCTCTGAGCCTGTGCTGCAAGACCACCCGTGTCCCGCTTCTCCCTCAGGGTCAGCAGAGAAGCACTTGGAGGTGACGGCCCAGCGCTGCTGAGACTTGGACTCCATACGCTCAGTGTTGATGTGTGCCATGTCTGCAAGAAAGCGGAATGCCCCCACCTCGATGCAGCAGGGTGAGAGCAAAGTATCCCTCCCAGAGCCCGGCAGAGGGGTTGTCGGGGCGGTCAGTGTGGGGCCGAGAGCAGTGGCCGGGGGAGGCAGGAGCTCCCCAAGCGCTGCCTCAGCCGGCGCGGCCCAGGCTGGGCAGTGGGCACCTGCTGGGACAGCCCTGCCTGCAATGCCCCCTTCCTCCCCGCGGCCTCCAGCCCTGCCCATCAGCCAGCTGGGCAGGGGCAGACAGGCCCCGGGGGACAATCCCTCAGGGACGCGTCCCCGGCCCCGCAGAGGTGCTCATTCCCGGCGCCCTTTGCTCTCTCCCCTCCAGTGTGCATGCTGTGTCGCCGGGCAGAGGCTGACCCAGATACCTGTGGGCGCAAGCTGAACGATCACGGCATCTGTGCCCATGAGTTTTGCCTGGTGAGTTCCTCTGGGTCTCCCTCCAGATTCCCGACAGGCAGTCCCTGCCTTCCTCTCCTCATCAGCTCCTTGTCTTTTCTCTTCTGCAGTGTTTTGCCAATGACCTTTTTCCACAACCGGACAACAATGGAGGATTCATGGGATTCCTCCTTGAGGATTTTCGGCGTACAATCGAGCGAGCAAAACAGAAGGTAAGGTCCTGACAAGAACAGGGAGATTTGTGCCAGGAGAGGTTTGCCGGAGCTTAGCCCAGACCCCAAGGAAGAAATCCCAGCCCTTCCAAGCAGCTCTGGGACTTGCTCCCAGCAGCTCCACAGAGGCTCCTCTGTGGCACTGGAGCCTCCTCCGCCAGGCGGATCTGCAGGCTGCGATCCAGCCGTGGCCCAATCCGCTGATGCAGGCTGCTGTGCTCTTTCCAGCACTGCTTCGTCTGTGGCGAGAGCGGGGCCACCATCACCTGCTGGGGGACAGGCTGCGACCGCAGCTTCCATCTCCCCTGTGCCATGGAGGGTGGATGCGTCACCCAGTTCTTTGGGCTCTGCAGGTAAGGCCAGCTGGCCCTCACAGGGGAGGCTCGTTGCCTTCAGTCCCCTTCCTGACAGCATCAGCAACACCAGAAAGGAACCCAGAGTGACACTTCTAGCCGGCTCGACATCGGCAGAGTCAGAGCAGGCTAGTGTCTGGGACTCCATCACACTGCCTCTCCCCTCATTGCCACCACCAGGGAAGGACCCAGCACTTCTCCTCACCCATCCCTTTCCTCTTCTCCCCAGGTCCTTCTGCTGGGAGCACCGCCCAGAGCAGGCAGTGCAGGTGGCTCCGGCGGAGGAGACCACCTGCCTCATCTGCCTGGACCCCGTGGAGGACAGAAAGTCCTACAGCACCATGGTGTGCCCAGCATGCAAACACGCTTGGTTCCACAGGCGCTGCATCCAGAACCAGGCTATTCACGATGGCTCCTCCAGGTTCTGCTGCCCACGTTGTCGAAATGAACATCGATTTACAATGGAAATGCTCACCATGGGCATCCGAATCCCCATCAGGTTGGTGTCCTTCTGCCCGCCTCGCAAGACAGGAGGGTGGCAGCGCTGTGCTGTGCCAGGGCCTGCCCAGCAGTCCTGTTTCTCCGCTGTCCTGTGAGCCTGGGCTTCAGCTTCATGGAGGAGTTGGAAACAGGGCAGGGGGAGCAGAGCAGGCACGCCCAGGACAGTCTCATGCCAGGTCAGCGGGGGCTCATCAATTTTCCTTTCTCCATCAGACTGCCATCATGGGAGGACGGCCAGGCGTACGCAGCACACAGCGAGAGGCACAGCCGCTGTGATGCCAGCGAGTGCCTCTGTCCAGGAGGCAGGGAGCAGGCAGACGAAGAGGGGTAAGTTGCCAGCGCTGTGCCCCTGGGGCCAAGGGCTCGAAGGGGAAGGACTGAGAACAAGAGGTCTGCGGCACAATCCTGTGCTGCGGTCACTTTGTCCTCACAGCCATGAACCCGTTTGCTTCCCCAGGCCCTGGGAACTGCTCCTGTGCCGCTCCTGCGCTGCCGAGGGCACCCACAGGCGATGCTTCTCTTTGAGTAGCAGCTTTGTCAGCTGGGACTGTGACAGATGTGCTGGCCTGGGCACCTGTAAGAGGCAAAACACCCGGGTGCCCCGGGGCTGGGGCCAGGCAAGGCCTGGCAGCGGGTGCCCAGGGTGGGCTCGGCAGAGCCAGGAGGGCTGGGGGCACCGCTCTGGCCTGTCCTGCCCCGGGCCTGCGGGGCCGTGCCCTTGACCTTCCTGCTTCCCCTTACAGCCTCCAGTACCAGCTCGGCGCTCACCGGCCACAGCACCGCCAGCCAGGCAAGAGCGGGGACTTCCCAGAGCTCCCCAGCACCCGGGACCAGCAGCCCCAGCACCACCAGCCAGGCGGCATCAAGTCCATCCCAGGCCGCCCCAGCAATTGAGAGCGGCAGCCGCTCCAGCCCACCTGGACCTGACCGCACACGAAACTGTTCCCGGTTGCAACGTCGAGCCGGGACGCCCTACAGCCGGCCTAACAGACGCAATGGGAGCAGCTGTGAGCCAGCCCCAGCTGCTGAGAGCAGCACCACCAGCCACGCAGGCCTGGGGCCATCCCAGAGCTCACCGGCAGCAGAGACCAGCAGCTCCAGCACCGCCAGCCAGCTGCCATCGGGGTCCTCCTGCGGCTCCCCAGAGCTTGACAGCGGCAGCCGCTCCAGCTCCCCTGGGCCCGTGCGGGTTAGAGCAAGCTCCCGCCGTCAACGTCGGGCCCCACATCCCTACAGCCGGCCCAGAAGACGCCGTGCCAGGAGCCGTGCACCCTCCCCAAGTGCTGAGAGCAGCACCCCCAGCCAGGCGGTGTCAGGGCCCAGAAGACGCCGCGCCAGGAGTCGGGCACCCTCCCCAAGTGCTGAGAGCAGCACCCCCAGCCAGGCGGTGCCGGGGCCATCCCAGAGCTCCCCAGTACCGGAGACCAGCAGCCCCAGCACCGCCAGCCAGCTGCCATCGGGGTCCTCCTGTGACTCCCCAGGGATCGAGAGTGGCAGCAGCTCCAGCTCCCCTGGGCCCGTGCGGGTTAGGGCAAGCTCCCGCCATCAACGTCGGGCCCAAAATCCCTACAGGCGGCCTGGACGACGACGCAGGACCAGCCGCACACCGTCCCCCAGTACTCGCCCTGATCCCCCTCCACCAGAAGAATAAAGTTGGATGTTAATCTCAGCACTGAGAGATTCCACTCTCATTTATCGGCTTCGTCCTCCTCTCCTCTTCTGGAAGGGCAGCATTAGGGGATGGGCCCAGATGGCTGTCCTCTCCCCAGGGCTTTTCACCTTCCCAGACCTCCCTCCTTGCGGGCTGGCCTTGGCCGGCTGTCCAGCGCCATGGCCGTGCGCTTGGGGCCTCACCGGTCCCGCAGCCTGGTCAGTTTTCCCGGGGGAAGCTGACACCCGGCCCCGGGACGCGGTGTCTCTGCCCCCGTCCCCGCCCCCGGGAGGGCAGCGTGGCCCATCACGGCCCAGTTGTAGCTGCCGCCCATCTCCTGGCCAGTTGTCTCTGGCCTGCCCACCCAGCATGCCCCTCATGGCTCGCTTTTGACATGCTGCCACTGTTTCCTTCTGAACAAGGCTCTAACCAATTCCCATCCTCGTTGCGTAGGTTGGATAGAAATGTGGCAAAGCGGCAAAGCTACTTTTATTTAAACATAAGTTCGCTGTCACGTCTGTATTTGTGACATGAAGACTTCTGTAGATTGTGTTTGTACGGTAGCCAAAGGGCTTTCCCCTTTGCCCAGTTCCGAGTCCTGCTCCGACACCATCAAAGAAAAGAAGTTTTCCTCACGTTCAGATGGAATTCCTTGTGCTCCAGTTTGTGCCTGTTGCCTCTTGTGCTGTCGCCGGGCACCTCTGAAAAGAGTGTGGCCCCGTCCTCTTGACACCCGCCCTTTAGATATTTATAGGCTTTGAGGAGATCCCCGCTCTGTCTTCTCTTCTCCAGGCTAAAAAGGCCCAGGTCTCTCAGCCTTTCCTCATCAGAGACGTGGCCCAGTCCCTGGATCATCTTTGTAGCCCTCTGCTGAAGTCCCTGCAGTGAGAGTCCCCTTGTCCTTCAGGAACTGGGAAGCCCCAAACTGGACACAGTACTCCAGATGTGGCCTCACCGGGGCAGAATAGAGGGGGAGGATGACCTCCCTCGGCCTGCTGGCCACGCTCTTTTTAATGCACCCCAGGATACCATTGGCCTTCTCGGCCACGAGGGCACATTGCTGACAATGGCCAACTCGTTGCCCACCCGGACTCCCAGGTCTCTCTCTGCAGAGCTGCTTTCCAGCAGCTCAAGCCCTAACCTCTACCGCTGCAGGGGCTTATTCCTCCCTGGGTGCAGGACCCTACACTTGCCCTTGTTGAACTTCATTAGGTTCCTCTCCGCCCAACTCTCTAGCCTGGCCAGGTCTCGCTGAATGGCGGCACAGCCTTCTGGTGTGTCAGCCACTTCTCCCAGTTTGGTGTCATACCACACAAAATGTTCCCCCACGTCATTGCTGCTGTACCAACTGAAGGCTTCCTTCTTGCAGCATAAGCCAAGAAATCCTTTCTAACGGAGGTTGCAAGCACCCGGTAAGGACTTTCCTCCACAGAGTCCAGGAGACTCAGAGCACTGCCTGTTCCTGAGGCCTTGAGGCCCGTCATGTGCCCTTTAGGGCAAAAGAATCCCAGGTGCTCTACGGGAGGGTAACAAGGGGCCTGGGAAACGTCAGTCATCCAAAAGGACTTCTCTGCTGTTGGAGACCAGCAAGTGCCTTTCTAGTGCCAGAAGGAGAAAAGAGGGGGTTGCAGAGTGACTGCTGCACAGCTCTGTGGAAGCTGGTGGAGAGCTAGAAGGCGGAATCAAAGAATCATGGTGACCAAAGTGTGAAGGAAACCCTGTGGGGTGGCTGTCCAGATTTGAACAGGCCCCTGCTCTTCAGGCAAACTACGGGTGGTCTTATGGTGTGTGCACGGAGTGCCTTCCTGAGAGGCCTGGACGCCGCATGGAAGTTGATTCCTAGAAGTAGGTAGGGAGCAGCTGTCCTCTCTGCAGAAGGCGGGGGAACCTGGGAGACCCGGTGGGCTTTTGTGCCAACAAAGAGGTAATGAGGAAGGAAAGGAGGTACAGAGGGTCCAGAGAGGGCTCGATGGCAGCCCTTTGTCCTTCTATTCTTGACTGCCATGATTGGGAAGATGTGAAGGTCTAGACATGGCCAGAACAGGTCGTGCTCTTCGGGGAATGGATTGCGACATGAACCCAGAGGCACTCCTGAGACATGGAGCTCGAATGGAGCTGGCCAAAGAGCTGTGGCCACGCACAGCCTCGCTGTGATCCGAGGTGCTCGTTCCCTGCACCCTTCGCCTCTGTCAGCATCTGCTAACGGAGCTCTGTAATGCCCTGGCGCCGGAATGCCAAGCGAAATCTGCAAAAGCCTGGTGAGAAGGAAACCCTGAGCACCAGAGTTTGACTTGGAAGGGGGCTGGTAGAAGAGGATGGCTGAGGACCCTCTCAAAGCAGGAGCTGAGGCCTGGGAAGCCTCTAGTCCCTCTCAGGCGTGGCAGCCAGCTAGCACAGTAGAAGGGCTTCGTGGGGTTTCACGTTTCTATCTCTGCCCTGGATTGCATTTCAGACCCGGATTCCCCAGCACTGGATTTTCACAGAATCACAGAATCACAGAATGGTCAGGGTTGGAAGGGACCTCTGGAGATCATCTAAGTCCAACCCCCCTGCCACAGCAGAGACACCTAACCAAATAGTAACCAAATAACCAGAGCCCCCAAACCAGCTCCCTCAGCGCCCGTTCCTGAGCACCAAACCCCAGCTGCCGAGCCTGTTCTCAAGCCCCAAAAAACGCAGGACTCCGCCCCTGCTCCTCAGCCCAAGGCCACACCACTCTGCCTGTTTCTCAGCCCCCAAACCAGCCCCGGCAGCCCGCTTTCCAGCCCCAGCGGCAGAAGACCCGCTCTCCGTTTCGGGCCCCAAACCGCCTCTCCCTCTCTGCTTCCTCACCCCCCACGGCAGCCCCCGCGCAGAGGAGCGCAGCCCCCCCACAGCCCGGCACCCCCAGGGCCCACAGCCAGCTCTGGGCAGCTCTGGGCACCTGCGGAGGGCCCGGCCCCGCCATGCCGCGGGGCACTGCCGGCCCGGCCCGGCCCGGCCCAGCTGCCGCTTCATTATCGCCCTTTCGGGCTTCAGTTCTCCGGCACTGCCAGCACCGCCCCCCTGCCCCGAACCACCCTCCGGCACCACCACCCACCCCGCCGCCGACCCTGCGGTGCCCCCCCCCTCAGGCCCCCCGTTCCCCCAGACCCCCTCAAAGCCCCCGCTCAGCGGCCCCCCGCCGCCATCACCCCTCAGGGCCCTCTACAGCCCCCCGCCACCTTCCCACGACGCCTCCTCAGGCCCCCCCACCACCCTGCCCACCGCCCCCCGCTCACTTTTTTTTTTTGCATTTTCCTGCTCCGGTTGTGCCTGAGACACTGTCTGGTTTCTGTCCTGGTGATGCAGGTGAATTATTCAGAGAAGTCATCGTTGTGGGGTTAACTAAAAGGATTTTATTAACATTTAAGCAATGATCGAGTGGTAATTAATCGATGATTGAACGCAAATCAAACAGTGCTTAAGCAATAACTGAACTGTAGTGAGAATCATAGAATCATTTAGGCTGGAGAAGATCCTTAAGATCGTTGAGTCCAACTGTTGACCTAACACTACCAAGTCCACCACTAAACCGTGTCCCAAAGCACCACGTCTACGCATCTTTTAAATACCTCCAGCGATGGTGACTCAACCGCCTCCCTGGGCAGCCTTTTCCAGTGCTTGACAGCCCTCGGCCCATGGATCCAGCCTGTCCGCATCCCTCTGTAGAGCCTTTCTGCCCTCCAACAGATCAACACTCCCACCCACTGCCTCCAAAGCTGACGCACAACCACTGGGCAGTTCCCTACCCCACCAAGGAAAGGCTCGCTCTGCCTCTGTTTGCCATGGAAAAGGGCCATTTCTGCCGTGACTCCCCAGCTTGCCGTCCCGCTGTTTTTTGTTCTGGAGGCAGCACGGCACCAAAGCGCTAAGGCGTCCAGGAGAAAGACACTGGGCCAGCTGTGACATTGAGGTGCTCTCCTGCGGTCCTCTGCGGTGCCCCGGCCACCCACCGCGCCTGAGCGGATGGGCTGTGTGAGCCAGGCCAGGCTGACCTGTGAGGCGGTGGCCGTCTCAGAGTGGGTGGCAGGTGGCCGCGGGCATCCCTGTCCGTGTTTGGGGCGTGCCCAGGCCAGCGGCGCTGATGTCACGGTGGCCATTGTGACACGCGGGGCCAAGGCTATAAAAGGGCACCGGCCGGCCTCAGTGCGACCTGGTGAGGTGAGGAGAGGGCAGGGGAGGGACGGGGCTTGAGCCGGGCTGCCGAGGGAGGAGGGGGGCCCCACACCTCGGGGCTCTGAGCCTGTGCTGCAAGACCACCCGTGTCCCGCTTCTCCCTCAGGGTCAGCAGAGAAGCATTTGGAGGTGACAGCCCAGCGCTGCTGGGACTTGGACTCCATACGCTCAGCGTTGATGTGTGCCATGTCTGCAAGAAAGCGGAATGCCCCCACCTCGATGCAGCAGGGTGAGAGCAAAGTATCCCTCCCAGAGCCCGGCAGAGGGGTTGTCGGGGCGGTCAGTGTGGGGCCGAGAGCAGTGGCCGGGGGAGGCAGGAGCTCCCCAAGCGCTGCCTCAGCCGGCGCGGCCCAGGCTGGGCAGTGGGCACCTGCTGGGACAGCCCTGCCTGCAATGCCCCCTTCCTCCCCGCGGCCTCCAGCCCTGCCCATCAGCCAGCTGGGCAGGGGCAGACGGGCCCTGGGGGGCAATCCCTCAGGGACGCGTCCCCCGGCCCCGCAGAGGTGCTCATTCCCGGCGCCCTTTGCTCTCTCCCCTCCAGTGTGCATGCTGTGTCGCCAGGCAGAGGCTGATCCAGATATCTGTGGGCGCAAGCTGAAGAAGAAAGGGCTCTGTGCCCATGTGTTTTGCCTGGTGAGTTCCTCTGGGTCTCCCTCCAACTTCCCGACAGGCAGTCCCTGCTCTCCTCTCCTCATCAGTTTCTTGACTGTTCTCTTCTGCAGTATTTTGTCAAAGAGCTTTCTAAGGAACAAAACAGGGATGGAGTTCGCCTACAAGATATAAGACGCGTGATCAAGCGGGCAGTACGGAAGGTGAGGACCTGACAAGAACAGGGAGATTTGTGCCAGGAGAGGTTTGCCGGAGCTTAGCCCAGACCCCAAGGAAGAAATCCCAGCCCTTCCAAGCAGCTCTGGGACTTGCTCCCAGCAGCTCTGCAGAGGCTCTAGCACAGGAGCCTACTCAGCCTTGCTGAGTAGGCAAGCCTACTGCAGCCTGTAGCCCGGTGCAGCTGCATCCTGCACCCTGCCCGGTGCTGTGGGGCTGGCTGTGGAGGCCCTGAGGCTGCCGCTGATGGGGGCTGCTGTGCTCTTTCCAGCACTGCTTCGTCTGTGGCGAGAGCGGGGCCACCATCACCTGCCGTGATACGAGCTGCGACCGCCGCTTCCATCTCCCCTGTGCCATGGAGGGTGGATGCGTCACCCAGTTCTTTGGGCTCTACAGGTAAGGCCAGCTGGCCCTCACAGGCGAGGCTCGTTGCCTTCAGTCCCCTTCCTGACAGCATCAGCAACACCAGAAAGGAACCCAGAGTGACACTTCTAGCCGGCTCGACATCGGCAGAGTCAGAGCAGGCCAATGTCTGTGGCTCCTTCACACCACCTCTCCCCTCATTGCCACCACCAGGGAAGGACCCAGCACTTCTCCTCACCCAACCCTTTCCTCTTCTCCCCAGGTCCTTCTGCTGGGAGCACCGCCCAGAGCAGGCAGTGCAGGTGGCTCCGGCGGAGGAGACCACCTGCCTCATTTGCCTGGACCCTGTGGAGGACAGCAACTACAGCACCATGGTGTGCCCAGCATGCAAACACGCTTGGTTCCACAGGCGCTGCATCCAGAACCAGGCTATCCACACTGGCTCCTCCGGCTTCCGCTGCCCACATTGTCGAAATGAGTATCGATTTACGATGGAAATGCTCACCATGGGGATCCGAATCCCCATCAGGTGTGTTTCCTTCTGCCCGCCTTGAAGACAGGAGGGTGGCAGCGCTGTGCTGTGCCAGGGCCTGCCCCAGCAGCCCTAACTCTCCATTATCCCGTGAGCCTGGGCTTCACCTTCACAGAGGAGTTGGAAACAGGGCGGGGGGAGCAGAGCAGGCACACCCAGTACAGTCTCATGCCAGGTCAGTGGGGGCTCATCAATTTTCCTTTCTCCATCAGTCCACCGTCACAGGAGGAGAGACAGAGGTACACAGCACAAAGTGAGAGGCACAGCCGCTGTGATGCCAGCGAGTGCCTCTGTCCAGGAGGCAGGGAGCAGGCAGACGAAGCGGGGTAAGTTGCCAGCGCTGTGCCCCTGGGGCCAAGGGCTTGAAGGGGAAGGACTGAGAACAAGAGGTCTGCGGCACAGTCCTGTGCTGCGGTCACTTTGTCCTCACAGCCGTGAACCTGTTTGCTTCCCCAGGCCCTGGGAACTGCTCCTGTGCCGCTCCTGCGCTGCCGAGGGCACCCACAGGCGATGCTCCTCTTTGAGGAGCAGGACAGCCAGATGGGAGTGTGACAGCTGTGCTGGCCTGGGCACCTGTAAGAGGCAAAACACCCGGGTGCCCCGGGGCTGGGGCCAGGCAAGGCCTGGCCGCGGGTGCCCAGGGTGGGCTCGGCAGACCCTCTCTGCTCCAGGAGGGCTGGGGGCACCGCTCTGGCCTGTCCTGCCCCGGGCCTGCGGGGCCGTGCCCTTGACGTTCCTGCTTCCCCTTACAGCCTCCAGTGCCAGCTCGGCGCTCACCGGCCACAGCACCGCCACCCAGGCAAGAGCGGGGACTTCCCAGAGCTCCCCAGCACCCGGGACCAGCACCGCCAGCACCACCAGCCAGCTGCCATCGGGGTCCTCCTGTGACTCCCCAGCGATTGAGAGTGGCAGCCGCTCCAGCCTGCCTGGACCCATGCGGGTACGAGACTGCTCCCATGCACAACATCGGGCCCAAAATCCCTACAGCCGGCCCAGAAGACGCTGTGCCAGGAGCTGTGAACCCCCACCAAGTGCTGAGAGCAGCACCCCCAGCCAGGCGGTGCCGGGGCCATCCCAGAGCTCCCCAGTACCGGAGACCAGCAGCCCCAGCACCGCCAGCCAGCTGCCATCGGGGTCCTCCTGTGACTCCCCAGCGATCGAGAGTGGCAGCAGCTCCAGCTCCCCTGGGCCCGTGCGGGTTCGGGCAAGCTCCCGCCATCAACGTCGGGGCCCACATCCCTACAGGCGGCCTGGACGACGACGCAGGACCAGCCGCACGCTGTCCCCCAGTACTCGCCCTGATCCCTCTCCACCAGAAGAATAAAGTTGGATGTTAATCTCAGCACTGAGAGATTCCACTCTCATTTATCGGCTTCGTCCTCCTCTCCCCTTCTGGAGGGGCAGCATTAGGGGGTGCGCCCAGACGGTTGTCCTCTCCCCAGGGCTTTTCACCTTCCCAGACCTCCCTCCTTGCGGGCTGGCCTTGGCCGGCTGTCCAGCGCCATGGCCGTGCGCTTGGGGCCTCACCGGTCCCGCAGCCTGGTCAGTTTTCCCGGGGGGGAAGCTGACACCCGGCTCCGGGACGCGGTGTCTCTGCCCCCGCCCCCGCGACGGTCGCCTGGCCCGGCACGGCCTGAGCCCGGAGCGGGTTCCGCGCCGCTGCCCGCCCGGCGCCGCCGCCCGTCTCCCAGCAACGCGCCCGCCCGCCATGGCCCTCGCGGCTCGCCGTAGCGCGGCGGCGGAGGCGGCGCGGCCGGGCCGGCGGTGAGTGCGGCGGCCGCCGGGCCTGGGGGCGCCCCGGGCTCCCCCCTTGCCCAGTCCCGGCACTGCCCGACCCCCGCTGGGCCCGGCCTCGGGGGCTGCCCCTGCCGATGGGGGCCGGGCCGGAGAGTCTGGGGCGTGCGGCCGGTCTCGGGGCGCGTCGTCTGCTTTTAGGGGTGGGAGGCGCCCGATCGGGGGTTGCTTCCGCGCCTGGCGGGGCGTTCTCGGCTTTGGGGGTTGTGGGCAGGTGAAGGGACGTCGCCGGCTTTGGGGGTGTCTGTGGGCATGGAGGGTACCGTCGGGTTTGGGGGTGTTTGTGGGCATAGAGGGTGCCGCGGGGTTTGGGGGGGGGTGTCTGTGTGTGCAGGGAGTGCTGCCCGGTGTCGGGGGTGTCTCTGGTTTTGGGGGGTGTCGCTGAGGGTGCCACCAGTTTCGGGGGTGCTACCGGCTGTGGGGTGTGCCCGGTTTTAGGGTCTGTTCCTGGATTTGGGCGATGCTGGCCGGTATTTCTGGTGTGGGGGTGTGCTGCCAGGTTGGGGGTGCCGCAGCAATCCGCCCTTGCCATGAACGCGGAGCAGCATCCCGAGGGGCGCGGGGGGGGTCTCTGCCGCCTGGTTGCCTCCCTGCCGGCTTCATCCCCGCTGCCCTGGCGAGAGCCGGAGGGCTCGGTCAGCAGCTGCTGGACAAAGCTGTGTTTGCTGGCCCAGCTTCTCGGCCTCCTCGCCTGCCTCCGGTCGGCTCAGTTTAAGATCTGGCTTCCCCCATGTTGTTTATTCTGCCCTTCTGCTGGAAGCTGCCTGCCGTGGCCCAGGGAAGGGAGTTTAACCCGTGGCCAGGCTCAGAGCTGAGCGTCTTTGCCAGAGGTGCTGGGGCCAGTTTTGTGAATGGCAGATGTGTGTCCCTCCCCTGGCTCTGCCCTTTCTCCGACCTGTTGAAAGCAGCATCTGCTCCAACCGGGAAAAAAAAAATCCAACCAAACCAACAACCTGGCACTGCAGCCGTGCCAACAGTGCATCTCCTACATACAGTGCCGGTGTGGCCATGCTGCGCTCTCTGCCTGGGCCAACAGCCTGTTTCAGCAATGCGGCTGCCGGGCTGGCCACCCTTGGGAAGAGCTAGGGGCACTCCCCACCACCCTGGGGTGTTTTTAACTTGTCCTGACAGAGGTGAAATCATGTCTCTCACATCTAAAGTACTTTTAGAATAGTGCACACTGTGCTGTCTGTTCTGCTTTGGTAGTAAATGATGTCTTTCTGTTTATAGTTTGTTTTATTCCTTGTTTTGAGCCTCTGATGCAGATCGTTCAGGGCCATTGATCCAGGCTGGTTTTTACTTTGTTCCTGCAGTTTCGCTCAGCAGTGCTGCAGGAGGGACGCCGGGTAGTGCTGCTCTGCTGCTGGATGCTGGGGTGGCCCTGAGGAAAGGGGCTTTGGGAAATCCTTTCCTGAGTCTAGCTGAAGCTCAAGTGATCTCCTGCCAGTGGAGTTGCTGTGGCACTTGCGTCACTTGGCAAGTTCACTAACTTTTCTTGGGTTCACCTTAGTTTTTGCTCTGTATGAGATTGCCAGCAAGCATTTAATTCCTGCAGCCTTTGCTCCTGTTGCATCTTCCTGTTGCTCTGTCTGTCATAAAGAGGTTTGTCAGACATCCGTCTAGTGAATGAGAGAGACTGCCAGTGATGGTCGGCTCTCGGGACAATCAGAAACTGGAGAGGGGTGTGACCTAACACTTTGAAGCTGGATGGAACTAGGAGCTTGAATTTATTGTTTTTGTCTTGGCACATGTCAGATCAGCACCCTTTGCATTCTAGTGATACCAGAAAGGGTCACGAATATTTAGTGGCCCTGTGGTGGCTCAGTGCTTCTGGCTCAAACTCGGTGCAAAAGTTACCTGTGGTTCTGGCTTGGTTCTGCCTGTGCCTTTGGTTGGAGTGGGGTCTGTGTGATTGGCTGGCCTGTGGCTTAGTGCCTTGTCTGCTTTGGGAAGATTTTGAGCTGTTGGACAGGTGGGACTGAGAGCGGGGTTGGCAGTTAGTTCTGAGCTCTGGGCTCTTACATGATGTCGTTAGTGCAAGGAGTCTGGCTATTTTTTGGCTTATCCCTGTTGTCCAATCCAGGTACGTCAGCCTCCAAGAAAGGGAGAAGTCTAAAGGCAGCATCCTCCCCAGCAAGTTTTGTTCTAGTTTGTCTTATGTCCGCTCTAGAAGTGGTGCCTGTGAAGAATGACGTCAAGAGGAGCTGGGACTGCTTTCTCGAGGAAGAACTACAGGCTGAGCACCGAGCCAGAGAAGTCCAAGGTCACAGGTATGGGCATGTACGTGCTGTGTAAAAGCAGGACCACTGTGAATCGGATGAGCGCCCCTTGCCTCACTTGAGATCAGCTGCCTTCCAGTTGCAGTTACCTTGCTGATGTGAGGTGTGCTGGGGCTGAAACTGAGTAAAGCCCTGGGCTGAGGATGAGATTTTGGGAGGGACATTCCTGTAGCACTAAGGAACGTTCCTGTAGTGCTAAGGACTCCAGAAGCTCATGTCACAGTACCCTTTCTTTGGCACACAGCCCTGCCTTGTGAGACTGGAGAATGTCGCATTGCCTGCCTTTGCCCCATCTGGTTCAGGGACTTCCCCTTCCAGGATGAACAGCTTGTCCAGATCTCACATTAATCCTTTTCTGGGAAATTTTGGTACCCGCTAGGCAGTCTGTTTTCTCTTGGACTCGCCGATCCAGCAGAAATGTGCTTACAAGACCACAAATCTGGCATTTGAGGGCACTGTTGCACCCAGAAATAAAGCGTGCTGCATCAATGTGACACTAGGGATTGTTTTGCACAATGAAAGCTAAAGTGA
This sequence comes from Pluvialis apricaria, assembly GCA_017639485.1. Classification (NCBI taxonomy): domain Eukaryota; kingdom Metazoa; phylum Chordata; class Aves; order Charadriiformes; family Charadriidae; genus Pluvialis; species Pluvialis apricaria. The sequence continues at coordinate 22,347,527 of CM030016.1, forward strand.
GGCATACATCATTAAAGAGGCCTGTGGGTTAGATGAGATGAACTGCATCTGCAAGCCTTTCTGCCTCAGTGTCTTCTCTAGTGCAGTTAAGAGATGTAGATACTTAAAATGTCCCAGGTATGAGTTGGAGATCAGAAATTGCAATAGTGATAAGATTTTGATTTTTATTTTTTATAAATGAAATTGGATTCCCCCCTCCAGCTTTTGAAGTTCCTTTATCTGGTACTTCCAGATACAGCAGGATTCCTGAGGATGTAGTTCCACCTGCGGGGACGAATTTGTAGCCTCCCATTTGCTATCATAGAGCAGCTCACATTGGAAAGAGCCCTTGCTGTGGAGACGCACCCTGTAATGCTTGACTCTAGGGCTGCTAGTGAAGACAGTAAGACGATAAATGACTTATTGAAACTGCATTTTCCACTGTGCTGATCTGCAAACTTGAACATAATTTTCTCATAGTTACCAGTTTCTTGCCTGTACATGAAATTAATGTTTGAGTTTACCTCCTGACTCCCTAAGCTTATTCCCTCTCTGTTTTTCACAAGGGATCGTGAACAGCAGGCTGCTGAATGATTATCTGCATCGCGTCTTTACCAATGCTGATGGGAACCAGCCTGCAGCTGCTTACAGGTATCAGACTTCTCATTTGCTAGATGGCAAACGATGATGTATCAGTCCCCAGATATACAGCACTGCGGTGAAAGGAAAGATCTTTTAGTGCCACACAGTGATCTCTGTTAAAAGCACAGCAGCACTGTGTTACAGAAGTGACTTTTAGGTCTTGTCCTTTAACGGATTTTTCAAATTGTAGGCCTTGCTAGGAAGGGTTCTTAAGAATTTTCTGCATGAAAAACCCCATGTACAAAATCACTAGGCAATAATTCTGAAATGAATAGGCAAGTAGGCATTCACCTTATTGTTCCTGTTCCCTCTTTATGTGTAAGGAAGTGTAAAATGCACAGGTTTGAGGTACAGGAATGAAAAACATGTCATCAGTGCCCTGTAAACTAAAGGCAAGGCTATTACTGATATATGGAATACCGTACATTTCTCAGGCTGTGGAACTGTTGGTACTTTTATTATTAGGTGTCAACAAAGGAAAAGAAACACAAAATTCCTGCTTAGTGTCTGTTTCTTTCTGTTTATTTTCGGTTCTCCTTCATCTTGTAGCCCAGAAACTAGTAGCTTTGGATGAGAAAAACTTTCCTTGCATTTAGCTCTTTTGCCAGAGGCAAGTCAGACAGGTTCAGGGCAGGTACGAGTGTGGCAGAGCAAGGCAGGCATGTAGCTCCTGCTGGCTGGCGGTGCTGCAGAGTGGCTGGGGTCACATTCCACGGGCTATACTTAGTGCTGCTAGCTCGAATGTGAGCTCAGAGCTGCTAAAAATAGCTCTTGGCCCTCTCCGCTCTTGGTGAGCTAGGGTTATGGCAGGGGGGAGGCAAAGTGGGTCATGTTACTTTGCCACAAGCTCTCCTGCCAGCATGCCTTGGAATATTCCATCTTCCTGAGCATTTTGGGTTTCAGTATTTCTAATTTCTTTGCCTGGTGATTAATGACTTGAAAGCACAGAACTGATAGATTCTTGGACTGGTCTCTCTCTCTTTTTTCCTCCCTTCCACCCTTTTCCCTGGACTTGGCTGTTTGGTAGAAAGCCCAGCAGCAGTCAAACAGGTCTTGAAAATAACATTGGCCATATGAGAGCAACTTTTATGGTATGATATCTTGTCTTCAGAGGCCTAAATTCCTCATAGAGGAGCTCGCTGCAGACATCTCTCTGGCTGTCTCATGCTCTTCTAACCTCCTTCCAGAACTCCTCCTCCATGCTAGCTGCCGATTAAGCTGCTTTGCTGACGCCACCTTCTCTCATGCCAACCAAAACTGATTCTTTGATTCCACTTCTGTGCATCTTCACATCCGTCAGGTTTTCAAAAGGTCTCTCACCGTAGTCTTAGGGAAACCCCTAGTCCTGGAGAAGTGGGAAGTTGCTCCGCAGATTACTTTGGAAATGGGAATCAGGGTTAGGAGCAACTCTCTCACAGTAAAAGGAGGTCCTACCAGAGTCCCTCAAAAGACCTGCAACGTGACCTGTGTTGTTCCATGTATCCTTGGGAGTCTTGGAAAGGGAGAGAGCATGAGGTGGGAAAGTTTGCTGCTGTTACAAAGCTATTTAGAGCAAAGTAAATGTAAGATGCTTGTGAGATGGTGACTGGATAGTGAAATGGTCTATGAAACTCAGTGTAGGGAAATGCAAAGTGATATATTGAAAGGGGAACAGCCTCAACATTGTGCCTAAAATGATGGGCCCTGAGCTGATTTTTACTGCATAGGAATGAGATTGGGGTGGGAATACTCAGTCTTTAATAAGTCAGAAAAAGAAAGTAGGAAGTTAGGAATTGGTAGGAGAGGGATGTAGGATAAGGAAAATCATTATGCCACTGAATAGATTTGTGGTTTACCCTCATCTTGAGTAACATGTGGTTCTGGTCGCGCCAACTCCAAAAGCGTATTTTAGAGTTGCAGGGGCTTTGAGGAAGGGTAAGAGCAAGTCAGATGTCTGGAATGACTCTTGTACAAGGAACAGCTAAGTAAACTAGCCTTGAAAAGAGAGAACTAGGGGAGGGCAGTATGAAAAAGTTCTCTAAAATAGTGGCCCAGAGGGGGTGCATGAGAGACTTCTCAGTATGAAAACAAAATGTTTTTGGCTGTTGTCAGAGCGAGGATGCTGGGCTAGCCTGACCTTTGTCCGAACTGCTACAGCTGCTGGTGTGGTCTTCTCTCTTCTTTTGTATTATGAAATACTCGGGGAAAAATTGAATCCTGACTTATGCCATGTTTGTATGATGCTGACTGCAGCAAAGTTGTGGTCCACAGTTGTTGGTAGTACAGCTGGTTTCTTACTGTCACTGTACCGCAGTACAGTTTTCTTGCTGCCACAAAATACTCCCAAGCAGACTGAAGATTTAAGATCCTTTGTTAACTACTTTGCTTGTTCACGCTATATTTGGTCCTTGGTTCATTCATTGTCCTAACACACCAGGCAGCAAATTTGTCAGATTCATTACGAGAAACACAGATCGACAGAACTTCCCCGTTCATGTCTCACAGCGCAGGACTGTGCGGACACCTGTGTCTGGGCTGCAACTCTTTGAAACTTGGAGACAGAGTTTTCTGAAAAGCTCCTGTGCATGTTTCTTCCCTAGAAAGCACCTGACGTTCCAGAACCTGCAGGAGCACCTTGACCGGTTGCTAGCAGAGGAGAATGGCTCTGAAGACAGTCGAGGTAGGAGACACTGAGTGTCTGTCCAGTCTGTGCTTCTGCTTGTGCTGCCTAATTGTATCATGAAAGGCAGTTCCCTGAGTGAGCGTTGTTCTGCTCTCCTGTGCTCTAATTTATTGTACCTTTAAATGTTGCCTGCGAGTGGCTCATCAGCCAGCCCTGGAGCAGGTCTGCTTGCAGATGAGGGAGGCATATTTCCAGGTGAAAATGCCTGGAAAAGCAGTTTTGGGGAAAATGTTGGAGATATTTCACTGATAATGATGTGCAGAGCCGTTGCTGTGACCAGCAGTGTGCAGTGCTATCCTTGGTGGGAAATGCAGAGGCTTATTGACAATTTTTACATACTGGTCTCCACTGTAGGTATTTACTTTGGGCCTCAAGCAGTTGCCTGTATTCTTGCTAGCATCCATTTCCCTGAATGAGTCAGGAGGTGGCAGGATACAACCTGGCTCCTTTCCTAAAAGGAAGAATTTTTCTTGCTGGCTGCAATCAAAGTGTGATATGCTGGCCAAACATTTGGCTCAGAGTTTAGTGTGGTCTTTGAATTTTGGCAAAGTAAAATTTTCAGGCAGTGTGAAAAACTTAACATATGACCTATAGTGTGGCCAGCAGGACTAGGGAAGTGATTGTGAGACTGGAGAAAAGGAGGCTCAGGGAACGCTTTATCGCTCTCTACAACTCCCTGAAAGCAGGTTGTGGCAAGGTGAAGTGAAGGTGGGTCTCTTTTCCCAAGTAACAACCAATAGGACGAGAGGAAATGGCCTCAAGTTGCAGCAGGGGAGGTTTAAGTTGATTATTAGGAAAAATTTCTTCACTGAAAGGGTTGTCGAGCATTGGAACAGACTGCTCAGGGAAGTAGCTGAGTTGCCATCCCTGGAGGTATTTAAAAGACGTGTAGATGTAGCGCTTAGGGGCATGGTTTAGCGGTGGACTTGGTAGTGTTAGGTTAACGGTTGGAGTCGGTGATCTTAAAGATCTTTTCCAACCTAAACGATTCTATGGTTCTATGACCTGAATGCTACATAGCTAAGACCTTGTGTGTTGCTGTGATATCTTCCTTTTAAATCTCACTGGTGTCTGCTTTCCTGAGGTTCTCATGGTCTAACATGGGTAACACTATTTTAGTCTTCCTCCACTGTAGCAGGACCCAGGTCCTGTTGTAGTCTAGCTGGAGGCACTCATCAGGTGTACTGGTAAATCCTGCACAACTTTCCCTAACAGGTTTTCTGCAACTCTTGTTTCAGATCAGGTAGCAGAGGGCCGGCTTGGTCCCTCTACTGTGGTGTTGGACCACACAAGCGGTTTTGAGGGGCTCCTGCTGGTTGATGATGACTTACTTGGGGTGAGTGTGATGCTGGATGCAACAGAAAATGGTCTTGTGGGACTAAAAGCACTTTGGGCTTCTTGGTTTGTTCTTCATAACAGATCCCTGTCACTGGCTTTGTAGTGTGTTGTAAGCAGAGTCTACCCAAAAAGCTGCAGGATCCTGGAGGAAATGAACTCTCCTGGGAAAGATACCTAGCAGGACCCCTAAGTCTCAGCAAGCTCTGAGTGGAGCTGCGAGGACGTGAAAAGATTACTCTGGCCCAGGGGCTCACTGAAGAGCTTGGCTAAGCAGGGGAAGGGCCGGCAGCCAGCTTTCCTGTACCTCCCTCCAGCAGACTGCCTCTTCCTTCCTTCCTCCCGGTCTTCTCTAATGGTGGCGAGAGGCTGAAGCTGAGGCTGAGGCCAGGCCCTGCCACTGTATTGTCTTGTTCCTTTCTCCTTGGTTCCCACTAGCTCCCTGCTTGCTTATTAGCTGATGTTCTTCATGCAGAAAATTGGCTGGAAGAATCCACTAGTGTTTAATCCTTTCCTACTTCAGTAATTTTTGCATTCGTTTCACCCCTTCACTGAACATGCACATCCTGTGCTCCTGTACTCATTCCCTCCTTCATCTATGTATCCTTTTTTACCTCTAGCAGAGGAGACTGCCCTGGTCTCCCCTTTACCATTAACCACCCGCTGTAACTTACCTTGGCTGTACCTAGAACTTACCCTCATATCGGATCAGACTGACTTGCCTGTGAATTCCTTGTTGCTACCTTCATCTCTTCTTCATGGTCTGTCCTAAGGTTGAGCGAGTCAGGAATTAACAGGGTTCAGTTTCTGGGCAGTGTGTTACCTGCCAGTCCTGGGCTTTAGTCCGGGCACCCTGAATCTATGGCTTTGTTCTAACTTGTCAAGGATTCAGGTGTCTTTCCTATGTAATAGTTACTTTTGTGTACCTGTCACACTTCACTGGGAACCTGTCTGTAACCACGTTGTCCTTGTACTGCTGCCATGCTGCATGCTTCAGTGGGGTTTACTGAGTACAGATGAGCTGTGGGGAGGACCTGGATGGTTCCTCAGCGCCTGTCGGCTCTGAATACAGCTGTTGGGATGGGGAAGATGTCCTGTCTCTTCCCAGCACTGTGCTTGTGAATAGCTCTCCATCTTGCTTCGGTTTTGAGGGCTAGGAAGGAGAGAATGGCTAGGACTGAGCTAAACTACCTTTTTGCCTGACTTTAAAGTACTTTTTTTTGTTGGTCCAGGTGATTGGCCACAGTAACTTTGGGTCCATCAGGGCCACAACGTGTGTCTATAAAGGTAAGGAGATAAACCAGCGATGCTTTGAGAAAAGACCTTGGGAAGGGCGCATGGAGAGTTACACAACTAGAGAGCTCAGGAAATCTTGAATATGTTCCAGATCTTGAGCCCCTTCTTCCCCAGTTCATCCACTGGCTTTTCCAGGAAGCCAGAAGGATGGAGGATTGTGTGATGCTGGAGTGAAGAGGTGGGAGAGGAACGCTAGGGATGTCCTGAAGCTCCTTTGTGTGCCACATTCATTTCTGCAGGAGCAGTGTCAGGTTCTGCTTTTCTAACAATGAGCCAGGCGGCAGATGACTGTGTGACATCTCTTTTTATTTCAGGGAAATGGATTTACGAGGTGCTCATCTCCTCCCAGGGACTCATGCAGATTGGCTGGTGTACTCTCAACTGCAGATTTAATCAGGAGGTAGTGTAACTGCTGCATGTGGCACAGGGCTGCTCTGTGTTCCTCCACTGCTTTTTTAAGTCAGTGTGGAGCATCGCATTCATGCTGTGCTCCTGCCCTGCTGGCATTTTGTTCCCAGCGCACACACTAGAAACACCAGGTCTGCTGTTTTAAAAATCTTTACTAGACTCTCTGGTCTGTGTTCACAGAATGGTGCATGGCGTGAAATCTTTGCATGCTGGGTGTGTTGCTGTGCTCTTGCTGCATGTAGCCACTGCTGTGTCTCTCGTGATGGCCCTCAGCCATGGTCCTGCCAGGCTTTTTTGCCCAGGAGGGGCAAGCCTAGGTCAGCTTTTCTCAGGCAGCGGGTGGGATGTCTGATGCTGGGAAGGGATGTCAGCTGCAGAATTTCACTAACTTGCCACTCTGCAATATGTGAGAGGGGAGGTGATGGGCATCCTGGGGGGCTGCTTTGACAGAATTCAGAAGTGTGGTATGCCAGTACTCTTCTTCTGACCCAAAAATGGCTAGGGAGCGGTGTATTTCTCTGCACCAAAGATCACGTGCCATTGGATTCACTCCTAGAGTGAGGGCTTTTCCCAGGCAGAGCATGTGTGCTGTCAGCTGATCTCCCTGTCTGCTGGTGTCCCCCTTAAAGACCCTCTTGCAATGAGAGGGATCCTCTATGCTTGGTCTGGTCTGAGTCTCCTCTTTCATACTTTGCTGCAGGAAGGAGTTGGAGATACGCCAGATTCATATGCATATGATGGAAACAGGGTGCGCAAGTGGAACGTGACTACTACCAACTATGGCAAAGTGAGTAACTGTCCTCCCAGGAACGGGATGTAGAGTAAAGAGAAGAAAGCAGGTGACACTTCCTTCTCACTGGATTCTGCTGGGCCCCGTGAAAAGGCCTCAAGCTGTCCTCCCTGCTTCAGTCTGCTGTTGGGGAGGCTGCGTGCCAGCAATTGTACTTTAGGGTTGCTGGACATGCTTATGTGGGTGCTTTGTTTAGCAGCCCCAGCAGGCTGATTCCTAGCATAGTGCTGCTGTTGGTCTCTGGAAGGCTCTGGGTCTCTGTAGCAAGTCAGAGAACGATGCAGTGTTGGGATAAATATACGTTTGATCCTGTGCATGTTCCTAGTGTTGGAAGGGAAAAAGATCTCGATCAGTGGCTTATGTGCAGCTTCCAGAAGTGTCTGAGAATGCTATGTGAGCTGCTGTGAGAAGGAACTCTCTTCTTCAACGCTGAATCACAAGGGATTGGTTGGGTTGCAGTCTTTCTTCTCATGTGGGAACACCCTGGATATATGTTTAACCTTTTCTCTCCCTTTACTGCAGTCTTGGGCAGCAGGAGACATCGTCAGCTGTCTGATAGACCTTGATGAGGGCACCATTGCTTTCTGCTTGTAAGCATCTTTGCTCCGTTCCCTGCTTTGTTGATGTCTGTGTGTAACAAAGGTTTCCTCACTGCTCAGCAGGTTGCTGAGCCCTGTTTCTGCCCTCTCCCCTTTAAGTTCCTTGGTAGTTCCAGCCTTTGCTTTTCTGCTCTGTGTTCAGAAACCATCTGAATGGGCTGTTGAGTCTTTTAAGTTCAGGTGAGATTATTTGGCAGAAAGACATTCAAGCTAAAGCCTGTGTAAAGTTTGCTAGGATTTTGGGCGGGAGGGCATCTCTCATGATGCTTAATACTACAGTTGGCTGAGCCACAGTGATTGCTTTTGTGGTCAGTGTAGACCTTGCCTGTCCTAAATTCACAAGGAGCTGCGGAAAGGCTGATAAATCTCCAGCCTCCAACTCCTGTAGATAATGAACAGAGGCCAGCCTGAATAAGAATTGTTCCTGGGCCCTAAACTACAGCATGCAACAAGTCAGCCGGAATTGAAAACTCTTAGATGCTCCATGGCATCTTTTAGAGAAGATTAGATTGAGAGCATTATCCTTCTATTTCCACCGACATCAAATATATGAGGCCAAAAATGTCACCAGCCCTTAAAATGTCCTGCTGGTTAGTTATCTCATTTTTCATATTTAAGGATTCGAGGATTCCATATTTCAAGGATTTGGGTTCCCCTTGAAGGCTGAACGGGGTCTGTGTGTTGTGCAGACTCCAGTGCCTTCCTGTGTCGTTGTATGAAAATGGGAGTGCTGCTGTGCTTCCCATGGCTGTTACTCAGTAAAGCTGTGACGATTGCGTGCGTGGCAGATTAAGAGTGACAGGAGGCATGACTGATTGATGTGTCCGTGTTGGCAAGTTGCTGGGAGGGGAACGCAGATAACTGGATTGTCCAGTTGACCTCAAAATCTTCCTACTGTGACTAAAATCTTGTGGGTTTTCCTTCTTTCAGGAATGGCATATCTCTGGGAACCGCTTTTGACAACATCACAAGGGGCGCTGGAATGGCTTACTTCCCTGCCATCAGTCTCTCGTTCAAAGAGTCCGTTGCTTTTAACTTTGGAAGCCGTCCACTCCGATATCCTTTAGGTGTGGGGAGGGGAGGTCTGAAGGGAGAAGATCCTGTCCCGAGACCGTCTTTGGAGGCTGTAGAATGTACATACCTGACTGCAGTTTGCTTTCTTCTGTTGGCACTTGTGCGCAGAGCAGGGTCAAGGAGAGAAGAATCAGATACCCCCCTCAGCTGGAGCAGCAGTGCAGGGCGCACAAACATCGGGGCTGGTCCCCAACAGTTTCTGAAATGAGATTTGCTTTCAGCTTTGAATCAGCAGCTACTGCTGCAGCTGGGGGCTGCCTGTTCCCAGGCGCTCAGATCCTGCAAAAAAAACTCACTCTCTAATTTTGGAAACCCTAATGCTGCTGTGCTGCTGAGCCTCTTGGCCACTGGTCTCTTCTACCTCCCAGCCATACAGGACCTCTGACATGGTAGGAGCGTTGCCTATGCAACTGCTGAGACTTGAAGCTGCTGTTCAAGCAGTCCTGGGTGTGCCTGTTGATAGCTGTAGTGGAGGCTCCCGTCGATCTTTCTGGTGAGAGCAGAAGTGTGGTGTGAAATACTTGCTGCTTGCAATATTGAGGAAGTGGGGATAAGAGCTTGTGGCTTATCATCCAATTAGAAGGCACTGTGGTTTGAACTGTGACTGAGGCATGTGTGGGTATAAAGTAAAATAGAGGCACGGTCTTTTCCTTGCACAAACAAAGGAAGTCCTGAAAGGATCAGATTGCATTTTACCTTAACGCTTGCCTACCTATCCAGTGGAAGGTTACCACCCCTTGCAAGATCCTCCTGTTGCAGACCTAGTGAAGGCTCGCAAGCTGTTAGGCTACCTGAAGAACGTGATCCATATTGGGATAGATGTGACGGTAGGCTGATGTCACTGGGTGGATCTGTGGGGCACCGTGCTGGAATATGTGGTTCTGCACTTCTCAGCACATGCTGGCATCTCAGATATTTCCATACACCCGAGAGTCTGAATGCTTGCATGCTGTTGCATGGGGCATGCATGTCCCTGGAGCTCTTTGGCTTGCAAAATGGGATTCCTGATAGTTCCAGGACTTAAGTTAAATCACACGGGACTTTGTTGTTCTCAGCCCTGTGAAGTTTCATTCCTGGTATCCAATGGCTGATGTTTACTGAAGTCAGAACTGCTGGATTTGATTTTGCAGCCCTTAAAGAAGCTTGTTCATATTCTAAACTTTTTACTGATGTCCTGGTCCAGTGATGTGGTGAAATTCTGGCAGATCTGCCTTGAGAACTGTTTTGGCTGTGGCACTGTTTGCTAGAAACCATTTTTTTCTCTTAGGACAGGAGATGATCTGTTTATGGCCAAAGCATAGGGAACACCATCCGCTATGGTCTTGGCTTGAATGGAGGCCTGCTTTACTAGTTGACCCCCTCTGTAGGGATTCCCATTTACAAATTATCATGTATACTTGGACCCTTTCCCAAAAACAGATTGTCAACATGCATGCATGTGGCTGAGAGTAACTGACATCTGGACTGCGCTGCAGCTTTCCAGAGGCAAGGGCCTGGCTGCTTTGCCATCCTGAATTCCCATGTTCAAGGTTTTCGCTGCAATCAGGCATGGGACAGCAAACAGTGGCTGCTCCAGGCCTCCAGTTCACTTGGTCAGTGGTGTATAGGTGGACTGGGCTGGATCCAAGCCATGTGTTTTTCTGGGTTTGTCACTGCAGGAGGGGAAGCTGGTGGAGAAGGACACATCCATGTGGCAGCTACAGGGAGAACCCACAGTGTTGATTACCTTAGCCCACATCTTCAATTATTTCTCTCCTCTTATGGTGAGTTATCCTTGCCCATTGCAAGTTTCTGTAGGTGCCAGTTATTGTGCTTGCAAGGGGAGGTAAACCTCAGCTTTCACTGGGAATTGGCTGTGCTTTGGAAGACTGTTGACCTGGCTTTCTGTCTACAGTGCAAAGTGTACCTGGTGGAAGATGTGCTCATGTCCTTCCTGTTGAGCATCCTTGAGCAAGGAGGGGCAGTGGAGGCCCATCCCCTTATTCAGCAGCTGCTGGATCTCATGTGGCTTCTTATGGAGGTGAGTTGCTAGGGTGCTGGTTCCTCTCCAGGATCACAGGGAGATTTCTAAGTTTGTCCTATTGCTAAAGGAACTGGTGGTGATGTTGAATAACTTCCTGCTTCTGGGAACATCAAATTCATCAGTAAGAAATGAGTTGGTCTCTTGGATATTGTTACTGCTTACATGACTCCGGAAGTCTTAAATGCCACCGTGTACCCCAAGAGATCAATCAAGAGTGTGCAGGACTGTGGTGGAAATGGGCACTGCACACTCACCGCTTCCAGCACTGCTGGGGAAAAACCTCCTCCAATTTCCCATGCCCCTTCCTGTCCGAGCTGGATGAGGTCATTCCTTCCTGGGACAATTGTTTCAGGCAGTCTTTGCTACCCACTGGGAAGCTGCTGCTGCAGGAGTGCTGGGGTGGTTACACAGAGCCAATGACTGCCAAAGATCTGCTTGGAGGCAGCATGTCTGTCCTTTTGGGTAACAATTAACAGATATGGGCCCTGGCCCAGCCAGCTGTCAAGAAAAGTTTAATTGAAAAATGTCATGACCCCCTCAGGCCCATCATCGTAGAAGTGAAGCTGAACACCCTGGTAGGGCTGCTGTGTTTGTGGAAGAGTTGGCTCTCATCCTGCTGGTTGGCTATGAGTTAGACTCAAAAAGACAGCTCTTCCATCATCACATTTACACAAGAGTAACTTCTTTCCTTTCTGGGTTGGTTCTGCCAACACTGTGTGTTGAGTAGGTTCAGGGGATACGGGGATGGGTGACTCAGCCCAGCTAAATAGGACCTGACACTTTGGCTTTTTGTAGATGACTTTGGGGTTGGTTTTACTCGTGCAGAAGCTTGTTTCCCAATTGCAAAGTGATGGCACCAACTTCTGCTCGGGCTTTCTGCTGTGGAGTCAGGACCCTAACTCATGGACAAACACAGTGCGTTCAGAGCACCTGCTTTTTCAGTTCAGGAGTTGAATCCTTCCTTCCAAGGTCATGCTCTGGAAACTATAGCTGTTCCTGACTCCATGCTGTTGCTGTGCAATGTGTTTCTTATTTTCTCAGGAGTATGAAGTGCACGAGTGCCTCAAGCAGCTACTGATGTCCCTGCTGCGGGCTTACAGGTTCTCCCCCATCATCCCAGATCTGGGATTACAAGTAAGTTGCACTTCTGAATCCCCAGGAATCTGGGATTAGCCAGCTTCTGTTATGTCTCCTTGTCCAAAGATACACAATGTTTTGGATTTTGCAGTTGTTTGATCCAGAGATAGCAGTTCTGTAACACTGTACCTATTAGAGAGTCATATCCTTTTCTGTAAATAGAGTCACTTTTGCTTCTCCTGTTTCCCTAGATTCACTACCTCCGGCTCACCATTGCAGTCTTGAAGCATGAGAAATCCAGGAAATACCTACTCAGCAATGTTCTGTATCCTTTGTGCCTTCTCTAGCCTCAGTTCTCCCTGCCCTCAATAACAAAGCCAAGGAGACAGCAAGGATCTTCAGGTCCTGGGAGGCAGAAGCCACCCTGTCTTTGAGAGGTCATTTCTAATTTCTCAGGTCTCTGTCTGCCTGACACTATTCACTACAAAGTCCTGTAGGACTTTGTGAGGAGGGGGAGCGGTGCCGTATAGGTCACATCCTGCTAACACACAGGACTTCGTTTTTGCCTGACTGACCTTTCTAACATCTCTAGAGCAAAAAACACCTTTCAGAGCAGTCCAGCTGCCGTGCCAGCACTTGGGCAGCTGCTGTGATAACTGCGTGGGGCTTCTCCCAGGAGAAGGGGACTCTGGGTTTTGCAGAGCTTTGAGTGGTTGTTTGGAAAGGGGTCCCTCACTACAGCTCTGGAAATATGCCGTGTATCTTCTCCCAGCGCAGCTTCTATACTTGCTTTAACTTGGCCACAGCTTCGATGTGCTCCGTTCGGTTGTGTTCTTCTACATTAAGAGCCCGCTGCGTGTGGAGGAGGCTGGTTTGCAGGAGCTCATTCCCACCACGTGGTGGCCAAACCGCTTCACCAAGGAGGTGAGTAAGGGCACATCCGCTAAGGAAGCTGAAGAAATTTGTGGCCTGCTGTCCCCATCATTTTCTGGCTGAGGAAGTTGAACGGCCCATGTTTCCAGCGGCGTTAGCACTGGTGGACCCTGCAGAGCTGTGTGAGAATTGTAGCCTCTCCATTGCCCTGTCGTCTTTATTACGCCTTAGAGGGGACATTTGGGGTGTGTTGCTCAGGACAAGAGAGTGGGACAGTTTTCTATGGCAACAGATTTGGAAGGGAACCTCACAGCATCTGAGGAATTGCAGGTTGACTTGTGTGTCCTCAAAAGGTCTCCCACCCTTACTCGTTACAAGGCCAGGGAATGCCTGTTTGGGTGTGCTGCCAGCTGCAGTCACACACTGGCACATTGTTTCAGGGAGGTTCTGCTCTCCCTTTTGCAAGACGTTTTCCTGGTGCGGTGATCTCCTACTAATCAGCGTCTCTCCCCCAACCAGGGCAAGGAGAGTAAGGAGGTGAAGGAGGAGAGTGCTGAGGAGAGACTGAGGCGGCGGGCATATGAAAGAGGCTGCCAGCGGCTCAAGAAACGCATTGAAGGTCTGTGAGGAAGAAGATGAATTGCCAAGATCCCATACCTTTTGTACAGCCAGGGGGACCAAGCCTTGAGTTGTTTCCAAATCCCCTTCACGACCTGAAGTCCGGCTGTGTTCCTGCCAGGACAGGCTGTGCTGCAGGGATGGGGTCCCGCCATGCCGTTATCCGGTGGAGGGGTATAAGTGCTGGGACCCCCCTGCACAGACCTGCAGCATCCCACCGTGGGACACAAGCAAACCAAAATTCCCCATTAGGGGCATTGTTTATCAGCTGTGGATGAATTTATTGCTGGGTGGCAGAGGAGAAAATTCTCACAGTGATGGGATTAGCATTCTGCTGGCACTGGTTCTCCCTGGGCCCCCTCTGCGGAGGAGGTAGCCTTTCTCCTGCGGACAGGGTGCTGCTGTTGGGGTTAATATGGGTAGTTGCTCTCCAGTGCTTGTTTTCTGATGGCAAACGTGTCCCCTTTTTAGTGGTGGAAGGTCTCCAGGTTCAGATTCTGAAGCTGCTGCTGAACAACAAGGACAGAGGAGGGGTAAGTGCTCTGCAGATCTTTTGCTACAGTATCTCCACCTCACAGGATTTGTAAGGTATAGGTTTACCACTTACTTTTCCTCCTGCCAGGGGGAAGCCTCCAGATACATCTTCCTAAACAAATTCCGCAAGTTTCTTCAGGAGAATGCTAGCAACAGAGGGGTAAGTCAGAGGGCCAGCCTTCCCGCAAGCCTCACCCTGAGAGCTCTCTGGTGCCTTTGGGCTGGGAGCTCTTGCCCTTTTGGCTGGGCTGCTTCCAGCTGTTGATCAGCTGAGGTCTAGATAGGGCAGGGAGTGGGGAGGAGGGAGAAGACCTAAAACCAGGCAGCTTATCCAACTCCTATGCAGTTATTTATGGTAAAGCAGTCCTGGGGAACAGCCTTGGGTGGGAGCTGAACATCCTTCTAAAACCAAGCGGGGAGCACAGCTGTGCAGTGCTCTGCCACAGCTGGCCTGCTGCCTTTGGCATCCCCTTCACTGCCTGGGTGAGGACTGTTCTTCTGGCCCTGGATCGGGCTGTTGGCCTGCAGCTTTGGGAGGCAAGCTGCTGCAGGAAACCCTTTCTTCACCTGCATCTGTGTGTTCGTGAGCAGCCCCATCTTTGGTAGTGGAGCACATGTACTATCTATCCTCCTCCTTCAGACCAGCTTGTTGTTTCAGTGCCCAGGACTTTCTAGAGGTGGAAGCTGCTCCCTTGTCGCCAGGGCTGGGCTCTCTCCCGGTGCTGAAAGCTAAAGAGAATAGCAAGGCTGAGAACAGAAATTTTTCTGCCTGCCCCATGTGGCCACTGGGTGCACTTTCACACCTGCCCTGATGGCTGAACTCTCGTTCTTGCCCTAGAACTTGACTGTGTTGTGCCCGCCAGAGTACATGGTGTGCTTCCTGCACCGGCTTATTGCTGCCCTGCGTTTCTTCTGGGATGGCCACAAGGCAAAGACCCCTGCCGCACTGAGCAGTGAAGGTAAGGCCTGGAGAGAAGCTTTGAAGGCATTTCTGTGGTTAGGACAAGGTTTGCCTCTTGGTAGTGCTCTCCAGGATGCTGGAAATTTTGTGTTTCTCGTGGGTGCTTGAGCCTTTTGTAATCCTGTGTCTAGTTCTCAGTCACCCTGGAAAATTTCTGCGTGCAAGTCTCAGGTCTGGATGTTAACTGGAATAGATCTGCACACAGGAATTTGCCAGGGTGACTGGGAAGTATGTGCAGTCCAGTATTGATTATGGGTCTGTAGGAGGGCAGCTCAGTGGTCCCATAGTCAAAGTTTAGGGGAAGATATTTGTCTGGTTTTGTTTTTCCCAGACTGTGGGGATTAAGAGGAAACAAAGTCAGTGCCCGTTGCTTTTCCACCCTCAAACCCCGCTTTGCCTGTCCTGCCACGATCTGCTTGGCACTCCCCTTTCTTACTTCAGGCTGACCCTTTCTCTAGACTCAGTAAGTGCCTTACGATCTCTGGGGGACGAAGTGACAGAGCTGGAGTAGGCAGGTGGAGAGCTGCCGAGTTTTCTGATGATCCAGTTTGCCCCAGTGACCGTGGCTGGGAGGGAGGAAGTGCTGGGAGGCTTGTCGTCATTGGCCATCGGTTACTCCTCTTTCTGCATGGATCTAACACTTGGTTCATTGCGGAGATCACCTCTGCCTTAATGACTTGTGCTTTTATGACAACAAAAGTTGTCATTCAGTGACGGTCCAGGCTGGGCCCTGGGGTCTGTCTTAGGAGGACTTATATGTCTGCATGGGTCCTATGCATAGGACTCGAAAAAACAAATCTCTTTCTCTGCTCCAGAGGCATACATCCCTCCTCAACTCTTCTATAATGGGAAGGTGGATTATTTTGACCTTCAGCGACTTGGAGGTCTCCTGTCTCATCTTAAGAAGACTCTGAAAGGTAAGCACTCTCATTTCCAATACCTGCATCAAGGTCCTGGCCGGAGTTCACCCAAGAGACACCCCAGGGGGGAAGCCTTGGGTAAATTTAAGGAGAGGAGACTTGAATTTTAATGAGGTGCAAGCTACGCTGAAGAAGACCCCATCCCTCTAGGGCAGAGCGTCCTTTAAGTTAACAGTTCACTCTTTCTATCCCTGAGTGGGGCCTGTGGCTGGTGGAGGGAAGGGGTTAGTCTGGGAATACCGTCTGGTGAGGTGCTCTTGCTGCACCACAGCCAAGGGCTGGGAGCTGTCAAAGCGCTGACCATCAGCCTGGCTCTGCTGGGTGTGAAGGATGTCCAGGATTTGCTTGCTTTACCACTCTGGGCAAGCAGTAGCAGCACTGTGTATGTACTGCAGCTGTATGTTTGTCTGCAGCACGCTACTCTGGCAACAGACTTTCAAAGCCTCCCTTTTGCAAGGGTTGGAAACCCGTTGCTGTTCGGTCAAACTTGGTTTCTGGTCAATGTGGTGCTTGCCTTCAGCTCAGACATCTCTTCTCCTTCCCCAGCGTGTTTGCAAGGTTAGAACCAATTTCCCTGTCTCAAGTTGATCCCTGGCTGTTCAAAATTAGATTACTTAGCTTGTGAACCATGTAATCTCCTCTGGTCTCTTACCAAGGTCTTCCTGGCCAGCTTTAAAGATAGGGCTATGGACTAGAGGACACATTGTTCTGGCTTTGTGCAACATAGCCACCAGCGCAGTTTTCCTCTGGGCTGAGAATAGTTTCTGGTCTGAAACTGGAGGGGACCTGCAGTCCTACTGACTTCGGGACATGTTGTGGGACAGCGTTGAAGAGCTGGATGCTTAAAAAATGGTCTCAAATGGCCCGAGTTTCCTTCCCTACAGTAGTCTAGTTTGGCCGTGGCAGTTGTCTCCTGGTTCCTTAGTTATTCTATTTGATGCTGGTAGGACCGGGAACAGAAATGGGTGAGAAGCACCTGTCGCTGCTTGGTCTCTGCTGTGTTAGCAAGGGCAGACCTATTTCTTGTAAGGAAGCTGGGGCGAAAGTGAGCGTGTTCTCACGCAGCACCCAACTTCACTGGCTGCTTCTCTACTGCCAAGAAGCAGGAAAAAGGATGAGCCTAGGGCTGCCTTGTGGGAAGCGGAGGGTGACTCCTGCATTCACAGCTGCTTTGGTGTGCTCTGTGCAGATGACCTGGCTGCAAAAGCCAATGTCCTGATCGACCCTGCAGAGCTGCAGGCAGTGACTATGGACGATCTTGATGAAGATGAGGAATCAGCAACATCGGCAGCACAGGTGAGCCACGTACTGTTATTGACCTGTGGGGGCCCTGGTGCCAGGGCAGCAAGCTCAGCCTCTGCCAAGAAAAGCTTTGCTTTAGAGGGAGGCAGCGTCTGGGCCAGGACTGTAACCACTCCATGGGCAGCCATATAAACAGCTACACTTGCATGAAGGTCACTAGAGATCGGCAAGGTCCTGGATACACCAAATTTGAGCAGCAAAATTTTCTTTGCTCTGCTTTCTCACTACCCACTGATCTGAATATGCCCTCTCCGCTCCATGGCATCTCTTGGTGCTTGTATTTGAAAGGGTGCGAGGGAACTGCAGACCGAGCAGCTTCTTGCTGTGCAGATCTGCGGCTTGTACCTGGTATGTGCCCTTAGAGGAAGGAATATGCATTTGCTAACCTGTCGCTGCTGGCCCAGCCATGGTAGGAAGGGTATCTGCTCACCTTCCAATGGCCACTGTGCATCTATATGAACATCCTTGCAGGCACAAAGGAGGAATAGCGGGAAGCGAAACAGCTAGACCTGTTTCTCCCTTACTTTCTTTTCAGTCTCAGCGTCCCTCTGCTGCCCTGGCCATTGGTGGAGCTCTTGCCAGACCTGGCTGGCTCAGCTCCCCAACCCTGGGCCGCGCCAACCGCTTCCTCAGCACAGCCGCCGTCAGCCTGATGAACCCGCGGCGGCCACTTGGTGCCCTGGAGAAGATCAAAGTGCGCACACTAAGTGTGGAGCAGCGCACAGAGGAGGACAGTGAGTACTTGTGCTGCGTGCTAGTGTGGCGCAGGTGGTCCCTGGGAGAATGGCACCTTCCACCTCTCAGTGCTCTCAAGAGGAATGCAGTCTATTTACAGCATTGCTCCTTCCCATTCCCAGAGCATGCTGACACCCACAAGTCCACAGTTAACTACTTTGCCATCCTGAACATGACACTGGTGATGCTGTCACTCTCTGTGTGTAAGGAGATGCTGCCTTGGTTCCTGCAAGTCCAGCGAGGCTTTGCAGGGAGGTAGTTCAGAGGCAGCTTGTAGCCACGTGTGCTCTGAACACAGACCAGCCAGAGGATGACGTGTGCAGTAGCAGCACTGTTGCAGTTGGGTTGGCCAGGCCAGGCAGGCCTCTGAAACATGTACAGGGCTCGAGGAAGTGGGACTTGCATGGCCTGGGTCTCTTTGAACAGAGCTGGCAGGTCAACCTGATGCAGGCAGTGAGGTGGGAATGGTGTGTTAGTGTATCTAGTGAATCACATGCACTGGGAAGGAGCACTGTGTTACAAAGGCACAGCAGGGCTTTGGCTTCAGAGAGGTGCACTCAGGAGCTGAGGTGCCAAAATGCCTTGCTGAGAACTTCTCTCCTGTCTTGGGTGTGCATTGCAGTTGAAGGCAGCCATGGAAATGAAGGTCTTTTACTGGGCAGACCCCCAGAGGAGCCGGACCAGCCCATCACAGAGAACTCCCTCCTGGAAGTCCTGGATGGGATAGTGATGATGTACAACCTCAGCGTCCACCAGCAGCTTGGGAAGGTAAACAGCACATGCTATGCAGGAATCCATTCCCCCAACCTCTATGCTTCTACATCAACTCTCTGTTTTCTGCTTATTTAGTGACTGTGTGTGCCCTTTCCTTCTCATGCCAGCCCCTGTGGGGGATCTGGTTTCATGCTTATGTATCTAGGCAAAAAAATACCCTCATTTATTGTTGGAATCTGCTTGGTTTTCAGATGGTTGGTGTGTCAGATGATGTGAATGAATACGCCATGGCATTGAAAGATACAGAAGAAAAAATCAGCCGCTGCCCAAAGAGGGTAAGCGTCTCTGGACTCCCCGCTTCCTTTTCTGGTAGACCCTCAGTATCCAGCAAAAAGGATGAAGCACAGTGGGTGATTTTTAGCCTTGGAGCAGCCAATGTCTTGGATGGGGTGGTAACCCATGCCTGGAGCTGGCAACCGCATTTCATACTGTGCCAACCCATTGTGCCACTGCCTCAAGGAACAGAGGGACTGAAGCAACTGCTTCAGCTTCTCCCAGACAAGCCATGGCAGCTTGCAAACCTCCATGTACTGCAGGCACCTCGGAGACAGTCTCCTGGGGTGGGGACCCTCCAGTGCTGGACTGGGGACACATCTGTCTTACACTCAGTCTCCAGCAGCTGGAATATCTGATGACACGTTAAAAAAGTATCTGACAGTAGTTGACCCTAAAGCTGCTGCCCACACTGGACCAGCTTCTGCATCAGGCCTTGTGGGCTGCAGCTGAGACTGTTAAGTACTCTTTATGGCACTGATTCCCACTCCCACCACAGAAAGGCTACTGACCCCTTTCCCTCCTGCCAATACTCCCTGGGTAGCCCCAAGGTGGTATTTGCTTTTGCGTTGTTTGTCCAGCTCTGAAAAAGGATGCTATGAATGGTAGTGACATCTGCCCTCACATCTCTGCGCTCTTTTCAGAGGAGAGACATCCACGAGGAACTGCTGAAGAGCCAAAAGGTCTTCTCTGAGAAGCTCAATCACCTAAGCCGACGCCTCGCCTGGATAAATGTCACCATTTATTCAAAGGTAGGCAGGAGCATAATGTGAGCTGCTCAGAGGAGACTGAGCAAATGAGCCTCTGTATCTGTGCTGCTTGGCTCACATGTCACAAGTGTCATTTTTCCTGGTGTTAGAGCAATGCCGATGATTCGTTGGGCTTGTTTTTCCATTCTTGGGCATCCGAGACTCCCTCCTAGGCCTGTAACCAGGCTCAGTCCCATAGCGTTTGTTAGGACACCGCCCAGTCTGTTCTGAGCTGTGCGTGGTTCTATAGGCTTTTTCTTGGGGTGTCAAGCCTCTGCACCGCGGACTGAAGGGTGCAGGTCAACGGGAGATTCGGTTCTCAGGGCATGTCTAGAGGACAGAGGCTACTGTGAACCATTTCCCTGGGCTGTGCTGTGTGTCACAGTGCCGCTCTTCCCGAAATCTGCAGGATCCAGGCCTAGGGGTTTTTGTCCAGGTGTTCTCCCCTTCTTCATTTGGTTCCCACACAGAGAGAGTGCATTCTGCATTTAGTAATGCAGTGACTGTTTGTACAGGTTGTCCCTTTTTCCCTGTATTCACCTTTTTCCAGGATAAAGTCTCTGGTCTGTTTTCTCGTGAACAGTTTTGCTGTTATGCCCCGCTGATCTCCTCTTTCTGTCTTCCCTTGCACATCACCTTGCCCCATCTCTGTTTGTAGCTTTTTTGGTGCTGGGGAAGAGACCAGTTTCCCTGAAAATGCAGGGGCAGCGGGGTCTCTGCATGTGTCCCAGGATGTAAAGAGGGAGGGGAGGAGTTCCTATGAACACGTCTGGCAGAGCTGCAGTGGCTGATCCTGGCTCATGCGCTCTGTGCTCGTCCCCTCCTTCCCTCCCAGAGCAGGACCGCAAGGCGCAGTGCTGCGCTCCAGAAGCTCTCCAGCTGCATTAGCATAGCCCATGCTTGCCAGAAAATAAACCTTTCTTCCCAGACTGCTCTTGAAAGGCTGAGGGGCATTACCAGTGTGCATTGCAGGGATCGCTGCGATGGCCCATGCAGAAACACTATTCGTGTCTCTAGATGATCTATTGTCATAATAAACGCAGGTGCCCGCCTCCCATCAGAAGTGCGGTGTCACCTTTCTGGATGAATCAGCAGCATCTGGGAGTGAAGGTTACAGCCCTGTGCTCCTGCCTTGGCCTGCTTGGCGGGCAGGGAGAGCAGGTCACTAGCTGGCTCGGGTTGTGAAATGTGCCCCAGGAGCCAAGTGAGAGGAGTGTGGCTGCACGGAGAAGTCTGTCCATACTGCCGGTACCTTCAGGGCTCCATCTCACAGCCATCACAGGTCCTTGCTGTTTCCCAGTGGAGACATCCACCCAGCAGGCTCCAGCATCCCTGGGACTTGTGTGCAACGGAGGGACACGTCTGCAGGCATTGCTGATGCTGATGGAGAGAAAGAGACTGGTTCTGTCTCGAGGTGAAGTCCTGCTCTGTGCTGAGGTGTCAGAGCACAGGAGAGGCGATTGCTTCCTCTGGGGAATTAGTCACTAGTTTATTCTGAGCTGAGGGATTCAAGGCTAGACGAAAGGGAGTGCTACACCTTAAAAACACTCTTAGTTTTAAAGTAGATGATCCTGCCTTCAAAACATCCCTGTGGGAAGACCATTTAATCTTATTTTATTACAACATTGTATTTATCCATCACACTGTGGGTAATCACATCTTTGTATCCTCTTGGTGTAGGCTTTCTTCTAGCTTGGCAATACCCAAGATGACGTTTTGAGGTTATCAAGTCTTAATAAAACCAAGTGCAGCTTTCTTTACCTTAATGTTGTCTGCACAATTTCTTTTTATCCTGAAAGCAACAGTTGAGCTGAGATGTGTGTCGGTGTCAAGAGAAAGATGTCTTTTAGTCAATTTAGTTGATTTACACTAGTTCAGTCTAATTTACAGAACAAACCCATGTAATTCTCCCAAAGATGGTAGGTACATACTTTAGAAAAACCACTGAGCCATGAAATCAGTTATCTGCATCTCTGATTTTATTTTTTTTAATTAGAAGTGTAACCCTCCTCCATCTATTTTTATGCAAATTGCTATTGCTTGTTATATTTATTGGCATTGCAGGGTATGAAATAATAGTTCCTCTTTTTATGGCTTTGTTGGTGCTGATTTTTATAGCTTAAAGTTGTGTAGATGCCCTTAAATTTCCTGCTTTTAATTTAGGACCCCCTGAGTTTTGCTTAGAGAAGCAAGAGGACGATGTTCCTCAGGACAGTAAGTCTGGTTGAATGGCTGGCACAGAATCTGAAAGGCTGTGGCCGCCTATTGCAAAGATCTGAGTTGGTATGAGCTGTCTGCCTGTTCCCATTTAATTCCTACAAAGGACCAGCTTTGCTTTCCAGCAGATTTATGCCGGATTTGCTAGTGCCAGCCTTCCTTCAACCAGTGTACTTGGAATAAAAACTAGCATGCCTTTCTTGCAATCCCGCCTGTGTGGTCAGATATGCCCTACCAAGGAGGTTCTTGGAGGGTTTCAAAGCTCAGTGAGACAAAGCCATGGACATGTTTCTGAGGTCGAAGCATGATGCTGACTGTTGTGTTTCTCCAAAGAGAAGCTGGACAAAACTGAATGGGGATTGTTGCGTTCTCTCTGGCCAGGAGAAGATGCAGGACATATATTGGCTGCTCCGAGTTTGCATCCGCACTATCGAGCATGGCGACAAGACGGGCTCACTTTTCGCTTTCATGCCGGAATTCTACCTCAGCGTGGCTATGAACAGCTACAGCGCACTCAAAAACTACTTCAGCCCTGTAAACAGCATGGAGGAACTTCCAGGTAAGGTAATGGAGAGGCCTTGCTAATTCTGGCCAGATAAAGTCTCGAGCAAGCCACATCCTTGTGGTGAAGTAGTGGTAGTTGGGCATTGTCCCTTCTGTGTGCTTTCCTGGTTGTGATGTGCTGCACCATTATATTGTCTGTGTGCTGTGGGACAGGTGCTGAGTGCTGTTCCTCGAGTAGGTACCCACTGGTGATCCGTGGCCATTGCTGAGCTTAGGCAGAGAGCCCATGCCTTGCCCAAAACGGTCGCAGTGTTAGCTGTAGTGAAAATCACTAGCAGCTGTGGATTTTGTTTCCAAGGAGGCACCAGGAATAGGCTGGGATGCTGGAAGATGTGATTGTCCCGGTAATGCGTGCCACTGCCTGCTAGTCTCTGGGTGGGGGAAAATATGCCATGAGTGCAGGAATTGGGACTGCTTTCGAATCCCCCTGGGATTTGGACATGTTCCTATGAAGATGACCACCCACTTGATGCCGAGATTCTGTGTTTGGGTGGATTCCCTCTGTGCACGTTCTGTGCTTTTCCTGACTAAGTGATCCCCGCAAGCTCTTAGCAAATTGTTCTGTGCTTTCCAGAGCCCATGAAGGTAGAAGAGCTTCTGTTCCCACCAACAAGACATAGCTAAAGCGATCACATCCATTAAGTGGGCGCTGTGCCTGCTGTTCAGGGAGCAGCAGAATTAAGCGGTAGCAGATTTCCTCAGGGCCTGCAGGCTGCACATGACTTTTCTGCATAGATCTAGGATGTTATTTGCATTGCTCAGCCTCTTCTGCACTAGGCTTCTTCCCCTTGCCATCCAAGTCAGTTGCATGGTTTTATCTTTCTCTGAGTAACTGCTTTAGACTCTGCAGGCTGAGGCGAGAGGCTCTATTGGAGATGTGTGCTGTTTTGTGCTGCCTGTTCTGACAACTAGACAAGACTGTGAAGTTAGCTGTAGCAGGAATGAATCCCATGGCCTGTGCCATGTCCACAGAAATGCTGGGACCACAGGGCTGCCCATCTGGCTGTTGGTGTGACCCCTGCTCCCTCCTTCTCTTTGCAGGCTACGAAGAGACCCTGATGCGCCTCGCTGCCATCCTGGCCAAACATTTTGCTGACTCGAGGATTGTGGGCACGGGTAAAGCTGCACTCCTCTGCTTTGGGGTGATAATGTTGCAGGGCTGGCTGGTCCCACTGTCGGTGGCTCACCAGACTTCTGTTGGGATCTACCTGCTGAATCTGTTGAGTGCTTTATGCCTTCACGTACAAAGAGAGGCTGGGCGCTGCTCTTGTCCAGCACGTCCTGCTTATTGCAGGGTTAGATACATGACCTGGGAGATCCTTTTGAGAACAGGATTTACATCCCAACTACATGCATGTCAAATCTGGGGTTAACTCCTTAGCTGCCTGAGCATTGGGGCTCTCTCCCAGTCAGCTGCCCCCCCCATAAGTGAGGGCCGGACCCTCCTTGCCTCTGGTGCTCAGGTGCTCCCGGCCATGCTGCCTGTCCTGGGGTGCCTGGCTGAGCCCCTTCTCATTCCTCCACAGACATCCGGGACTCCCTGATGCAGGCGTTGGCCAGCTACGTCTGCTACCCCCACTCGCTGCGTGCTGTGGAGAGGATCCCAGAAGAGCAGTAAGTGCTGCCCTGCCTGTTCCCGGGGAGCTGGGGCAGGGCTGTGGTGGTGGCAAGGCTGGGTGGGGGAGCGGGTGGGATGCAAAGCACCACCGAGACTCCAGGAGCTGCAGCAGGGTGCTAGAGTTGATTTGGGGAGCCTCCTAGGACCCTTATGCCAGTGGCTTTGCTCTGTCCCAGCTCTGTGGGTCCTACCGTGGATCCTATTTAATCCCCTGTCCCCAAACCCTTTGTGGCTGACCTGTCTTTCATCTGGCAGGCGGATCTCCATGATGAAGAACCTCCTGGCTCCCTATGAGCAGCGACCCTGGGCACAGACCAACTGGATCCTCGTCAGGCTGTGGCGGGTGAGTGTCCTGCATCCCTACCCCTCTCACAGCCCGGGGCTGGATGGACACTGAGCATTTCACTTTCCAGTAGCAGCAAAACCCAGCTGGTTTCCAGCATCTGAGATCTTTCCTTATCTCTTTTACTAGGGCTGTGGCTTTGGGTACAGATACACACGGCTCCCACACCTGCTGAAGACCAAGCCTGAGGATGCCAGCCTCCCCAGCCTGCAGAGTGAGTGCGACAGGGGATTGGCGCTCGGTGTTATGATGGGTGGCGAGGGAGGACTGTCTCTTTCCTAGTAGCCATCCCTGCTGTGGGCCAGGACAGCTGGTGAGATGGCTACTGAAGTAGGGGGATCCTGGCCAAAAGTCCAGGCCTGACCTTTGCAGCCAGCATTTCCTTTCCTGGACACCCCCAGTCTCTCTGGACTGGCTGCTGACTCTTTTGCCTCCTGGATGGTGGGTTAGATCCATCACAAGGAGGGGTTCTGCCTTTCAAGGGAGAGGTGAGAGGACCTCACCAGGCTCTCTGATGTCTGCAGCGAGCAGCTGCTGTGGGGAAGAGCAGGCGAGCAGTAGGAAGCCTGTGAGGGGGAGCGGGTGCCCAAGGAGGCAGGGCACTGAACAAGTTTGCAAGCAGGGAGTCTTACTCAGGCATCTTAGAGCCTGGCAGAGCCTGTCCTGCCTTTGGCGTGGCAGTTTGGTTCTCAGCACTGTTGCCAAACTGTTGAGGCTGAGGAGGACACAGGAAGGAGAAGGTACCTTTCTCGAGCTGAAGAAGATATCCCCAGCTTCACCCTTGCAGGGTCTGGGCCTGTCCGGATACATTCCTGACCCCCCTTTGCTGTGGGAAAGGCTTTGCGCCAGACCTTGCTCCTGGAGAGCTGCCCGGGTTTGGGGGACAGAGGGTGCTGCAGCCTGACATAGGCAGGCGGCGTGTGGAGGTGCACGCTAATCCCCGGCCAGTGGGGAGAGCTGCCGGTCTCTGTTTTAATGGCACTCTTGTTCTCTTTCTCTCTCCTGCCCGTGGGTGCCCAGGAGATCTCTCTGTTGCTAGTTTCCAGAGTAAGTTTGTTGTGTGACCCTCTCTTTGTCTGGTGAAGTAGCTTTAGAGAGCTCCCTCCCTCCCCTCTTCTGTCTAGAGAGACCCTTCTTTGGGGGGGCAGAGGGCTTCACACAATGATCCCTTTTCTCGGTTACATCCCTGGGAGGTGCCGGAGGGACCAGTGCCAACATGGCAGTCTCTGAGGCTGCATCACCGACCTGCTCTTGCACCTATTTTATTAGGGTTACCTTTGGGGTCAGAGCCCTGCCGCAGGCTGTGCAAGCCTTGGGTTCCTCTCATCCTTGGAGGACGATGGGGAAGCCCTGGTACACATGCAGGAGGGACCTCATGACTGTCCCCTCACCCTCCTCCTGCACAAGCAAGCCCCTCGGTCCCGTGGAGTGGTGACCGAGCTCCCCACATCCCAGGGAGCTCTGGGGCAGGAGCAGAGTTCCTCAGCTTTTGAGGCCCCTCTCCATCCATCTCCGGGTGGCTCCGCGCAGTCTGAGCCCGGAGCGGGCTGAGCTGGCTACTGGGGACTTGCTCCTGGGATTGCTATTTTAAGGCGCAACCAAATCAATAATGAATGCTGATTTAATTGAAGAGGGACATAGGACTCAGAGGTGTCCTTGAGACGCTGCCTGGGGAAGAAGGAAGAGATGACCCCCCCCACCTCCCCACCCATCAGTCTTCACCTTGTTGCAATTTGAGCAAAGGGACAAACTGCTGAGCTGAGAGAAATCCCTGTTTGTCGTCTGGGTCTGCTTCTGCAGGCCAGTCTGAAGGGAGCTTGGGAAAACGCCTCTTCTCTGGTGCTCCAGCCTTGTCCTGCTTTGGGGATGCTTCCTTGCACGACTCTGCACGGGTGGCAAAGGTGTGCTGGCGCTGCCTCACAATATCTGTGAAACACGCAGAGTGCAGACTGGTCTCCTTTGCTGCGATTTGCCTGTGCTCACCGATGGCGAGCAGCGAGATGGCTGCCTGGGTTAGCCCGGGGAGGGGGAGAGGCTCAGAAAGGCGGTGTGTGTTTCTGCCTGCTCCCGGAGTTGTTCCTTAGTCCTGCAGGCACCAAACGGCTCTCGTGCAGGCAGGGCTCTGCCTCCAGTTCGGCTCCTGAGAGCAGATGGGGGCTCTCTTCAGCGGCGAGGCCAATTCTGGTCGGTGGCTGCTGTAGGAACTTGTTTTGCTTTCATCGTGGCTTTTGGGCAAGGCTGGGTGCTGTTACGGCATGCACACGGTGAGCAGCAGTGGTGGCCCTGTGCCAGGCCCAGCCCGTCTTGTTTTCGGTGAGCTGCAGGGTGGCTTCAGGTTGCAGCACAGGGCTCCTCTGCCCCAGGCCTTCTGCCCACGCATCCATCAAGTGGTGGAGGGTGGGTGGATGGGACCATGAGATCATCCAGCTGAGCTGTTGTGCAATATGGACCAGAGGGTTCACCCGCATCCCCTTCCCGAGTCCAGCAAATTGCCTAAGCTAAAGAAGTCTTTCACGAAGAAATCCCATCTCGATCAGACAGCACCGTAAGCATCAGCTGGCGGCAGTTGAACCGTCCAAGCCCTTCTGGTGGTGGTTCCTCACACTCAGAAATAAACCCATGACTTTTTCCTGATGGGAGTACACCTAACCTCATCTTCTGTCTTCCACTACTGCTACTCTGCCTTTCTCTGCTGGGTTAAACTCTGTGCATTACAACATTTTATTCTTCAAAAGCGCTTGTGTACCAGGGTAAACTCACTTCTTAGTCCTTTTTAATGGTGAAAAGAAAGTGCAGCCTCCGCATCTTCATCAGGAAAGGGTTTTGTTTTTCTGTGAACCCCTGTGTTCACCCTGCCCATGTTTTTAGCAGCCCCAGCGTCATGCTGGCTAGAACGCCTACCTGATCCGCCAGTCACGGAGCCAAAACTTGCATTAGCCTTTTTACCAGTGCTTTGCTTTGGAGGCACGCACAAGTCCCAGGCATGCGCTGGGGCGTCCTGAAGCCTTGCACTCAACCTTCATTGAGATCTCCTCCTCTGAATGCAGCTTGCTTTCCTTCTGCCTCACCCTGCGATGTTCCCTTTGGTCCTCTCTAAATACATCTTTGAATGGGCACAGTTTACTGGTGATGTGGATTGCTGCATCCCCACCTTACCTTTTCCACAGCTGTTCCATCAGTCCGACAGCCACAGACACTCAGCGGCAGCTATTTGACATCTGCATCTGGAGCTTTTGGAAAACTGAGATTAGCATTGGGTGGAACTGCTTTGCTTCTGACTCTGGTCCATTTTGGGCTTTCCTCCTTTGTGCTCCCAGCTCTACAGTAAATGCTGCAGCATCCAGAGCCCCCCTTGGGCTGCTGACCAAGAATTCTCACAAATAGCCCTGTTATAAATCATCCTGGGTCATTAGCAAACTATAAAGTACATAATTATCTTCCTGTGATGAAAGTACATGACCCTGCTTCTTTACAATTATCTAGTAGGAGCACTTATTGAAGGCTTCCACTTTGTCTGCTTTATTAATTTTTAACTCTATCTATTAACGGGCCTCTGCTACTGTTAGATTTTCTCCCATTACTACTTTTTTTTTTTTTTAATAATTCTGTTAGATTTTTTTCGTATAGTTGAAGAAACTGTGTATGTAGCTAGGTTAGTCGTGGATGTTTCTTTTATGTCTTCCCTTCTATTACCCCTTTTGTCCTTTTTTTTGATCCACTGCTGGCGATGTTTGATTATGTTCACTTTGCCTTTTACATTTGAACTTAGGTCTTTCATAGAATCATTTAGGTTGGAAAAGATGCTTAAGGTCATTGAGTCCAACCGTAGTTTGGATCATCATCCTAGCCTCGGTGAACGTTTTAACCCATGTGCTTGCTGTAGCACTGGGGCTTTCTGGCTGCCTAATAATCTTTTTAAAGAACTCTGTGGTTTTATTCATTATTTTCCCCCCACCTAGATTTTTTTTTTTTTCTCTGACTATTTTGCTTATATTTTTGCGGGTAAGTTTCTGTTGTGGAAGCATCGGATATATCTATAACCGCTTGGGGCCACGCTCTGTTGCCCACATTAAATGTATTGAGGTCATCATTTCTGGCCTTGGAAAACCACTGATTTCTGTTCCAATGACTGATCTTTATCTGTCATAATGAAGGGTAAACCAAGATTGAGTGGCTTTTGTATTAGGGAGTTAGAAGTTTTAGAAACACTAATGTCATACTATTGCGAGGGTCAAGAAAGTAACCACATCAGGGAGTATCCACAGACTCCCTATGAAATGATGTCCCTGTCTGAAATGGCACATGTAGGGGCTCTGTCATTACCCAGGAGGGCAGTGGTAACTGAGGCGTGAGGGAGGAGGGTAAAAACGCCTCAGCAAAGGTGAACTTCTTGCAAATTAAGATAAATGCAGCACCAGGACTAGGTTCCTGGATACCACTAACGATTGCCCCATGGAGAACCTCATCTGGGAACTCATGCAAGGGACGAAGCTGCTCTTGCTGTATTCCAGGACTGGTTCCTTATGTTGCTTTCGAAGAGTAGCAGTGATCACAACATCTTTAGATTCAGAATCCTCTTGGGAGCAACAAATGCCAAGGAAATCCACTGTTTCCTGGTGTTAGCTTAAAATGTTAAAAAAACCTACATAACTGTGGAGAAGTTTGACAAGAGGCACCACTTTTTAATGCTTTTATAGACTGGCACAGTCTTTGCCAGCAGCAGGGCAAGCATTTAAGAACCTAGAATTCGAGGTTTGGAGCAAATTCACGCCACTTATTGGAAAAAGACCATGAGGAAATAGTCATTGGCTAAAAATCAAGATAAAGCAAGTTATTACAAGCAGAAGAGCATCCTTCAAAAAGCCAAAGCTGCCTTCAAATGAAGGCTTTGGCTGGGCGATTCATTTTGAGATCTGTTCTGACTTGAAATGTTGGTGAAAGAGGCTTTGGTGATAGAGCAACAGGACATCGGCAGAGCTTATCCACGAGGAGTGATGATCCTTGCTTAGGACTGCTTCAGTACTTGAAGGCTGGAAGGAGGCTAATATGCCAGCAGTTTTAATAAAAAGCACTTTTTACACGTTGAGGGGAGGCTGGGGGAAAAAAGACACAAAAAACTTAACCCTACAAAGGGACCTTCCAATTCTGAATGACTGGGAGGGAAAGCATAGATGGAATTCAGCATTGCCAGAGGTGAAGTGGTGAACGTGAAGGGAAAATTGGATTAAAAATCAGTGGGCTGTGAGCTGAGCATAACCCTTAGAGACAGGATTGCAGGGTGGGCTCCCTGGGACCTGTCTATTGCACCCTTCTGAGAAAAGAGCCACAGTATTTCAGGTATGACCTCCCCAAGGCCAAGCAGAGGGGTGACACCTCCCCTTGATCTGCTGAGCACATCCTCCTACCATCACCCACCTCTTAGTTGTAGCGAGAGCCCTCACCTATCCCTGTTCAAGCTGGTATCCTCCATAAACCCTTTATCCATGGCCAGACCATTGTTTTCCAGCCAGGACTGATATTTGGGGTCATTCTTCCCCAGATGCAGGATTTTCTCCTTCTTGTTGAATATGATCAGGTTTTTTTGTCTCAGTCTTCAAATTTCTTAGGATGCCTCTAGCATGTCGGACAAAGCCCCTCGTTTAGTGTCGTGCAAATTTGGTAAGGGTGTGCTGTGCCCCATCATCCACCACTGACAGAAGACGGCAAGGTGGGCTCCAGTGTTGACTCCTGGGCTTCTCCACTTGCGCCTTGCAACCAGCAAGTTCCTGATGATCTTGAACTGTAATTCCTACAAAAGGGTTATCCTTGAACTGTCATCCTACTGTCATCTTTTGGAAAACATCAGCTTGATGCCCGGTCAAAGAAACAAATTACACAACAGCAAGTAAGAGGAAAGGAAAACAGAACAAAAGCAAAACCACATTATGCCTTTGTGCAAATCTGCCACGTGCTTGTGGTTTGGTTGCTATGTGCGCTTCTGATTCCACCTCTCCAAAGAAAATCTGGGAGAACTGTCAAGGCTCGGGGAGGGATGGCGAAGGGGACAAGATGTGAGAGTTTCTGTATGAGAAACTGCACAGGCTGGGGCTGTTCCCATTCAAAAGACTATCATAAAGGTCTGAAATCATGGCTAGCTGGAGGACATGACTGCAGAACAGCATCTCTCTGTCTCTCTCGCCAGAAGGAGGAGAGTGCAAAGAATATATATTATCAAATAAAGCAAGCAGGAGCCAAGTGCAAATCCGAATTCCTCCCGCCACACACAATTGAGCTGTGAAATGTTGCTCCAGGACACGTTCAATGCTAAAGGCTTACACAGTTTCAGGGGACGTTGGGCAAGAAATCCACTGAGGATCACTAAATACATAAAAAGGACATCTGGCTCGGGCAGTCCCTGAGCTGCGTGTAGCCAAGGGCTGGGAGAAGATTTGCGGGTGGGAGTAGGACATCAAAGACATTTGTTGTGATGAAATCCTTCCCAAATATGTGCTTTTAGCCAGGATCAAAGTCAGGGCGCTGGCCTGCCCACAGTGATTGCGCGCTGTGAGACATCAGCGCGTGTCCTCCGTAACAACAGAAGCTCATTGTGCTTATTAGTGAGTATTTGCAGCATAATTTATCCTGTTCCCGTTTGAGCTGATGGTCTCCTGCTGTCCCTCTCTGGCTTTGCTAATCCCGGCTAGCAATCTGCCTGTAGTTACGCCTTGCTTCTCAATTCCTATCGATGTGATGGAGGTTGCCCTGTGTTTCCCTTGCCCCTGCTGGCCTTTGGAGCAGGCTGCCGGCCGAAAGACCTTCTGCCAACACAGCATGGCTGTGCTGGTGCTTCCAGAGTTTCCACTGGCTCTTACTAGTAGCTTCTAGTAGAGGGAAAAGTAGTTGGATTGATTTTTATTCTTTTTTTTTCTGTTATACTTGGTAAATCTCTTCAAGTTTCTTTCTCCAAGCCCTGAATTTCAGCCTGTGGTTTGTACTCTGGTGCCCTTCCAGGTGAGAAGCATCCATCCCATTTGTGCCCCCCTCCTTTCCCTGCCCGTCCAGGGGAACCGGCGCCCCACACAGCCCTGACTCCGTGGTCCCCAGCTGCTGGGTCTGACCCTGTCTGTGCTCTTGATATTCGAGAAGCCCAGAGGCGAGATGCCATGTACCGTGGAGGTGTGTTTGTGCTCTGGCTCAACCTGGCCGGGGAGCGTGGGCAGCCCTGCCTGAGCCTGCCAAGCCCCAGCTCCAGGCAGAAGCCTCTCAGCAGTGGGATTTGCTGGGTGCCTCGCTCCTCGGATGCGGGCAGGCAGGCAGGCATGTCCACGTGAGGCCGGGGGTGGCCCTGCTGCTGGGCAGCTGCTGCCACACTGGTATCAGGAGCAATTAATGCTGAGCTGACCGTGGACCTCTGCAGAGCTGAGCAGGAGGGATGCTGAGCTGCCCGGCAGCACTCTTGCGCACGTGGGCAGCAGCCAGCACGTAGGGCTCTTCCCTAGTTAATTCAGGCTGGCATTGCAAAAAAAAGTCCTTAGAGGCCCAACAGGAGACATCTCTGCTCAGAATAGTCTTGCACCCCACCCAGGGCCACTCCGGGACCAGACCACTGAAGCTGTTGCTGTCTGGTTTCAGAGCCGTGTCCCTCCACCTTGCTGCAGCGGCACATGGCAGACCTGCTCCGCAGTGACCGTGACCTGGCCCCCAGCTTCCTCAACAGCGTCCTCAACCAGCTGAACTGGGCTTTCTCCGAGTTCATCGGCATGATTCAGGAGGTGAGTGTGGTGCCCGGGACTGCAGGGTCCGGCACTCAATGGTGGCCCGTGTCCTGTACACAGCGAGGTTCGAGACATGAGTCTTGGGGTTGGGAGTGCAGTGATTCCTTGGCATGCGTGGGAGCTGAGCTGGGCTGGGGATCACGGCCCTCCTTTTGGGAAGGGGCACCTTCTGAAGCTGTCTCCATTGCTTGGCAGATCCAGCAGGCAGCAGAGCGCTTGGAGAGGAACTTTGTGGACAGCCGCCAGCTGAAGGTGTGTGCCACCTGCTTTGACCTGTCGGTGAGCTTGCTCAGGGTGCTGGAAATGACCGTCACGCTGGCTCCAGAGATCTTTCTGGACTGGAATCGCCCGTCATCAGAGCTGCTGCTTCGGAGGCTTGCCCAGGTATCATCCTGTCACGAGGTGTGAAGAAATGTCCTCTGAAGGGGCATGGGGGTCCCTCTACCCTTTCTGCAGATGTGCTGTGAAGTGGGGGCTCCTGCTGCAAACGCTGTAGTACTTAAAGCTACTGTGGCAAACCCGGCTGCTGCAGAACAAGTGGTGCTCCCTAAAATCGCCACATGTCAACTGCTCCCCTCCTTTGGAACTAGCCTGGCCACAGCTGATTTCTACCTCTACCGGGAGGGAGGATGGTGGCCCCTTTAATCATCCTTCAGAGGGGCTGTGGCCAGTTTCTTCCACCGGGTAGATGCTGAATGCTCCTGTGACAAGCAGTGCTGTGAAATCCGGAGAGGAGGTGTGGTACATCTTAGCAAGAGCTGTAGAGAGTATAGCTGGCTTCACAGGGAACATGCCCCCATGTTTGGGCAGGCATCTTGGTCCTTTGTCCCTCAGTCCTAGACTATGGTACCAAACATCTCTGCTTCCCTGCCAGGGTGAGCAGGACAGGCCCATTCCAACCCACAACACCCCTTAGGCTGCAGTAAATTAGTTTTTATTCTAAAGCATGAGCAACCCTGGAAAGCCCTGAGGACAGGCTGTTCTTGTATGGGCCAGCCTGGTGGAGAGCAGTCATATATACCTTGCCTACACCCCAAGGGTTGGGTTGCTCCAAGGGTTGAGGCTCAGGGCTCTGAGCAGATGAGGCAAAGCAAGACACAGTGCGGTTTGGTACAGCAGTCTTGAGGAAAGTGCTCAGCCTGAGATTCTGGGATCTTCCCTGTTCGAGGAGGAAAGCGAGGGGCCCTTAGCAGGTGCTTTGGGCATGCTGGGGAATAGCCAGCAGAGTGGAAGGTGCTGCAGCATCCCCCTCATGTCCTGGTGCTGCCACAAAGCCATGCCCACCTCTGAACGTGTCTGCAGAAGGGTGCATGCTGCTCTTCGCGCATGAGGGCAACAGGAAGAGGGATGCTGTGTCTGAGAGCCGGTGCACAGCTTGCAGCGCTTGTGTCAAGCGTGGAGCAGTCCCCGCTCGTCCCACTGGGGGGTTTGGGTGAGAGATAATGGTGGCTAATTAAGTGTCTTTACAGTTGATTCCTTCTGTGCTGGTCATAGGCAGAAATTTCTGCCTGTGGTGATGCTCTGTCAAGCAGAGAAGCACATTTCTCCCTGTGCTCATCCTGTGCTTCAGGGCCATCCTGCTGCCAGCTCCGGGCAGGGCAGGACCTGGACTGCTCTTCACCCTGCTGACACTGTTTTTGCCCAGCAGCAGCTGCCAGCTCACTCTTCATGGGCTGTGGCTGTCCTAGGGACTGTAGCTTCTGTTTGCCAAGAGCTTTTATCCACAAAAGTAGTTTGGCATCTGTAGGTGGGATTCAAATTTAGGTGGAAGATGCTGAGATTCAGATGTCTTGACTTCAGACTGACTCTTCCCTGGGAGGTTTGGGTCTGGTACAACCACTGTGGTGTGGTGCCACCTCCTTCCATGCCAGGGCCAAGCTAGGTCTCTGCTGCGAGCCTCCCTTTGTGCATTCACCAGCTCCCAGGCACTGAACCCGAGCTATAGGGACACGCTGCCCCAAAGCATGCTCTTTGGATGCTGCTCACAGGAAGGCCCATCCAGAAAATACAAACACTCACTGCTTTTCCCTACGCAGCTCTTGAACCAGGTGCTGAACCGTGTGACAGCTGAAAGGAACTTGTTTGACAGAGTGGTCAACCTCCGTCTGCCGGGTGAGTCCATGTGTTAACTCCCTGTCCCTCTCCGTTGAAAACATGCTGGAGGCATGCCCTTGGGAAGCGAGGGGTGGCTTGTACTGAAGGTCGGTGCAGAGGTGTATGGGATCAGACCTCAGGCCTGCCACATCCCTGGCTGGGAAGCCAGTCTGATGCCGCAGACTGCCACGGAGATGCTGTCTTCAGAAGACATGTAAATCCTTCAGGCAGACCTGAGCTTTGATGCTCTTCCTAGGCCCTTAACCTCTGTCTGCCCAGCAGCTCCAGTTCCCTCCAGGATCTCTGTCCTCACGAGGCAGCTGATTCATGGGTTTGGCTGTCCGTGGTGGAAGTGGCAGCCATGCTGTGCTTGGGCAGGGAGGTATGTTGCCAGGCACTGATGTGACACAGGTTAGGTGGGAGCTGTTTGAAAGGCTCAAAGCCCTGGGCAGATTGCAGGTTAGGTAGCAGACATGGTTGCTGTGCTCTGCATCGAGTAAAAGGTGCACTGAATTGCTGGGGGAAGCTGTTCTCACCAGCGTAAGCCCTCTTCCTTGTGGAGGTGACTGTGGGCAGCTGAGCTGGTCCTGGTAGCAGAATCTGGCTCCAGGTGCTATCTTATGGGTATCCTGCATCCTGGAGGTGTTCAAGGCCAGGCTGGATGGTGCTTTGAGTGACCTGGTCTGTTGGAAGGTGTCCCTGCCCATGGCAGGGGGGTTAGAACTAGATGATCTTTAAGGTCCCTTCCAATCTAAACCATTCTATATTTCCCATACAGCAGCTGGATTTTCCTGGCTGCTTAGGAGGGGACAGACCACCTTCTCCTCTTGAGGCTTGGATGAGGCCGAGGTGCTCCATTGTAAAAACAGTGCCTGAGTCTGGGGTTTGCATTAGTGGGGAAGACTCCTCTGTCCTTGATGAGACCCATGGCTCCACCAGAGAGCCCAAGTCACGGCGCCTACCTCCTGGACTGCTCCACCACCAAGTCTGGAAGTAGCAGTGCAGCGCTGTTCCGCCTGTCATGCGGTGTCAGTGGCTCTATCTTTCTCTTTTGCTTCCGTAGGGCTGGAGAGCGTGGACCATTACCCAATCCTTGTGGCTGTGACAGGGATACTGGTCCGGCTGCTTGTGGACACTGATGTTCAGGGGTGAGTGGCTTTTGACTTTTGAAGCACGGGGTCACTGCATGTGGCATTGCTTTGGGCTCTGCAGTACTCAGTGTCGTGGGAGGTGTTGCAGGAGCGATGTGGGTGCATGGGGACTGAAGTGAGGTGAGGCAGACGTGCATGGAGCAGGCAGAATCCAAGGGGCTGCATACCGCTGCAGCGACTGCATCCCAGTGCTACTGCTGGGTGCAAAGCTCCTGCCTGTGGTGCGGGAAAGCCCTTGTGCTCGTGAGAGGTAGCTATGAGGTGCTGTACCGACAGCGCATGTGCACCTTCCTCCCTGGGATGGGGTCTGGCACTCTGTGTGACAGGACAGCTGCTGTCGGAGGTTGTGGGCATCGGAGGTTGTGAGCGCCGCGTGTAAAAGATCTGTGCTGATGTGGTGATGCAGGCAAAGTGCTGCAGCACACAGCGATGCATGCAAGGGAGTTCATTAAAGCTCCTTTGCTTTGGACCCGTCTCAGGAAAGCATCAAAATGTGTGCAGACTTCTCTGGCTGCCCAGACCTGTGGCATAAGGGTGAGACAGATCCTGTCCAGGCACTTAGGTGATGCTGGTTTTCAGGTGAAGCAGATTTTCTTGTCTTTATGGTAACCAGCTATTCGGAGAGACGGCACTGGGGGAACGATACAGCTGGACAAAGCAACAGCTGATCTGGTGGTTTATGTGTGTCAGTGCCTAGTTGTACTGAGTCCTGAAAAGAGGCTCGTGCTGATATCCTCTGCAGCCCTGCCTTTGCTCTCTCCCAGTGTCATTCGTAGGTGTCTTGCCTGGCCACTGTGCCCTGTAGGATGCTGTAGGAGATGGGGCTCTTCTGTCTGCGCTGCAAATCCTGCTTGTTTTCACATTTGGAGAACATGATAGTCTCTGGCTTTGCGGAGAGCAGAGCCCCATCTGGCCGAGCAGCTCAGCCCTGCAGCCAGTCTTTCAGCTTCTTCTCTCAAGGACTCAAAGATGTACACAAATATATCTAATTATATCCTGCCTCCCGTGGCTGCTGCACCAGTCTCACAGCCCCAAGTGTGACAGTGCCAAGAGCTTAGCACAAGGTCACTCATCAGTGGTCTTTCTGGACTGTGAGCGGGGGTGGATTTTGTTCACCCCCAGAATCCCGCTCCATGGAAAGGGCAAACGTCATGAATTTGACGCCACAACTAGACGCGTCTTCCTGGAGGGAAGAGGGGAGGTGATAAAGCAGTTCCCTGCATTCCAGGCGGGACAAGAAGTCCTTCCATGGCTCCCTGTCCCTTGAACATCTGTCCCAGACTAGGTCATCTGTAGAGTCAAAGAGGGGAAGGGATAAAGCTCTTTCTCTGGTCCTTGGAAGAGTGCTGGGAAGATGGTAGTGTGATGACATACATCCTTCTCCGCCTGCAGGGAGTCCTGGGGAGACAAAAAGCTTCCAGACCATGTCTACTTTACCTGAAAAGACAGTTGTGCTTTGGGTTAGGGAAGCCCGGGCACCTGGTGTGAAAGGGGCTGTACATTGCCAAGCGGCAATGTCCCCTGTCTGCCAACAGCATCCTCCACACCTTGGGCAGTGGTGGGCTGTGCAGTCACAAACCAGAGGTGCCGTATCCTGTGGTGTGCGGTTGGGTAGTGGCAAGTCTCTGACTGATCTTCAGGGGCTTTGCTGTCATCTGCTTGGGTGCTGGAAAGCAGAAATAAATACAAAATGGGGGAATCTTGGGAGGAAAAACCCCATGCATCAGCACAGGTTGGGGGCTGACCTCCTGGAGAGCAGCTCTGTGGAAAGGGATCTGGGAGTCCTGGTGGACAACAGGGTGACCACGAGCCAGCAATGTGCCCTGGTGGCCAAGAAGGCCAATGGCACCCTGGGGTGCATCAAGAAGAGTGTGGCCAGCAGGCGGAGGGAGGGCATCCTCCCCCTCTGCTCTGCCCTGGTGAGGCCGCATCTGGAGCACTGTGTGCAGTTCTGGGCTCCCCGGGTCAAGGACAGGGAACTGCTGGAGAGAGTCCAGCAAAAGGCTACAAACATGATGAGGGGATTGGAACATCTTTCTTATGAGGAGAGGCTTAGGCACTTAGGTCTTTCTAGTCTAGATAAAGGAAGACTGAGGGGGGATCTTATCAATACTTATAAATACTTAAGGGGAGGGTGCCAGGGGGATGGGAACAGTCTTTTTTCAGTGGTGCCCAGTGACAGGACAAGAGGTAACGGGCACAAACTTGAACATAGGAAGTTCCATTTTAACATGAGGAGGAACTTCTTTCCTTTGCGGGTAGCAGAGCAGTGGCACAGCTGCCCAGAGAGGTTGTGGAGTCTCCCACTCTGGAGCCATCCCAAACCCGCCTGGACGCCGTCCTGTGCCACTGCTGGAGGTGTCCCTGCTGTGGCAGGGGGTTGGACTGGGGGGGCTCCAGAGGTCCCTTCCAACCCTGACTATTCTGTGATTCTGTGATTCTGTGAATGATGCAAGAAAAGCTGAGCAGGAGAAACACAAGGTGACACAGGAGGAAACCCAGGGAAAAATGTCTATAAAACAAAATGCCTCTATGTGATTTTGCAAAGCCCTGCACTAAATCTGAGGTTAGATACGTCACTGATCTATAAAAGGCAAGCCAACGTTGCAGCGGAGCATTTAGGTCAATCAAGACAAAAGAACCAAGGCTGGTGGTTTGGAGACCCTCTACCGCTAACTGAGCAGAGGGGATGGGCAGCCTGATGGTAGACATCAGCATGGCCACAGGCAGAGTACCTTACATGGAAGGGCAAACTGAGCCACCCACCCTCTGCCGCACTCTGAATTGAAGACCAGTGTTGTACCCCGCTTACGGAGTGGTTTTGCTCCGTGCAGGCGCATTCAAAAACAGCAAACAGGGGCAGGATGGGGGAAAACAGCAGATATGAGAGGAAATGCAGAGGGTTCAGTCCTGGTTTGATCCTGTGTGCAAGTCTCTTGGCACCATCGCCGCAGGGTGCTGAAGACTGGGAGGTGCAGCTGGGGTGAGCAGAGCCCTGTAGGGATCTTCTCCCCACAGTCACCCAAAAACCAGGGAGATGGTACAGATCAACAACATTGGCCTGGAGCAGGGTGATGGGAAGTGTCTGCCTCTGAGCGAATGAATAAAAAGGATGGTTCATGGAATGGAAAAGGAGAATTCAAACCTTCTTCCAGTCTGTCTGCTCCCATGGGAGATGATTGCCATGGGTCGTGTTGCTGCAGGAGGTAACTGAAGAGATTTAAAGGATCCCATATGTAACCAGGCTCTCCAGAGCAGACACATTTTATATGAATTCAAGAGGAGACAGCTTTCCTTTTTCCTTTTTCCTTTCTCCTTTCTCCTTTCTCCTTTCTCCTTTCTCCTTTTTTCCCTTTTCCCTTTTTCCTTTTCCTTTTCCCCCTCTTTCCTTTTTCCTTTTTTTCCCTTCCTCTCAGTGCAGCGAGCAGGGTAACAGGATGGACTTTTTTCCTTCCTTGGAAGCACTCCACCCGGGCAGTGTTGGAAGCAGGTAGAAATTTCTTCCAGGTCCCATTTGGTAACTCCCAGGTTACCAGAAATAATTAACAGAGGGAGATCATACAACCCACGTTTGCATGTAGGAACTTCTCTGTGGGAATTGCCTAGGACAGTAGCTGTTACCCTGTCCGGTTCCCTGCCAGGAGGCTCTACTCCAGAGGATGAGGACAGGGGATGGCACCTCGGGTGACTTCCTTGGCTTGGCTAAGGTTTTTCTGGTAGCCTCTAACCCAGCAAGCCAGCGCTGTGCCAGGCGCTTGCTTGGAAGGTGCTGCAAGCTTTGCCCTGGGACAGAGGATGGGTTCACCTGGGGTTGGAGGAGGGAGGTCCCGTTTATGGGGCCAAAATGTTCCAGTGGGGAAGGGTGGGAGTAAGGAGAGCGGGGCCCTGCCGACTCATCCAGCCACATTATCAGGATGCAGTCGGATGCCTCGGCTGCTCCTTGCCCAGCACAGGACGCTCAGCCAGGCATCAAGTCCTCTTGTTACGGACTCCTGGCATCAAACAGAGCCATTAAGCACAAGAAAAGGGAATGTTGCCCAGGCTGGGATGTAATGAGACAGTTGATACATCGTACGCCGTAGTCCCTGGATGGAGCGGGCTGTGCTTTTGAGAGAAGAAATGCATTTCAGCATCAGGTACGACAGGAGGGCTGGTGCTGCTTGTGGTGAACCAAAGCTTCAGTGCCCACCTCGTCTGGGCTTACTGGTATTTGCAAAGCCTCCATGGGTCACTTACCACAACTCCCAAATGCTTGCTGGAGGCTGGAGGGTGAAAAGGAAAACCTCGTGCTGATGCCGAGAACATCCTTAGAGAGCAGAGGGCTTGAACCAGAGCGGGGCCTGAGGATTTCATGGCTCGGCTCCCTCGCTGGCCGTAACAAACTTTGCAAACAGGAGCAGAGGAGAATTAGTGCAGGGCACAGATGGGGAGCTGCTGGCTCAAGCTGGGGTCCCTCAGCAGAGGAGAGGGTCTTCTAGTTCCCAGCCAGGAGCGTGGCAGTTGCCCTGTGTTTCCCAGCAGAGCAGCTGCCAGTCCCTCGAGGGCTTGCTGGGAGGGAGCTAAACCTCATCAGCAGGCGAGAGCGGGGCAGCCTGGCGCTTGGGGCTGGGCTGTCTCACCAACAGGCTCCTTGGTTTAAAGCCCAAAAAGCCAACTGCATCCTGGGCTGCATCCCCAGCAGGTCGAGGGAGGGGATTCTGCCCCTCTGCTCCACTCTGGTGAGACCCCACCTGCACTACTACATCCAGCTCTGGAGCCCCCAACACAAGAAGGACATGGACCTGTTAGAGCAGGTCCAGAGGAGGCCACGAAGATGATCAGAGAGCTGAAGCCCCTCTGCTGTGAGGACAGGCTGAGAGAATTGGAGGTGTTCAGCCTGGAGAAGAGAAGGCTCTGGGGAGACTTTATAGCCCCTTCCAGTCCCTAAAGGGGCTCCAGGAGAGCTGGGGAGGGACTCTTGATCAGGGAGTGTAGCGATAGGACGAGGGGTAACTTTTTTAAACTGAAAGAGGGGAGATTTAGCTTAGATATTAGGAAGAAATTCTCTACTCTCAGGTTGGTGAGACACTGGCACAGGGTGCCCCAAGAAGCTGTGGCTGCCCCATCCCTGGAGGTGTTCAAGGCCAGGTTGGACGGGGCTTGGAGCAACCTGGGCTGGTGGGAGGTGTCCCTGCCCAGGGCAGGCGGGGATGGAACTGGATGATCTTCAAGATCCCTTCCAACCTAAACCATTCTATGATTCTATCATTCTGTCATTCTGTTTTGGCTTCTGCAGCGTTGTTGTGGGACCGCTCAGGTCTCCTGCCGTGCTGCCCCCTCCCAGCCCTTGGGTCTGACAGCCGCTGGGCAGCACCTTCATTGGGGAGAGTTTCAGCGCCCGGCAGGGGCC
The DNA here is from genome assembly GCA_017639485.1 of Pluvialis apricaria. Lineage (NCBI taxonomy): Eukaryota > Metazoa > Chordata > Aves > Charadriiformes > Charadriidae > Pluvialis > Pluvialis apricaria. The sequence goes on from CM030016.1 coordinate 22,388,281, forward strand.
AAGGAGACAGGGATGCCCATGCGCTGCCTCTTTGCCAGGCCCTAATGACTTAGTCTTGGTTTTGCGGGGAGGTGAGGGAAGGCAGGATCAGGCAGGCTGAGCCAGGAGTTGGGCTGAATTGTTGGGTCCACGCCAGAGACCCTGGCTGCCTTCAGCCAGTATCATCCCCCTGTTTGTCTGCTAAATAATTGAGCAGATTTTCTATCAAGCCTCCTTTGGAGTGAGCTAATGGAGCGGCATTGGCCAGAGCTTGTGTAAGGATCCTGGCGAGAGCGAGGGGCAGGGGAAGGGGTGAGGCCCGACGGTGAGGCTGTTGGTCCCCTGCATGCGAGAGCACCTTGTAATTAGGACCAGGTTTATAGGCTGGAACAGGCTTTGTGGAAAGCCAGTGGCCACCCCAGAGCAGAGATGAGTCATGTTGTGCCAGGTCTCAGCCACCACTTTGCTCCTTGGACTTCTTCCATGCCCCATGGATACCATTCTCTCAGAGGCAGGGGGAGCGAGGCCAGGCAGCGCGTTCCCCAGCTCTGCCTGCAGCCGATGCGCTCCATGTGAGTTTGGAGGGTTAGGGCACATGCAAGGAGCCAGCAAAATTGTCTGCAGCACAGCTGTACATGAAGAGACCTAAGCAGACTTCAGGGTGCATGTCCCAGGGACTTCTGCCCAAAAGATGGAGAGGATAGAGGGAAGAGCACTGTGGTCACCAGGAACATGGTGGTATCAGCCAGCAGAGCACAGGATGGGGATCCTGAGCCAGAAACAACCACGCTGTACCAGTGGGATGCTGAGCACGAGCCAGTGGTACCTGCCAGGAGGAGTGGCGCTGGACTGATGTGATGTTGGGGTAATTCTGGCTGGATCTCTGCGCTCTTCTTCTTCGCACTCTTTGGGTGCAGAGGGGTGGACTGGCAGGAGGGAGGAGACAGAGAGATTCTCTGGGCAGAAGAAACATGTTGGTGAGTGGGAAGGTGAGTAGGCATGAGGCCATGTGGGGGAGACAGGCAAAGCAGACTCTGTTCCAAATTGCTAGGTGGTTTTGGGGTTGCCTCCACTGGAGAAGTCACAGAAGATCCCAGTCTGCAGGTTCCTAAACTCAGCCTGGCCACCCACCTGCATGCTTGAGCCCTGCTGGGACCCTGGGGACTTGGCTGGTGCCCACTGGGCATGGTAGTTCTCTGCAGTCTTGTGTCATTACTGATCACTTAAACACTAATGCTCCTTCAACACGTGTTGATGAGCGAGCTGTAGTGGAAGGAGGTGCAGGAGTAGACATTTCATGGACCGCTCGGTGTAAAGGAGACCCTGCTGCCTTGCCCTAAAAGCTCGGAAAATGAGCAATACTCAAGTCTTGTGGTGCGTAATGTATCAGGGTGAGAGTGAGCCAGAGCACAGTTGCATGACTAGCTCAGACCTAGCTTTCATGGTTAAAGACAGAGTCTGGCCTTACTGATCTTACTGTTTTTACAAGCTGCCAGCTCCAAATGCCATGTCCTGGGCAGTGGGACTGCCAAAGCTGGAATCTCCCAGCCCCTGGGGTCTGTCGAGCACACTGGGAGGCAGGAGCAGGCGTTGTGCTGGCAACCACCACCCTTTGCTGCTTTGAGCTTTTTGGAAAACTGTGAGCATCGTAAGGAAAAGATCCAGTTCCAAGCACGTGTCTGGCCCCGGTGGCAGGAGGACAGGAAGGGACTGGCGTTCAGCGTGCCCACGTTGTCCTGACTGACGTGTGAAGTGCCAGGGGAGACAGGAGTCAGCGTTGGAGGCTGATCCCCGAAGCTAGCCCTTATCCCTGCGTGCTCAGACGCAGGTCCCTGCGTGCCGGGGATGCCGTGCTTTGTGCTGACCCATTACTTCACCCTGCGGAGTGAAGGAGCGGGAGGCGGGTTTGGCAGCAAGCCGGGGCTGTAATGGTGCAGATGGCTGCTGAGAGAGGACGGTGTATTCCTCGGAGACCATCCATTACGTTACCCAACTCCTGCCTGTCAGGGAGGCTGTGCTCCTGGCTATGTTTTTCCTTGCTGAGATGATTTGCCTTTCAGGCTCCTTAATGAACTCTTTTGACGGTTCAAACTGCCTCGGCTTGCTCGTTTGAGTAGCAGTGTGGCGCGGCGTCCTTTCCGAGAACTAGAAAGGTGTGAAATGCAGCCGCAGGATTTTCCTGGGTAAGGCAGCGGAGAGCCCTTGGGGGCAGCACTGATACAAACCTCAGGTGTGCTGTCCCCAGCATAGTGGGGCTCAGCCATCCTGCAGGGACAGGAGAATTGCAGCGGCTGAGGCTGGGGTGTCCCTGAAGAGGCCCTCAGGAGCTTTTCTGACGCTCCAGTTGGCCTGAGCTTTCCCGGAGCTTCGGTCATTAGTCTCAGCTGAGGATGCAGGTTTGCGGGAGCACTAATGCCTGGGAAGCTGATTTTGGCACCAGGGAGGGGGATGGTTTGCGAGGAGACCTACAAGGATGGCGACAGAAGAGCGGTGGGTCGGTAACACCCACTCCGGGTGCTGAAACACAGAGCAACACTTCGCCTTTCCTTTGGGAGGAAGATGCAGTGCTTAGATGTGGGATGTGCTCCGGCACGGGCTCGGTACCCTCTCGGCAGGCGTGGGCCACGCTCCGGGCAGTGCCCATGTCGGGTTTGGACTTGGGCCCTCTTGGCTGGGTCTCTTCTCTTTCCCAGGCGTTCCCAGGGTGAATTCAAACCATCCTTCCCATTGGACCCCTGCCTGGGTGCAAAGCCGGGGGGTGGCATCACCTTAGCTCCGTCGTCAAGAGGCAGGGTGCCACTCACGTATCCATCCGACACCGAAGCACCTCGCCACCCCCCCCCGGCAGCACCCCGGCAGGGCCGGCTCAGCGTCCCAGGCTCGTCAGGAGCGCTGCGCTAACGCGAGGTGACAGGGCCGGCAGCGGCGGGCGTGCAGGGAGCGAGGGCGCAGGCCAGCGGGGCCTGTCGCTCTGCATCCCGTCGCCTTTGCCAGCCGCCGAGCAGCAGCTGCGGGGCGCGCGGCAGCGGGGCACGTATCGCATGCCGCTGCGCGCAAGGTTGGTGTCAGGAGGGGCGCCGGGCGGCTGCCGCTATCTCAGGATAGCTGCTCTCCCAAACCCTCTCCCCTCCCTCAGTGCGTTGGGGGGGTTCTGACAAGCACTTTGTGTAGGGTTGACTTTTTGCTGAGAAAAAAAAGGCTGCTTGTTTCCTGGCTGAAAAAGTTGAAGGAACGGGTGCTAGCGCTGTCCCGATGCCGCAGCAATCGTCCCCTGCCACCGGTCGCAGGGCTGCCAGCAGCTCGTGGGGTTGGGGCACACGGCTGGCGGGGAGGGGGGGAGGCTGCGGGTTGGGGGGGAGGGTCTGTGAAGGGTCCTGGTCCCTGTTTTTGGGTTGTGTCTGAGCTGCGCTCCTGCCTGCGGGCTGGCCCTGGCATCCCCCGTGCTACAGGCAACAGCGCGCTCCCATTCAGGCTGTGGAGGGGGCAGCGGTGCCTGGGCGATGGGGGGGACACCCTTATCCCTCTGCGGGATAAAGCAGGTGTTACGGGGGGGGACATTGCTGGTGGCAGTGCAAGGCTGGGTGCTGGGGGAAGCAGCGCAGGTGTCCGTTGAGGTGGGGGGGGACTTAGCCAAGGACCAGGTCACTCCAACCCCGAGCGGGTCTCCCCAGGGTGCCTCTCGCCCGCATCTAAATCCTGCTCGTCCCTGTTGAGGTCTGGATGTGCCCTTGGTGCTGCTCCCTCCCCAGCTCCCACGCATCACTGGAGACCTGCCCCCCCCCCCCCCCCCCCCCCCCCCCCCCGGGCACAGGTCACTGGACCTCCTCTCACGGTAGCCCCGGGCCATCCGCTCCGTCTCGGCACATTTAACCCCCTTGCTGAGGCCATCCTAACGCCGTTTGCCGGGAACAGAGGCTGCGAGCCCGGTGCGAGTCGCCTGGCTCTGTGTGCCGGGTCAGCGGGAATTCGGGGCTCCCTCAGACCCCCAGACTGCCACCGCCGCAGCCATGGGTTGCAGGGTGGCTGCATGCCACTGCCCTGCAAGGGCAAGGAGACACTCAGCCCAGTGCGAGCTTAAAAAAATAGGCATTTTTATTCCAATGTAACTAGAGAATTACGACCCAGGAGAGGAGAGGATTACTCACATTTATCGATAGGCTTATTAGATTACTGCCTAAATAGCTGTGCTTTAGCAGCGCGTTTGTCCGCCTCAAGGAGAAACGGCAAAGGAGGGTGGTGCATCTGAGCCCTCATCGTCCTTGGTGGCGTGGGGAGCGCTGTGCAATGCGGGCCGGGATGTTGTATCGCATCACCTAATCCTGCCTTGACTATTTACAGCTTCTCAGGAGGCAAAAGCTTGTGACGTTTGCTTGGCTGCATAGCTGATCAGGCGCTGAGCATCGTCCCTCCTGGGTGGCCACTTTTGGAGGGGTGGCACGTACCCCCCTTGCGACAGGGTGATGCTCCCCCGGCTCCCAGCCACGGCGTGGTGATGGGGACCGGCACGGGTTGGGAGAGGACGGTGGTACCGCTATCCCCAGGGGCTCTGGCATGAGCGAGGACACTGCCCCACTCGTCACGGCTGTTCCTTGGCCTGCGGGGGTTCCAAGGCGGTCGTGCCAGGTTGTCTCGTATGCCCAGAGCTATGGCAGACTGCTGTCATGGTGTCACCATTGGGGAGTTTGGCTGCCCGAATGAAGCAGAGGTTTCTCCGGCGTGCTGGTTCATCAGCATTGTCCTTGTGCTAGTGAAGCCATTGCCAGTGGCTTACGCAAGGAGCTCTCGCTGGGCACCAATGTGTCCCTGGCCCAAAACCCACCAGGAGCTCATGGCTGAAGCAGTTGTGGGTGATTCTGATCACCCTCGTGGGTCATGGTCAAGCCAGGAATTTGGGGTGCCTGATAATCCTGCTTCTAGCAGTGATGGAGGAGACCAGTTGTCGGGAGGCTCTGGCACTCTTCCCAGCTCTGCCCTGCTACGACACGATGGGGGTGTCCGAAAAGATGGAGCTGATGGACTCCGAGTCTGACTTGAGCTGCAGGACCTTGGGGTGCTTGGCGTCGGGGAAGTCCTCACCGAGGGCCAGGCGGATCTTGCCATTCTGCGTCTCCCTGACGGGCTCGAGGAAGACCACGTGCTTGTTGGCGCTGACCTTGCGGTTTGGCCCGTCGGTGGCGGGGGGAGTGGTGCTGAGGATGGAGGACTGGGCGCTGCATTCCTGCGGAGGGCTGAGAGGAGCCGGCTTCTTGCAGCAGCTCAGGCAGCGGCAGGGCGTGAGGTACAAGTAGATGAGCACGAGCACCAGGCTCACGATGCACCCCAGCAGGGTTGTGAGGCCGGTGCTGAAGGTCTCCCCATCCGGCTTGGGGTAGTGGACCGTCACGTTGACTTCGCACAGCCTGCTGAAATTGCGGGGGCTGTTGATGGCCAAGCCCACGTAGACCCCCGAGTGCCAGGGCTTGGCCGCTGCAATCTTCAGGCTGCCGTTGCGGTAGACCTCCAAGGAGCGGTTGCTGTTCCCCGGGTGTTTGATGGGCTCGTGGTGAGGGGAGATCCACATGTAGGTGGTGGCCGTGGCCGGCAGGCTGGTGTTGCAGGCGAGCAGGAGGGTCTGGCCCACCATCACGGGGAAGGGCACGGGGTGCACGTCTTCGGGGCCCGCCGAGCAGTTCTCAAACATGTGGCTGTATTTGAGGAACTTGATCAGGGACCGGGGCACGTTGTCAGACACCTTGCAGGTGTGTTCCTCAAAGAAATCCTTCACGGAGCTGAAACCTCGCTGCTTCCAGCGCTGGAGCATCAGGTAGAGCGGGCAGCTGCACCTGACGGGGTTGTTGTGTAGGTACAAGCCGTTCCTGATGTTTTCGGGCAGAGCTGCCAGCTCCTCCACAGGGATGCTGCTCAGGCTGTTGGAGGAGAGGTCCAGCGTGCGAAGGCTGTAGTTGCCCAGCCCCTGCACCGAGTGGAAGGGGAAGGTGGTCAGGTTGTTCCAGCTCAGGTAGACTTTCCGCAGGCCGCTCAGTTTAGCGAAAGCGTTTTCATCCACGCGTGTAATGCGGTTGTTGTAGAGCAGCAGCTCCTCCAAGCTCACCAGTGTGTCGAAGTAGTGCGTCTCGACGGCGTGCAGGTGGTTGGAGGACATGTCGAGGTGCCGCAGGTAGGAGGCATTGTGGAAAGCCTGCGGAGAAAGGTCCTTAATCTGGTTGTGGCTGATGTGGAGGGCCTCGAGGTGCGGGAGGGCGGCCAGCCAGCGGTCGTGGAGCTGGGTGAGGGCGTTGTGGCTGAGGTCCAGCGTGGTGGCGGTGGGCGGCAGCGCCCGGGGCACGCGCTGCAGCGTCTGCCGGCTGCAGCTCAGCAGGTCGGAGGTGCAGATGCAGGCGGCGGGGCAGCTGCGGGGCAGCGGGGAGGCGCGGGGAGCGTGGCCCTGGGCGCACAGCTGGAGCAGCAGCAGCAGCTTCGCCGCCCGCAGCCAGAGCGGCTCTGTGGGTGCCCACGGGGACATCGTGCCGGGCAGGAGCCTCTCTGCAGTCCGGCGGAGAAAAACGTGCCGCGGTCCTCCCTGGTCTCCCCTTGTGCTGTTTTGGGCCGGGGTGGGGGTGTGGGGGTCTACCAAGCATCCGCAGACGCCCCGTTGCACCCCGCAAAGGAGGATCCCGATTCCAGCGGGGTTTGGAAGGAGTTAAAGGTCGGCATCGCCCTGCCCGGTCCCGCCGCCTACCTGTGCTCCGGCCACCGGGGGCTGCCCGGGTGCGGGGAGGGGCGGTCGGTGTCCGGCATCGGGGGGCTCCGGCGGTTCGGGGGCTGTGTTTCGGGGCTGGTTCCCGGAGCTGCCGAGTTTCTCAGGGCTCCGCACCTCCGCCGCCGCACGTCCCCACGCTGCCGGTGTCCCCGGCTGAGCCCCCTCCGGCCCCCGGCCGCCTCCCGGCCGGCATCTCTCCCGGGGAGCCGGGCTGGCTGCGGGGGGCGCCGTCCCGCTCCTGCCCCTATTTAGGCGGTGGAAGCGGGGAGGGGAGGGGTGGACGGACGGGGAGGGATGGACGGACGGACCGGGCGGGAGCCCATTGGTCCCGGTGGCCGTGGCCGTGGCCCGTCCCGCGAGTGGGCAGGGCGATGCGCAGCCGGCACCGGCCCTGTCCCCTGTCCCCGGGGGGGGCCGTGGGGGGGAGGTGGGGGGGGATCCACCGTCCCTCCCGCTGGAGAACGGCGACGTGCACCGGCTGCGCCGCCGCCGGCCGGGCTGGAGGGTGCTGGAATAGGGCCGCCCCGCTGTCACCGCTGGGAGCCACTCGTGTCCCATCCTGCACCCAGGCGGGGATGGCAAAGCACCCCCCCGACCCCCTACCCCCGCCTCGCTGCTCTCGTCCCCACCACCCCCCTGCACGACCCGGCAGGGACAGCCCCCCCCCCCCCCCCACCCCCCCAGCACCCCCGGCCATGGGCTGAGCCCGGTGGGGTCCCCACGGCGGGGGGGTGGGGGGGGGGTGAGTGGGCACAGGGTGAAGGACACACAGGAATGTCATTACCCTGTGCCCGGGTGCGTTAGTGGGAAGCAGAAAGCCGGGGCTGGGGAATTGGTTTCCATTAGGGCAGCAAAATCTAATCTGGCGGCGGCTGCTGCGCCGAGGGGCTGTTAACCGCCCCCTCCCCATGCCCCCCGGCCCGGGCTCGGCCTGCGCCGCCGGGCTTGCCCGAGTGCTGGCCACAGAGCCAGCTCTGCGCCTTGCCAAGGGCTGTACACATGGGCCACCGCACCGGTGCCCGATGGAGATGCCCGTTAAGGTGCCCTTCATCTGTCCTGGCTGTCCCCGCTGATGCTGGAAACTGGGGAGAGCCACGACCGCTCCGCCTGCCTTGGGCGGGGGGGGATCACCTTGAGCCATCCCCGCGGTGCAGGGGTGCCCCAGCCCCCAGCATGAGGCTGCTGCATGGCGTCTCTCCTTATACCCTTGCGGTGCTGTGCAGCCAGGGTGGTGCTGGCTGCTTCGGCCGCCCTGCAGCTCCGCCGGGCACCGCTGCAGCCTCAGCAACTGCTAATGCACCGTATCGATCCCCGGAGCCTCCGAGCCGGGAGGGGGGGGGTTGGGGTGGCGGAGGAGGAGGAGGGTGGCTGCCCTTTGGCTTCATTTCAGCGTGTTCCCTCTCCGCTCAATGCTGCCAGGAGTGCAGGGCCACCAGGCTGGGCGCTGTGTGTGCCCAGCTGTGCCCTGGACTCGTCCCCATGGGGCACAAGAAGCTGGGGAGGGGGCTCCCAAGGGTTATGGGCATGCAGGGTCACCTATGGGACCTGGCCCAGGGGCTCCCACATCACCGCTGCCATCACACTCTGTGCCGGGCACGGCGTCCCTGCAGTCCGCGGGGAATGTGGTGCCACGCAGCCAGCTGGGCAGTGGCTGGGGACCTGGTGTCCCTGTGACCGCGGGGTGGGTCATGCCCAGGGAGGCCCAGCCAGCTCTGGGGGTGGTGTGATGGCAGGGGGGGAGGGAGGCAGAGACCTGACTGTGTCCCTTTGCAGGGCCGAGCGTGCAACGGCGGTGCTGCTGGCGGACCCCTGCTTCCAGCTGCGCTCCATCCAGTACCTGCTGGGCCACGCGGAGCCCTTGGCCCTGGCGGCTGCTGCCCCGGCCACAGACAAGCGCCATTTCTCGCTGCAGACCTGTAAGTGTCGGCTCCGCGCTGGGAGCTGGGCTGTGCTCACCACCAGCCATGGCTGGGATGGGGGGGGGACCAGGCTGCTGGCATCTGTGTCCCCTGCGGCATGTCCCAGCCCCCTTAGCCCTGGCGACTGGGGTCCGTGGCTCCCCCATTGTCCTCCAGTGGTGGCACCTGGGATGGGGCTGTGTCTGCTGCACGCTTTTGGCAGCAGTTTTATCCCCTTGCAGTGCCCAATGTCCAGTTTGCTGTCCCCAGCATGGGGATCACTGTCCCCAGCTGCAGGCTCCCTGTCCTGGCTGGTCCCTGAGGACAGCTGCAGGCTCCCCGTGCATCATCCAGCAGCCTTGGGGTAGCCCGAGGGTCACATTCACCCCACACACACCGGGTTTGTCCCCACAGACACAGAGTACATCAGTGCGGAGGAGCTGGCAAAGGTGGACAAGATGCTGAGCCACCTGAGTGAGGAGTCCAAGCAGGCAGCTGCCACCACGCTGGTGAGTCCCCCAAAGCCACCCGGTCCCCATGCTCAGCAGCCCCAGCTCCTGGCACAGCTGCCCTGGGACAGGGGGTTTTGCTGCCATCACTAACCACCTGGTGACACCCCCACACACAGCCCACCAGCGAGGAAGACCTGTGCCCCATCTGCTACGCACACCCCATCTCGGCCATCTTCAGACCCTGCTCCCACAAGTCGTGCAAGTGAGTACCGTGTGTGTGCGGCCCCCCCACGGGGGGGCACTGCCAGCCCTCACCACCCCACCCCACGCCGTGCAGGGGGAGCTCACGCTCTTTCCTCCTCTGTCCCAGAGCCTGCATCAACCAGCACCTGATGAACAACAAGGACTGCTTCTTCTGCAAGGCCACCATCACGGGGGTGGACGACTTCACCAAACCGGCCAGCTCATAGCACCCAGCCCCGGACCACAGGCTCCCCCAGCTGAGCGGGGCGGACCCCCACACGCTGCCTTCTCCCCTAATGCAGGGCCAGGCCCCAGCCCGGGGCCGCAGCGTGGGGCCGGGGGCTGCAGGGAGGGAGAGGCTGGCGGGGGCGGGAGGCCCGGTGCCACGCTCTGGGGCCAGCGACCCCCTCGCCCAGCGCCTGGGCTACGGCAGCCCCTCTGCCCCACGGGCCATTCTCAGGGAGGGGAGCCTGAGGTCTCGGCTCTGCTGCGGACGTGCAGCAGCCCCGGGGCCAGGGAAGGGCGGGGGGGGGGGTCTGGGCTGGGTGTTCGGGCTGTTAATTTGCCCCTGGCTGGGGGCTGACTTCATGAAATGCAGCATTAAATTATTCTTCCTTATGTGGTGCCCTGAGACGTGGGAAGGGGGAAGCCGGGCCGGCCCCGGCGAGCAACCCAGCGCTCGGGCTATTGTTCAGATGATGCTCAGCAGTAGATGGAAATATAAATATTTAATCCAAGCAGAGCCGGGAGTGCAGAGCCCACCGGGGGCTGCTACATGATGATGCGCGGCTCTGGAACAGACTCGGCGATGGACTTGTGTGGCAGCACGTTGGCCCCATTGAGGTAGAGCTCGTCGTTGACGATGACATCCTCGCCCAGCACTGTCACGTTCTCCATGCGCACCTGCCCCAGAGAGGGTCTGTCACACCTGCCCCGCAGGCGCATCCCTCCATCCCTTCAGCCGCAGCCCGAGGAGGCGCGAGGGCAAGAGCTGAGCCCCCATAACCCCCACAGGGCACCCACATCCTCACCCACTGCCCCACGGAGCAGCTCCAGCCCACGATGCAGGACTCCAGCCAAGAGTGGGAGCGAATGCGGGCTCCCTTCAGCACGGTGCAGCGTTTGATGCGCACCCCGTCCTCCACCACCACGCCGGCCCCGATCGTCACGTTGGGGCCGATGACGCAGTTTGCCCCGATCTTGGCGCTGGGGTCCTGGAAGGAAGAGGGGCTGCGCCGGGGCCGGGAGGGCAGCCAGAGCTCTGGGCACGGCCCACACCACTTGGCGAGCGTGGGGACAGGAGGGCAGAGCTCGAGGACAGCAGCGAGGAGAGCAGTGGGAGGATGGGGACAGCCCGTGACACATGCCCGGGGCTGATGTGCTGGGGGCTGGCACTTACCACCAGCACGTTCCCTACGACACCGGGCCCTGAGTGCAGCTTCTCGGGGTGCTGAGCCCGCAGCGCCTGCAGGTACATGCACATGCCTGTGAGGAAGTCCTTTGGCTGCCCGATGTCCATCCAGAAGCCTGTGGGAACAGAGCCGTGGTGACAGCCCCCAGCGCAGGGGTGGCAGTGCTTCCAAGATCCCCTCCCCATGCTGCCCACACCATGCGCAGGGCCTTACCCTGAAGCTCCATGGCGTAGAGCTGCCCCTCCTGCGCCATGGCCGGGAAGATCTCCTTCTCGATGGAGGTGGGGCGCAGCTGCGGGGAGAGGGCGCAGGGCTGAGCGGGGGACCCAGCCCCACCAGCCTGGCCCAGCCCAGCACCCCGGTCCCTACCTGGATGCGTTGCAGGATGCCGGGGCTGAAGATGTAGAGCCCGGCATTGATCTTGTTGGACACGAAGACGCGCGGCTTCTCCACAAAGCGGCAGATGCGGCCGGTGTCGGCTTCACTCACCACCACGCCGTACTTGGCCGGCTCCTCCACGCGGGTGACCACCAGTGAGCCCTCGCCGCCGTGCTGCCGGTGGAAATGGGCCAGCGCCGCGAAGGGGAACTCGCAGATCACGTCGCTGTTGAGGACAAAGAAGGGCTCCCCGCCCTCGGCCAGCAGGTCCCGCGCCAGCGCCAGGGGCCCCGCTGCCCAGCCGTGAGTGACGCCGCAGGGACGGGGTGAGCCCAGTGCCCGGGTCCTCCTGGCCCCACCTGTGCCGTCCCAGCGTCCCTGCTGCCCACCGGCCCTCCCAACCCCCCTGTCCCCCCCAATCCTCACCCAGCCCTGCTGTCCCTGGTCCTTCCTGTGCCTGTCCTGATGTCCCCGGTTCCTCATCCTGCCCATGCCCATCCTGGTGCACCCCTCCCGCTGTCCCTGCTCCTGCCAGCCCTGCCCATCCATCCACCCTGCTGTCCCCTCCCAGTGTCCCCAGCCCTGCCCATCCCTCCCACCCTGCTGCCCGTGCTGTCCCCCTCCCAGTGTCCCATACCCATCCCAGTGCCCCCCCGCACCCACCCCGCTGTCCCGGGCCCGCCGCCCGCACCCTACCCGTGCCCAGCGGCTCCTTCTCGTGGGACAGGGAGATGCGCATTCCGAGCTGCGGGCACAGGCTGGGTGAGCGGCGGGTGCGGGGCGGGTTGCGGAGGGGGGACCCGGGGACACGACCCTTACCCTCTGCTCCTGCTCCCGCATGGCGGCCCCCAGCGCCTCCGACATGTAGCTCACCGCCAGCACCACGTGGCTGACGCCGGCCTGCGGGAGCGCGGGTCAGCGGCCGGCGGGGGGACCCCCGCGCCCCCCGGCCCCGCCGCCGCCGCCCCCACCTGCCGGAGGGCCTCCAGCTGGTGCAGCAGCACCGCTTTGTTGCAGAACTCCACCAGCGGCTTCGGCCGGCTCAGGGTCAGCGGCCGCAGCCGCGTCCCGAAGCCGCCCACCAGGATCAGCGCCCGCATCGCCCCGCGCCCGCGCCCGCGCCCGCGCCGACACGTCAGCAGCGCCTTCCGCGCGCGCCTTCCGCGTCACCGCCGCCCGCCACGCCCCCCACGCCCGCCCCGGGTCCCAGCGCCCGCCGCGCGTCCCGACCTCCCCCCGCCCCGGGTCCCAGCGCCCGCCGCGCGTCCCGACCTCCCCCCGCCCCGGGTCCCAGCGCCCGCCGCGCGTCCCGACCTCCCCCCGCCCCGGGTCCCAGCGCCCGCCGCGCGTCCCGACCTCCCCCCGCCCCGGGTCCCAGCGCCCGCCGCGCGTCCCGACCTCCCCCCGCCCCGGGTCCTAGCGCCCGCCCCGCGTCCCGACCTCCCTCCGCCCCGGGTCCCAGCGCCCGCCCCGCGTCCCGCCGACCGCCCCGGGTCCCGACCCTCCCCGCCCCCGGTCCTAGCGCCCGCCGCGCGTCCCGCCGACCGCCCCGCGTCCCGACCTCCCTCCGCCCCGGGTCCTGGCGCCCGCCCCGGCAGCGGCAAGGCGGGTCGTTGCCGGTGCTGTCCCCCGGGGCGAGCAAGGATGGGGGCGACCCCCGATGAGAAGAGGGAAGGGGCGCGGCTGCAGCCTGCGCCGGGCAGGGAAGGCGCTGAAGGCACCGGCAGAGGGGTCCTCCCCCAGCCCAGTCCCCGGCGAAAGGCAGGCCCGGCACACCACGGACAAAAACGGATCCTTTAATGGTTTTTGGTTCTCTGTGAAGCACAAACAGGGTGATTATTCATGTAAAAACAAACGGGGGTCGAGGCTATGTACAAGCTGTGGAGTCCCACGGCGGTGGTCCAAAGGGAAGGGGAGAGGCGCTCCGAGGCGGCAGCGGTCCCCGTCCATCGCCCCCGGGGCGAGCGAGGAGGGGAACGGCCAAGGGGGTCCCCAGGAGGACCGTCCCTGTCCCCGTGCCCCGCCGGAGCGCCGCCCGCTGGGGGACAAGGACACGCACACGGTGGGCCGCGATGGGCCAGGGCGGGTTAACGCGGCTGCTCCGGGTCCCGGCTGGGGCACCGGCTCCCCCCGGCCCCCAAACCGTTCCCTGAAAACCCCCGAGCCTGCCTGGGGGGCAGCGGCGGAGCAGTAACCCCGCGCAGGGCAGACCGGCGAGAATGAAGGTCCTCGTCCCGAGAGGCGGAGTGGAGCGGTGGCTCGGGGGAGCTGGGGGACAGGCGGGACGCAGGACAAAGCCGGCTCTTCCCCTACCCCCTTCCCCACCCCGCGCCCCGGGCCTGCACCCACTGCGGCCGCCAGCCGAGCACCAACGCTTCCCGAGCAGACTGTGCACACATGCTACATGCACGGAGAGTTATTCCCCAAATAAGCTTTCCTGTAGTTAAAAAAAAAAAAAAAAAAAAAATAAAAACATCCAAAACCAACCAACCCACCCTGTCCTTGCAGGTACCCAGGCAGTTTCTCAGGCAGGCGGGGTAATGGTAACGCCATGGAACGAGTCAGTGACGCCGGGGAGGGAGGAACCGGGGGTCCCAGCACAGAAGCAGATGGGGGTGATGCAGAGCGGGGTACGGTGCGGTACCACCAGGCCACAGTATCAAACGTTAATGCCCTCATCAAAGGAAGCCACGGGTAAAGCACCAGCTCTGGGAGGGAGCCCAGCTGGCTGTTTCATCCACAAACTGGTCATTTATTTTGGGACAGACTGACTCCGTGAAGCAGAGCTGAACAGTGAGGTGATGGCACTCACTGCTCAGCCAGGTCCGTCTGTCCCCCCCCATGCTCCCCTGGAGAGCCCCAGGGAGGAGCAGGGGAGTCAGCCCTAACCCTCTGCCTCCCCTTCCACCATCCCCATGCAGGGACCTGGGGGGAGAGGGCAGCCTTACGCTGGAGGGACACACTTGCGTGCAACCTGTGAGACCAACATTACACGGCGGGAAGGGTTGAAATGGTCCAAAACGCCCCGCTGCACAGCTGGGGTCACGTTAACTGCTACAGATACTATTGCTAGCCCACGAGCTGAGTTCTTGCTTGGTCAGTGGTCCAGGGCAGTTACGCCCGCAGAGCCCCGTGCCTGCAGGTATGCAGGCCTGCCCGTGCCACCCCGCTGGGGAGCAGGCAGGCCCCGGGCTCGAGCACAGCTCCAAGCGTGCGGCATTCCCTCCCGCCCGCAGCTCTGCCAGGGGTTGGTTGCATTTGGTCATTTTATTTCTGTGTTTGGGTTGGTTATTCACAGTACCCAAACAGCAGAAAAAGGCAGCATCAAAAGCAAAGCCCCATCAGCAAGGCCCAGGGCAGAGCTAGCGCCACCGAACGCAGGGACCAGCACCGGTGCTGCTCACTGTCAGCCCCACAGATGCTGCTGACTGTTTGTCGAGCGCCCTTTCCAAATAACTCAGGAGAATTTCAAAGGGAAGGGTCTTCCCAGGGGCTCCTGACCCAGGAGGCTCCTCACACCACAGCTCCAGCCCCCTGAAGAGCCCCATGCTCTCGTCCTTCCTCTTCCCTGCTTTCAGGTCCTCCCTCCAGAACGCACACGCGACGAGCGCAGAACCAGGACACCCAACACCCAGCAGGCATCTACAGAGCCTCCTCCAGAAGGCAGAGCTAGTGCGGTCAGAACCATCTGGTCGGCATGACGAGCTCTTCCATCCTGCCTCCCCTCAGCTCTTCTATCCAAGTACATTTAAAAACAACGGAGCAATACAATTGTTTAAAACCAAAGTTGTCTGCTTTTTTCCTGTGGTAGTAGGTGGTCTTGTCTGCTCCTGCCACCAGGACAAGAATAAGAGGCCATAGCCCAGGGCTACTGGTTTTCCTCACGCATCTGTTCCATGATGTTGATGAGGCTTTCCAGCCCGAATACATAACCCATGTCGGGTCCGTCATGCACAGTGGGGTCATCGCGAAAGCCTTTGAACGTGCTGTGTGCAAAGTCAATCATACGCACGTCCACCTTGGGCTGGGCCGAGGAGCCGGGCTCCGTGCCGCCGCCATCCTGAAGGCTCTCCGGCACAGAGCTGTCCACCCGCTTCAGGCGCATCTCCGGCCGGCGCTCCACAAACATCCCTGCCCTGCTGTCCTTCCCATCGTAAATGATGAGGAGGGAGCTGGAGTAGAAGCGGTAGGAGGCCTGTCTCTCCAAAACCGCCTTCAGGCTTCGCAGTTTGGCGAGGACAGGCTCAAAGAGGTCCTTGCGCAGCTCGATGCCGTTGTGGAGATACTGGTAGAGGGCATTACGGAAGCCCTCGATGGAAAGACCGCGTCCATAGTATTTATTCCTGCATAAGTAATGCCCCGTGTCCAGCTGATAGACCTAGAAAGCCAAAGCAAATGCACATCAAGCGGGAGCACCAAGTGAGGGCCACAAACAGAGAGCCCTGAGCTGTTCTGCACCAACAGGGCAGAGGGAACTCCTCCTGTCACCACTGCGCCCAGGAGGGAGCCCGGAACAGCTCTGCCTGTTCCCTGAATCCCAAAGCAGCTCGTGGGTGCATTCCACAGGCACAGCCAGGGCGCCCAAGCACTGGTTCTCTCCAAGGACACCCAAAGGGCGGCTAGTCAGTCTGAGCGTCCCCAAGAACCATGACACAACAGACCCTGAGGCTTAAAAAGCCACATCTTACAGCAACTCAGACAATCCCCTGGCAGCGGGAGCTGCTGGCACATATTGCCGTTATTATGTGGCATGTGATTAATGAGGGGCACTCATTGCTTCAGAGTCTGTGGGCAGAGATCTGGAGTACAAGATCCTTCTGCGGGTGGGGAAAGGAGTGACTATTGCACAACAGCGCCAGCAGCAAATCCTTGGGTGCAGGGCCTACCCTCAAGAGGAGGGCAACTTCTTAACTCCCAATACGGTACGGAAGCAAATGTCAGCTGATGCTGGGACGGAGGGACACCTCCCTCCATAGGCACCACGATTCTAGCTGAACACTGAGCCACAAAAATAAGTTTATTAGAAAATCCCCTAATTGTCTGTGAGCAAACCAGCTTTGAATAAAGCAGGCCATCTCAGGAGAAGCAGGTTCCTTTGTTCTAGGCTTAGAAATGAAGACAAAAAGCACATACCATGAACACTCGTGTACCCACCTGAAGCGGAAGAGACTGTAAGTCAGTGCTCAGCAGAAGACACTAACTGGAAGGTCTAATGGGGCTGCAAAAGGGAACGTGCAGCACCTGCAGCCTTGGGGATCCCTACCTGCATCCCACACACACGCACGCCCAAGGTGGCAGAAGTGCTCTGTTCACACTTCTTCATCTGCCGAGCAGCCTTCTCCTCAGACGCATCATCTCCGTGCTGTCTGGTCCCCATCTTCAGATCAAGCACGCAGGGAAGCTTGAAGTGATGCACGACATTCTCCAGCAAAAGGAACTCTGGGAGATGCGTCAAGGAGAGCTCACCTGTCAGAGACATCTGACCCCGGGGTCACTGTAGACAGGGACTTGGGCCAGTATAAGATCGCGTCGAGCAACAAATAGGAAACCAAAGAACAGAGAGAACGAACTGTTTGGAGATGAGACAAAAGAAAAAAAAAAAAAAAAGGACACAAGCCCAACAGTAGCACTCAGGCTTTGACACTCAGTAGAAGAAATTGGCCTGGAACTGGGAATGGCCAAGAGTAAGCAAGGAGATCACATGCAGGCGAAGTGGAAACTCAGCAGGGGGAACTGAAGAGCAGACCACTAGTGTCAGGAAAGAGACAATCTGCCAGTAAGAACTGCTGATACATTAAGGGAGAGCTTAAAGTCTAATCAAATTAGCAATTTAACCATATGGATAAACAATACAATCCCCACGGACCGAAAACTCAAGGCTCAAGTAACAGCACGGCACTGTTGCTATTGGCCTGCCCAGAAGAGCAACGCTGCCCAACACACGGGGGGAAACCGGGGAGGCTACAAAGGCAGGAAACAGAGCCGTTACGGGCGCCTTCAATTACCAGCACGCACAATGGGCAAACCCTCCACCAGGGCACAGCGCTGAGAACAAACCCGAAACAATCAGTGCAGCAGCTTGTCCCAAAGGGGAAAAAACAAGCCTGACATTTGCCCCAAGTAGCCCTGCAGGGCACGGTTCAACATGATACGCTGAAACGGCAACCAGAGCATGGCTAGATTAAACATGCAAGGACGTTTAACGTTTAGAAAAAAAAAAAAAAATCCATCACCAACTATGCTTGATTTTGAAAGAGGAACTTCATAAAAATAAGGAAGTGTGATTAAGAAGAATAGGACAGCCAAAAAGAATTACTCCTCTGCAATTTATGCAGGCTATTTAAAAATTAAAGCTGGGGGGTTAAAGCACACATTTGAGAATAGGAAAAGGAAGCCCGCACAGTTAAAATGATGAGGGCTACAGCTATTAAAAGCAAGTTTGTTTCCATGTGTGGAAAACAGAATCAAGCTCCAGCAGGTGAAACAAAAACACCCCACAAGCTGGCAAGTTCAAGACAAAAGCATGAGGAGTCATTTGCGAAGGCACGGAAAACAACAAATCCATCTTCAACCGTATGAAGAAGCCGTGAGACTGCCTGAAGAGTTTGAAGACAAAGTACAAAAGCAGCTACAGGGGAGAGGGGGGGGATGGGGGTGCGTGAAGTGACACCCTAAAAAGAGAAGCAAGATTAATATTTTGCTTTATGTTTACTGGGGAAGAGCTTAGCGGATTTAACAAGCCATAACTCTCTTTCTGAGTTCAGAGAATTCTCAAACTGAAATGCCAAGAGAAGAGATCGCATGTCAAACAGAAAATAAGAGATGTGTAACTCATTTAACACTCAGCAGGAGGCTGAACAGGGGCTACCGCCACACTGATTTGCAGAGATCCAGGGAACGACAAACGAGCCTGACTGGCCTTACAGCCAAAGTCGCCAGCAGGGTCTTGGAATGGAGATCCGTGCTGTCCAACAACCCAGAAAAGTGAGTGAACAGCGAGATGACAAATTTGCTCAAAGTACCAAGCTACTCAAGGTTGCAAAAATGAGGAACAGTTGTGAAAAACTCAACAAGGAGTTGTTGAAAAACTCAACCATGGGCAAAATTCACTGAAAGTTTACACGCAAGATGATGAACATCAGGACAAAAGGATTCGTAAGGCATAAAGCAATGTGCTTTGAGACAACTATTATCAGGCAGGAATGGGATCTTGGGGTAACGAAATAGCGTTTAGAACAAGAGAGTGTGTCCAGGATTCTGAAGGAGAGGAAAGAAAACAGCATCAAACACCAGTGAAATCTCTGGTTCAACTTCATCTTCCGTATTGTGGGCAGGTCTGGTCACTGTCTCCAGAAGGATACAGCAGAACTGGAAGAGACTCAAGAAAGGTGACAAGGACAAACACAGCTCCTTCCCCTGAACAGGGCAGACCTGCATCTGCTGCTGGGTAAAGCCTGACATGAAAAACTACAGTTCAAAACACAAGCTAACAAAGGACCAGAGAAGAAAAGAAGAAAAAAAAAAAAAGGGATCTAGTCAGAAACACAACTTCTCTGCGCATCAGCATCAGACATTACTGTCACTGTATGGGAAGCAGGAAGGAATAGTAAAAAGAAACATATAACGCAGTTTTTCCGTGTGTGAACGATAGGAAAGCCAAAGGAAATAAGCTGCCTCAGGCGCGAATGTGTAGGCCAGGGCAGCAGCAGCAACCTGACACACTGCTTCCCAAAGGATACTGTAGAGTTTTCGGTCCTTGGACTCTGACCGCATGCGGCTCAGCTGCTGCTTGTGACAGCGCAGGCTCCAGGGGTTATAGCTGATCTTTTCAGAGCTCAGACCGCTGTTCCCATCCAACATCTGAAACGGAACATCTGAATGGAGGTGCAAGTCCACCCTGGGACTCTTCGTTTCCTGGATGCTGCTGGTATAAAGACAGAAAAAACTCGCCTGTTAGAATTCACGCGTTCTCCAGATACTTACAGCTGCCACATGCTCCCCTTGCACACAACTATCTCCTGCTCCTTCTCCTGCCAGCCTCTTAACAGCAAATCCTCACTAATACCCCTGGCTGTGGACCCACGCTCAAGGCTCTGGCCTAACATCTCTGCTAGGTTGTACTATAATTGAGAGAGTAAGCAGGAACATTTGTTTCTCAGGGAGCTCTGGCTGGTGTGAGGAGGTAGAGACCCATATTCAAAGTACCTTTGGAAAAACAACTCTGGGTTAATAACCAGGTGGACCAAAGAACATCTGAAACTGCCCACACGCTTTGGTTCCATATCCCATAAACTGCCAAGGGTTATCCTGTGTCAGAATCACTTCACATGGATGAGTTTGCCCTGAACATGGCAGAACTCCTGACGCAGTTTGCAGTACCACAGTGTACTGGACTAGCAAGCGCAAGACAGCCTGGCTACCGTATGGAAGTGCAAAATGTCCTCAACAAAAGGAGCACCAGAGCTGAAAGAAGAAGAGAAACTTTCTGCTCGTCACGTTGTCACTGGGCCCTCAAAGTTTTACCTTTCAGTGCTGTCACTGGCCAGGCCAGGCTTTTCCTCCTTGTGCTCAGTGCCGCTGCTTGACCTGTGAAGGCTCCGACGCGAGTGCTTGCGTCGTGGCTGGTCCCTCTCTGGCATATCATCCTGCTCCAGAGCCTCGTTCTCCACGTAGGGATAGGCCACCAGGTTAATGTAGCCATCACTGTCTCCCTCAAAACAGACAGATACCACACCTGCCAGAGAGAAGTGACATATCGGTTCTGTTTCCCAGTGGAGGGAATACATAACCACTAGCACCCAAATGTTCAACAGGAGAGAGGACAATGTAGCTCACAGGGCAGCAAAGCAAATCCAGAGCAGTGAAAGGAGGTTCAAGGCTACAAGAACCCAAATGTTGTTAGCACAGCACAGAGGAGAAATCCCCCAAATAGTGCTCTGTGTCGCTACCTGATCGAACAGTCAGCAGCAGCAGGGGAAGCTTTGCCACCCACAGGAAATCAAGGACAAAAGCGCAGCTGGTAGGCTGAGGGGTGGGATTATTTCCTTCCATTCAGTCTTGCAGCAAATGTCGTCAAACTGGAGAAAGTAAAGCACAGTCTACCAAGATGTTGAACGGGGCGAAGCATATAAAATATGTATCTAGTTAATTTGGGTAAGTATCTATGTCCTGCAGAAGCGTTCCTGCTGTTGATGTCCTCCAAGCTCAGAAGACACTCATCCCAACAAAGAGGAGGTCGGGGAAAAAAAAACAGGAGGCCTGCATGGATGAACAAGGAGCTCCTGGACAATCTCAAACAGAAAAAGGAAGCCTAAAGAGGGCGGAAGCAAGGACTGGTAGCCTGAGAGGAATACAGAGAAATTGTCCAAGCAGCCAGGGATCAGGTTAGGAAAGCTAAAGCCCAGATAGAGTTACGTCTGGCCAGGGGCATCAGAAGCAACAAGAACAGCTTCTATAGGTATGCTGGCGACAAAAAAAAAGACTAGGGAAAAGGTGGGCCCTCTCAGGAAGGAACGGGTGACCCGGTCACCTGGGATATAGAGAAAGCTGAGGTACTCGATTTTTTTTTCCCCTCGGTCTTCACCAGCAAGTGCTCTAGCCACACCACCCAAGCGACTGAAGGCAAAGGTAGGGACTGGGAGAACGAGGAACTGCCCACTGTGGGAGAAGACCAGGTTCGAGACCACCTAAGGAACTGGAAGGTTCACGAGTCCATGGGACCTGATGAGATACATCTGCAGGTCCTGAGAGAACTGGCAGATGAAACTCCTAAGCCACTGGCCATCATATTTGAGAAGTCATGGCAGTCTGGTGAAGCTCCCGCTGACTAGAAAAGGGGAAACGTAACTGGCACTTTTAAAAAGGAAGACTGGTAAACTAGAGGCCAGTCAGTCTCACCTCTGTGCCCAGCAAGATCATGGGGCAGATCCTCCTGGAAACTCTGCTAAGGCACATGGAAAACAAGTAAGTGATTGGTGACAGCCAAACATGGCTTCACTAAGGGCAAATTGTGTCTGACAAACCTGGCGGCCTTCTGTGACAGGGTTACACATTGGTGGAGAAGGGAAGAGCTACTGACATCATCTACCTGGACTTGTGCAAACCATTTGACACTGTCCTGTACAACATCCTTGTATCTGAATTGGAGGCACATGGATTTGACAGATGGACCACTCTGTGGATAAGGAATTGGCTGTATGGCCACACTCAAAGAGCTGCAGTCAACGGTTTAATGTCCAAGTGGAGACCAGTGATGAGTGGTGTTCCTCAAGGGTCAGTACTGGGACTGGTGCTGTTTAACATCTTTGTTGGCAACATGGACAGTGGGAGTGTTGGAATTAGATGATCTTTAAGGTTTCTTCCAACCCAAACCATTCCATGATTCTATGACAAGGACATCGCTGGCGAAGGAGGAGTGTGCTTTCCCTGCTAAAGGAGCTCTCTAGCATCTCAGCTATGAAGAACAGAGCTCTGAGGCTGAGGTGACACCTGCCACTTATTGCAAGTCAGCCAGCCTTGCAGAAAAGGGATCTGCAAACTCCCAAGCATTAAAAACAGGGGGTCCTGGAAGTAAAACTACCTCAGCCAGGTGCAGTCAAGCAGGACTATTTGTGTCCTGTCCAGTTTTACCTTCTGAAGGATGCTGGAAAGCACCATAGTCCAAGGGAAGGTATAGATCTTTCACAGCACAGACTGTGGATATATAGCTGGCCAGCCACCGAGCAGGACAGCTGACGCTTCTTGTTAGGGCTGACATCTTCATCTTTGGGACTCCCTCAGCCCTGAAAATGAGGCTATCAGCACATGTCCCAGCTTGCAATGGCCAAAATCTTTCATTAGCTTGTCACCAGTATTGAACAGTTGCCAGGAGTATCAGCTGCTAGATGCACAGAATCAAATGATTCATCACAAACGTGAGGAAACCGTGCCCTGCTCAGTTCATGCAGGCCATCACGTTACTGTCCTTCCTTTTTCCTTATCTGCACACGACAATACTAACACGGTTCAGGTGGCTCAACACAATTTCAGAGCAGTTCAGGACTCCAGCATGTCACTACATAAATGCCACTCCAAGCGCTCTGGCTGCCCGGACATGCTTCCTCACGACACCCCTGTGGAAGGGCAAGCTTACAGTAACACCTGAGTGCTCAGACAGGAAATATCATCCCCAATATTCTCCTCCCTCAGGACAGTAAGAACGATATCTGTGACTATCAGGAAACTGCACGGGACTCTCGGGTGAAGTCCCACACTGGGGTGGAGACACTAGAAGTATCCGACTCCATCTGGACTATGAGCTTCATCAGTTTTAAACACATGTCCCAAGGAAAGCCTGACACCATATCAATTCTACTAACTACATGGGCTTCAGCTGAGATTTCTGATGGATCACTAGAGCACCGTATGGCTCCAGAGTGGCTTGAGGGTACAAGAGGACCTGCCTGTTGGTGAGCGCATCTTTCATTCACGCCCTGCATACACAGGTAGGTAAACTGACACTGCTTTGAGACCTTCAGGCTGCAGCCAGATCAAATGGCAAGACCCTGAACAGATGGTGGTCCCAGCTGTCTGTGAAGCACTGTCCTCCCAATGCCACATGGTGACAAAGAAGCAGAGGCAATAGGAACACTGAGTCCCCCAGAAGGCTACCTGCCAGTGTCACCATCCTGAATAGAAACACACATGGCCGAAAGCGTATCAAGCTTCTGAAAGATACAGATGAGCTGCCGACCTCCTGCAATGATACAGACACTGGAAAATTCCATTCCTTCAAAGTGGCTCGGGACAAGGCTTCACCTCAGCACTGGGAAAGCAACGCTTCCTGCTTCAACAGCTTTCTGATATGGGCCCATAAAACAGATGGGACGAGGAAGCAATAAATTACAGGACTGGAATGTGCAAATACTCAGTATATGATCTAACTTCATTTGCTCAAGGTCAAGACTGTAATTGACAATAATTTGGTAGTAAAATTACTTCAGTTACACATCTGTAACCTTAAGCTTCAGACTGCAACTGTCACACTGCATATTCTATGCCCAGAAAGAGGAGCACATTAAGCTCTGCATGCCTACAAAAAGACTTCCTCCTTTCCAAGTGCTGCTATCAAATTGCTACCTGCAAAAGAGAAAGAATTAAAAGCAAGAAATAAAATGACACCAATAGACAGAAAGACATCAGGAGCTGCAGGAAAAGGAGAAGGCTGGTACTTGAAGCATGTAACTGCATTCTGGGAATGACAACGTGCCTCACCTTTGTACTCAGGTGTGAACTCCTTCATTTCTGGGGGCAGAGATTCATAGAAGCGCTGTTCTCTGGTAATGAGGGGTTTGCAGACAGTATGGTCGTCGTAGCGCATCATGCTGCTGTGGCCGCCCACCTGGTGAATGAAAGGCTCCAGCAGGACCCCCCGGTCTCCAGATCGAGTGGCATTCTTGCCATACTTGCCCACTTCCATGGTTTGACAAACACACATTGCGTTGGGCACCAGTTGCACTCTTGGAGCATGGGGAGAGCCACATGGGCTGGGAGGGGTAGATCAGCAGCGGTCAGGCAGCCACAGGGGGGAAATCCTGGCAATCTGCTTCCTTACGATGATCTGAAAAAGCAAAGGAGATTCCTGTGAACAGAGAACCAGTTGCGTTCACTCCCTATTTTCTAGGAAAAGTTTGTTATTTATTTATATCCACAACTGCTCCTCTTCTGTTCTCTGTTTACATTCCACTTGTTCCAGTACACTCCTCACCACCTCTTTAGTCTTACAGGTAAACACACAGTCATTTGGGGGCAGTCTCATCTGTAGCTTCTCCAACAGGGCTGACAGGAGACAGGGAAAGGAGGAGATACGAGTATTTTGAGCCTCCTATCTTTGGAAAATACTATTTCCTTCTTTTAGTTCATTTTATCAGTAAGGCAACGTGTTAATCAAGCACAAACCTCAAGCTACAGCACAATTAAAACCAAGCCCACACCAGCCTATCAGTAACAGTGACAGGACTAACACAAGCTGAACAAACACTTCAAGAATCCGAATTCCACTCCTTGTGCCTCTGCATTTTTAACATCTGAAAGACTAAGTGATTCCTGTTCACCTCCTACCCTAACACTGTTTCCTCCTCTTCTGACTCTCTTCTCTTCAAGCTATGACATGAAAGACTCTTGGAATAAGTAGGACACGCTCGTTCTGTCGCTGTGTGTATGCTATATCTGAATGGATTCCCCTCAGATTCTCTCCTTTATTACTCTAAGCCCTTCAGGACAACAACTATTTCCTGATGCTTTCACAGCACCTACATGCACAACAGACCCCCTGATCTCCAGAGATAGACAAGAGAGATTGCTAAATCCAAGTGAGATTAGAAGTGCTTTGGAGAAGACAGACGCTCTTTTAATGTTTGCAGAGTGCCCGGCACAGCCACAGGATGATGGAAAAGCCGTCCAAATTTTCTCCAGATGATTTGCCCTTCCCAGCTTAGATCATAGCTGCTCCTGAGGCTGCTGGAGAAAACACCACAGGATTGCCTCACAGCGATGAGTTATCCAAAGTCCCTGTGCTACAAGAACCATATGGTGACTACAGTTTCTGAATTCATCAAATTTCCAGTTTCTTAGCACAGCCACAGCCGAGGGCAATAATTTAAGAGCTGAGGGATCTTGGAGGCCTGAACAAGGGACACAGTTCAGGCTGTTCCTCATCTGGCCACGGGATGTCTCCACAGCTACACAACACTGCCAGGCTGAGGGAAGTTCTGGATGAACACGGGCTCTTCTCCCTCCCCTCCAATTCAGTCATGTAAGAGGTGCAGCTCAAGAGATTCAAAAGGAAGGTTGATACTTCAGAACATGTTTAACCCAATTTAACCCAAAAGCTCACCGCAACAGGACAACGCTTCTCTCTCCCTGTCTGTACGTTCCTGCTTGCTTCCTCACACTGGATTTTGGGATAGTATCAGTGTACGTACATTTGAGTTGAACTACCTCACTGATCCGATGGAAAACATTTCCTTTTGTGGTTACATGACCACACAACTACATTCAGTGTAAGAGGAACAAGATGAATATTCAGCTGGCTTTTAAGGGGGGGGGGGGGGGGGGGGGGGGGGGGGCAGGGAATAAGAAGGAAAAAAAACACAACACAGATGGTCCCTCTCTGTAGCAACTCATATCAAAGCCTCTTGTCTCCTAAACTCACTCACAGCCTAAGTCATACCACAAAGACAAAAACATGCTGTGGATTTCTCTCCTCCCTCTTATTTGTTTTATCAACAAGAAGAAATTTCAGCAGCAGAGGCTTGCTTACATCATATACATTTTAGTTTGGTTTAATGGTAGTTAATATCTGAGAACAAGCAAGGTGGCAGCATCTGCAACAGATCAGTACTTTGCAGATTTCAGACAAATGCTTTACAGACTTAAATCTCTCCTTGCTGACAGCTTTGTCTTGGATTTGGTTTCTTTTATTTTGCCAACAACTAAAGCAGAGTTTTCAGTTATTCCAAACAATATATGGGACAAGTTTAACTTCGCACCTTCCTGTAGTTCTTGGGACAAGCTAGATTAAGAGATTCATCTGCGTGATAATGGTTGTTGCAACGCTCAGGAGACATGAAAGTGATTCTCAGGTCTGGTACTAGCCCCAGTTTTCACTGAAAGCCAATCAAAGTCTCTCAGGGTCTCAGTTTTGCCAGTGACAGAACTATTATCCATCCTTTAGAGAAGGGGGGCAATCTAAGCAGACCCATTAGTTTCACACACCTTCATTAACTTCAGATGGAGATCACAAACACTCAGGCAGACACATGCACCCCCCGCAAGGTCCATGCGGACTGTTCTCGCAACCAGGAGTACCTCAGCTATGGCCTACAGGCAGATTTTGGCCATCAGAGCAAGAGATGTGAACCCTTGGCCTACCTTCAGCAGCCTTCTTTCCTAAAGGTGAGCAACAACTAAAACCATGCCACCTGAATTATTCTGAGGACAGCAGCCATCCACTCTGCGGAATCCCTCAAGCCTTCTCCACTACATGGCCTACAGATACTTGTGAGATGACTGCAGTTGTCCAAGGGTTCCTGGGCAAGTGGCAATGAGAACAGGCTGCAGCCATCAAGAAGTGCCCCAGGCTCACTGCCAAGTACCCCACTGCCCCCAAGAATACTCAACACGACAAGTTTCAGATGTGCAGTCACACCTGTGATGGAGCGACAGCCACAACGAATATGTTCTGCAGCCATTATGCCAGAGAAGGAGCCAGGCACCAAGCGGGAGAGAATCCAAACTCAGTTACGACTGCTCCACACATTCATCCACACACTCTAAAGAAAACAGCAATATAGCAAATATTTTCCCATGTACAAGTGAATGTGAGAAAAAAAATACTTTGTGGCAAGTAGCGTTTCAGACAACATTTTAAAAGAGGAAGCTATCTACAGAGCTTGAAAAACAGACACTTTATAGCTCAGATACAGCTTAGTGGTTTTCATCAGATTAACTCAAAGTAAACAGTTGTTACTAAACATGGACACTACCCACAAAGACAGAAGAATCCCAGCAGTTTCAAACAAGTATAAGGCAGCAAACTATTTGAAGGCCTAAATATTACTCATCCTTTCTCTGTTAAACAACGGCATGGGTTCAACTATTTTAGCTGGCTTATAAAAATCAGAGTCCTTCCAATTATTCTGTAAAATGCAGTGCACAGTCCACAGAACAGCTTGAGGGAGACCAGTTCATCCAAGCAGATCCTTTAGGTATGGTCCAACACCACCACTGTAGCTCAAACAGCAGTAAAATATTCATGCTGGTTTAGCGTCCCTCCTTCCAGCAGACTGATCTATAGTTAGCAAGACAGATCGTCCATCAAGCCCGAATTGCGAGAGATGGCAGTGGGGTTCAAGGGTAGAGTTATTGCTGACTACAGAAGGACATACCACATCCCGTATTCCATTATTCTCCAAAATAAAAAAAAACCTCTTGTACTAGAAAAGAATTTTCTCTATCGTATTTAAGTTTAGATGCCTGTCCGTCAGTGTATCTGCTCCAAGTTTGAACCACATACCTCACTGTTCAAACACTTTTCAGGAGGATGGGCATAAAGAAAAGCAATAAGCTGCGTTTTCTTGTAGTAATACACAAATTATTTCCAAACAAAAGCTAGAAAGACAAAAAACATAACTCTGCTCTTCCTAACTGTTAAGTGGGGTAAAGCCTGGGCCCCCAGTACCAACATTACCCTCCAGCAGAGCACATGCCCCTGCATGGAAACAAACAGTGCCGTGCTCTTGAAGACCCAGCCAGAGTACTCAAACATTACTGAACCCTGGCTGAAGACTACCAATGTCTTACCAGACCATCACCAGAATCAAGGAGATGCCTGCTCCTGCCAGTTCACAGCGCCAGAGCAGCGCCACCTGAGGATGCCAGCACAGGAACAAGGGAGTAGGAAGAGCAGGGATGTTCTCTCTTTGATGGTGCAACTTAAGGTGACAGGGAAACTAGCCTCAGAAGTCACCACACACTTGAGAGGTGGGGGCAGAAAGCTGCGCTGCAATGGCTGTGAGAATTACTGCAGACCGCACCACGACGCTGACATTCCCACTCTTTATAAGCCATCTTGTACTGGAACACTGGCTATGCTTCATGACTCACTAGTAAAGCCATTTTCCAAAACAAAAAGGAGAATAAACATTTAAAACTGTGATGTATCAGACAGCAAGAAAGCTGACTGCATTAAGCACTGTTGACGCATCTCTTCCCTGTAAGCAGCTTGCATATCCATCTTTCCAGCAGCGCCTTGCTGCGGCTCCTAGGACTGTGGCCAGCCCTCAGGACCTGCGGCGCTGAAGACTGAGGCAGATGGCCACTGACGATTCTGGAGCCGGGCCACAGGTGGGGGATAAATACCAACCTCAAGGTCACACTGACAAAAAGCTGGATTTTCCCTTCACAACCCCAAAGCAGTCAGGAGCAAAGCACAAGAATACAAAACAGCAGTATACCAGGCAAAAGGACTACAGCATCTGGCCAACAGATGCCTGGCAACTGGTTTTTGTGAGAGCTAGTCTTGTTGGCAAAGAGCAGAAGCAGCTAGCATCCGTGCTGAAAAGCATGGTGTTTTCCAGTCATGCTGGACTGGGTGACCCAACTTCTACAGAATAAAATCCAGTCTAAAGGAAAAAAAAAAAAAAAAAAGCATCTCCCAGTGCACTATGAGATCAGCTCCCCAGCACAAAAGCTGACCCAGAGGCCTGAGACATGTCTGTCTAGTCAGCAGAAAATGGAGATGACCCCTGGGACCTGGGCAGAGAACACAACTCTGCAAGAACCTGAGGCAACATTTAGGACGTAACCAGAAACATTTGGCCAGCCCGGTATCCAGGAAGCTACGAGACTTCCTAGCCTGCTTGAGCACACAGCTTTGAATCCCGAGACTCCCCCTGCATCTTTTGTCCAACACTTGAACTATTACCAAATACAGCCCTTTTTGGGCACGCTGCCCTCACCAAGGCAAAGTGTGGCTCTTCAGATCAAAGCCACATAGAGTATGATCCTTATGCATACACCAAAAGCAAAACTGAAGTTTTAGGGAAAGCTGCTGAGGAAGAGAATGCCAACAGCGAGGCTGGTGGAGGAACTGCAATAAACACGGCCCCAGAGAGGACAACAGCCACTAATAGGTGTGCTCCACCCCACGGCACTGAGTTGAACAAAAGCAGTCTTCCTTCACCTATACTTTCCCTGCCCCAACAACAGGGCACAAATGCACCAACCGCTGAAGCATGCGCAAGGAAAGAGCCATGCCTAATTTAAGTTAGAGCTTGATTGAACTTACAGAAAGGACCACATGGAAAAGAAAATTAAGCTTGTAATACGAGTCCTTAGGCATACTCTGTCCTTCTGTCTCCTAGAGATCCGAAGGAAGACCGTGCCATACGTATATCACACTAATTACAAATCTTCAGCACTTCTGCCAGTAGCCTGAGAGACCAAGAATTTTCTTCTCTTCCTAAGAAAGGAGCGGAAGCCAAGCCTTTTCAGCTTTCTGAAGAAAGGCAGGCTGAGCTATGCAGCTTTAACCATGGCTGGAACGCCTAAACCACTCGTTAAAACCAGTACCTAAGATCTGGGGTTAAAGAAGGCTTTTTCCTTAGAGGCCAGATTAGCAGGAATTGCAAAGGCCCTTCTGCTGTCACCTATGTATAAAGCGCAGCATGCTATCAAGCAGGGATAAGCAAGATTCCTTGCCAGGGATCTAGACCCAGGGCTCAGACAATACCTGTTTTCTCACACTGGCATGCCACAGCAGTAACTTCTCTTTTTTTTTTTATTTTTTAATGCCAAGCCTGAGTGCACAACAGTGTGTAGTGAACGTCTGTCACATTTGACAACATATGGAGCAGATTCACAAAGCATTGCAGAGCACATCTGCCATGCAGCTGTCTGCAAGTGAGAGTAACCAAAGCCGGGGCTCAAATACCTTCTTCTATCTTGTACTCCTATTCGGCCTGATGCTGAAAAAGCTGTCATTACTGTGATAACATCAGGCTGGGGAGCAGGAGAGGACTGCACGTAACAGGGATGATGTCAGCTGATTTAATTCCTTTGCTGCTCTTTTCTCCAGACTTCCCCTTCTTCACTGGAGAAATGCAGCGCATTGGCAGGAGGGCACAGGCTGCCTGGCGACCTGCCAGTCCTTGTCACCACTATCAGTGTCACTGCAAAGGGGAGGCTGGAGGAAGGTCCAGCCACGGTCAGGTCATCACCACTCTTTCCTCTCCAGTAGGCAGGGAGGATGAGCAAGAGGGAGCCGAGCTGCTGAGTCCTGCTGCACCTCGCCGCAAATATACCCTACCTAAGTAAAGGGCACCTTTCTTCTCTGTTCAGAAGCACTGGCTTCAGTCCAAGCCTGAGAGTTTCCATAGCAGCAAGACCTGATGGAATACGTATATTAATGTTAACAAAAGGTTGCTTTATCAGTACCGGCCCAGAAGATTTTCTTCCAAGCATGTGCCTAGGAGAGCAGGGTCATCCAATATCAGCTTTGCATTTTATAGGAGAAATGAGAATAACACATGCTTTCTAGAGAAGAGCTTTGGGAAGATCAATGCTTGTGAGGCCTCATTGCTCAGCTTTCTGTGAGCTAATTTCTGGCTTCTCTTCATCTCATTTACAAAGCGGAAAAAAGTCTCTGCTGGATACAGGTTATTTTTAAACTATTCCAATGCAAGCACTGCCATTCAGCACAGCTCTCAGATCCAACAGTCCGAGACAATTAGCAATTACTTTCAACAGTCACGAACCATAAGGAACCAACCTAACCCACTACGAAAAGACATTTCTTGAATTCACACTAGCGAAGGGGCTCATAGCCGAAAACTGTAGTCCTTGCAATCATGAAGGGGCAGGGGAGGGAGGAAAAAAACTCACATCAATCCCACTGAAGAGGTTTGGCTCAAAGACTAACTTGGAAATAATCTGTAACTCAACTTCTAGACTGAATAAGCAGAAGGAACGATTTGCCTTGAAATCTTATGTTTAAAGTTTTCATTAATGCTGGTAATAAGGCATACCTGCTCTTCAGTCACAGACCTTAGCCTCCTCCCCAAGAGTGAGGCTTAAATAAACCCTAAATAAACCCACATCCCTAAGGAAGGCCTGAAGGACTGAAGGATCATCCAGGTAACTCCACCCAAATGCCTCCCCAGTAGGAAAACAATGGAACAGCTATGCTGAGTTCAGCATGAGGAGTACGTTCAGAAACAATACACTTTCATGTCAGCTGTGGGTACCAAATTCTACAACCTCAACAGCATCAGAAGGTGGGACGGATGAGCAGGTAAATGCACCACGCTGATCTGCTGACACTGAGACAATGAGTCAGAGCTGGTGATGCTTGTGCTGAACCAGAGGACAAACACACCACAGCAAGCCACTGCTGGCAGAGAAAAGGAAGGTGCGATTTTGTGGTAACGTGCACAGATGGATGGCACTGGGTAGGACTGCTCAGTGCCAGGGAGGGCAGCCCCATCAAAGAGATGAGAATCCACCACAATCAGGCGAGTGGCAGTATCGGGTTGGTGCCACAACAGAGGGAACAGACAACTGGCACCTCCTAAGTAAGTTCTTACCTCATCTCCTGGTTAAAAATGCCCCAGAAGTCCTTGGAGGTGTCAAGGCCAGAGCCAAGGAAGTCAGTTTGGCCTGACCACCTACAGCATAACTGCTGGCTCCCGAGCTGGAAAGATGCTGTCGTCATAACACTTGTGCAAGCACCTCTGGAGCTTGAGCTCCCACTCACACCCCCACAACAGACTTGACAATTAGGAATGGTTGTGCACCTTAGGCTGGTGTCCCTCAGGCTCCCAGCCAGTAACAGACACCTGCCAGGCTGGTAGGAAGACAGGACAAGATCCTCCCCACTTGTGTAAGAACAAGAGGAAACCTCCAGCAAAAGCACCAAAAGCCCAGAAAAGGGAAGTACTTGTGCAGTACAGTTTTCAAACAAAATCAGTTTTCAGGCTTGAGAGGCTGGTTGACAGGAACAGAAAAGAACAGTCGATGTGCTGCATCTTACACCTGCCACACACAGAAAGCAAAGAGCAGAGGCCAAAGTGAGGATTCTGCAACAGGAAAAAGTCGACTCCCCCGACTCAAGAGCAAAGGCACACATATCCTTCACTTCCAGACCATATGTGGCCTGCCAAAGAGAAAGAAGGGGTGTTTTCTGGCTCTTTGCCCTCCACCATCTCATAAGGAATCCTCAGAAGATAAGGGAAAAACAAGAGGAAAAAACAAGACCTAGCCAGAAAAAAAAAAAGTCTAGTTGAAATTAAAAGTCAAGCAAAAAAAGTATAATCTACCTGCACTTTGTCGTTTTTTCCTGCTTTCAGAATGTGTAAAAACATTGGTTTAAGGAAGAAAACCTAGGTGAACTGCTAGGCCTCCAACTCTCTCATAGGGAAAGGACAGTCAAAAAACACACCAAAAGCTTGGTCTGAAAAAGGAAAAAAGTGTGTGTTGATACTTTATTCATCCACCACACTCCCTCTAGTTCGGTAAAACAGGGCAGATTTTGGGGTGGAGACAACCGCTTGTCTTGATTGCTCTTTAAAGTGATCCTCCACAATGAAACCAACTCCATCCAAATGCCTGGCTTTAAAAAAAAAAATACCCAATATTATGTTCAGATTTCTTTTGGCACTTATTGAGCCAAATCGGTTTCTAATTCCTCCTTCAGTTATTTCTTCAGCCCTTGGTTACACAGGCAATCCTTTGACAGTTGCACCAGCACGAGCAGCACACTCTCACTCAACTCTGCTGTGCTGGTACAACTGTTTGCAGCCTCACCATGAATCAAATTAGGGATCTGATCGCAGTTAAAAATAAACCAGCACTTTGTTTTGGTTTTTTTAAGGATTACTTTTCAACCCAGGTCAGATCCCCAATCTATTGTGCAGCTGTACAAACAGTTGTATCAGCACGAGGTGCCTGAATTGCTGATGGTTATCCTTGTGCCTAAAGCCAACGTTTGCATTCCCAGCTCACCTCTTATTTCATGGCTGCTGTAGAACAGGATTACTTACTAAACTGAACACGTAGGGTATTTTATTGCCGCAGCTCGCAACCGCGTGGAGGGTCTCTTTAATGAGACAAAATGAGGTCACACTGATGAGTATCCTACAAGGAAGGCATGGCTACTGAGCTCCCTTGAGCTGTTGCTTGTCCTAAATTATATGTCATTTTTGCAGTCTGCATGCTGAAATAAATATAAAAACATGACTAATAAAGTCACTGATGCGAATGAACAGCTTTGGGCCAAATTCTGAAACAAAACTCTCCTGGAAATTGCATAACCATTAACTAACTTGGTGATCTTCCATTCAGAAAATTCAAGCCTACGTGACACGCAGATTCCCATCAATTTGGAGACCGTGACATCCAAGGAGCAGGGAGTA
This sequence comes from Pluvialis apricaria, assembly GCA_017639485.1. Taxonomy (NCBI): domain Eukaryota; kingdom Metazoa; phylum Chordata; class Aves; order Charadriiformes; family Charadriidae; genus Pluvialis; species Pluvialis apricaria. The sequence goes on from CM030016.1 coordinate 22,421,332, forward strand.
AAGCTGCAGTTTTGGTAAATCTTCAATTGCAGCCAAATTTTGATTTTAACAAGGAAATACAAAAAGAAAGATGGAAAACCAAAATAAGCACTAACCAATGATGAAATGCTAGCACGCTTTAGAAAAGACCATGAGAGAAACAGACTGAAGGTTCTTTTCCCAAATTACCAGCTCAAATACTGTTTGAAACAAAATCAACTGCAAATACTTCCCATTTGATGGCTGCTTGGCAACCTACTGGAAAGGACTTGGTTCTCAGTTCTCCGCTTTCAGCTGGTGACAGGTATCCACATCAGACACACACCATTATGTAAGGCCTTCTCATTGAAAACAAGGCACAAAAGACTGAATAACCATTAAGATTTGACTTCTGGAACAGGGTAGGAGGTATGTTAATGATACAGCTTCAGGAAACAGGATTTCTACAGTTTCTGTTGTGTCTGCTCTAGAAGGCAAGAATCACAGTTTCAAAGCTGTTCAGCAGCCTCCTTTTGTAGATGTTGTTGAATCAATCCATGAGGACACCGAAAACTAACAAAATTAGTATTTGGCAAATCTTACCCTTCATTCCTTAACATGCATCCCAGGGTATAGTTCCATGACAGCTTAAATAAATCTAAGTCAGTGCTCTTCAAAACCATCCTCTCTCCTGAGTCAGCACTGGCACTCACCTGATCCTGCTCAGAAACTAGCCTGGCAAAAAAGTTAACTCAGAAAAAAAAAAAGTTGTTTTTGCCAATGTGGTTTCCTGAACTGGTGTAGTGCCAGCACCCAGCAAAAGTAAAAGGGGAGAATCATCCAGCAGGGCAAGGGCAGGCAGAAGAGTAGCAGTGCCAATTTCATTCAGCTTCAACTGTCCTGCAATCGTGCGCTCAGAGAACAGTCTCACCCTGACTTTAAAGAGATAGGAGTTGCTGCTCCCAGCAGAAAGATCACTCAACTTTTTCATCTCTCTCCTGACATCATCTTTACACCAGCATCAGCACTCTCGCAGACAGCTAGATTAAGTACCCGATCTGGTAGGAAACTAAAACAGCAATATATATAACACAAAATAAAAAGCCTTTCTTTTGATGCTGGATCAGGTCCCTAACAGATCTGACCATGTGGTTCAACAATCCCCCTAGCATCAAAAGAAGAGAGAAAGTGGGACCCTGTGACTAAAGGCAAGATGAGGAAAGGCTGAAGTTCAACTTCAAGTGACTGTGAAGCTGCACGCTTACTCAACATAGACAAAATATCACAACAGGACTATGTAACATTTATACAAAAATGCTTTTGTACAAAAGATTTAAGTTGTACATAAAAAAATCAACAGACCTAATTCTTCACGTTTTAATTTTCCACAACACACCATTAATACTTAAAATGCCCCATTTCCTCAAAAATAAATCTTTAATTTATTTGTTCGCAGCATTACTTTCAGAGCAAAAGAGCGACTAAAAATATATAGGAGAGAGTGAGAAACGGCCTGTTGTGATTAACTAGGGCATGACAAACAGCAGCAGCATGTGCAAGCAGTACTGGGGAGCAAAGCCAGGAGGAACGGTGACAACAATATTATACAAGCAACATTGATTCGTTAAAAACAAAGAATTCTTAGAAACTGCTGCCTGGGTTATGTTCAAGGCTCTCTTTACCTTGGTTAAACTATTAAGAAAGTCACTTCAGAATGTTGACCACTCCTGCACGACCAAGCCTTTTTGGAAGCAAGAGCTGATCCACCTAAAGGGCTTTACGTAGGAAACCACTGCAACAGTTACTGTGAAACGATCCATAATCAAACTGGTTTCAGCAGTAATGCACGCAACTTAAGTGCAGGTACTACCAGCGTAGTCGTCAATCAATATACCAGAGCTCCCTCTGTGCTGTCATACTCAGAAAGCGGAAAGCCTCACCAGGTACGTTGCAGTGACACGAAAGGTGACATGAAGCATGAAGCTGCAATTTGTCCCCTGCCTCATCACAAAAGAGGTCTTGTGCCATAACAGCTCTGAAAGCTGCATTATGTACCCCTCATCTGCTGGAGACTAAACACTTCACCATTCACTGTGCACTGCAATACCTTAATGCTGGTGACATTATAGGGTCTTCTCAGAAGAATTTTGCTTGTCCATAAGGTGTTTTTCACAACTTTAACCTGACACCCACTTCCACATGATCAACATCTGTTTTAGCTAGCTCTTGTCACTGCTTGTAACACCTAACTCTGGGCAAATGGTGGATTCCTGGAAGACCTAAGTTTTGGCTCCAAGATACAGCAAATTCAATTTCTGCTTGTCATCTTGCTGCCACTTGGAGGACAACACACTCAAAGAGCAGTCTGGGCTACTTGCATAGACAATTCACTCCTCCAACATTCAGAGTTAAAGCGTGGCTGCCTCTTGAATAAGCAGCAAGTTTCCAGCATTACTGTACTTAGACAATCTTGCAGAAAAAGTAGGTCTTTTCAAAGAAAAGAGTACGTCCATGACCAAATGCTACAACATCTCTGTTCCAACAAATCATTAGAATATCATAAATCAGAAGAACTTTATCTTAATAAATTCTTGACTGCTGTCATTAACATTAGAAGCATTTCTCTTTAAATATCAAATACACATATTAAAGGACTTTTAAAACATTAAGAAAATTCAGTAAAGCCATCATTTAGGACTGCATTTAGACGCCTGAATTTCTCCCAACTCTTCAATACAAGTAAAATACGGGTGCGACAAAAGAAGGCAAAGGTAAAACTGCGGTGAAGCTGCAGGGTGCTAAGCAGAAGCACACGGTCCCATTTAGATCAAAGCAAGCTTTAAATGTCTCATGAGTAATAGACTAGTATCTGTATGGAGTAAGATTTCATAACGCTGTCACATAAGATTATCAACCCATATACACAAGGCCGTCTTCTGGCAGGTAGTCTCTGCTTGTGCAAACCTGAGGCAGTAGGAGTTTTACAGAGGTCAAGACTCTTGCAGGATTCATCTAGATCTATTTCCCACTGCTGTGAGATGAAATATGAAAAAGGGAGAGAAATTGATCACAAAGAAGCAGAGCTTTGCACAGGGGTTGTTTCTCACCCCACAAAAGGTGACCTCCCAAAGCCTCTTTGACTCTCCTCTCCTTTAAGAGGATTACGAATCTTACCCTTGGGAGCCCTCTGCTCAGCTACTGGCCCACTGATACTACACATTAATACTACGTCTTGTCCCTTCATTCTTATCAGCAGAGAGATATTAGAAGAATTTATAAGGTCACCGCTCAAAGATCAGGACTTTAAAAGGAGTCCCTAATGCAAGCAGGGAAAGCCACAGCCACTGGCATTCGGTAGGGTTTCTGCTTTGTGGCTGCCGCGTGCCCAGCTGCAGGTCTGCTTAGTGCAGATCAATTCAGCTTATTTGCACATGCAGGCTACTGACTACCCTTGGAAGCAGAGGTTTAACCAAGGAACAACTCAAAACCAGAGATCATCATATGCTAAAGAATTAGGGCAAGTCTAGAGAACGCGGTTCACAGCTCGCGCACAGACAGTACCATACCAAAGCAAAAGTCTCAGCGAGCACTAAGCCCAGGTGTGTTTTCAAGAAGCGAGGAGCAGCAATGCATTGCAAGAACACACTGGCATCTCAAATGGAAAGCCAAGGAGGAGACTGCAACAAATTCAATTAAATAAATCTTTGTTTTTCACAGACACCAGGAACCAACAATTTGAGGACAATTTCCCCCCCATTCTTTTGGTTTTTGCACCTTCTAACAAGATGCCATTTGGACAGTTCTGAACAGAGTCTATGAAGCAAGTCCTGAATGATTGATCCCCACACAACAGTAATCAGGAATCATTTCACTTGCCACTTAATAGCGCACAGATGTGAAGCAATCTCTTCTGCAATGCAGGTGAACAGATGTGCTTTTTCCTTCATAAAGTAATCAAAGTCAAAATACATTATGAATTCCATAGTTACGAGAACTGCGAAGACTAGACCTGAAGAGAAACCTTAACAGGTAGGAACACATTGCCAGCAAGGACGCAGGATCTCCGTGAATGGATATTTAGGATGAGATTAGGCACATATACAAGCTAATCTCAATGGATACAGTCAGTTCTGCTTTGGAACAAATGGTAAAATGTTCTCAGAAGGAAAAAAAAAAAAGTACGTGGCTAACACAATGGAAGATCTTCTCAGATGCATCTGTAAGAACGCTCCACAGTTTTGGCTGTTTCAGACTACACAGTGCAACAGCTAACTGAAGCCAACAGTGAAGGTTTTTAACCAATAACTGTACAGAGAAGCTACAGGGTTAACCACAGAAGCACAAAAGCCACAAGGAGCTAAACCCATGAAGAATTATTACAAAAGCTGTAAATGCAGAGGAGCTCAAATTACATTCCTTAAGCAGTTTTGATAAAGTAAGAAGTGATCTACAGCCTTCCAAGACACCATTAACTAAAAGACAAACATAAGCAGCTTGCGGTGAACTTGGATTGTTAGTATCTGTTCTTAACTTTTGAATTATGATGCTTTTAAAACAGAAAAAACAGCTTTGGTTAAAAAAATGTCAGTTGCTGCAGATAATTGATTTCCACAGAAAAACGCACAACTAGGACAAAACAGAACTTCTAATTGCTATTTTTAATTCTGCAGTGACAAAAAACCTCAAGACAAACATTATGTAAGACCATCAACCTCTTTGCTCATAACTGGCACCTTAATTTAGCATGCTACCACACTAGATAGCTTAAACTGAATTCTTAATGCCAAAGTGCACCACTGGCTGCAGCAAGGCAGTCATAGCAATAACGGAAAGGAAAAAAATTCCACAGCAAACATCATATACCAAAGTTTGAATTACAGTTCCTTGGCCACAAGCAGATATACCTGAGCCTGCCCAGCTCTAAAGAAACAGTGTTCTTTCCAGATCGATAATCCCAAAGAGATTATCAGATGCTCCCCAGTATTCTAGGAACACTGAAGAGAAATCAAAGCACGCAGTAGATCTGGACTGATGGAAAACCTCCAGGTCACCTTTTGTACTAGAAGGCGGGTCAAACCCAAAGAGGCTGTAACCTGCTGAAAAGGAAGGTACTTTACATTTTGAGCAACTGTTTTTCTTCTTTACAAACCAACCTCTCAGCATTCCACACACATCCTCCACGGCACTTAAGTCAGGTTTGACTTAAATCTCTAAGCCCACCATGTATTGTACTGAACTGTAGTTCAGTGGCTATCACTTATACACACACATGACTGAGGAAAAAAACAAAACAAGGTAATCTTGAAGAACATTCATGTCACCCGTCCCAAGAAGAAACAGATTAATCTTCTACACTGATAATACGCAAGACTGATGAATTTCAACCAGACAGCCTCTTAAATACTGTCTTCCATCCATTCTTATCACATTGTGGCAAAGAATGACATTCAGGAGGAAAACAAGACTGATTAAGAGCCTACTTTCAGAAGTTATCGTCCTGCTGTGTGGAAAGAGCTCTATGAATCACCAGTCCATCCTCCTCTGACTCCATTTACTCTTCAGAATTCCCTGATGTGCTTGAATTCATGCTCCACCCATCCAGACCGTAATGCCCCAACTTGCATAAAGGAATACTGTGGGAGACAGCATCAAAACACTCAGTTAACTTAAGCTAAATGGCCTCCAGTGCTCTTCCTCATCCACAAATCCAATTATTTTATCGCAGAAGACAATGAGGCGGGTCAGACACAACTTACCTTTGGTAAATCCATACTGACTGTTCCCAGTCACATTCCTTCACACGCCCAGAAAAGTGTACTAAAAGGACCTGAACCAGGACTGTCTCTGGGTCTGAAGTGAAGCTGACCAGCCTGTAGGTCCCTGGATCATCCTTTGGGCCTGTTTTGAAGACAAGGGCAACATTTGCCTTTGTCAAGTGATCAGAGACCTCCCAGCACCTCTGTGACTTTTCAAAGATGACCAAGACTGGCATCACTATGACACTGCCAGCTCAGCACCTCTGGGTGAAGCCCGCCAGGTCCCATGGACTCACACAGCTCAAATTCTCTCAACTAATCCCTCACTTTGTTTTCATTTGCTTCTGGTTGCCGTTTCCTCTCTGAATCCTGCCTCTAAACACAGGGGGCCGGGAGACCTTACCGCTGAAGACTTAAGCATAAAAAGCACTGAATACCTCAAACAAGCCTGTGCCAACTTCATTCAGCCACCTCATTCAGCCGAGTCTTTGTTTAGCCCTTTACTGCTGATGTAGAGGTAGAAGCCACCTCATAATTATCAGGGATGTTGTAATAAGCACTGTCCCGAGAGAAAGGAGCTGTTTCCACAATCCAAAGACAGAAACGCAGACTAACACTGCTGAGTTTGTTCTGTCTGTATTCCAGGTTGTCAAAGAAACCACAGGTCTCTCTGCAGGATGTAAAACCAACTTGCTGGAGAGTTGCATGACCCCATTTCTAAAACATTTGGCAAAAAAGTCTCCCTCTCACTGTCGGCCAGGCTGAGTGAATTTAGCAAAGGGAAGTCAGCTCTGTAAAGAGCAAACCTAGGCCCTCCTGAAAACCCCCAAGAAAGTTTCATGGAGAAGCTTCTTTTCAGCTTTAATTAAGAAGAAAAATCTAGGTGATGGAATAAGGAACTAAGACTTTTACCCAGTTAGATTCCAACAAGCTAGACAGCTCTAAGTATAGAAAAGGAGATGCTTTATGATGACTCCATATTCTCATGGTTTTTACATGTTTAATATCTCAGTGTATCAGATGAGGGGGAACGGCAGGAGAAAACTCAAAGCCTTTCCAATGCTCCCCAAGAGAAAGGAGAACCAGAAGATACAAAACACTTGCAGCCTAGGTCATTGCTGCAGGCTTCTGGCATTGAGCAGGCGTCTCATCGTGCCACGCTCACGCTGCCAAAGCGACGGCAGTGCCTGCTGAGTCTGAAAGCTAGCATGGAAGCATAACAAAAGCAAACAAAAGTATGTTTTATCAGACTCCAGAACTCACAAGTCTCCCCTGCCCCCTTCTGGGAACAAGGTGGATTTGAAAACTTCAATATCTATTTCCAATTATGAAATTGTTTACTTCAGCAAGCAACCAAAAGAAAACGAGAAAAAGCTTTTGCCTCAAGCAGGAGTCCCTTCAGCAAAGTCATGGATATTACCAAGTACATCTCCTTCAGCAGCAGAGACAGACTCAAACTGGATTTTCTTTACCTGCACATACACTGAAGCCACTGACAGAAACTCATGCCTGCCAAAAAACGGCCTGACAAATCACTACAGCTCAACTGTAAGCCGACTCATTTCTCAGGTCATGATGCAGATGCGCAATGCTGACTCCCTGTCCTTTACCCCAGTACCTTCACTACTTACTTCCCCAAAATAAAATAAATAAATAAAAAGAAAATACAGCAACTACAGCAAAACTTGCATGATATGCATTAACTGCTTGTAAGCCTTCTCCACAAGTTACAGAAACCACATTCTATTAAGCTGCTGACCGAGACCTGACTTAAGCAAAAATCCCTTTGTAGTGACTTGCCACCCCACATATTTATCTTGCAATCTTAAATACAAAAGATAAACAGACCTCATTAGGGCCAGAGAAGAAAAATTCTCCCGCTTGCCTCTTCCTCCCACGCCTAACAAGGAAAACATTGTGCTACTCTTTGTCTGTACGTTTTTGCACTTTACAGCATTAAAAAAAAAAAAAAAGAGTTGCAGTTTCCTCTTCACCTCCAGAGTGCAGTCCTGCAATACTCCTGCAAACTGCTCTGCTACTCAGAAAACTGTAGCAGGTATTCGAACTCTTTTCCTTTGTCTTTTGCTTTTCCCATGGGCTACTGAGGAGGAAAGCTAAGTAAGCAAAGACCCCAAATACCACTCCCAGCTGTGACAAGGGAAGGGAATTTCCAAAGGAAAGGAGCACAGCTACTGTTAAGCAGCCTCTTAGGATCTGTGAAGGGAAGCGTTTCTCATTTTGAAGAGATTGACCCTGCAGCAGAGATCCAGGAATTCTATCCAAAGAGCACATTGTGAGCAATGACATGTTCTGTGCTCTCCCCTCCCTTTGCAAGTCAGCCGGTAAGGAGCAGAAGCTGGCTCCAGTACTCAGGAAGCAGCACAAATGTTTTGTTTCCTAGGAATTAGGACAACATCTAGATTTAAACCTATGAAGTCTGAGAGCTAAGCATCAAAGCCAAACACAAACTTGCCACGAAGAACCATCGCAAGCAAGCTAATCTCACCCTTAAGGCCTTTCAAAACCAGCATGTAATTTGGTTCGCTTCAAGCTCACTGTAAAGCAACTTTACAATTACTATGATATGCTGTGGGCTGTGACACCACTGTGATCCATCTCCTCCTCAGATCTATACATTGCCCTTTTTCTGAGCGGCCTGAGAATTAATTACATGGAAATGAACAGTGTTAGATAAGGGGATTCCAAGCAACTGGCACTCTTAAAGGAACCAAGGACTACAGGACCTCTGCCTTCAAGAAATCTGTAGCAATGTCCATTCAGTACAATTTGTGCTGTTAGAAAGAGAACAAGCTTAAGATCCAAACAAGTAAACATCAGTACTACACCCATCTTCTTACTTGTGGCCAGAAACAAACACGTGCTTAACCATGGCGTGGGTCCTACCTCCACCTCTTGTCACCACTAGACCACATCAGAGTAGCATCCTGACCTGAGAAAGTTCTGCCAAAACTGCAGGTGCTACACAAACAGCAGCTTTGAACAAAAACATTAATACTGTGACTTTAATACATTGTCCACATAAGCTCCACCTACCCCTCCATGTAAAGCAAGGCAGTAACAGTAAGCTTCACAGCCTCATGTGATCTGCAATTTCACTACCCAGGAGGACTTTAATCTCACATACGTGGGCAGAGATACACCAGGGCATTTCGGCAGTCAGAACTGAGTTTGAGAGTCAATGCAGGGGCACGTGCATTAGAATTTTCTCTGTCTTACTGTGAAGATAAAGCTGAACAAACATTTCGCTTCAGTTACACTTGTCTTTTCCTACATGGGGAAACCAACACCACTTGTATTTGGCAGGACCCAAATGGCATCATGCAGTTTTACTGGACAGCCCAGCTTTTGTCTGAACACTGTTAAAACATACAAAGCAAGGAGAAATACAGTAATTCTCACATCCCTCCGCTGAAGTTTAACAAGTCAGCAAAGGGTGCAGTTGATTTGGCTGAGAGATTCTTCAGATAATCATAAATTATCTGAGGTCATCCAAATAGAAAGGAAAGAACTAGGAATAGGCTACTGGTTTTTGGTGCTTCCACTGAACGTTTCAACAATCTTGGTCATCACCATTCGGTCCTGGTGTACTTCAGCCATCGACAAAACAGGATTTCAGAAACAGCAGGACAGCCAAGTAAACTGTCTGTATACCATTTTGAAAAGACTGCATTTTGGTGGTCATTTTATTTTCCATGATCCCCCTGCACTCCACTTCAACTTAATCTTACCTGATAATTACATCCTCAAGATTTTAAGAATCTGTGTGCCAGTCCGTCAACAACTGAATTGGGTTTGTTAATGCAGACTTAAATTAGGGCACCTCTTTCAAGCGAATGCGGTGCTGTGTTTGGCTGAATAACCAAACCCTTTAGCAACTTTTCTGCTCAAATGGCAGAAACAGAAAAGGACAATCTAGGAGGACATCAGTTCCACAGAAAGACTTAAGAGCATAAAAGCAAGATTATCCAAACAAATTCACTTCACCCTGGTAAACAAATTCTTGTGCCAAAAGCACAAGGAGCAGCTGTTATCTAGTGCTAACATAGTTCTGAGACAGTGATATTAAACAAAATTTGGGGCTTTCTTAAGCATCTGAAAACAGTCAGAGGCAGAGAAATCCAAGGCAGTCAGATGCACAGTACTCCAGATTATATCAACGCTTAGGACACAATTTATCGTATGAGAAAAAGGAATTGCAGGTTGCCCCGTGATGCTGTGTGGACACCCATTCTGGAATAAATATAGCAAGGTTTGTAGGGATAGGTAAAATCTTTTACTAGACCAACTGATAGAGGATGCCGTCCACTCCCGCTGCAACCCCTTACATTTTTACCCTGCTGATGAAAAAACTAATTCAGCTGGAAAAGACATATTTTGGGGCCCTACTTTTCTATCCAATCCTTCTCTCACTGCAAAAAGTGCTGATAGCTCACACGCTAGTCACAACGACAAAAAAAGTACTAACATCACTGTCTACCTTCTTGATACCACCAGCATAACAAGCTTTATTTTAAAAGTGTAGTTTTACCACTGTAACTATATCTACATTAAGGGATTCCACTGGCAGAGCTGCACTAGGCAAGGATGAGCATGCTGATTAAAGCAGCTGTCCCAAGCATTTGTAGCAGAAATGACCTTATAAGCACGTCCACAGGGAGCTAAAGCCACATAATCACGTTGCAAATCCATGCTCCCTACTTGATATCAGTTTAATTTTCCTAAGCAGGTGACCCTTAAGGGTCACAGGCAAGAAAACACGAGCTATAACTTCCCAACTTGACACTTCCTCATTGTGATTTTTTCCATGTGAAAGTACCAAATGAATACATTCTCATATAGAGTACATGCTCGCGTACTGTCAATCCACTAAAAAAAGAAAGAAACAAACAAAAAAACACAGGGAGGAGAAAGGAAGAGAAAAATCTGAGCTCCATGTTAGGAAAAAACCCCAAGTCAATGCAGGTGCTGCAAGAAAGTAAACAATGATACAGAAATACAGGGATAAAGTGCAACATTTTGGTTTTGAATAGGACATAACTAAGTTTCTGTCATAACTAACCTATTTTAGACAAAGACAGCACATTAAATTTAAGTAAAATATATGATATAGTATCTGACAGCCCTTAAAGCTAAGGTGGCCAATTTTGTTTGAAACTAGCTCCATCTCCGAAGAGAATTTCATACAAGGATACTCTCACATCCCTTGTGACATTAAAAAATCCGATATGGTAAAACATACGTGACACACAACTCAGGGTCATGGAAGGGATCTTGATCTGGCCCTTTTGTTATCTTGTTATTCTTCTGGGGATCAACATAATCAGCAAGACTCCCAATCACTCATACTGAAAATCTTAAAGCTGTTAAAATACCTCAGGGGTTGTTTTGTGGCTTGCAGTATGCTCTGGAAGGTAAAGGGCAAAGAATGAACAGACGCCCCCAGCCACATGAGTGAAAATGAAAGGCAATCTGAACCTGAGGCTATCTTCTCAGAAGATACATGAATTGGACAGCTAGTCACAGCTTCAAGCTTGGCAAGATGCTATGCGTTTTGAAGGGCAAAACCCAAAACTTGGCATTTAAAAATGTCTGCAAGATAATTTTACCAGACCAGGAGTCAGCACTGCCAGCCTTTGGTGCCGCGTTCTAGCAGACCTCACACTTCCAAGGGATCCAACGTAACTTCGGCTTTACAAAAAGAAATACCCAAGGAGAAGTGAGCTCCCAGATGTGAAAGCAGCACTCCCTGAACACAACTGACCCTACTGTATTTCTTAAGCTCATTCCAAAGGAAAGACACCTTTAATACTCCAGATCTTCATTATTACTCTCTTTATACACTGACCTTAGGCAGCAGGCCTCTCGGAATACTCTACCACACCAGCCAGTTCTGTTCTGAAGGTCTGAAATGAGAAACTCCTCCTTTGCAAATGAAGTGAAGAATCATACAAATGAAGCCTATATTTAACTTCCTATTCACTGCAGCAGTTGCAAACTAGTTCTTATAAACACTCTACAGGTCACAAATTTCCAGTATCTTATCTAAATGTTAAGCTGCTGAAGTAGAGCTCAAAGCTCTTTCCAACAGGCTTTCTAGAGTGCCACTTACAACAACTGAGGCCACTGGCTAAGTAACAGAGCTGTAAAACCAAAGCAAAAAAAATAATTTGTTAAACCTGATCTACTGTCAAATTGGCATACATCTAATTATTAAGTACAGCACCTGCACATATATATAAATTAATAAAAATAAGTTACTTTTCCCCCATATGCTAAAAAAGCACAGTACACATTCATTTTGAAGACACACAGACCATGGCAAGTTTGCTTTTAATAGCAGCTCCATCTCAAGTGTATAAAAGGTATCAAGGATTTTTCACACCTTAAATTCCTCTAAAGATACTGGAAGACTATGTTGCAGCTTCTACAAAACATCAGTCTGTTAAATCAGATGTATTCTCACAGCCATCTGGGTTACAATACATCGTGGGCCATATATACCTAGGGAACGCAGATTCACTCCTCAATTTTCTTCTCCAGTACCACACAGTGTGACAACAGGTGCCACAAATGTACCCTCTCAGGCTGGAAGACGCAAACTAACAAGCACTATGCATAGAAAATAACACGCAGTTCTCCTCTTTGAAGATCATAAGAAAACTGCATATAATAGCAAACCTGAAACAATAGAAACTGCTTTGTGCTTATAGAAGGCTCAACATGCCAAGCTCACTACCACAAGGCAATGACCTTATCAGAATTTTTGAAGGGTTTTGAATTTTCTTCTGGTTGTCATGTCACAATAGAATGAAGTACAAAAACCAGAGTCTGGAAACACTTCACAACCTAACCTGTAACCTTTAATTGCCAGGTTTTAGGAAGATACTTTAACTGCAGTGAATAAAGAGCTTGGTTTACTTTTGGCTGGTGAATGATATAATAACCTTAGCTATTTTAACTAAGAATATTTGAGTCGAGCTGCATTTACAAATCAGAATTAATTTTTAAGACAACTGTTTGTTTGTTACTCGGTGAAACAAGTTGTCAATAGGTTCACTGTATTCTCAACTGCTGAAAAAAATCATACAAAAGTGTCAGTCCTAAGGATGCTACATGACTAATGAACAGACCACAGGAACAGTAATACTTGTGATCTGACTTAACTAAAGCTAAGAATAATTAAGGGGAAAAACAGAAAACTCAAGTGCTGCTATTATAGGAAAAAAAGAAGCATGCATAGCACCTGAAGAAGAAAAAGTGAAAACTTTCAGATTCTGCATGGTACAACAGCAGTACTTATTCAGCCTGACTAATGGAGTTAGAGCTTTTCTCTCCATTCTGTAAAAAGAAAAGATGCATAAAGCATACCTGATAATGCTTATTGGTTCAGATTTAGCTTACCTTCAAATTTTAATAAGAGTATTCAGGTCAACACTTGTGGTAAGAACTGTGAAAAATTAAGACCTCAATTACATAAAGATTTGTACCCAACCAAAGAAAATGCCACTTGCACAGCATAAGAAAAATCACTTACAATACTTGGTCAAAACCAAGCAAAGCAAACCATTTTAATATTTGCAAAATTAAGTATTATTAATCATTTTGCATATGCTTACATTTAATCTAAGCAAAACCTGCATATTCAAAATTAACCTCATGGGGGTTTTATTGCGAGAGGCGTGGGGGTGTTTACGAAACTGTCTAAAAAATGTGCACATGTAGCGTTTCAACACAAGCTGAGCTTCAGACTGCTTTACCAATCTTTTTGGGACAGACTTAAAAGAGTGAAGTTAAAAGGTCTTCCCCCCACCCTGATTTGTGGGATGAGAGAGTCAACCCCAACGAACCTGACAGGTACACCTTCCTCAGATCTGCCGCGTACCTTTACATACCGCCACAGTTCGGAAAAGTGAAATATACCTTCCGCTATGCACCAAGTGTTTTAAGAGCCTTCCAAAGCCCCAGGACTTTACCAGTTTTACTTACAATCCACAACAGTACTCAAACTGACACAAGAGCACAGTTATACCTCATCTACAATAGCTCCAACATTTTCATTGCAATTATTCTTTGGTTTGATTCGGCCACTGACTAAGACACAGGACTATGCAGCCCCCCAGGCTTCTCTCCCAAATCCTTCCTGCTTTAAATAACTCACTGACATCTGCATTCACTGGTGCACTGATTTTGGTGCTCGAAGCCGCTTATCGCCTATAGTTAGCTGTAATGAGATCATGACTGCCTCCCCACACGTGCTTAAGCTGCTTAGACAGTACTGTCAAAGGACACAGAACAAACAGCCAGCCCTATCTTCTTGTGCCTAAGATTCTAAACTCACTTTCTGAAACACTTGACAATACTTTGATATCAACAGCGGACAACGCTAATCCGAATTAAAGATTACATGATATTTTCCGTAAACCCACTCTGGCAGTTTAAAAAACAGAAAAACGCAGCTCAGCTTAGAACTACAGCGGAAAAAACAAATATCACAGCAGACTATATGAGCTATACAATAGTTCATCTTTAGATCAGCACTTAAGTCAAAGACACAGGAGCATTCCCTGAGAGAAGGCGACACATCTCCTGTCTCTCTACTGCAGGAATGCAGTTGTGGAGCTCAGCATCTTTGGTCATTACCTGCTGCACTTCAAACTAGCAAAGATCGTTAGTGACACAGGTCAGGGGCCTCTCCATCAGAAAAGTGAACTGTGCGACACAACCACTATTTAAACACGGAGCCTTTCAAGGAAACGAGGTCATTCAAGTCTGCTAGCAAACAAATGCTTATACCACAGGTACTACTACTGAGTCATATCTTTGTCGATAAAGAACTGGGGGAAAACAGGCATGCTAGACTTTCTTCCAAATTTAGAACAGCACAAAGTAACCCCTTTCAGCCTCTGGAAGACTATCAAGCCAGCCTATCATCTTCCAGCAAACTAACCTCAGAATAGAAAAAAAAAATATAAAACCAGACAGTGACAGAGTTCTGAAATCATCGTAAGATAATCCAGCTGCACTTCAGCCACCTGAATGGCCAGAATTGCTACAGCATAAGAGTTAGCCTCCAAATCTTGGAAGCTTAGTTCTTATTACAAAGAATTGACACTGATTTGATTAAAAGTTAACGAATATGAAACAGGACTGAGTTTTTCACTCTGTTCTAGCGGACTTACCTGGACATTCCTGTAGTATCCTCCAAGGATGAGAGCATACCTCCCACAAACAATATCTACATATACTTACTTGAAGGGTAAAATTACAAAGTGAGATGCAAAAAGCAAGTAGCTTTGTGTATATTGTATGATTATGTGTAAATTGTATGATATTTAAGGTGGCTGCATGCGTATTCTGAGCAAAACAGAAAAACGTTACCTTAGAGATGTCACCCAAGCTCTCTCTGTTGAGCAGTCACTGGAATACGGAGCCAACCTCTCACAGTCAAGAGGGAGCAGGACGCCAGAAGCAAGTCAGCCTGCAAGATGTTGTGTGGAAATGAGTTAGCAAGTTTATTTAGACCTTTACTTGCTCATCAATTCAGAAGGTTTGAGAGCACACTCTCCCTAAAGTCTGGGACCAGAATTCACAGTGAGCTCCTTTCAGGATGCAAATACTCTCACACGTTCCGCTGGGCTCTGACAGATGCACTTTACCAAACGTACCACTGGGGCTGAGGGGACCACTGCCCTCCAACATCTCCTCCATCCCTCAGCTGAACATTACCAACCAGTGGGTGGAGCAAAACAGGATGCACGCCTGTTCTTCTTCTGGCCTGGTTCAGAAGACACTTACGGGTATTAACCAAGAAAGGTTGAAGCTTAGCATATTAAACAGTGGCAGCTGAACAGGCACTGCTGTAGGCACTAATACAAGAGAGGTAGCGTTTGGCAAAGAAGCAGGACAGCTGGTGGAGGAGATAACCTTTCTAACTACAAAAGCTAAATCAGAGACAGCTTATCTATCAGAGCTCTCAACCACGTGTAGTAACATCCTACCAGGACAGGCATATTACATCTCAATGTTTTTTACTGCTTTTATCAGATTGGGTTGACCCAGATCTTCTGCTAATATAATTATGGCAGCTACGCCCATGTTATTTTTGAATAGAAACAGTTGCACCAATATTAACTACAGTGGATATTATTATACATATAGAGAGGCACCCTATAACAGCAAAACTTATTTGCGTACTCCCATTGAAGGGGATAAAATAATTTGTTGTGAATGAAACTGACCACATACTGACAGGAGTTATGCAAAACAAAAGCAAGCTTAAAGAAGCTTCTCTTTTATACACAGTTAATGCCACTCAAAATGCACATAGGCGAGCCTACCGAAATAAATGAAAGCAAATTACTTACACCTTAGTACTATACGCAGAGTAGTTCGCACTGATGGGGACTATATAGGAAGCACAGGCAGCCCAACACACCAATTAAGAGAGCTGCATCTATTAGAAAGTACATCTACCCGAACAGCACACTGGGAAAGCCAAAAATAACAGCTGCTGCCACATCAGAACAAGCACAAGCACTGCGTACAGGCGATGCCTGCAAAACAGAAACTAAGCAGCCATGCACAAACACTTCCTCTTCCTCCCCCACCACCCCTAAGACAGCAGCAACAAACCTGAGATTAAACACTCGCCAGCATCCTGCTCTGCATTCCTGTCACATCAGGAACACAAAAGAGGGAGACTGCTAGCTGCTCCTCCGTACATCTGAAGGATTCCTTCAGTTTACCGCAAGTAATACAAATACTTGACGTGATTCTTGCAGAGGTTTCTGACGCATCTTCTTTTCTTTCCCTCCTTTTCTCTACTTCACCCTTTTCAGAGCTCACTGGGGACCCCCTGTATTTACTAGGCTTGTTTTCGATACACTCCTCCTCAAGACTGAGCAGTCAGAAATGAAAGCAGTTGTTCCTAGGCAAGTCACATTACATAAACAAGCAAGCGCGGAGCCACGGCTCTACTGAGCTGCCACACAAAAACTCTGCAAATCAAGCTCAAATCTAAACCCTGCCCAGCACCAAGACTGACGGTGTGATACTGTCAAATGCAAGAGTAAAACAAATCAGGCTGCGGCTTTCTGTCAACACTAAGTTCTGAGGCTACAAATCCCAGCATCAACACTCAACTGTGATGCACGTCTCAAACACATTACAAGCTAATTCCCGATGGGCAGACTGGGGGAATCCAATGACAGCAAGTGAAGTACCTGGGTTACAACGCAATGCCCAAGTAACAGCCCAAACAGATTTTCTATGGCTTCAGTATCTGCATTTCAACCACAGGCGGAAGAAACATACCTCCTCCAGAGCACAGGCTGTGGATACTCAACTTCAAGCTTACCACCTGCGTTTCTTATGCCAATGGAAAGCACAGGACAGTGCCACCCCATACCCCAGCGTGCCAGTCCGAACTCACCAGATCCACAACAACTTTTAGACACAGAGAAATCAACTAAAAACTGAAATCTGACAAGACAGGCTACGAAACCTTGTTACAAACATCTGGTGATCCACTGAACCAAAGAGACTGTGTCTTGTAAGCAGATGGTCAACAAACAGCTCCAAGGTTGTACAGGGCTCCTCATCTTGTGCTAGTCAAGCTCAACAAGGTCATATTTTCAGAGTTCGATAATTTTACCTGAAATGAATAAGCTCCACACATGGGGGAGGGAAGGAAAGAAGAGACAAACTAGGCAGCTTAGATGGGATGAGAACAGCATGCAACCGCATGATTAAGAAGAAATCATAATGCTTGTTCAGAAGGCTAATTAGCTGATTAAGGGTGCAGGTACTACTTCAGCATGGGCATTTTTTGACCTCCGAGTGCTTGCTATTCTAACCTTGACTTCTCACTATGTGCAATGCAATACAGAATAACTTGCAAGTCAGTTGACCTACACAATCTGCCATGAGAGGGGATCCCAAAGCACATCTAATTTTGCTTTCTAGAGTATTTTTATAAGAAGGACATGCCCAGTACTATCATCCCAATGATGAAGCTATCGCTACTGTACTATTCACAAAAGTAGTAGGAAAGAAGCATGGACGCTTCATACATTTTAAATGTATGTAAATATGTATTTTAAAAATACATTTTGTATAACTAAATATATAAAAACACATTGCTGCACCGTTTCACAGTCACAGCGCATGTTACCCCGAACAAGAATAAGACTGCGTTCCCCCAGCAGCCCCATATTCCCACCACTGTCCTCGCACCAGCAAAATCATTTAAGCACCCACAAAGCTGGGGAGGAAAAAAAAAAAAAAAGTCAGTTTGTCTTCAGTTTGATCAGTTCATTAGTCAGGGAACTCTGATTTCCACCTCCACAAACACCCCAGCTGGCGCCAGCAACAGGGCACAAACCTGCTGTTGGTTGTAGTCTATACTTATATGAGCTTAGAGTGACTGCGAGGCTACACATGGAAGGTGGCACAACCAAAACTCGTGGTGACTGGAAGCCGATCTTAGAAAAACCATCCCCTTTCTTATCTCAACAGTGAATCATGCTCACTTGCTCTTTTTCTATGTAAGAAACGTGCAAAACTGCCACAAGGTGCCTACTGGATAACCAGAGTAAAAACTAACCTAGGAAAGACACACACACTGTTCAGAAGAGGGCACTACCAGCATATCCTACCCTTTCCACCCCTGTGGTCATCAGAGATTCCTACAGTAATGACCTCGTATACATCAGCTTGCCCTTCAAGGAGACAAGAATCGATTCCCCTGCTCTCCCAAAAGTCCTTATTAGACAGGAAACAAAGGCAATGCCATGAAAGGACACTTCAGATCTGCCTAAAAGGCTCTAACTGGGATGGCATAGGCTGTTCATCCAGGCACACAGAAATGGTTGTGCTGAAAAAGCTAGGGAGGGTATGAAACATTCTCTGATGCTATCAGAAGAAAAATTAGCATTAAGACAACTCAAAACATTCACAAAACGAGTTTTTCACAGTTGAAACAGCAACCTAATGTTATGTTGCTATACACAGAGTTCACACTTCATCTTTTCGCAGCATACCACTTTCCCTCCAGCTCCAAAACAAAGCACTTACCTTAGGTCAGAGCTAAACTAACCTGGCTGCTGAAAAGTATTTCTCCATCTCAATAACAAGGAACTATTACACAGGATTAGGATGTCCCTAACAGACCTATTTAAGGTTATAGTGACAATATCCAATAACCAATATATCTAACTCTAAAACACCTCCAAGCTCCAGAGAGAATTTCTGTGAAAAGGAAATCACAAGTCCTAGTTCAGTGATCTATAACAAGAATACAGTATTTCTCTCCATCAAAAATCTGCCGATACACATATACGTCAGTACATCAGCTGCGGGTGACAGTTCAGTAAAGGGACTTGCACAAGACATTACAATATACTACTTTGTGAGACAAGCTACCAACTAAATTTACACAAATAGACCTATCGACTTTAGAAACATTAAATTAAGAATGAACAGAGACCCAAGCTCACACCCCTCAGTGCTCCGTTAGCAGAGGCCAATCTTGGAATTCAGCTTTGGAAGCCCCGAATACCAAGTCAAGCCAGGTGAACCTGAAGGGAGGAAAAGCAGATGGAGCAGAAACACAGCAAGACAGGCTGAAATGAGAAAGGCAGCACATGCTAAAGCATTTTGCTGGAAAGAAAGATGGGGGCCTTGCCGATTCAGAGCTATAAGATGGAGGGACACAGGGCCTGGGACCAGTTTAAATTCCGAGTGGCTGAAAACTGAACAGGAGTCAGTACCACCTCTCCTGATCCAAGTCCTACTTGGAAACCCCGGGGAAGGTTGTTGGTTACGGTCCAGGTCTGCAGACCCATGAGCACACCCGCCTCCAGGGACTGGCAGGCATCTTCCAGCAACCACTGGGGCAGCCAGCATCACCAGAGCCTGCCCGCACTGCCTCCTCGGCGGGGCTACCAGTGCGTGGGGACACAGGACAGGCCCCCCAACCCCACCAGCTTCCTCACCATGTTGGTTTCATGTTACCACCGCGGTTTGCCGAGTTCCTTCCTGCGAGCTGCTCCTGTAGAAGTGAAGGGCACAAAGGGGGGGGGGGGGGGGGGGGGGGGCACGCTAGATCCGCTGGCCAGGCCGGGCCCCCGGCGGGGGCAGCAGGGCCCTGCCCAGGCACCGTGCTGCCCTTACCGGCCCCAGCTCCCAGAGCTCCCCCCAGGCTGGGGGACGGCCCTCCCGTCCCAGCTGTGCCCCAGACCGGCAGCACGGGGCAGCGCCCGGCTCTCACCCCCCCTCCCACACACACACACACCCCGCCAACTCGAGGACGCGCCGGGATCCCCCCTTCCCCTCCTCACGGGTCCGTCGCCGGCTCTCTCCACCCCCCCCGCCTCTTCACGGGGCTGCGCCTCTATCCGCTCCCTCCCCGCGGGGCCGCGCCGGGCGCTCTCCCCCCCTGCCCTCAATCCGCCCGCGCCGGGCTCTCCCCTCTCCCATCCCCCCCTCACGGGGCCGCGCCCGGTTCTCCCCTTCCTCCCCTCACGGCAGCGCGCCCAGCTCAGTCCTCCCGCCCTTCAGCCTGCCCCGGGCCCTCGCCCGCCGATGGCTCACCGGGGCCGGTCCTGCCTGCCCAGCCGGGGGCCGGCGACACCGAGCCGCCAGCACCGCCGCTCCCCGCCGCCCGCTCCCCGCCGTTCGAATCAACAACAAGATGGCGGCGCCCGAAGGGGCGGAGCCCCGGTGCTGGCCGTCATAGCAACCGCGCCGTCCAAATCCCGCCCCGCCGCCGCTTGCACCAATCCAAAGCCGAGCCCCTCCCGCCGGGGGCGCCCTGGAGACTTCGATAGGTTTAAGCCGCCCGTCACTCAAGCGCCGAGTCGCCCCGCCCCTTGCCGTGAGCGGACTGCCTCCGGATGGCCGCGCACGTTAGGCACACGTGACGCCCCCCCGGTACCCCGCCTCCCCGCGGGCTGCGCCGCCTCATTGGCTACGCGCCGGGGGGGCGCTGGACCAATGGGCAGGCGCGGCGGGCCCTGCCCGGGCGGGGCAGTGGGAGCGCGCGGGCGGCCGTGTGAGGCGGGGCCCGCCGGGCCGTGGCTCCGCTACCCCCTCCCCTCCGCCCGCCGCCGGTAAACCGGGCCCGGAGACGGGCCTCACCCCTCAGCCCGGCCGGTCTCACTCATCCGCCTTCCCCCGGGCCCTTGGGCGAGTGCGGCAAAACCCGGCGGAGCGGAGCGGGGCGGTCCGGTACATCCGGCGGGGGTTAGGCTTGGCTAAACCCAGCTTCCCCCCGCCGCGGCCTGGCCCCAGGCGGCTCCTCGGGCCGGGCCGGGCCGGCTCCTCGGGGCAGCGAGGGGAAGGGGTTCACACACCGATCCAGTACAATAAAAAGGTTCGATTCCCCAGCGGTCACGGTTCCCGCGGGCTCAGGACGAGGGGACCCACCCCCGGGCAGAGTCGCAGGGGTGACCCCGCTTCGCTGCCAAATTTCCCGGCTGGCTCCGGCCCTCCCCTTCCTCCCCTTTAGCCACCTACTCCCCAAATTAGACTCTTTCCTCTTATCCCGCTTCATTTCCCTGGGAGCTGCCGGGCTGACATCCCAGTGGCACGCTGCTTTGAAATTCAAATAACCGGTTTCCCACCTCCCCAGCGCTGACTGATGCCTTCAAAGCACTCCCGCCCTTAGCCAGGCCCTGCTAACTCTCCTGCAGCATGTCGCACTTACCTGTGCACGCACTAATTTCACTTTTCCTCCCAATTAAGACACCCGGCCCCTCTGCCGCCCGGCTGCTCATCCTGCCTGCTGGTGCCTGGGAGTGCTCGAGCGAGGGAGAGCTTGCGGGGTACACGGCACATTGGGCAAAAGTTTCTCAAAATCACCCACGATTGAGTTTTCTTGCCCTGGGATGGCTGCCCCAGCTGGGTCACATCCCGAAGTTATGGAGACACTGTCGTGACCAGGGCAGACCCTGCCAAAGCCCTCAGCGTGTTTTTCACGGTGCCAACCCAGCCCGGGGCCTGTGTTGCTGTAACCGCCATCCCGGTGCCGGGTCATGCCACACGTCCCTGGCTGGAGACGGCACTAATAACCGCCACAACAGGACAGGCACTGGCGGGGCTGCTCAGCCACAGCACTCCCTATGGCAACCACGGCTGTGGGTGCAATCTCTGCCATCGTTTATTGGCTCCGCGCTGGCCAGGGCAGCTCAGGGACTGGCTGCACCCGGTGGGCAGCAAGTTTGGCCATGGAGGAGGGATCCCCTCCTCCTCCTGGGACCGAGAGCCGCACCGGCTGTCTGCTGTTGCCCAGTGCTCTGCCCAGCACGGCCCACGGGGAGCTGTGGGTCACGGGGAGTCCATCACCGGGTCAAGCTGCTCAGATCCAGCGCCGCGCCCCGGTCACACTGTTGAAGAGATAGTCCCTACCGGTGCCTGAGATGGGAGACAGCACTCAGCCATTGCCCCGCAGGCTCTGCCCACTCATCACCGCCCAGTGCCTGTCCCCCAGACCCCTCTGCCCCAAGCAACGCAGTCCAAGGCTGCCGGGGCTGTGGGACAGGGGACTCACGTGGGTCCTGGGCACGGCCATCGAACTGCCCCTGTGCAGATGGGAGAGGGTGCTGAGGGCCCTGGGGTGCTTGCCCATGCCCCCCACGGGGCACTCGCTCTTGCCGCCATGGCACACGCTTACCGGGCTCCCAGTGTGCGGCCGGCCCCGCTCCTCTTCACTGCCCCTCTGCTCCGCCACATCCCAGGAGCTGCAGAGGGAAGAGGGGCTGAGGGGAGGGCACGCCGTCGGTGACAGCCCCTGGCCTCGATGCTGCCGGGAGTGGGCTGCCAGCCAGGCTTTGCACTGCCAGCTGCACCCTGTTGAGCTTGTCATCCACTTACCTGACCGTCCCCTTACCCAGCCGGTGTGTCCCCTGAGCACTGAAGGGGATTGCGGCAGGGGCTGTGCTTCCCCAAGCACCACCGCCTTTCATTGATGCCCGAAAGCAGCAAGCCGGTCTGCCACCACATCTGCTTGTTTCCCCACACGTTGGTGTGCATCGTTCCGGTGCTCAGAGGATGCTGTGCTGGGGAGGCCGCAGCCCCAGAGCCTCCCTGCTGCCAGCGCTGCCCACGGGGGCTGAGCCTGCATCTTCTCCCTTTCATGGGCACTACAGTCACAGTGCCACCAACCACTATGTCCTCAACCTCACTAATGAATGTGGATCCAGCAGTGCATCACCCTGGGGTGGTTACGCTGCTGGAGGCGGCTGTTATCCTGCCTGCAGGCTTGCACGCCTCCTCCTCGCCATGCAGACGCCCAGCGCAGGCTGGGCCGGCTCCAGTGCCTCCTCGGGCTCTCCTCTCTGCCGCCTCTCACCCCTGGTTCATCCTCCCGGGGGGGGTGTGCAGCCGGCTCACCTCCTCCCAGGGCACCTTCCCCGCCAAATCGGGGCTGCCTCCTGGTGAGCCACAGTGGCCCCAGCCCCGGCACCAGGACCCAGCCCTGTGGCGGGCATCAGTGCCAGCGCTGTGCCATCCCACCCTGCCCACCGCAGAGTTTCTGCCCCAGCCTGGCCACCGACATGGCTGTGCCCCTGCCGCATCATCGTCTCTGCACCCATAGCTCCTCTCAGTGCTGCCACCCTCACCCTGGGGCAGAAGCATCTCCCCAGCACAGCGACCCATGAACCACAGCCAAACTCGGGGTACGTTAAACACCCCCCATGCTGTGTCTCCCTGACTGCCTGCGAGGACGCTATGGGAACCTGTGCGCGGCTGCCCCTTGATGCTGATACGACCACCCCAGCCGTGCAGCACCCACCTCTTGTCCAGGAGCAGCTTGCCAGGGTCTCGGTTGCTGCAGGAGGAGCAGAAGGCAGCCGTGAGCCCCCGGCATTGCTCACTATGCTGTGCTGTGCTGCGCAGTGCCATGGGGCTGGGGCTCACCTGCACAGAAGGCTGCGGGCCATGCAGCCTAGGGTGGCCAGCAGCAGGGCGCTGGAGATGGTCAGCACGGCCACAAACCAGGCTGGCGGTTGCCACGTCACCTCTGTCCGTGTGACAACCAGTGGCTCCTTCTGCAGCGTCTGCAGAGGCGGTGGGGTAAGGGTGCACGCGAGGACTGGGGGGCCTGACGGACCCAGGAGCACTGTCTGGCCAACAGGCTCTGCTCACCGTGAGCTGGGTGGTGGTGCTGGGTGGCACTGGGGTGCTCCGAGGGGTGACATGCACCACCAGTGCCACCATGGTGCTGCGGCGGGGAGCACTGGGGCCACCCCACACCTCCACCAGCAACACGAAGGTGCGAGGCTGGGCTAGGTCATCAGGGAGGTAGAAGAGGGTGTTCCCCTCCAGCCGAAAGCGCCCATCCTCATTGCCTGGATGAGAGGGTCTGCTCAGTGCCACATCATGGTGAGGGGCTGGGCTGGGCTGTGGCTTCCCGCTCCTCACCTCCAGCGATGGTGTATGCCAGCACGGCGCCGTCGGAGCTGCCCTGGCACGCCAGGCGGGTGACGGGCTGGCGGCCGCCCAAGCCGGCCGTGATTCGCAGCTCTTGCACATCAGGGGTGCACACCGGCGCCTGATTTGGCACAGCCTGCCGGGAGTGGGAGGAGGTGGTATGGCACCTACGGTGCTTGCACCCACCGCAGTTCACCCGCTGGGCTCGCACCCGCACCTGCAGGCGCACAGCCACGTCGCACAGGCAGCTCCACCGCTTTGCTGGGTCCAGGTCGTTGTGGGTGTCCGTCAGCCGCACCTTCAGCCTGTAGCTCTTGTGCCGCTGGGAATCGAGGGGTCCCACCACACGGATCTCGCCTGCGGGGCAGCGCAAGCTGCTGGGCACCCATGGGTGCCAGGTGGGCGCGGTGGGGGCTGCAGAAGGGGCCGGGCACTCACCAGTGCGTGTGTCGATGGAGAAGGGCTGCGTGGGGCTGGTGCCCCCCTCCAGGCTGTACTCAAGGCTGTCCGGTGGGTAGTCACGGTCGCTGCCGGCCACGCGCCCCACGGTGCTGCCGAAAGCCGCTGTCTCCAGCACGGTGAAGGTGGCACCGCTGGGGCATGCCGGTGTGAATTCGTTGACAGGTGTTACCGTAACAAGCACGGGCACGCGGGCTGCACGGCACACGGTGGCTCAGCCCTGCTGGCACCACCCCGCAGACCACACCGGCCTGGGTGTGATCCCCCCAGACAGTCTGGGGGACATGGGGAATGTGGCACCGCCTCTGGGGCGGGCATCTCTGGGGCAGCAGAGGAGGAACGTTTCCTCTGTGATCTGCTGCTTTTGGGGTCAGGAAGGACCTTTTCCCACACACACCCCCGGGCACCCCCTGGGGACACGAGCACTCACTGCTCGGTGGGGGCTGCCCTCCCGCCGTCACCACAATGGTGGCCGTGAACTGGAAGCCCACAGCGGCCACAGCCTCTGAGTCGTAGTCCAGGGTGGTGTTGACCTGCTGAGCCAGGGTTGGGGGGGGTCAGGCAGAGCCGGGGTGCCCTGCAAAGCCGGAGGGAGCAAGGGCGGGGGGGACAGGCAGGCCGGGAGGGGGGGCAGAGGGCCCTGGGAGTCCCAGCATAGGACCCGGCGTGACAGCACATGTCAGAGGGTCCCCACTGTCCCACTGGGCTCCCCCAGGTCCTGGGCACTGCCTGTGGCCCCCCTCACCTGCAGCTGCGGCCCCTCCATGCGGAAGCGGGAGAGGGAGGCAGGGGACCCCTCGAGTGTGTAGCGCAGGCACCCCTCGGCGCCGGGGGGGCTCGGTGCACCTCAGTGTCACCAGGGTGCTGCCGGGGGACACCGTCTCGGGCACCTGGGACCTGTGGCGAGGTGGCTGGTGGCTCAGCTCCTGTCCCCCGTGTTGCGGGGATGGAAAATCATTCCCCGCACCCCACCCTCCCCCCAAACCGTACACGGAGATGGCTGGGACGCAGCTCGGCGCTCGCCGGTCTGTCCCCTGCACGGTGATGTTGAGCGTGGCGGTGGCGTGGTCGGCAGGGTGCAGTGCGTTGTAAGCCCGGACGAGGAGGCGCGTGTGGGCCACCTCCAGCCGGCGGGTGCTGCGGATCTCACCCGTCACTGCGGGAGAAGGCACGGCCTCGTGCCAGGCACGGGGACAGGGTGGCCCTGAGGACCCCTGCCACCCCGCTCACCCTCATCAATGGTGAAGAGTGCGGGCACCACAGGACCGAGGATGGCATAGCGGACATTGTCACCACTGGCGTGGACCTGTGTGACCACCTCCAAGGGTCTGGTGCCCTCCGGCACCGTCACAGCCTGCTGCGGCTCACTGCAGGCAAGGCAGGCAGTGTGGCATGGCCTGGTGCCACCAGCACCCCCCACCCGGCCTGGCCCCACTCACAGGAAGGTGACACTGGGACGGCGTGATGGCAGCACCTCCACCGTCACAGCCCCACTGCAGTTGTGCCCATGGCGGTCTGTCACCTCGATCTCCAGCTTGAATGTCTGCAGGGCAGCGTGGGACGGCCTCAAGTTGCAGCAGGGACAAAGATGTGATGGCAATAGGGATGGAGACAGGGATAGGGATGAGGATGAGGATAGTAACAGGGATAAGAATAGGGATGGGATGAGGACAGGAACAGGGACAGAGACAGGAAAGGGAAGGGGGACAGGGACGATGGCTTGGAGCAGGAACAGGGGTGGGAATAGGGGTGGAGATGGAGATGAGGATGATCAGAATGGGGACAGGAATAGGGACAGGGATGAGGATTGGGACAGGACTCAAGATGCAGAAGGGGGTGGAGCCGGGGATGGGGACAGGGATAGGGACAGGGCTGAAGTGCTCCCAGGTCCAGGGGGAGATGGGAGCCCGATGGGAGGAGCAGGACGTGGACAGCTGCGGGCAGTGCCAGTGAGGGGCTAAGCCCAGGCAGGCTGAGAGGTGGCAGTGACAGCCTGGGGACGCTGCTGCCCACCTGGGTGTCCTTGCTGGGGTTGAAGCCACCGGCAGGCGCCAGCACCAGGCCCTGGCAGGTGAGCGTGAGTGGCGTGTCCTGGTTTCGGAGCCTGAACTGCAGAGAGAGACAGGTGCCAGGAGGAGGGTGGCAACATCTGTCCCCCCCTCCATGCCCGGGGTCCCACTGTCCCCAAAGCTGCTGCTTGTGGGGGCTGCGGGACCCTGGGGCAGCCACCACTCACTGTCAGCCCGCCGAGCGGCTGTGGCAGCACCACGTACAGAGGGCTCCGGGGCGCCACGTCTGCCGGCACCCGCACCACATCTCCCCCTATGGCACAGCACAGCTGTGGGACCACAGTGCCAGCTGGCACCTGTGGCCCCCGCCGCCCTGCACCCGCTGTCCCCCGGCTCCTACCCGCGCTGGCGAAGGGGGCGTCACAGCGCAGCACCTGCCCTGCCGTCACCTGGACAAAGAGCCGCTCTTCCACCTCCTCCTCGCCGGGACAGGCGGCGCGCAGTGTCAGGGTGTACTGGTTCACCCGGTGGGCATCAAACTCTGCACCGGCACGCAGTGTCACCTGCCGTGGGGACAAGGGCTTCAGCAGGGCGCCTGTGGGCTCCTGCCCTGATTCCTGTCCCCCAATCACACCTCTGCCCGAAATGTAGTGTTTGCCGTGGGGTCGGCGCTGATGGCGATGGGGTTGAAGGGGTGGTTGGGCTCAATGCCATGCAGGGTAACGTTAGGGCTGCCGCTCGCGTTGCTGCAGGACACGGTCACCTCGGCCACACGGGTGCCTGGCTCCGCGTCCTCGCTCAGGGCCACCACGAGTGGCAGGTCATGCAGGGCTGGTGGGAGACCCCGGGGACTGGCCTCACACCCGGCCAGTGCCACCAACGGCTTGTCCAGGCTGTGCTTAGGGAGCCCGGCTCCTGCACCTGGGCAACCACGTGGGCACGGGTCTCCCCGCCGGGCACAGCACAGCCCAGGGCACCCTGCTCTTACCTGTTGCTCTGACGAAAGTCCCTGCAAAGAGGAGAGTGCCACCCTTATTTGCCGGGTATGCCCCGGCAATGCCCTGGGGAGGCCTCAGAGATGCCCCCACGATGCTCCAGAGATGCCCAGTGATGCCTGGATATGCCCCAGCAATGGCCCAGTAATACCCTGGCGATGCCCCGGGGGTGACCCGAGGACACCCTGGCAGTGCCCTGGCCATAGCTCAGCAACGTCCCCTCCCTGCCCGAACCCAGCCAGGCAGCCCCCGGCCCCTCTGCCCACCCTGGGGTCAGCCCCAGGCAACAGGGGGGACCCTGTCCCCCTCAGCCCCCCACCCAGGGTCTGGCAAAGGGTGCCCCTGACCCCGAAGTGCCTACCTGGGGCACAGAGGCCGAGGAGGAGGAGGAAGGAGAGGCGTCTGTGCATGCCCATGGCTGGCTGGCTGTTTAGGACAAGCTGGAGCCCGTTGCCAGGGGTGCTGGGCACCACCCTGGCCCAGCGTCACGCCGGCCATCCGCGGCTGCCAGCCTGGCCCCGGGGCAAGGACAGGGCATGGCCTCGGTGCCCCCATCTCCCGCACACCTCTGCTCCCGGCCTCTCGCCATGCCCCGGGTGCCAGCGCTGGCCGGCGCGGGGCAGGCGAGCAGCCACGCTCCCGCGGGGTTTCGCTGCCGCCCCGCACCGCCTCCCCACCACACCAGCACGCTCAGGAACCGGGAAAATTAGCCAGGAGCTAATTTTTGGCCATGTTCTCCTTCATTTGCAAACCAGAGCCGCTTCTCCCGGAATTCCTATTAAGGGCTATTAGCTGCCAATTAATAGGCGCTGGCAGAGCGCGGCCCCTGTGGCCGGGGTCACCTGTCCCTCCTCCAAATCTCCAACCGATTTTGGCAGCCGGGCGGCCGTGGGTGCCTCCGCCGGGGCCCTGTAACGGGGCCGCCCTTCTTCCTTCCCAGCCTTCCCGGCCCCGGGACTCCCGGTGGCGGCGGGGCTGGGGTGCTGCCCGGTCCCCCCTCCCCGGGGTGTCCCGGGTGGTGCCCGGACGCGGGGCCCCGGGGCGGCGGGGCGGGGCGGGGCGGGGCCCCGGGGCGGCGGTGCCGGTGCCGGTGCGGGCCGGGCTCACGTTACGGCGGTCCCATTGGCTGCGGCGGGGCGGGGCGGTGCCGCCCAGGCAGCGCCGGGAGGCGGCGGGCACGGCCGAGCGCTCCGCCGCTGCTGCTCCGCCACCGGGACCGGCACCGGCACCCGGTGGGACCGGCAGCGGGGCCGGGCCGGGTATGCACAGCGCCCGCCCGGACCCGCTGGGCGCCGACCGGGTGAGTGCCGCCGCGGGCACCGGGAGGGGACGGGGCCACCCTGCCCGCGCCGCGCCAGGGGCATCGCCGTGATGTCAGAGCGCTGGCAGTGACATCAGCGCCGTGACATCACGCGCAAGGCCAAGGCGGCGCGTGGGGGGACGTGGGCGACCGGTGGGAAACGGGCAACCGGTGGGACACGGGTGGTGGTGGTGGGGACGTGGGGGGCCATGAGCCATGGTGCCCGGGTGTCACGGTGCCAGTGGCACCGCCACCCTGCCGCCCCGCCGGGGCTGCCCACAGGGGACCGGCGGTGACAGGGTGGCCCAGCCGGCTCCCCGGGGCCTGCCGCACGCCTACCCGGCTGCCCACGGCCGGGTGTGCCGGCGGCCCTGGCCAGCGCCGGGACGGGGCAACTCGGAGCGGTGGCACGTCGCCAACAGGGCTGGCTGAGAGGGTCCCAGCTGGCGAGGACTGGGAAGGGGACCGGGATGGCAATGGGACGGCGACAGGGACAGCCTGGCCAGCAGCTCCGTCAGGGCCGGCCGGAGGGGGTTGGTATACCAGGATGGGGGGAGCGCTCCCTCCTGCTCTCGCTTGGCTTGCTGCGGCTCGAGCACGGAAAGGAAAGCGGACGTAACACCCTGCTTTTGGGTTCAGACAATAGGAATTCAAGAGCGAGGAGCGGCCCGGCTGCGGGAGCCAACCGCCCCTTCCAGCGCCTGCCCGGCCACGCTCCGCTCAGCCCCGACCCCCCGCGCTTCCCCGGTGCTTTTTGGGGCCCCCGGCCCTGGGCGCAGGCCTGGCTGCACCCTGACGTCACCCGGGGTGTCCCCGGCTGGAGGGCACCGGGTGGGTGGGGTGGCCCTGCCAACGCGTGGGGGGGGAGCGCCCCACCCCAGCACCCGTGGGTGCCCCGGGGCTGCAGCCAGCCCTGCGCCACCGAGCGAGCGGGGTCCTGCCACCGCGGCGGCCCAGCTGCCGTCCCGCGGGTGTGGGGGGGAGAAATTGAGGGGGGGGGCAGCTGGGGGGCAGCGGAGCGCCCAACTCCTACGTGCCGTGGCCCTGTGTCATTTCCCGCAGGCACGGCCGGGGCTGGGTGCCTGCTTGCTCACCCGACATGCCGCTGCACGCCGGCCGGCTCCGTGCAGGAGCCGCGGGAAAGCGGGGCCCGGGGCTGCGGGCAAGCCGGGACCTGCGCCCCGCTCCCCACTGCGCACCCGGCCCTGCGAGCGAAGCCCCCCACCCCCTGCCGAGCGGGGGTTGAGGGGCTCGGGGTGCCGTGGGGTGGGTGGGATGGGGGTCGCAGTGCTGGCCGAGTGGAACGGGGACAACCGTACTGACCTGCGCTTTCTCCCCAGCGGTGCCGGCGGGAGGCGGGGGTGGCACTGCGGGCACACATGCACGGCACACGGCAGGCGTCGCACCACCCCGGAGGGGCACCGGGGCCGGCTCCCCGTCCCCTGCGCCCCGGCTCGGCGGCGGACTCGGCCTGCAGCCTGGAGCCGGGGGGTGAGGAGGAAGAGGGGGGGGGGCCCGGCTGCCCGCTCCCCCCCAGCCAGCGAGCGCAGCCTGGAGTTCGACTCGGGGTATTCGGAGGCGTCAGGGGGCACATGGCGGGAGGAAGAGGCACCCGTGCGACGCCGGCACCCACCGCCCTGCCAGCGGGCTCACCGGCTCTCCGCCGGTCCCGCTGCCCCACCGCCCACCCCCGCCCGCCGCATCCGCCCCAAATCCACCTCAGACGCCTGCCTGGAGCAGTGGCGGGTGCTGGAGCCGACCGACGCGCAGGACTGGACCGTGGCACTGCTGTCGCAGAGCCGGAACCGGCAGCCCCTGGTGCTAGGTGACAACTGCTTCGCCGACCTGGTGGAGAACTGGATGGACCTGCCCGAGGTGGGCACCGAAACCCGGCGCCGAACCCCCGCCGAGCCATCCCGCCGGTTGGCCAAGCCCCCCGCCTTCCTGCTCAGCCTCTCGGGCAACGTACGCCGTAAACTGGCCAACATGGCCCGTCCCCGGGGGGGCGAGGGTGCCCGGCCGGCGGGCCGCGAAGCCACCAAGCGTTTCTCCTGCCCGCTGGGGCTGGGGGGGCAGCCCAAAGGCGCCTGCTTCCACCAGTCCCACAGTAACATCGCCCAGTTGGCCACGGACTTCCACCGCTTCACCGCCCTCATGAACAGCCGCAGCCGCCAGCCCATCATCTGCAACGACGTTATCGGCTACATTTAGCCCTTCCCGCGCCCTCCTCCGCTGTAAATAAACCCCGGTTTTGTACGGTACAGACACGGCGATGTTTATCGGCGGGGCGAGGGGGAGCGGGGCACCACCTGCACCCCGACTTCCGTGCAAGATGAAGCAGGGTGGGTTGTTTTTTTTTTCACGATGAGGGCCAAATCACCAGAACTGCAGCTTTTAATGCGTGGGGCTGGGGGGGGGGGGGGGGGTACCGCCCCGCCACTCAAGGGAAGGAGCAGAGGAGGGGGGGACCGTTGTATTCAGCCTCAGCATCCTCTCCCGCGCACACGTATTTCAGCTCCAGCTCCCACCGCCTTGGCTCCCCGGCATCCTTCAGGTTCTGCAATAACCTGTAGCAGGGAAAGGGGTTTTTGGGGACACTTCCTTGTCCCCCCAGCCTGGCCGGGTGCCCCGGGGGGGCCTAAGGCCCCCCCGGGGCACCCGGCCAGGCTGGGGGGACGCAGGGGCCGGCAGCGAGGGGCCGTGCAGGGGTCCCGCCACGGGAAGCGCTGCCGGCAGGATGTTTATCCAGCAGCCGGCTGGGAGCTGCGCTGCAGCTGGAGCAGCTCAGGATGGAGGGAGAGGGGTCTGGCAGCTCCCCCCCCCCCCCCAACCCCCAACCCCCAGAGCAGGACTGGGCCCCAAAACTGGGGACCTACCTCTGCGCCCGCTGCTGGCTCTGTGTCTCCTCGTCCTCCCCCGCATCGTAGAGTACGGTGTAGCCGTGCAGGAGCGTGGTCACGGTCCGGCCGTGTATGCTCTGCGAGAGGTGGGTGTCAGGATCCGGCGCGCCCCCCCCCCCCCCCCCCCCCCCGGCTCCCAGGGTGACCCGGCTGGGTGCTGCCTGCGCCATGCTCACCTCCAACCAGTCCAGCACCTCCCGCACCCTCATCTCCTGCCCGTCTGCGCCGACTGCCCGCAGCTCCAGCCGGTCCCAGCAGCTCCACTCCCGCCTGCCATACTGCAAGGGGGAGCGCGGGGTGGCTGCTGGTACTGCCACCCCACATCCCGGCTGCTCGGCCCCACGGGGCAGGGACTGGTGGGGCATGAGGGCAGGCAAAGGGACCAGTCTGGGAGGGCAGGGGGACGGGGGGCACCCCGGTGGGCTAGGGGCAATGGGGGGGGGCGCAGCCGTCCCCCCCCAGCACTGCTGGGATCCAGGGGCAGTGGGGGACACAGCCGTCCCCCCCAGCACTGCTGGGATCCAGGGGCAGTGGGGGACACAGCTGCCCCCCTGGCACGGCGGCGGTGGCCAGGGTTGGCGTGGGGCTGGTGCTGCCCCCAGCCCCGGGCCAGGAAGAGCGTACAAAGGGCCATTGAAGCGCTGCCCATCCCCACACAATCGCCTCTTCTGGTGCCCGCGGCCCCCTGACCCCGGCTCCGGCCCGAGGGGGCCGGCAAGGCGCCGAAATCGGGGGCCGAGCACAGGATGCGGCCCCGCACCGTCTGGCACGGCCGCCCCGCCATCTGCCCTCGCCGCAGGCAGCGCCAGCCCCTGCCCGGCCCTGCTCGGAAGGGCTGTTCGCACCTGGCCGCTCGCCCCTCCTGCCTTCTGCTGCCTTCTCACCTCCTGCCTGCTGCTGCCTGCGCTTATCCCACCGGGGGTGGAAAGGGCTTAACCCCATCTTCACCGGGGCGGCACTGACCCAGCGCAGAGGGAACGCCGCTGCCCGTCCCACCGCCCCGGCAAAGCCCGTCCCCTGGCAGATGCTGCCCCCGCCAAGGTGGGCTCCCCGGCACCGCAGGTGACGCCAAGCGGGCTTGTGGCACATGTGCTGCCACCACGGCCAAGCTGCTTGGCGAGGGCTGGGCACATCTCCGCCATGGGATGCAGAGGTGCCGGGGGCCGCTGCGGGGACCGGAGGGCACGGCCAGCCCCAGCAGCATCCTCCACCCAAGGGATGGTGCCAACCCGGGGGCACCGCGGCCAGGCAGCCCCGCGTGGGGCGCGAGGGGGCCGTGGGGCGGCCGGGCAGCTCGAAGAGATGCCGGAGCTGGTGCGAGGCGATGGAGACGTCTCCCTCCCCCTCTTCCTGCCCCCGGCCCTGGGCCCCCCGGGCCAATCTGGTTCCAATCGGCGCTTCCTGCCGTGCCGGAAGGGCTGCCTCGCACGCCATAAACCCCCAGACAAAGGGGCCTCTATCGCCCAGACGGTCCCAATCTGGGCCTGCCCCCGCCCCCGCTCTCCCTCCCCGGCACTGCGGCTGTGGCTCGGCCCCCCCCCCCCCCCCACCGGGACCCCCGGTCCCGCTCCTCCCGGGCGGCCCTTCCCGGCCCGGTGCCAGCTGCTCGCCGGCTGCTGCAGCTGGTTTCCATAAGCCAGATGTGCGCGGCTGCCACAGCCACCACCCCCCCTCGCCTCCCCGCCCCAGCCCTCTGGCCACGGGGCCCACCGTGGGGCGGCGGTGGCTGCCTCAGCCCCACGGGCGCCCCCAGAGCATCTCGGTTGGGCCCGAAGCCGGGGCGACGGTGGCGGCTCGGTGCCGGGGGGGGGGGGGGCGGCTGCAGGAAGGAGCCGGCTCCTCGCTTGCTTGGCGGTGTGTCCGGCCCACCGCAGCACCCGTGTCCATTTCCAGAGCCCCATGGTCAGGGCTGCTCCCTCCTGCGTGGCCACCTCCTTGCCCCTGGGTCCCCCTCTGGCACCACCGCACAGCAGCTGCCACCGGCAACCAGGGCGGCCGAGACCCCTGGGCGTCCCCCACCCACCCTGCCTGGGGGAGAGGGTCCTACCCAGTAGGTGGGGGGCGGCGAGGGCTGCACGCGGATCAGCCGGTACTCGGACAGCCAGAGGTTGCTGTTGCGGTAGCAGCTGAGGTCCCGGCACCCCCACACCAGCTTGTAGACCTCCAGGCATGCCAGCCCAGCCACGGCCGCCGTGGTGGTGATGATGGCGGGCACGATGCGCCCGGCGATCCGCTTGCTCTGAGGGCAGGAGAGGCGTCACCGGCTGCCCTGCACGGGATGGGAACCCCCAATCCCGCGGGCTGCCCCCTCTCACCGTCAGCCAGTTAGCAGGGGGGATGCCGTAGTTCTCCGCGCGCAGGTTGGATGCTGCTGTGATAAAATCCATGTGGGTGTTGTTGTCCTGTAGGGAAGAGCGTGGAGACATCAATGTCTCATGGGGACACTGGTGTCCCACAGGGACTAGCAGCCACCGACCTCCCGGGCTGAGCGGTGCCACCTGCCGGGCCCCCAAGTACCTTCTCGAAGTAGATGGGCTCCATCAGGGGCACTTGCGCTTCCTCACCCCCAACCAGCTCCTGTCTCCGCTGCATCAGGTCCTGGGTGAGCTCCGCCAGCCGCCTGCTGTCTGGTGGCACAGGGACCCCTGGGGTGGTACCCCTGCACCATGGCATTGCAGGGGACACGGCATGGTGCCCCCCGCCTCCCTCTGGGTCCTCCTGGGTGCTGGGACAGGGACAAGCAGCACTGCAGCCCCACCGCCACCAGGCTGGACTCGGGGACGTGCCCCAGGGGACCCAGGGGCATGGGGAGCCTCACCTGCAGGCGCCTGCGCCTCCTGCTCCTCTGCGAGGGGGATCTGGAGCCTGTCCTGGGGCATGAAGGGCGGCAGGACCATGCTGCGGAGAATGGCCTGGGCGTCCGCCCGGTCTCCGCGTGGTGGCACCTTGTGCACTTGGGCAAAGAGGTGGGCAGCAGCCAGGACGTACTCCAGGTGGGTGACCTGCGGAGGCAGAGCACCCGGGCAGGTCCACAAACCCACCCAGCCAAAGGCTGCCCACTTTGCCCCAAGGCAGAGACGGAGGTGCCTCTCCTCCTCCTCCTCCAGCCACAGACCACGGGTGGGCTGTCCCCAGCAGTGCCCTGGCCGACTGTGGGACGTGGGACGGAGACAGACCCAGCTCAGGGCCTGGCAGCCCCGCACGCGCTGCGGCAGATGGAGCACAGCTACAGTCCGGCACCCATGGCACCCCCGGCACAGGCTTGGCTCTCCCCCTGCCCGTACTGTCCCCAGCGGGGGACCCCACGGCTCTCCCCTGCACTTACATTTTCGGGGTCGAACGTCAGTGGATGGGGACAGCTCCTGTCCCCTGACCAGTAGGGGACACCTGGGCTGGTTTCCTGGCACAGGGAGAGCAGCGTCAGGTCTGGGGACGCCGTCCCCCCGGCTGCAGTGGGGCGGCCGGTGGAGGGGAGATGGTGCTGGGGGTGCCACCCCCAGGGGCGCCGGGCTCACGTGCTCCGGGGGGAAGTTGTGCAGCAGCTGGGCGATGGCGTCGTGGTAGCAGCTCTGCCAGCGCCGTTGGGCCCAGCACAGGCAGTCCTGCCAGTCCCGTGGCCGCTCCCGCAGGCTCTCCTGCACTTGCTCCAGGACCTCCAGAGCTTTCCTTTCCGGCAGCTGCTCCGGGAAAGCCGGGTCCCTGCAAAACCAGGCAGCGCTGCTGCTGTCCCAGGAGCAATCCCACGGGACACCCCTGGTGGGATGCAGCCGCCTGTCCCCCTCTCCGGCAGCGGCGGGCAGTGCCCCGGCAGGGCTGGCAGCCGCTCTCCCGGCGCCGCTCCCCCAAGCCCACTCACTCCATGAACCGGTTGACGCACTCCGCGGACAGCTGGAAGAGCCCCTCAAACTCATTGCGGGCCCACTGCGGAGGGGGAACAGGGGTTGAGCACTGTGACACGCCCCCCCCCCTGCTCCTTGTGCCCCCTGGGACCCCCGGCCCAAGGCCAGGGGGAGGGAGAGGCCGTGCTGGGGCCGGGGCCGGTGGCAGAGCTGGGGCTGCCAGCAGGAAGCATCTGGGGCCATATCCTGCCCGCAGCCGGGCCATGGCCGGAGCGGGAAACGGGAAAGGAAGGCAAAGGTGCCGGGGCTTCCTCGCTGGGTGCCGGGGCCAACGCGGCACAGCCTACCTGCAGCGTGTGCTGGATGGTGCGGGGGACATCCTGCAGGGTGCAGAGGGGGAAGGTGCTGTCCCTGGGGGTGCTGGCCGGCACCAGTGGCTTGGTCAGGTGGGGCACCATGGGCAGCACGTTCCCCCGCGGCCCCTCCGTGCCCGAGTCCAGCAGCGGCGTGAGGCAGCGGAAGCAGCGGCTCTCCAAGTAGGCGCCTGCGGGGAGCCAGGGGTGACGGGCAGCCGGGGGGCATGTCCTGGGGGTCGGTGCCTTTCCCCTCCCCAGCACTCACGAGCCTCCAGCGTGTCCAGGGCGCTGACGACGCCATCCAGGTGCCGGAAGAAGTCGTCCCCGTAGAAGTGTTCGGTGGCAAGTCCCACCTGGTTCTGGTGAGGTGTCACCTTGACATCGGGGTTCATGCGCTGCACGGCCGCCGCGGCCACCACCGACTTTGGCTTCTGCCAGGGCAGAGAGAAGGTGAGCAGCTCTCCCCCACCCCACAGCCCCGCTGAGACCCCGGGACAGCCAAGGTCCCCTTCGGGGGGAGCTCGGCCCCCACCTCCTGGAGCCTCACCGATATATCCGCTGTGCGGTAGAGGAGCTGCCGATGGAGGTTGGAGAGGGCGACGGTGTCCATGTCGGTGACGGTGAGGTCCCCACCCGGCCCCGCCGCCAGCCCCATCATGGCAAAGTTTTTCAGCAGCTCGCAGCCGATGGCGCCGGCTCCCACCTGCCGAGGCAGAGCTGCTGCAGCTCCCGGCACGCCGGCTGGCCGCTCCGCAGCCTCTCCCGGCACCGCGGCACCCGCCCCGGCTCACCACCAAGTACTTCTGGCGGCCCAGCTGCTCCTGGAAGGCGGCCCCAAAGACGGCGATCTGCCCGTCGTAGCGAGAGCCCCTCTGCCGGGACGGAGGAGCGGTGTGAGTCGGGGTGGCCACCGCACCCCCAGTGCCCAGGAAGGGCTCGGCACATGCTCTCACCGGCGCGCAGTCCTCCTCGGTCAGCTGCGCGGCCCCCTCCAGTGCCAGGCACTCCAGGGCGTTGAAGTACATCCACTGGTCCACGGGCACGAACTTCCTGGTGATGGCCTGGGGCGAATGGGGCCCCCCATCAGCTCCGTGGCCAGCGGGGTGCTCCTGTACCCCACCTCAGCCCTGCTGCCCGGTCCAGTGTCCCCAGGTGGGCAGCAAGTGCCCTCTCGTGGCCACCAAACGCCACCGGACAGCTGTGCGAAGCCGTATCCCGGGCCAGCGGGACCCCCGGACTCGGGACCCCCGCCCCGCTCACCTTCAGCACCTCCTGGGCTGCCACGGCCCCGACGACGGCGGCCACAGGGCACAGGTCCCCCGCGCTCACGCTGGCGAAGGCTCGCACGACGTCCTCGTCCAGGGGACCCTGCTGCGCCCCCAGGCTCCGCGCCAGCTCCAGCACCCGCTCCGCGTCCGCCTGCGGGCAGAGGGACGAGGGCAGCCTCGGGCAGGGTGGCGGAGGTCCGGGGGAGTCCGGGCAGGGGCAGGACGGGGACTCACCGGTGCCCTGGGCCGGGGCAGGCGGCCCTGCTCCTCCCGGAAAGCGTGCAGGGCCTGGAAGGCGGCGTGTAGACTGCGGCTACGCAGCAGCTCCTCAGAACTCACCACCTGGATCTTGGGATCTACCAGCGCCCGGCGCAGGGGCTCCTACCAGCACAGTGCCAGGGCTCGGGTGAGCAGTTCACCGAGGCCAGGGCACGGCACGGCACGGCGCTGCCCCAGCCCGGGCGGCAGCACCACGGGACCGAGGAGAGACTTACGTAGGAGTGCACCTGGGGCAGCCGCACTTGTGAGACCAGGCCCCCGCGGCGGTAGGGCGAGAAGGAGCTGGTGTCACCGATCTCCAGCCTGAAGTCATCTGGGGATAAGTCGGGGATAGACACCACGGTCACTGTCAAGGACCCAGCAAGGTCCCCAACCCTGCGGGGACCCCCTGGGCAGCTCACCCAGCACACGGACAGGGATGGGCTCCCGGTTGTTCAGCTCTGTCATCCCCTCCACGCCAGAAAACACCACCAGGTCATCGTTACGGAAGAGTTTGCTGCTGCTATCCTCTGCCCCTATGTATGTCACCACACCTGGGTTGCCCTGAGGAAGGGAAGGGATGTGAGGGCGGAGGACTGGACTCGGGTGGCATAAAGCCACCGGAGGAGGCAGCAGCGTTTCAGGGGAGCCTGCTGAGGCTGCCCTCCTACCTGGGAGATGTCCTGCACGATGGCATACGCCGGGTCCCCTTCTTCTGGGTCTTCAACAACGAAGTCCTTCCCAAAGTCACAGAACAGCTGCCTGCAGAGGACCGACGGAGTTTTGCCGGAGGAGCCGCGCAAGCACTGCCAGGTCCTGCCTGGGGCTGCGCAGCCCCACCAGCGGAACGGGGGCACGGGCTACAGAGCAGGGCTGGTGGCTCTGGGGACAAGGTGACCCAGAGCCAGTGCCAGGACCCCGCGGCAGAGACCCCTTACCCTGCCAGCCCCTTGGCGTCAGCCACGATGAAGCAGATGCCCTGGGCATGGCAGAAGTCCCCGATGCGGAGCTGCTCCTCCAGCGGGGACTCGGTCAGCACCACCACCTGCACCGGAGCCGTCAGTGGGTGCCACTGTCCCGGGGGGCCCCGGGGCACGGGGTCACGGGCTCACCTGGAAGGAGGCGAGGAAGGCCTCCGACAGCTCCCCAGTGTGAGCTGCCACCGCCACGTGGGGGTTCAACTCAGCCAGGACCCGCTGGGACGCCTCAGCACGGTTCTGGCCCACGTCGCTCTCCCCCAGGAGGAACTGCAGGGTGGGTGCACGGCGGGGCACCCCGCGAGTTCGGGGTGCTGCCCACCACAGCGGGGCACTCCATGGGGCCCTGACTGCACTGGCGAGGTGTCCCTCTGCTGGGGACTGTACCCATGACACAGGACACCCCGTGGGCCCTACCCGTGACGATGAGGGGTACCCTGCACCATACCCATGACAGGGACCTCCGTTCCACACTCCTTACCAGGACTCCCTCCCAACCTGTTACTGGAAGCCCCCCACCCCATACGCTACCTGCAAGAGGGGTCCCCCAGCTGTACCCACACCCATTACCGTAACCTCCACTCACACCCGTACCCAGTACTGGGACCCCTGTCTGTACCCATATCCCTTATGGAGACCCCTACCCATACCTGTACCCATTACTGGGACCCCTGTCCATACCCGTACTCATTACCGGGACCCCTACCCACACCCATACCTGTTACTGGGACACTTACCCAAACCTGTACCCGTTACCGGGACCCTCACACATACCCATACCTGTTACTGGCACCCATACCTGTACCTGTTACCGGGATCCCTGCCCACACCCGTACCCATTACTGGGACCCCTGCCCATACCTGTACCCATTAGTGGGATCGCCACCCACACCCGTACCCATTACTGGGACCCTCACCCATACCTATACCCATTACTGGGACCCCTGCCCACACCTGTACCCGTTACTGGGACCCCTCTCCATACCCATACCTGTTACCAGGACCCCTGCCCACAACCGTTCCTGTTACTGGGACCCCTGCCCAAACCAGTACCCATTACCAGGACCCCTGCCCATACCCACACCCCTGCTCATACCTGTACCCATCACTGGGACCCCTGCCCATACCTGGACCCGTTACCAGGACCCCTGCGCACACCCATACCCATTACCACGACCCCTCCCCATACCCGTACCTGTTACTGAGACCCTACCACACCCGTACCCATTATCAGGACCCCTCCCTATACCCGTACCTGTTACTGGGACTCCTGCCCACACCCATACCCGTTACTGGGACCCCTGCCCATGCCCACACCCCTGCCCATACCAGTACCTGCTACTGGGACCCTCACCCATACCTGTACCCATTACCAGGACCCCTGCCGATACCCGTACCTGCTACTGGGACCCTCACCCATACCTGTACCCATTACCGGGACCCCTGCTCACACCTATACCCACTACCAGGACCCTTCTCCATACCCGTACCTGTTACCGGGACCTCCGTCCACACCCATACCCGTTACTGGGACCCCTGCCCAAACCAGTACCCGTCAGCATGACCCCTGCCCATACCCATACCCATTACCGGGACCCCTCCCCACACCCGTGCCCGTAGCCGCGCCCCCCGCCCAGCCCCACCCGGCCCCGCCGGTACCTGCTGGGCGCGGTCGGCGGTGCAGGCGGTGCCCCGATCGTGAAGGACGACGCGCCCGGTCCCCGCCAGCACCAGCGCCGCCGCCACCTGCGCTCCCGTCCCGCGCAGCCCCGACACCAGCACCTCCGCCCCGGCCAGCCGCCGCGCCCCGCCGCCCAGCACGTACCTGCGGGGCAGGGGCCGTCAGCCGGTCCCGGGGACCCGCCGCCCCCCGGCCCGTCCCCGGTCCCCGCACTCACAGCTGCCGGGAATACCGCCCCTCCGCGCCGCTGCCCGCCATGCTGGCCCCGCCCACCGCGCAGACCACGCCCCTAGCCCCGCCCCCGGGAGGAGCCCACCGGGAAGGGCCCGTGAGGAAGGCCACGCCCCTTGAGGCCACGCCCCCAGGAAGAGCCCTCCCCCGCAGGCTGCGCATGCCAGGAAGGCCCGCCCCCTTTATCCCCGCCCCTTGGGGCCCCGCCCACACCGGAAGTTCGCGCCCACCCGGAAGGTCCCGCCCCCCTCTGAGGCCCCGCCCACCCGGAAGGCCCCGCCGCGGCGGGCGCAGCCATGGCGGCGGCGGGCTGGCAGGCGCCGTGGCGGGCGCTGGGCGCGCTGGGCCGGGAGCTGGCGGCCGAGTGGGCGGCGCAGGACGTGCGGGCCGCGCTGTGCCAGCTGCTGCTGCTCTGGCTGGGCCTCAGCCTGCTGGGCGTCCGCCTGGCCTGGCGAGCCTACGGCGGGGCGGTGGCCGCGCTCTGCTACCGGACGGGGCCCGCCGCACGCCGGCCTCCCGGCACCGGGCCCGCCCGGCCCCGCGCACACTCCCTCTCCCCCGCCGGCCCGGCCGGACGCAACGGCGCCGCCGAGCGGCACTGCCCGCCCCGGTGAGTCCCGAGCGCTACCGGGCCCGCAACCGCTACCCCCCCCCGCCCCCCGCGGCTCTCCCCGGCCTCGGCCCGCCCCGGTGCGGCCCCCGCCACGGCCCGGCCCGGCCCGCGCCCTCCCGGCTGCACACCAGGACCGTTGCACCCCAGTGAATGCCTCCCCCCATCCCAGTATGTCCCAGCGAGCACCCTCCTGGGTGCACCCCTGAGCCTGCTCAACCCAGCAAATGCCCCCCCCAGCTGCACCCCCAGACCAGTACAGCCCTGTGAGCACTCTCCCATCTGCCCCCAAACCAGTACAGCCCAGTAAGTGCCCTCCTATCTGCCCCCAGACCAGTAGAGCCCAGCGAGCACTCCCATCTGCCCCCAAACCAGTACAGCCCAGTAAGTGCCCTCCTATCCGCCCCCAGACCAGTAGAGCCCAGCGAGCACTCCCATCTGCCCCCAAACCAGTACAGCCCAGTAAGTGCCCTGCCATCTGCCCCCAGCCCAGTGAGCGCCATCCCAGCTGCACACCCAAACCAGCACACCCCAGTGAGTACCCCCCCCCCCCAGCCCAGTATGCCCCAGCGAGCATCCTCCTCGTTGCACCTCCAGACCGGTACAGCCCAGTGAGCACCCTCCCATCCATACCCCAGACCAGTGCACCCCAGTGAGCACCCTCCAAGCTGTGCCCTCAGACCAGTACACCCCAGTAAGTACCACCACAGCCCCGCTCACCCTGCCCCTCTCTTGCAGGGAGGGCTCGGCGGCGGAGCCGGTGAAGACGCACCGGGAATGAGGAGCGCCGGGACCCGCCGGGCACTGCCCGCACCATTAAAGCGCTGTGCCCCAACCCGCCACCCCCATGCTTTGGCACCCGCCGCCGCCGCCACCAGAGAGGAGGCCGGGAGAGTGGGGCAGGGGCGTTTATTGGGGCCGGGGTGCCGTGCCCGCGGCCGGCGCTGGCCTCACTTGGCCATGTAGTACTGGGTGGGCACGAAGGGCATCTTGGTGACGAGGGCTGGGTGCTGCTTCTTCCGCACCTCGACGGTGAGCGTGGTGCCGGCCCGGCTGTGCGCCGCCTCCACGTAGCCCATGGCGATGTTCTTGCCCAGGGAGGGCGAGGGGCAGCCGCTGGTCACCGTGCCTGGGGACGGGAGGACACGGGGAGGTGAGCGGGGGCCGGCAGCCCCAACACCCTCCCCTGCCACGGGCGCAGCTCGGGGCCGTGCCCACGCCAGCCCCGCTGCCCCCACCTACCCACAGAGGTGCCCTCGGGGCCCAGGATGGGTGTGTGGGGCCGGATGGGGGGTCCCACCGATGTCAGCCCCACACGCTTGCGTTTCGGCTTCTCTTTCACTTGTGCCATGATGATAGCCGCGCCGGGGAAGTCCATGGCCACCCGCCGGCGCTTTCCTGCGCGGCAGAGATGGGTGAGGGTCTGCACAGGGACCCCCCCACCCTTCTTTGTGCCAGCAGGTCCTGCTCTGGCAATGCCTGCCTGGTGCCCCTGCGCCCTGTTGGGGATGTGGGGACACCTCGCCCCTCTGCCCACCCTGAGGAGGAGTGGGGACAGATGTGGCCCCAACCTACCCAAGGTCCACATCAGCCCGGCCTCGGCAGGCGTGGTGGTCTCGTCGATGTCGTTGCCGTAGAGGCAGAGCCCGGCCTCCAGGCGCAGGCTGTCCCTGGCCGCCAGCCCCGCTGGCCACACCTCGGGGACACCCAGCAGCCGTTCGGCCAGCTCCACCGCCCGCCCCGCGGGCACCGAGATCTGCGCGGGGACACGGGCAGGGTCAGCAGGACACGGCGTTACCCTTGGTACCGTGGTGCCGGGGGGGGGGGGGCGGGGGGGGTGCTGGCGCAGCTCCCAGGGTACCTCTACGCCATCCTCGCCGGTGTAGCCGCAGCGCGTGATCCGGCAGCCCGGCACGCCAAAGACCGTTGTGGTGATGCTGTTCATGAAGAACAGCTTGGCCAGGTCATCTGACAGCCCCGCCTGCAGCACCCGTGCCATGGAGGGACCTGGGGAGGCAGGTAGCTCTGGGGGACAGCAGTGTCTGGGGCAGGGGGGGACGATGCAGGGAGGGCACGGACATCCATCGGGCAAGGACCCGGAGGAGGGTGCAGT
Source organism: Pluvialis apricaria (assembly GCA_017639485.1). Classification (NCBI taxonomy): domain Eukaryota; kingdom Metazoa; phylum Chordata; class Aves; order Charadriiformes; family Charadriidae; genus Pluvialis; species Pluvialis apricaria. Next base: position 22,464,495 of record CM030016.1, read on the forward strand.
CCGGCACCCGCTGAGGGTGAAACCCCGCGTGGTGATGCCCGGTGCCAGCCCACGCGAGGTCCCCGCTACCTTGCAGAGCCAGCAGCGCGTTGTCCCACACCTCCAGGTGGACATCACTGCCGGCAGCCTGCAGCTCCGCCGCTCTGTCCTGCCAGGGTGACAGCGGGCTGCTAGCACAGGGGCCGGGCTGGTGCCAGCCCCGCACGTGGCCATGGCCACCTTGCCCCGCGCAGCCATGGACGTCACCAAAAGGTGGTGGTGGGGGGGTCATTCCCCTCACCCCACCTCCCACAGGGGGTCGGGCTGCCCCGTACCCTCATGATGGCCAAGTCCTTGTCAGCACAGCTGGCGTTGGACACCACGTAGAGGTGATCTTCTGACGTGTTGGTGACAATGAGGTCGTCCACGATGCCGCCCCTCTCGTTGGTGACCAGCGTCAGGGTGCCCTGCGGGACGTGGCCCTTGGGAGGGTGGGCAGGCTGCCCGTCCCCTCCCGTCCCCCCTGGGTGTCCCCAGGGACCTCTGACCCCACCGGACGCTCGGTGCCCCATACCTGTCCCGGCTTCAGCTCACCGATATCCCCCACCACCAGGCTCTCCATGAACTTGACGCGGTCCCGACCGTACACCCGGGTCTGGAAAGTGCCGGGGGAGGGGGGGTGTGTGTGATGAGGTGGTGTGGGTGCCATCCTCGTCCCCGTTGTTGTCGTCGTGCCCCCCCCCTCCCCATCCCCATCCCCATCCCGCCCCGTCTACCTGCAGCATGTGAGAGACGTCGAAGAGGGAGCAGCGGCGGCGGGTGTGCAGGTGGGACTGGAGGTGGCCCTGCCCGTAGTGCAGCGGCAAACTCCAGCCGGCGAACGGCACCATCCGCCCGCCGCGGGACCGGTGCAGCGCGTCCAGCGGCGTCCGCTTCAACCCCCCTTCCCCGCTCGCTCCGCTCCCGCTCAGCGGCGCGCAGCCCGGCGGCCGGCGCGGTAACGCCGCTCGGTAACCCGCCCGCAGCATCCTTCCTCCCTTGCCCGGTGCGGTACGGCCCGGCCCGGGCCCCGGGGCCACTGGGACATGGAGTCCGCCCGGCCCCCGCCCCGCCCCGCACACCGGCACCGCCTCCCCCGCCGACGGCCCGAGGGGATGCTGGGTGCGGGTCCTGCCCGCCGACGGCCATCTCACCCCAGACCCCCCTCCCCACTCCCAAAATGAGACAGGCAGGCGCAGGCGGGACCAAGGTAGCAGCTTTTAGTCGTGACCGAGGTTCCCCCCTCACCCCGGCATCTCCGAGGCTCCCCCCGAGCGTGGCGGACGCCGGCCCCAGCACCCCCTTGTCTGCGGGAGCCTGGTCCCGCAGGCAGCGCAGGCAGCGCAGGCAGGGCCGGGAGCTGCTCCCCAGGGCAGAGGTACGGGGAGGGAGCCAGGCTGGGACGTGCCAAGAGCGGAGCACCGGCAGCCGCAGGGCACCGGCCTGGGAGAGGCTCACAGAGGGGCTCCGGGGCGGCAGCGCTGCCCACCGTCACCCGCCAGCACAGGAGGAGTCGGGGAAGGGGCACAGGGAGGGTCTGGGAACCCCCCGGGACCACGGGGACGAAGAGCGATGCGGGAGCGCAGGAGTCTGCTCGGGCCCCGGGAGCGCAGAGCTCCCTCCGGCCGGCACCCGCGAGGCTCACGTGTAGGAAAGCAGGTTGATGTCGTAGCAGCCGTCCACCTGGAAAAAGAGAGCGACCGTCGGTCCCTGCACAGCACCGTAACACACTGTCCCCTCCGGGCACCATCGCTCCACCGGGACCACCCCAGCCCGAATCCCCACCCCATCCCGCCGGGAGCAGCCCCTCCGGGAGCGATGCGGCGAGGCCGGAGCCCCGGCGAGCAGGGTGGCGGGACTCACGTCGAAGCGCCCGATGCGGGCAGCTGCCTGGCGGGCCCGGATCACCTCCGTCAGCACCCACATTTGCTGAACCTCTGTCGACACCTTCTCCGGGTCGGGGAGCTCCTGGAAAGAAGCGGGCGTGATGCTGCGGAGCGGGGATGGCCCGGATCACCCTGGGGTCGGGCAGCGGTGTGGCTGCATGGCTGTGCCCCCCCCCCCCCCCCGGGGAGCTGGACACTATCGTGACGGTGCCCACGCTCCCGACCTGCCGGTGGTTTCCCAATGCAGGGTAAGCAGGGCCCCACTCCAGGAAAACAGGCAGCTGGAGGAACGGGTGACCCTGAGCCCCGGGGGCCACGGTGCCGACGCAGCCCGTCTCCGCTGGCAGGCGTCCAGGGCAAGGACAGAAAGCAGATCGCTGGCTAATGATTAAAAACCTAATCGCACAGTCCAGAGTTTCCCAACAGCCTCCCTCCGCGGCGCTCCTCGGGCTCGGTGACAGAAACCCCGCTGCAAGCACCGGTTCCCCCCGGAGGACCTTTAGCCAGGCGGCACTGGCAGGTTCAGCAGCAGCTCTCCACGTCGGGGCGAAGCCGTGTGCCGCTTCTCCCCTGGCTGCGGTGCCGGGACGCCGGTGGGTGCCTCACGGCGATGCTGGGAACAGCCAAACCCAGAGCAACCCCCAGCATCTCCCTCGGACCACCCCTTTGCCGAGGGGGACACGATCCAAGTGACCAGCAAGGGACTGGGGTGTCCCCCCGAGCCTGCCAGAGAGCCGAGCGGGGACCGGAGCTCCCAGACGTGCCGGGGCTGGCAGAAGCTTTGCCGCTGCCACGGCGTAAGCTCCGTAAGCACCAAAGCCCGGTGGCAGAACTTCCCCAGAGGCGCTGGGGCACGTGGCACCGCTCCTGGCCCAGCGGGCTCCTACAGGCAACACCAGTGGGTGATTCAGCAGGTTTCCCCTGCCCTGCTCTGCCCGGACTTTGCTCACCGAAGGCCGCCGGCCAGGCAGATGTGGCTCACAAGCTGTAAACACGCGCCGCGGCTGTGATCTCCCTCTGCCCACGTGCTGTCCTGGCTGGGCAACACGTTCCTCAGGGAGCACCCTCTGGAAAGCGCCGGGGACCGGCCAAGTCACACTGTCCCCACGCATCCCACTCGCCGGGCTGAGCGATGCTGTGTGCCCACCGCTCCCACGGGGACGTTCCTGTCCCCAGAGTAGAGGGTAGGTAGACTGAAGTGTCACTTCAAATCACACACCCCTGTGGAGGTATTTTTCTTCTCAACGCTGCAAACTACTTCCAGCACAAGGCAGGTCATTTCGGGGCTCCACAGCTATTCCTGGTGGGAGCCAGGAGCTGATGGGGCAGGGATGGGGCCGGCAGCCTCACAAGTGACATTCGTGCCCCAGCCAGGTCCCTCCTTCTCCATAACACCTCGGCAGGGACTACTCACCCCGTGCAGGCTGGCTGGCTGCTCCAGAGGGGTCAGCTGGGAGAGCCAGGAGGGGAAATCCTTCTGGGGGCTCTGAAATAGATCCAGAGGGTCACACAAGAGGTGTCCCCCGTCCCACCTCCATCCCTCACAGCATGCAGCGTGTTGCAGTTTGGAGCCCACCTGTATTTATGTTGGTACGGGTATAAGTAGTGCTTTACCATTACTAAAGGGAATTTTGTGTATGGTTTGGGTGTTTGTAACCCATAATTTGGTGCGGCAACCTCCAGCCCCACCCCACTGCTCACACACCCATCCACCACCAATGCGGGCAGGGCTGGGGCTGGCTGGAGCCCTCCCTCCCCCGGCCCCCAGCGCACAAGGGGACCCCAAGTGCCCCAGTGAAGGACAGGGACTTGGACCCACTCCTCTGTGTCCTCCAGAGGGTGCCTGAAGCCCCTGGAGCTGTGGGGAGCAACGCCAGGCGCAGGGCTGGAGGTGGTGGCCTGTCCTGGAGCCCCTGCCCACGCCTGGCAGGGAGGACAGCACGGGCACCCGCTCACCTTCTGTCCGGGAGGAAAAATCTGCACCTCCTCGATGGTGAAGTGGAGCCAGACCGGGGAGGGCTGCCGCAGGATGAACCGCACCGCCGTCACCTGGTCCATATCGCACAGCATCTGAAGGGGTAAGGACCGGGGGGGAGCCGTCACCACCGGGGGTACAGCAGGGGCCGGCCAGGCAGGCGCTGCTCCCACGCAGCTTTTGGGATTTGCTCCAAAAACAAAAAAACCCACCCCAACCCACTCCAGATGGAAGGAGTCTGAGGGAAATGCCACCTCGTGGTGGCTGTCTGGGCTGAGCGGGGCACGGGCAAGGCCAGGACGGGGAGTCTCACTGCCGAGAAGGGCTGGCAGGGGCAGGAGAGGCTGCCGTGGGGGCCCGGTGTGGCATCAGCACGGGGCCCCGGGGACCGGGAGCCATCCTGGGGTGTGGGCAAAGAGGGGTGAGCCCCAGAGGCGGGGGCGATGCCGTGGCCACTGTCCGGCCGTGCCGACCTGGTGGCGGTGGAGGGAGAAGTAGTCCTGGGAGCCCTCCTCGGTGTGCGGGCAGGGCATCAGGCAGTAGTCCCGCAGGCAGGTCACCCAGCGGCGGGAGCCGGTGGGGCCCGGGCGCTGCACCCGCACGCTCAGGAAGGCCGTGTAGAAGTTCCTGAAGACGATCTCCTGCACCTGTGGGACCGGCAGCCTCAGCCCCCGCACCGGCATCCCGCCCCCCGTGTCAGTACTGGCACCGGCATCCCCCCCCGGTACCGGTACCAGCACCGGCATCCGCCCCCGGTACTGATACCAGCACCAGCATCCGCCCCCGGTACCGATACCAGCACCGGCATCCGCCCCTGCCCCTACTGGGACCGACACCTGCACCCTCCCCGCCATACCGCGACCGGCACCGGTATTCCCCCTCGATACCGGCACCAGCATCTCTCCCCGACACCGGCACCGGCATCCACCACCCTCCCCCACACCGGCACCGGCATCGCCCCTCCATACCGGTACCAGCACCAGCATCGCCCCCTTGCCGCTCCTGGGACTGGCACCGGCACCCCTCCACCCCACACCGGGACCGGCACCGCCCGCAGCATCCCGGGACCGGCACCGGCATCCCCCCTCCATACCGGTACCAGCACCAGCATCCCACCCCCGCCCCTACCGGGACCGGCATCCCTCCGCCCCATACCGGCACCGGGACCGGAGACCGCCCCCAGCATCCCGCCCAGCACGGGTACGGGTGCTGCCCCGGCAATACCCCGGCACCGGCACCGCCCCCGGCATCCCCCCGCCCCCCCGGTACCGCCCCCAGCATCCCCTCCTCACACAGGGACCGTTGCCGCCCCCGGCATCACCCCCACCCGCCCCGGCCCCCCCTTCGGGACCATCCCCGGTATCCCCCCCCCCCCCCGCCATACCGGGACCGCCCCCGGCACCCCCCGCCCCGGGCCGGGCCGCACTCACGTCGGCGGCGGCGCCGCGGGGGAAGCGGAGGTCGATGCCGGCGACGCCGGGCCGCGCCGGCTCGGCCCCCCCGCCCAGCTGGAGCGCGGCGGCGGGGCGGGGGGCGCAGGGCAGCGGGGAACGACCCGACCCCGGCCCCGGCCCCGGCCCCGCCGCTCCCGACATGGCGGCGCAGCGCGGCCGCCCTTCCTGGGCGGGGCCGGGCCGTGCGGTGCGCGATGGCGTCAAGACGCCGCGCCGACCGGAAGCGGAAGTCCCGCTTGCCGCCGCCAGGGAGCGCCGCGCTGCCGCTTTCCCCGCAGAGCCCTCCCCGAGCCCGCCCGGTCCCATCGCCGCGGCGGCGGTGGTGGCGGCAGAGGCAGGGCTGTGGTAAAGCACACGGTTTATTGACTCCATACGTTCCTTTACACAACGCGGAAACCGGCCCTTCGCCCCCCCCGGGGCCCGGGAGACACCCCCCCCCCCCCCGGTCCCCCGCAGGCGGAGGCCCGGCCCTCGCCCGCCCAGCCGCTCGCCCGGCGGCGGCAGCGCCCCATCCCCTGAGGGTGGGGGGGGAAACACGGGGGGGGGTACGGCTGTGGTGTGCACTGGGACACCCCCCCCCCTTCCCCGCTTGCACAGGGGTTATATCTCCTCCCCACCCCCCCACCCCCCCCAAAACGCACCCCAAAGAACGCTGAGGGAAAAGGCAAATTAATCCATGCTTACAATGATTTTAGCACAAAGGAGAAAAAAAGAATAGCTGTAAAGCGAAGGAAGGGGCGGCCGAGGGCAGGGGGGTGTCTGGGGCAGCCCCGCGGCTGGGCCTGAGCAGGGCGGTGGGTCCCTGGAGCCGGCACTAGGAAGCTATCTCGTACAAACTGCTGGCAGCGGTACACCGGTTTTTAAGTCTTTTTTTTTTTTTTTTTAATAAAACAGTTGGAGGCTGTATCAAAAAATTTAGTAAAAAATTAGATTTGAGAAGTCACTGATTTTTACTATTAACTATTCCTGGTGCTTATTTTTTTTCCTTTTTTTCTTTTCTTTTTTTTTTTCCCCTTTTTTTTTTTTTTATTTTTTTAAACTTTTTAAACTTTTCCAACAGCGTCCAGGCACGGAGCAGCCAGGAGGAGGCATGCGGCCCAGAGCCAGGGGCCGGCAAGGCCATTCCAGCACCGCTCTCGAGGAGGAGTCGAGGCAAAGAGACAGCACCGCACTATGGAGAAAACACCCCGCCATCGCCAAAACACCTCATGGGGAGGGGGTTTTGCTTAAAAAAGACCGCCCTGACCCCAGCGCTCGCTGGGAAGCGGAGAAGCTGTTGCGGCGCAGGGCCTGGCTCGCTCTCCCGGCACAGCGCTGCACCCTGAGGTGCAGCCAAAGGTACCCCAAGCCAGTCTGACTCAACTGATGACTATTTTATGATGCATGAGAAAAATAGGATTTCTTTGATTAAAAAAAAAAAAATAATAAAAGAATCAAACCCCGAACCAAGAAGCTGATCCCCCCGAGGAAGAGGAGGCTGGCTGTCCTCGAGGGCACCCCTTAACCAGCCCCAAATCGCCCCTGGAGCTCACCTGCAGCACAGCACTGCCCTCCCCCTCCCCAAAACTACACATCCCAGTTTAGGTAAACAGCAGATTAAATGTAAAAACTTAAAACATCGACTTCAGAAAGTCCCTTGAATTTAATTATTTTTAGGCTACCTTTCATGTTACGTCCTGTAGCTAGACACACGTGAATAGAAAAAACAGTACAGTTAGTGTTAAAGGCAAACAGCGGAGACCCAGAGTGCTACCCCAGTGCTGCCTGCTCCTCCCGTCCCGACCCGTCCCGTCCCCGTCCCCCCCCTCCCTGCCCGCCGCCCCGGCCCCGGCCAGAAGCCCAGCCGCCGGGAAGGCGTGTTTGAGCCGAGAATTTTTTTCTATGAATAAAATAAAACCAAAGCTTGTTAGGCAAAAATAAAACAAGTGTCCCCCCGAGTCTCGCGAGCGCTCCGGTGCAGCGGGCGCGGCCGGGGAGGGCCTGCTGGGGAGCGGGCTGGAGTTTCGGGTTCCCGGCTGGCGAGGGGGCTGCCGGCCCACAGACAGCACTGGTGTGGAGCTGGAGGCCCCTTCTCCCCCGAGAGCCTCCCGTTCATTAAGGGGGGACATAGGGTGGTGGGGACCTGTACGGGGTCATGTTCTTCGGGCGCGAGCCTTTCCCCTCCATGGGTGCGGTGAAGGGGGGGGGAGGCTGGTAGGGCGGCGCGTTGGGGTCCTCGTCCCGCAGCGGCGTGTACTCCCCGATGGTGTCCTGGTTGAGCGGTGTGGTCTCCGGCATGCTCTGGTTGGGGTACTCCGGGGGGGGCAGCGGGGCTTTCTCCTCCTGGAGGATGAGGGGCATGCTGGAGGACGGCGGAGGCTTGGAGTCATCCAGCTCATCGGCAAAGATGATGGGCACACCTTTCTTTATGAAGGTGGCCTGGTCTTCGATGGTCAGCTTCCCTTTCCTCTTCTTGCGGTAGCAGATCATGGCGATGATGCCGGCCACGAGGAGGATGGCGGCCACCACCACGGCAGGGATGACAGTGTGCAGGTACACATCGTCCTCGCTGCTCTTCTCCGGGTCTTTGCCTGCCACCACTGTTGGCGTCGCCTCCGAGATCACCCTTCCATCCTTAGTCACGGGGATGAACTGGATGTGCCTGCAGCTGCCAGAGCCGACCACTGACACGTTCAGAGGCTTGAACTCGGGCTGCAAGACGTTGGAGAAAGCCAGGCTCGGCCCGCCAGAGTCATCCGCAATTTTTTTGCTCAAAGTCCGGATCTGCTCCCGGGGGCAGGGCTCCAGGGGCAGCGTGTTGTTTGTCCACTCCACTATGATAGAGCCTTTGGTGATGTCCTGCACTGTGATGGTGCTGCTGTTCCTGTCGCCAAACGCCAGAGCCAGCTTCTTCACCAGCATGATCTTCTTATTGATGTCGTTCACCACCGCGTTATGGTCCCCTTCCAGCCTGGCCTTGAACTTCACCGGAGACTTGTCTCCGTGTGGGCGTTTGTGGACATGGATTTCGAAAGCATCCACAGCGAAAAGCCCGCCTTTGTCGGTCGCATACATGAAGTACTCGTGCTTCCCGATGTGGTTGTGGTCCGGCATGCCGTACATGAGCTGGCTGGTGCTGTTGAACTGCACCCACGAATTCTCCTCTATCATCTGCTGCTCCTTCAGCTTCAAGGTCAACTGCAGTTTGTCAGTGGTGGTATCTTCCTTGTCGTAGAAGGTATCTGACGGTATTTTAACCTCAAAGTAAGTGCCCTCCCACGCATCGACCCTGTCAATGTGGTTTGTCAACTTGGGTGGCTCGTTTGGCTCCCAGGGCCGGGGAATCCCGCTAGCTGTTGTGCGTAAACGGGTTGGCGGGGAGGCCGTTGTCAGCTTGGAGATGGGGGATCTGGTTGTGCTGGGAGGCTTTGTCGGACGGGGCGTTTTGGGTCTTCGAGTAGGCTTTCGTGTCGTCGCAGTGGAGGAATCTGTCGTGGACGGTGTGGCTGGCTTCAGAGTGGAGACTCTGGGTTTCTTGGTGGTAGTTGTGGGCGGTGTGATCACCGCCGTGGGCTCTATGTACCCAGGCATCGTGGGGCGAATTGGCACAGAGGCTGTGCCAGTGCCTTCTGCTACCCTGGTTGGCTGGATCGGTCCCAGGGTGGGCGTCTGGACAATGGGGCCCCTCGTTCTGATGGTGACTGTAGGCTTCCTCGGCAGCGGTATGGGCTCCCGGACAGGGGGTGCCGTCGTCTCCGTGGGCGGTGCGATGGCAGGCGACGTCGGGGTGGGGACGATCCTGGTTGGCGGTTCTTGCGCAGCAGTGGTGGGCGGCCCGATGGCAGTCAAAGGCGTAGGGGTGGCGTTGATCTGCCGCCGCATCCTCTTTGGGAGGTGAGGTTTCTTGTTAGCAATGTGCCAGCCAACAACAGGGTAGCCAAGGCGGGCAGACATGGTTCCTTCCTTAGCCGGAGCCTCCACCTTGCTGATGTTGGGGACACTGTTTTGGCTCAGAGAACATCCCAGTTTCCATGAGAGTAAGGCCCCATTTTCCACCACCTTCTTTGCATTTCCCGGTCCAGCCATGAAGGCTGACATGTCGAAGAGTCTGTTATTTACAACAGGAACCAACTTCATGTTATGAAGTTCCACCTCTGAGAAGCTTCTCATTCTGTTTAAGAGTTCAATCCTCTGCTTTGGTGTCATTTTTGTTAAGTCGGCATCCAAAATGACAGTCAGGATCGTGACCGGCTCTTCCGAGCCACACACGAACGGTGCTGCATCACCTGTGTCTTGGACAGCCACTCGCACCGACTGAGGCTCGTTGTGGTCTTCTTGGTGGACCTCAACGGAGAAAACGTTTGCGGTCTGTGGCACGTAGCTCCCGTTCGGGAAGGGCTGCAGAGTGGTCACTGAGATGTAGTGGACGCCCTTGTCTGTGTCAAGGGGAAGCCCTTCCAGGGAGCTGCTCTCCGCGTTCCAGTGTAACCAAGAAGGCAAGGAGTCCTTCCCAGCTTCGGAGATCTACCAAACAAAAAAAGGAAGGAGGTGCCTTTAGAAGTACAGCATTAGGACAGGTTCTAGCAGCAATAACATTTAATTTAAAGGATTAAAGGAAAAAAAAATCCAAAGTGTAACAACTGGGAAAGGAACATCCTGGCCAGAGCGGCACAGCCCGTGTCTCCTCCTCCACATGGTGGCAAGGACGAGCTCTGCAGGGTGCACTGGTCCCAAAGGGCTTACGGAGCCAAGGGAGGTCATACAATCCTGCAAAGGTGCCTCGCCTGCAGGCACCAGCTCTCTAGCACTCGCTGTGCAATCGCTAAGCACAAGCGGTTCATTTTCTCCGAGGGCAGAAGGGGAGTTTAAGTCACAGGGACAGCTATGAAGCTGAGGGTGAGGTTACGCGATACGACAGGGCCAATCCAACAACTGCCCTCCTCCCACTTCTTCTTTGTCCTCTCCCATCCCTGCCGTCTTGCTCCTTTCCTCACCTGATCGCACCCTGCAAGCCCCATTGCTCCAGCGGCTCAGCAGATCGTACATTTTCCCTGTTAACTTTCAGCTGCGTCCCACTGCCCCCAGCAGCCGGGCTGAGCTGGAGGGGCCAGAAGCTGACAAACCACGGATCAGAGTCCCCTGCCTGGTCGGAGCACGCCAGCTCTCAACAAGCAGCAGCAAATCCCGAGAGCTATGCAGCCGCTTAAAACATGGCATCCTCCTGCATTGCCAGAGGAACAGCAAGCCGGGGCCGAAGGAGGGGAGCGAACCCGACATGTGGTCACCCCAGCACTGCGATGGCCAGCGTGGGCAGGCAGGGACACGGTGCACGGGCGCTGCCGGACACAGCACGGCACACCAGCCTGGCTTTTTCCTCAGAGTTAGCTTAAAATGAAGGATTTCACTTTCATATAATAACTTGCTTCTGCAGACTAGAAGCAACGGGCAGCTTTGGCCCAGACCGCAGGCACTGCAGGACTCCAACACACTATTTACTACCTCTTTTAAGTCAACAGCAACACTTTTTTTTTTTTTCCACATGACTCGTGGTATGGATTAGTGAAGCACAGTCCAAGAGCACAAGTCTCCCCTTCAAACTGTGTGGCCCAACCGCAGGGGCAACATACGCAACGATAGCATTTCCATGCGCTCCAGAGGAGGAGCGAGTCAGAAGTAACCTCATCCTCTGCTTCCCAATTAATCCATTTGTGCCATTCTGAGCCCACCCCTCCTCTTCCAACTTCGGATCCCCTTCCCAGCCAGCCCAGATCCAGACCCTGCAGGTCTCCTGGCCATTTTGCTCATGCGGAGAAGACCCTGGATCTCTCCAAAATGTCACCAGCACGGCTGACACCCCACCAAGGTCCTCTCCACCCCATGCAGGGGAAAGCCACGTGTGTCAGAGCCCCGGGGACTCCTGCCTCCCACCCTGCGCTGTAGCTGAGGGTGGATGCAAACCCCCAAACCCCCCATTCTCAGCAGCTGATGTCCGTCTGTCTGTGCTACAGCCGCTCACCGATCACGAGGCACGGGGGAGCCAGAGCCATTCGGGCTGCGCGCTCGGGGGACGTTGCCAGCTCAGCAGGCTGTGACATTTCCCCAGGGCTGTAGGTACCCCAGGGCGAGTAACTTGAGCTTCACTTCAAGTTGGAAAAGTTGGAAAGTGCCTTCTCGGGAATTCACTGCCACCTCTCCCACCCCAGGGCCTGGCAGCACCGCAGCCGGGGGCAGTGGGGTCTTGCATGCCACCTGCCCTGGCCGGGCTTTCCAGAGCTCGCCACGAGGTATCTCCCCCCACACCCAGAGGAAACAAGACTTTGTGGGCCCCACGGAGACAGATTTAGCAGCCTGATCGAGGTTCCGGGCTTAATGCAGTCCAATGCAGAGCTGCGCTCCAGCTCTTCCCCTGAAAGAGTGTTTTGGTTACTCTGCAATTCTGTAAAGCTCATACATATTTCATAATTTATCCAAACGCAAAGCTGGGCGAGGAGCTTTGCAAGGAAACCTGCCTGGCAGGAGTGCCTCCACGTCCGGCAGCGGGCGCAGAGATGGGCTGGTCCTGCTGGGGAAAGCCCCTGGGATGTACACAGAGCGATGCCCGGTGCTGCAGGGCCGGCCAGAGCACGAGTCCTGGGTACACCAAAAGACAGGGCAGAGGGGCTCACAGACTTCCCCCTGCTGCGCGTTTCGGTACACTGAAGGGTCTGGATGTGCAGCTCTGCAGGGATAACGTAAGACCCGAAAGTCTTTGGGTGAGAGCAGCATGAGATAGCTTTTGTGCAAGAGCCGCAGAGGGTTTCAGCCACGACTGTAGGGGCAACACCCTCATTCCTCTCCTCTGCAACGGATCAGCCCCGCTTTCGGCCAGCCTGGACAAGCTGGAGAGCACATCATGAGACACAGGCTGGGTACAGTTTATAGAGCAGAGTTTAAAGCTGTTAGCGCAGCTTTTAGTTAACTCCTCAGCAGCAATGCCAGAGAGCAGGAAATTACGATTCCTGCCTTTAGCAGATGGAAAAAGTCACTCCACAGGCCCTACACCGCGACGTATCCCACCTAAACCGGGGTGCCGAGACGTGAACATCCCTCCACTCAGCCTCGCTGTCTACCCACGCGTCTGGCAGAAAACAGCGGGTTTTGGCAGCGCTACCGCTGCGTGCACCCGCTCCCCCACCGCAGCAAGAACAGGAGCTGCTTTCACCCCAGCTAGCCCGAAGGAAAACCAGCCCTTCACCTGAGACGGGCACGCAGGAACAAAGGACCAAATTGTCCTTCCTTGGCATCTCTTCTGCCAAGAGAGGACAAAGGCAGGGTGTCATCCCACCCAGCCAGAACCAGGGCTGAGCTGCACTGGTGTTCCTTTAACAAAACAAAACAAAACACAGTAAGTGTAATTTCATCACACCCTCTAAAAACGGAGATGGCAGGACAGTGCCCAGTGCAATCCAGCGTTTACATCAGCAGGAGCTGGATGGTGCCACTCTTTATCCCCTTGTGCCAAAATTAGCCGCTAACCTGCCCACTGGGGAGGAGGAAGGGCAGGGCTGGGCGTACGGTGGGGACAGAAACGTAAGGAACCAGGACAAAGCCGCAGCGTTATGGAGGCTTACACAATCAAGAAGCATAAAAACTTTAATAGTGAGTGGTTAAATGCAGACCGACTGTGTAATTTCAAGCTACGCTTGGAACAAACCTTCCCCTTCCGTGCACTCCGCGAAAGCCCTTAATTACAGGATCACACGCTCCATATGCAGAGCTGTCCCTGCGAGCCGGGGTTTGCTGCTGCTCCCTCCTCCCCGGGCACGGCGTGGGACTTGAGGAGATGTACAAGCAGCATTACCTTTAATCTCATGTCACAAGGCGATTCTCTCTTCGGTCACGTGCGCTCCTATGTTTGACAGCCAAACTCACTTAGGAAAGGCGGCCAAACTCACGTGCAAAAAGGACAGTGAGAGGGGCACAGGCCAGTCTGAATATCTCCTCTTGGAAAACCATTTTTGCCCTACAGTTTACATGTGTGCTCACGTTCTTAAGGGCCCATGCTAGAAAATGAAACTGCAGCTAGACAGATTCACGCCGAAAACTAGGCTCTCCTGAAAAACAAAAACAGGCCAGGCAATCACCTACTGGGACGACTTGTTCTAGCAGGGATGCGACGGCTGCAAAACATTTATAAACCCACTTAAACTTGATTTAAAAAGAGCTGAGCTAGTTCAGCTGCATTCAACCTGCGAGGAGATGTGGACCGTTTCTAAGGGTTCTGCAAGAGGTGATTAAGAAAAATCAAATTTATGTGTATTACGCCTGTGAAACCCACGAAGATGCCTATGCCTCCCCTGGGAAACCTTTGGGAAGGCGACAAGTCACAAGCATTGGACACCACGGCTCCGCTTTAAACACAGCTACTGCCCTGGCAGAAGAATTCATTCATGTTTGCATGACAAAGGAAGAGTCCCGCAAGATTAGAGTAGCTAATCAAAGCTGTTACCGAGCTGAATAAAAATAGTTGTTCCTAAATGAACGCTGACCGGCAGAGCCCTTGGCACAGCTCTGTCCCGGTCGCTGCTGCGTTTGTGGTGGTGTGAAACCGGGCGCGGGGAGCCCTGGACTCTGTTGCAGCAATGTTTCCTTCAAATACTGCTTCAAAGGGTATTTGTTAAGGCTACACATAGTTAATGATTTGGGATCTCTGGTTTTCATGTAAAAAGTTTCCCAGTTTTCTATGTACGCAATAAATATCAGCCTTAAGCCCTGCCATTTCCCTTAAGGGGTCTGGCTTCAAAAATAACTCTTCCGTTGCTCAAGAAAAAAAAGGCTCTCTTTGTTTTCCAATTATTTGAGATAATTGTACATGAACGCTTATCGGCTAAAGATTACACAAGCCTGGCAGTGTACTGAAGACCATTAAAAAAAGTAGCCATGTTTTAAATACATACAGTGGTCTGGCTGGTTTTGAAGACCTTGTTCACAAAGTCCTTTCAGATATACACGGCCTGTTATTTTTAGGCCAGCCAAGAGCAGTCAGCTCATGAAAGAAGATAGCTCGGTTTGATTTGTTTTCTTAAACTTGGATCTTAAAGCCCTGTAGCCAACAAGACAAAGATAAGCAAAGGAGCAGCGAGGAAAACTGCTGCCTCTGAGGGAATTCAGGCAAAAAACACATTCTTGCCTACAAGAGTGCCCTCTAATCCTCCAAGCATTTAGTTCTCCTCCTCCTGATGAATTCTCCAGAAAGGAGGAAGCGAGTCCCTCGCCAGGAGACAGGTACCGTAGGATCCTGCCACAGGTCTCCCTTTGGCACACCAGCATGAAGTCCTGGCGGTACCCGACGGGATCTCCCCAGCCTTTGCTGCCAGACCTTCCCGTGGGGGGCGGCAGCAGCAGCCAGGGACTCGGCTCCTTCCCGTGCCTTTTTCAAATCAATCCTAAAAAAATTCCCGCCTGCTTTTGGGCAGGGGTGAGCACGGGTGACTCCTGCAGCTCTGCCAGATCTCCCACCACCCCCTTCTCCTCCCTGTACCCAGCCGTTCCTGAGAGACAGACCCTGTGCCAGGGATTTCATCTGGAGTATAATTACCGATGACAATTTACCGTACGACAGACTCCCCTTCTGGGTTGCTCCTTCAGCATTACCCTAACACACATGGCCAATAATGAAAAATGCCCCGGCTGAGCTCTCTCTACAGCTGAACAGAAGGCGAGCTGAACTGTGCTCCAGCCATCTGACCCAAGCGGTGTTAAACCAAGTCTGCAGCGCTCAGGCTTCTGCAAGCAATTAACCAGCAGGGCAGGGGAAAGAAAATGGAAAGAAAGACAATTCAAATGCAAATATAGCTGCAGAGAAAGAGGCAGACCTAAGCTGTTTGCCTAAGCCCAAGTTTCATCTTAACCCCCTGCTAATGCAGCAGCAGAAGCAACAGGCGGTCTCAGCGCCAAACCAGATGCATGGGCAGGCAGATTTTGGGCTACCTTGTCCTGTACACACCAAATGGGGTGGTAGAGACAGGAGTTTCGCATGCAGTCCAGTGCTGCTGGAACCGCTGGCACTGCAGTCTCTCTCCCCGGTGAAGGCTCTGGGGAGACCTTATTGTGGCCTTCCAGTACCTAAAAGGGCTACAGGAGAGCTGGGGAGGGACTTTTTACAAGTGCATGTAGTGACAGGACGAGGGGGAATGGCTTTAAACTGGAAGAAGATAGATTTAGATTAGATATTAGGAACAAATTTTTCACTTTGAGGGTGGCGAGATACTGGCCCAGGTTGCCCAGAGAAGCTGTGGCTGCCCCATCCCTGGAGGTGTTCAAGGCCAGGGTGGACGGGGCTTGGAGCAACCTGGGCTGGTGGGAGGTGTCCCTGCTCATGGCAGGGGGCTGGAACTTGATGATCTTCAAGGTCCCTTCCAACCTAAACCATTCTATGATTTGTAGAGCTGGCACAGCCAACCCGGAGTCAAGAGAAACAATGAGAACATGGGCTGCAGGCTCCCAGTCAGAGGATCAAGACCTCTTTTGGAAGGCAGGCTCCGCCCGTGGGTCCATCGGGAGCATTCCTCTTCTTCACCAACACGAAGATGGAGCCAGTGACTGCAGGCGTAGGGTGTGCATGTGGCCAAACCGTCCGGGCACCACTGCCCCGGGCAGGTCCTGCAGCAGCTGCTGCACTGGGTCAGGGAACACGATGGCTCAAGGCAGGAGCTGGACAACCCTCAGACCACAACAGCCACTTCTCTTTGGCCCCAAGGAACAGCCCTGACAGGGAGGCTTGTCTGTATGCAACCAGGAGACGATGGGAGAAGGCACCTCCAATCTTACATCTCCCTCCCTTCCTTTCCTCAAATACAGTAGAACTGCAAACTAGGACATTAGACAGGTCTTGCCTAGAAACACAAAGCCCGGAAAACGGTGATAAAAGGAGGATGGGCACCTCTCAGAGCCTTCTGCTCGCCGGGCACATCAATGGTGCCACCACACAGCGCTGCACTTTGGGAAAGCTCAGTCTGAAGAAAGGAACGTTGCATTTACTCGTGTCGCGGTTTAGGCCAAATCGGCTACTGGGGACATAGGGGACCCCAGATGGGACCGACAGATGCTCTTCAAAGAGAGGGGCAGAGGAGGGGAAAAGAGACTTAGGAGTTTAGAAGGAACTAAACTGCTTTAATGAATTATTAATAATAATATAAAAAGGTAATAATGACATATATACAAAACTGTATCAAGCTCACCGGCTGGCACTGGGGCAGTCCCAGGCTGGACTCAGTGATCGATGGGAACTGGATTTCAGATCTGCATTCAGGATTGGGACCAAAGGCAGATGAACAGACAGAGTCCTCCTCAGATGCCGGCCATTGAATAAAGAGAGCGAGAGCTGACCCTTTGATCCCTCAGCTTTTACACTGAGCATGAGGCAGATGGGATGGAATACGCTGTTGGTCAGTTTTGGGTCACCTGTCCTGTCCGCTCCTCCCTGCAGGTGGGACCCCACTGCACTTTTCCACTTCCGACCCTCCAA
Source organism: Pluvialis apricaria (assembly GCA_017639485.1). Taxonomy (NCBI): domain Eukaryota; kingdom Metazoa; phylum Chordata; class Aves; order Charadriiformes; family Charadriidae; genus Pluvialis; species Pluvialis apricaria. Next base: position 22,481,313 of record CM030016.1, read on the forward strand.
CGTGGCAAATAACAAAGTTGGTTGGCCTTGGGTGTTACAGCAATAAGTATAAGCAAGAGCCTCCCTGCATCCCATGCCTGGGCATCAGCTATAAACATTGGTCTGATCACTCTGAGAGAGTGAACGTTGTCTGCACAATATGCTGTTAATTTCAGTAGTTAGAAGAGGCCCAGCTAAGAAGCGAAGTTACTGAACAAAATCGGTCCTGTTTTACCTCAAACCAGGACAACTTGGCACAGCGAGGGGGGAAGAATTGCAGCACATGCACTTCCCTGCAGAGGGGACTGCCGCTACCTGCCAGAGCTTTTGGGTATCCTCAGCAGACAGCGCTCTTCTGAGCAGCTGCACGCCTGGGACGGAAGGCGCAGGAACTCACGGACAGAAACAAGCTGCTCCAGGACATTTCATGCAGATGCATCTGCCCCTGAACAGTCTAAAAACAGCCCAGAGACTTCACTGGGCTCTCAGAAGTACGTCAGCCTCGGTGACCCGAGCCTTCATTACCAGCAGGAGCTCACCACCTCTGTTCGGAGACCAAAAGCTATATGGGAACAGCCGGTAATTGGTGCTGCCTTTGCGCGCAGGGTAGGTCAGGACAGTTAAACTAACCCCGCATTTCGGCTGGCCCCAGCCAAAGCCCTGCAAGGCTCTTCCTGCACATCTTCCTACACTGAAGCTGTTTTTGCCTTCAAAAAAAAAATAATCAGACCTTTCAGCTCAGAAAGCGGAGCTCAGGGACAGCAAGGCTGGCAGGGGCCGTATCACAGGTCCTGGCCCCGGACTTCAAGTTCAAACTTCAGTCCCTGAAGGATCAGGTGGCAAAGCCCCTCGAAGGAGCTGCTCTACTTTTACACACGCGTGAAAACCCAAACGAGAAGTTGACGTGTCTGCTGCTAGCCTGCGTTTTCCAGCTGTGGAGCGGGCAGGCGAAGCCTCACGCGCGGCAAGCAAGTCGCCCTCCCGTGCGGATGCTGGGGCAGGGCTGTGCTGCGCGGCCGCAGCCTGCCCCGAGAGCAGTGCTTTGTCTCACCAACTTCAGTAAAATGGCTTCGCAACGGCGCGGGCTGAGCGGCTACGCCCAGCTCATGCCATCCTCGCATACTCCTACCATGACGGCTTCTTTTCCAGATGCGCCTCTGTGTTTGCTATAAGGGCACTATTCAGCGTCCCACTCTGCCTGGGCAAGGGAACACAACAGCTGTTTCACTGGGAGGTCACTACAAAACATTGAGTGTCCCAAGAAATCCTCCTTTCATCGGTCCATGCAAGCAGCTTGGAAGGATTTGTTTAGCCTTATTGTTGGAGGGGGAAGGCGCAGCCCGCCCGCGCCGGGGCTGGGGTCAGCACGGGCTGCCCACACCCCGCTTTCTCCCTTGTTCGGGGAGGTGAGCGCGGGGCAGGAAAAGCCTCAAACAGCTTAAAACAAAAATAATAAAAAAAGTTCAGTCGGGCTCCTCTTTCAGCGCGACTTTTTGTAAGCGAAAGGCCAAAGGGAAGCAAAAATACCACACAGCAGGGATGCCAAGTGCTGGGGGTTTAAGCGCTGCCGCCGCCACGCAGCTAACCAGCCCCAGCAATTTATTCCTGCCATCAGCAGATTGCTGGAAAGCTGGCATTCAAGAGCGCGGTAAGGAAAGGCGAGCCAGATCCCGCAATCTCAGGTCGGCTCCTTCACAGGATTCTCCCTACCATCGCATTCCTCCGTTTCCCCGGATGCTCAGGGCAACAACCCGTAAAGAGCAGGACAAAACAAGGAACTTCCCAGCCCGCCCGAAAAAGCTAGTTTATAATTAGATTGAGTCACATTTTCCACTCCTCCGAATTCAGAGCTTGTTACTAAGCACGCACTGAAAATGCCAAAATTCCCCGACTCGGTCTCGCTGCAGGAAAAAGATAAGCGGCCCCCTCGCCTCCCCCCATCCCCCAGCAGAAATCTTATCAGCTCATCTTATCGCCAAGATTGCAGCGCGGCAACCACGCAAAGAAGTCCTTTGCCTGGACCTGTTCCAGACACTGCCATCTATCCCCACGCGCTCCCCCCTAAATAGTGGCTGGTGCTACACCTTCTGGTTAGTCAAAAGTCCAAGAAAACCAGGGACCCCGGGGCGGAGGTGAAGCTCAAACGCTTTGACACAGAGAGCTTCTCAAGATCTTCAGCTCGATCCCACAGCCCCTCAGGAGCGCTCGGTGCTTGCCTTCCTCCTTTGAGAAATGCCACTTTAATAAAACTCACATTCAGCTAAAACTCTTTGAAATAGGGATCACCGCAAGAGAGAAAACTAATTTAAAAAAAAAAAAAAAAGAATAAAAAGATCAGTATTTCGTGTTTTTCTTCCTGGAAACTGAGCGTGCCCTGGCACTGCAGGCTGGTTGCCAACATCCAGCCCTTTGCGCCGGGGTCGGGGCAGGGCTGAGGCGCGCAGCGCAGCCCTGGCAGCGGGCACTCCATGTCAGCACGCCTGCAACCCAATCTCCTCAGATCCTGTTTTATAAAACAGGGTCCCTGAAGTCTGATGAGAGTAAAGCCGTTCAATAAAAACCACTTCAACAGACAGCAAATAGAACCACCATTGGAAAAAATCAGGCTCCTGCTTGGAAAGCATGACTGCTTTTTGCCCAAGATTAATATCCAATGCTCCGATAACCCCACAAACCCACTGCGTAGCTGCACCACCTAAATCAGCTACGTGAGTTGTTCAATTGCTTTGCCACCGGCTATGTTTGCATACAGCAACAGCTTCTTGTGGCCCCCGCTACGCGCTTTATCCATCTTCCCAACAAAACCCTGGTAAGACCGTGCACTTCAAAACCAAAAATAATCCGGAGCCAAGACACAGCCGAGAATGGTTAAGACTCAGCTGTGCTCACCTGAGAGCTTCCCCTTGGCCGCGGCTAACGAACCTGAGCAGCAGATCTGCTCCGTGGGATCCATGCCATAGCTAACGCTCCCAAGATGAAGGCGGGTCGGCAGCTTTACGTATCTCCAAGGAAGACACAGCAAAACACCCGCTCGCGCAGGGATGCGCCTTGGGAAGCAGCACACAGCAGGAGTTTCTCTCCTTCCAGCATACTTTATAAACCCACCTTTAAACAAAAGCCATTAAATTGCACACCTTTATATACTGTGAGCATACGCATTTAGGATATTGGACTGTGCAAGGGCTCAAATATCTTGTGGGTATACTGGTATTAACTGGAGGGAACTGGATTTATCCCTGCATCCCAAGGGATAGGAGCAGGCACTGCCACAGCAATGCCTGTTAGTGGCTGTATTTAATACTCAGACCCAAGTGGAGCGTCTGGTGTTTCTGGAGAGGCGCTTGCAGCGCCGGCGTCTCCCGTTCACTGCAGTCAGCCTAAAGAAACGCTGCTGCAGCCTCTGGCCCACAGCTCGGAGTCACAGAGCCCTTCTCGCAGACTGAGAGACGCCAGATGCTTTCTACGAGTTTCTGCACCAAGTCAGATCAACGTCCCGCACGCAGGATGGAGGTGATCGCCGCATAAATACACACCTTTGCGTGGTTTTCCTTTCATGGGCCAAGCCCAGCGTCAGCTTTCCCAGTTCATGGGAAATTCAGGGTATCACCGCTGGTGGGATGAGCGGAGAGCCACGCTTACTGCAACAGCCACCATCCCAAACGCAAAGGTGCTATCAGTGTTAGCGCCACTGTCCTCACCTTGATTATTTGTGTCGTCACCCAGACAGCGATGGCAGGCTTAGGTTTTCATACAAGAAAAAAGGCACAATCTTAGAGACAGGACTAGCAGACCTCATGGAGACCAAGATCAGCATTGCAAAAATCAACTATTGCACACCTTGGCTAATGTCCTCTTCTGGGCCCTCAACAACTGGAAGCAGAAAAAAAAACCCTACAGACCTGGATATTTCAGCTGATGGCAAGATGTCTGAGCCAAAGTAAGGCAGACATGGAAACGCAAACAATTGTAGGATATATCAAACAAGGTTATTTATAGAAGAGAAAAGGAAATTTTGATGCCTTTATATGAGGCTCTGGTAAAAATTTCATCTAGAGTATTTTGTATAGCTGTGGTCATGCAAACAGAAGAAAAATAAACTCAAGCTGGAAGAGGTGCAGAAGACAGCTGCAAAGACGAGGAGAGGGAAAGAAAGCTTATTTTATGAAAAAGACTAAAGAGGTTGGCTTGCGTAACCTAATAAAATCAAGACAGGGGAATATGCCTGTCACTTATAAATACATAAAGGAAGTAAATATTATGAAAGTAGAATTGATTTAAGCCAAAGGGCAGGCACATACAAATATTTCTAGCCATCTCTAAATTTAGGATAGAAGCTGCATTTTTAATCGGAGCAGCCAAATTCTGGAGCAGCTTCAAATGGAAGTGGCAGGAACAGGAAATCCACCTGGTCTTTGGCCTGAGCGTGATCTGTTCTTCAACAACAGGACACAGCTGAGAGGTAATGGGTCAGACTCCACATGGTCTTTGGTGGAAATGGGGTAAGGAGATCATCAGGCCAACGACGACTGATCATGGTGAGGGTCCCAGCGCCAATGCCCACGGCTGTCCTCCTCCCAGCCAGGAGCTAGTGGGAACCTGCACACCCTCCCACTACCCATCTGCACAGCAAAGGGGTTGTAAGATATCAGGGAGATCAGATGTTTTAACCCAACTCTTGTAAAAATGCCAAGGTTTTAGTGTCAAGTGCGGCAGGAAGGGCTGCAAGCTGTTAACCCTTTTTGGGAAGGTGCAGTAAAGAGCTTTCATGTCCAAGACACCTTCAGAGAGCAGGAGAGTGATCTTGCAGCAAGAAGCCTTGCTGTAGTGAGGAAGCTACAGGACAGCGTGTGTGCTGAACCCCCACCAAATTCAACAGCTGAAAGACCCACAAGCTGCAGCCGCCCTTCGGAGAACAATGTGCGGCAATGCCTGACCAAGGCACAGGGGAAGGCGGCTTCTAATGGCCAGCGACGAGTTACAACGGCCACAAAGCCAAAGCTCAGCTGGCTCTGAGCAACGCAGAGACGAGACTCAAATAAAAACACAAGGTAGTTGAGTTTTGTCTTTTTTAAACTTTTCTGCATGTTCACTTTTGCAGCTCAACAAGCTCCGTGAGTGCATTAGAATAAACTTGCTTTTGTACTTCACCATAAAATCTCACCTGTTCTTAAGGCAGCTTGGGGGTGGCAGGGGAACACCGGCGACTGCTCCCAGGAGCACATACCTGATTACGCACAGAGCCCACATATCTGTGCAGGAGTGCGTGCCTGTGCGGCACTCCTCCGCCACGCTGCAGATGCCTGGCGTTGTTTCCATCCCACAACCAAGTTTGCTGAGAAAAGTATTTTGTCTACAGCCGGCTGGAATCTGCTAACAAGCAGGGAAAGGATCTGAAAAGCAGCTTCAAGGCGATTCCCACCACAATATAAACTGAGCCTAGAAATAATCAGCAGGAATTATCTAGAAATGAAGCAATCACACCTTCTTCAGGCTCCAGATGGGAAGCTCCTGGGAGTTTGGGGACATCAACTGTCAGCTTTTTTTTTAAAAAATGAAATTATAGCAAATTTCTTCAAAATTGAAGGGGACTGAGTATAGGCAACCACATCTCATTGTAAACTCCAACCCACTGCTTCATCTCAAAGGGCAGCGCCCTTATTCTTTTTTATTAGAGTTTAAGTACACCAATCAGCAAGATCCAGAAGTATTATGCTTTTACTGCTCTGGCTGAGAAACGCAAGGCAGCCTGAGAAAAAGACCAGAGCAACTCGCCCTGAAACTTTCTGGTCAAACAAAAACGCACCCCAGCGCTCCAAAATTGCCTACGCAGTTCTCACTAGCCAGGAATCAAATCCCTGTAGCAAAGGTTGGCTGTGCTCAGCTGCCAAGACGCGTTCCCCGCAAGAGAGAGACCTTCCAGATACACCAGCTAAGCAGGGCTGCTAACGGTGCCCTAGAGCCTGCCTCGCTTTTAAAATCAATTTCAAGGTGAACAGATGCAACATGCACTTGGGCAAGCCCACGGACGAGCGTGAAAATCGCTCCCAGCGTTTGCTGAACTACACACAACCAGCAACTGTTGGGTCCTGCTCCAGCACAGTCCATTTGTGGCTCTTCAGGCATCTGTTGGTGGTAGCAAACATGCCTCAACACCAAAGCAGCAGAGGTATTGTTCAAAGCTATCAGGTAGGGTGGAAATACTCTATCAGGATTTTCCTGCAGCTACTGGAGCCATCACAGAGGACTTTCCTGCCAGGAAAAGGAGACAGAGGAAGCTGCGGTGTTATACAAACGCTGAAAATTACTCTTGCCATCAAAGTAGCTATTGGATACCACCATTGTGCCATTCCGATGCAAAATCCCAAACCAAAGTTATCATTTCCATAACACGAGATCTTGGGCTCACCACACCTGTCTGGACTCTTGCAGCCCAGTTCTATACAGGTGCCCCATGTTCAGAAAACAGGCTTAAAGCAGGGCAGGCACCACCGCCTCCCATCTGAGCCAGTCTTCTCGGCCGCAGAGGCAGTTAGATGTTACCGTCTTTGCTCTGAAACCAGTCCGTCCCCTTCTCCAGCTCCTCTAGCTGGGGGCTCACCCACCGCTTTCCTCCTCCCCGCCTGACCGTCTGTCGATAACAGATGCATTCTTCAGATTTTCTGCCTACCACTGGCACGTCATAGTCCCAGCACCCTCGCTGGAGACAGCAAGATCACGTATCTGGATCAAGATAATTGCGTGACAGTACGCAGAGCTGAAACAAACCTGCCTTCAGGGAGAAGCTGAGATGTCAGACTTTCTCCCAACTTGCTCTCCATCTCCCTCTGATCTTCTGAGACATACCAGAAGGTTGTCTTTTTATAACATTTTCTAAAAATGGATTTTTAAAAGTATTTTTCAATTTTGCTCTTTGAAAAAAATTCCCGAGATTGGAAGGTAATTCTCTTTAAGAACAGAATTTTCTGAACTCCACATGATCTAGGCAAGCAGATGCTGAGAAGACAACTTCTCAGCACCCTTCCAGGAAAAGACTAAAGATGAGTAAGCATGTGTTTGGCAGTGTGCCTACCCTCCTCTGGGCTATTCTGACACTTTCTTGCCCTCAGGACCAATTCCACAACTCAGTTTTCAGGTGTCTGCAGTGCCAGCAGCATGAGGGTAACTCAGATAAAAGAGAAAGGCTCCCATCTTCCCCTAGAGAACTTCGGGTCGAGGTCAGGAGAGACTGTGTCAAAGGCAGCCCAGGGCCCCGCTGGCAGAACAAGGTCTATTTGTCTAGCAATGTTTTGTTACCACAGTGAAGCAAACTCCCCAAGCGTCAGAGCAGCAGTCCCAGGAAATCTGTGGCTCCCCAGATCCCGAGACAACATCTCCTTATGAATGTGCCCGTCGTTCCGGGGGCCGAGTGTCTCACAGTTTAAATACAGCCAACAAACCTGATCAGTCATCCCCGAGGAGAGAAGTCTCCTCTCTTCATTATTAGAGGGAACTTTGTAATGAGGTGAGGACTTTAATTATTTTTTTTTTTTTTTAAATCCTTCTCCCGTAGTCCTACAAAACCTTAAGGCTGCTTCACAGCACCCTCGTGACCCAGCCTATTAGTGGGGCGACTAGCTCGACTCCTGCAAGAATATAACTGAAAACGAGCCTCAGGGAATGGCATTTCTCACCTGGACAACTTCTCCATTGGAAGCAAGTAAATCCGTGGGGATGGAGACTCTGAAGAAGCGTCCCACCACGGCAGAGCTGTCCGGTATGCCCACCACGGCCGGCACAGTCTCCCGGAGGTCCGAGAGTACGGAGTGCATGGAGGCCTCCAGCTGGTTTTCCCAGTCCCGAACCACTTCTGCTGGCTCGCTGGGCCAGTGGCAGTGAGCAGAGGCCGCCAGCAGCAGCACGGGGAGCCAAGTCCTCCCCAGGAAAGGGGGCTGCAGTAGGCATCCAACAGTCATTCTTCCCGGCGGCCTCGGCGACGGTGCTCCAGCCAGAAAGGGGACTACAGGGAATCTGCAGGCACCGCAGGGCAGGCAGAGGATCCACCAGTCCTTCACAGCAGCCTCATCCTAGGAGTCCTGGGAACCTGATTAAATAAAGGAAACCCAATCAGCACATTAATTACAATATCCAAGCCAGCCAGCTAACGCACACAGACCTCCTTGCAAGGGACAGAGGGCTACCTGCCACGCTAGCCTCGTTGTTTCAGCTTTTTGAGTTAACTCCAAGAGTTACCATGATCATTAAAGAGAGCAAGAGCTTCTCAGCTCCTCTTCTGACGTACAGCATCTCTAGAGAAACAAGAGCCTCCAGCTTTTCCATGCACACAACCATGTTTTTGCTGCTCTGGAGCCATAGCATCCTGAGATAGCCACAAGAAGGGAGACGGCACCTGGGCAGATGCAACCAAAGCCGAGAGAGCACAGCAGTAATAGCTGACTTTTTGAGGCAAGCTGAAGTCAGGCTGGGGCATCAGTAGTTTCAAATGCAAGTTACCTTATACAAAGACCCCAGGAAACCTCTGGTACTCCAAAGCTGCCATCTCTACAGCTTGATGCACGACAGATGCTTCTGCTCCTCTGACCCATGAGCCAGGCCCTCTCTCAGTTCCAGCTTTTGGCATTAGCCAGTGTGTTTAGACTTCATTTTGGGGCCAGCAATATGCACCCCAAAAATCACACCCAAGCTATGCACAGGCTGCTACCCGCCGTCCAGCTCCCTGCTGCTTGCACAGCTCACCCGTCCCCACGCTCTGCCAAGAAACATCTCCAGCTCTCCCTCGCTTTGCTGTTCTCTTCTTTCATTTGCTTTCTCCCCATCCTCACCCTCCCTCTGGTCCCCTGGATCACAGCTCTCCTCTCTCTCCTCTATTTTCCTTTGCTTCCCGAGCTGCTTCTCCTTCCTGACCGCGTTCAGCTGCGGCGCAGTGGAGTCATGGATCTGTACGTGCTCCTCTTCACAGCCTGTCTGCAGGAGAGCAAGTGGGTTCACAGAAGAGGACAAAGCCACCCGGCGCCTCGGGGGAAGCCATACTGCCCACTCCAGCATCTCAGTTTGCAGCTGGCACAGCACTCTATAACTAATCTGCAGTAATGAGCGGGGTAGTGGGTTATGCAGGACTGGAGGACAGACACACGGACCAAGCACGCCCCACGCGGGTGTTGCTCAGTCCCCCTGGACTGGGCTTCCTTGGGCCAGGCACTCACGTGTCTTGAACCAACTCCTTTTTTCCAGGCTGAAAGAGAAGCGGCTCCAAATTCCCAGAGCAAACCCAAGCCCAACTTAACCAGTGGCTCCCAGTCCTCTGAGCACGGCTCTGATTTATTTTAGCCTGTTCCAGCTGCGTTGTGTGATGCACATCAGGCTGTCCCAGGAGACTCTGGAGCCAGACCGGGTGGGAAGGGTAATCCCACTGCATTTTGCCCTTGCAGAGTTCCCGGGGTGGCACGACACCAGGACCAGCGGACTGGACCCGCTGTGTTGTGGCCAGGCAAGTGCGTATTGCCCACCGCAGGCTCGCAGAAGCAGGCAGAGGGCCTGTCCATGCAGGCAACCAAGCCCAAGGTTACCACAGCGGGCTTTAGGAATAATAGGAGAGAGAAGATTTGGTTGCTCACCCTAAAACCTGCACTCCGGAGAAGCTGAGAGGTAGCGCGCAAGGACTAGTACACCCTCCCCCCTCAATGGGCATTTTCACACTCACGCAGAGGGGCTGACATCTCCCATCCCAAGGTAGCGGACCCCGTGAACACAGCCGCAGCCCGCGGAGAGGGCCGTAGGCAGCAGAAATTATGAGCTGAATGCAATAACCTCTGGCTACAGCGTCAACGAGGCAGAGATCTGATCTGACCGCTGTCAGTTGCGGAAAACCTCTCTCAAGTGAAAGGCAAGAGACAGCGGAGGCAGAATAACATGGCTGGAAACCACAAGAGAGATGGGAGGATGGTTGTTGTGAGACACCAGCGCCAGAAGAAAGCCCATTTCCCCACTGCTCTTGTCCTTCTGACTGCCTGAACCAACTGGGACATGAATACACCAGGCAAAACAACAGGGAAGCGAGGGCCAGGCTCTTCCCAAAGGTAACTGAGCACATGGTGGTCTTCACCTGGAGTGAGATGCCTGAGCTGCTTCTCTAGAGGTTATCAAGAAAGATGAAGTGGCTGCCTAGGTAAGGACGCGCCACACTTCCTACAGGGCACATCTCCTACCAGCTCCCTGTGTGGTCAGAGGAGGATTCGACACACACCAATTGATTGAGGAAGAACCTAGAATCACCTCAGCAAGGAGACAGCTACCACAGTAGATGTCTGGTGGAGAATATCCAACAGAGATGGAGCAGCCTTCTGCAAGAGGTCCTGAGGAGGCCACTCATCATCACAGCGGGAAACCGGGGGACTCTCATCTCTGCACAGTGCCTTAAATAAGCAGAGAGAGGAACCACCACCTTCAGCCTCCATGGAGTCTGCGGTACAGATGCTGCAGTGATGACACCTTGTCTGAGCTACTTCTCCTGAAGCCTGCTTGTTGGAAAGTCCTGCTGCGTGATGGACTAGAAAGCAACCCGCACAGCAAGTACAGGCAGGATCAGAGACACGCCGGGAGCTGGGGGAGGAATGCGGCAGCAGCAGAACCTGGGAGCTGCTGTGGGGCCGAGATGCTATCAGCATGGAAACATGGCTGCCTCTCACAGCTGCGCTGAGCCTCCATACCTCAACCAGAGGAGAAACACCACAGACAACCAGACAGACACCCGGCGTACAACCACAGAGAGCTGTAAAGATGCCCGGAGAGGTTCGGCACCATGTCACGGCTGCAGCAGAGCTCGTGTACGAGCGTGGTACAGCTCTGTGTTGCTCAGCCAAATGACGTGATCTGGCCTGGAGTGTGCTTTGTTGGATGGAGAGGAGTATTTGGGCAGAAAGGAGCTGGTTCTTGATATCTGTGGCGAGCAGGAGAGGAAGATGAAGTCATCACCGATTTCAGAAACAACTATCAGAGCAGGCAACAAACACTGCCCATCTGATATGTGCCTCTCAGCCAAGCAACTCACGCACTGGCCATGAAGATCTCATGTGATCGCACGAATTCAGAATTTCATTTCAGGGCAACTACAGAAGAACAGTCTCTGCGTATGGAAGCAGAGCACACAGGAGAAATTCAGTAGCTGATAACAAAGGGAAGAAAACCAGAAGAGCTGCGAACAAACTTGCACCACCAAAAAAGTCTCTTAACACAGCTCCACCTCAACAAACAATTGACAGAAGCTGAACCGGTGCCAGCCTCTCACACTGTGTGCTAAGGAGGAAAGGCAGGGTGGTACAGCTCTACAGATAGCTGGAACAAGGCACTGCCCTGCAGTGCTGAGGTCCACGCGGACTACTGCTTTAAGGCAGAACACTTTTTGTAATAGGAGGTCCTCTGCCGAAAAGCCAGCAGTCCTGTTCAGCAAGTCCGCCGGCCACCAGCCCCGCAGGTCTCGATGCAGCTGCAGAACAGGGCAAGCAGTACCTGCAGCGAGGCTGGAACAGCCACCGGGGACCCGCGTGGTGCCTCTGTAAAGTCCAAAAGCCCAAACCGTTTCACATAGTACTACCACAGGCAAAACACAGACTGACTTGAGACAACCTCCCAGTAGCATGTGGAAAAAAAGTCAGAGTTCTGGATCATCGCCTGCAACCAGCGAGTGGCACGGCAAAGATTTCAACACTTCACACAAGCTCAAAACAGGGCCAAAGCCCAACCACTGGTGGCATTCTGCAGCGGCCGTCTGCTGATCTCTGGGAAGTATCAGGCTGTAGGGCCAACTGGCTTAGACGGCACTTTCAAGTTATGTGTAAAGGTCAGACCACCCCAGCTTCTCTACACCGCACAGTGCTCCTTCTTCCAGCAGGATCTGTACTGCACAGTTCTGCAGAACAAACGCAAAGGTTCAGGTTAGTCCTGAATTTCAGGATGTTTCGTTCCATCTGATCTTCTGAAAGAACCGACTTTCTCTTTATCCTCCTGCTTCAGTGAGAGCTCTTTTGGTCTCGACTTTGAGCCTCCAGAGCATTGGATGAAACATCAAAGCCAGTATCAACATCTGCTTCAGTCCTAGCGCTCGGTGCACGTGCCAGTGTTGATGCCTGATCTCCAGTGCCAAACCCCCATCTCAGAGACACGGAACTGGGCCTGCTTGGTGAAGTTATGTTGATATGATGCTGCACTTGATATGATGCTGACTTGTCAAGACAATGCTGGAGCTTGCTCCTTCTCCGTACATCTACAAGGCCCGCTGACATGTTAAGGACGTGCTCTACCTTCATTATTCAGGAACGCAGAACAGCGCAGACAGAAGATGGGACTGAGAGCAGGACACAGTGGCTACTCCCAGCCACCTTTCCTTCTGCCCACTGCAGAATCAAAAGCGTGGGGCCAGGGGAAGAGTCCTGGCAGCAGGAGCGTGGCTGCCCTAGAAATCCCTCGTCCTCTGTGGCCGATTACACCACCGCTTCTGCAAGAACCAGTGAAAGTGAAGTCTCCGTCCAGCTGCGTCTAATCCAATTGCTCAAGTGCACAATCACATCACTGGGCTGCGGTAATTAATCACTGCCAGCATATTAATGCCGCTGAGCCTAGCATGCAGAAAGCTCAGGTAACTGCCGTGCAATTCTCTACCCTAGATAAGAAGGTATTTAGGAGAGTTAGGAGGAATCCCACTTACCTGATTGCTTATTTAACAATACCCTCATTAAAGGAAGCGTTAAACAAGTGGCCTTTCTCTAAGGAAGCAAATTCAGACTCAGCTAAAAAGGGCCAGTGCAACTTTCCAGAGCAGAGCTATTGTCTCTGCAAAGATCTCTTGTGCGTGTTTCCACAGGAGGATCTCTGGGCAAGTCCCGTCAGCTACTGCGCGTCTGCGTGTCAAGGCAGCAAGCAGGAGGAATGATGAAATCCAGCATCACCGGCCAGGCACACAAAGATGGCACTCTGCCGTACACGCTCCCCGGTCCAAAACACGACAGCAGGCACCGAGGGTGCCAGCCCGGCGGCACAGTCCCGGCGGCTGGTGCTCCATGCACGTCTGTGCTGTGCTAAAGGAGTCTGGGGAGTCCGGGGAAGGGGGGGGGCAGGAAGGAGAAAGAGCTCGGAGGCAGCATGTCTGGGCAGGGCAGCCCATCACCAAGTTTATGAACTAATAGATAGAGTCTCCTCAAGACTAAGAGCACGCCAGTCTGCAAGCCTGACACATTATATGCACAAAGAACACTCTGGAGCGTGAAATTTAGGAAACAGTAAGAGTTTCCGCACTTGCCCTGCTCCGGATGTACCCTGAAACAAAGGCAGCAGCCCCTCCAACAGCCTACGTTATAAGCTACGGGAACGTGCTGCAAATGACTCTGGGGGTTATTTCCAACCTCAACGGCTTCAGCCACACACATTCGCAGAAGATGACCCAGGCTCCAGACGCTGCTGTGCCCGGGATGAATTATGGAAAGGGACGTACAGGAGGACAAACTGCACAGAGATGCGTTCGTCACGCACAGACTAACCGGCACACAGGGAACAGGCAAGGTGGAGGAAGGACGATTCACCGCTAGCCATAGCTCCGCGCTCAGCGCAACAGCACGCTGTACCGCGCGGCGCTAACCAGGCATCTGCGGTGATGGTGGCTTTACACCCGAGACTGGATGCCTCTCTAAAAGACAAGTTCATTCACAAGTTTTTGGCTTAACGCTGCAATCACAGCTACCTGCCTATTAGCCATGCGTACATCAAAACCAAAGTAGCAGGCATCAGAGATCGGACTGCAAGAGGAAGGCTGCCCAGCAGACAGCCCCAGATCAGCGCTCCTGAAGCCCCGGGAGCCCCTTTCACCCTCTGCCCCCTACAGCCGGTTGACGAGCTTGCCGTCATTAGCTGGGCACCCCAGATGCCACCAGCCCAGGAGGTACAAACCAAGCTGCACTCGATTCTTTGCCCTAAAATTGCATTTCAACACGCTCTTCCGCAGCTATGCCCACCCTCTATTGTGACCAAGTTAAATGCCCAACAGAACTGACACCTAGCTCAAAGAACGTAGGTACAAAAAAGATGCTTTTTTCAGTCTTGTCCCTTCTTGTGTTTCAGCATTGCTCGTCTCCAGCACATCTGGTGTCAGTAACAGGAAACCCGGACACTGAAAAACAATCTTGGGTAAAAAAAACCAACCAAACAAACAAAAAAAACCAAAAAAAACCCGAAACAAACCCAAACCAGCAGTGCTAAAAGTGTATGCGTCAGGCAGGGAAACAAGCAGCACCCTCCTGCTGGCAGGGAACTGGGCTGCAAACTGTCACTGACTTGTTGCTTCAAGTCACACATGCCACAAGAGGCTTCGCAAAGCTTGTATGGGAAGTGGTCACAGCAATTCATGCCTTGCAGCGGTTTTTATTCTGCTAGAGTAAGCACCAAGTTATTTAACTTTCTTGTCGCTTAATGGAAAATAGTAGAAAGCTTCCTCTTCCTTTTGTTTGAAAACTACAGTTTTGTGTCACCAAGGAGGGATGAAGCCTTCCCACAGCCCTCTCTCATTGGCATCTCGCACCTCCCCTTGGCCAACAAAACCCGCTCGCAGATCTCCCCCAGCCCGGGCCACCGACTGATGCTTCTGCTCCGAGTGACAGACAGCGCAGTGCTGAGCGAGCAGCAGTGGGAAGCTGGACCGCTCAGGAGACCACACGGGTTTTGTGTTTATTAAAGACATGCGATCTCCAGCACTTCCTGCAGAGAGAACACAGAGGCAGCTCCGACACAGAAAGAAAAGATGCAAAAAGCAAAATTTTGCTTTTTTTTCCTCCCCTGTATTGCATCTGCCTGTCCAGAAGCTGAGCCAGTCTACCGCCCTTCCAGCTGGGGACTTTGCTCTTGGGAAGACTCGTTGCCCTGGAAAAGGTAAGCATGGAGGATATGCTCCCTGTAGCCCTCCCTCCAGCAAGAGCTGTGGAGGGGAGGCAGCAGCAGAAACACAAAGGACACGAGCCCTTCTGCCAGCCAGACACGGAGCCGGTTTTATTTTCCCCGCAGAGTACATTTCCCCTGCAAGGTGCAGCAACAACATTCCTTCTGGAGGCAAGCTCCTTCCCCAGGCTCCCGCAGCCCGGGGGAGGCAGGAGGGGATGACTGCGGTACCCACAGGCGCCTCTCGACTACGCACTCGCACGCTGACCTGACACGTTTTGCTGGAAGAGCATACGGACATCTCCCCGCTTGTCAGTCCTGCTCGCCCGGCCCCTCGCAGCCCCTGCGCGCTACGTGTCCGATGCTCCAGCCATGCCTCGAACGGCCGCTGCGCCTTGAGCCGCCGCAGTGACCGGCAGCCGCAGATTTTGGCTGGGCGAGAATTCTCTTTGATGAAAGTTTCAGCAACCACAATCAATCCCTTCCTCCCACTTTGTTATTCTCAGACAGCCAACTCAGATCGTATCTTCAAGTGCATTCAGTTGAAAGGAAATTCAGATATTATCTTCCCAAGTATTTAGAAGGCCTCAGAGATCATTTTTTCCCCTGTAATTACAAACATCGCAGTCAGGTAGAACTGCCATTTTCCCGACTGCTGGCAGCAAGCAAATTAGGATATAAACACCCACCAAGAAGTAGAGGACACCAAATAATCACTGAGGACAGCTTCGCACATTAGACATCCTCTGAGCGAGCCCCATCTCGAGGGAGGGCTGGCAGAGAAGGACAGTGGGGATCATCAACGGTAGAAAATGGATCCTGCCTGGAGGAAGCTGGAGGAGAGCAAACTGGGACGCACTGGGGCATGAAGGTGATGGGGAACGAGAGCCCACGCTCTCCTCTAATAAAAGGACCAGAAGCCAAACTAACCTGAACCAGGCTCAAACCCCTAAAAAAAAGGAGAGTTTCCCCCAAGGACACAATAAAGTTGTGAACATGAATGTTAAAACTTCCTCAAGGTTAAAAGAAAAGGGTGGGATGGGACAATTTTACAGGAGGCAGAGTTACCAAGGCAGCGTTTCTGGCTCAAGCAGCACTTCGTGACAGATAGCAGGATCCCGGGACAGCATTCAGGGAAACGACTCGCATTCCTCTCCAGGCATCTTCTCCCGGCTGTTATTGGAAAGGGCATATAGGCTAAATATACAGCTGTAGCAGGGCAGAGCAAGGGTCTGTCTGCCTTAAGGGCATGCAGTTTAACCCAGCTTTGGTTTCCAGCGCATAGCCAGCCAGAGCAAGCCCCTCCAAACTCTACTTGTAACCCCTGGAAACAGAGTGAGAGTGTAAAAAATCCTAGTATTTAATTCTATGTTTAAGGGAACGTAAGCTAAAGGTAGTACTAAAATCCACAGGAAATTAAACTACAAAAGGTTAAAACAAACAAAAAAAAAACCAACCCCCTAAAAAGATGGAACTGAGCTCCTTCCATACAATGCCATAAAAATGCATATTTTGAAGACAAACATGACAGGCATGTGTATATATACACGCATACAAACGCTTTATCAGTTTCCAAGATTTAGTAAAAACGAGAACTCAAGGCACCAAGATAAAATAGGTATTTTTGACCCTAGATTTCTCTTCCGTCAGGAAAGCTTCATGTCTTGCTGAATTTGCTTGGAGTGAATGCTGAAGCGAAGACAGTGGCGTTATAGAAAAGCATTTTAGCAGAAGCCATCCTGCGGGAGAGCCCGGGATGGAGGAAACCCGGGCTGGCAGCACTGCCTGGGTAGGCAGCCGACAAGAGACGAGACCAAAGCACCACTCCGAAAAATTAGTGCCATTTTTAATTTGGGCCACGAAAGAGTTATCTCACTGGTTAGCATACGCAAGGCAGCAGAGCAGTCCCCATGACACCGCACGCTGATTTGAGGGGTTCTCTAATTGCTAGAAACATTGGAAGTAGAAGGTTTAGGACTCGAGATAAATTCCCCAGCGCTCCATGTAACTGTATCCCACTGTAACATAGCAGCTTGTGTTCACTGAAGTCTGATTCTGGGCTCTCTAGAAATGATTTACATGGGGGTCCAACTGGTTTTCACATGAATTTGCAGGGACAAAGCTGAGTTTTATATAGTTTTAAAAGTAACATGGGTTTCTGTACCAAAATACAAGTCCTCAGGTACACCAAGATGAGCCCAGGCTGCCTCTGCCTTCCCCAGGTATACTAAGAGGAGCACAGACTGTGTCTCAGCCATCCTCATTTGCGTAAGGCACAAATGATGGTTTCTAAAATAGCACAATAAACTCTAACAGAGGCAGCATAACGACGCATCTAGAGGACCCCTCAGCAGCTCTAGCCAGAAAAGTACAGCTGAGGCACCACAGAGAAAGCACAAACCAGCAGGAAGCAAGATATAAAGCGTCACTTTTTAAATGCAAGGACTATGAGGCATCAGAGCCCGATCTCGTACTCCTCAGCGGGCAGGTCGCTCCCCAGTCAGCGCCGAAGGACATGTGCAAGAGCAGCTGGCGTGACAGTCACCACTGTGTGTCCTGTCCCCTGGTATCACTCACCATCCACCAGCTGTTTCAAGTCTCATTCACACCAGCTAACGACCTTTGATAGAAGTCACCCAGCTGGAAAGCAGGTTTCTATCGAAGCTGCTGCTTCAGAAACGGGCATAAACCAAGGCACCATCACCAACAGGGCTGCAGGCTTTTCCTCCACCCCGTGGCTCCCAAGGGACAAAATCATCCACAAGCCTCCAGCAGCACCTGAAATCTCAACTGAAAAACAGTTCCTCCCTAAACTGCCCTGTTGTACTACGGAGGAGATGTTATCTTCAGATGTAGTCATGAGCACTGAAACCAATGAGGCTAAAAAGATTTGCATCTCTTGCTTGATTTCTTAATTGAATTAAAGGCTGAACAAAAACCCTTATGAGGCTTCAGAGAATCCACATGGAAGCGAAACGATGAAAATCCTAATCAGAGAGGAAGCTTCCACTGGACATTTTGTCTTATTAAGTACTAAGGAGTCTACACAAAAAGGGAGTTTATCCCTCGGGGGTCTTTCTCATGACTAGCAAGGCAGGAAATCTCGCTGAAGTTTCTGCCACGGTTTGGCTTTTGGAGCACATCACACATTGCACAATACACACAGAGGAGCGGTGAGCCTTGGTGTGTCCTTTTAGCCAAAACTCTCCCCCCTACCTTGCTGTCTTTTTTTTTTTTTTAATAAATAAAGGTATAAAGCTTTTTCTGTCAAATCAGCAATTAGAGGGGTGAAGGTCAGGCTGATGGGCAGGGCAGTCCTGCAAATCCCCTTCTTAGGAAACCTGATCATACTTCCAAATCCTGTTCTGAAGGAAACCCTCCCAAAGCTCCAGCTCTGGCAGTGCTCCTCAGCCTGGCCAGAGGGCTTGCGGGACGACCCTTGCCCACGTTTTGGCCATGCAATGGCAGAGCAGAGTACTTTTTTTCTTTTTCCATCACCAGAACAGCCCTGTGCACCGAAAACAGCATTTGGGCTTCCTTCCCTAGGACATGCCAGCACCGCATCCACCACGCAAGCATTGGCTTTGCTAATGGTAGTCAAGCAGGCAGCAAAGCGCTGGAGCACCTGAGAGCACGCAGCTTGGGCAGGTGTTCCTCCAAGTTTGAGGAGCAAACAGCCCGAGGGCTGCAGGAACCAAATCCAAATCTGGAGGGGGGGGGGGGGGGGGGCAGGGGGAAGAAGAAGAATCTTGATGAGGTTTCATATTCAAGAGTCACCTCAAAATGCTGTTTGGCTGGACTGCTTTATGGAAAGGCAGCCACATTCCAAGGGTTTATAATCACCTTCTGGGTATTCCACAAAATTCCTCAGATAATGAAATATTTCAAGAAGGTCCTTGAAAAGTGTTTAAGCACCATAATTTCCTATAGGCTGATGTGACAGCACCAGGGCTTCGGCACTGAGCACAGGACTGGAAGGCAAGGCTTAGGATCTCTCCCTTACCTGCCAGGCACAAAATCTGCTGCCGCTACCAAAGGGATGTAAAGCACAAACAGCTGATATTAAGCGGACTCACGAAACAACGCAAGCAACGCCAACAAAAAGCCATTTTCAGCATTTTAGTTACGTATGCAGCATCATTTATATTCTTTGCGGCAGCGTAACTAAGGGCAGGCACATTCTGTTTAGAAACATCCCGCCGTTCCATCAGCTTTACCACCCCACCCTGCAACTCCAAGCCAAGGCATTAAGATTCAGCTTTATGGAGTTGCTGAGCCCTGATTTATTACTCAGCTAGCAAGATCGCCGTAACTCTTCATTTGAATATATTTACCACCCAGAGATTTATGCAGAGCAGCCAGGGCATCAGCTGTGGACCTGCAACTTTTGACATTTCTCGTGAAAATTATTCTAAACACTTCTTGGTAGAATAAGATACGAGTGTTCCAACTTTAACCATCAAGCATAAAACGGGAAAGCTGCAAAATGAAGCAGCATTGCTCCCATGCCACAGAGGCAGAGAAAGCTTCTGAAGGAGGAATTAACTCCCTGAAAATCAGTAGCTTCCAGCTGGGCACCACATTCTCTTCAACCCACAGAAATTCAGGAGTCACCAAAACCCAACAAACTGATAACCTCTTCCTGCAGGTGCACATTTTTATAGGTGCCTACCCCTCTTGCTAGAGACCAGGGAGCAAAGGGCTGGACTGCATCGATAAAACTGTCTGCTCTTCACAATAACCTCTGGCCCGAGCTGGCCAGCCTTTCCTCCAGGTAGTAAATCCGAAAGCAACAGATCACCGACAGCACAAGCTTACCGAGGCAGAAGGACAGCGCGTGGCTTCACAGGTCCATCTGCTTCCCAACTGCTCTGGTGCAAGAAGATTGATTTAAACGAAAAAGCAAAGATGAGCACCTTAAAAGGCAAGACACTAACAGAGTCTGCATCGCATTCCTGCAGCATTAATTTCACTGCATTATCTTTGAGCTAAATTATCTTGTTTACCTGCACTACATAATTAAAAAATAACCCTCAACTGGTTTTAACCATGGCCTTCATAGCTTCAGCCAGGATTGGGGAAGGCTGGAGCTGCTCATCACAGGTCCATCAACTCAGGGATAGCTCCAGCTTTTCTCCCCACCCTGCGCTGGTATTGAGAAAGCAAGAGACAAGGTGAATTAGTTCAATGCGAGACCATTCAGGCTACTTCACTTCATTCAGGATCTGGCCAAAAAGGGCTCACTCTTAGAGAAACAGCCCCTACAGGCGCAAAGCCAGCACCATCAACTAACTAAAATACATTGCAGGGTAACATGCCCCCCTCCGCAAGCAGCGTAGCACTGCACCTGCACGTCAAAGAAGTTTTGAGGGTTGCTGGAAGCAACATCCCCCTGCGGCAATTCCAACACAAGCACATCCTGCCACTGCCCAAATTCCACACACAAGAAAGTCCAAGGGACTGAAAAAAAAAATTGCTTTCCAGAAAGCATGGTTTTAAATCCATTTCTGACAAGTTTCAACTTAAATTAAATAAAAGACTTCATATGGCAGCAAAGACACTTAACGCGAGTTTCTGTAGACTTCTGACTTTTCCTGCTGGCAGGAAGAGCCCACTGGATAACTGAAAAAAAATAGGATCCAACTGATATGCTTAGCCACCACACATGTTACTTAAAGGTGGGAACTGGGTAAAGGCAGAGGACGTGCAGGAAAAAGAGGAGGCAGACAAAAAGCAAGGACAAGACAAAGAAAACTGATGTTTTTCTTCCATAAGCAGCCACAGAGTCCACACAGTGTAACAGATTTGCAGCAGCTAACTAGCTAGCGTGGCATCTGGTATCAGTCCTCCAAAAACTGTCCAGACGTTTGGCCACTGCAGAAAAATCCAGTAATTTTGCCCTTCCTCACCAGAAATCTATCTTGCACAGGTCAGAGAGGTTGGAAACAAGACCTCCATGTTTTTGGGGGGGAAAAAAAAACACCCAAGTTACAGTGTATTTCAAATAGTGTGAGCACAGGCTTCATCCCTCTATTTTGACTTGCCGTTGCAGTTTTTATGCAGAAGATGAAAGACCGCAGCCTGCCTTCCCAGCACGCTGACACCGTGTCCCACAGCTTCCTAGGCGACAGTCTGGATGGCTGCAAAGGGACATCAGCGTGGACTCAGAGCTGCACAACGACATGGGAGATGGCAACAGCAGTGCCCTCCTCCTCACTCAAGTGGGCAGATTAAATCATGAATTTAAGTTGTTAAGAGAAAAACAAGAAAAGGAGTAAGAAGATGGGATAGATCCTGTACCGACTTCTTTCCCAGTGCAAAGAAGCATGTGATGACTTACCTGTTCCCTCTGCAAGAATCCCAGGAATGGGGGCAAAGTCATCACACCTCCAATGCATGCCCAAGGAAAACAGAGTTGGATGCCATTCTGAGGCAACAAGGAAAATCAAACCAGCACTCAGCTGGGTTTTGTACCAGTTCGAGCCTCTCTGACCCAAGCATCATCCCTTCTTGCTCACCACATGTGCTTTGGACACCCAAAACCCACTCTCCCCTCCATGCCTGCATTTCTTAGCCAAGGTAGGCGAAGTCAGACTTTGTAATCCTTGGCAACAGCAGTGCCTCTATGCCCACGTTCTCACTGCTTGGAGCTCTACTCCCATAGAGCCACCTTCTCTGCCCTTGGGGCACCCAGAACAGAGCAGAGCCCAGCCCTAGGCACAGTCTGTGCTGACCCTGGCAGAGAAATGAGGACAACCCACTTCCCAGCCCAACAACCACCCACAACAGTCCTAAAGTGTTCCTGAGAGCGTAACAACAGAGAAATACATCTGTCCTTAATCAGTCCAAGCTTTTTCTTCTGAATCCACCCACCCAACTCAATCTCACTTTGATTTCTGCTCAGCACTCACCTGATCTTTATTACTGCGGCGATGCCCAAATCCCAGTAATTAGTTTAAGAGGGCATTCCCTTATTAGCACCCACTGGACTCCCCTCACTGCTCACACAGTCACATTCCAATGGCTGTTCTTATATCTCAGTAAATCCGAAACACTTTCCAGAAAAACCTAATGGCTCATTGCTATGAAACACCATAGGAGAACACAAACAGTTCAGCGAGAGCATAAGTGCTGTATGAAGAGAGATGCTCAAGCGCCACAGGAAAAAATGCAGTCTTGGAGTCGCATAGATGCGGTTACAGCTCTGAAGGTGCGTTCAGCTTGCCTTCGCTTTACAGCCCTGCCGCAGATGCTGCGGGGGAAACAATTAAACTGCTTATCACAGTATGGCCCATTCAGCCTCCAGAGCAGAAGAGCAATTCCAGTCCCCAGGTGGCAAGCGCAGCAATTAGGTACCCAATTACGTGCACCAAAGCTTCACTTTGCTTATATAATTTTACTTCAACGGTTATATAGTATTTCCTTGGCTTACTGTCATTAAAAGATTGTAGGTTCAGGGACAGTCCGTCTCCGCTGAGATCAGGTTGGTCCCACAGGACCTCGTTGCACATTGTACCACGTCTGGAGGATGCAGAACAGTCCAGATGTGGGCAGGTGACAAGTCATTCAGCAGAACCAGTTACAAAGCCTGGTCACAACCACCATTTCCTCACCTGCAGGGGTTAGGCTTAAAGTTTAAAAATAATAAAAAAAGACCCCAAACAGTTACACTGCAGCCAGGGTTAATCTCTAGCTCCACAACAGCCCAGCTCTGCAGAGCAGCTCCGGATTGGCGCTTGAGCCTCTTCTGGGCTTAATAACAAGTTGTAGTGGAAAAATGTGGTTTTAGCAGCTCAGTCCGTCCCTTATAAAGCAGAGAAGCTATGCCAAAAATAACCTGGCTTACTAGTTACAGTCACCAAGCACTCACTTAGCAGGTCTCTGATCAGGGACCACACCACTCTGTCCGCACCACGGTGTCTCCACCGTCACCGGCTGTGCACATAGGACAGGAGATGATGCCCTCCCCAGCACCACAAAGGTGTTTCACATAAAGCAGTTAGCGGTTTTTAAATCCGTAGATAGCCAGGACTCATTCGCCAGCCTCACCCCACCAAAGGAAGCATTTTCTTCCAGCTCAGACAAGGTCTCTAGTGCAGCTTTGCTGCATTTTCAGCCTTTCTGCTGGACAGGCTGAACTCCTCAGGCAGAGTTTTGTACCTGGCACTTCCCAGAGTCATGTACGAAAACAGCTGGTCAGCAGCTGTAGCGAGAAGCACGCTACAATGATCAAGAATGATGCAGTTTTGAGACTTCTCAAATAAAAATTGTAAATTCAGTGTTGTCCTGTAAAGGCCTCCGCTATCCTATTGCGGCAAAGTTTGGAGCAAACAAAACCAGGTTACAGAACTGAAGCACCTTCCACAAAAAAAAAAAAAAAACAAAACAAAAAAACAAAAATAAATCAGGCAAAAGCTTTTAATAACAGTGGTGCCTCCCACCGCAGGGCAGCAGCAGCAGACAGACTGCCTCTCATTCACTCCTGAAGACCTTATGCCAGCTGGGAACTCTGCTCACTGCTGTAGGCTGAGCCTCAGCCCCCTCTCCCAACAACATATGATGTCGCTCTAGGTAACAAAGACAATACCCAAAACCTCAAGGTTGCAAATAATGAGTTTAGAAAGTCAGAATACCTGAGAATTAAGGTTTCCCATGAGCTGGTCGCAGCAAGCACCGCAACTCACTCCCGTTCTCCTCCCCTCTAACCAACTTTTTGTTCTCTCTGCATTTGAGACAGGCAAGTCCTTCACCCATCCGTGGCCGTCAGGATCCTGCTCCCAGCGCTGGGGATGGCAGCACCTCCCTCCCACCCCCGGCAATGATTCAGCCCCTCCGGCCCCCCCGGGCTGGAGGAGGCCCTGTATGGACAGGATCTTTAAAAACCTTCACTTGGCAGATCAAGTCTACAAAGCACTGGTGAACTGGGAGCCTTTCAGATGCCTGTAACCTGATAAGATACATAAGATATGAGGCATTTTTGCTGGGAAAGGAGATGGAGCATCCCTTGTGACCGGACCAGGGGCTGCCAAACTTCCAGCCATTGTGCCACACCAAGTATCTCTCAATGCAAGTTCAGTTCTGTTTGGTTTTCTAAATACTGACAACTTAAAAGCTTTTTTTTTTTTTTTTAAATCCTTTAACTCTTGGAAATGGCTGAACTGCTTTTGCTGAAAACCTGAAACAAAGCCTGAGGCAGAGCCACAGCATGGGAAATTCCTGTGCAGGCAATTAAGTTCAAGAGTTAAACTCCACCATCAGTCTCTGCAGTGGGTGGTGGCACCCACAGTCCCCGCTCCTCCACGCAGCCCCATGGAGGAAAAACTGCCACAGCAGCTAAAGCAGGCTACCCCACACCCAGAGTTTTAGACCAAATCCACTCCAAAAGGGAGTTAATTCGGGGAAGTCCTGCAATAGGGAGCACCGGCCAAATCACTGCAACTGGGAGGCAACTCCTCGGGAATGTGCTAAGGGGCTTACAGCATCTGGACGCGCGTGCTCCGTGGTTACTGCCGCTACGCCCTGCTCCGTCCCGGCCTCTGCTTGGTAATTCCCCTTGAAGGCAGCTCCACGGGAACATTACTCACCGGCTGACCCACGTCCAGGGCTGGGGAGCTGCACGCAGGGCGGCGGGAGCAGAGCGTCAGCGCGCAGCGGGGACGATGCTGGCCTCCAGCTGAGTCCATGGGCAAGGTGATACGCAGGATGCAGTTAGGTGGCAATGCAAATGACACCCTGATTACCATCGCTGCGTAAATTGCCGCCTTTGCTCCAGAATCCAAACTACTTTAAAACCTGAAGGAAGCATCTCCCAAATACAAGCCCTGTGCTGTCTGAGCAGAGTTTGAAAATAACATTTTGTTGCTGCAAAAAAGTTATGTTCCCGAGATTGTCCTTCTGTGCCGTAGCTCTGCCTGCTCCCTTCTTCCCACTGCTCTTCCTCCCTGGGAAAGCTATTTCTCTCCTACCGCTCTTCCACAAAACTAAGAAACAATCTGAAGAAAAACTGTGTGAGGACTTGGGGCAGATGTGCCTTCATTTTTTTTTTTTTTTAAAGATATGAACTATCTACATCAGCAGTGTCCCAATGAAGGCAAACCACTGAGACTGGAGATGGGTGCCCTGAAGCACTACAGACAACAGCATTATCCAGACTGGCTGAAGTAACCCAGCAAGTAATTTTTTTTTAAGGAGAGGTCTAATCGCATCATGTACAAGTGTATGGCTTCTTCTGGGTTTTGCAGGGACCAGCACAAGGAACTGGAGTGGATCCGAAGCACTGGGATAACACATCTGACACATGCACATCAGCCAGAATGAAAGCTTAGAGGCTGGGGAAAACATCCGTAATGTCATTTGTGACAGCAGGTTTGCTCTGCTTGTAACATACACTGCCAACACACCGGGGAAAGCTGCTTAGAGATCAACAGATAAAAGCTTTTCACCATTCAGCCTGTTATTTCATGTAAATCAGGTTGTCCTGCTACCAAAAGGCATCCCCATATGAAGTGCAAGGGGCTCAAAAAGAAAAAAAAAGTCAGAAGCAGCAGCAAAAACCAAGTACTCGCACTGTGGCTAAATCCCTTCAGACCCCCGGATGGCCAGAGGGTCCCACTCCCCTTTCTGCAAGTGCAGTTCTGCAATCCGGAGCTGCACAGTCTTGTCACTTGTCAAGGCAGGTGATCTCCTCCAAGTATCACCACCTTAAAAATAGGGTTTTGTCTGCAGAAATAACTCCAGACTCCTCTGAGATATGAAGTCATGTTTTGAAAAGCAACAGCGCAGCAAATTCAATTAACTAATCGAGTCTGCCTTCTACTTGGGCAACGTGGAAGCACGATTTCCCAAAGCCCATCCCCAAGATGTAACATGTTATTTACTAGGTACGCTGCTGCCACCCTTCCAGTGTGATCTAAGAGGGTCTACCTCCACCCCCCACCCTCTTTTTTTTGGCCCCCTGGAGCAGGGAGTCCTGCACGGAGCTGTGCCATGCCCTAGGAAAAAAAAAAGAAAAAATGGGAAAACTACCCTGGGCTCTTATCTTCAACCCCAGTAAAGGCTGGAGGGGGTTGGAAAGGACACAGCACAAACCAAGCCGGAGGCAAACAGTAGCTCTTTAGAGGAATAAACCACTCCTGCCGTGATTGATAAGTACATCTGCCAGTCCCCACCTGCTGTTCACATTCCTGGCATTTCTTTCTGCAGCATTTTCTCCCCGAGAAGGGACCGGCTGCTTATCAACTGCTGCAGAGGAGATTTAAAGGCAGGGAAACGGGCCCCAGCTTACACAAAACGAAGAGATTTCAGGCCCCAAGCATGCCAAAGACTGTTTTCTTGCATCAGATCAGGGAACCTGCTGAAGGGGTTTATTCCAAGAGCCCTTGCAGGTTCAGAAACTTACGGGTGTTAAGTGCTCCCCTTTGCTCATTCCTGCCGCCATACCTCTATTAAATTCCTGGCAGATAAAACAGGGGGCTCCAGAAAAGTCTCTCTACCCTCCAGCTGCTCACACCAAAGTAATTTTCCGCACTGGTCAACCACCTCTTAGAATAAAAGGGTGAAAACGCGCCAACCTCTCCAAAAGGGCGAAGGCTTCACTGCCTTCCTCGCAGTGGAGGGCTGCTGAGCACGGACAGCCGGAGATCCCGCAGGACAACCGGAGATCCCGCAGGAGCCGTTCGGAGCAGCAACAGGTATTTCTGGAAGCGAAGGAGCAGGAATTTAGTTCTGGTGTTCCACCCTGGAAGTTCCTCCTTTTCGTCAAGTTAGTTTTAACACAGCAAGAAGGTGAAGGAAAATAAACCTATACAACTACAACAGAGACCTGAAGCAGAGGGGTGGAACGTGATCCTGCTTGCTGCCAGAAGAGGAAAAAGTAGCTCCCAGGAGCTCTGTTAAGAGCTCAGTTTCTTTAAGATCCCAACCTCTCTGTCAAACTAGATCAAAATTAGCTATTAGCATCAGATTTATTAGAGCGTGTACTGAAATCCTATCAGCCGGGCTGCCGCGGGGAGCCAAGGCGAAGCGGGGTTTCTGGAGTTTGGGTGCCCCAGCACCCACCTAAAAGTCATTTTCTTTCGCTGAAAGATGAACGCACACAGCTGCAAAGAAGCCTGTGAGTTTCTGCTTCTCTGCCATCTTTGGAGAAGGAGGGAGAAGGCAGCAGGAAATAAATGCAGCTTTCCCCATGCCTGGAAGAGAAGCAAAATGCAAACCAGCGTTTTATTTCAGACCAGGGGCGGTTATTGCCATCGACAGGCAGCAGCGGTGCCTTTATAAACCAGGGGGAACGCAAGACGCCATCTGACTTATCCTGGATGCTCCTGGGGAACAGAGCCCAGCAAGCAGGACACCCCAAGCACCCTGAGCACCGCGCCAGGACCCCCCGCTACACAGAGCGGCTTCCCGACCCGTTTTTGAGGGCATTTCCCAAAGCCACCATGCTCGCTGTCACGAAGGAGCCAAAAGTTAGCAGCAGCGAGGGGAAATGTGTGTGGGGGGGGTGTGTGTGCAAGCCAGGTGTGAGCAGCATTTGATTAGCTGGCTAATGGGTGCAGCTGTCCTCCGGTTTTACGGCTCTTGGAGGAAATTTAAACAGGAACTTTCTATAAATTAACTGCCCATAAAATGAGCATGTTTTCTCAACGCACCAGAAGGTCAGGAGAGGTCTGCTCAGCCCCCCCCGTTCCCAGGACACAGCGAACAGCCTCCGCACTTGCAGTTTCTCCTTCCGAAGCAGGAGAACGCGGCTTTAGTCCGTGCAGTAGTAAGCTGGTGAAAGCATGCTCGCGAAGCAATCAAAGTCATTCTCCATTCACAGCAAACTAATAATTTATGTTTCCCCTAAAATCCCCAAAGCAATCCAGATGTCTAACTAGCCTTTGTCCCAGAAAGCAAACTATACGACGGGCTCGGAAAGTCAGCCACGGCACCGCTTGCCAAAGTCCTCGCGAGGCTGTTCTGTGGGAGTGACAAACACATTGATTTCAACTCCTTCCAGGCCTGGAAGCTGCAAGCGATAAGGTGGTTATAGACACTGTCCCCAACCCTTCTGGCTTCCTCGAGAGGATTATTTCAGAGGTAAAGAGTTGTCTGTCAGGGATATTCTGTTGACAAAAATGCACCTGACAGGTTCCCAGTTTTGAGGGAACCAGGAGATGAGGGTGGGAAGAGGCAGGGTGAAGCCAGTGCAGCCAATATGGGAAATAAAAGAAATAAAGCAAATGGCTTAGGGATGCATTAGGAGGACACCCGGTGTGTGTGGTGGGGTGCTCACTCCCCGCGGTCACCCTGAGCCGTGAGATGGAGAGCCCCCGGCAGCGAGGACGGCGGGAAGGGTCGTTTCACCCAGGGACAGGCTGGCTCGTCCCGGGAGAGGAGGAGCGAGTCATTTGGATGAAGGGCTGAATTCCTCCGGCAGCACAAGGAGGGCAAATCCGAAGCTGCACCTGTCCCAGGGTAAGGGACCCACGCCAGGCGGAGAAGGGGCTCGCAGCTCCCCCCAGCCACCGAGCACCCTGCGCGGGGACCACCGGGCACGGGGAGCAGGTTTCCCATGCTGCAGGGGGGGGGCTCAGCGCAGAACCCTCCCGGCACACCGGCTCTGCCTAAGAGTACAGCACGCCAGGGGAAAAGCTGTCCGAAAGGCCAATGGAAACTTTGGAAGAGTCAAAAATAGTTTGGGAAACGTACCCTGACCAGCCATACAACTTTTCCAGGGATATTTTAAGCATTACTACAGTTGCATTCCAGCCCCTGAGTATATTTTCTATAAATATTTTAAGTCACTTTGTTTCAAAATTTATTATATATAATTAGTCAAGTGCTTCAAATTTTGGACCTGTAGGTTGCCAGCCAAATTTGCTGCTGATTTTTAAAACTGTGCCCCATTACCTAGGTTATAGCATAGGTTCATCTCTGGGTTTTTTTTTCGGGTGCTTTTCTACAAGCACATTTATTCTGTGTTATAACATTAGGTCTCTACCAATACATCAAGCCTGAGTTCTGTGGATTAACACATCTTTGTTAACAAAGCAACAACATTGGTTTTATTTTCCAATCTAGGGTGGTTTTTTGTTGTTTTTTTTTTTCCCCTTTTTTACAGGCCAATAAGCAAAAGAAAATACACGAGTAATTCTGCATGCAAAGTAACTCTCTTTAGAACTAGGTATTTTTGTCATTGACAAAGCCACAGCACATACAACTGGCAGCGATTTCTGGGAGCTCCGTTTGAGCAGCGTGCGAGGCTGCCAGGACACAAGTACTGCACGTAACAAGCCAACTACACCGCAGACGTGCCAAAGCTCCCCAAAGGCCCTCCTCCTCTAAAGACAGGGCAAAGCGGCGTGCGGAGGGAAAACGGATCATCCTGTGTCCTAATCCGTGTACCCCAACCTGCAAATAGGTCTAGACCCATGCGCTTCTTCAACCCAAACTGCGTTTACAGCAGTATCTAACCCTCTCGCCTGACAGGCAAAAAGGGAAAACTCAAGACACAGCAGTCGTGGTTTGGGAAGGTGCAAAGCACCAGTAAGCAGCAGGGTATGGGCTAAGGGCAGATCCTGCACCCCAGGTTTGCTGGTTGCGCTGCCCCTCCAAGCTCCCACCCCATCAGGGACACGGGTTCTTGTGCACCAGAGATACTGACAAAACACGGCTTAACCTTCAGAGCATAGATTTCCACCAGTGCTTTACAGTACACAAATATTAATATTCACAAATAAATCCAGGCCTGCTTAATCCAAAAAACACACAGCTGTGGCCAAGCACGTGTTTTCTTTGGAGAACAGACCAGACGCTCCGAGTCTGGTTGCCTTACTGATTTTTGAAAGCCAGATTTAAGTCAACCCAACAGATAAAAACAAAGCTGAAATACCAACCCTCACCACAAAACCTCGAGCTCTTCAAGCTCTCGGTTGCCACTGGAAGGGGGAAAAACACCCCCAAGGTTACTGCAGCCATCTCCACCAGCCCTGCGGGGGAGCTGAGGAGAAGGCATGCCTGCTGGGTCAGGTAGCTGCTTGCCAATGCGCCTCACGAGTCACCAGCTAAATCAGGTTAGAGGAACCATACTCTGTGACCATTCAGCAGGAACGGGGCTAGATGACCCCTCTATCTCCTTTCCCATCCTTACAGCTCAGGCCGTAAATTCTTCAGGGGCAGCTGCGAGCAGGAGGTCCTGGTGGAGCACCGCTGGTCACAGCTAGCTGGGACCTCGCAAGGAGCCACGGCAGCAGTTCCAACAGCTCCAGGGTAAGGATGTCTAAAAACTGTGACAAATGTTAATGTGTTGTACTGGTATGCAGACTGCACCTGAGAAACTGCTTCACTGGACGCAGGTAGAGGAATCAAGGCTAAAGTGGAGCAATTTGTCTTAGGGACATTTATCTCAGGTGTAGGGTACCCAACATGCCACCAGCATGAGCCACATAATCATAGGGGAGCTTCGGGTTGTGGGGACTTGCAAGGCCACCTGTACTGAGATGACCATAGCAGTGACACAGCCATGCAAGGTTGAGCTTGCCTAAGTAACAGGAACACCAGATGTGGGTATGGACATCGCAGAGTTGAAACCGATGAGCAAGAAGTCATAAGGGGCTGTTCTTTGGAGTCTGGGCAGAGAAAGGGAGGGACAGGAGCAATGAAGAGGTAGGTCCAGAAATAAAAGGGGGCAAAAAAATGGAGAATAAGGTGTAATAATAAAGAACAAAGGAGGGTCAGTCTTCCTATGGTAGAAGCAGGGGCACCTAGGGACAGCCATGACCCCGATGTGCAGAATGACGCCTCGCGGGATGCATGGGAGCCCCCCTGGACAACCTGCTGGACTCTCCACCCTATCTGCATCCAAACGACTTGCAGTGGGAGCGCAAATTGGGACAGACTCGCACCCTAACATGAAAGGGCACAGAAAGGAAGGGTGACAGATTTGCAATTCAGCAGTAGTGCGATTTGTTAGATTCAGCAATAATAATTACTAGCCTTAGAGTTGTAAGTGTGCAAAATGCTCTAACTGCAAATTACTACCAGCGGTGTTTATTAGTGAATGAATTAAATAGTCAATAACTTGACTGGTTTCTCAGTAGAGTATCGGTTCATAATAAACATCGCCGCCTCTCTGATCAGCTACATCTCCAGCCTGCACCCCACAGGGGCTGGACCAGCCCAGGGGCTCAGCCGGTGTCTCCCAGCCCGGAGGTCTGGGCTAGCTGCTGTCTAGGTATCTCCGTTAAGCAAAGGAGCTTCGTTAAGCCTGTGTGGGCAGATGCAATCTGGGCTGCTTGTGTTACACGTTTGTACTATGCCCGACACGAAGAGGCTGTGACCCACCTCTGAAAATCATGCACGCCACCACCGTGGTGTGAACACGCCATTGGCCACACTTTTAATAGCTTCTAATAATAAACCCGGATAAAGAGCTTAAAAGTTTGAAGTGCCTGCGTAAAGCACACCTGCAATTAAAGGGACACTCCTCAACCACACCACGTCAGCAAGGGCAGAGAGGCGGCCACATGGGGCTGGGGATGGGTCCCACCTCGGGTCCTCCCACTCTTCGAGCAGGACTGACCTAAATCCTCCTTCTTTCAGACTCCGGTGGCAGGAGGAAAATGAGCCGGTCTCATTAATTTCACCTCCCGCTGCCTGGTGAACTTCTCCGCAGCAAAAAAAAGAAAAATGATTCAGAGCTATGCTGGTGACCTGGCAACTCGAATCTTCTCTGGAGAGGAGGCAGCAAATGACCTGCTGCAGCATTGCTCACCTAATAGCCAAGCTCTGCTCTTCCTCCCCAGAGCTCCTCAAGTTCTTCAGCCGGGGGCTTTTTTAAAAATCCAGTTAAGACACCCAGCAAGGCAACTGTTTCTCTGCAGGGCAGTTTATGCAACAGAAGGGCACGTAGTCCATCGTCAGCTGGTGGCTCGGCAAAGCCTCCTCTGACATACAGGAGACCCCAAGACCCACATGCTGCACGACACAGATGATGCCACCAACTCCTCCCTGCAGCTTCCTTGAAGCCTCACCGGAGCCAAGTACACCGGGACACCCTATTTTCCTGTGATTTTCAGAGTTCAAGTTTATTTTTTTTAATCTGACAGTAACAGTAGAAGACTATTAAAAAACCCCACACTGGCCTGAGCGGCTCCGGAGTCTAAAATAAACATGCCAAGCCCTATTTGTGATGGAGTAAAAATAGCTTGTTTCTCATCCCTTCCCAGGACCTCTGCTTCGTACACAAAAGCTTCACAGGTTAACTATAAAAATACCAGACGTGGAAGGAATGTCTTGATTTGAGCTTTGTGCGTTCGGAGGAGTTCAGACACCTACCTCGGCCCCACAGCGAAGGGACGCACCCTCAAAGCTCATCTCCCGCCCAGGGCTAAAGGCCAGGCACTGCCAATTCCTTTTAATAGAAACTTCTGTTCTTTGAGAAAAAAAAAAAAAAAAAAAAATCGCTGGAATTACATCTTGTGCTCTTTCTTGGCTGGATACTTTTTAAATGACACTTATTCCAAAGAGCATTAGCTATAAAATCTAGTGCAAAGCTGTGCTGCAGCTGGGACGGGCTCCCCGGGAAGCGGAGCGAGCACAATCAGCGTCTGCATCAAAAGGAGAAGAGAGACTGCGGCCGGTCTGGCTCACCATAAGAAACATCGCTTCACATAGCAAGGTCTGACTAAATTAACTTTTTTCCAGGGCCTAAATGTATCTCACCTGGCACCTGCGATGCTCAGGCCTGAGGAGAACAGAAAAACAAGACCGAGGAGAACAGCGCCGCAGGAGAGCCGTCACGACGCTGAGTTTAATCATTACATCATTTCTAATGACAGATCAGCCGGACCCACAAGCGAGCACCAACCCATTTATGACTCGGGCTTTAAAAAGGACCGGAGGAGAATCTGCAACGCATCTGAAACCTGCTGGTATTTATACACACGCTAAAAGGCGTGCCAGGCAAAACGCCAAGGCGTACACGTCCCCAGCCCCGCGGGCAAAGCTCGCAGCAGCCACCGGCCCCAGGAGCCTTCCCAGAAATGGCCGGCAGTCGGTCCCGGAGGGATGGGAAGGTCCCGGACTGCCGGCACATCTCCCTACAAGGCAGTCCTGACAGCAGCACATGCAGCCGTCCATCTGCTGCCGTGTTCTCCCGACTCGCCGCAGCCCGAGAGCAACAACAGGCTTTAACCTGCCCCAGAAAACCAGTTTTGTGGCACCCCCAGAGCCCACCTCTGCCAGCGTACCCACCTGGAAACACCGCGCTCCAGCGCCAGCTCCGCTTCGGCCATTAAAATTCATCTCCAGAAAACATGGGCTCAAATTGAGGTGGCATAAATTAAGTAGTGATTTGGGGCTTTGGGTGAGAGGCAGCCACATCTCAGAAGAGCTCTTTGCACGGCCATACTCATTTTAAGTGACAGGGACAAGAAAAACAAATTTACTTGCTAAATAAACATTTAGCTTAGCTGGTCATATTGAAAAGCTCAACATTTGTATTTTAGATTATGTTCTTAAACATGCCCACACCACATTCAAGGCTAGCATCTAGCGGGATCTGTTACACAGGTCCCTAAAGTTTCCCCTGCTTTTGATTAAAGCAAATCTTGAG
This sequence comes from Pluvialis apricaria, assembly GCA_017639485.1. Taxonomy (NCBI): domain Eukaryota; kingdom Metazoa; phylum Chordata; class Aves; order Charadriiformes; family Charadriidae; genus Pluvialis; species Pluvialis apricaria. The sequence continues at coordinate 22,514,800 of CM030016.1, forward strand.
TCGAAGACTTCAAGAGATGGCAAAGCCATAGTCTCCCCCCAGCTATTTCTTCCCATTATTAAGCACCCTAGCAAATAAACGAGAAAAAAGTGCACCTTTTCCAGGTTTTGTCTGGCTTCCTCCTCCTCTTGTTATGCACAGACTTTCATCATTTATGGTCAAAACCATTTCAGAGAACAAGGAGAGCGATCTGGCACTTCCCAGCTCTCTTGTCCCACCTGCCTACACACACTCACTGAAGAGTCACCTCACCAGATGCTTCAAGGTAAAAATCACAGCTTGTCTTATTTACATTAATATTTTGTGTTAGCTGTTACATAAATACCGCTGCTCTTAAAGGACGCTTCTCTCCAGTCCCCTGCTCTCCTCACCTGCCATCGCTTCCCATTCTTTTAGCTTATTCTGAAAGGGCAGGACTCCTGGAAATAAGTTTTCTTCTTATCTCGTCGGCACTGGTGTAACAGCCCAGCCACCAAATAAGCACCAAATAAATGACACGCAAATAATCTCACCCCATATGTGCAACCCAGGATTTCAGCTCATTACAGCGATACTCCCGACCCTGACGCAAAGGCGATGCAGCGCATCACGCTTCCTTCCTACTCCGGCATACTTTTCCTCCTATTCAATGGCCCACAAAGATCTCAAGAGATCACGCAACGCGGGACCCACGAGCAGCACATGTTCTCCCACGGTGGCAAAGACTTGGAAACTCAATGTTTTGTAGAGAAAGGAATGGCTGTACCTTCTCCCTGACGCATCCTCCCAGGGCAGATACGCCCTGAACCTGCTTGAAGACCCACAGCAGCATCACGACCAGCTTCATAGTCCTTTTAAGCTGGTGTTACTTCCAGAGGAAGCATTTCCACCCCCCACCCCCATCCCGGTCCTCTCTCCCCTTTGTGCTGGTACAAGCATTACAGCCAGACAGAGAAGGGACTGGGGAACTGACACACGTTAAAGAAACCCATCAAGAGACAAATAAGAGGCCGGTTTCCATCTGGCTCAGCTTCCTGGCTGGATGCGGAGTCTGCAAGACCACTTCTCTTTTCTCTTGCACCAGCACAAGTGAAAGGCAGGACCTCTTCGGCCAGCAGCTGGGCTCAAACCAACCGAGAAGCCAAGCACGCCAAGTTCAGACCCTGTAAAAATCTATGCCGCGCAAGAGCATGGCACAAAGTTGCCAAGGAAAACCCAAACAATTCCAAAAGATAAAGGGAAAAAGAAATTAAACTGGTTTCAGCTGGTCATCTCCCATTCATTTCCCACTATTGTCCTAACCAGCATCTAAGCAGCACATACTGACAGCGAGGGCCACCTCCCACAGCCAGCTGCATCCTGGTAGCAGGCAGCGCAATTCCCTTGCAGCAGAAGTCTCCGACTGGATCTATTCCACATTAATAGTCCGCTCGAGCACTTTTGGGCAAACTGCAGCAAGCAGGCAAGTGACCTGAGGCAGGTTTCTTTTCAGCCACTAAGCCACTTTAAAAGACATCTAAAAATACATTAAATGCTTTTCTCATGTGACTTTTCTATGCAAGGGACTGCTCTAAAGCCTGCCAACAGCAAATGGAACGAGACGCTGCTGCAAGACCTCTTTCCTGCACGAACGGCCGCTGCATCGTCAACTTGTTAGAGTCCAGGAGACCAGCCTAAAGTAAAATCCTGGAGCAACAACACAGTCTGCTCAACAGCATCGGCTACTGCTGTAGCACCGTTTGCCCCAAAGGGCCGCACTTCCGTTCGGGATCACCACCCAGACAGGGAGCAGCAATGTTTTGCGTTGTTTCTGCTCCAGAATTGTATTTTAACTAGTTACACCCAGAAGAGTTCAAATGTACACTCCTCCCAACCGAGCCTAAAGAAAAAATAACTTCCCATCTCTGCTGACACAGGTAATTCCTCCCCATTTGATGAGACGCAAGGTAAACAGGGCAACTGTTTGCCTTCAAAAGTGCTTTGCAAATCAGCTCAGCTGCCTGCTACCACAAAGCCCAAGCAGGAGGACACTGGCCCCTTCAGTTACTCCAGCTGACCCTTAAGCGGATCTCCTCAGAGTAGATTTACATCACCAACTTTCCCATCAAGACTCTCCCTCCACTCCCAGTGGGGAGCAGACAGCTTCTCTGCTGAGACGCGGACCTGCGTGCTTACAAGCTTCTCTACATGCCTGGGTCTGCCTTGAATCGGAGCAGACACTGACGCACGAGGAAATGAAAGGTGTCTGCTCCGGGATCAGTCCAGAACCGAGCCATCTGCTACTACCCATACCAAGGCTGGCTCTTCCTCGCTCCAAACCCAGACATCTAGCCGTGTGCCCAGGCGGCTCCTAGCTTCAGCTGACCTTTTCCAGTTGGCACAGCCTACGACTGCTGGTCCCAAACAGGGCTTAAGAGTCAGCTGCGCAGAATTCGCTAAGAATCATCATCTTAAATCACTGCTTAAAGAAGAATCCCACCCCTAAACACTTGCATAGGGAGTCAACTTAGCCAGCCTGAATTCCCATATATGACCAGAAAACAGGACTTCAGCATGTGAAGTGCTCTTCCCCGGGCTCTCGGCTGGAGGGACCAAGCCACATACTACACCAGTCCAAAAGACACTCAGAGGGAAGAGCTCTGCACCCAGCCTTCCTCTCCGTGATCTCCCGCATGCTGGTGGTGGACTGCTTTTCCATCGACATCCAAGCTGACCAACTCGTCACAAACCGCAGGTATGTGCGGCCAAGGCACAAAGGGCAGAACTGCCCCTATTAGCAGTACCCTTAATTTCATTTCAGCTTCATGAGGAATCAAATCCTAAGTCTCACTGCCTCCTCTGTTCTCTACTTTTCTTTATGAAGCAGGGAAGGAGCTGCCTCAAACGACCTCCTGGAGCATCATATCAAGGCGATGGTTTTCACCCAGCATGTGAACAGACTATAAGAAATCCATAAAAGGTGCGAAAAGGCTTACCTGAAGCCAGCAGGATTAAGTTCGCTATACAAAGTTATGCACCTCCAGGGGAAGCTTTGGGAGTTTGCAATTTGGGGAAGAGCAAAGGGCCGGAGGCTGGGGAGCTGGGTCCCACCGCAGCAAAGCGCACAGCACCGGGATGCGGCACGGAGGTCTGCAGGAAGCAGCTTCTTCCTGTGACGGCAGGACAGCACCATGACCACACTCCCCCGGGACGCCTGCGGCTGACTGCCAGACCGGGCTGAGCTCACAGCCGCATCCAGCGTGCGGAGCAAAAGTCAGCGAGGCGCCGGGGAGCGATGCAGGAGCCTACCTGTCCCAGCAGGTCCCAGCTCCGACCCGCCGCTGCTGGGGCAGAGCGGGAGGTGGAGGCGAGGAGCAGTTGCACCCAATGTTTCCACTTGACCCAATGACTTGGACATTTCGGGAGCAGGGCAGGCTTCGGCGTAGCAGCGCAAATGGAAGAAGAGGGTCGGGATTCCAGTTTGCAGGAATAAGGAGCGTACAGCACTATGGTACCAGCGCTGGGACATTGGTTTGAGGGGAGGGTGGTGACTGAACCACATCACAGGTCTGGAGTACTGCTTCTAGACTCCAGGAACTCGTCCACCTCTCATCAAGGCTTTTGAGCAAACCTTCTCACGCCTAAATTAGCCATGGTAATCACGGAGCGCTTCACTCTGCCACGTTCAGCAGACAGAATCACACATAACTTTTATCCCGGCTTATCACCATTACCACACAGGGGAACACTGCTGCCTTCTCAGTGCTTTAAGTCCGCAACATACAATTTTACCTCTGTGCCAGTAAGAAATGAAGCCCTTTTTCACGGTTGCTTCAATTACAAAGTTTTCATGAGGCTATAAAGCCCTATTCTTATACTTTTCTTACAAAGAGTTTACTACCAAGGGTTCGTGGGGTTTTTCATGCAGTACCGTTACAACATGTTGCTTTAGCTTCCTCTGTATGTTTCTGAAAGGGATTTGTATTTATTCTCAGCAATTGTTATTCTCAGAAGATCAAGCTTCTTACCTCCCTAAAGGCTGACCCCTGATATCGAAAGAGAATTTTATTCTAAGATGTGATAAAGTGTTTTCTGAAAGAGCAACCAGCACAAGGCTGTTGGCATATGGACAAACATAAAGCACTGGCTTCACAAACACTGCTGGAAGCAAAAAATTCCCCACGCACAGGACCTGTTTCACATTTTGGCTGAACAACTCATTCTGGGGGAACTGGATTGATACTGTGCAAACACGTGCAGTGCCACAGCACAGACCTTTACGTTAGATTACCCGAGATCGTTAGTCCAACTTGCTTCTGTATTACCGCCGCCAACAAACACGTGAGTGCCCAGCCTGAAAAACATCTGATCTGACCTGGATGCTCATTAAAATAACGTTTACTGCCCTATTCCTGGTGCTTTATTCCACACAGGATGGACAGATGTGCATTGTGACCACACTCCAAAACTCGCAGGACCACTTGCGCACCTGTACAACAGCTATCCTGCGCACAAACACTACATGGCAGAAGGTTTAAATGAACTCAGCACAAGAACTAATGAAATCAATGATGCAAATTGTTCGCGCCTATAAAGTTCAGTTGTTGACAGTACCGCTGAAATTATACTTCCCCACATGTCTTAAAGCACGCGCTACTGTACAGCGTGCAGTGGAAAGGAAAGATGCTGAGGATTTTTGGGAGCAGATAGGCAAGGGGTTTTTGAATTTTAGGAATAATACTAAAGGAAGATTCTCCCTTTCAATCAGCGCAGTCACACCCTCGCCCCCAGCCAGTTATTACACTGTGTCTGTCGAGGTAGAAGTTTAATTTTTAGAGAAAGAGAGACACAGCTACACTGACTCCGTGTATCTTCCTGATAGGATCCTGCAAAGTTTAATTCAGGGAAGGTTTTAGAATAACCACCTTTTAATTTTCTAATGCAGGCCCCAGGCACTATCATAAAAATTCCACTGGAAATATTTCCTTTGGGGTGGGAAAACACCATGCATGGTCTGTCATGCAGGAATCGGCTCCTCCAGCGCAGAGAGCTCAGATACTCCACAGACGTCAAGACCTAAGTAGAGAGTCTAAGGGACACAAACAGGGACCCACTGCAACCCCAATGTCAAAATCATCATGCCAGATTTTCCACCGGCAAACAACTCTGTATTTGCAGATGACTGCAAGACCATTTTATGAGAAGAACCCCTTACTTTGGGGAAAGCAAAGTGCTCACCCTCGGAGAAAGCAGATCTAGAGGGATCTAGAGCAGATCTATCTTTTCCATAGAGGAAGAAGCCCCAAAGCGTTGAGTATCAGCGCACACACACATATATCTTTTTCTGCCTCCTGCCTCCAAATGCCTCTCGCTACCCACCTAGAAGCCCACACCTGTGTAAGGCCTTCCCGTAGGAATCCCAGGAGCCACAACACAAAGTTAACAAATGATCTCCCCTTAAGTTTCTACACCATTATTTCAGCAATATTTAGAGAAGGCCTGATGAAACTTTTCCTTGCTGTAGAGGAAACTCTCAGCTAAAGACCAGTACTGAAGGGCTGCTTTAGAGAAAAAGGTTTATGGGAGAGGCACAGAAGCCATACTGGTAAAACTCAGCAACTATTCTCACTGTGATTAAAGCAGTATCTGAACAGCATCCTGGGCTGCTGAATAACTGAACACTAAAGGCAGGGATCGTTTTTATTGATCACTCTTGGTCTCTCTGCCCTGTAATCGAAAAGCCCCAAAGAAGCCACGCACACAAGGAAATCCTTTAGGGCTTCACGGGAGCTCTGGGAAGAGATGTGTTTCTCAAAGAGCCTGGCAGACTCTGGGGGCTGACCTTGCACAAGAAAGAGGGAAGACACCAAAGTGACAAGAAGCAAGCACTGCAAGCACTGCCACCCTAGCAAGGGACGAACAGCATAGACAGCCCCCACATCGCAATCTGAAGTTGTGACAGCGACATGCGGCTTTCACATCACTTGTCGCAATTCAACACGCAAGTGGAAAACCGCTGGTTCAGACTACTGCCCAGACTCTTCTTACTCAAGCTCATCCGAAATCAATCCCTAGCCCTTGGGACTGATATAAAATAATCAGTATCTGCTACTGGAAACTCTCATCAAAATTACTGAATGCTAATCCCCACCCTTAAGGAACACACTTCACAGAAGATGAAGCTTTCTGAAGTTTAAATGTACAATCTAGTTCAAAAAAAAACCAAACCCCAGAAAAGACCCAGTGTGAATTCGTGGCCTATATGCATTCAGCGCTCGTGTGACCTGTAACTATGCTAGAGTAAACTGAAACCTCTCCCGTAATCACTTTTTCAGCCCCTGAGGAGGGAGGGGAGGAATGCCGCTCGTCAGGTCCTTACTGAGGAGTATTCGCAAAATCAAGTATTGCATGAAGAGGCTTCTAAGCCAATTTGTTGGAAAGCTCTGAGGAGCCAGGAACCAGAGTATTTCTGAAGCTGCCCATATAACCTTCTACAAATTGAGCCCTTCTCAGAAAACACAGTAGAAAATACGCAGAGAACCTTTATTCAGGGTTACAATGATGGCAAATGGCATAGCTGAGCACCGCGGTGAGACCACAACACAAGGGGGAGAAAGGAGAACTCATCAGCAGAAACCTTCATTCAAATATCTCTTTACAGGTCACATGAGGCTAGGAGCCTGGTTTTTTTCTAAAGAAAAACCTGAAACAAAGCTGAACACTGTCCACCTGCGGGGCTGGGACAAGTTCTACCACTGTTTCCAAGCCCCACCCTCTGCATGTGAAGGTCTGCCAGAGACAACGTACTTTGAATCCCATCAAGAATTACTCTCCAGGCCTAGAGGATACCTGCAGGCCAGTGAAACCGGGGGGACAACTCAACCCTGAAGAAGAAAATGTCTGTCATGGCTAAAAGCACCATCCCAAGGGAGAACTCTGCTGATACAACAGCTCTGGGCCTCCAAGGATGGTCCCACTCCCTTCCTGACCACTTTGCTAAGCCAGTGGAGAAAGGATCCAGCTGAAAAAAAGAACCATTTTATGCCAAGTTACCAGGATCAATGCATCAGCTCAGCACCACAGCTGGCACGTGGGAGGAGGCAAGAGGGCACAGCTGAAAGCAGGGGAAGAGAAGGGCCTTTTTAAGAACGTCAAGCCATGAAGCTGGCTGCGGCAACCGCTTGGCCTGAGCTAACCCATCACTCTCCAGCACGAGCACCATGCCCACCTCTCCCTCCTCCTCCTCCAGGTTGGGCCTTGATTCCTTTCCACCCGCACTGCCAGGTTGCTGACAAGCTCCTTCTCGCTGGGCCATTTACAAGCTCCTTCCATGGACAATACAGGTTACTAATTTGCAGAAAGTTAACCCAGGGGAAAAAAAAAAAAAAAAACAAACCAAAAAAACATTAGCTCAGCAAGAAGTCTGCAAATGCCACAACTGCATGTCTGGAGGTAGGACCTCTTCTCTCTGAAATCAGCAAGCCTTACAGGAGCTCAGCTGTTCCATCCACTTCATCCACTGCTGCTCGCTGCGCCTCACCCCGGGACAACCGTGGTGGCATCAGCATCAGGACTGACGTGGCAGTGACACAGCTCAGCGGGCCACCCAGCAAAACACAATTTGTGTTAAGGTTTGAGGGGCCGTTGTGAGCTCTCTGCAGTTAAGACATATGCAAGGGCCACTGTAAGGAGCTGTGGGAGCACGTGGCAGCCCAGTAGCCTCCTCCAGCTCTCAGCAGTTCCCAGCACATTGCCCAGGGACAGGACCCTGCATTGCTGCCATTGGCAGAGATTCCAGGGAATTTCCTAGCATGCATCAAGCCTGGCTCCCAGAAACCAGCACTGCTGGGCTGAGGTGACCTTGAACAGGACACGGCATTCGGGAAAACAGGGTGCATTCCTAGGGTGCTTTACATCGCTTGCACCCCAGCTAATAACCGGGGCAGAAGCTACCATCAGCCAAGAAGCTTCAGCTTTAATTCAGGCTGTGGTTTCAAGACACATCTGCCCATCTGAGCAAGTCACCGCCGACAGAAGAGGGAGGCCCCCATTGCCTCCCAACACCCCGAACAAAGCCACGCCACTCACTTTGCCCTGTCTCCTCCTCACCAGACGCCCAGAACAGCTCACAAACCACACGCACCAGGGAGCTTTCTGCTGGTCCTCAGGTGATCAGCTCACGGGCCCAGCAGGCACCCGCAAGGGGAAGGGAGCCAGGGGACTGGGACCATCTCCTTTGGACAGCATTGCACCAGCACATCAGCTCGGATGCTCGTGAAAAACGCAACGATAAAGAAAGCAGTAACATCAAATATATACAACCATCCTTCCCACTGGCAAGCTAAAATTTTATCCCAGAAAAACTGAACCAGAGACAGCCAATGGATAAGTGCAGGGAGATACAAAGACAGAAAACGGCAGTAGACTATGTACCTACCTGGTGTATTCACGCAGGTTAATATATTAACTTTCTGTCCAGCAGCGCCTTAGCAGTTTGCTCGACCTTATTGAATCTCACAGAACAAGCCCTAAAAGCACAGGTTCTTCAGGTTGATCTTTTTATTTTTCACAGCTTAAACATGGTCACAGTCCTCTGCGAATCGGGTTTAAGGTACAGAGCTCTCCAGACTGCACAAACATCCTAAGAACAAACATTTTCAGCATACCAAGGGCTCAGATACCTTAGGTCAATCCAACTGTGTTTATTTGTATTTCACCCAAACCACCGCTGAAGTACTCGGAGCTGAAGGAGCGACAGCCTCCCACTGATTCAGCAAGAGACCAGAAGTAATTGGTAGACAGTCTACAAGCACCGCAAAGAATGCCAGAGGCATTTATTTACATGACCCCTGCTTGCCCAAGAAGAATTCAGAGTTTGCATTTTCCTCATTCAAATTAATCATTACTAGAATTAAATCCTCCATACTATTCCTCAGCTAACAGGAAGAACGGCACAAACCATCCAAAATCATCCCCGCAATGAAACTTTGCAGTTAGCTGTCATTGTCGAAACGAGACAGACTGTTTTACTGCTGTCAGCTGGAGTTCCTCCCCAGGCTGGCACAGCACCCTGGTACCTCTCCAGGACAATCTCTCTCGTTATCTGTCCAAGAGACATGGAAAAGGCAAGGAGACACCGTTCCTGCTGTTGAGCAGCACCACTCCTGCTGGGGCAGAACCATCGCACCTTCTCCGCTAGGCTGACAACATGCCGCCTCTCACACCTGTGCCATGGACACTAAAGCATGAGATTTCCCACAGGACCCCGCTGCTGCAACCACGTGGTCCTTTTCTCCATCAGACCCGAGTGGAACCACTGGTCTTTAGGGCAAAGCACCTCTCAGGCTTGTCGGCTGGCACGCTCGCACCAGCCGGGACGCAGCAGTGCTCCGGCCGACGTTACCCCCTCACTGCCAACAAGAGACACGGGAGAATTCCTCCAGACCAGCCGCCCGTGGAAGACAAGTTACGGTCAGAGCTTTGAGCCAATTCTAACCACGCACTTTACCGTTGAAGCCTGCGAGAGGTCTCACTCCATCACGTGTCCTCGTTCATTTCTCGTAGCAGCCGAGCCCGGCACACCGGGCAGTGGCAGACGAGAGGATAAAGAAGCGGATAAGCAGCACGCACGCTAGCAAAGACTACCAGCCGTTTCTAAAATCAGAGAAGTGCTCAGGGTTAACAAATCCCATACAAAACCTACTGGTAACGCAGCAAGGCACAGAACACTGATATCAGCCCCGCAGATTTTGCCAATTCTCCAGGCCTAATATCAGCAATTAAGCAGAATTTACTACTCAGTTTACACAATGCTGAAAGAAACGGGTATTTCTAAGCTAGTATGTGCCATCAACAACATCTTGTAGTTATTCAAGAATTTGCGCCAGCTCTCAAAGAAGCGAGCGCAAACTCCTGTGGCAAGAAGACGGCGCGACCTGGAATCAGCCAGGCTTTGCTGATTACTCCTCTGAGTAAACAGTGGTGTTCCCAGCACTTCAGCTTGCTCTCAAGCTTCTGCCGTTGGCATACTACCCTATATTTAGGATAGAAGAGCGCAATGACAAGCATCGGGAAGAATGAATAAGTGGTTTAGGATGCTCGGAATAGCGGCAGAGACTGTGCGAAGAAACTTATGCTGAATTAGAAACTCTTAAAGCGAGGAAAGGAATCTGTAAAGCTAAAGATGGAAAGAGACAACATTCCATACGGAAAGTTAAATAATCCGTTTTGTCAATGACAGTATTCCCAAGGCAAGAGACACTAGCAGTCCATCCTGTAACAGCAGTGGAAGGAAGCCCCTGTCTGGAGGGGCTGAGAGAAGATAAGCAAAGGCTTGGTGGATTTTAAGTCTCATTTTGACCGGTGAGCGATGTCAGTGCCGTTTTCCCAAGCCTACAAGCCCAAAGCTCCAGGACCAAGGGAGACACAGCTCCTCAGGGAGCAACTGCATCCTGCTGCCCAGCTCCCACGTCCCCCTGCCCGCACCCTCCCTCCCGTGAGCAGCAGAGCCAGGTTAAGCTCTAGAAGCACACAGCGAGTTTAGAACCTGCAAACCTGTGGCAAAACTTGCTAAATTCATACCCGCTGACTTGATGGGCACTGGAGACTGGGGCAAGCCACTTCCACAGCCTGTTGCTTCTGAAGAGCCAGGGAAGCCACAAGGAATATTCGGTATTTATGCCTTTTTGTGCAGCAAGACTTATTTGCTTGCCTTTAGTAACTCGTACCACTGACAGAAGATAGAAGTTTAACTGTGGGTCTATTACGCCCAGAACAACTTCTGCTGTTAGTCGCACCGGCAGGGCCGAGACCCACAGTCAGTCCCGGGGCCCCCCCTCCCGGAGCAGGGCCGGGAGCCGAGGGGCTACCAGGGGAGCGGGCCCGGGGAGCCGTCCGGAAATCCACCTGCGCTCCCACGGAGCCGAGCCGGTCCCGGGGAACGGGGAGAGCCGCCGCACACCCCGCCAGGCCGAGCCTGGGAACCCCTCCTCCCGGCCCCGGGCTCCGGAACTCACCGCCGGGAACCCGCGGCACACCCCGGCACCGGCTGCCGGCCACCTCCGGCACCTGTGCCGCTCCCACCGGCCCCGCCTCACCCGGTACAGCCCAACCCGGCCCGGCCGCTCGGTGCCCCGGGCCGGGCCCGCTCCGCCGGCGCCCACCCAGGCCCCGGGGGTCCCCGGGCAGCTCCAACCGGCGGGGGCCGAGCGCAGGGCGGCGGGAAGACAACGGGGAGGAGAGGAACGCGGCAAGCCGGGTGCAGCGGCGGCGGGGCCGGACCCCGCAGCCAGGCCCGCTCTCGGCCCCGGCAGGCCGCGGAGGGCGCGCCGGGACTGAGGCGGCGGCGGCCCGCCTCCGCCGGGCCGGGCCGCCCCCATTGCCCGCGCACCGGGAGGCCCGGGCCCGCCGCGCCGCGCCGCGCCTCACCGCTCCCCAAGGCCGCGCCGCCGCTCCCGCTCCCGGCCCGCCCGGTAGGCCAAGGGCAGGGCGGCCTGGCAGGTGCCGCCACAGCCCGGCCCCCGCACCGCCGGGCGGAGACCAGGCCCCCATCCCCGTCCCCGCGGCCCCTCACCGTGCGACGGCCGGGCCCGGAGGCCGCTCCCCGCCGGTTCTCGCCGCCAGCGGCCCCGACGCACCGAGCGGGCGGCGCGGCGCGAGCGCGACCCCGCGCGGGCACGTACCTGGGGGAGGGGCGCGCGGGCGCCTAGCAACCGGCCAGCACGAGCGCGCCGCCGCCAATCGCCGCCCGCCGCCCCGCGCCCGCCCCTCCTTCCGCCCCCGCCCCACCCGCCCGCCCCGCGCCCCGCCCTCCCCGGCGCCCCGCCCCATCCCCGCCCCTTTGCCCCCGCTCCAAGCCCCGCCCCGCCCCCGCAAGCCACGCCCCCCCCCCCTCCGCCCAGGCCCCGCCCCGCGCCCCACGTGCGGCCCCGCCGCGGGGGTGACCCCCGGCCCCGCCGGCAAATATTTGCTCGGGGCCGTCCCGGCGCTCCAGCAGCCCGGGGACGCGGGGCCGCCGCCATGGAGCCCGTGCTGGGGGTCCTGCTCGCCCTGGCCGCGGCCCTCGGCTCAGGTAGTAGGGCCCCGGGCCCGGCCGCCGTGGGGCTGGAGGGCGCGGGGCAGCGCGGGGCCTGGAGAGGCCAAGGGGACAGGCCGGGAGCCTGCCGCTGTCCCGCGGCGGAGGGGGGGTGGCGGGAACCCCCCCCCCCCCGTAGGGCAGGGACCCCCCTGCTCTGTGGGGCGCGGAGGCCGTGCTCCGTGGGGCAGGGGGTCCCACTGCTCCGTGGGGTCTGGGTGTCCCCGCGGGGCACGCTGAGCTCCTGCCGCGCTCCCCAGGCCACCGCTCGCCCCTCAATGACTTCCAGCGCCTGCGAGCCACCGAGCTGCTGGCGGTACCTGCGGAGCCACCGCCGCCGCTGCCGGAGCGGGGCTCTGCGGAGCAGTGCGCCCAGCGCTGTGCCGCCAGCCTGGTTTGCCGGTGAGCGGGACGTGGCGCTACCACAAGGCGGGTGGGAGTGCAGGGCGCCATGACACCGGGGTCACTGTCCGCTTGGATGCTGGGTGCCCACATGTGTGCCCGCGGGTCCTGCGGGCCCTTGTCCCGCCCGGTGCCATGCCAGGCTCCCGCTGTGCCTCCCAGGGCTTTCCACCACGACCGGCAGAGCCAGCTGTGCCAGCTGCTGCCCTGGACCCAGCACTCACCCCACGTCCAGCTGCAGAAAAACATCCACTACGACCTGTACCAGAAGAAAGGTGGGCTGGTGCCACGGGTGGGCATGGGGACACCACAGACCGGGCACAGGCCACCCGGTGCGGGGCTCCCCACTTGCCCTGGCTTGGCCCCGGCGCTCTGACGCGGTGCCCGGCTCTGCCCAGACTACCTGCGGGACTGCATCGTGGCCGATGGTACCAGCTACCGCGGCACACGGGCCATGACGGAGAAGGGTCTGCGCTGCCAGCACTGGCAAGCCACGACACCACACGACCACAGGTGCCCCCATGTCCCCGGCTGCCCCGTGGCACTCACCGGTGGCCTTTGGCAGTGCGGGGCAATGGGGAATGGGCTCGGGACACCATGGGGGCAATGGGGACAGTGTGAGGACATTGTGGGGGCAGTGGGAATGGCACAGGGGCGATGGGGACGGGTGGAACAATGGCACTGACGGGGGATGGCACAGCATTGCGGCTGTGCCTGCCCTGGGGCGAGGGGTTCCCGGCAGCGCTCCTACCTGCCCTGCTGCCAGCAGGTTCCTGCCGTCCCCCCGCAACGGGCTGGAGGAGAATTACTGCCGAAACCCCGACCGGGACAAGCGGGGCCCGTGGTGTTACACCGTCAACCCCAACGTCCGGCACCAGAGCTGCGGCATCAAGAAGTGCGAGGACGGTGAGTGCCGCATCCCGGGGGCGCGCCGTGCCATGTGTACCCCTGGCACTGATTTCCCCCGGCTGTCGGCAGCCGTATGCATGACCTGCAACGGGGAGGAGTACCGCGGCGCCGTGGACCACACCGAGTCGGGGAGGGAATGCCAGCGCTGGGACCTGCAGCACCCACACAAGCACCCCTACCACCCCAACAAGTACCAACCCCCCGCCCCGGGCAGCGCGCAGCCTCCCTGGCCGTGCCGGGGCGGTGGTGCCACCCTCAACCGCCGCTCCCCATCTTTGGCTCAGGTACCCCGACAAGGGGCTGGACGACAACTACTGCCGCAACCCCGACAGCTCCGAGCGGCCCTGGTGCTACACCACCGACCCCGAGCGGGAGCGCGAGTACTGCCGCATCCGCCCCTGCAGTAAGTCCCCGCCAGCGTCACCGCGCCGCTGGAACTGGGTGTCCTGGGTGCCACCCTAACCCTGCCGCTCTGACCCGCTCCCGCCATGCAAGCAGAGAAACGCCCGCGGCCCCTCAACCTCACCACCGGCTGCTTCAGGGGCAAGGGCGAAGGCTACCGGGGCCGGGTGAACGTCACCGTGTCGGGGATCCCCTGCCAGCGCTGGGACGCCCAGACCCCCCACCAGCACCACTTCGCACCCGAGAAGTACCCATGCAAGTAAGGGGGTGGGGGGAATGCACCCAGAGAGGGTGGCGGTGGGCAGCACCCATGGGTGCAGGCTGGGGCGGGGGGGGCACCCACATGGCCCCTCCACCAGGGACCTGCAGGAGAACTACTGCCGCAACCCTGATGGCTCGGAGGCACCGTGGTGCTTCACCGCCCGCCCCACCGTCCGCATCGCCTTCTGCTTCCACATCCGCCGCTGCCCCGACGAGCTGGATGCCCAAGGTGAGCCGCCCCCGGGCACCCGCCCCCGGGGTGCCTGCTGGGGGTGCCAGCCCTCCCTGCCTGTCCCCAGAGTGCTACCACGGCCACGGCGAGCACTACCGCGGCCACGTCAGCAAGACACGCAAGGGCATCACCTGCCAACCGTGGGCTGCCCAGGCACCCCATGTGCCCCAGTGAGTGCGCGAGCGAGCAGGAGGGGGACGGGGTTGGAGATGGGGATCGGGATAGGGATGACGGGTTTGGGGATGGTGACGGAGATGGGGATGGTGACGGGTTTGGGGATGGAGATGGGGATGGTGACAGGTTTGGGGATGGAGATGGGGATCAGGATAGGGATGACGGGTTTGGGGATGGAGATGGGGATGGAGATGGATTTGGGGATGGGGATGGGGACGGGATGGGGATGGTGACGGGTTTGGGGATGGTGATAATGACTTCCCCCTGGCAGGATCTCACCCGTCACCCACCCTGAGGCGCACCTGGAGGAGAACTACTGCCGCAACCCTGATAACGACAGCCATGGCCCCTGGTGCTACACCATGGATCCCCGCACCCCCTTCGACTACTGCGCCATCAAGCCCTGCTGTGAGACTCTACCCGCACCCCTGCACTGCTGGGGGGGGGTCTCTGGCCACCCCCTGGGGTGGTTTTGGCCTGGATCCTGCCCTAATGCCACCCTCTGCTTTCTCTCCACAGCTGGCAGCAAGGTGCCCTCCATCCTGGAGAATGCAGGTGAGGGTCCGTGGGTGCCATGGGGCAGGTGCCGGCGGCACAGCTCTGGCTGATGCCCACCCTGCCGGCAGACGCGGTGGTGTTCGAGCAGTGCGGCCAGCGGGACGAGAGGGTGCAGCGGAAAGGGCGCATTGTTGGTGGCCAGCCCGGCAACTCGCCCTGGACCGTCAGCATCCGCAACCGGTGAGCGGGTGCCCCGCCGGCACTGCCGCGTGGGTGATGTCCCCCCCCAGGAGCTCATCCCCACCCCGTCCCCGCAGGGCTGGCGTGCACTTCTGCGGGGGGTCCTTGGTGAAGGAGCAGTGGGTGATCAGCACACGCCAGTGCTTCTCCTCCTGGTAAGGCTGTGGCCGGAGCACCGGGTACTGGGAGCCCTCCGCGCCCTCACGTCCCCTTCCCACAGCGATGCCGACCTGGCGGGCTACGAGGTGCAGCTGGGGACGCTCTTCAAGGACCCTGGCCCCGGGGACCCTGACCAGCAGACCATCCCCATCGCGCGGATCGTCTGCGGCCCCTCCGAGTCCCAGCTGGTGATGCTGAAGCTGGTGAGGTGAGCGGCCGTACCCCGGCCCCCGCCGTGCCCCACTGCTGGCCGGGCTGGCACCACATCCCGCTGCCCCTCTCGCCCCAGGCCGGCCACTCTGAACGGGCGCGTGGCCCTGATCTGCCTGCCACCCGAGCACTACGTCGTGCCTGCGGGCACAGTCTGTGAGATCGCCGGCTGGGGGGAAACCAGAGGTACCTGCGGCGGGCAGCCCCTGCCAGGGCCTCCCCAGCGACAGCGTCCCCTGGCCATGCCATTCCCCTCCTGCCACAGCATCCCCTGCCCACAGCATCCTCTGCTTGAAGTATCCCCCTGCCCACGGCATCCCCGTGTCCCACACGTCCCCTTACTCACAGCATCCCCCTTCCAGAGCATCCCCCTTCCATGACATTCTCCTGCCCACAGCATCCCCCTTCCACAGCATCCCCCTGCCCGCAGTGCTCCCTGTGAGCACTCCTCCTGCAAAGATGTCACCTTGCATACTGTATGCCCCCACCCACGGCACCCCCTGCCCCAGCATCCCCCTGCCCGTGCCATGCCACCCCCCTGCCATGGCATCCTCTGCCCGTGCATCCGCTGCCCCGCGTGCTCGCTGCCCGCAGGCACGGCGGACGGCAGCGTGCTGAACGTGGCGCGGCTGCCCGTGCTGGCCCACGGCGAGTGCAACGCGGCGCTGCGCGGGCGCCTGAAGGAGAGTGAGCTGTGCACCGCCCCGCTGCGCGCTGGCGTTGGGGCCTGCGAGGTGAGCCGGGACGGGGAACGTCACCTCAGGGAGCCCACGGGTGCCAGCGCCCAGGGTGACACCTCTCTCTGGGCGCCGCAGGGAGATTACGGGGGGCCGCTGGCCTGCCTCACCGCCGACTGCTGGGTGCTGGAGGGGGTGATCACCCCTTCCCGCGTCTGCGCCCGCACCGACCAGCCCGCCCTCTTCATCCGCATCTCCCTCTACGTCGACTGGATCCACAAGGTGATGAAGATGGGCTGAGCCGGCTCAACCCCAGCCTGGCACAGCCACCACTGTGCAATAAACGCGCGGCCATGGCAGAGGAGGTTGGCATTGCACAAGGTCTCGTGCATTTATTTAGTGCCGAACCCCAACCCACGTCCCATCCTGCTCTGGCTACGCTTGCTCCGTCCTCCTCTGGTCCTGGTGTGGTCCCCAGGGCCAGCGGCCACCCTGGGGCTGGCATAGCCACAGGGCCACCGTGCACCTAAGGGCTGTACTGTCCCGTGCCGTCCCGCCTGGGCTGTCCCAGGTGCCGGAGGAGCCAGCGTGCGCAGTTCCCAAAGACATCAGCCTCCGTCTCCACGCCAGCCAGCGCGTGGCCACCCTCCGGGTACCACAGCAGCCTGTGGGGCGAGATGGGATAGGGGGATGCTCAGCGGGCACCCCAGGGCTCCCTCCCCGCCCCCCTGCACCCCACTCACCGCGCCGGCACCCCCCTGGCCCGCAGCACCCGGTACAGCTCCAGTGCCTGCGTGGGGCTGACGCGCCGGTCCCGGGCGCCCACGCACAGCAGCAGCGGCGTCCGTACCTGCGGCACAGCTCCAGTGGGTGCCTGGCACCCTGCACCCGGCACCCTGCACCCATCCTGCCCCTGCCTTACCCGGGCCGCATGGGCGATGGGCGAGCGCAGCAGCATGGTGGCCACCTCCTCGGCGCGGGGCACCCGCTCGAAGGAGTAGGGCAGCCCCAGAGAGGCGTAGCGCCTGTAGCGGGGAGGTGCTGGTGGGTGCCGTGGGGATGTGACGCGGCACTGCATGGGACGGGGTGTGGGGTGGCACTCACCAGTCTGGGATGTCGGAGGTGCCCAGCAGCGCAGGCAGGTTGGAGACGGGGCTGCGCAGGGCGCAAGCTCGGTAGCGCTCGGGCTCACGGGCGAGGAGGTGGAGGGCGATGAAGGCTCCGTGGGAGCCAGCCAGCAGGGCCAGGCGGTGCGGGTCCAGGGGCTCGCTGCGCAGCGCTTGCTCCACCGCCAGCTGCACCCGTGGGGCACCCACCATCAGCACCCCACCACCACCATCCTCCCAGCAGATCCCACCACCGTCATCCTCTCAGCAGACCCCGCCACCAGCACCCCACCACCACCATCTTCCCAGCAGATCCTGCCACCAGCACCCCACCACCATCTTCCCAGCAGACTCCACCACCAGCACCCTCCCAGCAGACCCCAGCCCCCAGCAGCAGCCCTGCAGCACCCCTGCAGCCCAGCCCTCCTCACCTGGGTGTCCGCCACGTCCTGCTCACCCACGCGGGAGAGCAGGGAGCTGATGCTGGCCTGGCCAAAGCCCAGGGAGCCACGGTAGTTCACTGGGGACATGGGGGCCGTGGGTGCCACGTCTCCAGTGGGGCACAGGGGCCACATGTCCCCCCGGCTCCCCAGTACTCACCCAAGAGCACGGCGAAGCCCAGCTGGCACAGCGCGGCCATGCTCGGGCGCCAGCGGGCATCAAAGATGGCGTGGGGGCCACCTGGGGCCAGCGAGAATGTCACCCAGGGTGCCACAAGCACTGGCAGAGTGTCCCCACCGTCCCCTCACTCACCATGGGGGCACACGACAAGGGGGTGCGGTGCGGTGCTCTCTGGTGGGCTCAGCAGCAGGGCCTCGAAAGCCTGGGTGCCTGAGGCAGCGAAGGGGTCCCGCTCAGCACCCACCACCCCAGGCAGCCAGCACCCTGCCCAGAGCCCCGCTCCCGAGGGTCCCCGGCAGCCAGGTAGGGCTGGGGACCCCGGGCGCTCACCGTGTGCGGCGGAGCTCTGCCCGTTGCAGGGTGGCTGGACCGTCAGGGTCTTCCAGGTGACACCAGGCACTGTTGGGGTGTCCTCCACCGGCACCCAGCAGAGGGGCAGCTCCCGACCCGCTGGTGGCAGCACCGCCACCACCTGGGGACAAGCAGTGGGTGGCACCGGGGCACCCTCACCCCAGGGCAGCTGCCAGAGCGTAATCAGCCCCATCATGCCTGCGGTCCCAGTGCTCCGGTGCCGTACTGTGCCATCCCATGCCATGCACGGATGTGCTGTTCTGTGCCCGGTCATACTGCTCTGTGCCGTGCTGTGCTGTCCTCGTCCATGCCATGCTGTGCCACGCTCCGTTGTTCCTTGCCACACGGTGCCATGCAATGCCACGCTGTGGCTGGCTGTGCCTAACCGAGCTGTGCTTTACCATGCCGTGCCAAAGCTGTGCCGCGCAACGCCGCACTGTGCTGTGCAGCGCTGTGCCTGGCCATGCCGGGCTGCGTCATGCCATGCCACACCACACTTCGCCACGCCGTGCTGTGCCTGGCTGCACTTTGCCGTGGCTGTATCACGCTGCAGCACCACGCGGTGCCAGGGCTCTGCTCACCAGGCTCGGGGGGCGGTGTGGTGCCGAGCAGGTGGCCACCAGCAGGTCCCACTGGAGGGTGAGCAGCTCCCAGCACCCTTCGGGTGACCCTGGGGACAGACAGCACGCCGGCGCTCGCAGATGCTCGCCGGGGCACTGTGGGCAGCCCAGCGCCACGTACCTGCCGTCAGGTTGGTGACGGTGGCTGCGTCGGTGTCCACGAGCAGCAGGTCCTGCACAGGCATCCTTGTCACCGCGGGGCACAGGGGCCACGTCCCTCACCCCCCGGTCCCCAGGGCTCACCGTGCGGCTCCGTTGCGGGGTGCCCAATACAGCTCGCCGGCTGTCGGCTGCCCAACACCGCGGTGGCAGCACCTCTGTGTAGATCCCGGCAAAGGCTGCGAGTGGGGCAGAGCACTAGTGAGCCGGGGCCATGGGCACCTGGCATGGGGGGGTCCCAGCCCCCCCAGCAGTGCCCAGCCCTGCTCGTCACGCCGCGCTCACCCTCCGTGGGCTCCTGCACCACATCGAGCACCGTCACCGTCTGCCTCGTCTGCCAAGTGAGCTGGGGAGAGGTGGCGGTCAGGGATGAGCCCCCCCCCCAGCGGGGAAACTGAGGCAGGGGGGGTTGGGGACTAAGTCCACCCCCGACCCCAGACAGGTACTGTGAGAGGCTGTGACATCCCGGGCTGGGTCCCACACCAGCAGCACAGGGTGGCACAGCCGTGCCCGGTGCCCGCAGGGTCCCGCTCACCATGCGCAGGCGCAGGCACTGCCGGTGGGGCCCCCCCAGGCTCCCCTCCAGGTAGAGCAGGCGGCGGCCGTCGGGGGCTCAGCCGGGGGGAGCAGGCAGCGCCGTGCTCAGCCGACAGCAGCTCTGTGGGTGACAGGGGGTCAGCACCCCAGGGACCCCCAGCACCCAGAGCACCCACCACAACCCCGGTGCTCACCGCAGCACCCGCTGGCCAGGTCCAAGTGGAAAATCCCTGACCTAGGGAGGAGGTGTGAGTCGGGCTGGAGCCCCACGGCAATGCTGACCCCCACCGTGCCGTCACAGCACGGGCATCCTGGCACGGTGTGGGCATCCTGGCACGGTGTGGGCATCCCGGCATGGCGCCGGATGCTGGGGGACACCCACCTCCTGTTGGAGCAGGCGCTCAGCCCCAGGCGGAAGGGCTCATGCCACCAGCCCACGAACACCACGCCGCGGTCATCCGGGGACCACAGGGCCTGTGACACAGCCATGCTCATCCCACAGCCCCAGGCTGGCCCCCCCCGGGGCTCTCCCTGCACCCCCATCCTCACCTGGCCCGGAGAGAGATGCTCCGGGACGTCCTCCAGCACCGAGAGGCTGCTGCCTTCCAGGTCCAGGGTGCACAGGACGGGCACGCTGCGGGTGCTCAGCACCTCCCCCCAGTCCTCGTGGTAGACGAACTGCTCGCCCTGCGGCACAACCCCATCAGCCCCACGGCTGGCAGCCCCAGACATGGACGGGGCTCTCTGCATGGCACACTCATGGGGCATGGGCCATGCTCACAGGGTGCATGGCACACTCACGGGGTACCCAGAGCACGCTCACGGGGTGCATGGCACTCTCACGGGGCACATGGCACCCACCTCCTCGTCCTCGTCCTCCTCCGCCAGCCTGCCTGCTCCGGGCACATCCCAGGGGCAGGGGGGCCGTGGTTTGGGCCGGCTCTTCTCAGCCACGTACAGCAGCCGCGTCTCCGAGTGTGACCAGGCCAAGCAGGCGAAGGGCCCTGGCACAGTAAAAAGGTGCCAAAGCGCAGCCTGGCGCAGGCACAGCCAGGCACTGGGGCCACCGGCTGCACCATCCCCGCCTGTGTCGTGAGCGGGGGACACAGTGCAGGGGCCCTACCCTCCGTGTAGACCTCCCCATGCTTCCCCAGCGCCGTGAGGTCCACACTGTGGCTGCGCCCACCGCTGCCCCACACCTGGGGGGGAGAGGGGTCAGCACCGGCACACCGTGGCCGTGGCCCCATGCTGGCACTCACACCACCCCGGTGAGCCCCGAGGATGCCGTGACTGGGACATCCCACGTTACCTCCAGCAGCTCATGGCCCTGCCACGGGCAGCGGGTGAGCACAGCGCGGTGCTGCCCGGTAGGCGAGTCCTGGCTGAGGAGCCTGCGGGCGGCAGGGAGGGAGGCTGCGGTGGGCGGCAGCAGCCATACCACGAGCACCGGCCATGCTGCCCCATCCCACAGCCCGTCCTTGCCGTACTGGTTGTGGATCTCCGTGCTGAGCGCTGCCCGGCTCACGGCGAGGCCACCGCTGCCTGTGTGCCGCAGGCTGTAGTGGCGGCTGAAGCGCAGGAGCCGGCGGCGGGGAAGGTCGGGGCGGCTGCATTCTGCAGGAGGGGGCCATAGCGTTGGCCGGCACCGGACCCGCGGGCCAAAAGCACCGGGGCGGCCGAGCCCACGACTCACCGGTGTAGAGCAGGAAAGTCTGTGCCCCAGCGGCGGCCCCAAGGGCGGCGCGGGTGACGGCAGGGAACCGGCTCAGCTCCCGGTGGCAGGCGGTGGGGCCGCCGGCTGCCTGGACGGGGGGAGAGACACGCCGGGGGGAAGTGTGTGAGCTCACCCCTCTGCCTGTGCCCCCCCCGAAGTGGGGCTGTGCCCACCTCCGCAGCCCCCCCCCGGCCCCCTCGCCCACCTCTGCGCCCCGGTCGATTCCGGAGGCCATGGGGCCTTGCTCCGCCGCGCTGGGCCAAGGGCGCCTGCCGCTCGGCGGCGAGGCGTGCTGCCAGGGCGTGCGGGAGCAGCCGGCGCCAGCTCTGCAGCTGCCCTGCGCTGCCTGCCGTGCCCGGGGGCGGCTGGGCAGGGGTCACCCTCTGCCGTGGCACACCGCGGCAGCACAAACGCTGACGTGGGGGAGAAGGGTCTGGTGGCCACCAGCTCCCGGGGCACTGGGCATGGAAGAGACAGCGCTGCCGGCACCGCCATCAGAGGCGCCAGGGGTGCTGAGCTACATGGTTTATTGGCGGGGGGCAGCAGGGGCGGGGGGCCGTTGGCAGCGCAGGTGCTTGACCAGCCACAGCACCACGTTCATGAAGCCGTCGGCTTCGGCCTCGACGCCGGCCAGCGCGTGGTCGTCCCTTGGGTACAAGGTCAGCCTGGAGGGGAGAGGGGGGGGGGTCAGCGCTGTGCCTGCATCCCCCACCTGGGCACCCAGCACCCCACTCACCGCGTGGGCACCCCACGGGCCTTGAGGGCACGGTAATACTCCAGCCCCTGCAGGGGGGCATCTGTCAGCCTTCCTCCCCCAGCATCAGCAGCGCGGACCTGCGGGAGCGGCACAGTCCCAGTGCCGGCACTGCCAGCGGGGACAGGGACGGGGACAGGGACATACCTGGTCGATGTAGCGCATGGGCGACTCGTGCAGCATCTCCGTCCCTTGGGCCGGGTCCGGCAGGGTGCCGGGTGCGTAGGCAGCCCCGTCGCCGTCAGGCACCTGCGGGCAAGAGGGACGGGGGGATGCGTGAGCCCCGAGTAAACGGGGGCACCGTCGTGGACGATCAGGTACTGGCGGCAGAACTCGATGGGTTCGCTTCGCTCCGGGTCCCACTGGAACCACTCTGCGAGGAGCAGGGTGAGGACACCAGCGATGTCCCCGCTGGGCAGGCAGAGACCCCCCAGACACCCCCGGGGGGCCACCCCGTCCCCGTGCCGGTGTGCAGGCTGTCCCCGTACTGGGTGGTGACATCGGGGCTGAGGCAGGCAGCTCCGAGCCGCGGGTGCCGACTCAGCTCCCGGTATAGCTCCACCATCTCGTCCACGCTCGACAGCGCCTGCGGGACCCGCCGGGGCGGCTGGGGGTGCCGGGGGGGCGATAACCGGGGAGCGGCGGGGCACGGGAGGTGGCTACTGGGGTACCGGGGGCAGTGCCAGCGGCGGGAGAGCTGGGGCAGCGACTGGGGAGCGTGAGGGGATGAGGAGGGTACTGGCGGAAGTCACTGGGACCGGGGGGCACCGCCTGGGGGTGCAGAGCGCCGGGGCAGGCACCGGAGCACCGGGGGCAGGCGGGTGCCGGGGCTCAGCGGGCGGGACGGGGCTGCCGGGGGCTGCAGTGACGGGCCCGCGGGGCAGGGGGGGGGTGTCCCGGGGCAGGGACCGGTCCGCACTCCCCCTCCGCCCCTCACCGGCGGCTCCGTCCCGCGGCGGCGGCGGGGATGGGGGGGGGGGGGCGGGGCCGGCGCCCGCTTTACCAGAGCGGAGGGGCGGGGCCGGCGGCGCGCGGCTGCTCCCATTGGCTGCGGCGCACGGGCAGCCGCTCGCGCTGCGGCGCCCCCTGGTGGGCGCGGGCGGCGCCGCGGGCGGAGGCGCCGCGGTTGGGGTCCGCCGGGGCGGGGGATCGGGGCCCCCGGGAGCCCACAGCGACCCCCGAGCTGCTCTTTAGGTGCTCTTCAACGGGTTCCCAACTATGCCAGCTGCCACCAGCCCGTCCTCCTGAGAAGCTGGGACTGGCGTCCCCGCCCTGAGTCGCTGAGTAAATAAGCAGTGACACTGATTGCCACCCCCCGACCACGCCAATTTGTTGCAGACGGCGCGATGCGCTTCACTCCTAAGAGAGAAGCGGCGATAGGGCTGGAGCCCCTCTGCTGTGAGCACAGGCTGAGAGTTGGGGGTGTTCAGCCTGGGGACGAGAAGGCTCCGGGGAGACCTCAGGGCCCCTTCCAGTGCCTAAAGGGGCTCCGGGAAAGCTGGGGGGGGACTCTGGGTCAGGGAGGGGAGCGGCAGCACAAAGGGTAATGGTTTTAAACTGAAAGAGGGCAGCTTTAGATTAGATATTAGGAAGAAATTAAGTCCCCCCCAGGACCCCCACATCCCCTGGCATTGCCCAGCCCCTCACCGTCGTCGTAAATCCTGCCGTGTTTGTGCAGCACGGTCACTCCACCCCGTGACTATAGTCAATTCATCCTTCTCTCACAGAGCGGTGGTACCGTCACCTCTTGCCTCTGTGCCATAAACAGTATATTGATAATTTACGGGCTGATAGGTTCGTGCCGGGGTGCTGAGCTACATCGTTTATTGGGGGGGCAGCAGGGGCAGGGGGCCGTTAGCAGCGCAGGTGCTTGACCAGCCACAGCACCATGTTCATGAAGCCGTCGGCTTCGGCCTCGACGCCGGCCAGCGCGTGGTTGTTTCCCGGGTACAAGAGCAGCCTGGAGGAGAGAGAGAGGGTCAGCACCGTGCCTGCATCCCCCACCTGGGCACCCAGCACCCCACTCACCGCGTGGGCACCCCACGGGCCTTGAGGGCACGGTAATACTCCAGCCCCTGCAGGGGGGGGCACCCGCCTGTCGTCCTCCCCCAGCATCAGCAGCACGGGTGCGCGGACCTGCGGGAGCGGCACAGCCTCAGTGCCGGCACTGCCAGCGGGGACAGGGACGGGGACAGGGACATACCTGGTCGATGTAGCGCATGGGCGACTTGTGCAGCATCTCCGTCCACTGGGCCGGGTCCGGCAGGGTGCCGGGTGCGTAGGGCAGCCCCGTCTCCGTCAGGCACCTGCGGGCAAGAAAGATGGGGACACGTGCTGGGCTGGGGCGGTGGGGACCGGCGATGGCGGTACTCACCAGTCGGGGATGTCGGTGGCGGCCACCATGGAGGCGATGTTCACCACTGGGTTGCGGACTACGCAGGCATGGTAGGTGTCAGGGAACTGGCCGAGAAGGTGGCACGCCAGGAAGCCTCCGTGTGAGCCACCGACCAGAGCCACCCGGCCGACATCCAGTGATTCCTCCTGCAGCACCCGCTCCACGCAGAGCTGCCACCACGGGGGACACCCACTGAGCCAGGCTGCCCTGCTATTCCTCCTTGGGGGGACCCACAGAAGCATGGGGCACCCCGGGGTCAGGACCGCGTGCCAGAGGCCATACCTGCACATCGCGCACGTCCTGCGTGCCCACGTTGCCCGGCAGGGAGGCCACGCTGTCCTGGCCGAAGCCCAGCGAGCCGCGGTAATTCACTGGGGTTGGGGGCAGCGTCAGAGCCCTTCCTCCCCCTGCCCCGGCCCCACCGCGGGTGCCGTACCACCCAGCAGTGCCCGGGCCCCCCGACATCACTCACCCAGCAGCACGGCAAAGCCCACACGGCAGAGCGCTGCCGGGTACAGCATCCATCCAGCCGTGAAGACGGAGTGGGGACCCCCTGCGAAAGGAAAAGAGGGGTGATGCTGCCTGGCGAGGGCAGGGGCACAGCAGGGGGAGGAGGGGGCAACCTCTTACCATGGGGCATCACGACCAGCGGGTGCTTCTGGGCGGTGGGGCCCTTGCTTGGGCGCAGCAGGATGGCATCGAAGTCCAGGCCCCCTGCGGAGGCGGCGTGGGGAGGTCAGAGCTCGGCGGGGGCGGTGGAGCCCAGCCATACTGGGATTACTCACCATACTGGGGGTTCTCCTGCTCCGGTGGGGGCCGCAGCGTGCGGACACCCCAGCTGATGCCTGGCACGGGGGGGGCATCCTGCAGGCAGACCCACTGCACCTGCGCCTCCAGGCCAGCACTGGGCAGAACAGCCACTTTCTGCATGGGGAGAAGGGTTGGTGTCGGCCGCGGGAGGGGCTGATGGGCACTGGGGAGGGGGCAGCACCTTACCAGTGTGTGGGGGCAGCTAGGGGTGGAGAACCTGGCCACCAAGATGTCCCGGTCAATGGTGAGGACAGACCAGCTTCCCTGGGGGGCATCTGGGGAGGAGCGGGGTCAGACCCATAGGCGTGACCCCCTCCCAGCCCCGGCACCCGCATGGCCCCGCTGGCCTGGCACTCACCAGCCGTCAGCGAGGTCGTGGTGCCCGTCACTGTGTCCACCACGAACATGTCCTAGGGGCACGAGGGCAGAGTTCAGCACAGCCCTGACCTGGCTCGGCCACCCCACACGCCCCTCCTGCCATCCTGGCGCAGCCGCCCTCACCTGCTGGCTACGCTGGGCCGTATCCAGCACCAGCCGGCGGCTGTCGGCTGCCCAGCACAGCCCTGGCAGAGCGCCACAGTAGATGCCCGGGAAGGCGCCTGTAATGAAAGCGGTGGTGCTCAGCATTCCTCTGTGCCCGCCAGTGCCACCCCCAGGTCTGTACTCACCCCGTGTCTGCCGTGGCACAGCCTCCAGCACCGTGCTGGTTTGCTTGGTGTACCAGTCGTACTGTGGGAGACATGGGACGGGATGAGTTTTACGGGGTCTCAGCCCGCCCGCCTCTGCTGCATCTCAGGAAGGCGGCACAATCACCCTCCTGCCAGCCCCCACCCCAGCACGGGTACCCTACCACCGCCCTGGTGTCCTGCCAGTGTCCCCCAGGGCTGCTCACCATGCGGAGGCGGCTGCACTGCTGGTGGGGGCCAAAGGCGTTGTTCTCCAGGTAGACGATGCGGCAGCGGTCGGGGCTGAGCCGTGGGGACCACACGGCCATGTTGTCCTCAGAGATCTGCTCTGCACGGGCATGAGGGGACGGTGAGGGGCTGCGGGGAGCCCGGGCACCGGCGGGGTTGGGGTGCACGCTGCTCACCGCATGCCCCACTCGTAAGGTCCACGTAGAAGAGCGCTGACCTGCCGGCAGAGACGGGTGTCACCGTGGGGCTGAGGGGCCTGGCTGTGGGGCAGGTGCCCTACAGGGACTCACCGGCGGTTGGTGCAGTGCTGCAGCCCCAGGCGGAAGGGCTCGGGCCACCAGCCCACGAAGACCACGCCGGTGTCATCGGGGGACCAGAAAGCCTGTGGGGAGATGAGGGGTGAGCGGCTCAGTCCGCTGCTGGCCCCTAAAACATTCTCTGGTTCCCTTGAGGCTTCCCATCCTGACCTGGCCGGGACAGAGGTGCTCCGGGATGCCCTCCAGCACCGAGACGCTGCTGGCCTCGACATCCATGACACAGAGAACAGGAACGCTGCGTTTGCTCAGCGCCTCCCCCCAGTCTTCGTGGTACACGAACTGCTCACCCTGCAGCACAAACCTGTCAGCCCCACAGCCGCCCCGCTGGCCCCTGCCTGTCCTGGGGTGGGGGGACCCCACCTTGAGGGGCACATCCGCCTTCTCAGGCCGACCCGTATCCTCGCTGGAGGCGCTCAGTTCAGGGGCTTTGCTCTGGAAGAATGACTCGGCCTTGGGACGCTTCTTCTCCGCCACGTAGAGCAGGTGGGTCTCCGAGTGTGACCAGGCCAGGCAGCCAAAATGGTCTGCTGGGGGGGTCAGGCACTAGCCACCGTGTCCCCCCAGGACCCCCACCTTCCCCGGCATCCCCTGGCTCCTCACCATCGTCGTAGACGGTGCCATGCTTGTCCAGTGCTGTCAGGTCGATGCTCTTCACCTTGCAGTTCTGATCCCAGACCTGGGGGCAGAGACACCGGAGCGGCCCCACATTGCAGCGTGGATCCAGCCCCAAGCCCCCAGCCAGTATCCAGCGCCCCCCTCACCTCCAGAAACTGCTTCTCCTCCTTCTCCTTGCTGGGGACCTTGCGCAGGACGGCCTTCAGCGCCCCACTGGGGGACTCCCGGCTTAGCAGCCTGCAGATGGGTGGGTGCCTGTCAGTCCCTGCCATCGGCACCCCAAGGGGACACCGGTGCCAGGGAGGGGACAGGACAGGACTCACTCATTCTTGATCTCGGAGCAGGTGCCGGCAGGCCCCGAGTAGACGACGGAGGCCCCATCGTGGAAAATCAGGTACTGGCGGCAGAACTTGATGTTCTCAGCCCGTGCCAGGTCCCGCTGTGACCACTCTGTGAGGATCAGGGTGAGGACACCCACAGTGTCTCCGCCAGGCAGACAGAGGCACCCTGAACACCCCCGGCCTCCGTGGGGGGACACCCCGTCCCCGTACCGGTGTAGAGGCTGCAGTACTTGCCCCCGTACTGGGTAGTGACGTCAGGGCCGAGGCAGGCTGCTTTGAGCCCTGGGTGCCGGCTCAGCTCCCGGTACAGCTCCACCACCTCATCCACACTCGACAGCACCTGCGGAACCCGCCGGGGTGTCTGGAGCCATGGGGCTGTGTCGGGGTGTTGGGGGGGTGATAACCAGGGAGTGGCGGGGCACAGTGGGCAGCTACTGGGGCACTCGGGTACGTGGAGGGGAGGAATTAGGAGGGTAGTGGAGCAGTTACTGGGCTACTAGGGGTGCCGAGCCAGGGCAGGTTTACTGGGATACTGGCGGCAGTGCTGGGGGTGCCCAGCCAGGGCAGCTATTGGGGTATAGGTGGGGCACGGGGGTACGGGGGGCAGCTACTGGAGTGCCAGGAGCAGCACTGGGGTACCAGTGGGTACCTGGGGGATTAGGAGGGTACTGGGGAGCTGTTACTGGGGTACACGGGGGGACATGAGGGTACAGGGGCTGTCACTGGGGTACATGGGGGATTAGGGGGGGTACTGGGGGCTGTTACTGGGGTACACGGGGGGACATGAGGGTACAGGGGCTGTCACTGGGGTACATCGGGGATTAGGGGGGGTACTGGGGGCTGTTACCGGGGTACATGGGGGGATACGAGGGTGCATGGGCTGTTACTGGGGGTGCAGAGCCAGGTCAGTTTCTGGGGTACCAGCGGGTACGAGGGTACCGGGGGCAGATACTGGGGTGCGTGGAGGAGCTTATGTGTACCGGGGGGCACCGCCTGGGGGTGCAGAGCGCCGGGGCAGGTACCGGAGCACCGGGGGCAGGCGGGTGCCGGGGCTCAGCGGGCGGGGGCAGCGGCCGGGACGGGGGCTGCCGGGGGTTGCAGGGACGGGGCAGGGGGCGGGGGCGGGGGGGCTCCCGGGGCGGGGGCAGGGACCGGTCCGCACTCGCCTCCGTTCCCCCCCCCGCGGCCCTCACCGGCGGCTCCATCTCGCGGCGGCGGGGCCAGCTCCGTCACTTCCGGGACGGGGGGGGGGGGCGGGGCCGGCGGCGCGCGGCTGCTCCCATTGGCTGCGGCGCACGGGCACCCGCCCGCGCTGCGGCGCCCCCCGGTGGGCGCGGGCGGCGCCGCTGGCGGAGGCGCCGCGGTTGGGGTCCGCCCTTGACCCCGGCCGAGCCCCGGCGGCCGCCGCAGCCCGGAGGCACCGGTTCACCCCGGGGGCCAGGGCTCGGCCGCGCCGGCTCTGGGCCGCCACGGAGTGGTTTCCCTTCGGGTGGCTGCAGCACAGGGGCTCTGTGAGCAGGCCGGGAGGGGGATCGGGGCCTTGGGGGCCCGCAGAGACCCCCCCTCCCCAAGCCCTGGGTGTAGGCCGCAGAGCCCACCGGCGCTTGGTACCGACCAGGCCCCACGGGGGCTGCTCGCCCGGTTGCCCCCAGCGTGCCAGGGGTCCAGGCCCCCTCTACCCCCTCCCCATTCGCAGGCAGGAATCGGGGCCAGTCCGTGGTTTGTGTCAAGTCCTTTTTATTCTGTTCCCACAGAAACACCTGGTGAGGGGGCAGCTTCTGGGAGGGAGTCACGACACAGCGGCAGGGCGGTACGGCACGGTACGGCACAGTACGGCACGGTACGGGGTCACTACGGGTGGCACAGAGCACAGCAGACACGCACACCGTCACAATGTTCAGAGGGAGCGCACCCGGCATCGCACCTCCCACTGGAAAGGGCGCCCGGGGCTCAGCCACCCTCAGCACCTCATCTTGACAGCCCTCCCCGTCCCCCTGCCCTGCCCTGCCTGGCAGACTGCCACAGCTGGGGCCGGGGGCCCGGCCCGGCAGGGTAGGCTACAGGCCCCCGGTTCCAGCGGGCAGAGAGGTGAGGTGGCGGATGTGCTCGGGCGGCGAGACAGGCCCCGGCAGCGGTCTCAGTCCCGCGTGCAATGTACACACTGTACACGTATTTACAGCGCGAGGAGCGGTGGGGGCCGGGGGCTCGGAGGAGGCACCCTCGGGCGATGCACTTGTCATCGGCGGGAGAGGCGGCGGGTGGGCGCGGGGCTCTCCTCTGTGCGGCTGCCCCACGGGAGCGCCACGTTTCCCCCGTCCCACAGCTGCCGGTCTCTCCCCCAGCCTTGGGCACTGGTAGAGCTCCCTGCCAGGGAGCTGCCACAGAGCGTGGGCTTCCCACGGCGACCGGGTCCTCGATAACGAGTGCATAAATCTGCTAAGAGCTTTCAGTACAGCGATGGACTGATGGAAAAGAAAAAAAGAAAAGTCCAGGCAAAGAACAGCAAGCACTGAAAGGCGGGTGGAACCGTGCAGAGAAGGAGCAAGCCATGCTCTACGACGGGACAGACGGTCACGGGCGCTTAGGGCTGCCCTTTGGCAAAGTGGCCCTTCGTGGGTCGAACATGCCACAAATTCATACGCACGGGTGGTCGATAAAGAGTAGTTACCGGGTCGCTCGGCGGCACGCGTTGCGATGAAACCCTTGGGCGCGACATTGAACGGATCAGCTATTCACAGGTCTTGTTCTGGAGTCGTGTTATTTCGTTGCATAGAACATCAGGCGGGCGAGCGGGTGGCTGCCGCCCGCCGCCGGGGGACACCGGGAGGGGGTGCCGCCGGGGCGGGGAGGCGGCCGGGCGCTGGGCGGTGGTCCGCTGGCGAGCCCCCTCCTCGGGCTGCCTCCCCCCCTCCGGGGAACCCCCTCCTGGCAGGGTGAGCGGGCTTTGGCCGCCGCGCCGGCCGTCCCCGCAAAATGGCTTGAGAAGGACTTGGATTGCACAGTAAGAGGAAGGATACTGCCGGAGGCAAAGCTCTCCTGATCTTGTTCCACGGGATTTGTGCTCTTTTGTAGCCTCCTGCACTCTATTGCTTCTACAGACGACAGCCCGTGTGCTAACTCATCGCACAAAGCAAAGAGGGAAGAGGATTTGGTATAAAGTTTTAAAAAAAAACCAAACCCCCAAACCAAACTAAAATGAACCCAGAGAAACTGAGAAAAAAGGACACCCCCCCCAACGACGTCCCGTGCCCCCCCCAGTGCGGATGAGGTATACACAGAAATCAAAGTGAGATGATTAAGGCTGTTCTTGAAAGAAAAGGGGTGCCCGGCGGCGGGCGCGCTGGCTGCGTGGCGAGGGCGAGCGCAGCCCTTTCAATGCTTCCAATGGCTTCGGGGCAGCGCCGCGTGCCGGGACACGCGCCCGGCCGGCGGCCGCGTCGGCAATGGCCAGCCGCGCCGCCTGTCAAGAGTCCTATGGCCTCGTATTTCGGTAGTGAAACAGTGTTAGGTCCTAGCTGAGGCGCTCCGGGGGCTCCCCGGCAGGGCCGGGAGTGGGCCGCAGTGCAGGGGCGGACGGGGTCGGGAAGGAGGAGCGGCGCCCGTGGCGCCCAGCCCTCGGCTCGCGGGGGGGAAAAACCTGTGAAGAGGCCAGAGCTGGGGTTCGGAGGGAGCAACTCTGCGTATAATCTTGAGAAAGGGCCGCGGCCCATCACCTATGGGGCCTGACCCGACGGTGCGGATCAGGCCCGTCCCCTCGGGGCGGCCGTGGGGGGCAGAGGGTGCATCCGCCCACCCGGTGCCGGGGCTCGCCGCGTGCCGCGCCGGAGCTGCTCGCCAGGCATGGGGGGCGCCCGCCCTGGGGCATCCGCCGGGCCCCCGTTCGGCCGCCGTTTGGTCCAGCATCCAGGGATCGCCCTGCTTTCAAAAGCTTGTGAGAGACACAGAGAGAGAGAGGCGTTAGCCCGAGCGGCGACGTCCCCGCGGAGGGTACCCTGCCGAGCGGCAGCACCGGCCCGAGCGAATGGACGGCGGCAAGCCAAGAGGCACTGCCGGCAGAGCAGCTGCTGCCGCCCCCGCGCTGGACTGGCTCCCAGCACAGAGCTTGGCCCGCCCAAACTTCCCCTGCAAACCCAGGGTCGGCACCAGCATCCGCACGGCGTCGGCCCACGCGGCGCTGCCGAGACCGGGGAACAAGGCCAAGCCCCCACCCTTTGGCCTGGGGACGGCGCTCGGGGATGAGGATGGGGACAAGTGGCCCAGCGGGGAAGGGGATGGGGCTGCAGGAGGGATGCGCAGCAGGGCAGGGCTCGGTGGGGGCTAGGGGACGCAGTGGTGCCGCGGGAGCCCCAGGGATGGCATGGCAGAGGGGGCCGGCGTGTGGCTGTGTGCCGGCTACTCACCGTTATACTCAGAGTCTGGCGCCGCGTGCTGAAGTCTCTGGCTTCTTCATAGGTTTTTCCACTGCAACGACTCAATCTCCACTTGCTTCCCAAACTCCTGCGGCGGGAAGGAGCGGGAGGGTGTCAGGCATGGCCGGGACAGGGAGAACCCGCGGCGCAGCACCCAGTGCCGGCTGCACTCACCTTGTGCCGTTCTCTCACCAGAACGAAGTGAACTTCTTGCCGAAAGCCGACACCGCTGTGGGGAAGCGGGGAGAGGCATCAGCATGGTGCAGCTGCCCTGGCCCCCAAACCGCTGCTTTTGCCCCAAACTGTGGGAGCACCACATCCCGTTGGCCGCTCCCGGCCACCCCCGTGGCGCCCGATCCCGTCTGGGTGCAGAAGAGCATCCCCGTCCCCATGAGCAGCCCCTCACCTTCAGTCAGTTTGCCTGCTTGTTCCGCTGCCCCCCCCGGCAGGATTTTGGAGAAAACACTCTCTCCTTCCGCCCCGGGCTGTCCCGTTGCCGGGCCGGTGGGACCACGCGGCCCGGTTGCCCTCGGACTGGCCTTGCTGTCTGCTGGGGGATGAATGAAACCACCGTTAGCAGGGGACGGGCCCGGCCGGGAGGGCTCGGCTAAGACCCCGGGGTGCCAGGCAGCCGGCGCAGGGGGCGACGGCACCATGCCGCTGGGCACACTGACCTGCTGCTCCCAGGGGCTGTGCCGTGGGCGCTCTCCCCGGCTGCTGTGGCACTTTTGCTGCGGGTTTGGATGCGTCCGTCTGCTCCGCTTTCGGCTGGAATGGGGAGAAGAGCTCTCAGGGCTCACCATCCTGGCAGAGCATCCTCCGAGGGCGGCCTGGGCCAGGAGGCAACACCGAAACCCCCAAACGCTGTGGGAAAATGGCCCCGCAGCCCCAAAAGCGGCAGGGAAGGATCCAGGGCACAGGGATGTCCCCTCCCAGGTCTCCTTGAGGGGATGGCTGCTCCCATGGCACCCAGGGGCGGCTGTGGTGGGCTCATGGGTGGGATACACCTTGCCCCACGGCTCCTGTCCCCAACCCTGTCCCCTGCTAGTCCCTGGCCACAGCCAGCCAGGCTGGTCCCGGGCAGAGCCGCGGGGCTGGGAGGCAGCCGAGCCGGTGGAACCCGTACTTACCGCCGGCGCTGCGTGCCCACCCGGCTGCGCATGGAGCGCGGCTGGCACCTTCCCGGCAACCTGGGCTGGCCCTGGCTGCTGCTGCGGTGGCCGGGACGATGGGGGTCCCTGCGTCCTGCCCCCTGGCCTCGGGCTGCGCCGAGCCCGCTGGTTGGGCAGCCTGCCGTGCCGCCGCCTGCTGCCGTGCCGCCTGCTGCCCTGCCTGCTGCTGCCTGGCCGCCGGCTGCTGCGGGTGCGCGAGGGACTCCGGCTTCGGCGCTGGAGTGGCCGGCCCGTGTGGCTGGGGGGGCTTCTGCGCCTTGGGGGTCTCGGCACCATGGTGGTGAGCAGCGGGGCGGGATGATGGGGGGTACTCGGAAGAGCCGGGGCCGTAGGGTGCAGGCCCGCGGGGCTCGGGCTGCTGCGCCTTCTTGGAGGCAGCTGGTGGCCCGTGGCCACGGGGCTCGTGTCGGCTGGACTCCCGTGGGTGCTGCTTGGCCGAGCGGCGCGGGGGCTCGTCGCTGGCGTGCCGGGAGGTGCTGGTGTGGCGCCCGTACTCCCCATGGTGCCGGTGCTCGCGGTGCTGGGGATAGTCGTCGTGCTGCCACGGGTCCTCGTCGGGGGGCTCGTCGTAGTCGTGGTAGGTGTGCTTAACCGGGGGTCTCTTCTGTGAGGAAGAGTGGCCACCGTAGTGCCTGACCCTCTCCGCCCGTGCCTCCCTGGGCTTATCAAACCAGTCTGTCTCCTCCTGACCCAAATGATAGGCTTCAGAAACCAAAAACAAACCACAGTCAATCTCTCGCTCGAGGCCGCCCGGGCAGAAGCCATGCAATGAGGCGGGAGAGGCAAGCAGCGGGCACGCGCGTGGGGGACAGCCCGCGTCGGTGGGGACGGGACACGGCACGGCACCGCGCAGGACCGGCTAACACCGAACACCCGGGGCAGGGGGAGGAAGGCACGTGTCAAGCAAACTGAGGCAGTGAGAGTGTCTCTGCGTACGAGCGGACGGGCATGCCCCGGGGAAGTGCCATGCTCTGGGGTGGTCACCACGGGGAGCCGTTACCTTCGCTGTCCGAGACAACGCAATGGGCATCGTCCATGCCGTAGCCCTCCTCGTGCTTGTACGAGTGACTCCTTGGCACGTCTTTGATGTGCTCTTGCACATCAGGCAACGAGTGGCTGGAGCAGAACTGGGAGCAGGGGTCCCCCGCTGACTGGGGGCCGGGCCCCCCTGTAGCACGCGACCCCCCCACCACCTTCCCCAGGGGGCTGACGGGGCTCTCCTCCTCCGAGGGCTGCGCACGGACAGGCGCCCGGCCACGGCTCTGGCTCATGCCGAGGGACGAGGGCTTGGAGCCACCTTTCTGGGAGCGCTCCATGCCCTCCCGCTCATAGGACTTGCTCCGGCCACCCGACTCTCGGACGGAGGACTTTTCCACCCCATAGCCGGAGGAGCGGGTTCTGCTGCCGGTGGAATAGACCCGCTCCTCCTCGTCCACCAGATCCCGGCTTGAGACGCCGTAGTACTTCTGCTGCTCATAGACGTTCTTCTTCAGGCCATAGGTGATCTCCTCCTGCAGCTTCTTGGCCCTGGAGGCCACGTTGCTGCTGCCGACCGAGGTTGTCACCGCGTAGGAGGCTAGGTCTGACTCCACATCTTTGGCTTCTTCGATGGGGGAGAACTTGGAGATCTTCTGCTCCATGCCCTGCTTCCTGTGCTTGCTGCGCTTTGAGGAGACGACAGCAGGCGCCAGGTTCTTGGATGAATGCTTCGGCAGTGCCACACCAGAGCCGTGCTTGTCAGCCCGCGAGGAGTGACGGTACTCACTGTCCCCGTAGTAGTAGGATGAGCTGGCAGAGCTCCCCAACACCCTACCATTGCTCTCCGTGCCTCGGTGGTAGCTGTTCTTCCCTCGATGGTCAGGGCCATGGTGGTCGTAGACATCCTCCTCAGATTCCTCTTCGGCTTTAGCATAGCAGCAGGGCCGGCTGGAGCCCTCGGCGTCCCCCAGCTCACTCTTCTCTCTGCCGTGGCGGCTGTCGGTGCCCGTACCAGCTGGCTCCACTTTCTGCCCCTCCACCGCTGGGCTCTCCTTGGTAAGCTCGCTGATGTCCTCGATCATCACGTAGTTACGGGGGATGTTCTGCTCCAGGCTGGTGTAGAGGGACTCGGAAGAGAAGCTGGCTGAGGGGCCCTGTGCCGCACCGGCTCTCTCAGCCGGCCGGGACTCGGGTGCCTTGTGCTGCTCGTAGCTGCCACTCACCGTCGTGGCACTGAAGGTGACGTCGGGGACAGCGGAGGAGCTGCTGGCTGCACCGATGACCTCGTAGTTGGTGGGGATCTTCTGCTCCAGGTCAGCCAGTGAGGTCTGCCGTGGCTTCTGGTGTCCACCAGCCACCTCCACCAGGCTCTGGAAGAGGGCAGGTTGCGTCGCTGGCACAGCGGCCGCCCCAGCGAAGGCGCTCGGGGCTTGGTAGGGGTTTTGGGGCCGGAATCCCGGCTGGGCTGGGGCGCCCAGCTCCGGGTACGCGGCGCCGGGGGCTGGGAAGGTGCCGGGTGAGGCGAAGGCGGGCAACGGGGCTGCTGGCAAGCCGTCCTGCGAGGTGCTGGCCGTGGGGTACTGGGGGGGCTGCAGGCGTGCCGGTGGGAAGGCAGCGGGGGCCTGCGGGGCTGGGTACGGGTAGGCGCCGTAGGAGGCGGCGGTGGCGGCGAAGTCGGGGTACTGCCCGGCGGGCGCAGGGCGCAGGCCGGCGCCGTCGTAGGCGGCGAGGCGCAGGCTGTGCAGCTCGCTGTCGGACAGGTAGTCGCGACGGTCCCCAGGGCAGCGCAGGTAGGGGTGGTCTCGCCCGCCCCCCCGCTCCTTCAGCAGCGACTCCTTGCGCTGGGTGATGCCCAGCTCCAGGTACTTCAGCTTGGCGTCGATCTCCTTCTCCTCCTCGTCCAGCTCCGCCTGCTTCTTCCGCAGCTTGGTGGCCTCGTGCTCCACCAGCTTCAGGTCGCGGTCCAGTTCCTTCAGCAGGCTGGCCTTGGTGACCGGCGCGGTGGCCTTGGGGGCCAGGCTGCTCAGGTAGAGCTGCGGGGTGGCCGAGCTGGCCAAGGGGACGTGGGGCTCCTCGGGTGGCGGGCTGGGCAGCGTCCGCTTCACCTTGCGCGCCAGCGGGCTGGACTGCAGCCCCCCCACCTGCAAAGCCAAGGGACACCTGGTCAGAGGTTCGGGCTGCTGTCCCCCCGTGTCCCCCCCTGCCCTGAGCATCACAGAGCTCCTCC
Organism: Pluvialis apricaria; assembly: GCA_017639485.1. Lineage (NCBI taxonomy): Eukaryota > Metazoa > Chordata > Aves > Charadriiformes > Charadriidae > Pluvialis > Pluvialis apricaria. The sequence continues at coordinate 22,551,035 of CM030016.1, forward strand.
CGTGCCCCGGGGTTGCGGCGAGGTGGCCTGCTGTGCACGTGTCCCCCCCACGCACCGAGGAAGTGGCGTTTATGTAAAAGCGCAATAAATAGGATGGAAGTAACAGGCAGGGCGCTTTCCGTGAGTAATTACCGGAGGTGGCAGCTGGCCAAGCGCCGGGTCGGCCGCACGCGTGCCGCCGCCTGCCGCAAAAACTGCTTTCCGTCCTCGAGCGCTTGGCAGCGGGGCTCGGGGGGACGGCCGGGGGCTGCTGCTGCCCTGGGAATTGCCCCGGGGCTCTTTGCACAGCGCTTGGCAGCCCAAGGCCACCTCGGTGCATGGGGACAAAGGTGGAAGTGAGAGCTGCCGCAACCCAAAACGGAGCCGTGCATGGCGGCTACTCCTCGGGAGAGGAGGGGAACCCGGCTGGGGCAGGGGACAGCCCTGATGTTGCCACCCAGCAGCAGCTCTCATCCCTTAACGGGCTCGTGCAGCCGGTGGAGCTCCAAGGCCTCCCTCCGGCTGCCGGCTTCGGTGCACGCGTCCGTGCCTGCCGGCTGCCATCAGCTGCCGCAGGAAGCCAGCCTTTTAAAATATTAATTGCCGCAGCGCTCATGAAACCGAAATGTCCCGAGGCGTCTCCCGGGGCTGTTCCCCAAGAGAAAGGTTGTTCCCTGCGCTGACCTACCTGGGTGCTGGGGAGCAGTGGGTGCTGGTAGAGGGAGAACCTGTCCTTGCCGGCCTCCTCGGCGGTGGGGCTGATGGGCTTGGGGTCGGAGAGGGAGCGCTGCATGGTCTTGATGGGACGTGGCAGCGTCTGCTGGCGCTGAGCCGAGTCGGAGGTGAAGTGCTTCTGCGGGGGGACGTGAGCCTTGTTCAGCCGCTCGCTGGTGGCGAAGGAGGACTCCAGGAGGCGGTGGGGGGACAAGGGGGAGACAGGCGAGTAGAGGACCTGGGGAGAGCGGGGCGGCTGCCGGGTCACCAGCTGGGAGAGGGACTCGGCCGGCAGATGGGACTGGTAGCCAATTTCCAGGGGATCCGGTTTCTTCTTCTCGAACTTGCCCAGAGTCTGCTGCCGGACGGTGTGGGGGTCCAGGGGGCCCGTGCTCACCATCTGGATGTTGGTGGAGTAGGGTGGGATGGTGGTGGGCACCGTCAGCTGGGGGACCACGACGCCGGGCTGGGGGGCCGGCTCCGGCTCCGTCTGGCAGGCCAGGCTCTCACCCCGCTGCGTCTTCTCCGGGGCCGAGATGTACTTGACGATCTCCACCCGAGGGTCATGGGTGGTGATGTGGATGGAGGGGGAGACACGGAGGAGCTGGTCGGGCTCTGTCTGCACCGAGCAGTCGCTGATGGTCTGGATGCCCACACTGGCCGTGCCACGGGCTGTCCCCTCCGGCTTACTCTCGGCACTGGCCTCGGCATGCCGCGAGGGCCGGGAGCGCCGGCGGCGCACGGGCTGTTCCCACTCCCCACTGTCCTCCTCGTCCGTCTGCACGCTGCAGTCAGCGCTGCGCCGTGTCCGCCGCCGCCGTGACAGCAGGTACCGCTCCTCGCCGTCCTCCTCGTCCGTCTGCACGCTACTGTCCGCCGTCTTCCTCGCCGCGAATGCCTCCCGCGTCGCCTCCTTCTCATAGGCATCTCGTAGCCGCGGCATCGAGTTCCTCTTCTTGATGCCCCGGCTGGGCTCCCAGGACTCCTCGGCTTGCAGTGACATGTCCGAGGCCGAGCTGCTGAGCGGCCGCTGCGGCGCAGGGTAGCGGGGGCCGGCGGGCACCTCCGGTGGCACCTGACCTGGCGGGGGCCATGCCTGCCCGTTGTGCGGTGGGGCCCGCGGCGCCTCAATGGGCACCTCGGGCGGGCGGGCGGCGGGCTCGGGGAAGGCGGTCTTCTGCCGCTTCTGCTCCTCCAGCTGCTGCTGGAGCTGGTGCTGGAGCTGGTGGATGTGCTCCAGCTGGAGGCGCTGCTGGGCGAGCTGCTCCCGCTGCAGGGCCAGCTGCGCGTGCCGCTCCTCCTGCTGCTGCTGCAGCACCTGCTGCTTGATGCACTGCAGCTCCTGCAGCTCCCGCTGCACCAGCAGCTGCTCCTTCTCCCGGTGCCGCTGCAGCTCCGCACGCTCCCGCTCCAGCTCCTCCTGCAGCCGCAGCTGCCGCAGTTTCTCCAGCTCCACGCGCTCCCGCTCCAGCTGCAGCACGTGCTCCTGCTGCTTGCGCTGCCGCTCCTCCTCCCGCTCCCGCTCCTCCCGCTGAGCCCCGTCTGGTGGTGGCTTGGGTGCCGCGGCCGCCTGCCCGCCCTCTTTGCCGGCCACCGGTGCTGCTGGACCCTCAGCACGGGGAGCGGCCGCTGGCGGCTCCGCTCTCTGCAAGCCACCGGCGGGTGCAGGGGGGACTTTGGGAGTGGGGCCGGTGCCCGCTGCTGCTGGTGCCGTGCTGACGGGCTTGCCCAGGTAGACGGGCGTCTCCATCAGAGAGGCTGCCGGGGCTGGCCGGCCGGGTGCCGGGTAGCGGTAGAGGCCTTGTGCCGCCAGCGGGACGCGGGGAGTGACAACCGGCAGCCTGGCCAAGCTGGCCAGCGGGACCGCCGCCACACCGCCCGGGCCATAGGGTCTGTACACCCCACGCAGCATGGGCCGCAGCACCGAAGCCGGCTGGGTGGTGATGGGCAGCGTGGAGGCGATGGGTGTGTTGATGGTGGAGTAGATCATGCCGTCGGCGGCTCGCACGGTGGCAGTGGAAGGGAACATCTGCCGGACGGTGCCCAGGCGGATGCCGGGGACGTTGTACTGTGCCAGGCTGCCGAAGCCCTGCCGCGCCTCGGGGAAGGTGGGGTTGTATATCCCGCCGGGTTTGGGGGGTGCAGGGCCCTGCTGCTGAGCTGCCAGCCCCCCCGTGCCCCCCGGCCCAGCCCCGGGGCCGTAGGGCAGCATGTCGGGGCCGTTGGCGTGCCGACCCCCGTACTGGTCCATGGAGTTGAGAGCGGCGCACATGCGGCTGATCTCACGTGCCGTGGTGGCACTGTATTGGGCCAGGCTGGACTCCTGGAAGCTGGCCAGGTCTCCCCGGGGTGAGAAGCGGTAGTCGGAGTAGATGTTGGAGGCCGAGCTGTACCTCCGCATGGGGAGCGGGTGGCCCAGCAGCTCCGTCGGCTGGCGGAGGTCGGAGAAGGAGCCGTACTGCAGCCCCTGGCCCAGGTAACCCCCCTCGGCGAAGCCCACGCTATAGGAGTGCTTCATGGTGCTGAGGTCCACGGCGGCGTCGCCTGCCGGGGAGGGGAAGGGCTGATCCCCCTTCGTAGGGTAGTAGCTCATCCCGATTTCGGAGAGGTTCGTGTCTGACATGGAGGAGTAGAGGCGGCCGAAGGTGCCGGTGGGGTAAAACTTCTGCTCCTCGTAGAGTGCGGGTGCTGGGGCTGGCTGCTCCCGGTAGGGGAAGGTCTCCGGCAGCTCCGGCTCTCTGCTGCCGTAGAGGGTGCCGCTGGCTTTCCGGCCAGGTGCTGCCGCCTCCCCAGCCTTCTTCTCTGGCATCTTGGAGGTGGGGTTGAAAGCGCCAGTGCAGCTACCACCGAAGGGGAACTTGTAGACCACATCGCAGCAGGCCACCTGGCTCTCCGGCTTCATGCCCGTGAGGTCCAGCACGTTGGCCGGAGGCTCCTCCTTCAGCACTTTGGTCACTGGGCCAGTGGCCGCCTCCTCCATTTGCACCATCATCACCTGGGACTTCTTCCCACCCAGGGCAAGGAGAGGGCTCTGGCTCTTCAGCTCCACCGGCACTGCCCGGTACAGCTCTGAGCCTGGCTCTGGCGGGAAGGACTGCGGGAGGCCACCGACGTTCTGCGCCCCGCCAGTCTGCGTGATGAGCACATCCTTCTTCATCATCTGGCCCGGCATGCCATACCTCGCAAACTTGGTCTGGGGGGGGGACGGTGGGCTCAGGCTTGCCGTTGGCTGCCCCGCTGGCTCTGACAGTCGCCGTCTGGACGCCCTGCTCCACCTGCTTCACCTGTGCCAAGCACACTGGGCTCCCAGTCCCCTGCCCAAAGTCCACACGGGTCTGGAAGGGGTCTCCGTAGACCACAGGCTGCTTGGGCTGTGAGAGGAGCATGGGGGAGGCGATGGCCAGGCCAGCGGTGCTGGCTGCGGCGATGATGGCGTGGGGCTGCTCCTGGGCGTTGAGGTTGATGATCAGGGGCTGGATGGCTGTGGACTGCCGGCTCGGGATGTGGTCCAAGGTCAGGCAGTACTTTCTGGCCTCGGTGGCCAAGGAGGTGAGATCCATGCCTTGGTCTGTTATGATGATAGGGGCAGATTTCAACGCGGTCCGTAAGTCCACGGCATTGGTGCTCGGTGCCTTGGGGCCTGGCTCGACCCGGGACGTACCGGGGATGGAGGAAATGCGGCAGAGGGAGATGTTTTCTGCGGGAAGTGCTCCCCAGCCATAGAGCCCCGTGATGCCGTCGGCGGCTGAAGTCACAGCGGGTGCCTTCTGGGCGTGCTCCTTCACCGGCTGTGCCCTGACGTAGGCACCTGGCGGCTGCTCCGGCTCCGGTGCCTGGCTGTAGCCATGTGCCGGCAGCTGCCGGCTTGGCCTGGTGGGTGATGAAGTGGGGGACGTCAAGGAGCCAGAGCTGACCGGCTTGGTTTGGCTGGCTGCGTCAGCCGCCAGCGTGATCAGCATGAATGGGGAGTCCTGCGAGGAGGGTTGCCGGGCCAGGCGCGGCGAGCCCGCCCGGTGTGGTGTCTGCGTCCCCTGCGCCACCATGGGGGAAGAGGCGGCAGGGCCAGCAGCGGCGGCAGTGGGACCCTCGTAGGGGAGGAGGGGGCTCTGCGTCTGCGTGGAAAACTCTGCCGTGGCCTTTGTGGCGCGGGTGGGACTCTGTGTGGGGGAGGTGGGCGAGAGCGGAGGGCTGGAGCTCTTGAAGAAGGGGTACGTCTTGGGTGGCGAGGGCTTGCTGTCGCTTGCGGCCGGGAGCTTCTCCCTGGCCGTCTGCACACTGATCTCCACCACTGCCTTGCTTCTGCCGGTGTCCTCTGTCTGCGAGCCATAGCTGACGGTGCTCTTCACTGGACTGTAGCTTCTGCTGGCTACGGATGGGGCCTCCGGAGCTGGGAAGCTGTAGCTCCGGGGAGCGCTCCCGGGGCCGCCTGCTGCTGTCGTCACCGCGGCGGCACCTTTGCCGTAGGTGTAAGGAGTGGTGGCAGCCTTGGACACCAGGCCGGGCGCTGTCGGGGCGCTCTGGAGCTTGGCTAAGTCTTGTCCCTCTTTTGCAAAATGCTGGGTGACCCGGACGTCGGGAATGGCCTTGCCTGTGCTGCCATCAGAGGCGGAAAAGGAGACTGGAGCGGAGAGCTGCGTGGGGCTGGTGCCGGGGGTGAGCGGACCACCATTCTGCTTCATCAGGTCGGCGTAAGCGCTCTCGGCGTTGAGAAAGTGCTTCTCCTGGTACGGCTCCTCCTGCCCCTTTGCTTTCTCTCCCTGCTCAAGAGCCAGGTCGAAGGAGGAGGACTGGTGCATCCTGGAGATGCTCTGGGAGGTCTGCAGGATCTCCTCATACACTGCTCCCGCCTTCGGCAGGGTGCTCGGATAGCTGGGCTGGGAGGGGCGTGCAGGGCTTCCATCATACCGGTACTCCTCGGTGTACTGGTACTCAAAGCCATTTTGGCCCTCAGTGCCGCGGTAGCTGACCTGCTGGTAGGTGCCGCCGTAGGAAACGGCCGGCTGGGCCTGCTGGACCTGCTGCTTCTGCATCATCTCTGCCTTCCTCATCATCTCTTCGTAAGCTTCCTCGGCGCTCTTGAGGGGCTTGCTGGCGGGCTGGCTGGGGCCGGTCTCCCCCTTCTCTGTCGGGGAGTAGAGGGACATGAAGGTGGGCAGGTTGTACTCGCTGCCCGACTTGTACAGCTTGGAGGTCACGGCGTCGAAGCTTTCAGCCTCAGAGTCGATGGAGGGCGAGTACTCGGAGCAGGAGGAGCGATGCAGCTCCTCCATCTCCGCCGCCTGCCGCAGCTCCTCGGTGGGGGAGGCGTCCTCGATGGGGGAGAGGTTGCTGGGGGGAGTTTTGGAGCGCTCCCTCCTCCGCTGGGCCCTCAGCTCCTCCTTGTCGCGCTTGGTCTTGCGCGCTGTGCTCCGGATGCGCTGCTGCTCCACCTCCCGCATCTTCTCCTGCTCCCGCAGCAGCTCCTCTTCCTCCCGCAGCTCCTCCTCCTCGGACGAGTCCTCGATGGTGGGCAGCAAGGGGCCGTGTGAGCGGTGGCGAGCCTTCCTCTGCTGCTTCACCTCCTCCAGCCGCTGCCGGCGGCTGGGGCTGCTGTCGCTGTCCTCCTCCAGGGAGGAGATGGAGGTGGGTGAGGTGCCCGAGGTGTAGCTGGGCGTCGTGGCCGGCAGGGTGGACGAGTACTCGCCCCGGGAGCGCTCCTCGGGGGACCCTGTCAAGCTCTCCATCTCCAGCTCGGGCTCCCGGTCCAGGCTGGTGTCTGCCTCCTGCCCCATCTCCATCTCCCGGCCATAGCCGGTCGTGCTGTTCAGCTCGATGGTTTTGAAGCGCCGCAGCCCCCCCTGGGCTGTGCTCAAGTCGTCACCCTCCGCCGCCTCCAGCTCCTTCCTCTCCTCCTTGTACAGGCTGCCAGGGCCGTGCGGCAAGCGCCGCTTGGCCGACGCCGGCTCTTTGCCCTTCTCCACCTCGGCCTTCTGCCCGGCTTTGGGGACGCTGTACTTGGCGCGCCCGTAGCCTTCCTCATCCTCCTCCTCCTCGAGGTTGTCCTCCTCCGCGCTCATCTCCATGATCTGCCTCCGCATGAACTCCTCGTCGCTCACCTCTGCCTCCCGGCCCTTGGGCCGGGGGGGCACCGGGGAGAAGCCCCCCTCGCTGCTGTCCTCCACGTAGTCGTGCCGCAGCTTGCTGCCGAACTCATCTGAGGACTCCGCGCTCTCCCGCCGCTCCCGCTGGTTCTCCCACTCCAGCGAGTCCTCATCCTCCTCCAGGATGTCCTCCAGCTCCTCGTCTGAGTCAAAGGCTTCGGGGGTGATGGAGAGGTACCGTGGCCGCTGCCTCTGCCGCTGCTCCTCCCGTGGTTCCGCGCAGCTCTTGCCGCGCTCGGTGGGCTCTGGTGGGGCGCCCCGGCCTTCCAGGAGGGGCCGCATGCTGCTCTCCAGCTTGGTGAGCTCCGAGGGGCTGGGGGGGCTCTGCCCAGCCAGCCCGGTGCCGCTCAGCTTCTCCTCCTCCTGCTGCACCAGGCCGGTGATCTCGCTCTGCGAGCTGGAGATGCCGTCGGAGGAGTAGCCGGTGTCGCTCAGGCTCTGGGGGCTGCGGGACAGGTCCGGGGGATAAGGCTTGCTCCCGTCCTGCGGGCCAGGGAGAGCACAGCGTCAGACCCAGGCAGCTCCAGAACTGCTCCCCCTGCTCCCCCCCAAACTCTCCCCAGGGGAGCACGCGGAAGGTCTGGGCAGCGTTGGGAGCCAGCCCAGCCTGAAGGCTGGGGGAAACCCCATGGGTCCCCGCCTCAACGAACGGCTCACCAGCAATTTGTCTGCACACTAACGAAGGCAGGTGACGGGGCATGCTGCAAGCAGGGGATGGCACAGCAAAGGTGCTGGGGGCGCAGGCATTGTGGGACTCATAAATACCTTTAAAAAACCATGCCCCGACAGCATTATCTCCCCCGGTAACTAACGGGAGAAGGCTCTCTAATGGCAATATCGATTTGTATAGTACCCACTACAGAGGGCCAGCAGTGGCTGAGCCCCAGCCGTAAGCCTTGGGCTACCGATGGCCGTGTGCCCTTCCCTGGGGAAGGGGTGCGAGGGCAGAGCTGCCTGCAGCCCTCCCTGCCTGCACGGGGAGAAGCCCAAGCGCTGGTAACTGTGCGGGGGTGTGGGTCTGGGGAGGGGGCAGCCCTCGCACCTCGGTGCCCGGCCGGGCTGGCGCGGAGGCACTGAAGGGACAGGAGCTTCTCCAGCAGCAGCTGGGGGGAACAGTCACCTTTTAATGAACTTTAATTTCCCTGACTGACAGCCCTGCAAAGCAGCCTTCAGAAGCAGGGCGGCGCACAGCATCCTCATTAGATGCCAGCAGAAATAAACAGGCCCTTTTAATTGGCAGTACAATTAGGCAGCGTGGGGGCAAGCCTCCGAGCCACGGGGAAAGCGCCGTCGCGCTTGGCCCTGGTGCTACTGGCAGGGCCTGTCACCCGGATGGAGGCACCACGGACATTATTTGATTTCAGAAGTTTGAGCAGACAGGGATGCCAGAACCCTCTTCCCTGGGGGCTGTCCTCCCCTCCCCGCTGATGGGGACCTCTGGCTGCATCCCCTCCCCGCGGGGGGCGCTGTGCTGGCTGCTGCTGGGATGGTTGCTCCTGGGGGAAAACCATCCCCATGCAGCCAAGCTTTTCCCTCAAACTGTACTGAATTTTAAAAAAGGTGGGACTATGAGCTTGAAAAACGCCCGCCGCTGCAGCGTGCAATGTTGTGAAACGAGTTTTCTATTTAACGACAAATTCAACCGCCCTTATATTATTTTAAAACAAATCCAAAGGCCAAAGCCAACCTGAACCACTGCGTTATGCCCAAATCGATGTAACTGTAATAAAGTTAAAATAAAGTTAAAATAAACTGTAATAAACTGGCAAATACCAGCATGCTGCTATAGAGCCTGCGAAGTTCCTAAGCGGTTTGGAAATGCTGAGACAGCAGTGTTTTGAGCTCACCGTTTCCCAGAAGGCCATTTCCCACGGCAAATGGCCTCGATGACAACAGTTTCTGCTCCAACTTGGAACAACGCCCCCGTTTCTGAGCCCCGGCCGCCAGCGGAGGCACAGCTCAGCACCGCGCCAGCCCTGGGTGGGACGCGGTCCCCAGGGATGAGCTCCCCAGGGATGCTCAGAACTGGATGCACCCCGAGAGCTCACCTCCTGCTCCTTCACCCGCGGTGCCTCGGGAGGTGCCCGGATCTCCTTGCTCTCCGCCTCCGGTTTGGGGGTCACACTCTTCCCCTTTGGTGCGGCACTCTCAGGAGCTCTGGAAGGCTCTGGGGCAGCTTTGGGCAGCGGCTTTTCCTCTGCCGGCACCGGGGGCTTCTTCTCCGCTGGGGCAGGGCTCGGGGTCCGGCTCTGCTCGGCAGCCCAGAGGCTCCTCGCGGGTGAGGGCTGCCGTTCAGGGGGTGCTGCCGGCTCGGCGGGCGCTGGCACGGGTGCTTTCAGCTGCTGGCCGGCGACTGGCGGCTGGTGCCGTGGGGAGCCGGTGGGCGGTTGCTTTGGGGCAGGCATCGGCATCGGGGCAGGGTCGCCGAGGCTGCCTTCGAGCAGCCGCTGGGTTTGGCAGTTCAAGCACAGCCATTCGTTCTTCTGCAAAACAGGGAAAGGGAAAGTTGTGTTCAAACTCGGGGAGCTTCGTCCCAGCAGGGACCTCGCCGAGAAGTTCAGCTGATGGCACACACGGCGATGGTGCAAAGGACTCAGCCCGCCCAAACCAAATAACCGGCCTTGGAGAGGCCAGGCGGTGAGCAGGCAAACACCGAAACGCCGGCGTGGGCTGCGGAGGGGCTCACACGGCGCTGGAGCCGTACCATACAAACCATCTAGAAGAAGAGGCCAACCATCCAGCTTAAAACCACTCCTACCCTCGTCCAGACCTCAGTGATGTTCAGCCAGAGGGACCATGGCTACGACACGGGGATTTCACGCTCTCCCCCACAACACCTCAGCATCACCAGCGATTTTCATCTCCACTCTTGCTGGTATTTCAGTTTTAAATGAAGTTAAACAATGAAGGCAGATTACTGCTGTAGCTTAACACTTCTCAGGCTCCATACAGTTTCTTTCTCGCTCTGATTTGTTTTCCTCGATACAATAAAGGTTTAATAGCATAATCATAATACTTAAGGATCTTTTTTTTTCTAGGTTATCAGAAAATACTGGGTACACGAGTACGCAAAAATTTCCCAAAGATATTACCCAAAGTACACGCTGTGCAGGAAAAGAACAAGACAATCTTGTCTAGTGAAATTCTCAGCAAGAGCCGTTGTTTTATGGCCTGGAAAAAGCAGCTTGCGAGCGGGGCTGTGAGTGGCAGAGAGCCCGCGGGGCTACGGCAGGGGCTCTGCATTAAGACACCAGAAGCACTTTCCCCCCTGAGGTCATCCAAGGGCTATTTTTATCCACCCAGGAATGTCCAGGAATAGGGACCTGACATTTCCTTCCCTTTTGATGTTTCATCATCTTAAATCTCTTCATTTTTGCTGCTAACAGCCTGATATGCTCCAAGTCCTTTCCCCCACACTCCTCTTTTGCTGATCCACTGCTCCTGAAGCTCGAGGTGGCCAACCTCAGGGGACAGCTGGCCCCAGTGAAGTTGTCACACTGTTGGAGAGGCGGTCTTGGTCTTCAGCTGGACCAGCCTGGGACCGGGGCTGCAAGCCAGCCGTGTCCCCTGCGGCCACAGAGGCCATGGTCTCCATATAGAAGGTGAGGTTCACCAAAATGGCCTTGAGGAAATGGCCTCAAGTTGTGCCAGGGAAGGTTTAGGATGGATATTAGGAAAAATTTCTTCCCCGAAAGGGCTGTCAAGCATCAGAACAGGCTGCCCAGGGAAGCGGTTAAGTCATCATCCCTGAAGGTACTTTAAAGACGTGTAGATGTAGTGCTGAGGGACACGGTTTAGTGGTGGACTTGGCAGTGTTAGGTTAATGGTTGGACTCGATCTTTAGGATCTTTTCCAACCTAAATGATTTTGTGATTCTAGGCTGCGACTCTAAAACCCACCCCTGTGAGATGGCAGCAGCATAATGGGCTTGGCCCCTGCATCCAACACCCAGGAGTCTTCACGTTTTGAGGAGATGCTGGAGATGCTTTGCAGCTGGTGGTGGCTGGGAGTAGCGGGCTTCCCCATGGACTCTTCTTCGCTCAGGCGGCAATCTGGACCAGGAATCGCCATCCAGCCCTCGCTCGCTGAGGTGCAGCAGGGCAGGAGGGCTGCTTCTGCAGGGAAGGGGCATGCAACATCCTCCCTCCCACCTCCACCACCCAGCAGCAGCCCCTGCTCTTCACACAAACATCTTAAGAATACATTAGGGCTTCGGAGGGCTGTAAAAAAAAAATCCCTTTCAGCATGGTAATATTTAATTACTGCTTAATCAAAGAGAAAGTCTAATTAAGGGGCAAGTGCAGCCTATTGTATCTTAATGATTGCATTTGTCTTCTTTTATTTCAGAACTCGCTCTCATCCCTGTGCCTCTGAATCAGATCTCCTCGCCCTGCTCCGCTGTGTAATTATTTCAGACTGCAGAAGGAAATGTGATTGCGCGACACAAATTGAACTCCTGCCTCATGGAAAAACGCGGCCTTTCATTTTTCTTTCAGGAATCCCATTTTTCTTCGCCAGAGCTCCCTCCCTGATGCTCGCGGTGAGGGAGAGGCGCGATGCAGAGAGGGATGGGCTGGCTGTGCCGGGCCACAGCTCCTGCCCATCCCTCTCTGCCATGCCATCGTGCCAGCTCCCAGCTCGGTCCTGCAGGAACCAGGGAAGATCAGCTCACCTTAAACAACCCAGCCTGCCCCGTGGTGGCTGGGAAGCTCTGGATGAGGGGATGGGCACAGCTGCTTTTGCCCTCCCAGGGCAAAATTCAAGCCAAGGATGACCATGGAAGGGCAACGTCGGCCACCAGGTGCCAACTGCGGATCCCGAGTGCCGGTCAGGTCCCATTCTAGGAGGTGGCTTTTGTGCCTGTGGAGAGGCAGGGGTCACACACGCTCTGGTCAGTACCCTCCTGGGACAACCATGACGACAGGACTCCCACCAAAAGGTGCAGCCTCCCAGACAGGTACGCTCCTTTTGTCTAGGTTTGCCTGGGTACAGACGTATGTGCTTTGCAAGAGCAGAGGTGCAGGGTGGACATGAGGAAAAGCCCCTTTGCTGAGGCAGTGGTACAGACCAGGACAGTCTCCATGGAGTCTCCATCCTTGGAGGGGGTTCAAGACTTTGCTAGACAAAGCCTCTCATGCTGGTGGCTGCCCTGCTCTGTGTGGGAGGCTGGGCTGGAGACCCCACGCTCCCCCACCAGCACCTCCCCGAGTCCACGCAGCCAAGGAACACCAACCACGGCACAAGGCAGGCACCAGCGGAGAGGACCTGCTGGTGTCATCTCATCAGGATGGGGCCCTCTAAGACCGGGTGAGCACAGGACTGATCTGTGCCATGGGGATCTGATGGCTCCGCAGACCGGTCTGAGCATCAGGTTGCTCCCAGCTGCGGCTCCGCAGCCATTCCTCTCGGCAGCTGCCCCAGTTTGAGCAGCTCGCCCCGCCACCCTGCTCTCGCAGATGTGACCGCTCAGCTCTTCATGGGACTTCACCGGGAAGCGGATAGGGGAACGATCTCCGGTAAAAATAGCCCTGCCAAGAAGATCGTGGAGCTCCACTCCGAAATGTCTCTAGCCTTTCACAGCAGGCAAAGGCTGAGATACTGTCCTGGTTTCAGCTGGGACAGAGTTAATTTTCTTTCTAGCGGTTGCTCTGTTTCAGATGTGGTACCAAGGGAATGTCAATAATGCATATTGTTCTAGGTGTTGCCAGGTGGTGTTTATATTTTTCAAGGACTTTTTTTCAGCTTCCCACAGAAGCTGAGAAGGAGCATAGACAGAACGATGGAATATTCCGTATCATAGACATCATGCTCAGTATATAAATGTGGATTGGCCGGGGGTGGGGGGTGGTACTCGCGATGACGGCTCAGGAAGGTACCGATTCATTGAGCAGTGAGAGTGACTAGTGTCATTATTGTTATTGTGATTTTCCTTTTCTGTTATTGTTCTATTAAACTGCCTTTATCTCAACCCGTGAGGTTTTTTTTCCCTTTCCTTTTCCCTCCTTTTCTCCCTCTTCTCCCTGCCCTTCTTGGGGGAGAAGGGGGAGAACTGCACGAGCGGCTGCCTGGTCCTGGCTGCCGGCTGGGGTTAAACCACGCCAGGTACAGAGGGAAGGCAGAAACCGGGGAAGGTCACAGGCGGAGCTGGACCTTTGCCTTTGCCAGCTGTGAGAGGTGCCAGCCGAGCCCTGGGAGACACCCGAGACGAGAGACGGGCATATATTGAGTTTGCATTTTCCCTTCCTGGCTTTCCTTTCAGTGTCCCAGGGGTCTCCCGTGCCACGAACCCCCATGGAAAATCACTCGGCGATTACAGCCTCGGATGGCACAAACCCCAGGGAAGGGATAACTGAATTCTCCTGAGCCGTGGGAGAGCCCTCGGCCTCGTCATCAGCTGGAGTCGCATGTACGCTGCGAGCACAGGCTGCGCCGCAGCAGCCAGCACAGCGTTTGCCGTGGCATCCCGGCACTTGCTGCAGTGAATGCCTCCAGCAGCAGGAGCCGCACGCTGCCCGGCTCCTACACGCACACGGGGAGGCGTGAAATCCTGCCCCTGGCAGCTGTGGGGAGACGGAGGCAAGCAAAGCCGCCCTCGCCCAGTGGGAACATCTCTGGCAAACCTCTCCGAGCTATCAGTCCCCCGTCTTTGAGAGACCCCACTGCAGCCCCGTCAACACCCGGCGCTGATACCCATCGCGCTGCTGGATGCTGAAAAACCGGGGGGGCTCAGTGAAGACGCTGCACCTGAGGCATCTCACAGCCCCGCGCCAGCGCCCCACGCTCTGCCGGTGACAAACGGCCCGTCCCTCTCCCGCAGTCCCGCAGCGGTATCAGCTCAGTGCCTGGTTATCCTGCAGCACCGCTGCTCCCGCACAGGGACCGGCGCTGGAGCAGCTCCCCCATACCTATAACTTGGTCGCGGGCATTTCCCAGCTCACGCCGCCAACGGCATTAAGCCGCCCCTGAGAAAAACGCAAACATTCAACGACCGGCTGGTTTGCTAACAGCTTGTAAATCCCCATCGAGATTAACCAGATCCCATAAAGATAATAATAATTAGGCTGTATTTAGTGCTTTGCATGTCCAAACCGTTGGATGCCCAGGAAGCCAGGGTGGCCCTCGCCGGGGCGGTAAGCGGGTAAGGAGCTTACAGCGAAGGCACAGCGGCGCCTGTCTGAGTCTGTGTGCTTAAAGATGCTGGAAACCACGGCCCCGATCAGGGCGGGGATGGGGGCTTGCTCGACGCCGAAGTTTGCTGCACCACGGCAGCAGGCACCAGGGGGGTTTAACCGCACGGAGCGCCGGCGATGGGGAGCTGGGGTACGGGCAACGCGTCCTGGGATGCAGAATGCACTCCAGGCGAAGGAAGGCATGGATAATTAAAGAGAGGGATGAAACCAAAGCACGCCCGAGAGGCTGTCTCTAAATGCAGAGGCGCTGGCAGGGCAGGCAGCACTGGAAACGGGGCAGTCGGGGAGGGGAGAGGGGGCCGGGGGGGTTCCCCAGCCCAGGGGGGATGCCCGCCCTGACACCCCGGGCTCCCAGCCTTCCTCACCCCCAAACCACCAGGATTTGCAGAGGAGTTATGGAAAAAAAAGTAGGTTTCCAGAGAGAGAGAAAAAGGGACCTCCTGTGGTCTTCAGGGGCAGGATGGAGCCCGGGGTGTAGGGCAGCCCCGGCCAGCGACAGAGAGCGGGAGGGCTTCGTTCAGGGCATCGCATCCGAGCGGTAACGATACCCCGGCTTTTAATTGCGCACCAGGCGAGCGGTGTGGGGAAATGCAGGACGCGATTCCCACCGGCTCTGCAGAATGGGGGGGTGATGGGCGAGCTCATGGCTGCCCGCGCTCCCTCCCAGGGGCGAGGGAGGATTTGCCACCGCAGCGCCCCAGGGGCGCCATACGCGGGGATGGGGCGTGGGGTCGGCGGGCATGGGGGGGGGTTCGGTGTGCACGGTGGGGTGCGCCCGGCTCCCCCCGAGCTCTGGCACCCGCTGGCAGGTGGCCACAGCCGCGCTCGCCAACCTCCGCCGGGTTTCACCCTGCAATTGTTTTAATTTACTAATGGGCGACAGCAAAACTGTAATTAAGTAAAGCAGAAGTCTTCCTGCGTAATTTTGGTCAATGGTACCGCTTGGCAAGTTAATTAAGTGCTGAATCCCCCAGCGCCGCTCGGTTTTCTGGGTTTTTTTTTTTTTTTTAACGATGGAGCCAACGAGCTTCAGCGTCATGGTTGCACATGAATTCCCCATTTGGCAACTCGGAGGTCTGAGAGCCGGCGGTGCCAGAGGCTTCCCAGGCTTCCCCAGAGGCTTCCCAGCTTCCCCCATCAGCTCCTGGCCACCAGTCCCACCATCCCCGTCACCCCCGAGACTCTCACTGCAACCTCGCCGGCTTCTGGCAGATGCACGGCCGTGGTCTTCATCCCAGTGCAAACTGCTCCCTGCAATATCGTCCCTGGGACTCTGTCCGGTTATTTATATTCTCCAGTATTATTTTACAGAATCAAACCGGTATCTATTAAAATACCAGGACAAAAATCTGTACAAAATAAGATAAGCAGCATGAGGTATAAGTATCTCGCAAGCCAGATCACATCTCCCAGCACTGAACACGGTGAATCTCACAAGAATATTTCATTTATTTGCTGACAAGTACTGTGCAGGGCTCATCACTGTGACAGATGGGTGCCTGGAAAATATGGAAAACACTTCTGGTATCTGAATCAAGATCCAAATTAACAACAAGAACCTCATAAAATCGCTTCTCAAGCACTCCTCTCAGCCCCGCTTGCAGGAAAGCTCCCGTTTAGGAGGGCTCCTGACATCCAGACACCTTCCACGCACCTCCCCGCAGCAGAAATGGGGGCATCTCACTGCACGGTGCCACCTCCCAAGTGCTCAGCATCCTTGCGCTAAGAACACCACAGCTCTGTCCGTACTGAGGATGGTTTTTAGCACAGTTTTAAAGGAAAGGGACTGAGTCATGCTCGATCACTGGATGCCAGGGCTGTTTCAGACCCATCGCGGGCAGTGCCTGCAGGCTGGCTGGCAGGCTCTCCATCCTCTAACTGCTCCCTCGGCAAAGATGCTCTGTGCCAGCAGCCTCCCCGGCCGAACCCCGGTGCTTATTCATTTCGGATGCTCGCTCCCCCTCGGTTTCAGCCCATCCCCACCGCTGAACTCTCCCGCACCCCTCCAAATCCCCTCCCCGCGGCTGAAGGCACCGCAGACTTCTGCCAAACCCCTTCGACCGTGCCGCTGCGGTTTTAGGAGGTGATGGGAAAGGCGCGAACCCACGCCGCCCTGGGATGATCGCTTACAGAGGGGGGGATGCACAGCACAGTCCCGACCACGGTGCATTCACAAAGCGCATTTTCAACCTCGTGTGCCGTCAGCAAATAACCAGGAGCCCGGTTTTACCTCCGCCCCAGCCTTTATCTCTCCTCGGAGGCTGAGGCAGTGATGGGATTTGAGACGAGGGCGAGGAAACGCACGGCGGCCGCGGAAGCGCCAGAGATCAGGAGGCGAGATGGAGCAAATGCAGGAGATGCTCGTTGGAGGAGCTCATCGGGAAGAGACCAGGGAGGGTTCAGCTGGCTCCGGCGCCAGGAGGGGACCGAGACCAAGGGGGATGCAGGGACAGCGGGCAGGTGGGGGCAGCCCTGGAGACCGGCAGGACTGGCTGTGCACAGGGCACAAAAAGGGACGGGGCAGAAAGCATAGGGTGTGCTACTACTATCAGGGCCTGTTGTGATAGGACGAGGGGTAATGGTTGTAAACGAAAAGAGGGAAGATTTAGACTAGACAGAAGGAAGACATTTTTTATGCTGAGGGTGGTGAGACACTGGCCCAGGTTGCCCAGAGAGGTGGTAGATGCCCCATCCCTGGAAACATTCAAGGTCAGGTTGGACGGGGCTCTGAGCAACCTGATCTGGTTGAAGATGTCCCTGCTCATTGCAGGGGGGTTGGATTAGATGACCTTTAAAAGTCCCTTCCAACCCAAACCATTCTATGATTCCATTATGATTCTACTTCTCCAATTGTGCCTTTTTTCCCCCCTAAAAACGCTGTCAAAATCCTACTCAAGCTGAGATGCAGACCTGCCTCCCGCGCTTCTGCTTGCTAACCTTGCTAACCGCATTTACGCCGGCATACGTGTGCTGCTTCTGAAGTTTATGCATGCATATATATATATACATATAAAAAAAAATCGTAAATAGAAAAGAAGTGCTAAATGCAACCCAACCACTGTTCGGCAGAGCCGGTCGTGTTTCTGGAGCCCGGCTGGCCCCATGCCAACGCCTGCCCCGCTTGGGGAGCATGGGGGGGCCAGCGGGCTCCCCAGGGAGTCGCTGCGCATCCTTCCCGCTGCCCGGCCGGAGGCTGCTGCAGGCAGCGCAGCAAAGAGCCAGCGCTCCCTCAGGACGAAGCCTCGGACTCCCGGGAGCATCCGCAGGGAAAGGCAGCGAGGGGACCGCGCGCACCTCCTGCAGCCGAGTTTCCTCGGTTGCCAACAGCTCCACGCTAATTGACTTCATTACCATCAACTGGGCAAGTACTAGCACAACCACGGCTCACAGATTAGCCCAGCTGAAAACCACCGCAGTTATTTCAATCCCTTGCTAAATATAGCATTAGACTGAGCAACCCAGGGATGTGTTTTCCAGTATCAGCCTATTCTTATCTGTTCCCGTGGCCTCTCGGGCTGGCGGAGCCAACAGTCCCTCCTGAGCTATATTTTAGATTTGTGAAATGTATCGGTGGCCTTCACACCGCAATAATGTGATTAAAAACAGCGCAGGGTAATGAGCTCTCCGGGATGAGCTCTGCATCGCAGGGCTTGTTTTCTGCCTCCCATCTGCTCCACTCCATCCCTCTTCCTCCTCTGTGCTGGGACCTCTCCCAGTTGGAAAAAAGACACAGAAAGAGAAGATGGGAGAAGCTGCACAACCATGGCTGAGCGCTGGGGCTGCCGTCAGCCGTGCTGGGAGGGAAGGGAAGGACGTGGGCAGTGGCGGCTCCCAGTCCCTGCTCCACGGCAGCCGCAGGGGAGACGCAGTGTCTCGCACCAGTGCTCCCTCCCCTCACCAAACCTACCCGGACCAGCAGCAGCAGCGGTGCCTGCTCCACCACCCTTTACTGGTGCCACAGAAAGGAGAAGGCAGAGCGGAGATGGGGAGCTGGGCAACACCCAGGCGCAGAAGTGGCCATCGCAGTCCTGTTCCTGCGGCGCCCGGGAGCATCCTCCTCCCTCATCTCTCCCTTCTCCTTCCCCCTGCACATGCCTCATGCCAGGGATTTTTTTTTCCTGGCCGTGGCAGGGATGCACCACCCCTCCACGGCAGAGCCGGAGGGTCGTAGAAATGGCCCCCGAGGCGTTCGCAGCCTCCCACCCTGCGGTTCGATACACCACATGGCCAGCGGAGGATTATTCCAGCTGAAAGTCTTTGACTGATGAGTAATAGCAACGCTCCCCTCCACTCGCCTTCGAGGAATAGCTGTGCTCTTGCCAAGTCCAGCTTATTCCACTGCAGCAGCCGATGGCCGGGCCGGTGAACGCCACCACGGCGGGGAGAAAGCGGCGCGAGCCTCTGTGCGGCCGCAGGAGATCTGCAAACCTGGTTTCCAGCAGCACGGCCAGCCTGGACCACCTGCGGCTTCTCGCTGGGTCAGGACACCGCTGTCCCGGGCAGCCCCTCCTGCAGCAGAAGTGGAGATTTACAGAAAACCCATGGGCTTTTTGGGGCACTGACCCGGGGACAGGGGTATATGTTGCTCTGCTGCCTCCTGAGCTGTCCTGGGGCTCCCAACAAGGGTCCTTCCCAAATCTGGCTCGCTAGAGGCTAGTGGAAAAGGCCACCAACGTTATTAGGAACCACATTACTAGGAATTGTGGTGTTAAGAGTCAAGCTTAGACTACTTTTCCATATTGTTATTTCACCGCCGGGCCCAAATAATTTTATTCGACAGAGCTGGGGAACAAGCTCACCTTGACTGACTTGAATGCCAAGGGCCAGTTGGATAACCTGTTTGGATCATCCAGCCAGGACCCCGGAATAAACACACCCCTCCCGGCTCCGGCATCCAGCCGAAGCACCCAGGGGTGAGCAGCTCCCAGCACAGCCCAGCTCCGGAGCATCTCAGCACCCTCATCCTCATGCGGCCATAGCCATCAGCCATGCTCCTCAAGCTCATCCCTGCCCATCTTCCACCACCTCCAAAATTAGGGCAGCTGCTGCGGCAGGAAGCACCTTCTGTATTTTCGGAGCTTAAAAAAAAAAAAAAAACTGAAAAAAAAAAATCTTTTCGCACGGCAAGAATGTTTCTAAGTCAAAGGATTTAAACTATTTTGCAATCAAGGAAGTGTATTTCCAAACGAGCCCGATTGCGAGAGCCTGGGTGCTGTGTGGGCTGTGTGAAGGGGCTGCTAAAAAAGGGTACACAGCTGTCCAAAATTTGGAAACCGGTGCTTTTGCAGAGTATATATAGACATCCCTCCCCACTCAACATATTTCCTTCCAGTTCATCAGATAAAAAAAACCCCAAACCAAACCATTTTAAAAAATCAGTAGGATATTGAGGAGAGCACTTTGATGCTTTGGGCTTATCTAAAAGCCATGGGACCGATTCCCAGGGCTGGGGGTGAGCATCCATTGCCCTGGGAACGGCCTGCTGAGCATCGGTGTCACTGCCACGCTTCCGCAATAACCCAGACATCCAGCAATAAACCAGCTGCCATCTGGAACGGGAAGCAGGGACGCCAGCTCCCCGCATGGCGATGGCAGTGGAGATGAACACAAGCAGGTTTGCCTCAAGACGGCAAGGAGGTGAGACACGGAGGCCAACCACCCCTAGGTGGGACATGGGACATCCTCTGCGTTACTATTTGAAGAAGAGAAGACTAGTTTTGGGGCCAGATGTGACCACCAGATATGTTCATCCTCACTCCAACCCAACAAGTTGACCCACCACCTTCTGCACCAGGTCACCCCCCAGCACTTTGGTTCAGGTGAAATACACCCTTGATTTCACATGGTTGCCATCGCTGGGCAGTAGCTTTGGTAGCCATTTATCTCCAACCTGGATGTGCTCTGTTTTTTTCCTGTCCATTGCCTACCACCATGCATCTTCTGCTACCTTGACCATTACCCGATGTTCCCTTTTGCAGTGGGCAGATGGAGATAAAGCTGCCTCTGGCCCAGGACAGACTCAAGACAGAGCATCTTTTCAGAGAAGTGGGAGAAACAACACGTCCAGGCTGGGCACCTGAAGGTGCCATCGCAGGAGGGAACGAACGCATGAGCATGGCGCTGCGTATTTAAGAAAAAGGAAAATCACAAAGAGTAAGAAAAATAGGAAGAACAAGAGAGTAAGTCTCAGACGCTGAAAGGGCTTTTCGTTTTCCTTTTCACTGAACCTTACTATTTCTCTCTGTTTTATCTTGGAGAGAGAGCTAAATTAACTACCAGTTCAGTTCCGAGAGACTGAATCCAAATGGATGAAGAATTAAGCAGATTTTCTGTTTGCAATAAAATCCAACCAATGGTATTAAAGCAGCAGAGGGTTTGGTCTGGTTTTCAAAGATTAGCTATGGCTGTCCCAAGGAAGACAAGCTCCGATTTTCCCGTTTTGCTCCAGCGTGACGTTTCTAAAGCTGTCTGGATCATTTACAGTCATTACAGACCAGACAGCGACGACCATCACTTAACCACGTAGAAGAGAAGGAGGAGGCTCTTGTCCTCCACCATGTCCCAGCTCCCCATCCCCTCTTGCCCACAGACAGACCAGTTGCTCCCAGTGAACCCTCCCGGAGGACCCCGCCAGGTTCCTGCTCCGGCACTGCCGGGGATGCAGCCGCTGAGAAACCGTGTCTTCTCAGCAAGCCCTGCTGCTAACATCACGCCACAGCTCCCTATCTAGCACTAAAACCCGCCAGCACAAAGGCAGGAGTCTATTTTCCCCTTACCGATAAAGAAGTAATATATTGTTCATTTTTGTTTGAATTGATCCGGCTGTGCATTGTAATTTACTCCGTGATGTAGTACTCCTTAACGAGATTTATCAGCCTGCCAGCCAGTCTTATCTTTAACAGTCCCCATTATCGGGATGTATTTCTCAGCCAAGGTTAACAGCAGCAGGAGGATCTCCGAACGCCGGCTGCATGATAATAATCCTGCAATAACGCCCAGGAGATGTACGTGGGGTCCAGCGGAGCCCGTACCCTGGTCACCAGGGATCCTAATTCCTTTTGGTGCATTGGCACAGCGTAGATGCGAGGTGTTTCTTGCGGCCACGCTGCTATTTCACACATACCTTTGACGAAATAACTGTGTCTCTTCAGGAACTGTTTGAACCCATACGCAGAGGATTTCAAGTTCGCAGCAAAATAATGCTTGCAAAGAGAGACCTGCCCAAACTCTGCAGAAAACAAATATAACACTCTCTTTGTTTTTCCAACAGAATGGAAGCAAATCCAAGAAAAGCTAAGTTTATCAGAGAAGTCTTATTTAATCAAAACCTTGGCTTTTCATAGGCACTAGTGTTGACTAAAATATCCAGCCATCCAACTAGCAATTTTCTGCATCTGATAAAAGCAGATTCAAGCTGTCTGATTGCTCTCTTTTAAATTGCAAAGAGCCCCAAGTGTCTATCAGGCAGCAGCCACTCACTTCCAAACCAGAAGAAAATCTGCGTCTTCAAGAGCTTCAGCTTCCTTCCCATTATGAGCCGTTCAGTCCCCAGTCCCCTCGTCCCCAAACCAGTCTAGCAGCAGCAAACGTGGTTTGAACCTATTTCACGGTCACAACAAATCATTTGCAAAGTGTGTTGGGGAGCCATCAGTTGTACGGTTTGGAAGCTGAGGACAACACAAACCGATGCCCTGCAGTACCTGCATGGTCATGTAATGCTTTCAAAACTTCAAAAATAATTATAATATTTTCCCAGGAGACAACCCTGTATCGGCAGAGCCCAAAAACCGCATGTGGAGGTGGCTGAAGGCACTCAGGGCTCCACCGCTGAGACCTCCCAAATCCACCTTCCCATGGCCCTTGCACGTTGGGTAGATGCACCACCGGAGGAGACATCTGCCAACAATTGTCCTCAGCTCCCCCAGGCCCTGCCAGAGCATGGGAGGTCACCTCCGGGCTTTGCTGGTTGTTTAGCACTTGGAAAACAGGGCATCAAAGGCCAAGGGCTGCACCTTTGGGTTGAGAGCAGCCAGTGCTGCGCAGACACAGGCGGACATCTCAGGTAACCCGTGACCCCACCAATTTCAGCCCTTTGCCTTCCTCTCTTTCTCCATCCTGTTCCACTTCTATTTCCATGGCCCCTGTCAGGATTTTTGCCCAGAAATCCATGTATTCCTCGAGAACTGGAAGCTTCGGTTTCTGTGGGCAATGCTGTTTGACCCCATTAAACGACTGCTGCTTCAAGAAAGCCCATACACCCTGTTCCAGGCTTCAAGATTGTGAGTCTTGATTTCAGCGGCAGAAATATTTTAATTAAATGAACTACCTTTATGGAATAAATCAAGAGATAAGCCTGAAAAATTAACTCTCATAATCTTTCACGCTTCTCTGCAGGTCAATAAACTATTACAGTAGAAGGCTGGGACACGTTCTAGAAACACGGGTTGTTACAATGGAGATGGATGAGGCATTTTACTCCCCAGATGATACGCATCAGCATCTTTGCACGCTCGTGCCTTGCACGCCCTTTCTTATCCCCTCGCCTAAGCCTGGGCAGCACGGGCGGCATCTCCCACCGGCTTGGGTCCAGCTCGCAGCCCTCCTCGTTGGGACGGCATCTCTCTCCCTGATCCTCACCGGCGCTGCTCATCCCGTGCGATTCCTGACTCCACGAAGTGTCATAAGGGCACACTTGGGGAACTCACGAGTTGTCTACAGAGGGGGTTATGTCTCTTGGTGGGCTCAACATAATTTTCGTCATCTTCAAGACTTACTTTATAACTTAAGCTTATTTTCAGACAGCGCCTTATTTTAACTTAACTTTAACTTATTTTTGAAGTAGCTGATTGCCCCCCAGCTGCCACGTGGTGATTTGATGGTGACCCTGACCTGGATGGATGTCCCTACCGGTGGTGCCAGGTCTCTCTGCAGCCGGGAGGTAGGAACTGGCTACAGGCACCAGGGTAGGGGAGCTGAGATTTTTCATCTCAAGAGTAAATGCAGCAAGAATGAAGCTAAGAAGCCAAACCAAAATGAAATGGTGAAGTCCACATAAAATGGTTGCTTTTAAAACAATTTTTAAAAATCACATGAACGTTCACTCACTCAGTTTAAAATGCCTCTGTGAAGGCATTTCCTTCCCCAGCTGCCCTTTCTGCAAACAGACAGATGCCTGTGGGACCTCTCGGCTCCCTGAAGCCGCAGGAGGAACCACCTCACATAAACCCTTTAAGTAATTTAAGAAGCTCCACTTTAGGAGTAGTTCGGGGGCCACTGCAGAAACCTGCTCCTCTGAAGGCTGGCAACACTCCTCTGACTTCCAGCCTGAAGAAAAACCCAGATTTGTTAAAAATATTGCTGCCTCGGCTCTAGTTTGCTCTTCTTTTCCTGATGTCCTATTTGCTCTCGGCAAACAGATGACTGTTGGTCATACTTAACAGCTCGGAGTAAATCAGGAAATTACGTAAAGCTGGGAATTTCACAGCTCCTTTGCCAACGGTGAGCCCTTCCAGTGCGGGGCGGGTGTTCGTTCCCGGCATTCGCCGGGCGCAGCCCCCTTGGCCGTAACCTGCAAAAGCCAGGGAGCGCCAGGCTGGCACTTGGCCACCCGCATCCCTGGCGGTCCAGCGCCAGAGCCTGGATGCAGCCCTGGCTAGGACAGAGCCCAAACCTGCAGAGCCATGGGCAAACCCACAGCGCGTGTCCTATCCTTACACCCACGTTTACGCTTTCAGGGGTTATTCCCAACACAACACCTCATTTCTTTGCCAAACTAGGTTTTTGGGTTTTTTTTTTTGAGAATATTTGTCCTCCGAGTCAACCAAACCCCACTGAAATCAACGCTTTTCTGCTTCAACAGTCTTGGGGACCCAGGTGCTCTTTGTGCTCCAAACAATTTAAAGTATTTTAACCAAAACCAAAAAAAACAACCCCAAAACATGAACTCATGTCAGAGATCAGAGACTGCCTGCTAGTTATCTCCTAGTCATGGCACAAATATTGGCCAAAAGCTTCTAGCCGTGGCACGGGAAAAGGCAAAGCATTCAGAGATACCATCCGAAGATCCTAAAGCAGATCTCTAAATTAAAAAAGCCCTCTTATCACTATTAAAGAAGTTTCTTCGCTCTAGGTTTCCTGTAGCAGAGCCTCAGGCAAAAATTAATTATAAAAAAATATTATTTGAACAGTATAGCAGCAAGGACAGCTCGAGCCGAGTGCCTCTGGAGCCGGACCCAGAACAAAGAAAATCCTGGGCAATTATATCCTTACAATCTGTGCATCTGCCCTTCATGCACCCCTTGGTCCAATGGTGATTTATGGTCTGGGGTCTTCTTATTCCTCATCAGATTCTTTGCCTGTCTCCAGGCGGGCAGCTAACTGTTCTTATCTTGTCTGGTTGCAGCCTCTGCTGAGGGTAGCACCTTCCTTATCTCCTGGTTTGTACTGGTCTTGGCGCCTTCCTTCATGTAAATAAGTAGAAGTTCAGAACAAGTTCAACTTATCCCGGTGAAAGTTCGCAGCTTGCAGCCTAAGGCTTCAGCAACTTTAGCTACTTATGCTAAGTGAGTTTCATGTAAGTAGTACGCCAGTGGGGCCTAACACTAAGTGATTAACTCTAAGCCAATAATTTTATTTAAACTGAACCACTAATATTCCATATTCCTTTACAGTCCTCCCTCTGTTTTTACACAAACATTCCTGCCAATATGTCAAGAACTCTTGAAGTCCTTCAAGGTCTTTGATTATCGCCCACAGTCTTGCATACAATATTACTACAAGTAACAGACAGAACCAAAGCTGACAAGATCACTACTGGGTGGACCACGTGATTATAGATTGCTGTAGCGGTTGGTGACCACCCAAAAAGAGTTTCCCACCATCGGTGTTCCCCATCCTTCTTCACTCTTTCCAAGACACGACGTCTCTCTTCTGTACCCTGATGGACAGTGATTAGAGGTTTTCGTCCTTTGTTTCAAACACGCTTCAGCAGTTGACATAGGTCATCACGCTGTAGCAGTTTTTTTACCAGTGTAAGATTCATTCCAATGGGAATAGGTAATAAATCTCTAGATATTCCTTCACATCGCTCCTAAAGGTGTCTCCATTTCCCCCAAATCTTCCCTCTGGGTTCCAGGGTTTTGTTGTACTCTTTGCTTCATGTAACTCAGGGCAATGAGGTCTTCAGGCTAACTCTGCAAAACGTCTTTGCCCAACTTCCCAGCCTCACCTTTCTTCTTGGTTTTGTGTTGGGGGAAACACAAAAGCTGATGCAGCACCTCGCTCTCCTGTGCCACTTCTGCTGCAGGGCACCAAGCGACTCCCATCCCACCCCGTCCTGGGCATACACTTCATTGGGTGCAAAGTGGCTCTCAGAAAACCTACTGTCAAGACATTTCATCCTGCCAAGGAGGAGGGTGGTGAAGGTGGACCTGTGTCCATTGCCCTATGGTCACTCCTTCGCTAGGAAAGCATGGGAGAGGGCGTTGAGGGATGAGAGGCATGAAGGACTTGAGCTGTTCTCCACAGGGTTAAGGTCTCTTAATGCTGAGCAGCCTGTCTCAGCAAGTCATCATCCGCCCCAGGGGTGAGATGAGCCAAGGTGGGGAGCCAAGACCCTTGCGAGGAGTCACCCTTGGTTGGTACCGCTCTCTCCATCGGCATGGAGGGGACAAACCCTACCCTCAGCGGTGGCAGCTTCCCCTAGGCCATGGCAGAAGATGTCCAGTGGATGATCCCTGCGTGCCAAGCCGTCATGCCGAGCCAGTGCTTGGGCAGCCTGGGCAGGGTGGCATGGAGCTCCCCAAGCACAGCACACCTCGTCCGCAGCATGCTGCCTTATTTTAGCAGGCAGAGCAGATGGCCGTGGGAAGATAAGGAGGCAAGGCAGAAGCAAAGAGAAAGCTTTTGAAATAAAGCCCTGTGCTCTGCTGAGGGGGTTTGGTGCATTTTGATGGTGGTAGCCAGGATGAGCTTTGAGGCAGCTCAGAGGTTTGCTGGTGGGGGACCTACAGCCACAGAGAGCAGAGACAGGGAGAAGCCTGCCCTGGTTCCCAAATACCGCTTGGCAGGGACAGCTGGCGTTGGCTCAGCGCGGCCTCGGTGAGGCACGAACAGAACTGAAATAATCCTCAGCAAAGGGAGGCAGAGCCCTGGCAGAGCCTTTCAGCGCTGCCCAGAAGGTGTTTCGGCTCCACCACCTCCTGCCCATGGGGCTGGGAGGAGCTGGGACCGTTCCCTTCCCCGATGCCACCATGGGTTTCCGCATGGCTGAGCCTGAACATCTCTCAGGGCTTCTGCCCAGGATTTTCCCTGCCTGAAACGCAGCGATGCTCTGGAGAGCACCCTGGTTCTTCCTCCTCCTCTCTGAGACCCTGTAGAGCTGGGGACCATGACAGCAGCACGCAGGGACCAGTCTAGCAGCAGGAGTCCTGAGCTGGGCACTCCAGGGCATGTTGAGAAGATGGTCTATCCCCCTCCTGCCCTGCACAGCCCCTTCGTCCCCCAGAGACGTTACCCCACCAAGCCCGGCTACCAGGATGCTCGTGGAGACGCTGCCAAAGGCTTTGCAAAGCAGACTCCATCCATGTGGGACCTGACGAGAGCCATGAAACCCAAGACTCCCTGCTGTCCCCTTCGCCCAGTTTCACGTTCACTGTGACCGGCAGGATAAAGCATCGCAGGACAGGACAGGGCAGGGGAACCCGCAATAACCACAGCCGCGTCCTCCCGGATCGCCGCTTTGCCCTCCAACATAGGAAAAATAACTCTGGCAGCTGCACCTTTAAAATTGTTTCTCTTCCAAATGCCCTGGAAAGTTGTTTAAGTTGCAAAGTATTACCTGGGGCTTTTGCATCAAGTTCTTAATTAGCTGAAACGATTTGCTTTGTCGGGGAATCGTTTCCAGGAGCTCCTAAACAGCGTTTAATAGCAGCTCTAGGAACAGCCTCAGAAGGGAAAAGCATTTCTTCTGGTGAGTTGAGCACCCGGCTACAGCTCTCCCCCCTCCCAGCAAATTTCTTTCCGCCACACAAAGGAGTTAGGCCATTTTTAATAATAAGTTTCATCACATTCCCTTTTGCTGGTGGTGGAGGCTCCCCAGGCTGAGCTTTCCCTGGGGGCCCGAAGTGAGGGCAGGGGGACATTTAGCGGCGTGGCTTCGACAGGCGTTTCAGCTCCCCGCTGCGGACAGGCGCTCGCAGGGGAAAAGCGCCCGTGTTTGGCTGCGACGGCACCAGACAGAGCAGGCGGCTTTGGAGCACACCAGGGATATAAACCAACCACTGCTTAGTTTGCAAACAACCTTTTCCCTACCCAAAGAGGAGGAGCTTTTGAGGCGGAGAGAAGGTGATAGCATTCCCTTTAATGGCTTTGCTTACTTATAATTGCTCATTTTGCATACTTTCTAGAAGATCTCACTTCTCTAGGTGCCATTTCACGCAACATATTTAGGAACTCTTGGCAAAGCACAAAACAATAAATAATTTTGGATGTCCTCTTCCGAGAGGGGAGGCACGTCGGCTCCCGCTCGCAGGAGCGAAGCAGTCTCCTGTGGGTACGGCAAAGCTGTGGCTACGCTCCCTCCTCTTTAAATTTACATTTTGTGTCCCGTTTCTCATCCAGGGGGACACGGGACAGGGAAAGGTGCTGGCATTCCCTCCGCGCCCCTGCTGGGGGATGGAGAAGTCTCCCAGCTACAGCCAGATCTAGCTGAATTAGGGAGAAAGGGATAATGGGGTAAAACCAAGGAACCCCAGAAAAATTATTCTAGCAAATTACCAAATAACTCTATGGATAATTGGGATGCGATAAAACCTTGAGTCTGCAGTGCCACCAACAAACAGCCTGCGACGCACCAAACCCCAAAGGAGGACATTACCCAAAGGTACCCATGTTAGCGCACGGTACAGCTCGCAAGCTGAAGAGCAGCCAAAGGGGATGGCAGAAGCTGTCCCCTGGGTGGTTGTTTTCTGCTCTTCGGTGCTGGTGTTTGCACAATGGGAAAATTTCTGAGAGAGAAACACATTTTGTATTAGAGCAATCAATACCCTTAGAAAGCAGCTGAGCCTCCAGAGGCACAGGAGCCCTTCCCCATCCCGGTCCCTCACACCCTCCTCCGCTTTGTGAGCTTCTCAAGGGACGTTGCCTAAAAATTCCCCATTTTGTCAGGGAACGATCGCACATGTGATGGACTGTTTTATCCCCCAGGGCTTCTAAATATTGCCTGGGCGATCAGACCCTTCTCCAACGCACCCAAGGTTAACCTCATTAATTTAAGGTTAAGGCCAGCACAGCCGCAGGATGAGCAGGTGGGAAGGAGAAGCTCAGGCACGGCCATGGACGTGCAGGATGGACGGTGGGGCTGGGGAGCACCCGACGTGCCACGCATGGAAACCCCCTTGCCCAAACACCGCAGCAGAGTTGTCACCAGCATTTTGGGGGTCAGAAATAATGGGGAGCAAAGGCAGAGGCAAGAGGAGAGAGGGACCCTTCATCAGGGAGTGGAGTGATAGGATGAGGGGGAATGGTTTTAAAGTGAAAGAGGGGAGATTTAGATTAGATATTGGAAAGAAATTCTTTACTTGAGGGTGGTGAGGCACTGGAAGAGGTTGCCCAGAGAAGTCATTCAGGCCCCATCCCTGGAGGTGTTCAAGGCCAGGCTGGATGGGGCTTTGGGCAACCCGGGCTGGTGGGACGTGTCCCTGCCCATGGCAGGGGGGTTGGAACTCAATGATCTTCAAGGTCCCTTCCAACCTAAACCATTCTATGATTCTATGGGGTCTTCCCCAGCCCCAAACATGGGCACTGGCTTGCAAGTCACCAAGTGCTTCAACAGGCAGCAGCCCAGGCACTGGACAAGGCTCTGGGAGTCGACCTGTTCTATTGGGATTCGACCTGTTCTCTTGTGAGTCAACCTGTTCTGTCAAGTAACAGGTGATAGAACAAGCAGAAATGGCTTCAAGTTGTGCCAAAGGAAGTTTAGGTTGGATATTAGGAAGAATTTTTTCACTGAAAGGGTCATCAGGCATTGGAACGCATTACCCAGGGCAGTGGTGGAGTCCCCATCCGTGGAGCTATTTAAGGGTCGTGTAGACAGAGTGCTGAGGGACATGGTTTAGTGGTGGGCTTGTCAGTGTTAGGTTAATGATGGGACTAGATGATCTACAGGTCTTTTCCAATCTAGGACATTCTGTGATTCTGTGACAAGCCTTTCCACCCGCTCACGGGAGCAGAAACGGGATAAAAATCAAAGATGGAAAAGAGTGCAATCATTGCAGGGTCAAGCATGAGCATTTATGTTAATGCCTCGGCTTATAATTACAATCACTTACGTTAATAACCGTACCTCCTAGCTAATCCCTCCCACACTTCCAATTATTGGAAAGGAGCTGGTTTACAGCCTTACGTGAAACACGGGACTATGGAAGCATCAGGCTTTATAAGAAATCCTGTATCAAGACCAAGGAAGCTGCAGCATGGCCTTCGGTCTGCCCAGCAGAGCAGCTGCTGCTGGGCACATTTTATAGCAAAAAAAAAAAAAAAAAAAAAAGACACATAGGAAAATGAAGCTGTTTCAGTTTAAATAGCAGGAGCCGAGATGATGTTCCGCACCAAACAGGTTCACTGAAAGCTGGGAAACGAACGGGGAGTGGGAAACGCAGGGACGTGTCTTTTCCTCTTCTGCTTGGTGAATAACAAGCAGGCAGAGGAAGCCAAGGTCCACGAGGCTGAGGAGCGCAGACACCGCCACAGCAGGCATGCAAAGGCTTTTAAGCAGATGAACCCACTGGGAGAGGGGGTCAAAATGCCTGTAATGGGTTGGTACCCAACACCCCCGCACGCTGGGATGCGCATCCCCAGGAGCCATCCCAAGAACTTCTTTTGGGAGAGCAGAAAATAAGTGTAAGGAAATAACAAAAATAAAGCAGTTTCTAGCATCTGGGATTTCGCCAGCCAGCCCCTGCTCGGGGGTGCCACATGGGCACCCGGCTTCTGCAAGGATCTCACACCTCCAGAAATCAAACTGTCCCTGTGAAACATTCCCCTCTCAAGTTAAGCGGCAAATGTCAACCAAAAAGGTGTTTAATCATGTGTTTCCAGTCAGTTCCTGACCCCTAAGTCTGAAAAATCATTCAAAAGGTGGCTGTGAGGTGGCCATGGGCCACACTAATAGGTCACACTAATCAGCCCGGATAATATAAGAATGAAACGTCACTCAAAATCTCCATTCAGAGACCTGCAGGGGCTCAGAGCCTTGGTGTGTTTCAAAGAAAGAGCTTGCTTTCATTTTCTATTTTGCTTCTGCATTTATTTTTGCTGCAGGCTGGTATCATCCACCTTCCCCAGCTCCCCAGCCCAGCAACCAGCCCAGGAGGAGGAGGAGGAGGAAGCAGCCAGCCACTTGGTGCACCACCCCAGTCCATTCCGCTTTTGGGCTTTTAACGTGCTGTGAGGTTTTATTTTTTTAAATAAGAGGCTCACGCTGTTTGCTCCTTGCTGCCGCCCGCATCGCCTGGCGAGGGGATCACTGCTTGCAGGGCACATTGCACCAGAGCTCTGCCAAGTCCTGGGCACTGCAGAACCCCAGTTCCCCTGACAATACTAATTATAGAGGGCTTCCCTTTCAACCGGGGAGAAAGGTCCCATTTCACGGGAGACCAGAGTTTACGCTGCAATGCAGGGAGACTCAAGGAGAGGGATGATGGCAAGGGCTCAGCTCTTCATCCCGCACCTCCCGGCAGTACCACTGCCCTGATGGCACCAGGCTGCCTCCCTTCAGCAAAGTCCCATGGCCATTTAACCGTGTCCGGGTTTCAGCTGGAATAGAGTTAATTTTCTTTCTAGCAGTTGCTGTGTTTCAAATTTGGTACCAAAGGAATGCCAATAATGCATATTGTTCTAGCTATTGCCAGGTGATGTTTATATTTTTCAAGGACTTTTTTCACCTTCCCGCAGAAGCTGATAAGGAGCATAGACAGAATGATGGAATGGCCAATGGAATATTCCATACCATAGACATCATGCTCAGTATACAAATGGGGATTGGCCAGGGCCAACGATCATGGCTTGGGAAGGTGCCAATTCACCGAGTGGTGAGAGTGACTTGTGTCATTATTATTATTTTCCTTTTCTGTTAATGTTCTATTAAACTGTCTTTATCTCAACCCTCAAGTTCCCCCCCCCCCCCCCCCGCCCCCCCTTTCCCTTTCTCCTCTTTTCTCCCTGCCCTTCTTGGGGGAGAAGGGGAAGAATCGTGTGAGTGGCTGCCTGGTCCTGGCTGCCCGCTGGGGCTAAACCACGACAAACAGAGAAAGAAAACGAACACCCAGCTGGCTGACCCCCAAGCGTTCCCTTGTAACCACACTAATAAGGTCATTTCTTTGCATAGATTTGCTTCCCTTGCCCAGTGGCGCTTCCTCCAACACTCAATGTACTTGCTCAGGAGATGGGATTTTGTAGTCCTCACCTCGCATGGCTCGCCCCAACACATGTGTAAGGCAGGAAAATAGAGCATCCCAACACACAGCAAGGACCGAATGCTGAACCACACGGTATGTGAAACATTCAATCAGAGCAAAACACCACAGCGGTTGAGTTGCAGATACCATAAAACTGTCTTTGAGATCCTGTTGGCCCTTGGAGAAGGACACAACCTTCATTGACACACTGATGAAGGTTTGGCCTTGCTTCAGCAGCATGGTATCAATGTGCCTCCAGCCCCAGGAGGCTGTGCTGCCCACGCAGGCTTGCCCTGCTCTTGGGCTTTACCAACAGTGGTTTCGATGTGGGAAGGAGGAAGTCAACACAAGAGCCTGGCCTGAACTAGCAATGCCCATCCCCAACACATGCCCATCCAGCTGGTAATCCCATCATCAGCGTCACCGCGTGCTTCTTCCCCAGCATGCCCACACACTTCACCGTTGGCAGCTCCTCTCCTCACTCTAACTTTGTTCCGTGGACCTTTATAGATGCTAAAGTCTGTGGGCTATGAGTGCAAAATGCCACTAGGAGAAACGATGGTGTTTTGGAAGGTGGATCAACACCAACAAACTCAGTCCGAGACGTTCCCATCACAGCTGGAAAACTGAGCATCTCCACTGCAGCCTGGCCCTAAAGCTGCCTCCCCTCCAACCCACTCAGACATCCAGTGTTTCAAAGCCAATTAAATGCTCAATTAAATGTCCCAACATGTTCCCAAATAAAGTACTAACATGGCATGTTATTAAAAAAAAAAAAAGAAAGAAGAAAGCACCAGGTTGTATAATGGCCTGCGAGCATCAGGATAATCTGTACCTGCTCCCAGGGGGTGGAAACAGGAGCTGAACAGCCCCAAATCCCCTCACCACCTCCGGCAAGAAGAGCTGTTTCTCTCTCCGCCCACCGCACCTTCAGACCAAGACTGATTTATGTGGTCCCACCAGCCTCGCCGTCTGCTGCTGGCACCTGCCTGGGGATCGCACGCCTCCACCATGAGTGACCATGGTGCTGCTCAGAGCACCCTCCTCCAAAGGTCCCCTCCAACCTGATCCCCTTCACAGACTTCTTGTCTTCTTAAGAGCAGTGTCTGCCACAGGCAGATGTTCTCCATCTCCACCAGCTGCCCCTGCTGTGGGCAGGGGAGATGTCTCATGACACAGGAGCCCACACACCCCAACGAGCAGCATAGATTCAAGGGTCAGGACTACTGCGTCCTACCGGCCCGCAGCGAGTCATCCCACCAAGCTGAGCATCACAGACGTGATCCAAGCAACGCTGCTCCTAAAGCAGAAATAATCTGTAAACCTGCGTAACAGCTTTGGAGGCCACTGAGCATCCCTGGCCCAACCCCTTCCGATGCCACCACTGCCTCTCCCAGGACAGAGACAGTGATATACAACTGATGGAGGGTATCAGTCCGTGCACTGGGGACTGCTCCTGATCTTCTTTAGCTACTCATCATTCAAAGCAAGACACGGCAGGAGCAAGAATGAGGGTTCAGGCTGTTCCCATCCTGCTGAGAGCCCCCCACACCTCCCCTGTAACAGCACACCCCTCCCCTCCTGCTCTCCTCCAGCATCTCCTGCTCTTCCCTGCATCTGGCACACCCTTAGGAGGATGCCACAGGAACCTCTCGCTTTGCCCCCATGTCAGCTGTGTGCCTGAACAAGGTGTCCGCTGAGATCTGCATCAACTCCCTGCGAGTGGGGCTCATCTGATGAGTTACAAGGACATCTCTTGGGTTGGTCCTGCAGTGGACATCGGTGACACTGCCCAAATCAGCAGAGAGGCACCAGGCTCCAGGGTCATCCCACCAGTACAGCTGCCGGGTCTGACTTGAAAAGCAAAGGCAGAAAATCCTGTGCTAGAACCAGGTGCACCTGAATTTTGTGAATGAACTGGGTTTTTTTTGCTCTCCAGCACTTGTTTATAAAAACCTTTCTGATGTCCATAAAACACTATGACAGCTTTAGCTTGTCCTGCTCCCTCTCTGTGCTTCTATACTTTGCCTATTTTTGCTGCCTTCAACCTTTCATGTGTACAACAGTGACTCTTTTCAAAGCTTCTCAAGGTCAAGAAAGTTCCTAAGAAGGCGCGTTAGGGCAGTTATTGATCTTCTCGCAGCCTTTCCCAGAGCAGCTCCGAACCGTGAAACCTCAGTCTGAAGATGGAAAGTTACTCAGGCCCTTCCCAGGTTGGTGAATTTTAATATTCATGGCACCTGACTCGTGAGAATATCAAATCCCCTCGCAGTGATAGCCCTGTACATCTGTCTCCATGTCCCTGCCGCAAGGTCGCAGTCCCCTCCGTCTATTCAAGGATGGCTTGAGTGGGTTTCTGAAGCATGAGTCCGTGTCACGAAAGTTTCATGGACAGAATACCATCACCCCGTAGAAGCAGACTTGCAACATCTACCAAAATAAGCGTCTGCTGGGAAAAGCAATCAAAGCTTAGCAGGGGACCAGAGCCAGCATGAAGACCTATCCGTGTTATATGGGCTAAAAGCATTTCCCTAAACTATTCCTTGGCACTTTCAAGGAAACACCATGGTCAATACCGCACAGATGAAGTTTCACCATCAGTTAAAGCAGAACTACACCCATGCTGCTGCCTAACGGGGCGATACCAGTTGCCCTCCATGTTCCCAGCCTGAGCGGTGGTAGGAACCAGCAGAGCCTCCCTTCCACCAGCAGCAGTCGCTGGCCTGGCTCAGCAGAGCCAGAGCAGTCCCCCTGTTCCCCCCAGGGTCTGTAGGCACCACCTCGTGCCCACCCACCCACCCACCCATCCACCTCGCCACCTTCTGCGGGAGCAACGGGTGGTGGTTTGCCACTAACAGCAGCGAGCAATGCTGCTACAACTCACAGCAAGACGTCGGGTCTTGCAGGGTTTGCCTGCAGCACCCTCTTGGAGAATATTGGCCCATGGGTCGTCTTCATCACCCCGGCTGGTCGTTGGGAGCAGGCTGCCATGCCCGGCCAGCGGTGGGCGCATGGCAGCTGTGGGACCATGGCAGTGGTGTGGGCAGCCACCCACCCTGCAGTGAGGTGGTGGCTCCAAGAGCTGGCAGAGCAGCTGCCTGCGCTCTTACAGGCTATTGAGAAGAACATCTACGGTGGAGACTCAGGTATCACATCTACCCTGGTACCCACCTGACCTCCAGCACCACGGGCTGGCCCACAGCAGCAATACTGACACCCCAAAAGCCAAAGGGCTCCCTGTTTTAGGCCCGAATCTTTACACTGCCTGCTCCGTGGTGAGCACTCGGGCTTTGCTCTTGACGTACCCACTGGCCTTGCTGGCAGGACAGCTCAGGAGGACACCTTGGCACTGCTGGCCCAGGCAGCTTGCTAGCCCAGGAGCACAGCAATACAACAGGCAGCGGCTCCAAGTCCTAGGGCACAGCAAATACGCTCTGGAAAACCAGCCTGGCATTGGGGAAGCATCATCCACTTCAAATACATCTTCATTTAGAAGTGAGGAAGGCAGAAATCCCTTACCTCGCTCAGCCACTGTCACCCCTCTGAATAAATAGTTTGGTTTTACGAACCATTGAAAACAATCCGCAGGCGTGGGCAGTGGCTTCCTCCGAAGCATTAATCAGGAGGGTTCACATGCAGCTGACACTTGTCCGTTAATAATATAATTGCATCTAAAGGAGGAAAGGAGTCTGGAGCTCTGGGTTTGGTTGTTTGGTTTTTTTTTTCTGATTAAAGAAAGGAACAGCAGTTCCTAAGATAATTTTCTAAGTGGCCAGAAGCTCAGAGCAGGCTCAGCAAGGCGAAGCCCAGCATTTGGAGTAGTCCAAGAACCTCCAAAGACACGACCAGCAGAAGGTAAGAGTCTGCAGCAGACCTGGAGGTAACATCTAATGGGGTTCTGCAGAAAAACCAGCAGTGGGGTCCAGAGGGGGCTGCAACAGCCACCGAAACACAGATTGCATAGGTGGGACACCCACGGGCGCCGTGCACCACGCATCCGATGGGACTGCACTCTTAAGTCAGATTAGTCTGCTGGGTTACACATCACCCCTGACCCCACTTCAGCCCCCCGTGCTTGCAGGAGGAGCTGGCAGGGAGCCCGGCATCGCCCAACCCAGCAGCAGGAGCCGGCTTAATTACAGTGGGTTAAGCAGCACAGAAAAACTCCTGAGTCACAGCGAGCTGTTAATTACCAACCCGTAAAGGGATTTGAGGGCTCACGCCGGCGAAGCTGACTTCGTCTCGCGCTGTCATACACAGCGCTCTCAGTTTGACTTAAGTTTATGCGAATGACCTGAATATTTATACCCCTGGGGCTGGGGTGTTTTTTTTAAAAAAAAATCATGATTTCTACAGACAAATTCAGGAGAAATCCAGAAATTGCTACACTCTGCAGCCCACATCTCTGGCTACCTCTTCCTCCTGCAGAAAACTCCGGCGTCTGACCCATACCCCTCCAGCATGGCACCTCGCTCCTCCTCCTGTCCCCGGAGAGCGGACACAGCCGTCCCCGCATCCAGCTGAGCCCCAGGGACCCTGCCAAGCTGTCATTCCAGGACACCCGATTTCAGGGGAAACAGCCTCAAAGGGGTGATGGACAGCAGCTGCTCCCTGCTACACCAGGGGCTGCAGAAGCGTGTCCGTTGGTACCCTTCGGCCCTCTGAGCCTGGCAGGAATAACAGGACCCGGATTCCTATGGAAAAACGATGCCTGCAAATGTTAAGCCCCTGTCCCTGCTTGTCCCCAACTCGCCCCGTTGCCACGTGCAGGCGGGCAGCAATTTGGGAGGGGTTTCGTATATAGAGCATCACACAGAGGACAGACACGGCACTCTCTGGGGCGCCCGTTCCCCAACACGGGCGCTGCATCCCCGGCACAGGTGCCGCATCCCCAACACCAGTGCTGCATCCCCGACACAGGCACTGCCTGCATTCCGCAGGGCAGGAGGCAGGTTTTTCCTTACGGCACCTGTATCCCGCTTTTCTCCCCGGAAGGAGGCAGCGGGGCTGCCCGGGAGCCATTCACAGCCCCAGACGCCAGATCGGGGCCGGGATTTCTGCGCCGGGACAGGGCTGAGCTGGAGGCACTCTCTTAACCCGGCTAATCCTCTTTGGCCAGGAGCTACCGGCTAATTGCATTCCCAGCGAGAGCATGGACCCTCGGGAAGGGGGCAGGGAGGCATGGCACGGCACACCGGGGCTACAACATGGGCTGGTGGCCACCAGCTCCCACCTGCAGTGAGGGCAGGCGAGACAGGAGCCCGACGTTCCTCCCCGCTTGCTTTTTCCCCCCCCTTTCTGTGAAATTTATGTGCCAACACCGAAATAATTTCAGCCCGAGACCTTTCCTCAGCCTCTCTTCTCCAACCCCTCCTCCAGCTGCCAGCAGCGATACCCTGTTCTGCACAAAGGCTGATCTCGCGGAGGTTTTTCCCCCCTCCCATCTAATTGAGCTCCCTTTTTCGCAGGCATTCCTCCCTGCAGCCAAGCGCAGGAGCCGCTGCGGTTGCTTCTGCAAGTAGGGCAGGCGCGGCCCCATCCGCGCCGTTGGCATCTCGCGCCCGAGCAGTGCAGCATCGCACCCCGGGGAGCTGTTCTGCTTGGGGACCAATTTTGCCCAGCGGGAGGTCTCAGAGCATGATGGAAAGAGAGGCCCAGGGCTTTCCGGAAAGCATTCCATACGGTGATTCACAAGCTCTTGGCAAGAAATCCATCTGAACGGGCTTGTTTGTTGCCTGGCTGCAGGTACGAGGGGAGCAGGGGAAGGGGAATGCATCCCACGAAGGACTCAAGCCCTGAGGAGAAGGACCTGGGTGTGCTGATTGATAAGAAGCTCAACATGAGCCAGCAATGTGCGATCACAGCCCAGAAGGCCAACCGTATCCTGGGCTGCATCAAAAGAAGTGTGGCCAGCAGGGCAAGGGAGGTGATTCTGCCCCTCTACTCCGCTCTCGTGAGACCCCACCTGGAGTACTGCATCCAGCTCTGGAGCCCCCAACATAAGTAGGACATGGACCTGCTGGAGCGTGTCCAGAGGAGGCCATGAAGATGATCCAAGGGCTGGAGCACCTCTCCTATGAGGAGAGGCTGAGAGAGTTGGGGCTGCTCAACCTGGGGAAGAGAAGGCTCCAGAGAGACCTTACTGTGGCCTTCCAGTACCTAAAGGGCCTACAGGAGAGCTCTGGAAGGACATTTTACAAGTCCATGTAGTGATAGGTCGAGGTGGAATGGCTTTAAACTGGAAAAGGACAGGTTTAGATTAAATATTAGGAAGAAATTTTTCACTTTAAGGGTGGTGAGGAACTAGAACAGTTTATCCAGAGAAGCTGTTGAGGCCCCATCCCTGGAGGTGTCCAAGGCCAGGTTGGACGGGGCTTGGAGCAGCCTGGGCTGGTGGGAGGTGTCCCTGCCCATGGCAGGGGGGTTGGAACTCGGTGATCTTCAAGGTCCCTTCCAACCTAAACCATTCTATGATTCTATGAATGCTGCTCCTGCATCTTGTTGACTTGTGATATCACATCCAGGATAATGCATGTGATATGCGTACAATATATTATATATACATATAATAAGGGACCAAACAGCATTGACTGGTGAGACCAGACAGGGAGATAGAGCACGTCCATGACAACACAAGCACTAATAAAAAGGATGCTTTTTGTAGTGCGTGGGGAAAGCAAGAAAAAAAGTGCAATTTTAGGATCTGGATGTGGTGTAACGAGTACCACAAGTCAGTAAGAAGCCCCTCCCGATGGTAATACACCCGTTGGAGATCGCAACCTGGCACCCAGGGGTCAGCAGCATTCTGCAACAACACTTGTCACCGCTCCTGTTTCAGGCTGGTTAATTAGGCAAAGGGGCATCCTGCCACACTCATTTAGTAACACAACATGCATAGTTCATTTGTTCCTTAATACAAAACCCCTGGAGTCAATTGGGGTCAGTCAGGGTTACCAGGAGAGCATCGTGCAGCACAGGGCAATAACGCTCCATGCCAGCTCTTGCCAGATCACTTACTCCCTTAGACTCTGCTGTACACAGGCGTGCCCTGGTCTCAGCTGGGATAGTTACATTATTTTACTTTTTTTTTCTAGCAGTTGCTGTGTTTCAGATGTGGTACCAAAGGAATGTCAATAATGCGTATTGTTTTAGTTGTTGCCAGGTGATGTTTACGTTTTTCAATGACTTTTTTTTCAGCTTCCCACAGAAGCTGATAAGGAGCATAGACAGAACAATGGAATGGCCAAGGGAATATTCTCTACCATGGACATCATGCTCAGTCTATAAATGGGGTTAGCCTGGGGTGGAGGGTACTCACAGTCGCTGCTCAGGACAGTGCCAATTCACCAATTTACCAGGTGGTCAGAGCAACTTGTTTCTTGTATATTCTTTTACCATTATTATTGTTACTGGTTTTTTTTTCCTTTTCTGTTACTGTTCTAATAAACTGTCTTTATCTCAACCCACAAGTTTTTTTTTTTCCCCCCTCTTTCCTTTCACCTCCTTTTCTCCCTGCCGTTCTGGGGGAAAGGGGAGAACTGCGTGAACCACTGCCTGGTCCTGGCTGCCAGCTGGGGTTAAACCACAAAAAGACGTGATTTCTTAAATCCCCAGTGAAATAGCCCAGCATTCGGTCTTCCTGCAATGGAAACCTCTTTCCTGCCTGCATGTCACCAGGCTGAGGCTGTAGGGAATTTGGGAGAGCCCCAAAGCACCAGATCTGACTTGGTGGGAACAGCTGATGGTGCTGTTCCCAGGAGCCGGCTCCTGGAGGAGGTGTGATGAGGTGGGAGGAAGCTCCATGCACCTGTACTTCTGTTAATTCACATAAACAACTTATTTAAAGCTGGGTAACGTGTATCGTGGCAAGCAAGTAAGAGAAGTGGAGGTCAGGCACATGTTTGGGCTTCCTCTCTCTGGAGGCTGTAGATGACCAGCAGAGCCATGGGCCACCACAGCCCACATGCTTCTCCTGGGATGTGCCGCCAAAATGCCATGCTTGTACCTGAACTCTTCAAGTGTCCTAGGCTCCCAGCTTTCACCACCATCTTCTGACCATGCCCCGAAGTTCCCCAAGACCCAGGGCCAAAGGAAATCCAGCCCTGCTGGTGGATCTTGTGGGAGCTTTGGGCTCTGAGGCGCTACCCAGCTGCTCACAGGCGGGATGTTCTTGGAGCTACCTTCACCTGGACTGCATGAGTCCTCAGCCCACGGCAATGCAAAGACAACGAGGGAAGCTCAAGTCACCCTTTTCCTTTGGTGGCTTGACACCTACGCAACTGAGCCAGTGACTCCGCAGAAAAGAAAAAAAGCACCTTTAGTATTTTCTTCTCTTTTGCTAGGTTTGAGTGTGCTCGGCTGAATGAAGAGCTGGGGAGGAGGCAGCTCCTTGGATACCTCCCCAGGCGGCTGCAGAAGGGTGGGAGGGGACAACAGGGACCCGAAGCCTCCAACTCCATCTTTAGATCAGGAGTGGGATGGGGATGAAAATACCCTGGGTATATAATAACACATCTTTCCAGGGAAATTAGAAGTTTTAAGGGGCTACAGATAGGGGGCCTTCCCTATCAAAAGCCTCCCCCCCCTGACTTTCTGCATTTCACTCTCAATTTTCTTCTCTCCATTTCATAACGGTGATCATCAGACAGCAACACCTCCCACACCCCCCGACGCAGAGAGTGGCCCAGAGGCTTGACCAGTCGCCCCTCCTGATGTTGACCGTGTGTCCAGCTCATTGGGACCTGTCACACCCCACTGGTCACCCATCCACAAGGCAGAAACACACACAGACGTCCAGCAGGAGGTCTGCTTCCAGCAGCATGCAACAGCCTAACACGGTCTCACCTCCACCTGCAGGCTAGGACATCTCATGGGGTCTCTCTAAGCACGCAGCTCCTCCATACCTCCCCATCCCTGCCCAAAGACCCGCTCAGGCCACATGCTCCTTCCAAGATCCAGCTCAGCCACTTGTGGGGAC
Source organism: Pluvialis apricaria (assembly GCA_017639485.1). NCBI lineage: Eukaryota > Metazoa > Chordata > Aves > Charadriiformes > Charadriidae > Pluvialis > Pluvialis apricaria. The sequence continues at coordinate 22,591,491 of CM030016.1, forward strand.
TCTTCCTCAACAGCCATGATGAATTTGAAAGTCAGCGCATGCTGAAGCACTAGAGACAGTGGGTGTTAGGATGCTCTTCGCCCTCAGCAGCATACATGATGCCACCAAGGACCCCGGGGCCCCAGCGAAGCAGTGCTGCCAGCGTGCCCTCCGTTTCCCACTGCACACCTGGGGTCATCCAGGCCCCCAACGAGGACAAGTCCACTCAATCGCTCAGTTTGGGTGACACTTCCTACAAAACTGCAACAGCCCACACCAACACAGGGAGAGCAGTCTCCCTCAGTGCAAGTTCATTACTGCTTCCCTGGCAGTAGAGATGACCTCGTTAGGGAAGATACTTGTCCTGTACGAGGATGCAAACATTATTTAGGATTTTTTCCCTCCCAAGATGGTTACATGGTTTTGCTGTGAAACTATATTCACGTGCAGCCCACCTCCAACACTGTGACAAAGCTGTGATGATACAACTTTATTCGCAGAAAACTCATTCTTCTAGCACTGTTTTGCTGCAAAACTCTGTCCTTCCTCCAAAAACCAGGCCAGCGTGGCCCATGGCCTCTCCCTCCCTGTGACTCATGCCATTTGAAGCCGGAGGGGGAAGACTTTGCCTAGGCTCCAGCGGTACGTACAGAGGGTGCTGCCCGTCTCACCCGCAGCTCGCCCTTCCCTGCACGTACCAGACACAGGCTCAAGTCTCCTCATTAGTTTTCACGCAACTTCCAAGGGCAGCTTGCAGTCAAGGTCCTCATTCATAAAGCAATTAATGGATCAAGCCTCACTGCTTCAAAGGGTGAGTTCTTGGGGCTCAGTACAAGCTCGTGTGTGGGCAAAAAGAGGATCAGACCACAGAGCAATTTTCTCAGAAGATCAAGCAAACCTAAAGCCCAACTGCATTAACATGTCTTGCAATGTTTTCCTTTTCTCAAAAAGTTTTCGTTAGGAACACTCACAGCTCAAGTGTTGCATTTCTTCCTCAACTCTTAAAGAATAAATCCCTCAAACCAGCCCATCTATTCTGAGCCGGATAATGCTTCTATGTAAAGGGAAACAAAGTCCAAGTCACCACAAAGCCCAGGTGGGACCTCGCTGTGCATCTTCACTCTACTTGAAGTCACATGGACATTGCAGTGATGAGGAGCAGCAAGAAACAGTAAGACAGACACATACGCAAGGGTGAGTTTGCCATGGGTGTTTAGTCAAAAGCTGAGAGAGCCAAGACAGACTCCAGCATTCAAAATCTGAAATTCAATCCCAGGTGTCAGCGCATGACCCTGGAGACAAGCGCTGGGGAGAGCTGACCTGCCCCTCAGCCACCTTTCCACGGTACCTGCAGAGAGCACCACATTATCGGGTACAACCCAAGCCCAAACTAATTCTCTAACTAATTAATCAACAGGCAGGTGCCAAGGGGAGCACGTTAAAGCCATTTCATCAACTCATGAGCTTTCTGAAACCTGGAAACACATCGCTGCCCAAGGGCACACCAACACAGGGCTTCAGCCCTACCCAAGGGACTACGCAACATTTGAATACCTTCTCTTCTCACTCAAGCCCTCAGGGTAGGAAGGAAGCAGTGGTAGGAGCAATGAGCAGAGTGTTTCTGTTGAAAATGGCATTATGGATGAGGAGGTGGCCATCTGATGGACATAGAAATGTAACTAGGCACTGGTTCACACCTCCATGCACAGGCTGCATGCTGCGTCGGGAGAGTGGCTCTCCTCCGCTGTGAACGTGACCATGAACAGCAGCAGCTTCAGGAAAAGGAAAAAATTACTGGGTGTAATTGAAACTGCAGGGAGGAGTTAGGGACATAAAATGTAATTATCTGCCGTGGAACGGAGCCAAGATTAACAATCCTACTTCTGGTCATTTAAAGTCCCCATTAACTTTTCCATGTGCTGATGATACTGATTCTGTGTCTTACTGGCTGCAAGATGCAGCATTTCTAGTAGAAAGACCTGGACGTCCTCTCATAAGGGTCTCAAATCACCTGTAGAAGAGGGAGCGAGGGTCTAGACTTCAACTGAGGCCTTCTCCAAGGGCCTGGAAGATATCCCTCACTAGCTAGCAAGGGAAGGAAGAGATAGGAGGATGCTCCAGTTGAGCCCCAGTTGCAGTAACCGCTCTCCTCTCCAGGTGTTGGTGGCTAGAGTTGGCTAAGGTGCCTTTTTGATGCTTGGGAAGATGATCTAGGTGGGCATCACAGCAATTAGAGACCTCCTAGACTACAGCTGGTGAGACTGCGTGGTCCTCAGACCACCTCCTCCTCCTTTCCTTGCACTCCACTCCAGCAGGTTGCATGATACTCAGCCAATTCACATCCAAACGGCACTGTGAACATTTCCACATCCATCCTCTGCTCAGCCCACTCCCCTGCCCTGCACCCAGGCACCATGTAGCGGTGCCCTTGCCATTTGGAGAGGGCAGCAAACTCCAACAAGCCATCACGTGTCCTCAGCTGATTTGAAATCCTGCTGAGGTCCTGGCACTTTCCCCACCCATACCATTCTCCTTGCACCCTCACCATCTGAGGGTGCAGAACATCCTCCGCCAGCCTCATGCCAAGCCTGATCAAGGTGTCCATCCACAGCACCAGAAGGAGGATGCTTGTTGGTGACTCCGGCACATGCATGACCTGTTTCTACTCCTCACCCTTGGACACCTTTGTAGAGCAGTGGGCATTGCTGGGGGTACCCCAAACAACAGCCACCCCTTGCTCCGCTCCTCACATGAAACCACCATGACATCAGTATACACGTATGAAATTCATGTCTTTGTCAAGAGGTGGAGGACCATTGCCTCTGGCACTGGGGCTTCCCCAGGAAGTGATGTGGCTTCAGCAGCTTCTTAAAGGCTTTTGTAAACCTTTAAAGGAAAACGCACAGTCTCTTTTCAATTTAAGCGACGGGGGAGCACCCACCCTCGGCTTAGAAGGCACCCGCCCCCCACCAGCCCTCTTACCTCCACCAGGTGAGGCGTGGGGTTGAAGCCACACATGTTGCAGACCTGCTGCCGGCAGGTTGTACAGGTGTTGTAGTTGGGGGGCTCGCTGGAGCCCACGTTGATCTCCGCCTTGCAGAGGGGGCACGAGACCCTTGCTTTCGGCACTTCCTTTGGCTTGACGCCCTGCTCCGGCTTGCCCGGCTTCGCGGCTGGCGCGGCACCAGCTCGGCCCTGCGCCCCCGGGGCTTTGGGACCAGCTTCTTTGCTGGCGTCGCTGAAGACAATTTTTGGAGGCACTTTGCCAGGAGATGGCTGGCTTGGAGGGGGAGCCTCTGGCTGGACGGACATGAGGGTGCTCGCCTGGGTCAGGAGGGATGCCCCAAAGCCGAAGAGCTTCCCCGTGAGCCCCTCCTGGGCTTGTTCTTGTGCTCCAGCCCCAGGGGCTGGGGCGGCAGGCTTCGCCCCCACATCTCCTGCCATCTTTCTCTGCTCGGAGGAGGAAGGCTTGGCTTGCTGATGCTGTGGGGAGGACCTGGCCGGCTCCTGAGGTTTCGGCTGGCCTTGGCCATGCAGTTCCCTCTGCGGCGTCGTGGGCTGAGGTTTGGATGGCTCGGGCGGCAGGGTACGGGTGGCCGGTGGGGACTTATCTGCACCGGCAGACGGTGGGTGCTTGGCTGGGGAGTGGGAGGGAGATGGTGAAGGAGAGTGCAGCTGCTGCTGGCTCTTGGAGCGAGGAGCGGTGGTCATGTCCATCCCCAGCGCCCGCTGCATCTGGCAGTTCAAGCACAACCATTCCTTCACCTGCAAGACAAGGAGAGGACACAGGCAGTGAGCGGTGGGGCAGGCTATGGCCGCACGCAGGTAGCCCCCAGCGCACCCTTAGGTCCCCCTAAACAAACCCTACGTAGCTATAGGAATGAGGCATCAACTCCCAGAAAAACATTTTGGTACCACGTTCTTCACGAAAAGTATCTTGCAGTCACGGCGAGCAGACCCCCATCTGTCACAGGTACCCACAGCACAACATGCTGGTACAAAAGCAAGCTTTAATTAGCGTTGGTTTGCTTCCAAGGCTTCTGCTGCAAAGCTCCTGCTAGCCACGAGGCTCTGCCTGCAGGCAGCGCACTTTGTGCCTCTCTCCTGGGGGAGCGGAGCCTTTCCGAGGGCTCCCAGCTCCACCACCTCCCTAAATCCCATTTTTTTTCCTCCCGCTTGGCAACCAGGGCTAGCACGGAGAACACTCGGGGCCCCTCTGATGGGAGCCCTCTACAGAGGGATGCTGCCCCGGATACCTCCCGGCGAAAAAGCCGTCGTGACGTGCCCGATGCTTCCCCAGCGGCCAGCAGAGATGGCTTTTTCTGGAATCGGTGCAGTGGTCGGGATATCCCACCCAAAAACGTGGCACCACAGCCCATAAGGGACAGCGGGGAGGGGGTTCTCCTTGCACAACGCGTCTGAGCCGCCGGGCCAGCAAAGCGCCCACTGCGGAACAAACGGTTAATCCTCACGCTGGCCACCATGAACTTTTGGATGCAAATGAGAAATACAGTGCTCCCTGGCTAAGTGGTGATAAATGAAACATTTCCCCCCTCGAGAGAGAGACGTTCCCTGTGACACGCTAACGTCTGAATTAAGTTAATTAAAAAGGCCGTATGAAAGCTGTGAGCCTTCCCATACGAGGAATCCCCAGGATGCTCAGCGGCTGTGCAAATATTAACGTATACAGCAGAGTCAGCAGGACAACCGGCTCTGCCTGCAAAAAGATTTCCCCGAGATGAGCAACTAAGGTGGCAAAAAGCACCAGAGCATTCCCAAAAAGTGCAGCAGCATGCAGGACAAGCGGACCCGGAGCCCGGCATGGGCTGCCGCAGGCGCAGCAGCCGGCAGCTCCCAGCCCCTGCGCTCTCCTGGGGCCACGCGTCCCACGGGACAGCACGCACCCTTATGGGACGTGGGTATTCCTGCCTTGCATTTCGGAAGCTGTCTCCTCATCCCAGTGTCACGGATCACCTCTAAGGCTCGGTTTAATCCCCGCTTGCAGGGACGTTCACCGCCCCGTCGCCTCACCCAGCCCCATGTCTCCAGGTCTGCGTGGCTATCCTGGTTTGAGGTAAAATAGGACCAATTTTGTTCAGTAAATCTGTTTCTTAGCTGGGCCTCTTTTTCCCTCCTCTGCCTCTCTCTTTGAAGAGGGGTAGAGGGGAGCATCTGTCGGTCCCATCTGGGGTCCCCTATGTCCCCAGTGGATGATTTGGCCAAAACCACGACAGTGGCCTTTCGGTCCTGCGGTCAGAGGCACAGGTGATGCACATAACCTGCCCACAGAGGGTCCCCCCCGCCTTACACTCCAACCGCCGACACGTTTGAACCTTTTCCTGCTCACGGGAGGCAGCCGGGCGTTTCGGCAGGGCCTGGGATGGGGCAGGATGGCAGTTCCCCGGGAGCGGAGGCAGACGTGCCCTGAACCCCTCCTTACAGGTCTGCTCCCAGGAGGACTCTCGTGAAGCCCGGCCTTCGAATGATAAGCTTTTTGAAATAGAGGAAACTCAGATCAACTAGGAAGGATGGATTAAAATTAAAGGGTGTGTGTGTGTGTGCCCGAACAAACCTCCCCCTGGCCCGCTATGCCCCTTCCTCTCCCTGCCCAGCAGCTGGCTGCTCTCCGGGCTGCAGAGCTCTGCATCGCCCCTTCGTCTCCAGCAAAGCTCTTCCCATCACCTTACAAGCTTGGCTGCACAGCAGCTCTGTGGCTCTTCCCGGCTTTCACTGTGCTTGCTGAGCTCCCACGCCACTATCCCCCCACCAGCCTCCGCTCGAGTATCTCACTTGGAGCCAAAAAGCAGCCGCAATTTTTCCCCAGCAATTTTGCGCGGCAGCGGCGTTTCTCCAAGCCGTTCCAAGTGAGCGACGTTACATTTGATTCCTGAAAACATTGCTTTAGTTTTTATACTTTCTTATGGTCTCGCTGTCTCTCTTCTGACATACAGAATTCCTCGCGTTATTTTTGCTTTCTCACCCCCCTGGAATTTCTTCCCACTATTCTATTTCAGGAGAGCGTCGCCCAAAATCCTGTCAGCTTTGCCCGCCATCCCCATCAGCTCCGATTAAGGGGGAACCAATCCCTTCTATTCAGGTTCTCTCTCCCCACAAAGTTCCCAGTATCTGAGACGTGCAAATCTTCCCTCTCCGCATAATCTCCTTACCTGCCCTTTAAGACCCTCCGGTGAGGTGGAAATAGGGGGAAGAGGAGATATTCCTAGACCTGCACTGGGGCTGCATCTAGACATTAAGGGACCACGACCACAAGGACATGCTCCACGCTCCTTTTCTATAGTCTCTATTGTAGCCTGGCACAAGATTTAGCCAATTTTCTGGAATAGGAAAAATACTTTGCCGCTCTCCTGCATAAAACTTCCAAACAACCAAACAAAATATTGAGGGAATTCGATTGATTGCCCTCAACTGTCTGCCAGCTTTAACGAGCAGCTGCTGGTGAATACCAAACAGCTCACAGCTCCGGCTTTGCTGGTTCCCCTCCTCCCCACCCCATGCACGGTGCCCTGGCCAAGGCTTGGGCAGGAGAACTGCTCCCCGGGCACTGGGAGGTACTGGTCCCAGGTCCCACGGCCATGCAAGATGTACACGGCTCATGGACAAGCCCACCGGGATCTTCTTGAGCTCAGGGGCTGGGGAACAACATGATCACTGGAGCTTTCTCACTTTCCACTTATGCAACCAAGACAGAAAAAAGCCAGAGGGCTTTCAGATAGGACAGGAACCATCAAATCGCTCTTGGGGACTTGGTAAGACTGAGGAACGTCTGTCCTGAGGAGCAGGAGAAATCTGCACGGGGCAGTGTGTTCCCAGAGCAAGCATTTGAAATGTAAATTTAGTTGGGATTATCACAAATTGCCTGACCGGCCTCTACTGATGCAACCACCGATGACACAACAGTGTGGATTACACAGATCAAAGACAACTCAAAGGATCCTGGAGGGAAGATAGTAAAGAGGAAGGGCCAAGTTGTCTTGCCAAAGATCCTTCCCTGAAGAAAGAGGAAGGAGGATGGAAAAGCCTGGGCGTAAATCTTTACTAATCCAACCCCTGAAAGTTTTGATTTGGTGGCGAACTGGGCAAATAAAACATAGAAATACATGAAACGGCGGACTATTCACCTGGCTTGCATCGCCGTCCTCTAAACGCTCCTCTTCTTGCCTGTGGACTCATCACGCTCAGAAAACAGTAAAGAAACAGGGGGCAAGAATATGAAAAGAATAATTTATCCTACTGCTGCTCCATCACTGCTAACAGCCTGGGTAACTAGCAGAATGAAAAGGCTATTGGCAAGAAGAGAAAAACCCAACATCATTGAAACCTCTAGTTCTAGCTCACCTTGTGGGAATGCTGAAATCACCGTTATACCCTAAAATAAGGGGAGGTAAAGCTGCACTGTCTTGAATAGTCCAAGACCGGCTACTCAGAGCATGCTAACCTCCTCCACCCCTGGAAATACTGAAAAATACAAAGAAAAAGGGGATGTAGATGATAGCTCTGAAATCATGCTGATGCCTCAATGAAGAGCGAACGAGGCCAGCTAAAAGTGAAGATGGCTGCTGTGCAAAACGAAGGACACAATTAGAAATACGAAAACAGCAACTATCAGAGCTCAGCACATCAACATCAACGGACTGAAAAGAGAAGCTGTGAAGTGCTTAAGCCGCGTGAAAGCAAAGGAGCTTCAGGAAGAAGTCTCCTGGGGAGCAGTAGGAAGGATTGATCGAGGGCTTTAGGGACAAAGGCCATCCCAGAAAGGACAGGGGTTCATCACTGCGTGGAGATGGTAAAGCTGTTAATGAGAAAGATATGGCGGACGTGCTCTAATTACTGTTGTCGAACATTTGGGAAGAAGCAGGATGGCACTCATTATGAGGATAAAGCATTTCCAACTTATTAGCAATCGAGAAGAACATTCAGCAACATCCACCAGCACCAGAAGATATTTAAATTTGGCAGATCTGAATAATTTTGCATCCAAGAGAGCTAAGAAAACTGCTGCGTGCTGATGTTCATTTTCAAGAGGAAATTTTAGAAGACCGGAAGAGTCTTCAGTTTGAGTATCCAAGGTGGCGAAGGTATGGCGTGAAGGGGACGGCTAGCCAGACATCTGTCCAAGACAGAAAGACAACGCTGGATTCACTCAGCAGAGAACTGAAGGGCAAGCATATACGCCAGTCGACGTGGTTTTAGGGAAAATAGGTCACAGCAAGCAAACCTGATTTCATTCTCTGCAACGTTTGATATTAGTAATGCACAGAAGCAATATCCTGGATGTCCAAAAGGTGTTTTGACCTAGTAACGCATGACATGCTGGCAAAAAAAAAAAAAAAAAAAGCACTGTAAAACATGAATAGTGAATATGCTAAATGGATTTCAGACTAGTTACCCAGCTGATCTGGGAGACAACAAGGATTCACCATTGCTTAAATATTGCACTATGGCTACCACCACTGACGCACGGCAGATTTTGGTAAAATCATAAATATCGACGAAGACGAGTCTCTGCTGCCTGGCAAACCTGCACTCGCTCCGTGCGGGAAGCCCGAAGCTGGAGATAGGAGTGAGGAGGTGGTTCAGCCTCCTCTTCTCCAGCACCAAGGGACTCCTTCCAGAGCCCTCAACGGTTCCACACCGACATTTTAAGGAGATTAGTAAAACGCTGCGGGAGATATAGACCGGATCTGTAAGAGTGATTCCAGGGATGCAGAAAATGTCTGAAATGAGAGAATTAAAGAGGTTGATCTTTTTCGTTTATCAAAGAGAAGATTAAGAAGTGACTTGATTACGACATCGCAGCACATTCAGGGGAAACAATATCAGGTACTAAAAGGTTCTTAATTAGGCAGAAAAAGGCATAAAAAGAACTAATGACTGGAAATGGAAGCCAAATATATTAAGCATCACTTTTAACAGCAGATGTTTCTAACCATTAAAGCAAATTATACACATGCTGTTGGGCTCAGCAGAAGACTTAGGGAGGTAAAGCTTGCAGGCCTTTCTTTCATCTATAGGGTATTTTATACCCATACCGATCTTAAAAGCTTTGAAAGTTTGAACCACCACGTCTTTGTTGACATTTGGTACGTCTGCGTTAGACACCCGACCTGCCCCAGCCCCGCACGCAGCACCCAACGCCCTCACGACCACCAGCCTTACCCTTCCCACCGCAGACCCCCCCAGCAACGTCCCAGGCGATTCCCCTAACCACTCTCCCCCCCCCCCGCCCCAATCCTGCTATTCCCGAATGTCCGGACGGGTCTGTGACCTGCAGCGCTTGCCAGGTCACCGCTGCCAGATGTGCCTCCCCCCGCTCTCGATGCCACCCTGCAGCTGTGAGCACCGACCATTTCCAAATCCCATTAGGAATGAAAACTTTCCAATCAGCATTTCCTTTTTTTTTAAAAAAAAAAAAAAGAAAAAAAGAAAAAAAAGAATTTGTAGGCAGGAATATACACATATATAATGTGCCCAGGGCAGATTTAAAGACCGATAAGAATTATATCTGGGCACATGGATGGTGGGCCAGATCCTGATCCCTGCAGAGGGGTGCAGTATGGGAGAGCAGTGGTGTGGGTGGTACGTGGCAGGGGACAAAAAAGCGTCCCCCCCAATCCCTCTAGAAAAAAACACCAAGAAAAGGACCCAGAAAAAAATTATCTGAAATGATAGAGACAGCTTGAGTTTACAAGGCTTCTAAAGTTATTCCAACACCACCTATTTTAGGAAGCCGCGGAAACAGTCCGTCCCCTGGATTTGTTACCAGGAGATGCAAGGGAGTGCTGGTAATGCGCAGGTTGTTTTGTTCTCCTGAGGTAAGACAATACAGCTCTAAAAGTATCCTAAGTATAGAGTTCAGCCTTTGCAGTACATAGGAGAAGCTTTAAAATGTGCTGTAAGCAGAAAGAATTCTTAATTGAACGTCCGAGATCTCTTCAAGCCAAAATGTAGGATTATAATGAAGAATAACTCTGTCTTTGCTGAGAGTTGGTTATTTTGGACCACTTGGAGGTCACCTGGGATGCTATCCTACTACATAAAAATAATAAAACCACAAAGAATAGAAGAGCATTACATGACCGTATTTAAGACTCTTGAGACTTGAGACTGAATGGTTCCTCACCAGCTCTACCCATTCACAACACTTGACTGTAGCCACAGCCATCCCACCTCGCTAGCTCTACGACCCTGTATCAGAGGAGGCCATTGGGCACGTCAGGAGCACAGTCCACCTGACTTGTTTTACAGGATTATTTTAGGCTGGGAAGAACAGCTCCTAAGTCACCTCAAGTCAAGCATGGCCAACGCCATCCAAGGCGGACCACTCTGAACAGGATGGAGCAAACAAGCTTTGATCAGCAGAAGATACAACCCATCCTCCTCCTCTGGTGGGAGACAACTGAGTGCACAGCTAGCTGAGAAGCCAAGTTCATGGGAAATCAGAGAAGGGAAGCATGGGTTTTCTCTGAGTTGCCTAAACCACGTGTATTTAACATTCTGCAAAACTGAAAATCATGGAAAAAAACCCACATGTGGGAAGAGCAAGACAGCACGCCTTCAGCAGGAGCTCTTCAACTCCAAGACCCCCGAGCTGGCGCCTGCCCCAGAGCCACCTCTCATGAAGCCAACCCCCAGCAGATGCACCCCAGGGCCACGGTCACAACTCCCTTCTCTGCCTTTCGGAGGCACCACTACAGCCAGAACTAGATGAGTATAAAAATAACCAAAGCTGGAACTGGGTAACGAAGGTACTGTGTTAATCAGGCTAATAGGGAGGCTCAATGCCAAGACCGCTGACTGGATGAAGAAGGGTGGCATTAATGGGTGCTACGGGCTTATCCTGGAGGAACACTGCAACAGCCTGGCCTCTCCCTAGAGCTGCTGGTGACCTGCCCGAGAGTGTCCTTATGTGCCTTCAATTCATCAGCTCTGCCTGCAGATGAAGAACCCTCGTCTCACAAAATCAGCCAGTCAGCGAAACATCCCTTCCCCTCCCCATGCCTCCCGGATCTGCTCTAGAGGAGCTCTTCGGGAGGGGGCACGTCTTGCGTTTTACACTGTCACGCTGAAATCTGCCAAAGCCACGTACCCTGCAATTAAAGCGACATCCTGATCCAAGAGAAGAGGCAGTGCTAAAGGCAGCCCGCAGCTAGAGAAGAGAGGGAACAGCAAGCTGCAGCAGGGAGCCGGGACGCTGCCGGGGAGGCAGGAGGTGGGAATCACTGTAGGAGAGCAGGGAAAGCTCAGCAGATCCTGGAAGAGCTGCTGATGCATAGGAAAAAAAAAAAAAAAAAAAAAAAGCTAAACATACCACATGGAGAAGGCTTCCCACACCATCTCAGACTGGCTGGTGGAATGGACCACAAACACAATTATATGCCTTATTCTGAAGTTTTGGGGTTTGTTGTTTTTTTTTTTTCTTTTTTTTTTTTTGTTTTTTTTTTTTTTTTTTTTTTTTTAAAGCAGAACTATTGCTGATTTCTCCTCTAGCAATGCAGGGACAGCTTGCCGTGAAGCTCACACAAGCGTAGGAAAAAACAGCCCCTGTTGTCTGGATGAAGCGCGCAGCCCGCGTGCAAATGCAATGAGAAGCCTGCAAAGCATCCCGTGGGAGGCTGCAATGTGGTGTAACCAGCCAAGGTCTGATCTGGGGTGGGGGAAAAACAGATAATGTCAGGAGATGAAGTCTCCTCAGACACCTCTGGAGGACCACGAGGGGCCCAGGGTGCAGGAGCCGTCATGCGCCCCTGGCCAGGCTGCACATCAAGACATCACCAAAATTCACGCCTGCGTCCAGGTGGAGAGGAGGCGGATGTAAACACGCAGGCAGCGTGGGCTGAAGCTTCCTGGTCCAAACCTAAAGCACAGTTTGAGGAAAATTCAGGGCTCCAGAGGGACTGTGCAATTAGGAGTGTTTCGGCACTTAATTGACAGGGGAATTTGGTCACCGAGGCACTTCTGAAAAAGGCCACCTTATGCTCATCTTTATCTTCAAACATGTCAATACAAATAAAATCTAGTCCTTAGCACTCCTGCCCAGAAGGGGAAGCCACCGAAGCCGTCAGTCCTCATCCTGCTAACGCTTGCCAGAAAATAATCAACTTGCTCGCTTGCTGGCGAGCGAGAGGAACCAACCCCCAAACTCATCTCCTTCAACGCAAACAACAGATGGGAAACCGCGTTCGTCCAGAGAACCGAGCTGTGGAAGACGACGGCGCCATTTCATCCTATTAGTCACTTCTTACCCAGTTTCCTTGTCTCTAGTTAGCGCTCCCCAAACTAACCGAAGGCTGTTAGAGCAGCTCTTCTCCCCTCCCCAAAGGGCGGCAGGAGGCACGAACCCACAGGAGGCTCTACAGACCCTCTGGGTTTTTTAAAGGTGACGTCCAGCTCCTGCGCCTGGCTGCTCGGACGGTCTTTACCCACACCACGCAGCCACCCACACGCAGATGAAGCAAACGTTCAACCAAAACAGCAGCATGCTGCAGAGCTTTGCGACTAACCTTGATGGGCCGCCACAGGCAGGACGGCGCTCCTGCAGGAGCATCCCCCACGGCTAAGGTGCCGACCGAGCTTCTAGCTCCTCAGAAAGCGCAACCATCCCCTTCTTCACCTCTTGCTCTTGCTGGCGGAATGAAATGGATGGGCAGGAGGAAACCTTTCCAGTGCCAGACCCAGCGCTGCTTCTCTGCTCCCCTCCTCCCCGGGGAGCATGGGACCCCCCCGCCAAAGCAAGGCACTGCCTTAGCTGAGCACGCTGGCAGTGCCGCCGCCGCAGGCGAAGGGACAAGTCCTTCCAGTTCATTAGGGAAGGTTTCTTGTGCAATTTGCTGCCTCACTAGCTCCTGTTTAGACAGCCTTTGTTCCCCGTCCGCAGGAGCGCATGAAAGGTTCGGACGTCTGTACGTGCTCAGAAGATGCTGTCCCCTGGGCTCGGTCAGGGAGGATGGCAGAGAGCTCACCCCAGGTTTTAACCTCTTGAGCTTTGCACGCCAACGTGCTCTAAGTGCAGCCCCAGGTGCCCTCCCGCTCCGTAATGCGGGACATCCATGCCAGCCCGCTCGGCCGAGGAAAGCCTAATGGCTTGCTTTGCCTTCTGCTGCTGCTGCCGCCCGCGCCCCACCGCCAGCAGAAGGACAGACCTCCACAGGAACTGAAGCCTCCGGTCCTGCTCACTTATTGTCTTCTGCAGAACTAAAATAGCGGCCTGGGAGCTCAAAACTTTCCATTCGCCGGTCCCTCCTGCCCCAAGCAGAGAAAGACATGAGGCCATGGGGTTTCTCTGGGTGCAAAGCGGCTACCCGGTACAGCAGGGATGCAGCTCGTAGCTACGGGGCTACAAAAAGCATAGGCTGCTCTCGATAAATAGACTTATAACAGGCTAATTTAAAAGCAGTCCGGTTTCCTATTGGTAAGACAGAATAAAATCATCATTCTTTTACTGCATGGCTCCACGTTTATTCATTTACGGCACAGCTCCACATTTCTGTTACGAGCTGGCCCTGTTGCAGCCTTGCCCGTGAGCTTCTGGCTCCTTCGGGAATCCTGGACGATTACAGCGATGGGAGATAATGGCTGCAGCTCAGGGAATAAACGAAACAGCCTTGAATATTTGAAGGTCCTTTTATGGCCCAAACTTTGCATTACCTTGGCATGTGCACAGAGCACAGCAGCAGTCAGGGCTGAGAGCATCCTGATCCCGCGACCCGGTAGAAAGCGCCTGGGACAGAGGTTTTTAAACAATAAAGACAATCCTGGTGCTAATGTAAACAACCCAAAGTCTCTGCAGAGACAGATTCACAGACCAGGTGTTATGGCCTCACGTTTTCTCCAGACTGAAGGAGCTAAGTTAGGTCTTGTTTATCCCGGTCCAATATGTATTTATGAGTGAAGCTGCTGGAATGAACAACTTCTGCAAACAAACATACTGGAGTGGATCAATGCATCAAAGCAGAATGTATTTTCTATCTGTCTTTTTTTGTTTTTTTTTTTTTTGTTTTGGTTTGGTTTGGGTTTTTTTGTTGTTGTTTTGTGATTTGGTTGTTTGTTTTTTTTTTTTACTATTCTGGATTAAATATGTTATAAATGCTGTTGTAGAATTTAAGGCCTGAAGACAGACACGCCATTGCACAGCCTTTTTACATACCTAAACAGATTTAATTGCTCAATTATTCCAGATAAACACGATAAGTTCCCTGCCATGAATAATTTATAACCCAGCTAGCCATGCGATCTACCGAACACAAATCTATGGCTGCAGCAGAGGAAAAGCGAGCAGATGCCACGATCCTGAGACACCCCGGCTTGTTACCAAATGTTGGCCAAAGGAGCAATAGCGTAGGCTGCCCCGGCCAGGTCTGACCTTGCCTGAAGCTCCTGGGACAGCCCCCACCTTCACTTGGGTTACCGTGCTGCTCAGAGGGTGCAAATATTGAACACATTAAATAGGCATAAAGTTAGGATGTGCACGGAGGAGGAGATGGGCACAGTCCATCCCCCCTTCTATTCCTGGTTGAGACATTGCCGGGCGTCCCTCCCAGCCCTCCTCAGGAGCTGGCTGTACTGGTTTCTCCACGAGTTTCACTAGATGATCGTGACGGAGCTTAAGGGCTGCAGGGAAGCCCAGCAGGACGCAGTGCACTGGAGGATGGAGGGCTGCAGGGACTATCACGAGGGACGGCACTCGGCACCCCACGGAGGAGGCAGGGGAAGGAGGACTGCTGCGGGGGATGAAAGGTTCCGTCTGGCCAGGACTTACCACGCTTGGATAGGACAGACCCAAGAGAGAGACCTGGAAAGCATCCAGAAGGAGGGTTAATCCTAAACCCGTGACAAAGCCGTCCCAGGCAGTCCCCTTCCCACGCAGAGGAGTCATGAACCGAGCGCTGCCCTGGGACAACCATTGTACCAACCACACATCGATGGCTAAGAGGGGCAGGTATCACCTCCGGGCTCCAGCCACCCCGAACGAACGCAGGCGGCTTTCCCACAGGGCTCAAGGCCCTATCATAAACCTTGAGCATCTTTATGACTCTCCAAGAAGCAGATGAGAGGCACTGGGTGGGTTTCCTCCAGCCTGGGCATCCAGCGCTGCCTTCCCCGACCCTGCTGCTGCCAAGAGATGCTCCTGCATCTGAATTTTATTGACGCTGCTGCTTCGTTACAACAAACCCGCATTAAAGGCTTCGAGATTTCACCCCGATGCCCTGCAGCAGCAAGAAGAGAGGGCTGTAAGGGTCTCTGAAAGGTTTTGGTTCTATCCTCTGCCCCAGGCAGCATCAAACAAGCCTGCAGCACTGCCGACAGATGTTTGTCTAATTTGGTCTTTAAAACTTCCCATCAGTGGCGGATTTACTGGGTGGGCTGTGAAAGGGGGAATAAAGGGGCTTTGGCTTAACCATCCTAACTGCTAGAAAATGTTCCCAAAAATATTAGACTGCAAGGAAGATTTAGGTTAAGTCCATTACTTGCCATCCTACAGACCACAAACACTGAACAGCAGCTATTTTATCCAGTAAAAGCAGCCTGGGACCAGCTTCTCTGCTGGAGGTGTCCGTCCAGTGGAGCAGGTCCTGGCATCAAGACCACAATGAGCAAAATGTCTCCTAGAGGTGACTGGCCACCAACTTCACGCTTGCAGAACTCCATCTCCCCTGGGGCTTCATGGCACCTCCATGGCCTTCAGACCCAATTAATGGTTTTCTGCGTTTCCAAGTACAGTTGCTGTGCATTTTTAGGGGCTACTCAGGCAGCTTTGGCGGACCGTGTGCTATTAAAGGAGCTCAGCCTTGCATGGTCCCAACAAAGCAGCTTACAGACCACCTGCCCCCAGACCCACCTCCCATCTCGCCTTCTTCTGGAGAGACACACTTGGGTGGCCCTGGTGCCTGAAACAGGTTTACAAGTATGGGCCACAAACACCAGAAACAGTTTTTCCAGTCACCAGCTACCTATTTTAATAATTTAGAATAGGTTTTCTGTGCTGGAATTCCTATCCCCATCCAAACGCACCTGGACCCAGCTTGAAGTCATCATCTACTAAGTAAAATATACCAATTCCGACACAAAAATTTGTAAACAATTAGAATTTGAGCGGATACCTGTAAAGCTGCATCACTGTTAATTGGGTTTTTATAGCCATTACATAAGCTCAAAGAAGGGGATACTTAATTGCAAGCCAGTCTACAATAGCAATCACCCCGTCTTCAAAAAAAAATTACTAACACGCACAAACGCAAAGCAAGATTAAAATCAGTCATTCAAATCGGGATTTTTTGCTTGCTGATCTAAAGTCATTATTGCCATGGAGATCTAAACTGACGCACCCCAGAAAGGTGTAATCAGAAAGGGTCCTGCTAGACGCCAGGCTGCCTCTTCCATCATCACCTAAGCCAAAATATGAAGTTACCCGATTAGGGGAGCTCTCCGCTGCCCTCCTGATGGGGGCTCAAAGGACCGCCATAGAGCAACCTGCCTGGGACCCTCAGCCCAACTTCAAACCTTGGGCAAGCTTACACTGAAAGCTGGTTTCGTTCTGCTCAAACGAGGGGCCGAGTCCTTGATTACAAAACTAGAAACTGTTAGAGAAGAGAGGAAAAAAAACATTCAAATAGAAATCGCTCAGTTAAAAAAAAAATAAAAAATACCCCAGCAGCAATTCTTTCCTCCACCTTTTTGGGCTTCTTAGCTTTTCTTCGAAAAGATCTCCAAACAGCAGCAGCTTTAGGTCCACACACAAAAAAGAAACCAAACACCCAAACAACAAAAAACCCCAAACCCACCCTGCAAGAATTCTCTCATGAACACCCTTTTTGTGCAAACACACCACTGTCGACCACTATTTTAAGGCTGCCTTTAGCCCTTTATTGCTATCGCACCCTGCGGTGCATGGGGAGCATCCCCCTTGCCGAGACGGTGCTCCCACCGCTGAGCTGCAGCGACATTTCTAGCACCGGTGGCTGCAAAGAGAAGATGGAAAGAGAAATGGAGACCCATCAGACACAGTGGTGCACGCAACTCAAGCAATAAATACCAGAGAAATAAATCAGGTTGCTCATTTGAACGAAGTATTTAAGAGCTCCTCGATGAGGGCATCCGTCCACACCATCACAGCCGACAACTCGGTCTGCAGGAACGGGCCAGCGTTTAATGAAATCTCAAATTAACTTGACAGGCAAAGGAAAACAAAAAAATAAATAAAGCTTTTCTTCCTTGTAAAGAGTGTATTTTTTATTAAAGCATCACAGCCGTGTCAAACAGCGATCTCCAGGCAGCCACCCTACGCCTCTGGCAGGACATCTCGGAAAAAGCGCACAGTTTCTATAGAAGCATTTCTCTCTCAAGCCCTACAGCTCAACACGTCGTCTGTAGGTGCTGAGCACGCCCAGCACCTCCACGCCTTGGCCGCCGCAGCCAAGGAGCACATTGGACAAGGTGACGGGCAACACAAGCTGCAGCGCTCCAGGAATGGCACCGCTTCGTGTCCATCCAGACGGGAAGGCAACTACAGAGGAGCAAACCGCACGGTTCAAGCTGATCTCACCCCTCTTTGATTTGCTCTGACGCCGATTCAAAACCGCTTTTGGAGAGAAACAATAAATCTTGTCACTGTGCCCCGGCCCCAAACCCCAGTGACTCGAGCGTAATTAGCAGCCACGGGACTGACTCTGATCTACGGCGCGTTTCTCACAGGCGAGAGAGCAGGAGCTACTGCTGCTGCCTCCATTTTCGAGTGTTCAGCCGCAGAGGTCTCAACTCCTGATTTTCAAGTGTTGTGCATCAAAACCTCCAGCTGAAGAGGGGGAGCCGGGCCGACAGCCAGCAATCAGACCCAAACTGCCTTAAATTGGGCAGATAAGGGATGGATTGGTCGGCGAGAGGGAAGCAGCAGGACCCGTGCACCGGGGGCGGGGGGGGGGAGAACATTTTACATCCATAAAAATACCACCTTCCCATAAGCTTTTATCTGCCCACAGCCTTGTCTGTTGGTGTTAACCCCCCGCCTGGCTGGGCTGGCTCCTGGCATCTGCAGAGAAAGGAAAAGGAGGAGAAGCAGGTCTGAACCACAGCAGGCAGCAGGCGGTGGGATGCAAAACGTCACGCCATGCACAATCAACGTCACCTTGGGGGTCACTGCTCATCGGCGCACAGCGACCCGCTTGCTCAGGGAGAGGGTCTCACCGTGCTGAGACCTTTGCTTCCTGGTGGGATGCAGGCTGGGTGGCATGGGGCAACCACCTACAGCTGGAAGACATGGGAAAAGGGGTTGGCTGGAGAAGAAGGGGGACTTGGGGAAACAGCTTGAGCTGGCCAAAGCCATCAGGAGTGGCAATGAATCATAGAATGGTTTAGGTTAGAAGGGACCTTGAAAATCATCCAGTTCCAACCTCCCTGCCATGGGCAAAGACACCTCCCACTAGACCAGGTTGCTCAAAGCCCCGTCCAACCTGGCCTTGAACACCTCCAGGGATGGGGTTTCATGGGATGAAGCCTTCACCTTTTACAAAAGGTAACATAGTGCCCAATGTTGGCTCTTGGTTGGGGTGGCATGGCTTTGAGATCACTTAATGCACTGGTGCTGGAGCTCTTCAGAGCCCTCCAAATGACATATCCTTCAAAACTATCAGATCATGGGACTTTTCTGGGCAGACCTGTAAAAACTCTACGCCCAGGATCTGCATAAAGCATTATATCAACACATCCCCCGGGTCTCAACAAGAATTTAGCACCTGGAATTAGTTATGGCAAACAATATTTCAGAAGTTGTTGGATTTTTTTTTTCTTCCTAATTCAATAAAGCAATAACGATCGTCTGCTGAGAGCAAGTAATGGGATCCCAGAAGCAGCTCAAAGACAGATGGCAGCAGCAGCAAGCCTGTTTGGTGATATTTCTCAAAGCGCCCTCCAATTCGAAAGCCACAATCATATCATCTGGAAAATTAATATGGCAGGTCAGGACATAATGCAGAGTTTATAAAAATGAATTTCATGAGCACGAGCACGGCATGGGCACGAGCTGGCCTGGCCCAGCATCTCAGTACTGACCTGGGACTCTGGAGAAAAAAAATAATCAGGATTCGTGCCCCAGTCTGCCAAAAGTCCCTTGGGCAGGTTGCTCAGGACCAGATGAAAGCAGCACACCTGGGTACGAGGGCTCAGTTCAACTGGGTTTCATCTTTTAGATGGGGGGGGGCCCTCATCTGCTCCAGCACTGTTGGTCTTGCACATCGTGCTCCACCAAACACCAAGGGTATTTGCTTTTCTCAGAGCTTGAAAGGTTTTGCAATAGGCAGAGTACGTCACGGGCAAAACTGAGTGAGGCACGCTCGAGGACAAGCCTCTCCCCACAATAAGCACGCTCGTTATTTCTGGGGAATCCAGAAATTCAGGTAATTCAACTCTTCCTCAGGTCCCCAGGAAAATTTTATCACCCACCACTAGTTTTTAACCAAGACTTTTCCCCTAGACCTGGTATTTTATCTACGGGGCATCGTACTCTGTTCACAGGGGGAAGGAGCAGCAGTGCCTTCCAGGAGAGCAGGAGAAACACGGGACGTCTCTGGGGAGGAAAGACGACGTGGTACCATCTGAGAGCACAGGGGGAGCCGAGCAGAACCAATGTGTGGCCCAGAGCCACGATGAAGCTGGTTTTGGAGGAACCCCACACCCGAGGAGTTGCAGGGACGTGGCCTTTCCAGCTTTACCCCCTGCCCACGTCGTTAGGCATGAGGGTACTCTGCAATTAAGAGGGCGGAGGGAAAAAAAACCCAAAACCCAAAACTAAAATCCCAAGGGGAGTTCCCGCTCCTGGAGCCAAGCATAGCAGTGACCCCCACCCCAGCACATCCAGTTGGGGTGCCGCGCTATACGCGCACCCCTATACGTTTGCATCCTTAGTAGGCTTTTAATGGGGAGCGCTTGCTGAGCCCGCCTTTCCTGCGAAGCCGAGTCAGGCGCAGTGACAAGCTCGTGTGCTCTTTGGGGACAGGGCTTCAAATAGCTGCTCGCTTGTGGCATAAAACAGGCAGAGCGCTGCCACCGACTCTGCTAGCCTGTGCTGTGACTGATGCAAGCGCCGTCTGTAGCGCGCTGATAAGGATATTGGATGATTCAGAATAATCTAGGCTTTGCTGAACATATGAGCCCGAGTGTTTGTGCTTCTGTTTCCGTCTAACGGGAATACTGTGTCGTGCTCGTTAGAAGGGGGTGAGGGCGGCTGGAGGTAGGCGGGCACCAAAACTTCCTCTGCACAGGACCCAGGGGCACGTCTGTCCTGCTCACCACTAGGGTCTTTTCCACGGAGGTCTCCAGCTCAAGGGTCTGGCCAGTATAACCACCATGGCTCGGACACAGCGGGTGACAGAGCGGGTGTGGAGGGAGCAAAAAGTCAACGTTATGTCTTCTTCCCTTCTCGGGGGGAGGGGGGTCACATTTTGTGAGCCATGACTGGGCAGCAGGGCTGCTGCACAAGCAATTGGGGCTCAATTAAGATGCAGTAGATGGGCATCCAAGGGGGCAATGGCGGGGGGGAGGGACACACTGGCCCTTCAATCTCCAAAACTGACTTCCAGCTGGTTTAGTGCCATGTTATGCCCACACCTTAACTCGTTTTGACAAACCTTTAATCCCACAGACCTGCTGCACAGTCTACTCCCATCCCATTAAGACCACATCTCACTCTCTGCATTTCCCTGCTGAGCCATTCCAGCAACTTGGCTTCGACTTCACCCCAAGCAGAAAGCCAAGCCAACAGCACAGCCTATTTACAACACGAACCGAATCATCCCACCCTTCAGCTGTCCTCCATCAAAAGGTTTACAGCCTAGATAAAACAGCATTTCGATCAGAGTTAACCAGTTTTCGTAGCGCAATTAGCACCATCCCCCGTCAGATAAGGGCTGCCCAGGAGCACGGCTGCGTATTACGTCTCCGAGACGAGGAGCTGTGTACGACAGGAGGCTGAGGTCTGCGACCAAGGCTGTACGAGCTTGGAACACCTCAGCAGGCGCGAACTGCTGTCCCACAAACACCTTACTGCATTCGCAGGGCTGCTCTCAGAAGTTTCTGATGCTTTTCAGTCTGCTACGCTACATAAATCCCCTTTTAGCACCTAAACATGACCATAGTCAAAAGACAGACAAAAGACAGGGTTAGGAAGAAGCAAGTTGGGTTTCTGGTGATGGGAGCCACACGTAGCAAAGGTGATCGGCTAAAATTCAGGTCAAAAGAGATGCTGCTGAGATGTCACCACCTTTGCCAAGCACCGCTATCTTTAAAGACGAGGCAGACCTGGTATGTTGTTACCAGGTGGGGTGGGAAGGGTCACATCACGGTGTCTCCTCCTGCACTGGGGCTCTCCTACACCAGAGGCGCCCCTGGGATGGCGCCGTAGGGGATGCAGAGTCGGGGAGTGCCTGACACCCCCCCCCATTATAACCACCCTGATCTCTGCTGCTTGTAGAAAGATGGTAAACAGGAATTAATTCGGCTGGGATTAACTCAATCCCCATCAAAGCACTGAGAGCCCTTGAAGTTTCCTCCTAAGGGCTTCCCAAAGGCAGCACAGTGTTTTCCCACCAAGCACACATCGCAAACAAGACTGTACAAGTGAGGGCCATAAAGCCCCGTGCAACTGCTGCTCCCTGGGACATTTTGCGTGCGGCAAGCGGGATCCAGAGGGACGCTCGACCCCGTGCGAGATCTCACGTGCTCAACTGGTAGGAAAACCTTGAGCAGCATCTGCGTGAGCGACACAGCTCCATCCACCACCACAGGCTGTAAACGATCTTATTCCTCTGCCTGAGGGTGTCCAGGGGAGGGAACTGAAAACAAATAACAGACACAGCCAAGCTTTTAAAAACATGGGGATTCTCTGACTCGGTACCCCGCTCCGTTTTGGAGAGCTTGACAGCCCTTTCCCATCCTCAGCTAGCTTTTCTTTTTAATGATAGAGCGATATGTGAGTTGAAAGCTAGAGGAAAACCACGTCTCATCCTCGGTAACTTAACGTACTGAGGGAAGGACGATGCAGGGCAGCGGCGGCTCAGCGCGTGCAGCTTGCTGGGCTTGGCATTTATCAAGCAAAAGAAGATGCCAAGAAGAACACAGGCCACTTCCCACCTCTCAGGAGTATTCGTCTTTACTTGCAGTTGTTTTCATTACCCCTCTCTCCACCGCAGCATCGCTCTGGCGCGTGGGCAGCCACGCTCTCCCATCCCCTCCAAACAATTTAACGCGTCGCTGCAGACCCTTATGTGTCCCTGCAGTCCGGTCCCTGCCGCGGCAGCTCATCGGAGTCAGCCGTCAGCAGAGGGGAGCCACCGTGAGCAACACCAGCCCTATTAGTCACTAGGAACTGTTTTAGCCAAGCTATTTTTTGACATTTTCCGCAAGTGAATTTTGCATTATTTGAATCATCTACGCAGAGCGCAGCAAAAGGCGGCATACTGGGAGGAACAGCCAGAATTACTCATGAGCTTTTTTATTATTTTTTTTTGTTGTTGTTGATGTTGGCTCCGACTTAAATTGCGATCTATCGCACAGACAAGTCGCACATCGCTGCAGACGGCTGGGAGAAGCCCCTGCTCGGGCTGCAGCAGGGGCTGAAAAGGCAAACGAGTCGTTTGTATGTAGAAAGCCTCAGCAAGTTCTCCAGCTTCACATCAGCTGCTTTATTCAGTGCTAATCACCCCATTAAAAAAAAATAATAAATAAAGCAGAAGTAAAATAATTAAAAAAAAAGTCCAACCAAGAGGTAACAGAAGCATTCTTCACTACAACACTGCAGATCCAGGATGAAACGAGGACTGGGATACTTGGTGTAGGGATAAGGGGATTAAGAGGTGAAGGGCAATGGTGATGAAGGGCTAAAATACAGGATATACACACACACACACACACGCAACCTGTTGGCAGAGATAAATTCAAGGTTCCTATCAATACCTTCTCATTATGAAAACATACAGAATATTCCCTGCAATCCCCCAAAACCACGTATTTTTAGTGCCTAGCTTTTCCACCGCACCCACAGCACAAGGTGCTCCTGAAGAGAGCTGCAGGGCTTCTTCAGGTGGGCACGTCCCCATCGAGTGCCGGTCCCAGCCATCCCGCACCGCGGATGCCAACCCCGAGCACCGGGAGAGGAGCTGCCCCGCAGCCACACACCGGGCCAAGCATCCCTGCCCTGGCGGGGGCTTCTCAGAGCAGATGCAGCCCAAAAATTGCTCCATCCTTACGAGAAGGCAGCAGGCATGACGAGCTCCGGCTCCTGCAAAGAGCATCACACGCTGCGCATACAGGTCACTGCCGGCTGAAGCTCTGCTAAAAAACAAACCCACAAATCGGAATAAAACTCGCATTTCTCTCCTGTTGCGCAGCCTGATCCAGTGGAAAATTTCTCCCGGATCTGCACCGTAACGCTAACGACAGATTTATTTTTACAGCTATTGCCATGAGGAAGGATGATCTCAAAAGAGAAATCATTCCGAAATGGGCAACTTGACTCAGCGACACGGGGGTCTGGCTGGATGCAGGGTGCAACCTTACCACGTACGCACGCAAAGAGCTGTCTACCACCACCGCACACAAACCCTGCCTGCCCGAGGGCGTCCAGCCTTTCGATCTGATCACAGGAGGGAAAAAAACCAAACCCAAAAACGTACTCCTGAACTCGCTGAAAGGTGCAGAGAAGGGAGGACTGCTGCTTGCAGAGCCAGCCCCACCACCTCACCTCCCCCACAGCCACCACGAGCACAACACCTGGGTGTGAAATCCCCCCAGGGGAATGCCAGAGGGAAGAAACACTTATTCTTAAATATTACCCATTTTTTTTTGAGATCTGCTTTACGAGATCCAGCATTCTTCAGACCCAACACTCATTCTTTAACGGGGAGAGGGGAACTATAATCTCTAAATACGGCCTCGTGCCTCCGTACGAGCACGACAGCATCTCTTGGAGATGCGGCGCTGCACGCACGCCAACAGCCAAGGCGGGAGGCTGCTCCGCAGACGGGAAAATGAATAGCCAGCGAGGTCCCAAGGGCAGGAGAAAACCTTGTCGGCTTTGCCATGCAGCACGAGGAGAGACCGCGTAAATGTAATCTGGCGGCTCCTCCTCTGCCGTCACTCCCATTGCAAAGAGCTAAAATCAACCTCGCAGCTGCTGCACCCAGAGAAAACTTGGAAGTTTAGGAGATGCCCCACCAGCATTGCCCTACGGTGAATAGCCAGGAAGGAGGACGACCACTTTGTTTTGATAAGGCAGAGAGGGACAAGGGACATTAAAAGTCTCATAAAAATAATGTTTAATTATCCACTGGCAAGCAATATATTCACCCTTTTTCACCCAGTCCTCCAGCGCTCACCCCTTGGTTCCCCCTGAGCTCGCTGGAGGCAGCCAGAGTCCCAGAAACCACCACATCGACACCCAGAAACCACGGGGGCAGCGCGTCAGAGCACAACGTATCGTAAAAACCACATAAGACACATAAATTACAGAAACATAAATTACAGTCGCGCTCCAACGACTTCAGGGCTACCCAGACCACAGGGGACCTTGCGCCCAGCCACTCCCCACCAAACCGTGCTGGCGTCTGTTAGACCCACGGCTAAAACCACCGATGCCAACGGGGATTTTGCCCACACGGTGGGCATCAGAGACCTGTAAACGTCTGGATGTTGAGTGAACGACAGGCAGGAGAGGAGAGGGATGAGAGGAAGGGATCGGGGATTTACTGCTCTTCACAGTGGCCACTGTTATAATGCAGAAAACATAACCCCCCCCGGCACCCCTAAGCACAGCCCTTTGCCTGCGGGGGCTGCTGAACCAGTGGTCACTAGTCAAGCCAAAGCCTCCTGAAGCATCAAGACTTCAGGTGGGTCCCTTAATTCCCAAAAAAAAAGGGCAGGTTTTACCAAAAATTGGACACTAAAACACTGCAAGGTATAAAATCAAGACAATGACCCAAATGAGAAACTGGCTTTTAGGAAGAGCAGCGTATGAACACCTTCACCATTTCCCTGACATGCGGTCTTTATTTTTTTTTTTTTAATTTGAAGTAATTTGCTAAATGAATGAGGTGATGCTGCAGGCAGGCACCGCTCCTGCTGGTGGAGCTGGGCTGGAGAAGGCTTTGGACCGAGGCCACCCCTCCAGCGCTGACGAACCCTCCTCCTACCACCAGAGATGCTCTGCCGAGCACTTTGTCTCTTCCCATATCTCCTTCTTCTTCGCTCCACTTCACCTGAATTTTCTTACAGTATTGAACAGAAAACCATCTGCTGTTGATAATGACATGTATATCATTATACATCCTCATATCAGATGTATATGATAACTACAGCCCTATACTGTACATTTAGACTTACACCGAGTATTTCATTCTCATCTCACCGGCTGATGGTCTGTTTTCCATCCATACAATTCAAACATTCACCTAAAAACTTCAAATGATTTTTTGTGGGTACCCTTTCCCGCTCCAGATAACTCAAGAGCTGCTGAGAGGTTTTCCTCTCCTGCAAACACAACCTTGACCGCTGTTGGGAAACCAACCAGCAAGTTTTTAATCCTCCCTGAGACTTTTCACGTTTCACTTGCCAAAGGTCTCTGATCAAAGGCTGGTGATGATCTTACATGGCACAGAGCACACAGGGAACAGATTTATTTTCAAATATTTTAAGTATTTCATATTTTCTTATTATGTTATATTCATAATGTAAAAAGTGCAAAGAATCTCTTCAATCTCCCCAAGCACAGCTAAAAACATGGACCAGAACTGAAGTTTAACAAGTATCATGATCTGATAGGAGGAGGGGGAATGGCTTCAAACTGGAAGAAGGCAGATTTAGATTAGATATTAGGAAGAAATTTTTCACTCTGAGGGTGGTGAGCCCCCGGCCCAGGGTGCCCAGAGAAGCTGTGGCTGCCCCATCCCTGGAGGTGTCCAAGGCCGGGTTGGACGGGGCTTTGAGCAGCCTGGGCTGGTGGGAGGTGTCCCTGCCCAGGGCAGGGGGCGGTGGAACTGGATGATCTTCAAGGTCTCTTCCAACCTAAACCATTCTGTGATTCTATGCTAAGTATTACCTCTTCATACAGTCACAAATACAGCAAATACATTCAGAATGGCTTGGGGACAAAAGCATGGACTTCGAAGAGAAAGTAATTTGATGAAGAACATACCTGTATAAATATGCTCCTTTTATTCAGGGTGGGAATTAAAAAAAAATCTATTGTGCGCATCTGTATACTTATGAAACTGCATCTGATGAATGCGATTTCAAATGGGGAAAAAAAAGCAGCATGATGGAAACGTAAGGAAAAATGCAAAGATTTTCTATAATCCCAAAGCGGTTTCAAGCAAACCTATTAGGCAGCCAGACATTTTGAATTCCATTTCAGCACTAAGGCACGTATTTTAGTGCTGTGCCACTGCTCTTGATTAAAATCAAAACCAAGCTCTACAATTTTTTTGGTTTAGCACTTAGGATGGGGAGGAAATGAATTAAAAGAAAGCCTCAAAAATGTTAAGAGAACACTGAAGAAGAAATTAATTTCTCAAATTAGCAATGTGCAGTGGCACTTCAAAACCCCAGAGAAACAGAAAGGATGCCTGCAGGTTACTCCTTGTGATACCAAACAGAGCAAATCCAATCAGATGAACATGCTGCAGGATCAGTCAGGCGAAAGCCACAGGAGCAGCATTACAAAGTGAAAGATGTATAAAAAGAGGATTTTCTAAACCTATTGTACTGGCTTGAAACTGAGCTATTCCCCCCCTGGAGCAGATGACAGCCTTGCTGGTACAGTCCTGCAGAACAAGCTATCAGAAAAAAAAAAAACAAACCAAAAAAAACAAAACCCTCAAAGACAACACTGAGGAAAACTAGAAAAAAAGTTTTAATGAGAAATTAAAAATCGTACTAGAACGTCCGGGCTGCAATATTGCATTTCAAATAGCACATCTCCATTCAAAAGCCCATTTCCTACATAGGCGCGTAAGCAAACTTACATTTTATTGTGCTATTTCATAACTTCTTGTCTTTAATGGTGCCAGCAGAGCTCCCTGCTTCACATTTCCCCTTGCTTAAAATAACTGTCTATGGCAAGAGCTCTGACCTTCAGGAATAAGTGAATGAACGAGAAAACTAGCATGCCAGCACGCGACCAAATTGAAAACGATGACAGCAGTTATTTCGGAGCGCGGAGATGAACAGAGGGAAGAATATGATTATCTACATGTAAAATATTGAGTGACACCAACAGCAGACAGGAACTTCTGTTTGCCCAGTCTTGTGAAACAAGAACGAGTTGGTGCTCAAAGGAATAATAAATAAAAAAAAAAGAAAGAGCAAATAAAAAAAAAAAATCAAGTGATCAACTCAAGATGCCACAGAGGCCAACTGCTTCGTCATGACAGAAATTCATTACTTGCCTTTAAGATAGAATAACCATCAAGCCACAAGAAAAAGAATAAATTTTTAAAAAAATATAAAGAAAAATAATGTTTCAAAGGAATGCACATGCTTCTGAGCAGAAGGTATCACCTAATTATCGAGGTAGGGTTTTGCGCTAGGGGGTACAGTTAACCCTGCTCGGAGAAATCTGCTCTTGGTGCTCGTAAGCAGCAGAACGGAGCATGATGGACTATAGCTCATACACCAAGTCTGTTGTTATCGTACTTGTATATAGATATATACAAAAGCTATTTTATAGGATATAAAAGACACATCAAGCTTATCTAAACACCTTATTTTTCAAAACCAGGCTCCCCCAAAGGG
Organism: Pluvialis apricaria; assembly: GCA_017639485.1. Classification (NCBI taxonomy): domain Eukaryota; kingdom Metazoa; phylum Chordata; class Aves; order Charadriiformes; family Charadriidae; genus Pluvialis; species Pluvialis apricaria. Next base: position 22,619,262 of record CM030016.1, read on the forward strand.
GTTTCTGAAGTCAACGCGTGTGGCTGTGTCATGCCAGACAACCACCGGAATCCCCACCTCGCCACATCTGCTGTTTCTGGCAGTCCCACAGATCCTGCAGGAGAGCACGTACCAAGTAAAACACAAGTTTGGTTTTCTTGGGTTTGGTTTTCTTAGAAAATGTGGTATTTTTGATGATTTAATCTTGCCGGAAAGCCTTGAAAGCAGAAGAGAAGTTACAAATCCATATCTACTGCAGCCCAAAGTAGAAACATCACCTATTCACGTGAAAATATATTCATAAGGAAATGCAAATAGAAAATACAGCCTCACGAATCACCTCATCAGCAATGCCGTGCAGCCACCCTGCAGTACCTGCTGGGTTTGAGGGACCAGACTGGATGGATGCTTTTCCCTGCGAGGGCGGTCAAGCAGTGGAGCAGGTGGGACTGGCAGGTCCACCCTTGGGGATTTCCAAGACCCAACTGGATAAAGCCTGGAGCTCCCTCGCCTGATCTCTGCTTTGAGCGAAGGTTGGACTGGATGACCTCTGGAGATCCTTTCCAACCCGGCTCCTACCTTCAAGAAAGGGAGCGACCTCCAAGCTGCCTCCCATTAACCCATTTTAACGCCGCCAGACTGTTTCAGGCGCCTTTCCATGCGACTCTGGAACAGCGGCGCAAGTGATTGTGCTGAGGAAAGCGAGTCACACTCCAACAAGGCTGCAACCACCGCTGCTCCCCCAGCCAGCCCATCACACGGGCTGCCAACGCAAGCTGCAAACACTTCTCTTGGACAATGGTTGTCATCCCCCAGCTCCCTCAATGACCTACTTACAAGTCATAAGGTTGCTTGCCGTTGAAATGCATATTAAACTCAGAAAAAAAAGAAAAAACAACCAACAAACCAATCCATCGGCACATCTTTTTTCATCCCAGGTCCAATTTTTTGGATTTGATGTTTAAAAACGCTCTGCAGTCGATCACGTTTCAGAGGGAATAGAGACCTAGAGATGCTAAGAGATGGTCTGGAGATGCTAAGCAGAAATTCCGTGTGCACACACGTTTGATGTGGGTATCTGCATGAGAGACTCGGGGCAGAGGACACTGCAGGAAAGTTCTTGGCCAAGGCAGAGGAGGCAGGTCCAGGCTGACCAGAAACTGAGCAATTGGGGCATTTTCGCTTGTTTGTTTGCTGTTTTAACTGCTACTCTTGAGAGTAGTTGGTCAACTTTAAATGCAACGCTTGGACAACAAAACAAATATTTAGCAAATCAATTTAGAAGGGAAACAGAAATGTGATCCCTGGCAATTCCTTGCAGGAGCCTGAATTTCCACCTCAGGGCCCTTTGTTGAGGTCTGAGACCTCATACTGATCTTCACAGGGGTAAGCACTTCTTCAGAAGGGTATGAAAGCAGCGCCTAGCTAATTATGTCTCACTATACCAGGGGCATCAGCTACCTCAACTCTCCTTCCACTGGGAAAAGGGCCTGGAAGACAGGAGTCCCTCTCAAACAACGGTGTTTAGAAACCACTCTGTCTGGCGCCAGGAGCAAGCACTGCGTGCTTACCAGAACCAGCAGTAAAACGTGGGCACCCGGGGGACTTCAGTGCCCAAATCCTGTTCTCTCACACACGAGTGGCTTTCCAAAGCGTGGCTGAAAGTTCCTGTTATTAAGCCCGAGAGTAGGAAGCCTCATGGTTTGGCTCTTAACACCCGTAAAGAAGCATCCACGTCCCTTCCCCACCCTGCGTGGAGGTCTCTGACCTGACGGATGGGCACGGGGAGCCCCACGGCCCAGCCGGCCCCAGCATCCCCCCCTAGCTCACTGCTGGAGTCGCCCCCCACGGGGACCTGGCGCATCCATTTCACACATCCCACACGGCGCGAAACGCTTCCCCCGGTGAGGCACCATCTCGCGCACGACTTCGCACTTCTCTCCTGCCACCAAGCCTGATGCTGTCTGAAACTCACCCGCCACTGAAACATCATCACCGGGGATGAGTCAGGGTCCAAGACAACCGACACCCCAGGGTTGCCAACAACCCCTCTGCTCCTCTCCTGTTGTCAACTCCTTTGACTTCAGGGCAGTTTTGCGTACACAGACCTTGCCTCAGCCAAGCGTTTTGGGGTTCCAGCAACAGAGACTGAACCTTTCTGGTGGTCTACCATTCCCCTTTAACTGTTTTAACCCCCTCTGCGTCTCATTACAGCTCACATTACCCCAATTATCCCCTGATTAACCAGCAGAACCCTTGCTCTTGGGCAATGTTTCACCCCTGCCAAAAGCCAAGGCGCAACTTCTGCGCGTGGAGACAAGAAGAACCTCTCTCTGCAAAGCCCGGCCATGGCCACCCCACCGCCTACCCCACCTGGCCCGGAAAGTTGCCCGAGGAAGAGACGGCGGCGTTACCTGAGTGAGGTGCGGGTTGGGGTTGAAGCCACACTGGTTGCAGACTTTGCTGTGACACTGGGTGCAGGCGTTGAAGTTGGGCTGGCCGGGGGAGGAGGTGAGCTCCGTCGTCTTGCATATGGGGCAGAGCGTGCTGCTGGGGAGGGGGGGCGATCTGCGGGAGCGAGTAGGGAGAGGTAGGGGTGCTGCCCCGCTCCGGCGACACCGAGGGAGACCTCCCCGAGCCTTGGCTCCTGGCGTCCACCTGCAGCATCCTCCGCGGACCATCTGCCGGGGGTCCGGGCTGGCCCCGGCCCTTCATCTCCCGGGGGCTCTGGGAGCTGGGCGCAGTCTGTGTGAGGGAGGGAGATGCTGACCGCTGGCCCGCCGCCTGATCCAGCTGCTCCGGTCTCCTCAGCATGCTGAAACACCATTAAAAATACACAGAATAAGCCCAGATTTAGTACACTGAAACAACGCCAGTCAATGCAGAGAACATCTAAAGCACCCTCTCCATCCCCAAAGCCCCAGCTCAGCCAAGGAGGCACGAGAAAACCACGCTGCAAACCAGGGAAACTGTTTGGATCGGCAGAAGGATACTCTTTACCTTACGAAACGAGGCGCAATTTCAGCTTTCTCTTATATAACCCAGCAGCAGAGATGTAATTAAATTATTTGGCGTATTCCAAGCTGAACTTTAGTTGGAAAGTTACACAGAAAACACGAATGAGCAGTCTGAGGAGCAGGAGCTTGCGTGGGCTGGCTGCCCCCCCAGCTGAACCCTGTTCTGGGTGATGCAAGTCTCAGCTGGGCAGAAAACCAGCTGGGATGCATCAGGTCACCAGGACAGGGCTTGAAGACCTTCCTCTGAAACCCCCAGATACTCAGAAGGAATAACACTGAGCTCGGCATGACACTCGCCGCTGGTCAGGCAGCGGTCCCCCATAGCCCACGCAGGATGCTCAGCACCCTGCAGCGCCTGCTCCCTGCCACCCCAGAGCTCGGGGAGAAGGTCTGGCGGCCCCAGGGAGCTCTGGAGGATCTTCAGCAGCAAACGCTTTGAGTTCTCATGCTGGAGAGCATGGCATGAGGTGCCACGCACACCACCTCCCACCCCGTTTCAGTGCCGGCACCCTGCAACACGCTACTGGCAGACCACAGGGACGAATCTGCGGTGGGAGATTTTTATGTAATTCCAGGGGGGTTTAGGTAACAGAGTCATCCGGTGCACGTGCTCATCAACTATTTCTCAAAAAGGCAGAAGCCCTAGTGCCCTCGCTACCTGTGATCTACAGCCATTTAAGGAAAAAAAATATTACCCTGAATCTCAAATTTAATAAATTGTTGATTTACCCAAGCAGGGTCTGACCTTATAAAGGTTTAAAAAAGGGAACTTAAATGCATAAAACTAATGAAATTCAAAGTGCATGTTGCCACAGTAATAGGAAGCCGGATGAGAATAAATATTAAAATAGCGCTTTGGGAATATTTTTCGGCTGCAGATTGAAACCCACTTCTCTGAAGGAGGAATCGCACAATAATAATAAAGCAAAGCAGTAACGGGGGTAACTGATCTGCTCCAGGCTAAAGAGCAAACCGCACCTGGCCCTGCAGCAAGACACCCACAATAAGCATGGGTTGTGGGTGCTGGTCCTCCATCGTGAACGCTGACGCCCCTAAATTCAGAATCGGGATTCACCTTCTGATGCTGACGGCTGTAAAGCGGCTGCCCCATAAAAAACACGTGGTGTCCGTACCCGGTGGAGATGGGAGAGCTCAGTCCCAGATGAAAGTACCATCGGAAAGCAAAATTTTCTCTCCTTAAATTTAATTCTTATAAAACCAGCATTTATGTATTAGAATACATACTATCCTAATGGTGTATTAAACTACATCGAAATAACAGTATTTGAAAAAATTGAGGTCTATGCGGCCAAGTAACTGTTGTTTGGAAGGAGAGAACGGTTATTACACTGCAAATTTCAAAATCCAAGTGTTTGCCACCAAGCGGGAATTCTGACTCCAAGCCGGCTGTAGCCACAGCAATGCCACTCAACCACGGTTTCGCTTCCCAGCTCGGTGAGAAATGGGAAAAACCTACGGCACCCACCCACGGCAGCAGTGGTTAGCAGTGTATTAGTAGCTACCACCTATTTTTGCAGCTGGTTTTAGTGGTCCTGGCAGCCTGGTTTACTTAGTTCGAGTACCTTTCTTTAAATAAGGAGTGAATTTTTTGCTTAGCGGGGTTTTGTTTTTTTTTTTTTTTTTGCAGCACATCAGCGTGAGGAGTGCCATACCTCTGAAGCTGCGCTCCATCAAGAGGAGCTGTCACACCAGGCACAGGCAAGTTTACTATGTCTCCCACCCAAAACAGTCTGCAGTTCTCTTGAAAAAGCAAAAACCCACGAGGAAAAAAAAAATACACAAGGCGCTGTTAATTTTGCCTTGAGCATCGTTCCTGGCGCAGAAGAGGGAGGAGGGCAGTTGGGGACTTGCTGCCCGGTGGTGGGACAGTGCTGCTCCAGAGATGCTCTCCCAGCCCAGGATGGAGCTCCCTTCCCCGATTCCCTTCACCTTTTCAGGTGCAAAGAAAAGCCGTGCACCATCCCCATCCCACTCCCAGCAGCAGTTTCACCCTGCGCATTTATATCATCGCTGCATTTATTTATTTTATAACTATCCAAGACGCCTCAGCCGTCCGGTGACACAGGCCGGGCTGCCTCTCATTTGCATCCATTGAACATGTCCATGAAATGTTAAGAGCGGAAGGAATCGCCGGGTCTGTCAAATACAGTAACTGAATACAGGAGAGATGCCCCAGGGAGGAACGTGAGAACGGTCATATTGAGTCAGATGCAGGCCCGCGCTCGTTGCCTCTTTTGCTAGGATGCTCCAATGTTTGTACGTCTCGTACCCACCCATGAGCCCTTCTGCTGTCCTTGCACAAGTCCAAACTGTGGACACTTTATCATTGATAAAAACATTAACTAGCATGGGTCTGTGAGCCAGTCCCGAAGGAATTCCCCCCCAGTGCCACTAGGTCGCTTGTTAACAATTAGATGGAGATGTCTTGATAAGGCAGGATTTCACCCGTTTGATGGGGGCTGCATTGATTTTGCAAACCCTTTAATTGTGGAATTAGAAATGTTGGACGATACTCAGTCACACATCTCCGCAGGGTCCAAATTCAGCAGCGCTCTCCCAGTTACCAGCACAGTTATAATTTTGTCCAAGTAAAAAAATACCAAGTGCATTTGACGAAGCTTATTAACAACTACACCGTTGAGGTTTCCATTTATTATATTCTGCCTGTTAACGCTTTATCAAGAGAAGGTCAGGCAGGCAGCTCTATTACTGTGCCCGCAGTCACTGGCAGGTTGGGCAGCCGGGAAGACACCGTTTTCTTCCAATTTTTTTTTTTTTTTTTTAATTTTTAGACTGAAAACCAGCGGCTTTCTTCTTGCTTTCTCCATTTTCCAGCATCAAGCTGACACAGCACCAAACCAAGCCACAACCCGCCTCCTGCCCTGCTGCAGCCCTGCCAGCCGAAGTGATGCCCACCACCAAAGCCCTCTGCCCCTCCACCTCCTGCCCAACCTCCTCCCAGGCTGCTGGAGCTGAACTCCAACCAGCCTTCAAACACGGGGCAGCAGCAGACAGCACCCGCCTCTGCTTTCCACGGAGAGGATATATTGAATTTCACCTCCCAGGAGTACGTGGGGTGGTCCTGGGTCAGCAATGCCACAAGCCTGGGTTTCACCCCCAGCTCTGCAGCACATCCCCGCCGCCTCTCTGACCTCCCCTACACAGGGAAAGAAGCATCCGCCCATCTCCCGGACGTGCAGAATTGCAAAACACCCAGAAAAATTAACTCTCAGCTCCGCGCAAGAGAGGAGGCTAGAGCGCAAGTTGCTTTGCCACGTAGCCCAGAGCTAAAAATCACCCTGACAGATTAAATCTGTACCCAGGTCTGCTTCTCCATCAGATGCTTCTCCTGATTAAAAAAGGCTCAGAACTTCCCTTGTTCCACTCGGGAACAGGGGCCCGGATATGAAACCAGCCTTTCTATTTAGGGCTGGTGCAAATGTCCTGGCAGGCTGGGAGGAGATGGAGACGGACTGGGAGGGGAGAGTTGGCTGAGATGATCAGAAGCACGAACAGCATAATGAAAACCAAGGGTCAAAGTGATCCTTCACAAAATCGAGTGCAGCGGTGTAAGAAGTCACAAGCACCTCAGATTTTTTTCCGTCTGATTTTTTTCCCTTCGGTAAAAATGCCAGTTTTTCACTGAAACGGCAAGAATTGGGCAGGCTGTAAAAACAAAATCCTATTTACAGCCAACATAAATGTTACACCATTTGCTGGTTAATGTTTAATTTCAGAAGAAAAAAAAATATTATTTGTCCTAACCTAACTTTTGATGGCATAGCAGCGCCAGCGAAAAAGATGTCAGCAGCTTTAGGAAAGATGAAAGCAATACAGTGACATAGTGCTGGTTTACAATCCCGTTCCAGTAAATTGGTACAGCCTTCTTGTTTGGGAATTCCTAGGTAAAGTCAGAGCCTGTAGAAGGGAACTGCTCTAATTTAAATCAAGCAGGTTCACTGGTGCCACTAAATTTTACAGACAAGACCCAAGCTGGGAGCCAGCATCCCAGGAGGTGTCAACAGGTCCTTTTTCATACAAGACGCTACCTCAGGAGCAATAACCATCGCAAGGTAAATGCCAGCACTGTTAACATCTTTGCTATAAAATCAATAACGATATTAACCCGAATCGACACACGTGGCTGGTAACTCGGTCTTGTTCAGGCGTGGTGTGTGGAAAAGCTCAAGAGAAAGGATGTGCAGCGATTTCCCCCTAATTCCAGGTTCCCCCCTTGACCACACTGGTCACTGTCCATCTGCTCAGCTGCCACCAAACCCTGGCAGCGCTTGAGGAAATGGCCTCAAATTACACCAGGGGAGGCTTAGATTAGATATGAGGAAAAATTTCCTCTCTGAAAGGGTTGTCAAGCACTGGAACAGGCTGCCCAGGGAAGTGGTGGAGCCGCCATCCCTGGAGGAATTTAAAAGTCGGATAGACGTCGTGCTGAGGGACATGGGTTAGTTCATGGTTTTGGCAGTGTTAGGTTGATGGTTGGACTCGGTGATCTCAAAGGTCCCTTCCGACTTAAACGATTCTATGATTCTAATTCATCCACGGGGGCTTGGCATTTTTGGTCCACGTAAATCCTTCAGGAGCTGCTGCCCTTTTATGCAACTGGGAAACATGGATTGCATCCCCTTCTCTCCCTGGCGGATGTTTAAATGGGTCTCCTGCTTGCTGGGCAACCGATCTAATTACTGCATTATAGTTTATAAAAAGAACACGAAAACAAATGGCACCGTCATTTTACAAAGAGCATGCCCTGCTAAAGCTCTCCAAAGAAGAGCTGGATTTGTCCACAGAAGGGAGCTCCTAGCTTCACATCCATATCAAAAATAAGCAAAAATGGGGACAAGGAAAGTCTTTTCTATTAGCAGAAAGAGAGGAAAAACAAATGACTGCTTACCTGCAGTGAACCCAAGGGTATGAGAAGCAAACGCATCAAGATAAAGCATGAAAAGAGAGAAGATGTGTAGACACTCACACCCAAAAGAGGGAGGCTGGGTAAACGAACAAGAATTAGAGCTGCTCGGCTACGAGCAGAGATTTGACCTAGTTGGTTCAACTGAAACCCAATGCGAACATCCACATGACTGATTTTAAGAATCACTGAATATAACCTATTCAGAAAAAAAAAAAAAAAAGAAAAGAAAAAGAGGTAGCTAAGCAAAAGGGGAGTTGTGCTGTGGGTCAAAACGGCACTGGGTTTGACTCAGAAAAACATAATTCCTGATGCTTATGGGTCTGCACAGGAACCGCGTGGGATAATATCAAATACTAGCCTTGACTGCCTATCAGCAAGTCAGACTAGAAAATAGGGCATGCAACCTTTTAATAAATAAACAGAAAAAGAAGCGTCTGACGCGGGAGGGCCTCCGGTTTCAGCAACGTGCGCTGAAAATCTCACACCGGCGATGTGAAAACATCCACCGAGCTCAGGAGCCTTACTGACTGCAGCTTCCCAGCTCTAAAAGTGCTACATCCGACACAGGGAATGCTGTATCAGACTCTGCTTTGATAAAAAAAGCAGCAGTTACAGAATTAAAAATCAGCACCTGCTTAAATACAAGTGCCCCCGACTTAATTACATTTATGTCCATGCAGGAAGAAGTTTACAGTAGAAACGTCTGTACTGGATGGTTTAAAACCAGCAAACGCCACACAGCTGAAAACAAAATAGAAATTCTGAAATGGTGACTGGAATCTGTCAGACAGTATTTTATTAGATGCCAGCATGAGCACTCTTGTGAAAGACCACGGTGTTTAAGGAATTGCTCTTGTGAGCAGTAGAAAAAACCCTCTTCTCCTGCAGCTTTGTGCTCCAGGGTTGCTTTATCCCCGGCAAATAAGACACAACCTCTGTCAGTCGTTTTCCCTGTGACCCAGGCATCCCTAAGGTGCGTCTCCTGATGCTGAACAGTATACTTGAGCTCCTGCTCAAGGCTTTCACCCAATCTGGGCAATCATTCCGGTCCCCAACCTCCACCAGACCACCTTCCCCAGAGCAACCGTGTCCCAATACGTTGCTGCCATGGGGCAAGCGGCACTGCGATGCGCTGTGTGCCACCATCCTCCTCTGGCCCCTGGTTTTGCAGAAGATAACACACTTGGTGCTGCTGCTAGCTTCTCCCTTAGCTTAAAATACAGAGGTCTACGCAATCCGTGGAAGGGTAACAAGAAGTTTTCCGGCTTCCATCCACATTATAGGCGCATGACTCAGTATTACGCAAAGTCAAGATGAGGAAAAGCCTCAATCCACCACAAACCAGTTATTCTCCACCTTATTGGCATCATGTCTAGCTCAACCGAGAATCAGCAGCAAGCTAACACATCAACGTCACTCACGCTGCTGTACGAAGCACCGTTGTTGAGAAGCATCTGCCACTGTATTAGCTGAATCCTACGTACCAAAAGAGGGGTTTATCACTGACTTAAGCTCTAAAGAAACATTTACTTGCTTATTTTCATTCCCGCACACTGCCTTTCTGTAAGTGTTTGTGAATCCTTATCAATTGCAGTTGGACTAGGTGATCATTGTGGGTCCCTTCCAACTGAACCGAACTGTTCTGTCCTATCCTATCCGATTTTTGCTTTGTGGTACATACGCACTTGTACCTAACTTGGCCATGGTTGGGCTAAGAGCAATTTCAGAGTAACTGACTTCCCCCGGGGCACTTTGCAACACAAAACCAGAGCAAGGGCTGCTCGCACCAACCAGCCCAGCATCCCCAAACTTCTCCCCAGAGAATCCCAAGGTCTGACGTCCCCTCGTCACTCTTTGTAGACCATGATGAACATCTGCAACCGAATGCAAGGCAACAGATCCCCAACGGATCCAGAGCGGCCCAAGACCTGAACCGGAGTCTGGGAGACTTTGGTATGTCTCCCACAAGCCCTCGCAAGCCAGAAAGTCGCTGAGTGACCCGCAGACCACCACGTGCTGCTCCAGGGAGCTGCTCTTTCAGCTGTGATTGCCCGAAATGGGCAGCCACCGCTGTCAGGATCTCGGCCAAGCCCCTCAGAGCCACCAGCAACCGGAATGACAGAAGAGCCTGCAGGTAATGATCTCAGTCCAATATATATCAAAGAGATTTCCTCTGAGATAGCTTTACAGGAGCAGGCACACCAAAGGTTGAAAGATTTGAATGGGTCACCTTTTCAAGCGATATAACTGTTGCTGAGAACATTTATGATCTTGAACTTCAAAGCATCAAAATCTCTCGGGGATAAGTGGGGTGTCCAATATCCATTCTGCCTCGACATCAGGGAAAATCTGTTTCCTCTGTGATAGCAGAAAACGACATGTAAATCTTCCAGAGACGGAGTAGAAGACACTTGTCGATCGTGACACAATTAGCTGCACGGTGTAAGGGGAGCGGTACAGCTAGCTACTGAGAGCCAGGAGGGCGCAGACGCAAAGCAGGAGCCCTGGCTCTGCCGTGTCTGCAGACACGCCATCCCTGGGGTGAACGCAGAGCTATTAGAAAGGTCCACTGGATTTCTGATCCAGCATCTGCACCTCTCCAGGCACTTAGGAAGTACCTGGAAGATATAAAGCAAGGAGGAACGGTAGCTCTTCCAGTGTATGGGTGCAGTCGGTAGGACAGCTTTGGACCATTGGTGCTCGTGAAGACCAGCCTTGAAGCCCTTGGGGAGGGCTGGAAAGAGAGGAGGCCTTGGAGGTCAGCTGCTGGCCCCAAGGATACTGCCGAAGGGGAGGATGCTCAGCACATCTGCCTGACTCATTAAGTCCACCCATCGAGCACACCAAACTCCAGATTACTTCAGGTGAGGGCGGGTGGTGGCCCTGCTCAGGGGATGCTGCAGGCTGGGCAGTAAAGCAGGCTGCTGCTTGCAGAGCTCCTCTCATCTTCATTGCAGGACTTGGAAGGTCTGCAAGAGATGATGAAGAGCCCTGCCACAGAGATATGACTCTGCAACCAACATCAGGGAGCAAGTAGAGAAAGCGCAGCTGAAATGGGGATAAATGTCCCCAAAAGTCACAGTGAGGTGTGGGCCGGAACCGTCTCTTGAATCTGATTTCCACCTAACTATTGCATGTTTGGCCTCTGTATCCTTCCTGGGTCCAACTGATTGCTGTGAGCAAGTCATTTATGCATGTTAAAAATCATATAATTTATAAAGGGTCATTACAATCTTGAAAATACTGCGGGCACCAGAAAGGACACGTACGATGGGTAGAGTCCCCCAGCCAAGGAGCAACCACTCCCCTCGGCCTCCATCCACTTACATCTTATAACTGAGCTCTAGCAATTAAATGGTAAAAGAGCTGATTGCCACGGTCACGTTCAACTAAATACCTTTGTCCCAGTAAAGCTAACGGCATTAATTACTGTGCTGTATTTATGAAATGCCAGCAAAGCCAAAAGATAAACCACGGCATGAAGCTAAGGAATTTTTATGGCACACGGTTCATGAAAGCTTATCTCGTAAATCTATGATTATAAAAAAAAAAACAAACTAAACCAACCTCAAGAGCCTCTCTGGTTTTAATTGGCAGCAACACAATGTTTTGCTTAGGTTGTTAACTATTCCCTAAAGCAACGCAGAATAAAGCTACCTGCTCTTGACTTAGTCCTGCGACATGCATGGTGCCAGCTTTGAGATGCCAAAATTGACGACAGAAACTTTCAGTAACCGTGACTGTAATAGACCTGGCTTCGATGTATTGCAGGACTGGAAAAAACACACAAATACACATGACTACTGTAATAGTTAGATTTAAATTGGGGGAGGGGGAACAAATCAGGAAAAGTGAGAAAGTTTGTTAAAAAGAAATTAAAAGCAGCAGGTGGAAGGGTAAGAAAGGGAAGTTTCCATGGCACCTGTTTGCATATTAGAGCCTCAGGCAAAACATACACTATCAAGAAAAGGTTTAAGGCACGGTCGTAACAAGGCAATATAATTAAAGAGTAGAGCAAATAAGGCTACAGGGGTAAAAGGAAATCCTTCAAAAAGGAAGAATTGTATCTAGATGAGGAAATACAAAAAAAACCCCAAATTGTTGCAAATTTAATTTAAAAACCTAATAAAGCATACAAAAAAAGAAAGAAAACCTTAAGGAACAACTCCTAAATTGGGCCAGAAAAAAGATTTTTCTAAAACTTTAGAAATAGGAAATCTGCCAAAGAATCTGGAAAACTGAAAGAAGATTGAAACGCAACAGAAATATTTAAGGAATGCAAAGGCTGTTAAAGGAAAGATAAATCTAATCTTTGCCATGCTGTTTGCTAAGGAGACATTTATGAAGGTTCCCACACCAGAACTGTTTCATATGCAGGATTTGCCTGAAAAATCATCTCAGTAGGATAAAAGTCTAGAAAGAAAGAAGGAAAAAAAGAAGTAAAAGATGGCGAAATAAGGGGAAGCCTTCTTGCGGGTTAATAACTGATCCTGATTTAGGACGCCAAGGATAGAGGTAGATGGTCAGGTTTTCACAAGCAGAGTTGCAGGACCCTGCCTTGGGATAAACGGGATATATTCATAAATGGCCTGGGAAGGAGGGCAATAACGAAGGGACGAGTTTGCTGAGCCATACAAATTTATTCAGAGTATTCAAAGCTAAAACCGAATGCGAAGAGCTTTAGAAGGCTCTCCTGAAATGGACGTCTTGAAACGCCGTGGCAGGTGAAATCCAAGGTCAAGAAATGCAGAGTAATGCACAGAAGATAAGACAACCATAGCCACGTGTAGTGATGGGCTCTAAATGAGATATTGCCGCTCTGCAAAGAGTTCTTCAAGCCATTTTGGACAGTTCTCAGAAAATATCAATTTAATGCTCATCAACAAATATAGAACGATCTACCAAAAAATAGACAATTAAGTTATTTTGGGAAAAATGCATTCTGGAAAGCAATTCAAAGAGGAGAGCAGAGGCAGCCCGTTCCCTTGACTAGCTTCTGGCTTTTTTCCCTCCCTTCCCAGGGAGAGCAGCACGAAGGTCTGGTTTTGCAAGGCTCCCTTTTGAGTTTTAGGCTCGATTCAGGTGGGGAGCTGGAGGGATTTCTGCAGCTGTTGGCCCATTGAGGGTAAGTGCTCCAACACCGAGAGCAGTCTACTGCTGCTGGGCACAAAGGAGTAAATCCCCGGGGTCTGGCTACACCAAGGACAGCATTCACGGTCCTGTCCCCACCACCCACCGGTCCCCGTGCTCCTGTGAAACCCCCGGCAGTAAGAAGTTTGCCCGTGACCATTAAGAAGCTGGGAAGACCTCAGGGCCCTTTTTTATTTTTGGATGAGTTCCACCCGTGCTCCAAAACTAAAAGCTGATGCAAAAAAAATGTATCATTATCCATCTCCGTGACAGCTTGAGTCAACCAATCTCAGCCCGGAACGAGGAACAACACTCATTCCAGGCATAAAAAAATAGGAAGATCCATCAGAAAGAGAAGTGCTGTTAAAAAAGAGGCGGTAATGACATACCAGAAAGAAACCGGCTTGTATTTTTAGAAAAAGGGAAGAAAAACCCAGTTAAAACAGCAATTTCCAGGCGAGAGAATCAGACTACCATACTGCGGAGAGACACACAGCTCCTGGCGACTGCAGCGAGCGGCAAGAGAAAAATCCTGACTTTGCACCCTGATTTGTTTCAGCCTGGGCAAATGAGACACAAGACATAATATTTTATTTTTTTGCATCTGTGACAAATTGTAGCATTTTTATGCATCCCGCAATTGTGTCTTTGAACCTCACAGCATTTCGGCCATCTCATAATTGTCCCTCTAACTCTTCCCCGGGCCATTTAGGTCCTTAATTTTTTTGTTGTTGTTGTTGCCTCAGGTTGCCAGGAGAGCTGACATCTAAGGTGTGGAAGAGTAATTAAGAAAAGATCATTTGGGCAGGGCCTGAGGAAATAGGGATGAACTCGTGTCCTCCCCGAAGAGCTCCAAGTACCACGCACGCAGAGGAGTACATGGTAAAAATTATGTGCTCACGCTTCCTTGCAAGGAGGAGACACTCATGTCCAACATGGCCAAACACCCACCATGGCCAAACTTCACATCAAGTTGCGGTTGTCAGGAACACTTCTCAGCTGCAGAAGTTTCTTCACCCTGGACATTCTCCACACCAGCACATGTGGTCCAACAATGTCTACTACTGGAGACAAGACCATGGTTGCAAGCGCCTGCTGGGGACACAGCCCCGGGGCTGCCAGCCAACCGCCTTGCGCTGGACTGGGTGAAGAGAGCTGTCTGTGCAGCTTAGGTTTGCACTTTCTGATTTTTGGAGATTTGAGTTGGAGAACAGCAAACCAAACCCACAATTAACAAACATTTTTGTGTGTGTGAGACCTGTCACTCGCAACAGGAAAGAAAAAGCAAACCCAAAGCATAATACATTACCAACGCCATCAGAGACACCATCAACTTCAATATTTCAAGCTGCTCGGTTTAAAGGTACTTTTGAAATAGGAGAGTCTGAAATTCCCCTGCCAAATTCTTTATAGGATCAAAGGAAAACATTCTCCAGCATCTGCAATTCTTTGAGGCGCCTTGCCCCTGCGCGCATTTCCCTGCCGCACGTACCTCAGACCAGAACATTTGTCCCCAAAGAGACTGATGCATCTGCATATTTGATGTATCTGTCCTCATGGTCCCATCAAAAGGCTTGACTTAGCAGAAATGGAAGCAGGTAAAACTTAAGGCTGACAAGTTTACTGGATGAGTGAACCGGATTTTAGATACGTTGATAAGTAGAAGGCGTTTTATTACTCCCCAAGGCAGCTAGTTGATTTTGTTTGCACATTTCAAAGAAAAAGAAAGACATGATAATTTCTTAATTCAGAGTGTTTGGGACTGTTATTTTTAGTTAATAATAAACCAAAACTAAGTTGGCAATTATTGATGTGGTGGTTTGGATGAAACTGAGTTGTACAGCCAACAGGAATCATATCCTAATCCATTAACCAGTGCAGCTAGGAGGTACCTCCAGATGAGAAAGGCAGATAAAATAAAGTGCAAAAGGGATACCTGAGGAGATACTTCTTTAGAGTTTTCTCCCAGAGTGATGTTTCTGGATGCCTTATTTTTGCCAGGTTAAGGTAATCAATGGCATATAACGTAGTAACGCGGACCACCTTTCCCACTCAAACAAGAACTGACGTTCTGTCATAATTTTAGTGTAACCAGTCCAAACCAAGCCCAATAAAGCAGTAAACAGGCTCTGCCTGCTCTGACAATCACCACACCACAAAAGGCTCAAAGGACATCATAGGACCACACGTGCTCCCTCTGCTGCTCTTCTGCCGCTGAGTCCTTGGTGGTGGGATCTCACCCAGAGGGAGGAGGGCAGGCTGGGGGGGGCGCTTGCAGGACCAGCAGGCTCAAAGAACTCCACTCTGTGTAAGTGGAAACAACCCGTCCTTCCTTGCGTGCTCTCCAGCTACAGGATTCCCACGCAAAACACTCACGACGTGCAGACGGAGGGGGGAAAGGAGAAGGCTTGGAAATTTCCGTTCCTTGGGACTACAGAGCCGCCCTAAATACAAAGGGACAGGGGGGGCAGATGCTGAGCAGCACGGGCTGATTTACAGCGATGTGAGCAGTATCCACCATCGCCTCCTCACGTACGCCGGCGTCAGGAGTATTTATGGAAAGCTACCGATGCCGCCTGGCCCCGACACAACGTGCTCCGGCACTATCTGCTGCAGACATCTCGCAAATTCATATCGGAGCAGACGCAGCCCACGGATGTGTTTTGGGAGCAGCCTGGCAGCGGTTTCTCCACCCTCCACCAGAGCCATTCCCAGCAGAAGAGGAGAGGTGAGCAGAGAAGGTCCACAAGGGCAGCGGTCCAAAGGATCGCTACCAAAACCTGCCCTCTCCTTGCCCAGACAACCGTGCAGTTTTCATATTGATGGCACTCCTGCTTGGTCCGTCAAGCAACCTTGATGCAAACGGGTAAAAACCAACCCAGAATATGGTGGCTTACTGGCGTGGCCAGAAGACACAATTCAGAGGTGAAAGCGGGAAAGATCTACGCACTTCAAGGACAACACATGGTTCATCACATCCTATTGCTGGTCCTACAAGGTCTACATGAACGAGTCCCAAACTTGGAGTCAATAACACAACAGAAGTTATGGCAGACACGCTAATGAAAAAGCATATTGCAAAATTAAAACGGAAAAAAAAAAAAAGCATTACTCCATCCTGTAGGCTTGGAGGTTATTGTCAAGCACAACGAGAACGTTTTAGGTTGTGATCACCTCGGGTGCTTAAACTAACTAGATCAAACCCAGCCTGGCCAGGGCAACACGTGGCAGCATCGCGTTGCCCAACTGCAGCGCAGATGTACCTCGAAAGGCTTCAACCATCAGCGTTTACTCTGGCAGTGAACTGGGAGTTTAGTGTTTAAGGAAAAAATTAAAAAAAAAAAGAAAGAAAGAAAAAACCCAACCAAACAACAATTTGTCTCCCTAAGAAGATTAATAGGTGCATTTAAAGAAATCAGTCTGTAGGCTTAATGAGAAAGAGGCAGCAAAATCCTAAATGTGAGACCTCCTACAGTTTTTCAGTCCAGCTGTACAATCAAATAATAGTTTATGTAACTAGGATTGGAACAAAATAAATTAAAAGTAATTTCATGTTTCATCAAAGGAAAAAGTACAGTTCGGAGTCAACGTGGAAAAAGATCTAGTTCAGCATTGCATTTTCCCCAAGCCTTTCATAAGCTTCATATCATCAGCTGATTTGTTTTTTTCAAAAGAGGAAGGCAAATTACCAAGTCCCTTAAGAACTTATTATACATTTCCAAATTTCAACTCTTCCTATTTTATAACTCGTAACTTCACATATCTGTAACCCAAATGTTTTCTTTAGGAGGTGAAATAAAAAAAACCCTCAACCCCACACTGTTTTTCCCAGGCTGCAATCTGTTTTTTTTCTGGTTAAAAAAAAAAAAAAAAAATGGTTAACAGCTACAACATGTCAATCTTTGAAAGTAGTTCCCACATACAATTTCATCTTTTCGCAGACATTAAATATGGCAAAATCTCTTCATACTCCTCACCTCCAGACTGATGAAGGAGGGATGCAAGCTACCAACAGGCTCTTTCTGATACTGGGGAACCCATGGCGGACCCAGTTGGGTCTCACGCAGGCTTGCAAGAGGGGCTGGACCCCTTTGAACCCATTTAATAGCTGAAAAAGACACATCTAACATTGACTTCACGCCCACGCACAACTTCCAAGGACAGAGCACCCTGAGAAGGAGCAAGCACCCTGAGACCATATCAAGAGAGGTCACGTACTCCAAGCACCTCCTAACAGAGCTCAAAATCCATAAAATAAAGCCAAACTCCAAAATACCCGCATTCGCAATGCTACAATCCTCAGGAGAGCACCAGTCCTGCAAATGGATGTCCACTGGAGCCAGGCTCTGAGCTCAGCATCAGCCTCACGTCCCTCTTGGCAACTGGAGGAGCCTGTGAGCCCCCATTGCCAGGAAAGACTCAAAACAGGCTAAAAGGTGATATTCTACTGGCAGGGAAGGAAAAAAAGGTTCAAAGGCTGCTCTAAGTTATTGACATCTGGCCTCTGAAAGTCTCCCTACCCTGCAATACCTACATAGACGTCTGTGCCTGCGGCACCCTGGGCCGGGTGGAGGAGGCCATGCCAACCTCAAACACTGAATTTTGTCACATCTGCACCGAGCAACATTTTGGTCCAAGGTGACTTTTTTTTTTTTTTCCCTGCGGCCTTCAGAGGAGCTGTCAAATCCTCATCTGAAAGCTACTCGGCGTGCGAAACTGCTTTGTCACATCTGAGAAACCGTGGTCCCTGGCGGGTCCCAGAGCCAAGTGAAGAACGGTTAGTCATACCTTCTCGAAGAAACTCAAAATTCAGCACCATTTCTCAAGCAGCACGGATGCGTTTTCCCTTTGAGCCGTACAGTATCTGCTAGCCCTAGGTTGCGTTACAACTGTCAAAAAAGGGGGGAAACCCTCTGAGAAGAGGGTAGGAGATGCTCTTCTCATGGGGAGCAGCAAGGTGTGCTCAGGCAGCAGAGGTTCAGGTGACTGAAGGTGGGACAGGCAGCAAGTCACAGGCAGGAGATGGCAGCCGGCACCTCACATGGGGTTCAGAAGCTGCAGGACATCCCGAGCAGAAGTCACGGCACAGCACTGAAGCCTGCTCACAGAGAATGGGGGAAACACTGAGAAACACAGGGGTGGCCGCGACAGTCTCAAGGGAGGAGAGAAAGAGCTTGTCACGGGTCAGAGGAGCCTGTGCAGAGCTTGCTGCAACTCGGGAAGTCACCGCGCAACCGCAATGCAGTAGGAAGGCTTGGTGTCCATATCCTTCCTTACCTCCTGTGCCACCCGCTGCCTGGCTGTGAACACGGAGGAGAGGAGCATGGTGGACAAGGGTAGGACCATCACATCATCTCCAAAGGCTCAGCTTCAAGTCCTGACCCACGTGCCAAGGGCTGCCCCAGCTACATCCCGGCCATGCAACGTGCCCCATCATCTGGCTGCAGAACCAGAAACGAGCGACCGTCCCAGTCACCATCGCTCCCCACTGTGAAACCGGCTGGCCAGGATGGCCCAGGTCCAAGTCTTTGAACACACCTGGGCTTGAAGGCATCGTTATCCCTCAGGAAGACATATGGAAGTTAAACCACATCTGCATGTCTCAAGCATGTGGGCTACCGCAGGCAAATCAAAGCTGCATTTTGGCCTTGCAACGTAGAGCATCTCATTTAAGATCTTAGTTGTTACCTCGTTAGTGGGACTATACGATGGGGTGTCTAATGCTGTCTGCTAGTGGGTAATGGCCCAGAGGTCTCCTCCGGTCCTGCACTCCCACCTTTGCCCACCGGTACCTTACACCCCCTGTCACAGTCACTTGGCTCTTGGACAACTGAGCCCATCACCAGCAAGCACTAACAGTCTCCGAGTGGGGACGTTCGCCTTGGTCGCTCTGGGATAAAGGCTCTTCCTAACACCAGGAAGCGAGCGGAGGACAAGGGCAGGCTGCTGAGGTGACCTGTGAGCAATGGGTTTTCAAGGAGGACTGCTGCCACAGGGGACACTAAGGGCAGGGACAGGAGAGAGGTCTGGGGACAGACTGGGCAGGACACAGGGGTTTTTTTGCTGTAGCTCTTCTTAGAAGATGCCCAATACACTTTACTGCATTAAATATACACACATTTTTCTTCTATAGACAATGACCTAGAAACACAACTAAATCACTTTTGACAAAAGAGAATGCACCAAACTATTTAATCACATCTTCAGGGGGAATAAAGCCAGTACAAACAGCTAATCTGCTGTACGTCGCAGAAACTATCGTTTTGGGCTGAGGGAGACTGTATATTTTAGGAGGTGAATCTTTTACTTAAGCCTTGTGTGATCAGATACCCATCGCACCCTCTGGTAAACAGCTTCCAGCGCTACTTATGCTCACTGTTTACATACTTTTCATTGCCATTTGGCTAGGTTGTACCTCTCAACTCCAGATTTTGTTTTGCCTTTGTTACCCACCAGAACAATCTCTACCACCCAGCCAGCGCCAGAAGTCAGATTGGATGTCATACCATCACTTCTCATCTCCAGCCAAACCATGACACTTTAAAAAAAGGGGGGGGGGGGGGGGGGGAGAGAAAAAAAACAAAACAAAATAAAAACCGCACTCAGATGTGGCTTTTCTTGACTTGGGGGATGATGTTCCTCTGCCCCCGAGGAGCTCAGCATGGGGGAGGGAGCTGCCGTCTCCTGCCCCATCAACCCACGGCCCCCAGTCTGTTAATGGCGCTGGGGTCTACCTCTGATATCAAACACACGCTAGTAAGCTACAAAGAGGCCAAGAGTCAGCAAGATACCACCACCAGCGTAGTTAAGTCATCTTTGACATTGAGCATGAGCAGAATACGGGTGAGGAACCCCCCAAGAACATGCCTTCCACCCTCACTGTAAAGCACAGGCCGGCATTAATAGGACGCAACGATCCCAATCCCTCTTGTAGGCTCCTGAATAGCTCATTGGAGGAGCCGGGTGTTCTCAGCGAGGGGCCAGCTCACTGTATTTATAAAAACTTTTCAACATCAGTGCCACGGAAAGCGGTACGGCGTGCCCAGCGATGACTGACAGGCTGCAAAGCAGCGCTTCGGGGTCACGCCGAAGCTCAGCACCTCCAGGCACTAAAAGAGACAAAAAAACACCCTGCTCATAAGAACAGTCGTGCCCATGGATTGATGCAAAAATAACAAATCTGTCATTCAAACAGACGTCTGAAAACACAGCGATGGCTCAACAGCGGCCATCTCCATCTCAAGAAGATACGTGCAACACTCATAACAGTTTACGGTGTGTGGGAGCGGGATGACCATCAGCACTTGCTGTCACTCACCAGCCAAAAAAAAAAAAAAAAGAACAAACCCGAGCAGCGGCGCTCGCCGGGGAAGGCAACGCGATAAGCTTATTTCCACATTTAGCGAAAAACCAGACCGCCATTGCCGTGGAGCCCCTCTCACCCTAGCGAGCTGCCTGGTTTTCGGAAACACTGTTTGCACCCTGGGCTGCCTGTCGCGTCCTTCCGAAGCGGCACCTCATGCGCGAGGAAAACGAGTCTGATATCGCAACAGGATTAACTAGAAGGACACCCGCCGCCAACGGCGTGCCACTGTGCCGGTCAACGCCGGGGAAAGCAGTGAAGAGGGCTCCAGAGTGGGTTTGCAGCAGCGTTTGGGGCAGGGTTTGCGGCAGACAGGCTGTATTTTTCTCACAGGTAGGTGTCCAGACACACACCGAGTACTCCCTGAACTGGTATTAAATGGCAGGAATATGTCACAGCACTGAGTACCCATTTACACTGAACTGGGAACGTGATGGGAAACGTCGAAATGTGCTTAACTCACACAGCAGAGAAAAGAAAGGGCTTTATTCCGGCGCATCGGAGAAGCAGAAGCCAGCCCATCGCGCCGCTCGGCAGGACCCGCAGTGGGGAGGGACCCACGGGTCCCACGGGACGCGGTCACTGGAGCTGCGTCACCGCTGGATGTCAGCAAGAAGATGCTGAGCGCCGGCATGTGGGATTTCGGGGCACGGAAAGTGGCTCTGCCACAGCAGCAAACTGCGCAAGAAGGAGCCACAGAGCCCTCCGACTTTTTGACAGAGGGAAGGAAATCAACCCTTCCAAATTCTTCCACATTTTACTTCCTTCCACATCCCAGCCGCCCCTGGCACCACGAAAGCCAAAGGTAAAGGGGCACGCCGCCGGCACAACGCCCAGGGTGGGCTCAGCCCTGAGAAACCCCAACCTGTGAAGCGGATTGCAAATCTGTGTATTTGTTTTGGAAATAAAGGCATTAATATTTGATGCCAAACACTCTGAATATTGATGAACGCGTTCGCAGAAGAGGCTTTGGAGTTACTTAAGCGCCCAGAATTGTGCCAGTCTAAATTCAGTGGCCTAATGGCTGCTGTCAGAGCCATCAAAAGCATGTAAAACAGCGCTTGCTACGGCGAAGACGCGCCACAGCTGACGCCGCCTGCCCATCACGCGAGAGGGAGACGAATTGAAGCCCAGTGGGATATTTAACACAGCAAATATTTTGACTCGCTCCGCTGAATAAGCCATTTCGTGCTCCTCCTTCTACCTCTTGTTTTGCTCGCACGAGGTTTATGAGCTTGAAACGCCGCGGATCTGTTCTTCCCCTCCTTGCTTCAGCCCAGCCTCACCTCCCTCCTGACCCTCCAGGCGCCTTATAGCAAATAAACTAATACTTAACTAAGCGCGGGTGCGTGGTGGGCTCTTCCAGAGTGCCCGTCTGCAGTCCAGCAAAAGGCCAGGAAAAAGCTAATTTAACACGTGAGGAAAAGGCTTTCCAGCAACGCCTCCGAAGCTGCCCTCCCTGCGCGGTCCTGCTCAGGGCTCAGTCTCTTTGGGGGCAGCAGCGCGCGGAAACAAACGGGCAGCCGGCTTTCGGCGCAGCCAGCGGCGAGCGAGCCCTCTCCGCGCTCTGTTCCATCCCGCAGTCTCGTCTTAAGGCTTTTTTTTTTTTTTATCCCCCCCCCCTCCCCTCGCACAGTCATATAAAAATGGACACCGCCTGCCCGTTTCTGCAAGCTTGTGAGAAGGGCCCATTTAAAAAGAAATGGAGAAACTTGATGATTTTTTTTTTTTTTTACATTACTTTTATGTATATACTTACTACCTATTATTGCTATGGTACTTATGGCAAGCAAACACGCCAATACCCACCAAATGCAAGGGAGCTGCCAAGAGGGCAGAACGGACCATCTGAACCGCCCTAACTTTTTTTTCCAAACCTGAGCTATTTTCTCAAATGTGGAGGAGCGCTGCTTTCGGGCCCGTACCTACTACCCTCTTTCCTATCACCTGATTTTTCTCACCGCCGAACAGACCGATGCTACACGTACAAAGCAGGGTAACCAGGATCAACACTTGACTTGCCGTTCCAAGCCAAGCCAAGAGAAGGCTTCGGGGGAGCGCTCGCAGCACACGTGGGTGATGCCGCCACTCAATACTGGAAACTTCCCTTTTCTCGGTCACTTCAAGACCTTCAGCTCGCAGCGTGCCTACCTGGAGACTTGAGAAATTCTGGGGTATTGAGTAAAGCTGTTTCTTTACCCATGGAAAGCAAAGGTCACGGTGGTCTCTACCATGGGAGAAAGCTTCTTCCCGACCTTGGAGCCCAGCAGCCAGCCCGGCTGTTCGCAACACGCATCTCCCAGGCTCCGGAGGAACAGCTGTGCTAAAAGCACCGCTGCTCTTACCAATACTTATACAATCTTATCAATACTTATCTAATACGATCTTATCAATACTTATAAATACTTAAGGGGAGGGCGCCAGGTAGATGGGAACAGTCTTTTTTCAGTGGTGCTCAGTGACAGGACAAGAGGGAACGGGCACAAACTTGACCATAGGCAGTTCCATCTCAACCTGAGGAGGGACTTCTCCCCTGTGCGGGTGGCAGAGCAGTGGCACAGCTGCCCAGAGAGGTGGGGGAGTCTCCCACTCTGGAGCCATCCCAAACCCGCCTGGACGCCGTCCTGTGCCACTGCTGGAGGTGTCCCTGCTGTGGCAGGGGGTGGGACTGGGGGAGCTCCAGAGGTCCCTTCCAACCCTGACCATTCTGTGATTCTGTGCTCCCACCGACAGCCCGGTTATTCGGGGCCGGTCCTCAGTGCTTCCCAGGAGACCAACCCTCTTCCCCTCTCCCGTCCTTCAGCCTTTGCTCCTGCATCCAGGCCCTGAAAAAAGTCTTTTACGAGCTCCACAGCTGAGCAGCAGACAGCCCCAAAACCTGAATGAAGCGGGCATAAATCAGGCACGGACAAATACGATCAGAAACAGCAATAAAGTCTCTCTCCAGGATAGCAGGAAAAACAGGCACCTAAAGCCCCGTGCCCCAAGCTACGTTTCTAAACTTGGGATGGTCCCTGCCCTGCCCTCCCAACCCCTTTTCACCAATCCATCAAGCGGCACCGTAAAAGGAGCGTGTCCCTTCTGCGCTTTGGAGGCGCAGTCCAGCACTCCACCGCCAGGCAGCTGGAAAGTCTTCAGTCCGAATGCACCCACGACCAATCTATGTTCCTTCGATCCTACGGGTTAACGACGCTCCATCTTTTCACCTCCTCTCAGGCAGCCGGGTCTCCGTTTGTCCGGGCAGACTAACCGTAACCCTTCCCTCCCTCCTCCGACAGCATCACCTCGCCGAGTACCAAACACCCTTAGGTGAGATTTTAGCGCAAGGGTAAGGTCTTCTCACCTGCGCTGAAAATACTGCGCCTGATGCAATCCTGCGCCGCCATTGCCTCTTCCAGAGCTGCACCCCGCCGGCGGAGCCTAACCGTCTCGCGGCCGAGCACCGCACACAGCTTCCCGTCACCCTCCGGCTCTGCCGCGCCTCACCCAAAGCACGCAGGCAGAAAATCAAAGTTTATAAATAGTGGTTCTTCGAGGTCCCTTCCAACTCTGACCAGCCTCTGACTCTATGTCACAACCCGCTGAGCAGACGTTACCTCTACAGGATGATTTCCGCTCTCTGAAGTCTCTCCATAGCGCAGGCGCAGTTTCTCGAAAATGATTATTACAAATTTAAACGCAAGACCCCAAAGTCCAGCGTGCCACGTATCAGGTATTCAGAGTATTTCCTTCTATTGCACAAAGCAAGTTGTGAAAAATTACACAGAAAAGTAACACCGCAGTGGTTTACACTGACTTGCGTACAGATTTAGGTCACTTAATTCAGAGAAAAAAAATAAATAAATAAAAAGATTGCCGGGATACTGAGAGAAATTCACTTTCCTTTCCCTCATCACTTGGGATGTCTGGAGCGGTACTTCTGCACCGCAGACCCGCCGCTCGGCCGGCACGAGCCGTGCTTTGCTAAACCCTTCACGACAGCTGGTCTATCTTACGTGCCCGCTCCTGCAGCACGCAGAGACGACTCTCTTCTCCAGGCCTGTTTTCTCCTTCATTTCCACTTCGTTACCTCAAATTAAAATCCCTAAATGTTATCTCGGCTCCCCACACCCCTCCCACACTCGGCTTTCAAACACTGGTACAGATCAGCACCTTCCCCATCCCACCGCCGCTCCGCAGCAGCCTTCGCCGCCAGCCCGCAGAGCCCTGCGCAGCCCACCTCTTTAATTGCATTAATTAATTACAAGGGAGGGCAGCTCCCCAGCAGCAGCTCCCCAGGAGGGGCAGGAGCCAGCAACATCAACCTGAGGAGGACGCTGAGGAGGGAGGACGGCCGGCGCTGCGGGACTGCGCTCCTCCACCCCCACCACCTCCGTGTGCTCCGGGACCCCCAAAACCCCCCGGGACCCCCAGCCCCGGTACCCAACAGCAAACGCACACCCCGGGCGGTGATGGGGGAGCCCCGCGGCAGCACCAAAAAAACCCAAACACGGACAGAGGCGGCAGATCTGCACGGCTCCCACGGCTGATCTTGTTACGCCGGCCTCAACAGCCATGTGGGTATTTTATTTGAAATTGTTACGAGCAGCCTGCGAGCGAGTTCTCGCCGGCAGAGCCCGAAGCAGAGGGGGCCGGTGGCTCTTTGGGAAGGGGAACGGGAAAAACAGGACGGAAAACGGGCACGATTTCGCTCGGGGTGTGGGGGGGTGTGGTATTCTTTTTTCACGCTGCGTGGGTAAAAGCGAACACAGGTTTTACAAAGAAATTCCTGCCCGCAGCTCGGCCGCCCGGTAGGATCCCCGAATCCCGCCTGGATGGTAACGTGCAGCCTCGCAAGCAGCGAGAGGAAAGCACCACCGGGTGAGACCGCAGCCTCCCGGCTCGCCTTTTTTTCCCCCCCTTTGAAGTAACGCGACAAGCAACGCAAGCGGAGCGCGTCGCTTGCACGGGCGAGACGGAGAGCCCCAAACGCCGACACCGCCTCGGCCGTGCGCCGCAGGCAAACTGCCCGCCGAGGAGTTCCCCCCTGCATCCCTCCGTGCAACTTTCTGCTGCCTCGCGTTTCTTTCTCCAGACAGGATGATATTTTCGGATGGGCTGGTTTTTTGGGGGGTTTGGGTTGGTTTTTTGGCGCTTTTTTTTTTTTTTAAAGGAATAGCTCCGGTCCCACGCCCGTGCCCGCTCCGAAGCATCTCCCTCCCTTCCTCGTGGAGGCAGAGCGGCTCGGCGCGGCTCCCGGCGAGGTTTTGCACCGACGGTGACTCCTGGCAGGGCTGCACGTCCCTCCTGTTACATAACGGCCTCTTCCCCTTCGGTGCCGGCTCCGGTTGGGATGGCCGCATTTGGGGATGGCCACATTCGGGGTGGTCACGTTTGGGGTGGCCGCGTTCGGGGCGCTCACACCCCCCTGCGCTGCCACCTGCATGCCACCAGGCACTGTCCCCCCGCCAAGCCCACTCCCCAGTTTTTGGCTTGCCACCCGCCGCTCATCACAGCCCTACAAGTCCGGAGCCCCCGGTCGCCCTCTTCTGTGCCTCCCCTTTCCTCCAGGCTGCACCCCAAAATCTCCTCCAAGCGCTGTGTGCTGCTCATCACCTCGTCCTCAGCCAGGACACCCCCCCCATCATCCCGCTCCCGTGGCCCCTGCGTATGGCATGGGCCCACCGACCCCAAATTGCATTCCCCCCGCCCCAAGTCCTGCTCCCCGCTGCAGCCGCCCCAGCCCTCACTGCTGGACCTGCGCCCACCAGGCAGCACCCACCTTCCTCCTGCCCCCCGCAACACCGCGCTCCTCACCCACCGAGGGCACGCCGGCCCTCTCCCCACACCCAGCCCCAAAACGCACTCCTGCCGCCATCCCCCCCCCCACCCCGGCACCCACGGGTGTCCCTGAACTGCCTGCTCCCCCCGGGGCTGCACCCTCCAGCACGGACCTGCCTCGGGCTCCTCCGGCTTCTCCCCAAGCCCCGCTCCACCTCCCTCACCCACCTGCACCCCACGGGCGGGTGCCCCTCTCTCACCCACTTCCCCGCACGCCCCCCCCCCACCCCCAAACCCTCCCTGCACCCCACCGACCTGCGACCACCACACACGCGCCCCCAAACCCCCACGCACCGGCTCCCGGCTCTGCCCCACGCACCCGCACCCCACGAATCCGCATCTGCCTGCACCCCACACACCCGCACCCCACACACCCCCATCTGCCTGCACCCCACATACGCGTACCCCACGCACCCGCCTGCACCCCACGTGCCCGCACCCCACGTAACTGCACCCCACGCACCTACATCCACCCGCACCACACGTACTGTACCCCACGCACCCGCACCTACTCGCACCCCACGCACCCGCACCTGCCTGCACCCCACGGACCCGCACCCCACGGACCCGCACCCCACGCACCCGCACCCCACGCACCCGCACCCCACACACCCCCACCTGCCTGCACCCCACGCACCCGCACCTGCCTGCACCCCACGGACCCGCACCCACGGACCCGCACCCCACGGATCCGCACCTGCCTGCACCCCACGGACCCGCACCCCACGGATCCGCACCCCACGGACCCGCACCTGCCTGCACCCCACGGACCCGCACCCCACGGACCCGCACCTGCCTGCACCCCACGGACCCGCACCCCACGGACCCGCAGCCCACGGATCCGCAGCCCACGGACCCGCACCTGCCTGCACCCCACGGACCCGCACCCACGGACCCGCACCCCACGGACCCGCACCCCACGGACCCGCACCCCACGGACCCGCACCTGCCTGCACCCCACAGACCCGCACCCCACGGACCCCCACCCCACACACCCCCACCTGCCTGCACCCCACACACCCCCACCTGCCTGCACCCCACGCACCCGCACCTGCCTGCACCCCACGGACCCGCACCCACGGACCCGCACCCCACGGACCCGCACCCCACGGACCCGCACCTGCCTGCACCCCACAGACCCGCACCCCACGGACCCCCACCCCACACACCCCCACCTGCCTGCACCCCACACACCCCCACCTGCCTGCACCCCACGCACCCGCACCTGCCTGCACCCCACGCACCCGCACCCCACGGACCCGCAGCCCACGGATCCGCAGCCCACGGACCCGCACCTGCCTGCACCCCACGGACCCGCACCCACGGACCCGCAGCCCACGCACCCGCACCTGCCTGCACCCCACGGACCCGCACCCCACGGACCCGCACCCCACGGACCCGCACCCCACGCACCCCACGCCCCACGCGCGCCCCCGCGCTCTGACCTGGGCCCGGCCGCGGGCGCGCTGCCCGGGAGCTGTCCGCCGCCGCCCGGTGCTGAAGGCGGCTTGGCAGCGGCGGCGGCAGCAGCGGCGGCGGCGGGCGGCGGCGGCGGGGGCCCCGGCGGCGGCGGCGGCGGCGGGCGGCAGCTGCCCGTCGTCGCCGCCGCCCTCCAGGCTGGCCTCGTTGCCCATGGCGGGCCGGGCGGGACCGCTCCCCTCAGCGCAGCGCCGCCTCCGCCGCCATCAGCCCCGCGCCGCCATCGCCGCCTGCCCCCCGCCGCCCTGCGCATGCGCCGCCCCGCGCCCGCCCGCGCCGCGGGCACGCGCGCCGCACGGCCAATCGCCGCCCCCGCCTCCCCCCCCCTCCCCTTTCCCGGCCGGCACGTGCCCCCCGCAGCCAATGGCGGCTCGAGGCGACGGCGGGCGCGCGGGTGCGCCCCGCCCCGCCGAGCCCACGGGCCAATGGGCGCTCTGCAGCGCCCGCGCCCGCCAGGCGGCGCCCCGCGAGCTCACGGCCCGGCAGCCAATGAGCAAGCCCCCTCCAGTGAGGTCACACCCCGAGATCCAATGAGCGCTCACTCCCGCATGAGGTTACACCCTGACAGCCAATGAGCACCCACTCGCCCATGAGGTCACGGACTGCTGCAGGATGTCACACACTACCAACCAATGAGCATCCCCCTCCACTATGAAGTCATGTGCTTCTCCGGGGTGTCACACCCTGCCAGGCAATCAGCTCTCCACTCCCTCGGGAGGGCACAGCCTGCCAGCCAATGAGCACCCTCCTCCCCCATGAGGTCATGTGACGCCCCAGGACATCACACCCTGCTAGCCAATGAGTGTCCCACGCCCTTGTGAGGTCATGGACTGCCTCGGGATGTCACACCCTGCCAGCCAATGATTGTCCTGCTCCCTGTAAGGTCACAGGCAGCCCTGGGATGCCACACGCTACTGGCCAATGAGCACCCTGCTGCCTCATGAGGTCACGGGTTGTCCTACGAGGTCACTCACAGCCAGGCAATGAGCATGCAGCTTCTGTGAGGTCACAGGCTCCCCAGTGAGGTCACACAGTGGCTCGGATGTGAGGTCAGGGGCGCTCTGATGAGGTGACAGAGCCCTCAGCCAACAAACCCCCACTGCCCCCAATGAGGTCACGCCGCGCTCAGCCAGTCATCGCCGTTGCTCTTCCATGATGTCACAGGGCCCGACCAATGGGGTCACACGCTCGGCCCCGCTCCCCCGGGGAGGTCACGGGCAGCCCAGCCAACCAGCACCCCCCTTCCCCCGTGAGGTCACGCAGCGCTCAGCCTCTCTGCGTGAGGTCACAAGCCGCCTGATGATGTCAGAGCGCCCAGCCCGGCCGGGGGCTCCCGCAGCCACACCTCACCCGCAATTAACCAGCGGAGGCGGTAATTAACGCTGCCGGTAATAGCGCCGCTCCCGCGGGGCCGCCCCGGGGCCGAGCCGCTGCCGCCCCGACGGTCTCGCCCGTCCCCCCCCCCCCGCGCTCCGGCCCGGCCCCGGCCGCCACCCTGCGGCCGCCACCCTGCAGCCCCCGCCCCGCTGCCGGAGCGGGCCCGGCGGGGGACGGAGCGGGGCGAGCGGAGAAAGGACACCCCCCCACCCCCCGGGACTCCCCCGTGTCCCCGGCAGACCCAAAACGGAAAGCGCTTCTCCGTCCCCCCCGCTGCCGGCTGGGGAGGGGCTCTGCCCGCCCGCAGCCCTGCCCGGCAGCACCCGGCGCGGACCCCGCGGCCCCCACCCGCCCCGCACCCCGGCCTTCCCCGCCACCTTCCCAGAAGGGGCTCCCCGAACGTGCTCCAGGACAGAGACACCTACAGCGAGTCGGGCACAATTTTTTTGTCTCTTTTTTACACACGCCGGTACCCACCTTGAAGAGATGAGCGCACCGTGGAAGAGGGTCAGCAAAAGGCTCCCTGCGGAGTCTCTCCCAGGCTTCTCTTCCCCAGAATTAACTCTTGCTTGATTAAGTCCTTCCCCCCAAGCTTGTTTTCCAGCCCTCTGACACCTCTTCTCGCACTCCTCCAAACTCTCCACCCGTTCCACGTTGTTCAGCAGCC
Organism: Pluvialis apricaria; assembly: GCA_017639485.1. Classification (NCBI taxonomy): domain Eukaryota; kingdom Metazoa; phylum Chordata; class Aves; order Charadriiformes; family Charadriidae; genus Pluvialis; species Pluvialis apricaria. The sequence goes on from CM030016.1 coordinate 22,649,042, forward strand.
AGCCCCAAGGGATGCGGGCAAGACACGGCCCATGTCCCACAGGCACCGGCCTTGCTCGCTGCCCTGGGGATCAGCACCTCTTCCATCACGGCTTCACCCCACCACAGCCCTTCCCTGCAGCAGGGACCCAGCTCCCGGGAGCTGGCACCAACTGTTTCAGGAGGGTCAGGTGCATCCATCACCCTCAACGCTCAGCACCTGAGCTGCAACAGGGAGGAAACCGCTGGGGAGGCAGTTGGGTTAACAGGTGCGCACTGCAGGATATTTTATTCCCCAAAGACATGTTTTTAGCCAGCCCGGGTTCAGTCTTCCCCCTTCCCCTGAAGGGAGCCATTCTCCAGCACTTCTTCAGACCCTTCCAAACCCTCAAATCATGAGGCAGACCAGTTTCAAAAGAACAAAATGCCCTACAATCTCATTTTAAAAAAAAAAAAAAAAAAGAAATTCATGCAAACATGTGCCAAGAACAGAGATCACATCAGCACACCGATCACCAGTACCTAAAGGCGCTACAGGAGAGCTGGGGAAGGACTTTTTATGAGGGCATGTAGTGATAGGATGAGGGGGAATGGCTTTAAACTAGAATAGGGGAGATTTAGATTAGGTATTAGGAAGAAATTTTTCACTCTGAGGGGGTGAGGCACCAGAACAGGTTGCCCTGAGAAGCTGTGGCTGCCCCATCCCTGGAGGTGTTCAAGGCCAGGCTGGATGCAGCCCTGGGCAACCCGGGCTGGTGGGAGGTGTCCCTGCCCAGGGCAGGGGGGTGGGACTCGATGATCTTCAAGGTCCCTTCCAACCTAAACCATTCTGTGATCCCGTTTCCAAGCAGGGCAGGGGGGTCACCCCCAACTCCCTTCTCCCCAGGTCAGCAATTTCAGTGCCAAGTCTGCAAAACACACAGTGGACTTCATGGCCCAAACCAGGGCCAGGCAGGACAGCCCCCAGGCTTGCCTGCGGGTCTTCCCCAACCCACACAGCCCTGCAGCAGAGGGAAGGTGATGGATTTGATGGTGAACATACAGGCCCCCCTGCAGCAACACAGGCCACTGCTGCTCTGCCCCACACACACTTCCTCCAGGAAACTTTCTTGGAACTATTTATTCCGGGCACAGAGCTGGTCCGGGTCCCTTCTCCCAGCTCTTGCTCCAGACTGACAGCCCAGAAACCGTTCCCACACCACTAGCTTGCAGCTCCATCCAAGAAGTGAAGCTCCACCTGATGTCAGAGCACCCAACAGCAGCAGCAACTGCAGAGCTCTGAGCAGGCCAGAAGATAAGAAAAACCCTGTTTATTCTGCACAAAAATAGGAGGAAGGAGGGGTAAAATGAAGGGGGTAAATCAGTCCAAGCATTAGCCAGAAGCTTGGTCTCCTGTGGGCTTGCTGCAAGGCCAGGATTCTCCCCAGGACAGCTCATGGCGCCCACAAAGCAGCACGGGTGCTTTGCAGATAGCCCCCCGCGCAGCGCTGGTTGCGCATCGCTTCGTGCCAGGCTGTGGGCGAGCGCGCCCTGCGCTGCGGCCGCCCTGCCCGGCCGCTGCCCGGGAAGGCAGGGGCTCTCACTGCAGGAAAGTGTCCAGTCTGGCTTGGCTGCTGCTGGAGGAAGATGCGGAGGGAGCTGCAGACATCGGCCTGGAGACATTCTTCTTCTTGCTCCTCACTGCTAACGGACGGATCTCTGCCAGGTTTGTCTGAAGGTAAAACCGTCAAGGAAAGTACAGACCAATGCCCTGGGGACACAAGTGATCCAGTACCTGCTGCAGACCAGCCTGAACCACAGAGCTGGGACCGAGCCATACGTTTGCACCCAAAGAAGAATTCATGCAGGCTTTGCTCCCTGCTCACAGCAGCAGAGCTCCTGTCCCACGAATCAAGGGATGCTTGCCACTTCTACACTACCCCCTTGCACACAAAACAGCATTTAAGCATATCTATCAGAGCTTTAAGACCCACCCGGCATGTCAGAGGTGGGACACTGCGCAGGGAAAGGCGCAGCAGCCAGAGGCCGCAGCCTCCCGCGGCAGAGCGACCCCAGGACAAGAGCCCTTAGAGCAGCCAGTCCTCTCACTCACGTGGCAGCCCACAAATCTTCAGAGACACGGAATTAGCAGTGCACTTAAGTGTCACCGAACTGTAGAAGGTCTTGACCAGCCCCTCGCTGCAGCACCGGAAGGCAGGCGCAGGCCGTGCTGGCAGAACTGCAGGGTTACACCAACCAGCACACCTGCAGCACTCAGGCTAAGGCAAATGAGCCGCTCCTCCATCAGCCGCGTGCGAGGGGCAGCACTGCGATGGCTGCCCACCTTCTCCATCCACCGCGGGCTCGCAGCATGGGCGCATCTGGCCCCAGAGACCCGGCTCAAGCATCTCCCTGCCACTGGGTACCTCCACCCCTCCCGTAAGGCCACGGGAGCAGCAGCCCAAGGCAGCCCAGCAGGTCACACCTTCCAGCTGATCGCTTCTCTGCTTCAGCCTCCTGGTTTTCTACAAGGAGCAAAAAAAAAAAACCAAACAAAAAAACACCAAAACACCCTCAAAACCAGCACGAGGAGCTAGAGTGGTGTCAGAGCCATAGGTGCACCACACACCCCTCTGACAGGGCTGCCTGGGGAAGGCAGGTGAGGGGCAGCCTGCGCAAGGGAGGGGACGCTGCTGCTGCGTGAGGAGTGGGAGTCAGAGCAGCTCCCCAGCCACGGGGTGAGCTCAGCCCGCCCGCTCCTCACCCGCTGCAGGGCAGGCAGGGCCGAGCAGCAGCACCCCGCAGGAACGCAGGCTTCGGCTGCACGGGCTGGCAGGCACGCGGCCAGGAAGAGGCTGTGCTCCACTGCTGCTCAGAGATCCCAAGGGCATAGGCAGTCCCTGCAAATTGTACGCGTTTATAAGTTGATAACGCTTCTCTGAATGAGCCACCTCTGATAATGCTGTCAGCAAGTTCAGGTCCTCGATGCCTTTGCTGAGCTCAGACTTGTTCAGAGTCAGATAAGAGAGAAAACTGATGGTTGCTTGAGGGTCCTAGCCCCTTTTGTTGTTGACTGGGGGGCTGGCATCCCCAGGATGGCTGAAACCAAAGAGAAGGAACAGACACGAGGTTTCCACAGCATCACTACGGCCACGTGAGCTGCAGGAAAGGATACAGGCTGTATGAACTTTGTTCTGCCGCCCAAGCCATCGTACCCCATCCTCACCTAGGAGAGAGAAAGAAATGAGCCTGGAGCAGCAGCACAGAGCCTTGGCTACCTCTCCTCCTGTTGGTTACGGGGAAGGAGCTGCCTTGCAGGCCACAGGTTCTGGGGAGGCGCTACAAGCACCTGGAAACATTCAGTACTTGTGTTAAGCCCTCACCTTTGGAAAAAGACAGACCCAAGGGTATTAGTAAAGTTTGGGTATCTTGGGCCCTTCCTGAAGTGAGCTGAGCCTTCCAAGCAGCAGGAAGGCTTAGAATTTTGTCATTGGGACTGAAGGATATGAGGAAAACACCTCAAGCTCCAAGGAGGTGGAGGAATGGGACATGGACGGCCATTTAATCTACTGCCAGGAAGGGAATGAGCATCTGTCATCCCTGGAGCTCTGCAGGACTGGGAAGCAGCCAGGTTCATGCTCCAAGATTTATTTTCCACACGCTGTATGTGGGAAGGTAAAAGCCTCATTTGCTTCCTCCTGTAAGGTCACTTTAGGACAGAGGTGTGCAGTGCCAGCCCTCGACAAGCTCACCAACTGGACAGTCATACTTACAGCGCCCATGTTCTTGTGGGGACCCAGCAAGCTACCCGAAGATAGCTTCTTGGAGAGAACAGAATTCCTGATGAATGCTGGCATGAGTCCTTTGAGAGCATCATCCTCCAGATCATCTGCCCAGTTCTGTCCCACAAAATAATGAGAAAAGCCCTTTAACCAGCATGATCCGCTGAATTTAGTCCACATACAGGGAGCGCTAATAAAGTAGACAGCTATTTAGGGTAATAGTTACTGCTGTACCACATGTCAGGCCAAAGAACAGCAGCTTCGAACCTCCCACTGGTGCCCATGTGGAGCAGCGCCCGGGAGGCAGGACATTGCGCTCAGCAAGCCTGGGAGAACTGCCCCCTTTGCTGACCCCTCAGCCCTTGCGGCCAGCCCCACGGTGTGTTTGCCAAGCACATCTGAGGCAGCATAATCAGCAAGAAGCACGTGGATCCCTGTCCTCCCTCTCCTGCCCAGTTCCAGGAGGCCTGAGGCAGCGATAGAGTGTTTCTAGGAGACTGTCAAGCAAAGCGCTTTGAAGGATGTACTGCGGTTCCATAGATAGGCCGGTCTATGGTCACAGCGTCTCCCACATGGGGGAAATGGGTCCTTTATCCCAAGCTTATTAACAGCAGAATCAAAGAGGTGATACAGAAATCAAGATTAGTCCTCTTACCTCCACCGTTTCCTTCAGAACTTTCTTTGCCAGATTTACCACGGGAGGCCTGCGAGAAGCACAAGGAGCAAATCAGCAGAGATTTATTGTTCAAGTGGAGCTGGCAAGGACAGACAAGGCCAAGCAAATGATGACGAAACTTGCAGCACGACATCAGGCAGCTGGAGAGCTATCTGATTTCACACAGCAACTTTCAAAGAAGCGAGACTTTGATCTCCTTTAGAAGCAGAAAGAGGAGGGAAAACTCACCGCTTTTTATCCAGCTTCTGCCTTTTTGCAGGGCTGAAGAGAGATCTGCAGGGCTGATGCTCAGGGGTGTCCACATCAAAAGTGGCATCTAGATTGATCTCATCGCTGTGGGCCGGGCGGTGGAGCTTCGGGTGCCGCAGTTCCACGGGAGTGGGGCTGCAAGGCCATGCAAAGTGTCAGCCATCAGGAGGCCACCGCCTGCCACCCAGCAGATGAGAGGAAGACAGAGCTGCACGCCACGTGATTGAGCTGCAAGACAGCAGCGGGACCAGGAGCAGAGTCCCATTCTGCTTCCAAGTCACAGAAAGGACAATCTGAATCCCAGAGTTTATAGTCAATGTCCCAAACTACTGTTCACCTTCGAATGGCCTGTGCTATAACAGCGGCACCCTGAGCCCAGGGAAACGTGCTGGCACACTGCTGCCCTGTGTATACAACCCAGCTTGCTGCACTGGGCTCAGAAGAAAGACTCTGGCTCCTCAGAAGAAAGGGTTTGATAATGTGAAAAATGCCATTTTTTCAGGCTAGGTTCCTCTACCTGACAAAGATCTCCGGTCCCCATATGCCAGGGCACGCTTACTAGAAGGCGAACCCTGAGGCAATCAGAAGAGCAGCTTTAGGGGCATTTCCCTGGCAGGACACAGTGACAAAGTGTTTGTCAAAACCTAGCCCATTCTTCCACCCCTTCCTGACCCAAACCCTGCAACACACACGTTTTCCAGGTAAACCAAACACCATCTTGTCAGCAAGAAGAGGAAAAAAAACAAAACAAAGTAAGACACAAGCAACAAGACAACTGTGGTACTGCAATGTCTGCCAGACGAGCATGTCTCTGCCTCCCCAGCTCTTACGTTGGACCTGCTACCTCCCATCCTTGGGCTAGTATCTGAGGATGCACTTCACTAACCTCTCAAAGACTAGTCGACTGAGTGTCTCTCTGGTTACAGATGGGACCTTCAGAGTATCCTGCAGGATGTCTATCTTCTTCTTCAAACTCTGGAGGGAGGAGGGAAAGCAGACCACAAGATAAAGGAAAGACTTAGTAGTGGATACTTTGCTCCTCTTTCGTAAATCAGCATCGGCTGGAGCTCAGAGGTGGGGCAGATAAGAGAGGTAAGGTGGGCTCGGCAACCTAGTCACTGAGCAAGAGCCAGCAGAACTCCTGGCTTTGCAGCTGCAGGCCATGGCCAGCTGCCAGTTACTGCAGACTGAGGAATGGTATTCTCACCAATATCTCCTTGTCCGCATTCTTCAGATCCTTCTGGGTGCTTCTTAACTCTTCGTTTGTCTTCTCCAACTCCAAAACCGTTTTCTGCAGCTGCAGAACAAAGCCCCCCCAAACAGCAGAGTGCTGGTTACAACATATAGGTAAGGGAGGACTGCGGATCCCCCAGGAAAGCAGTATGCTCTGCGGCACATTCTACTTTCCCCTGTTTCAGAGCTTGGTTTTCCTGTGGCAGTCTCTGACCAATCTCTCCTGTATCAGAGCAACGGAATGCCTGCCCATTTCCTCAAGCTGCCTGCAGAGGGATCTCCAGGGCTGCTTGCCCAGCACAAACCTTCCTATAGCATTTCCCGAGCATTTATGCCAGACGGTGACAGCTTTTCCCTGCTCTAACAGTCGGTGGCTGCATTCTGAATTCCTGCAGGACACCAGAGCACAGGCGTTACAAACCACAGGCCAGGGGATGGTTGTGCATCAGCAGTACTGGCACACGGACAAGCCTGATTCAACAGGGAGGCATGCCAGGAGCAGGGGTCGAGAAGTGGATTGCTCCCACATCAGAGACTTTTGTGGGTTCAGGAGTCTGAGCCAGCCCACAAAGTGCCGGTACAGTCAGCTCTCCGTCAGCCAAGCCCGGAGCTCTGAGCGCACTGACTCGCATCCTCCTGACCCGAGCCGGTGATTGCAGTTTGGCACTGACTCAGCCAGAAGCAGGCCGATTCCAGCACCAGCACCTCCTGTAGGGGGTTAACTCACTTGGGGAACAGCACAGCAATCTGAGAACCTCCTTCTCCATTTGAGGGAGACCACAACAGCTATGGCCAAGTAACAAAAATAGGCCAAATCCACCCACAGTCTCTCACTTTGTGAGCTTGGACACAGGTATGCCCCAGGGAACACCTGCGCCTTGGGGAACAAGGCTACACACACACTTTTCATGGGGACTTGCTACCAAAACTGACAGAAAGCAATTCCTGACCTGAGCTAACAAAGCCCAGCCAGGCCTGGAGTAGGGGGAGCACAGCAATAGAGGCATGTCAGCAGCTCCATGCTCCGCTCCAGGTCAGGACCAGCTCTGTGCAGAGCCACCTGCACGTCCTCAGAGACCTCTCCTGTCCGGGCCCAGCATCACACAGGAGCTCTGGCCCAGTTCAGTCGGCTGAAGGCACAAGGCTGGGCACAACTGCGGTTGTGCCAAGCCAGGGCTAAGCCCTACTCAACTGGTGGTGGCTTCAAACCCCTTCCCGCTTTTCCTAGAGGCCCGATTCTGCAGCTGGAGCTAGCTCAGTCTTGGCAGTGTGGCAGCATGAAGGTAGCACTGCTTCCAGAGCCCAGTGGAAGCAGCAGAGCACCTGCAAGCTGCTGCCTTCCAGTCCAGGCTCCCTGCCAAACGCTGGCTGGCTCTGCATATGCTGCCCCACCAGTGTCCCCAGAGACTACACTCCTGACAACAGCCCATGAGCTGCTCGCTCACCGCAGCATTACACCCTGACCCAGAAACCCTAGCCTGACACTTCCACACCACCTGTACCACTCAAGTAGTGCTCAGTGTGGAAGGGGGTCACTGCAGAGGGTTTGGGCCACAGTTATCGACATGAATCTGCAGACCAGATGTCACCCTGGTGACTCACACTCTCCCTTTACCTTGCTATTGACAGAAAACAGCTCCTTCTTCAGCTTCTCTGTCATCTCACTAGAGATCTTCCGAGCCTCCTTCAAGTTTTCATATTCCCTGCAAAAAGACCAGAAGAGTTATACTTTGTTTACAATAGGATTGAGCTAGAACTTCTCAGAGACAACCCACAACCCTCAATTTGAAGCTCTGGGACTGCAGAGCCACCAGAGAAAACCCGGGATACATAAAACCCTTTAGGGAACAGAGCTGAGTGTACCAACGCTGACCAACAGTGTGTCAGACTATACCACGGGTACATACCGCTACTACCACAGAGGAGAAAAGCTGCATGGGATACCATACCTGAGAACAGGGTCTGAACAGATTTCACCAGCAAAATGGAAACCAGATCCAGAGACATTTCAATTGCCAGTGGAAAAGACAGACAGCAGAGCAGCCTCCATGCTGGCAGCAGAGGACTTTGCTTTAAGTGACTTTTCAGAGACTTCACATTATTGGCCACGCACATTCATTCCCAATTACACCACAGGGCCACTTGCCTCATTACAGCTTTGTATCAAAGCTGCAATTATTCAGCTGCCATCAGAAGGGACCCAAAGAAGCTGTGGTTTTGCCCAGCAGGACCAGATGGATTTCCAGGTAGGGGAGGGCAGCACTGCAGATTCGCCTTGCCAGCGAGCGCTCGAGCCCACAGCTGCACGGTGCAACGCAGCAGAGGGTACAACCTGGAGCCCCTCATCCACTCATTTCCCCCCAGGCGCGAGAGGAGAACGGAAGGAATAATAATCATCACCTCATAGGTGCACTGACAACTCTGGAGACAGTTCCCATAGTGACACGCATGTCACTACAGTGACAACGGGAACAGTTCAGCGTGACAGGCTCCAATCTAGGTCCCCAGGATCTGTCAGTCAAAACCCAGCCGAGGCCCAAACAGGCAGCGAGAGCCCCGCAGAGCCTGTGTGCGTGCTGGTTCTCGGCAGAGGGTTCTCCCTGGGCACACCCAGGACAGCACAAGCCGGCTACACCAAGCCTGCAGCACCTACTTTTTCAGTGAGACACAGTAGATCGCAAGCTGTTCCACCGCTGCCTGCCCAACTCCCATCTCTCTGATCATCTCCTCCACTTCAGGGCGCTGGCTCTGAAGCAACAGCTCAATCCTGAAAAGAAAACAAACCAAAAAAACCCAAATGTACCCTCAGCTCACGAGTCACAAACAAAGCTTGGGAAAGAGACTGGAGCCCCGTTTGCCTCCAAGGAGCTGGTGCAACCTAAGCTCCCACTGTAGGTACTCTGGATGTCGGTGGGGGCGTAAGAAAGAGACAACTGCCCCACCACCCGCAGGGCTTTTTGCTATGTGGACAGACTAGAGAAGGGGCAGCTGTACGCACATACTGCACGTGGGGCCAACATCCCAGCTTTTGGGCTGGATAGCGCTGTGGCCAACTCTGTTGCTGTGCTCTGGACGTGCAAGGGCAGGTCTGGTAACGCAGCGGTTTCCGACCTTATGGGGTAAGAGGACCCAGCATGTGGAGGCGGGTGTTGCAGCAGGCACAGCAGCACCCTTCCCCTCCGAGAAGGGGAGAGGCAACGCAGCCCAGCCCGCAAGGCCTGGTATCTCACCGCTCCATGGTTCTCAGCTTGTTTCGCAGACGGCGGGCCTCTTCCTTTGAACTTCTGTTATCCTCCTGCTGCTGCTCCAGGAATTTCATCTGCTTCTGCAGAGAAGCAAGCGCATACAGACCGTTAGGAAGGCTCCAGGGATTGTTAGAGAAACATCCTGGCTTATGCGCACTGCGGGCAGCTGGGAGCATACATTGGCTCTTAATGCTATCACCACCTCAGCAGCCCAGGATTACGAAGAGTTTAGCTCCCTCCCCGCTGCACCCCTAGCTCTGCTCCCTGCAAGCGCAGCAGGGTCTCAGTGCTAATCGCAAGACGAGCCTGGTGTGGAAACTGCACTGTAGCCTCCTTTCTGCTGGGAGCGTTCGTGGGGCTGTGCAGTACCCTGTCCACAGCGACGATTTGTTTTTCAGAAGCAAGGGAGTCCACAGCAAGGAAACCTTGCTATTGCTTTCTCCTCCATGCACAGCTGATCCCTTTTGCTTTAGCCTCCCAATTCTCCTTGCCATTAGCTGCTTAAAGCATAAATAGGAATGCTGAGTGGGTTTCTCCTGGGAGATCTCAGCCAAACCAGACACCCACTCGGGCACTTCTCTCACCTGCCTGGAGAGGCTGCAAGCCTAGTGCAGCCATCCCCTCTCCATGCTCTCCGGTAGCAGGCAGCAGTAACGGAGAACCTCAGCTGAGCTGAAAAAGCACACATCTGCAGTGTGGCAGAGGACAGGGAAAAGCTGGCCTGAATTAGCACTGTTCCAGTGCCTCTGTGTTGTCTCGGTTTCTGTGTGCCTGGACACCTCACACAGCACCTTCAAAAGACTCTGGGCCTGGTTTCAGCACAGTGCTGACTCCAGGGAGAGGGCCGACCAAAGATCATCGCCTCATAAAAGCTCCCTGCCATGCAGAAGTGAAAGGATTTTATCCGCTTCCTACCACAGAAACCAAACAGCTGTGAAACTGCTGGGACTTTGTAGCGGGACAGCGTTGCAGGTTCATGTGTTGCTTTTGCTTAAGCAGAGCCCATCTTTGGCTCTTCCTAGCCAGAGCTCTCTACGCTTCAGATCCCCAAAGCAGTATTTTGTGGCAGGCTGGAGCAGAGTCCCTAGGCTCAGACAGCCTGAAACGGCAGCAAACTCTCACACAAAGGTTCAGCAGCAGCTGACAGTGCTAGCAGAAGACAAGAACGGTTCGCAGCCTGTGGGCTTGACCTGCGTCACAGCTAGTTAAGCCTGTATTTTTCACTGCAGAAGTTTAGTGCTTTAATCTTTAATGATGCAGTATAAGACAGTGCTTGGCATTCAGCTCGGAAACCCCGTACACCACAGAAGATACCTCCAGGTCCCTAATCCTTCTGCCCAGCCTAGCTTTCATTAAAAGGACTTAAGCACACACAGAGGGTTTTGCAACAGGCAAGATAACCACAGAGCCTCCTCCTCATGTGCCAAGGCAGGAAAGCCAAGCGCAGAGATGTTGAGTTGAGCAGCAAGCACCAGCTTCCACTGTCGCAGTTGTTTTTGCAGGAGTAGGGAGCATCAGAAGCACCCCACCACTGGTACACCTGGGATCCCAGGAGCATCTCTGGCATGGCACAGACCCAGGCTACCTTTACACCCAAGCAGATTGGATATAATCCCATGGTCAGCCAAAAAAAGTTGTGCTGCCTCACGGCAAGGCCGGTCTGGCATTAATTCCATACTATATCTCTCCTTCTGCCCTGTGACAGCACCCCAGTGCTAGTGTCAGGCAGACCTCCTGGATGGGTTCCTCTCAGGAGGAGCCCAGCTGCAGGTGGCATACAGCAAGACGACCCCGCAACCCATTTACAAGCTCTCCCTGGGCCACTTGGCCTTGGAGGTTGAGGAACATGATGCAGTTTAGGATATTGGGTCAGACCCATAGTCCAAGGGGCAGAGATCTTGGGAAGTGCAGTTGACCCCTACACTGCCTTTCAGCCTGCAGCTCACAACCCCACCTGCCTGAACCCCATCTTCTTGTGACAGGCGCGTCATCTTCACACGGTGGAGAATGCCCAGCCCACCGCCGAGGCAGAGTCGCTCTGCTCACTACAAGACATCCCAACAAACAGCTCCTGCTCTTACCCTCTTCCACTTGCTGTTTACGCACAGTACATGACTACACACTGAGTCACTGCACGCTGAAACACAACAGGAATATTTGATCCCTGGACTTCACACATTACTAACCTAACTGAAGGAAAGCCCTGGCAACAGAACACAGACAGGAGAGTTAGCTGGATGAAATTCCACTCAGCTGAAGCTTGCAACTCCCCCTCCATATATTTCAGTTTGATTTTTCCTCCAATCAAACTAAGAAACTAATTTTCCTTGAATCCCGCCTGGCCTAAACCCATTTCAGAAGAACATTCTACCGCAGGGAGCCAGTGTTTCGGCAATGGGGCGTTGGGGCCAGTTCCCACTCTGTTCATGCTGCTACCTTTATGATCAGCGCTACCACTTCATTAGCAAGGCTCAGCCAGCATCCCCCAGGCTGGGCTGGCGTCTCTCCCCCATCTCAGCCACCTCTGCCTTGAGCACGCAGCCACTTGTACTCAAACCACAGGCCCTGGCTTTTATGCCTCTGAATCACCCCCCAGGCTGGAGCGCACTCAGGACCTCCAGACCAGGGACACCACTTGCTTCGGGTTAATACACCCAACATGAAAAGCCAGTTACGCTGCCCTTCTGTCTTTCAGAGATCAAGGAGACAGGAGTCTGGAGGCACCAGATCCAAACTCCCACCAGCACAATCTCTTTACTAGCACGGCCTGCAGAGACCTTCAACAAAGCTAACACCAACTGCGCAATGGTTAGTGCCAAAGTCCTGCCAGGGATGGGAAAGGTACCTTGAGAGAGGAGCACAGCATCTCTGTCTCTCCCAGCACTTTCTGCAGCGACTCTATTGTGGCATTGCGCACATCCAGAGTGTCCCTCAGCCCATCCACAACAGCTTGGCATTCCCGCTTTTCTTTCTCTGAAAAGAAAAAAAAAAAAAGATAAAGAAAAAGATCATGACCCAGTAACCCAGACTTCAGCTGCCCCACAGCAGCAGGAGCACAACAAACAGACACTGCTTGCATTCTCAGGCTCCAGGCTGCTAGAAGTTGGCCATTCCTGTAGAGAGCCATTTCCCTAAGTGCTGTCTGCACCAGGGTCTGTAGCGAGCAATTGCTTCTCCCAGTGCCAGCAGGCTTCAAGATTTTCTTCACTGAAGATAACAAGTTCCCTTTAATAGCTTTCCAGTGCCAGCCCTGCTAGCATTAAGCTGATGCATCTTAACTCTTGCATGCTCTCAAAGCCAGGCTTGCACAAGGAAAACATTTCTCCTGAGTTACACCGAGCTCTCACAGAGCTGGAGAGCCGAACCCTGAGCTCAGACTCTCCACATGGAGTCTTACGTGCAGGGAAGCCCTCCGGGGGCCGGGGGGCGGCTGCGTACAGCGATCCATCACGCTGCTACGTCACCACGCTGCAGCAGCTACCTTCACCACGGCACCTACGTCGAAGGGCAAGAGGCAGGAAAGCAGAGCTCTGCTGGGCGCTGGGGACTTTGCAGGACATGCAACAGCTTGAGCAGATTCCCCAGAGCACTCACTTTTTGCAGGTCACAAAGCCTTTGAGCCCTGCTGTCCCTTTCCCAGGCAAGCAATCCAGGAACAAAGCACGTGCCTCTGACCACCAGAGAGAAGGTGGTGGAAAGCAACACCAGATTTCAATTTGTTTTGTCAAGACAAGGGAAGAACAGCTCACAAAGCAACAACCACCGTCAGGAGCTGACAGACCTAAGCAGGGAACCGCCAGCATCACTGGAAAGCTCGGATCAGCTGGGCTATGAGGGAAAGCAGCACGCCCTCCATCTAACCACACCGAGAGCCAGGTAAAGTCCTCAGATCAGCATCTTCTGTCTTTGCTAAAATCATCTGTGGCTCCAGCCTGACGATAGTGGAGAGCCAGTCAGTGCCTTTCCAAAAAGCTGTTTCTCCTTCCAAGCAATCCAGTTTCAAATTTGCCACCACATCCCATGGAAGCATGACCTGCAGTGCAGCTTCACTGCTTCATCAGACAGTAAAAGAGCCATGTGGGACTAGGGAAGAAGAAAGGAACATATCCCAGCAGAAGCATGCAGGTGGCTAGGGAAACACAGATTTCTTTCTGAGTAAAGCATTTTTTCTCCACTGATATGAATAACCCTTCCTCAGAGGCAGCACAGCCTGGAGATGCTCCCCTGGCATTTGCAGGGACTCCACATCCACCAGAAAAGTTAGGGCTTCCCCCTCCTCCGTTCCCAGTTGCCCAGAGGCAGATGGCAGGAGTCAAACCTCCCCATGCTGCAGGAATGAGTTTTCAGCTCATTCAGAGTGCCTCCCACAGCGCCTGCTGGGTCTGCTCGGAGCTCCGCACCTCTAGAGCCATTTGCAAGCTGATCAGAGACTGGCAATTACACAGCTCCTCTACAGCGCACAGCACAGAGCACATCTTTAAGTGAAGAATTTATACACAAGAACCACCAGAGAGCAGAGTGCCCACAGCAAAGGAGGCAGGAGGTGGGAAGGAGCTTCTCGTCTCCAATATGAACAGAGAATGGGACGGGGAATGTCAAATGCAACCTCTACTCACCAGAAGCCGAGAAGATGAGCAGGCCTTCGAGCAGTTTTTCTTGGATAACATCCTAGCAAGAATCCCAGCCACCTTCCCCAGAAGATCTGGCTCTCTACCAAGTCACTAAACTAAACCAAGCTGGCAAGAGAACAGGCCTCAGAATAGAGACACGCAGACCATCCAATTCTGCTCTCAGGCTAAGGACTGAATCCTCCATCTACTGGCTATTCATGTCTGTCTCGTGCATGCAGGGAAGGCAGAGGAAAGACGGCTCTCAGGGCGTGGGTGAGCCCCCAGCATTCTTTAGATTTTTTTCTCTTCCCTTCTGCTAGTGTGTCTTTGGATTTCTGTCACTCAGACTGACATTTTCCTTTCGCTGCTCATGACTCATGTTCTGATGACAGGCTGCCTACAGACGATGCTTAAAACCCATCGACAAGTCTCCAGGGCTTTTGCTTTTCCTGCCTCCCTCAAACATCCTCTAAAATTAAAGATGGGAAAATGGAAACGCACACACTGAACTCCGTCTGCTCTTCGCGCGACACATGTGGCACTGCAACAGCCAAACAAATCCAAAGCCCTCCCACTGCTGCTTTTGGGCACCACTTTTACCCCTGCATCTGTGAGAAGGAACTAGCCTTTGCCATACACAGCTGTGAGTTTCCCAGTGAGCAAACCAAGGGTTTTGCTTTCAGCAAGCCTGCTCCAGATATAGCTGTGCTGCACGGTTGTAGCTTGTGATTAGGAAGAGGGGAAAAAAATTGCATCTTTGTCTCTAAATTTTGCAGAGACCTCCCCAGTTACAGCAAAGCTGGGCCAGGCTGCGGACTCCGGCTCTGTCATACAAGCTCTGTACAGCTTTAGGTAGTCTCGCTTTGGGTAAATCTCTGAAGAAACTGCCCCAGCAAAACAGTTTGCAGCCTGCACCATGCCCTCGGCTTCAGAGAGGGGTGGGCTCTGCACAGGGGTTCCTCAGGCCTGGACAAAACATCTAGCACAGACAGAGCCCAGGACCCACGGACAGCAGGCTGCCGATCTCCCCAGGGCAGATGGAACTCACCTTTCATGGAGAGCTGAGCCTTCACCTTGTCCAGTTCATTCTGAAACACAACACAGAAAACTTGATTAGGAAACAGCCTGCAGTGGAGCTTTCCCCAGATCTTAAAAGGACCCGAGAGGTTTCTCGGCAGGACATTTGCACCGGCCAGGTGCTAAGAAGGGAACACGGTAACAGCAAGCACCAAGTTACACGCAAGTACTATCACAGAGAACGCAAAGAGCACCTCCAACTGGCATTCTTCAGGGGGAGAAGAGAAGATCCCAGTTTCATCTTAGCCTTGTCAACCTTGTGTTTCTCACACTGTCAGTCATCTTGTTTTAGCTGAATAATTTTGGAAAGCTCTCAGGGAAACACAGGAAATCAGACAGGAACAATTTTTATAACGTTTTACCTAAACAAGGCAATAAGGCAGGGATGTTGCCAGACTAACTGGATCGAGACTTGCTTTGAACTGAAGTGAACTTTAATCAGGTGCAGGTGGGAGACAGGAGGGCATGTCCAAACACCTGAAAAGGTAACCAAGCATACAATCAAAAGGCACCAGCTGGCATTCTGACAGATGCTAAAGTCACTGCGGTTCAGGATGCTGATAAGAGCGAACGGCTCAGTCAAATGGCCATAAACAGATCGCCAATAAACCAATCCATACCAAACTGAGGGTGTGTAACATCTCCTGGGTGCCACAAGGGTCTGGGGAAAGTCAAATGTTTCTAACGCTTTCGTTAAGGATCAGAAAGAGGGAGCAAATGCCCCATAGTTTAAATTATAGATAATGAAGGGATACGACTTAAGAACACTGGCAAATAGCCAAAGGAAATGTAGAGAGGTTACAAAGAGAGGCTATTTATATATAATATATATAATTTTTGAAAAAAAACAGCAGGAGAGAGAAATATATACAGGAAAGAGTCAACAGAAGATGACTTAAAAAGCTGTGTTAGAGAACTGCAGAGGAAAGCACATAACAAGTCAGGCAGGAACTGCAGTGGAATAAAACCACAATAAAATGCCAACAGTACTGAAGCAGAGGACACAAATCTGTGCAACCCAGAACGCTACATGCAAATCTGAGCTGAGAATAGCACTACCAGTGACCACGGATCTGACAGGACCAGAGCAAAGCTCTGCTAGTGATAATAAAGGCAGGAAAGAGAATAAGGGATGTAAAGCTCGGTAAGCAGAAGGGACTAAACGCAAAGCCTGGCAGAGCTGACTTGGATTTGCCCCTGGGGGGACAACAGCTGGAGGGCTGACATGGAATTAACTCTGCTGCAGGAACTATCCTGGAGTAGCTTCCTCAGAGTCCTTTTCAGGAACGATTACTGAGCTCACAAGATGTGCTAATTAGCACGATAGCAAAGAAATCCCAGGCTACTGCGGGCAGCTATGTAACATTACCTCATTCATCAACTTAATCTGAAATCCCTCATCCTCCACCACTGCTCCTAGAGGCTGCTCCCAGTTTTCACTCCTGTCATAGATGCTCTACTCTCTCTGCCAGTCTGAGTTGCAAGACCACATTTCCCTTCCCAAGATCAAATGAGTTTATTCTGACCACACGCAGACAGCTGTCCTCCCAGGTTTCTACCCTCCCCAGCAGGTTTACAGGCAGGAGTCCTCCTCCTCCTCCTCCTCTCACCAAGCCAAACAAGCCAAAATCTCCTAGCCTCCTTTGGAAGAAGGGCTCTCAGCTCCCCAGATCACAAGTGACTGGAAGTATCAGGTTCCAGATGAGCCTCACCACGGTGTTACACCCCAAAACTCTCACTTTGCCTGCTCTTGGAACAGTCACATGGAAACCGTTCTGATCACCGAGGACCATCTTTAACAGCAACACAGGGTAAACCAAGGCTCAGCACCCAGAAACGCTTGGACGTGTCGCAGTATTCAGCCTGTGGTTTGCAGCTACTCCAGTGAACCAAGTTCCCTCCGGCTTTTCGGTTGAAACTGATGCCTGGTGGTGGGAAGCAAAGCAGCCCCAGGGCTCCTTTGTCCGTAAACAACTCTGAGCAGAACTGAGAATGAAGAATAGCACCAAAGAATTATTAACCAGAAGATACTTTGGATAATTCTGCAGCAACAGGAAGATGTTTCAGATTATGAGGGAGCTCTTCTGATCACTTATAACCGGGTGCGTAAGACCAGTTCTCAGCAGAGCATCCCAAGCTTGTCTCCCCAAGACAATAAGCGGATCACAGCTATGCGCTCAGCTTTCCAGCACATTGAAGCACCCTCCCTTGCCCCAGTCCAACCTTTTCATGGCAGGAGGCCAAATGCTCATTTCAGGACATCTGCAGGCTGCACAGATACAGCTCCAGTTGATTACAGAGCCGAGTACCACTCTACGCCCAGGCTCTTGGAGGGACAAGCAGTGGATGGGAACAAACACTGTATTTGGGGGCTTTTTCAGGTGAAATCACTTCAGGCTGAGGAAGTCACTAATTATTTTCTCAGCTTCTAAAGAGTCTGAGGACAGTCCATCATGTGTCTGCTTTGCTGAACCTCTGCCCAGGCCAAAAGCAGATACCACATTACAGACAGAACTCCAGTCTAGGTGGACACTAAATCCCACCCATGATGGCCACCCGTGTTCTTAAGGTGCTCCATGTCCTCCAGAAACAAGGCAGCACACAACATACAACAGGCGACAAACCAGTGGCAGCCCAGCAGCAACCCAAACCCGTGCATGGGGCAGTAAATACCCATACAAACAGACTACACTGATCTACACAGAAAATATTTGGTTCTTTCCCGTTAGATAGTGACCTCAGTGCTCTCGCTAGGAAAGCTGCACACTTAGGGCTAGATGTTGCTCTGACGGGCACACAACAAGCTTTGTAGGAGCATGATGAGTTACCACCAAGCTTGTTGTGCAGGAGCGGCTCCAGAGTCCTGCCCTTGAGCAAGGGAGCAGTTCTTCAGCACAGCCTGCCTGGAGGGGAAGGCTGGGGGAACCCATCTTTGATCCTGTGGTGGGGGTGAGAGGGAACAGAAAGCTTTTCTAGGGCAATTTTCTCCAGTCAACCCATTTCTGAGTCACTCATCTATTTACACTTGCAAGAACAGACCTGAATATGTAGTAAAGACAATGTTTATTCGCTCCGAGCCATTGCTTTGCTTCTAGGGCACACGGCTTCAAGTGCCCAGAGATGCTTTTTCATTTCCCCAGCACGCATACTTTGGCCGTCAGTTTCTTTATTAGCGGTCTTCGAGAATGACAGTGCTACTGACATTATAGTCTGGCTGGCTTTATTTTAAAGCCATACGATATACATATAGCATTGTCATGGCAACTGCTAATTATGGTAATTGCTGCACATGCTGATTCTAAACACAAGAGGGTACAAGCATCCCATTATACCAAGGTCAACCAATTACTCTTTTTTGGAACACATAACTCCGAGACATAAGGAGCCATGCTTCATCCACACTAAACAAAGGAGGAGAACATGGAACAGCCACTCAGCATCCATCCTTTCTCGCCTCCAGCTCTCCGCCCCTAAGGGTAGCACTTGGAGAACATCACCCAGCACCCCAGCTCCAGCCAGGATCCGCCCCCAGGGACCCAGCCTCAGCGCTGGCCACCACTGCTGGTGCAGCTTCAGGCAGTCCCTTCCCTCATTTCTCTTGGGGAACCAAGACTTTATGACCACCTTGCCCCACTTCCTTACAGCCTGTGCAAACGAACCTACCTGCACAGAAGCGAGGAGGTGGCACTTCCTCCAACAGCCCCTCCTTTCCAGAGGGGTTAGCAGGGCTTGTGCACAACCGAGCCGCAGATACCAGCAGTGATTCATTGCATTTGGGATTTTCCTTCTCCTGCCTTTTGGAAAAGCTTTGTAGCTTCATCCCCAAGGTTTTGAGACCCAAGGGAGAAGCAGCAGTTGGATGTTTATTTGATGCTGCTTCAGGAAGTGTCCAGGTAAGGTGAGAAGCAGAAGGAAGAGCAGTGGAGTAGAGGAGGCTTCTTGAGTCACCACACAAGATTTGGTCGGGGGAACTCTAACCCACCACCACTCTTCCTTACAACAGAGCTGAGACTGGGCAAGGACCAAGAGGGAGAAGAGAGACAGGGAGGAGACACTGGTGTGCTTCAGGTCTGAAACTGAGCACAGCACAGCGAGCACCAGCTCAGGACACAGCTGTTGGCAGAGGATCGGCAGCCCAGGCCACGCTTCCAAGATGCTGAAGCATCACACAATGGAAGACCCCAATCAAATTACCTGCAAAGTCTCTGCATCTGGTGCCGTCTGTTCCTCCAGGGCAACATCAAAAAACAGCTTATTGATGATGTGTCTTTTGCTGACCTAAACACAGGAGACAGAAGAGGTTGATGGGCATGGATATGGAAGACAATCAGAGAGGGAGAAGGTATCATCTCGTCACAAGGCCGTGAAAGGCGAGTCAGATCATGTTCTCGACGCCATCAGCGACAATGCTCTGCTTTGGCTCATCAGCCCAGCAGCAGACCCCCCACTCAGTTTTGGGAGCGTGACTCCAGCCAAGATCCTGAGTCGCGGCAGAAAGATTCAAGCATTTCTGAATCAAGTCTGTTCTCTGGCAGCTAAGGCCCAAGCAGCTGACGCTGAGCTAACACGATGCCAAATCCTAAGACAGAAGTACGTGCTGCTTTCTGCAGGCAGAAGGTGCTGTAATTGAATTTGATAGCTCTCCACACCTCCCCCATGCAGTTACAGCTTTGTGTTTTAAGTATTATATACAGTCATGACACCAGCTAATTGCATAGTTACTGCTACATAAGATGTTATTTCGCGATAACTCCATGGTAACCCAGAGATGTAAGAGGCAGTGAAGAACAGAGGGAATCAACAAGTCAGGGAAGGAACAAGGGCCAAGACCTTGAGAGGAAGAAAGAAGCACGAACATAGAACAAGCCCAAGCTGCAGCTGGCTAAAAGCCTACATCTGAGCATGAGGCAACACCTCCTGCAGCCACTACAGCCATACTGGCGGCATCAAGGCTGGTGACACAAGGGACTTCAAAAAAGTTCAGGTCCTGATTAAGTCACTGGATCCCAAAGCCTTGGCTTCGCATCTCGGAAGCGGAGCACATCCTTCCTTCCCTCCCCAGCCTTTGCTTTTCTCAGGGAAGGGCCGAGTGCTGCAAAGCAAGGACGCAATTATAAGGACCACGTGCAACAAAACGGGCTGCTCACCTGACGGCAAGCAGCAAGGTACTCTAGAAATGCAACTCCGATGGCCTGATTAACCCCTTCCAGCCCCTTCTACCATCATGACAATACTTACTTGACCTAAATAAAAGCTGTGAAGACCCAGAGACCCTTCCTAGAGAAGCTACAATACAGACAGCAGCAGGGCACCCTCGGACCACCTCTTCTGATCAGAAGTGTGGCTGAGGGGAGTTCACCCTCTAAGCCTTTGGCGAGATATTTTTGGGAAGAGAAAGTTCTCTCTACTTGATACCATGAATGTTTTCCTTATGTCACCACAGACCCAGACCACAGCTCCTCAGTGCCATTTAGCAGAGCATAGAAAAAACAGAGGTGCCATAGAAAAACAGAGGTGTACAGAGGTGATGGTTTTACCTGGATTCGGCACTGCGGGCATGTCCGGCTCGGTGCTGTGTCAAACCACTGGGTGAGACTGAGAAAGGAAAAGAAAACATATGGTAAATCCTTAAAATCCAGGAGTGCTGCTCCCAGGGGCCACTCCCTAACTCACCAGGAGACAGCAGTATGCGACTCCTTTTTACAAACTAAAAACAGAAATGCAAACATTTAGTCCAGAGGTGCAGCTAACGGGAACGCCGTGTTCCAGCAGGCGCACTCTACCTTCGCCTCCGAGACAATTCCCAGCTGAATTTAGCGTGTGAGCTTATCTTTACCAGGGCAGAGTTTTTACAGAGCTCAGATCTCCCTGGGAGAAAGTCTTTGAACAACTGTAGCTTTGCAGGAGTGAACGGATCCACACGCAGAGCGGCACAAGAGCTACTATATCAGGATACGACAGCCAAGAGATCCCCAGTTTGGTCCGCTCCAAAGGGCGCCACTGACACCGAACATGTGTCTGCAGAGCAATGGAGACTGGGCTGGTGTCTGCTCCGTGATGATGAATGCAAACCTGTCAGGCTCCCCAGGAGAGCTACTAATGCATTTTGCAACCAAGCCATCACGTCACACTCGGAATGGTTTATTTTTGGAGCAGGATAACAGTCTGGAGCTGGCAGGTTACCTTTGGAAGGTCTCTTTCCCCCCATCAGTTGTTAGAGGAGAGTGAGCCTGAGCTGTGCCACTGGTTAAGAAGTGACCATCGCACCTGCGAGCGACCGTCCCTCTCCAAGTTAGTTAGCCAAGAAGAAAAGCAAACACCCGCTCCCTCCCCGCACGCAGAATTTATTTCCTCAGAAGAACCATTTCCTTCCAACACAAACACTTGCAAAACAGTTCCAGCAGAAGCATGAAATTGCCTGTGAAGCTTCACTCATAATCTAACACCGCTCCTTCCAGATAAACACCCTGTGTAGGAGCAATCTGCTGGCGTCGGCCCTCCCAGAGAAGGAAGGCCACAGGCAGAGGAGTGACAACACAGCCGAGGCTCCTGCGGCAGCTTCATGAGCTCCTCTAAATCCCTGCAAAGCGGAATCGCTGCTGCTACGGCTGTCAAAGCTGCCAGGGCCTCCACCGGTCAGAGGGAGGAGGCAGCGCCGTCTGCAACCGAACCCGGGCGGGGGGGAGCAGTGGGTCACAGCCGGTACCAGACGCGCAGCGAACACCCAAAGGCCCCTCAGACGGGAGGGGAGGGGAGCAGCCCCGGCCGGATCTCCGGGGGAAAGGGGCAGCCGGGCGGGACGGCTGCGGCCGCCGACCACGGGCTCGCCCCGGCTGAGGGAACCCACAGCCCTACGGGGGCGGCTGCCGGACCCGGCCGGAGCCCCCCCCCGCCCCGCGGTGGGCAGGCCGCTCACCAGGCGCGGTGGAAGGTGTGCCCGCAGGGCACGGCCGCCACGTCCCGCTCGTTGTCGAAGAAGTCGGAGCAGATGGTGCAGTGGGCCCGGATGGGCATGGCGGGGGCTGCGCGCCGGCGGGGACGCGGCCCCGGCACCGGAACAGCCGCGCGCCCCTGAGCGATTCAAATCCGGCCGCGCGCCCGCCGCTTCCGGCCCGGCACGGAAGTGACCTCACGGGGCGAGCGCGGGCCCCGCGCCCCCGCCCTGCGGCCCAGGGGCGGGGGCGTGGCCTGAGAGGGGGCGTGGCCTTGGGACGGGGCCGCGCCTCCGGGTCTGCCCGCCCGCCGCGGCCGTGTATCCTGAAGCCTAACGATGGCGACCGGGCGAGCCGAGCTCCTTCCCGGCGGGTGGCCGGGACGAGCGGCCGCAGGGCCCCGCTGCCCGTACTGCGTGGGCAGTACTGCCCCTTCCAGCCTGCCCTGGCCACCCCACCTCACTCAGCCCTGGTGGGAACCAGGACGGGTGCTGCCCGCACACGAGGCAGCCCGCCGGCACCCCGGCCCCCACAGAGAGACAGGGCAGGCGGCACTGGTGCTGTCTCAGTTTGTCCTCAGCGGGGTCTTTATTGGCCAGAGATACAGCGTAGGGGGGCATGGGGGGCACGCGGGGCGCCGGCGGCAGCCGCAGGCAGAGCCGGCCCTGCAGGCATGCAGCTGCGAGGGAGTGAAGCGGGGACCGGGGAAGCACGGGGGGGCCGTGGGGGGGGGGGCCATTTGGGATCCTCCAGACACAACGCGTGGGGGGCCGTGTGACTGCCCCCGGGCGGGGGGACCCCATGCTCCCTGCAATGTGCCCCCCCCCCCCACCCAGGGCCCTGGGTCGGAGAGGGGGTGCCCGGTGCTCTGCCCCGCTCCGTCCAGCCGGCCCCCACCTGCGGTCCCACACATGCATGCCTGTCCCGGGGGGCCCTGCGTGATACCCCCCCCGCCTCAAACCCGCGGGGCGTGCAGCCGGGGGGGGCTGCCCCGTATCTCTGGGCATCCCCGGGGGGGGAACGGCAGCGGGGGACAGACTGAGAGAGCATGGGGGGGGGACAGACCAACCGGCAAAGCCACCAAGGGGGCCGGGAGGGACCTGGGAGGGGGGGGCCGGGGAGGACAGGCTCCATGCAGGGCTCTGCCCCGCGGCCGGCTCTCCGTCGGGGCACGTAGAAAAGGGGGCGCAGGCAGGGGCGCGGGGGGGGACCATGCCGGGGGCTATGTACAGAGGGGGGGGGGGCACGGGGGCCACCGCCGCTCAGCCGGTCTGCTCGCTGGGGGCCTCAGTGGTGGCAGCGGCGGCGGTGGCAGCCCCGTCCCCATTACACGTGGCAGCGGGCGGCGTGGCGGGGTCCGAGGGCTGCGCGGTGGCAGGCGGCGTGCCGGGGGCCGCGGGGGCTGCAGTGTCCGTGGCGGCGGCGGCGGTGGTGGCAGTGGCAGCGGTGGTGGCAGCAGTGGTGGCAGCGGTGGTGGCAGCGCTGGTGGCCGGCGCCGGGGCCGTCTCTGTCTGCTCAGGTGCCCGCAGGCGTTTCATGAGCGTGGTCACTCGCACGGCTTTCTGCAGGGGGACAGGGGGGACACCGTGGGACGTGGGGGCTCCCCTGCCCCCAGGCCCCTCACCGGGGCGTCGGGTCCCCCACCGGGGATGCCTGCTGGGGACCGGCGGGGTTGCAGGGGCCCACAAGGCTGACAGCCCCGCGATGGGGTGGGGGGAACTTGGCTGAGAGGGGAAACTGAGGCACGGGGTGCCCCCACCCACCTTCCACTTGGCCCGGGCAAAGTTCTTCTCGATCTGGGCGCAGACACCATCCTTGATGTTCTTGTCGGAGGCAGCGTTGCCTGAGATCCTGGGGAGGCGGGGAGGGGTGAGCGGCCCCCGCAGGCCCCCCCAGCCTCCCGCCCGCCACCACCGCCCCTCACCATTCGTGGGAGATGGCCTCCTCCGCCGTGATCCGCTGGTCCTGCTCCACCTCCATCAGGCGCGTCACCAGCTCCTTGGCTGGGGGCACGGGGGGGGGATGTCAGTGCCGGGGGGGGGGGTAAACAACATGGGACCCCGTGTTCCCCCCCACCAGTATGGGGCTCACCCGCCTGCGAGATGTCGTCCCAGTATGGCGGGTCGAACTCGTAGTCCCCGGCCAGGATTTTGCGAAAGAGGTTCTTGTCATGGTTCTCGTAGTCATCCTCGTCCGCCTCCTCGTAAAAGGGGGGGTTCCCCGAGAGGCTGGGGGACAGGGCAGGGGGCTCAGCCCGATCCACAGCCCCCGGCCCCCCGCTGCCGCCCCGGCCCTCGCCCCGCACTCACAGGATGTACATGATGACGCCGATGGCCCAGCAGTCCACCGGCCGCCCATACCGCTGCCGCCCCACCACCTCCGGAGCTGCGAGGGACAGGAGAGCAGTCCTGCACCAGGGTCCCCAACCCCCCAGCCCCTCACCCCCAGGGTGATGGGGAGCAGGCAGGACCACTGAGAGCACCTAGGATCAGCCCTGGGGTGATGGGAAGCAGGAGGGACCCGCTGGGAGCACCCATGATCAGCCCCGGGGTGATGGGGAGCAGGAGGAACCCACCAGGAGCACCCACGATCAGACCTAGGGTGATGGGGAGCAGGGGGTGATGGGGAGCAGGAGAGACCCACCGGGAGCACCCAGGATGAGCCCCGGGGTGATGGGGTGCAGGAGGGGCCCACCGGGAGCACCCAGGATGAGCCTCGGGGTGATGGGGTACAGGAGGTACCCACCGGGAGCACCCAGGATGAGCCCCGGGGTGATGGGGTGCATGAGGGACCCACCGGGAGCACCCAGGATGAGCCCCGGGGTGATGGGGTGCATGAGGGACCCACCGGGAGCACCCAGGATGAGCCTCGGGGTGATGGGGTGCAGGAGGGGCCCACCGGGAGCACCCAGGATGAGCCCCGGGGTGATGGGGAGTGGGAGGGGACTGCCAGGAGCACCCATGACCATCAGGAAGGACCCAATGGGACCTCTCAGGACCGGTCCCCAGGGTGACGAGGAGCAGCAGGGACCTGCTGGGACCCCAGCAGCGCTGCCCACCCCTGCGCGCCCGCCCGGCTGGCTCTCACCCACCCAGGTACTCGGGGGTGCCGCAGGGCTCCTTGATGAGCCCGTTCTCCAGCTTGGCCAGGTGGAAGTCGCTGATGACAATCTTGGAGTTCTTCAGGCGGTTATAGTACACCAGGTTCTCCAGCTGCCGGCACAGGGGTTGTGAGTGCCGGGGCAGGGGGCACGCCAGCACCCATGGGTGCTCCCACCCCACCACCACCCACCTTGAGGTTCCTGTGGACGATCTTGAGCGAGTGCAGGTAGGCGACGGCCTCCAGCACCTGCCGGATGACGTTGCTGGTGTCCCTCTCCGAGTAGTAGCCTTGGTCCAGGATCCAGTCGAAGACCTCCCGGCCGGTGGCCCTGCCGACAGCAGCTCTGCGGAGATGCCCCCCGGCGGGGGCACCCCCAACCAGCCCCCCCAAACCCCCCAAACTTACAGCTCCAGGAAGATGAAATACTCCTTGCGGGTGATGTAGACGTCCACCAGCTGCAGGATGTTGGGGTGCTTCACCCTACAGAGAGACGGGGGCATGGGTGGGGGTCCCCGCTTCGCCCGGCAGCGTGGGAGCCACCCCCCTCCCATCCCCGGCACTCACATTTTGAGGATGATGATCTCGTTTTTGGCCGCCTTCCGCACTTTCCGCCCGTCCCGTTTCAGAAACTTCTTGCAGGTGTACAGCTTCCCCGTCGTCTTCTCCTTGGCACGGAAGATTTCACAGAACTCCTCCCTGCAAGGGTGCCCGCAGCCGTCACCCCCCCAGCTCAGGGTGCTCAGGTGGTCCCTGGGCCCACCAGCATCTCCCCCGCCCCGAGTCGCAGCGGCGAGGGGAGATGCCACAGGGGTAGAAGGAAACTGCAGCTAAAAACCTCTCCAGAGCAGAGGGAGGGAAGAAAAAAAACCACAAAACAGCAGTAAGAAGGAATTGACATGGAAGAAGCAAATTAATAGGGAAGGGGGAAAATTTGCTGATTTAAAAAGCCCCCTCCCCACGGCAGCTGGGGTGGGACCCGCTGCGAAGCCGCCCGTGCCGAGGCAGAACCGCAGCACGCCCCGACATTAATGTCAGCGCCGCGGTCGGGAAGAAAGAAGGGGAGATGCGCCGGTTGCCCGGGGATGCTGCAATATTTCTGTTCTATTATTAATGGTGTTCGAGCCCATCGGCCGGGCAGGAGCCGCGGGGGAGCCCACGGGGGGGGCACTCGGCACAGCTTCGGCAAAGCCTTTGGCTCTCCAACACCCCCCCCCCCCCCCCCCCACCGCCGGCTGTGCCAAAATCCTCGTGGTCGTCACCCCGGGTGCAGGGGAACCGGGACACACGGGCTTTGGGACAGGCTGCTCAGACGATGGAGCGAAGCTCTGAGAGCACCCAAAAAAGGTCCCCACCACCACCCAGTGTCACCCTGCTGGGTGCGCCCCGCTGCTGAGCGGTCCCGGGGTTTCGGAGGCTGACGGACAAAATTCCGGCACGTGTTTTTGGGTGATAAACCCTCTCAATGGGTAGCCGGGTCTGAGGGCTTCATTTCACCGAGCGCTTCCTAACGGGTCCCCCCAGCACGGCAATAAAAGTTGGGGGAAAGCAGCAGCGCTCTGCTCCCGCCCCTTCCTACCCCCCCCCCCAAATGACATCTGCCCTTTCCTTTGCCGGAGCAGAGCTCTCCTGTTTCCCAGAGCGCTTGGGGGAGCCGGGATTGTGCGGAATTGCTGCAGTCCCCGCAGATCTTTGAGGGGAGGAGGGAGGGATACAGGGAGCTGCCCGGCTGCAGCGGGGAGACCTCGCTGCCCTCCTTGGAGCCGGAGCTGAATACCCTCATGCACCCACCAGCCAGAGGGACTAATTTGAGGACAGCCACCCCAAAATGCGCCCTGCCCACCCCAGCCAGGGACCAGCACCCCAAAAGCCCCAGTGGGCAGCATTGTGCCGCTGCTCAGCCCCGGGGCACGCAGGCGGTTGGGGGTCCCCGGGGCGCCCCTGGGGCCGGGGAGGGACCAACTCACGTTTTGATGACCTGGCCCAGGTCATATCTGTCGGTCACCTCGGACGGCTGGTTATAATCTTTCTTGTCTCCCAGCGTCACGCAGCCAAACGGCATCGCAGGGCCCGGTGCTGGCAGGGTAGGGAGAGGCGGTGAGCGCCCCGGCACCGCCAGACCCCCCGCAGCTGCAAAAAGTCGTTCCCCCCCACTCCCCGAGCCGTGCTAATTAATGTAAAACCTGACAAAGCGCAGTGGCTGCTCCTGCTCCCCGGCTGCCACAAGCCGCCACGTACCCAGCCCCACCGATGTGCGTCCATCCCCGTGGTGTCCAGCCGCTCCGCCTGGGCTCAGGCTGCCGGCGCGGCCGCAAGCCGGCTCCTCCAGCCCTCGTTTGCGGCTCATTAATGATTTATTAAATAGCCAGGGCTAGCGCAGAGCCCAGAGCACCCGCGGGGGAGGCAAGCGGAGGTGGATGGACCCTTTCCCCTTTCTCAGCCTGGTTTTGCCCCATGGTGACACTTCTGTAGCCGCGGCATGGTTGCACACCACCACACGTGCAGCGAGTTACACCAGTCTCAGCTCCACGTCCCTTACCAGCCCCGGCGGCCCCACTGCAGCACCGGGCAGGTGGGCACTGCAGTTCGGCAGTGCCGACCCTCCTGGCACCGGCACCGGGCAGGACACCGACCCCGGCACGCGCTGGCTCCTCCGGGCCGTTACGAAGGGTGTTTTGCCCCGTGCTTTCCTGCCAGGAACCCTTCGAATCCAGACCCTGCTCGCGAGCTTCCCGGCAACAACTTGGTCCCATAAAGTGATTTTTTTGCCTTTTCCCACCCCATTACCGGGAGGAAGTTTCAGCTGACGTTATTTTCCGATGGCTCAGAAGGAAACAGGGCTCCCCGCGCCCCCTCAGCCCTCTTGGATGGGCCCAAGCGGGACCCCGTGACGGGATGCTGGCACGACGCTGGAGGCACCCATGGTCCAGTGCTAAAGCTCCCGAAACACCGCGCTGCGATATGCCGGCCTCGCTGTGCCATGCCGGCAGCACCCGGGGCCCGGCGGCGGCGAGGGCCGCGGGCAGGATGGCAGTGCGGGATGCGGGAGCCGGCATCGCGGGTACCCAAGCGCCGAGCCTGTTGCTATGGCAATGGGAGCTGGAGATGCAGAAAGCGGCACATCCTTCGGAGGGGGCAGGGACGGGCAGCACCCGGCAGCACCCGACCCACCTGCGGGTGCACGGCCTCGTCTCTGCCACGCGGGCCCCAGGAGGAGGTGGTCCTGCCCGCAGCACCCAGGGCATGCGCCTAAGCGCTCTCTGGGGTGACTGACCCCAAATCTGGGTGGGACATGGGTGCGGCGAGCTGGGGAACGGGGGTGATGCTCCTTCCTGCCTCCATCCCTTGGGGCTGACCTGCCTTCGTGCCTGCCTGAGCGATGCCCGCAGGATGGCTGCTCCCACCTCACACGGCAGCCGGGCACCCTCCTGCCAGGAAAGCCCGTTCCAGGCAAGAGCACCCGTCCCCGTCCCGTTTAGGGTGCACCCACTCCCAAAAGAACAGGGCACCCCTGGGCACGCTTCTCCACACCACAGACTGGGTGAGGCTTTCCAGCCCACTCTTGGCTCATACCAACAGCCTCCCCGGCAAACGTGCCCTGCCTGGCACCTCCGTGTCCCCGTGCCACACGACGCTGGCTCTACCGTGCCTGGCCGAGGGGTCCGAGGGCTGTCCTGGCAGCGGGCTGGGTGTCGCAGGGGTGACGGCAGGGGCAGGGCTGGCCTGCGGGCAGGCGGGAAGGCTGCCAGCGCCGGCGGCGTGATGCCAGGATTAGCCGGGAAAGGGACCCGGGCGGGATGATATATCGGGATTTTATTGCTGTCTCCGCGAGCGCTCAGCTAATCTGCGCTCATAAAATTAGTTCCCGTTGGTTTAACGGGGACCCATCCTGCCGGGGCTGAGCTCCGGCACCATCCCCTGCCCCAGGCTGGCTTGGGGGGGGCTCAGCACAGCCGGGGCACCCCACAAGGGAGGCTGGCACCCAGCCCCACATCGCGACTGCCACCTGCGCCCCACAGGTGAGAGCACCCCCACTGTGGCAGGGGCACCCAGGCAATGGGGCGGGCAAAGGGGTGAGTCCTCCCTCCCTGGGGGTGCTGGGGGGGTGGGGAGCCTGGCTGCTGCGCTGACACCCGCACACAGCCAGTTCCCCCCCCCCCAAAAGCGTTTAATTTGGGAGCAGAAGCAACAGCGGGTGTAAGACAATAGCGGGGAAGTGGGTGGCTGGGTGCGGACGGCACGGAGGGATGACGCAGCCACGCAGCCCTCACCAGTGGGGCCCCCCAGCCCCCCAAAGCCCCAGCTCTGCCCCACGGCGTGGGGTGCCACCGGCCGCTGCTCCATCTCTGGCCCCGCTTCCACCTGCAGCCGCCCCGGACGTGTCCGTGGGGGCGGCGGGGTGGGGTGGGGGGGCTCCTCTGCCATCCTGCCCCCCAACATCCCAGGGGAAGGATGTGTGGGGAGAAGGCAGAAAACGCAGCCGGGCCGAGAGGGACGGAAATATTGCTAGTGCAGGCAGCGGGCAGGCAGCAGGCAGGCAGCGGGGAGGCGGAGGGGCTGCGCCAGCCCCGCGCTGCCCGCAGGAGTGGCCCGGGTTGGGGGAAACCCACCGCCCGGCGGGGGCCGGAGCGGAGCCCACCGCCCCCCAGCCCCGGGGGGATCGGGGGGGGCGCAGCCCGGGCCGCGCACCGCAGGGGAGGTCCCGGCCGTGGCCGGCTCGAAGCGATGCGGCAGCGGGAAGGGAGCGGGCTGCGGGAGAGAGGGGCAGGGGGTCCGCGAGGGGATGCTCGGCGGTGGGGTAGCGGGGGTCCCCGGCGGCACCCCCCGCCACGGGGCCGGCCCGGCCCGCCGGCTCCCCGTTGGACGCGGGGGCAGCACCGGGGCAGGAGCGGCCCGGGAAGGGGGGGGGGGGGGGAAGGAAGGCAGGGGAAGGGGGGGAAGCGGAGCTCCGGCATCTCGCCGTGCCCGCGGCGCCCGTCGGGGCGGGGGGTCTGCGGGACGCGCGGTGCCGGCGGGGGCGGTGCGGCAGCGGGCAGCCGTCGGGGCGGACACACACCCGGGGCACGGCCCCGCCGGGACGTCCCGGGTCTACCGGGGAGGGGTGGGGGTGGGGGGGGGACAGAGTTGGAGGGGCAGCCCCGGGTCAACAAGTACCAGATCCCAGCAACGCCCCCACCCCGGGCCCGGCCCCCCCCGCCCGCCCTTCGCCCCCGGCTCGGCTCGGCTCGGCTCGGGGCTGTCCCGGCGCGGCGCCGCGCTCACCTGCACGTCTCTCCGACCGCAAAGGGGGGCCGCGGCCCGGGGCCACCGCTCGGGGGGGGGCCGTGCGCCCCTCCCTCCCTCCCTCCCTTCCGTGCGGGGCCGGTGCGGAGCCGAGCCGTGCCGAGCAGAGCCGTCGGTCCGTCGCGGCGCGGCCCCCCGCGCCCGGCGCGGCAAGTTCGGGGAAGGGGAGGGGGGGGGGGGGGGGGGGAGGAGGAGGAGGAGGAGGAGGGGGGAGGGGGGCGGGGCGGCGGGGCCACGCCCCTCCCGAGGCGCCCCGCCCCGCCCCGCCCCTGACGTCACCGCCGAACTTCGCGCCCCGCCCGTCGGGCGCGGGAGATGCGGCCCGCGGGGATGGGTCACGCGTGGCGCTGCGGCGCGCACCGGCAGCGCGGCCCCACACGGGGGCCGTGTTCCCCGGGGCGGCCCCCCGACACGTGGGGAGGGCGGCGGCAAAGTCACCAAAACCGGGCTGGGGCGCTGCCGCACCTCGGGGACAGAGCGACCCCACGGGACCCCACGCCATCGCCCACGCGGCAGCAGCTCGGGGGGGGGCGTGTAAATACCTGCCACCCCCGCGGCTTGCTCCGTCCTAGCTGCTGCCCAGCTGGGTGAGCCGGAGCTGCCTGCCGACGTCCCCCGAGCCTGTCCCCACTGTCCCCAGACAAGCTCCTCGCCCCAGGGGTGGCTACCCAAAGGGACGCTGTGCCCCACGGGCCGCCTCCCGACGAGCCCCGAGAGCCAGGGCAGCCCGGTGTCACAGCAGGGTTTACTGAGGTGGTGGGGACCAATGCGAGACGCAGTGCACCAGGGTGAGCCGTGGTCCCCTGGGCTCTACCGTGGCCACCGGCCCTGGATGGGACGGGACAGGAGGGGATGGGATGGGACGGGATCAATGAGATGGCGTGGGATGGGGTGGATGGGATGAGATGGGACAGGAGCAGGTTATCAGCGTTGCTGAATGTGGGCTCAGCGTCACAGGTACCTGTCCCCCGAGGGCACTAAGTGGTGCCATGGAAAGGCGGACAGGCACGTGGTCTTCCCTCTGCACCATGATCCTGTGGGGACCAGGCAACTTCCCTCCTCCTTCCCCCAGCAGTGGGGCCAAAGGCCCCGCTTGCTCCCCCACATGCAGGGGTTGTCTGTGCCCCACGGCCCAGGCCCAGGGGCAAGAAATCAGCCACCCCGATGCCCTTAACTCTGCCCACAGCCCAGGCTTGGTGCCCAGCACAGCCCCGGGGGCGCAGCGGGGCCCCCAGCCCCCGGAGCACCTCGCTGCTCACAAAATTCAGCCGTTTGTGCAGAGCCTGCTGAACGGCTGCGTGCTGCGGGCTGGCATTTGCGGCCCATATGGTGCTGCTTCCGAGCTGCATCCCCCTTCCCGTCCCCTCCCACCCCTGCACCCGCCAAAACCCAGCTCCCCAAAACCACCCGGCCCGCACCGTCCTGAGCTGCCGCGGGGATGTGACCGTCCTTTTCGGGGACCCACAGCCCTGTGAGCGCAGGTCAGACGGAGCATCCCAGCCACGCACAGGGGGACACCGTGGTCCTGTCCCCAAAGCCAGCATCTCCCCTTTGTGCACAAGGAGACTGTCCAGCACCCCAAGGCAGAGGCAGCCCGGGGCACCCCTTGCACCCATCTCCTGTGCGGCACCGAGCCCCATGAGCCCAGAGCCCACTGCCACCCGCGCTGGGTAATTAACGGCGCGTGAGAGCAGGGGAATTAGCAGGGCACTGTAGTTTGAGCTTCTAATCAAGAGTTTAATCATACCGGCTGGCAGCAGCGCGGCGCAGTTATTAATCTCTGCACCTCGCGGGAACCTGGAGCGTAACTCACAATTACCCGGCAGGCGCCCGGCGTGGCTCAGGGCTGCCCGGCGGCGGCTCCTGGCACAAGGGATGATCCGGTGTTCCCCCAGCACCCTTCAGCCCGGACCGTGCCCATCGCCTCCCGACGCCAGCCTCCTGCCCGTGGCAGAGCAGCCCCAGGCTTCTGTCACTGCCCACCCGCTCCTCTCCCAGCCCCAGCTCTGCCTGGGCTCCTGGACCACCCCACGTCCCATTTTGGGGTCATCGGCTCTGCTGAGCTCAACGATGTTTGCCCCTGCTGTGCCCTGCCCCACTGCCCCGCTCACCCACGGCCCCGTGCGCCCACCACCCCGTGCGCCCACTGCCTCCTGCACCCACCACCCACTGCCCCGCGCTGAGCCCAGAGCCGTGTGCGGGGTGACGTGGCCCATCTGGAGTGACATTTCCAGCAGAGACCGAGCCCGGGCTGCCCGAGGTGGGGCTGCCAGGGGTGGGGATGCCTGGCTGTACCCCTCTGCCTTGGGAGGGGGGACATGGGGTGGGGGACACCCGGCTGTACCCCTCTGCCCCACCTGGGATGGAGGGGGAGTGGGGCCAGCCCGGCCTGGCGTCTCGGTGCCGGGGGACACGCGATGGGGTGCAGTGGGGTGCAGCGGGAGGGGGTGGGGATGGGGATGGGGGGTGCAGCGTGTCCGTGACTCAAGCGCCACGCGGCACCGCATCCCTGCGTGCTCGCCATCGCCATGGCAACCGCCAGGCAATCAGCGATAATTGCGTGCGTCGGCCCGGCAACGGGGCCAAATAAACCCCATCCCTCCTTTCGGGGGGCTGGCGGGGGGGGGGGGCAGGGGAGAGAAGAAAAAAGGGGGTGCAGGCTCCTGTCGCCACTCCATCCCTTTATTGGGATCAGCAGCAGCGGGGGTGCACGGCAGCGGTGCCACCCTCCCCGTAGGCGTCCCACGGCACCCATGCAACCTGGAAGGCGTCGAGGGAGGTGGCTAGCCAGCCACCCAGCCAGGTGGCCGCGTGGCGGCGGGGGCAGCCTCAGGGGGGACCCCCAGCTCGGTGGCCAGGTGCTGAGGGAAGCCACGCAGCAGCACGGTGCCCCCACCAGCAGCAGACAGACCCCACAGGCCCCCAGCATTGCCAGCAGGCCGAGGCCCTTGAAGAGCATCTCGGCCACCTTCTCCCGGGTGGTGGCAGGGGAGTGGGGCATCCGTGGCCATCACCGCCACCTCCTCAGGGCAGACACCCAGCTCCCGGTAGAGGTTGCGATGCCACAGCTCCTCCAGCCCGTCCCAGTTGGTGACCACGCTGTGGGTGAGGACGGGGCCACCCTCCGCCTGGCTGGGCACCACCGACCGCGGCTGCTCGTCCCCGAGCAGCCCACTCCTGGTGTGGCATGTCCCCGTGTCAACGACAATGGTGCACAAAGCCTTGTACCTCTCCACCGGCTTGGCCCCCATCTCGCCCAGGGCTGGCTCTGGTCCCCATAGCCCTGCCGGGGAGGGGGGGCTGAGTCGCATAACGACTGCCTGTGTCGCAGCGATGGCATCACCCATGGCGGGGGGATTTGGTTCCCCTTCCCACTGGAAGACCTTTGGGGGTTCCCCCGAGGCTCCTGTGGCCGTAGGGACCAGGGCACGGGGAGGCTGGTCAGGGCGAGGAGTTTCACGTGCAAATGGAGTGGGGCTCCTCGCCAGGAGAGGACTGGCCCTGGGGAGGGGACTGGCACCAGGGCCGGGATGCGGCTGGCACTGGTCCCGAGTGGGTGCTGCGATGGGCCGGACCTCACCAGCTGAGGGCACGTGCTGTCTCGGGGGCAGAAAAAGGAGAAAAAGATGTTCCTTACAGGCTGGAAGGCTTCGGGCTAAAAAAAAAGCTCCCTGCGGGCCAGTAAAGCTGCTTGGGGGGCAGCAGAGCTCCCCAAGGACCACCAAAACTCCCCAGGGGCCACCAAAGATCCCCGGGGGCCAGCAGAGCTGCTTGGGGCCCAGCAGAAATCCCCAGGGACCACCAAAACGCCTCAGGGGCCAGCAGAGCTGCTCGGGGGCCAGCAGAGCTCCCCAAGGACCACCAAAACTCCCCAGGGGCCAGCAGAGCTCCCCAGATGGGTGCAGGGGTGCCGTGGGCAGTGCGGGTGCCCCCAGATAGGAGTGCCAGCGCCAGGTGGGGAGGACGGGGGTCCCCAGGCTGGTTGCTGGGGACGGGCAGCGGGCGCCGGGGTGCGGGCAGCCCCCCGCTCTGCCACTTGCAGGCATCATTAGCAAAACTTGCCGGTTTCTAAAAATGGCGCCGCGGTGCCGCGGCGGCCGCTCTTCACGCCCGCTCCCCAGCGCGCCGGCAGCCGCTAAAAACAGCTCGGCACTGCCTGCTGCCTCCTGCCACCTCTCGCCGGCCCAGCTGACGCCGGAGACCACCGCTCCACTCAAACACAGATCTGGCACAATTTTGCCCGTCTCAAACCCAGCGTTCCCCCTGCCGGCTGCCCGGTGGGCCATGGTGGAGGGAAAAGGGGGTCAGGCTTCCCACCTGGCCGGCACCCGCTGTCTTCACCCGGCCTTTGCACCTGCTTTGCCATGAGGAGCCCAAAACCACCGCCGGCGCGAGGCGCCACTGCGGTGGCACCGGCAAATGCCATCGCAGCGTGTCCCTGGGCGCTGCCGGCAGCGGGACCGTGCCCGGCTCTGCCTGTGTGCCCGCAGCCCCGCGCGCGGCGACTCATGTTTTATAGATGGCTCCGATTTTAATAATTAATCCCTGCTAACGACAGCACTTTCCCCAAATAAAACATTTAAAGTGCTGCGTGTGCAAGGCGCGCTGCCGGGGTGGGACGCGGGCTGCTGTGCCGCAGCCGTGACGGGGTGGGCATGGCACGACGTGGCATGGCACGGCGTGGCCGCACGTGCCCACAGCTCAACCGGGTGCTGCTCCGCCAACCGTGCCCGGCCATGCGGCCACCTCGGGGTGCCACTTACCCAGTGCCCAACCCTTGGGTGCCCACCGCCAGGCAGCACCTCTGGGTGCTGGGGGTAGGGGTGCTGGGTGCCATGCGCGATGCCACCCTGTGAAGTCCCCCTGCCCATCCCCTTGTGCCATGGCAGCGTGCCCGGCACTGGCACCCATCCCGGCCGGCAGCGGCGGGCAGGGGCAGGCAGGGGTGGGCACTTGCCAGCCCGTGGTATTAAAGGCCGGGCGCTCGCTCCTCTCCTCGCCTCCCGCAGCGTAATTAGGGCAGGATAAATGTGTATTAGCATGAAATCTGTCATCTCCGCAAGCACATTTGCAAGGCGGGGGGAGCAGCCCAAGGCAGGGGCCATCCTCATGCACGTCACTGTAACTGCATGAGCCTCGTCAGCTAACGAGCGGTTCCCTGTGCCGCCCCGCCGCGGGGCACTGACAGCCCCCCTGCTCGGGCGGGTTGCCCCCGGGGCTGCCCCCTGCGTGGCGGGACGGTGGGTCTGGCACCCATCTCCCACCCAACGGTGGCCCTGGGCACCCGCCCTGCCCCACGCTGAGGAGGGCAACACCCAAGGTGCCTGTCCGTCCGTCCATCCATCCATCCATCCATCCGTCCATCCATCCATCCATCCCTGCATCCTGGCTGCGGGCGGTACCCCAGCCGGCCG
The DNA here is from genome assembly GCA_017639485.1 of Pluvialis apricaria. Lineage (NCBI taxonomy): Eukaryota > Metazoa > Chordata > Aves > Charadriiformes > Charadriidae > Pluvialis > Pluvialis apricaria. The sequence goes on from CM030016.1 coordinate 22,684,599, forward strand.
CCCTGGTGCCCGGCATCCCCCAGCACCTCCTGTTTCTGATCCAGCCCGTAATAACCGCGCAGTGCTGGGCCCTTCCCGTTGCCACAGCAACTCGACAGCCTCGCCGAAACGGCGATGCTCGGCCTCGCACGGGCAGGGCCGGCACCCATGCCAGTGGCACGGCCACCCCGAAACCCAAGCCCGGGGGAGCAGCATGGCACTGCCACAGGGAAACTGAGGCACCGACACAGCAGAGCCCCCCCCAACCGCAGGATGCCGGGACTCAGTCACGCTAAAAATACTCTCCCGCGAGCGGAGGCCGAGCCGTGCAGGTGCGAGGCGCCGGCGGAGACGGACAGCTTGGCTGATGGGAGCTGACGCAGCCCCAGGCTCCGGCGCCACTTAATGAGCGGCCGAGGAGGTTTTATTTAAAGCCGGCGCTGGCTGCAGGACCTGCGTGGCCGGCCACGGACCAGGGAGCGGAGCTGCCCGTGGCCACGGGGCTGGGGCGTGTTTCAGCATCCCCTGCCCATCATGGACTTGCCCAGAGTGTCCCCAGCCTGTCCACCCATCCCCAAATCCTGCCCTGGTCCCCGGCCCCGAGCTCTGGATGTGCAGCCCAGGGGGTGATACCCATCGCTGCCCCTCTCCTCTTTTCCAATGTCTTGTTCTACAGGATTTTTGCCCCAAAATTGGGGCGGAGGGGTCCTCCTCGTTGGAATGAGGTCCTTGCAGATGTGACATCTGCCACCACTGGCAGGAAAAGGAATGGAGATGGCATTGGTGGGGGGGGCTCAGCCACTGTCCCCTGCTCCTGGGCAGCCCCAGTGTCGGTCTCCGGGCACACCATGGGGCATGAGCTGCACCAACTGCCGCGCAGGCAGCGTCCCCTGCACAGGCAGCGGCTGAAGTAATTAGGGTGTAATTAGGTGAGGTTGGTAACGACCTTGGTCACCACGCAGCAGCCCCAAGCCCGGTCTGGTGTCCCCCACCAGGGCCCTGTGCAGGCAGGCAAGGGTGGGCAGCGGTGGTGGGCACTGTGGGTTGCGTGCCACTGTGTATGCCACCGTGACCCCATGTCCTGGGCACCGTGGTTCCACGGGCACCTTGGTGCCGGGGACACTGTAATCCCATGCCCTGGGCTCTGTGACACCAGCAGCACTGTGATCCCACCTCCGGCTACCCACGAACCCAAGGGCACCCCGACCCCATGCCCAGGCACCCATCACCCCGTCATCCCAGGGGCACCGTGACCCCCACCCACGAGGACGGTGCTCCCCACGCTGTCTCGCGCCCCACGGCCCACCGTAGCCACACAGCGTGGCGGGCACCTCGAGCCCACCCCAGCTGGCAGAGCTGCTGGTGGAGCCGCCGGGGCTATATTTAGCCACAGATGAAGCGGGTGGGAAGGGGAATTTTAGGAAAATCCTTTTTCTTGGTGCCGGCATCACCTGCCGGATGCCTGCGTCCCCCGCAAGCGCAGGGGGCCGCGACGGGCCCCAGGGTGCATAGGGTGGCCCTGGCGTGGTGGGCAGCGGGGTGGCCACGCCAGCACCGGTGTGCAGGTGCCCTCCCGTGGCTGGCACGGGAACGGTGGGTGCACCCTCGCCCGTGGCCCCCCACGAGGTGGGTGCCCCCGGGGGGGGACACCAGGACACGGGGCAGTGAGCCCCCCTCCACGCAGGGGGACAGGGCTGCTGCCAACTCGGGGCACCAACCGCCCCGCTCCCCACCCCAAAGACATAACCCCAGCCAGGGAAAAAAATATAATTAGTTTTTAATGAGCGATTTAAGCAGCCAAAGGGCTGGAAACCCCACGGGAGCCCTGGGTGGGTCAGGCCACCCCACGGCACCCGCTGGGGCTGAGCCGGGGCCCCACAGAACAGCCTCACCGGTGTGGGGCTGAGCCCCCCCAGCACCCAGCCAGCACAGCACTGAGCCTCACGGCGCTCCACCGGCATGGCACCAAGCCCGGGGAGCGCCCGGGAGGGTGCGGAGAGCACCCCGCAGCACCCAGCGGCCTCCCAGCACCCATGCCATAGGGAGGGTGCCCCACAGCACCCGGCTGCATGCTGCATCCCCCCTAGGGGGAGCGTGCCCGCAGTGTAGGGGGGTCCTGGAGCCCCCACCACGCAGGGCATCCTATCAGCACACGGCTGTGTCCTCGTCCTCTTCTTCCTCCTCCTCATCCTCCTCGTTATCCTTATCCTCATCCTCGTCTTCACCATCGGGCAGCTGCCCTGGGGGCGCAGGGGGGAAAGGGGGGCCATGATCCAGGTTGATGTAGGTGACAGCCAGGTTGACGTAGTGCTTGTCCTCCAGCGTGGCCAGGATGCACTCCAGCTCGCCCACCAGCTTCGTGAAGGACGGTCTGTCCTCGGGTGCCGGCGCCCAGCAGCTCAGCATCACCCCATACCTGTCCCAACACACCCGTCAGCACCAGCAGCCCCCCGGGACCCCCCCCCCCAACCCCTCTGCCCACCCCCCCGCCCCACTCACAGGGTGTCGGGGCAGTGTTGGGGCTGCGGCAGGCGTCTCCCCCGCAGCAGGTAGCGGGCCATGTCGTAGGGGTCCACCCCAGGGTATGGCGATGCCCCCCCGCGTCAGCAGCTCCCACATGAGCACCCCGAAGGACCACTGCCAAGCAGAGAGATGCCATGGAGAGGGTGGGCGGGATGGGGACGGGGGACGGGGATGGGGGTCATGCCTACCACATCTGACTTGGTGGTGAATTTTTGGGTCTGGAGGCTCTCCAGTGCCATCCACTTGACGGGCAGCTTGGCGTGGCGGTGCTGCCGGATGCTGTAGTACTCCTTGCCGAACACATCCCGTGCCAGCCCGAAGTCAGCCACCTTCACTGTCAGCGTCTCGTCCAGCCTGTGGGGACACCATTTTGAGGGGGGCCACCGGGCAGCACCCCCCATGCCCAGCCCCAGGTCCACGGGGTGACCCCGTGGCGGGGTTCCAGTGGACATGGCCACCCTCACATGCAGTTCCTGGCTGCCAGGTCCCGATGAACAAACTTCTTCTGGGCCAGGTACTCCATGCCCAGGGCCACCTGCAGCCCGAAGCCGATGAGGTCCTTCACCGTGGGGCTCTGCAGGGTGGGAGCAGTGAGCGGGGCGACCTCGGCCCCCTGCCATCCCCCCCTCCCCGGGGTGCCCCCATACCCGCTCCTGGGTGCGGATGAAGTGTCGCAGGTCCCCGTGGCGCATGTAGGGCAGGACGACAAGGGGCAGCCCGTGGCGGGGCAGGCACACCCCCAGCAGTGAGAGCACCTGGGGGTGGTGGAAGCTCTTCATGAGGATGCCCTCGCGCAGGAACTCCTCCACCTCCTCCACGTCCGTGATACCTGCCGAGAGCCGAGCTGTGGAGTGCCCCACCGCCGCGCCATGCCACGGGACCATGCCATGGGAGCGGGCGCTACTCACGGTGTAGGGACTTGACAGCGCAGTGGAGGTCCCCCAGCAGTGGGTCCATGTAGGTGCCATGGTAGACGCTGCCAAAGTGCCCTGTGGAGACAGGCGGCGTGACGCTGGCACCACCCATGGGGAGCGGGCGATGCCACAACCAAATCGGGGAGCGGCGTCACCTTTGCCGATGACCTGGTGGCGGTGGATGACGAGCCGCTCCTCGGGGATGAGGATGTCCTTCACCTCCTCCAGTAGCTCTGGCCGCAGGTCCTCCAGGCAGCAGGACGTGGCCCTGAGCAGGGGCGTGGGGGAGCCACCGCCTGCCATGCCAGCACCGGCACCGGCACCGGCGAATCGTGCCCGGGACACCACTGGTCCAGGACTGCCTGCCGTGGGCAGCACTGCTGGGACAGGCAGGGTGAGAGCTGGGCAGGCACCCAGCACCCAAACCAGGACACCCACCCGCCGGTGACACCTACGTACCCAGCACCTCCCTGTAGTCAACGCCGGGGCGCTGGGTGGTGGCGGGGGGGTCGCTGCGGCCGGGCTGCACCAGCAGCTCCAGGTTCTCCGTCCCTGCAGGCAGCAGCGGGGTGGGCAGGGGGTGGCAAGGCGGGGGGCTGGGGGGCAGCGGGGCACCCGGCGAGCGGGGCACTCACCCCTCTTCTTCCTCCAGCGCCAGCGGAGCAGCGCGGCGGCCAGGATGCAGCAGACCAGGAAGGTGATGCCGGTGCCCAGGGCCAGGCTGGCGGCCAGGTCCAGCGAGGTGGTGGGGGGCAGCACCCAGCCCAGCGCCTCGCAGGCGCCGTTCACGCAGATCTGGGGGGAGCAGGGGCTCAGCGGGGACAGGGTGGGGGATACCAGGGGGAGATCACAAACCCCGGCGGGGATGCTTACCTCCACAGGAGCCCCGGCCGGGGGCAGTTGCAGTTCACGGGGCAGGCGGCACGTCACCTCGTTCTTCAGCACGTTGGGGTGGCAGTCCCGGCCCCCCACCGTCATGGTGATGTTCATGCAGGTGGCCACGGTGTCCAGTCCCAATTGCTGCCCGGACACAGCGCCCTGAGCCCGGGGCTCCTGGCGATGGGACCCCCCCCACCCCTACCCTGGCTCACCCTGCTGCCCCACGTACGTGCACTTCGATCTCGTCCTCACCGGGCTTGAGGCGGAGGCGCTGGCCCTCCTGCTCCAGGGGGAAGACCTTGGGCTGGGGGTAGTAGCGGAGGCGGAAGAGCCAGCGGCCGGCAGCGCCGTCCAGCAGCACGCTCAGGTTCCCCGCTGCCGTCTCCACCTTGCTCTCGAAGGGGAAGGTCGGGCTGCGGCACAGCAGCCGCTCCGGCGACCGCGGGCTCTCGCACTCCTGCGGGTGGGGGGATGCTGGGTGCCGCTGCAGCACGATGCCCAGGGACGGGGACAGGAGGACAGGGCTAGGGGGTGACGGCCTCCTGCCTCAGCACTTACTGTGGCTTCAGTCCTCATGCCGCTGGTTTCAAAGCGGACCTTGGCGCGATACACCGAGTCCAGGTGGGTGCCGACGATGGTGAGCATCGAGCCCCTGCAGTGGGCAGGGGTCAGAGTCCCAGGGTGCACATGGTCCCCAGGGTGCATGTGGTCCCCAAGGTTAACATGGTCCCTGGGGTGCATGTGGTTCCCAAGGTGCACATGGTCTCCAGGGTGCGTATAGTCCCCAAAGTCCATGTGTTCCCTGGGGTGCATGCAGTCCCCGGGGTGCACGCAGTCCCCAGGATTAACATGGTCCCCAGGGTGCGCACGGTCCCTGGGGTGCAGGCAGTCCCCAGCACCTCATCCAGCCCAGCCAGGGGCAGTGGGGAGGCTGGGGCTGTCCCCTCCCAGGGGAAGGGAGCCCACGCACTCACTCATAGCTGCAGATGGGGATGACGGCCGAAACGAGGGGGTCAGGGCGGTACTGGAAGGGCAGAGGGGCTGGGAACTGCTCCCCGTCGATCCACAGGGCCACCCAGGCCGTGCCCAGGCCACCAGCGGCGGGAGTCGTGCACCGAATCACCCCATCGCCCTGCCTGGGGGACACGGTGGCCGTGGCTGGAGGGGACGGCAGGACCGCGGGGGAGACCCCGTGCCCGTCCCCGTGCCAGGGACCCCGCTGTGCCTGGCGAGGGCAGGGGCGTACCTGGGCTGCCCGGCCAGGGGGCACTCGGAGCCATTGACCATCACGCGCCAGCTGCTCCCTGCCGAGAGGTGGGTGCCACGGAGCGAGAGGTGGGTGCCGCCCCCCCGGGGTCCAAACAGGGGGTGCAGGGTGCTGATATGGGGCTCCTGGGCAGAGACAGTGTCAGTGGAGTGGGTGGGTGAGCCAACCCCCCGCCTCCCAAACCCTGCCGGGGGTGACCACCAGCATGGTGTCATACCACGAAGGTGAAGCCGCCAAGGGTGGCCGAGCCTTGGACGTGGAAGCTGGAGGCTCCGGCGGGTTCCTCCACGGTGAGCACCACGTCGGCTGGGCCCCCCACCGCTGCCGGGCCCCCCGGCTCCAGCTTGCACACCAGCACATCCACAAACTCCTTGCGGCGGGAGGTGGGCAGGGGTCTGTGGGGCGGTGACAGGGGGTCAGCCCCAGGCTGGGGGGGGGTCGCCCCAGACCCCTCTCTGCTGCCGTCACCCCCCCCAGCACTGCCGCCCACCTGTGGCTCCGGCTCTCCTCCGGCAGCACAGCACAGTCTCGCTGTCCCACCGTCACCCGGTAGGCACCGGGGGGGCTGCGGCGGGGGTCGGGGTCCAGGCGGGAGCGGAAGGTCATGCCGCACAGCGTCACCCGTGTCTGGCCCTGCAGCGGGGCGCTCCGGGGGTGGAACTGTGGGAGAGGCATCCATGTCAGCCCTGAAAGCCTGGTGACGGCCACGGGTTTGGAGGGCCCCTTCCCCGGGGGGTACAACACCCATCCTGGGGAGGAGGGTCTCCGGACAGAGCAAAGGGCCCACCACGTGCCACCCCATTTGCCACCTTCCCCCCCATCCGAGTGCCCGGGAGCTGCAGGGTGCAGGAGGGGACACCGGCGCAGACCTACGTCAGTGAGGACGGGCGGGCAGCTGTCCTGGACCCAGGGGCCGGCGCACTCATGGTGGCGCGTGCATCTGTCCCCACACCAGCCACAGCCCATGAAGTGCTCGGCCCGCAGGCAGCGCTGGCACGTGGAGAAGTGACGGCAGCCGGGGCCGGTGACGTTCAGGCGCCACACCTGTGGACGGAGAGCAGAGGCAAGCAGGGCGCATTGGGGGCTCAGCACCTACCCTGTGCCCCCAGGACCCCTCCACTCACCTTGGTGCCGGCGGTGAAGAACAGCGAGTTGTTCTGCAGCCCCATGGCACCCCGCACCGGCCCTGGCTCCCCCAGGGAGAAGTTGGCCAAGGTGAGGAGGTAGGAGCTGGAGCGCTGGAGCACCATCTACAGCGAGGCAGAGCAGGGGGCTGAGCGCACCCCCCACCCTGCCGGCAGCTCCCCACCCCCCCCAGCACCCCATCCCACCTGGAAGATGCGTCCCTCTGCTGTGCCCAAGTGGGCCACGGTGACGTCCCCCAGGGCGGTGACGAAGATGGAGGTGAGGAGGACACCAGCCAGGTGCCCATTGAACAGGTCCACCTTATAGGAGGCGGCGGGGACGAGGGTGGGCTGGTCCCAGCAGCTGGTGTTGACCACCGGCGCCGAGAGGTTCACCTGCGGCCGAGTGCGGGTTGGGTGCCTCGAAGCCAGCCCCAGCACCCCGACCCCCCCATACCCTCATGGGTGGGCACCAGCTCCAGCCGCGAGATATTCCAGGGAGCGCCCGATTGCCCAAACTCCCCTCCGGGCTGGGAAAACTTTTTGGGAAAAAACACATCCGCGGCCCCTCCCGCAGCCCCCGTGCGGCGTCAGATCCTGCCCTCCCCTCCCGCCCCATCTGGAGGTGGTTATCGGTGCTGGCACGGCAGCGCAGGCACCCGAAAGCCAGCCCTCCCCATGCCCGGGGCTGGGCGGGGGGGGGCTGGGGATGAAGGGGGACACCAAGCACCAGGGGGTCCCCCACCGGCCCCCCACTGATGCTCGGGGCCAGAGGTCCCCTCCCTGCTTGCCCTGCCAGCGGTGTGAGTCAGCGGCAGTCTCCGCACACGGGAAGACGAGGGGATTTGGCGGCACCTCGCTCCACGCCTGGCTGAGAACGCCAAAACTCATGTCACGGGTGCCTGGCGGAACCCTGCCTGCAGAGGGGGCCCTGCCGGGGACACCCACCCATCCCCGTCCCAGCCATGCTGGGGCTTGTCCCCGGGACACGGTGTTCCTGCCCCGCGGCTGCTGGGGCAGAGAGAAACCCCAGTGACTAATTGCGCTTCCGCCTGCAGTTTATTTGCCCAGAGAAGGCGGTGGCCCCGGGGCCGGGGGGGGATAAGGCGGGAGCGCTGAGGCCCCGTGGCTTCCCCGTCCCCCGCACACGTAAACACGCTGGAGAGGGTGGCTGTCAACAACCCGGCGGTGGGGACAGTCACCGCGGGGGCCGAAGCCGAAGCGGCCACACAGAGGAGAGGTAATTTCGGCGTGGTGCACGGCAAGAGGCAGCGCGCCCGAGTGCCAGGACACGTGTCTGCGGCACACAGCTCAGGCCAGCACAGGGTGCCCGGGGTGGGGAGCGTGGCCGGATCCCCGCCAGCACCCTACCTCCTCGGCGGGCGGCTGGCGGGGCTGACTCACACCTGGGTGACGCCACCCTCCCCCTGCCCAACCCACCCCCCCCCCCCCGGTCCACCCCACTTTACCGGCGCTTCCCGGCACCCCAGATCCACCTCCCCGTGTCCCAGCTGACCCCCGGGTGCCCCGGGATGGACGCAGCGCGGGGCAGAGGACTCACATTTTGTGGGCAGTACTGCACCGGCTGGAAGAAGCTGAGCCCCCGCAGCAGCGGCTGGTTCCCGGTGCCACAGCACTTCTCCATGCCCTCCTCCATGGCCTGGTTGAGGAGGCGGAGGGGGAAGGCGCAGACGGCCGAGTCCTCCCGCGGCAATCGGCTCTCCGGCCAGCTCTCGGCAAAGGCACCAAAGAGCACCATGTCGGTGTCGTCGATGCCGAGTTCACGGGCCAGGCGGGCGCCGGGGCGGGCGGCGTGGGCAGCCTGCAGCACGTTGTAGGAGACGTCGCGCTCGGTGTCCCCTTCGACACTGCGCCGCCGCCGCCGCTTGGACTCGAAGCGACAGTCGAGGATGAGCTCGCGGTAGCGGCGGAGGTTGTGCTCGTGGGTGCTGACACGCACCAGGCGTGTGTGGTACGCCGCCGAGGCCGGCCGCTCCGGCTGCACCGTCAGGAAGTAGACGTGGTCCCCATCGTCAAAGGAGTGCACGTAGTGGATGGTGTAGTTGTCCTGGTATTGCGGCAGCACCGTCAGCGGATGAAAGTCACCCGAAAACCCATCCAAGGTGCCCTTCAGCCTGCGGACCGACACTGATTGCGGGCTGTACCGTGCTGCCACGCTGCTGTTGACGGTGGAGGCGAGGTAGAAGAAAGAGGCATGCAAGGTGGCCACCACAGTGGCACTGGTCCCCAGGGGGCTGGCCACGCAGTCGGGGCAGTACATGGGGCTGTTGCCCGTGGCTGAGTATAAGCAGTGTGTGGTCGTGATGGCCACCTTGCCGTCCCACACCTCCAGCTGGTGCTGGTAGCACAGCCCATGCTGTGCCGTGCCGCAGCTGTACAGCCATGGCTCCACCGGATCCAGCAGCAGCAGGACGTTGTCCGTGTCCTCGGGACCATCCGTGGTGGCCGGGCACAGGCGGCAGATCTCACACTCGGCGCTGCCCACCGGGCCGGTGATGAGGACGGAGAGGATGCGCAGCTCAGGGCTGGCCAGCAGGATGCGGTTGCGAACGGCCACAAAGATGGCAACTGGGCCGAAGGAGTTGGTGAAGATGGCAACGTTCTGCACGGGGCTGCCAGCGTCGAGGCTGGGCAACACGTAGGGGACGGAGAAGTTCCTGGTGGAGCTGTAAGGGATGCGGGGGCACTGCCAGGTGCTGGTGCCCAGCGGGGCCAGGGCGAGTGTCAGCAAAAGGCACATGTGGCATGACAGCCCCATGCTGCACAGTGCCGCCGGCGCGGGCTTATCGATGGTGCTCAGCACCGAATGGGGTCAGGACGCACGGAGGACAGGTCACCATCGCATCTGCCAAGATAAAGGAGAAGGGGTTTCACCTGCTTCGATTAGGGGAGGACCCTGGGGCGCTGCCACAGCTGTGTGTGGGACAGGGGGTGCCCGGGTTCCCTGGGGCCAGACGACGACGGGTGCTGCCGGGAGAGGATCAGCCACACCAAACCTTTTCCCAAACACCGTAAGCGGGAGGTGAAGCCAAACTGCCTGCGGCAGGGGGGACAAATCCTGCCTGCTGCCACCTCCCGGACACCCCCACCTGTCCCCAGGGACATCCCTGCCCCGCACAACCCCCGCCGAGCCCCCTGCTGGGGACGGGAATGGGGACCCTGCCAGCCCCACGGGGACAAGGACCCTGAGGGTCCCCCTGGGGCCGGGCCGGGATGGGGACCCCTGCCAGCCCCCGGGGACAGCAGTGGGGACAGGGGATCCCCGCGGGACCGCGACAAGTCCCCTGCCAGCCCCTAGGGACAAAGAACCCGACGTACCTCCGGAGGCGCTGTCGTCGTCCCCGTCCCCCCCCCCCCTCGCAGTTCACCGGGGCCGGGAGCGGTCCCCAACCGGGGGTCCCCGTCGGGTCCGGCTGCCCCCTCCCGCCCCTCCCCGGGGCCGCCCCGTCCCGGCGCGGTGCGGGGTCGTGCCGGGAGCTCACCTGGGCGCTGCCGTGCCGTGCCGGGCCGGGACGGGGCGGAACGGGGCCGGGCCGGGCCGGAGCAGACGGGACGGGGCGGGACGGGACGGGGCGGGACGGGGCGGGCCCGGCCCCGGGGCTGCGTGGGGCTCCCCGAGGGCCGGCACCGGCACAGACAGCCCGGGGGTGCTCCGGGGAACAACGAACCCGGGGGAGGGGGGCACACGGTCCCGGGGGTGCCCGGAGGGTCGCTGGGCATCTCTGGGGGAGACAAGCTTGGGTGGGCAGGGAGGGATGCAGGTGAGAACCGGGGACCCTGATCAGGACACGGGGTGTCGGGCTGGCACGATGCCTTGGGTGCCCGTCGCAGCCCAGCACCGAGCGGGTGGCCATCGGAGGGTCCCCGTGGCTGGGAGGCAGCTGCCAGCATCCCAGGTTGCGTGTGGATTCTGGGCACATCGGCACCCGTTGACTCTCTGCCGCAGCCCGTGGCCCCGCTGGCACCGGCGGCAGGGGCTGTCGACACCCTGACACACGAAATCACCGCTTCCCCGAAGCTGCCTGTGCTGGCAACTCACTTCCAGGCCAGCGGCGTGGCCTTCCGGGGGGGTGCGGCGGGGGGGTTCCAACTGGGGGGGCAAAAGCAGGGCCGGGGCAGCTGTGGGGGTTATTTCGGTTGTGCCCATTCTTTGCCCCATGTCCCTTTCTCGCCCTCCATCAAGGGCTGCCCACGGTGGCAGGAGGTGCCAGCGCTGCCGGGACTCGCTGCTCTTCTCACGGAGGAAGGAAGATGCTTTTTCAGCTCGGTGCACCGCACCACTTCGTCCTCCGAGTGCCCCGGTGCCCTCGGGTAGTGGGGCTGTGGGTCCCAGCTGCGCACACACGGACTTTTCCTCCGGCTGAGCAGGGCGCTGCCTCATGCTGCCGGCGGGACTTTGGTCCCAGGAGGGGCTGAACATGCCGAAAATGGGCTCCCCTGCCTTCGCCACCTGGCCAGCCTCGGCCCTGCCAGGCTCCCGCCCAGCGTTGTGCAAGGCCCAGCAGTTACGCCGGCCCCGAGCCTTACCCAACAGCTCCTTCCTCCCACTGCGCCTCTCCCGCTCCGTTTCGACATTAGCTGGCCCCGTCCCGGGGTTTTCGCTGCTCCCACCCTCCGGCCGGCGTTGCCTCCTGCCAGCGAAGCCCTGGCTGGCTTGCACCGCTCCCCGGCGGCTGTCCTGTACCCAAACTTGGACCAAACTTCCCCCCCAGCTTGGCTATTTGCCCCTCCCGCCCAGGCAGACACCCATGAACATGACAAGACTTCACTTAGGGTCCAGATAATGTTTATGAGCAAAGACAAGCGATTACACTCTGGCAGGAGCATAAATACGGGAGCAGAGTCCCTGTGCTAGCCCTGCCGGGTCCTTCCCAGCTCCCTCCGTGTCTTGGTGCCACCCCCGGTGGCTCTGCACCTCCTTGAACAGCAGCCCCAGCACTTGGCAGACAGCCCCAAAACGTGAGGTCAGGCTGTGCCTGGTGTGCCACAGCACTGACGGGCGCAGAGCCCCACACCAGCGCCTGGGGAGAGCCAGGAAGGAGGTGGAGGTGGCCCCCACGCAGCAAGCTCAGCATAGCTGGCTCGAGGGGCTGGTTTTGGGGGGCGGGTGCCCCCACACCAAAGGAAAGACCCTCCTTGGGCTGGGGGGGCACCAGAGCCCCATGCCAGAGGGGTCTCCAGGGGACTGTGCTTGAGCCACCCCTTTAGGGTCCCCTTGCCCTGGAGCCAGCACCACGAGCCCACAAGCACCCTGATGGGCACCCTGGTACCCCAAGTCTCTCTGGGGCTGTTCTGTGTCCCCGTGGGGCGGTGGGCAGGACCCCACCATCCCGGCTGGGGCAGGATGACCAGCCACCCTGCCTGGCAACATCTGCAGGGACATCCTTCTCACAGCCACAGTGGGAAGGGTCCGGGCTCACACAGGTGCCAAGAGGGCAAACCTGCCGGGGCCCAGCTTCCCCAGGGCAGGGAGAGGAGCAGTGCACGTCCCAGGCCAGCCCTCTCCCCCACCTTGGTGGTGTCACCCGCCAACTGCGGGCACAGCAGCACAGGGGTCCCTTGAGCGCTGCCACATCTCCCCCGGGGACCCCCACCCTTGGCACAGCCACAGGATGGCAGAGAAAGGAGGATGCCAGGCACAGGCAGCAGGACCCAGGGGCTCGGCTCCCCTCCAGCAACCCGGGGTACAGGCAGCCCCGCTCCAGGACCCCTACAACTCGGAGGCCGCAGAGAAAGGGCAGCCCCCCACCCCCCCAGCCGGGGGGCACTGCCTGCAGATGAGAGAAAGTCCTGCTCACCCCTTCCCCGGGCAGCCGTGCACCCCGTCTCTAACACCCAGGTTGGACAGTCCCATGGGTGGGTTTCCCCGTGCTCCGGGGTCCCACCATGCCCACTCCCCTGGACTCACGGCCCGGGCTTCCCTGGGGGACGGGCTCCCCGGCACAGCGGGGGCTCCCCCGGCTGGCACCATGCCCTGGGCGATGCCTGTCAGTACGTCTGGGGCGTGAGGATGAATAGTCGGTCTTCCTCCTTGCGGATCCACTTCATGAGCTTGTTGACAGCACTGATGGCGCCAGCCTTGGTCCCCAGGGGGCTGTAGCATACGTAGAGCTCGAAGGCGTTGGTTACCTGGGTGAAAAAAACAGGGTACGCGCTGGGCACGCGTCTGCACCCCACTTGGGGCTGGCACTGCACCTTCCCCCCATGGGCTACTGGGAATGGGCACCAGTACAGCGCAGGGACACAGGGTCCCAGCGGGTTACCCTAAACGGGCGCCACCTGGTTTGCTCAGAAGTGGGGGGACCGAACCCCAGGGTTTGTACCCAGAGTGGATTTTCTCCAGGGCACTGGGGAGCTAACGACAGCGCATGGCACAGCCTCCGCTGCTATCCCTGCCTGTCCCCCCCTGGCACAAGGCTGCACGGGGACAGGCTGACCCCCAGAAGGACCGTGCATGGGCTGGGGGCCACCCTGGGGACCATGGAGCTGCTGCTGCGTTGTGCCACCACCCCCTTACTCCGCGATGCAGGACTGGAGAAGACGGGCGCATCCAAACCCTGCAGACAGCCCTTACCCAAGCCAGGAGGTTCTCACGGGGGCCCGTGAAGTAGATGTTCTTCAGAGGGCGTGAAGAGTTGTGAGCCCGGCTGTGGAGGTACTGATAGAGCCCCAAGAGCCTTTCCTTCTCCTCCTCCTGCACATAGGGTGCCTCAATCTCAGGGCTGCAGGAACACAGCACCCCATTAGCCCCGCCGGAGAAGGGGATTTGTGGAGAAAGGTTGCCCGATGCCCCACGTCACGGCCTTGGCCCGACGGTTTCCCGGGGGCCTCACCTGGTGAAGAGCCCAGAGCTCTTGGACTTGTAGATGAAGTGCCGGAGGTCGGGGATGCCCACCTGGGCAACGCTGTAGAAGGGGGTGCGCAGGGCTTCCTGTAGAGCATGGTGCACCCCCCGCCGCCGCAGGCGCTCCTGGAAGCGCCGTTTACAGTCGGAGACAGTGAAGAAGTCCTCGCGGTCGGTGGAGACCAGCAGGAGGCACAGGTCCATCTCCTGCTCTAGGTAGGAGATGTGGGCATGGAAAAAGCCACTGGAGTTGAACTTGGGAAGGCAAATGGGAGTCCAGGCTTCACCCTCCCGGAAGGAGGAAGAAGAGCTGATGAGGTTGAAGAGCAGATGGAGGTCAATGGGGTGGAGGAACTGATCCTTCTTCCTCACAAGAGACACTAGCTGGTTCCCTGACAGGAGGATGGAGAAGACCAGGCTCTTGGCCTTGGCCTGCTGGAGGCTGGTGCTGACAGCGTCCCGAACGCTGGCGGCCAGAGGCAGGCAGCGCACAGCACCCATGAGGAAGCTGGGGTCGTGGGCCATGAGGTCCAGCAGGTTGTCGGTGATGCGCTCGGAGCCAGCCAGGAGCCTGCGCAGGTCATAGTTCTGCTTCTGCTGGAAGATGTGGTTGAGCTGGGTCCAGGTGAGCAGGCTCAGGATCTGGTAGTAGATGTAGAGCAGCTCGTGGGCAATCTCCTGCTCTGACTGCCGGGTCCGCGCCACTGCCACCAGCACCAGCGGGCTCCTCCGCACGAAGACCACCTTGTAGCCATCTGCTTGGGAGGGAGTCCCCGAGGGTGCCGGGGACAGACCTGTAAGCCTGGCTCCCTGGCGCTGCAAGGGGGACCCAGGCTGCAGCCTCCCCCCCAGCAACCAACACGCCCCTGGGGACAGCTAATGCGGCCCATGGTGGCAGGGGCACAGCCAGACCAGCCGTGACATCCCCCGTCCCATTCCCCCCCCAGGGCGGTACCTGCGTGGATGGACCGGATGGCGTTTTTCTCGGCCTCTAGGAAGGACACCAGGGCCATCATGACACCCATGGTGCTGGAGAGGGCCTCCTCAGAGCCGTAGCGGGAGTACACGGGCTTGCCTGCCTCGCTCAGCACGAAGACGTGCTTCCGGTGCATGCGCCAGGCATCCATGGTCACGTCCTCCTCCTCCTTGCCCGACAGCACCGAGTCGCGGCGGGTGGTCTGTGGGGACGGCTCCAGCTTCCCCTCCTTGCTCTGCCTCATCTCCTCCTCCAGGTCGAGAGCCATGCCCGTGAGCTGTGTGCTCAGCTCGCTGAAGTCCTTGCTGATCTGCTCCATGCTGGTCGGCTCAGCCTGCTCCCCCCGCCTCTCCTCCGGGCTCCGCGCCGCGGCCGCCCCGTCCTCAGGACTCGTCAAGTCCTCGTAGGAGCGGGTGTGCACGAACATGGCTCCCTCCTGGCCCGCCCCTGGGAACAACGGGCCACGCAGCGTTCGTCCGCCTGTCCCCCACGCTGAGGCAGTGGGCGGACGGAGGGTGCAAAAGGGATGGGGGCTTGCAAGGAGGGACCTGCCCGCCTTTCCCCATCCTGCAGCACCCAGGGGTGCGGGTCCTGCTGGTGGGGAGTCACCAATGGACCCGTCTCTCCCTACCCGTGGGGCTGTGGAGGGCACAGCCCGCATAATGAGGAGCTGCTTTTTTTTTCCTCCCCCTTCGCTTACCCCTGCAGCGAGCTCTGCCCCGTACCTGGCTCCGTCCCCTGCGCCAGCCCCGGCGTGGGGCTCTCCGACCGCTCCGCGTGCTGCCCATCTCCCGGCGCCAGGGACCCGTTAGGCACTTCCCAGCCTTTCTTCTTGTGGACATCCGCAGCCATTCCTCGGGGCAGGACCTGCGTGCGACCCACCGCGTCACCCTTCTGTTCCCTCACCCGCAAAACGGGCCCCAAACCGCTCTGCTCTCGAGCCGCGCCATGCCAGCATCCTCGGCCCAATCCTGCCGGCTCAGCAGGCAGCACCGAGCGCTGGTGAGACGTCAGGAAAGCCGCTCTAATCCAGCAGGATTTCCTCCCTCCTGTGGCCCCAGCTCCTTCCAGCCCCCGACACCTTTCATCCAGGCTTGGCCCCGATTTCCCCCGAGCGCTGGGAAAGCCGCTCAGCGTCCCTCTGCCGCGTCCCAGCAGCGAGGGGGAAGGGAGCCGGCCCCGGATGGGGCTGCGGCTGGTCCGGCACACCGACGATCCCAGAAGCCTCATGTTTGCAAAGGGCGGGTTTTATGGCGCTCCTTGGCCTGGATTAGGCGGCTGAGATGAGACCAGGCTGGTGACTCTCCTCCCGAGGCCACGGCCGCTCAGATGGCGTAACCCCCTGCGAGCAGGGAGCCCTCTCAAGCCCCTGCTCCGTGGGTCGACCCTCCGGGCAGAGCCTGCCCGTGCCCCCAGCCCCCGTGGGGAAACCGGCCCAAAAGTGATCACACACACACAGAGAGAAGTGAAAGCAACAGCAGGAAGGCAGGCTGACCCTCTGCCGCTTCGGTGCCGGCCTCCGTGACACCTCCTGCCCCTCGGGCCACCCAACCCCAGCAAGTAACGCCACACCTGGGGGAGGGGGGGGGAAGGACCCCGACCCCAAAAGCCTGTGACACCCCCAGCACAGCCCTGGAGGGCGCTGGGCTGCGCATTAGGGCCTGACCCTTCCCCTCCTGGCTGCACCGCTGCCCTTCCCCGCGGGTGAGGGTCTTCCCGGGACCCCCGCGGGGGGAACCCCTGTCCCGGTTCCTTCCCCACCCCGTGTGGGGGTGTGTGTGTCACCGCTCCCGGAGCACCGACGTGTCCCAGGGAAGCGCCGGGCCCGGGACCCCCCCGCAGCCCCGAAGGACAAGGCGCAGGGACCGACCTTTGCGGCTCCTCCCGTCGGCGGCGCCGGAGGCCCCCGGGCGAGCAGCGCGGCGGAGCCCAGCTGCGGCGGGGGTCGCCCGGCAGCCCCCCCCCGGCACGGCCTAGGCGGGGCGGGGGGGACGAGGCCGGCGCCGGGCGGCCGCCTGCCGCCCTAGCCCTGACCCTGGCCGCCGCGGCGCCCCCGGCATCGCGGCACCCCGCCCCGCCGGGAACCGCCCCCCGCGGCCTGACCGGGCCGGGCCGGGCCTGACCGGGCCCCATGGAATCATGGGGGCTGTAGGCAGCACCCGCGCCCCGCCGCCGCCGAGCAGCGCCTCCCGCGACTACAACTCCCGGCAGCCCCCGCGCCGCTGCGCGGAGCACGCTGGGAAATGGAGTCCGCCGGCGCGGGGCATGGCGGGAGCGGTAGTGCGGCGGTCGGCGGGGCGGCACTTCGCTTCCCAGAGTGCTGCGCGGCGGGCGGAAGTTCCGGTTTCTCGCCGTGGTTGCGCTGGGCCTGGCGCGGCGGGAGAGGCGGCGGTGGCGGCGGCGGAGGTGAGGGGCGGCCCCGCTCTGTCGGCCCGGCCGCGGCTTCGAGGCTGTCTGGGGCGGTGGGTGGGCGCTTGGTGAGGCGGAACCGGCCGGGGTTCGCGGGCTTTGCCCGAGGAGGGGCCCGTGGGTGCGGGGTCTGGCGCGGGGCCGCGGGGGCGGCTCCCGGAGGTCTCCCGGAGTACGGGAGCGGAGCGGGGACGGTTCCCGGAGTACAGGGATGGGGCAGAGTCTCCTGTACGGCCGCTCGGGACAGGGGAACGGGGAGGGGGTGTTTCTGGGGTGTCCCCTGGGATAAAGGCGGGGGGGGGGTGTCCCTTCCTATCGTGAGGGGGGAGCGGGGCGGGGGTCTCCTGAGGGTCTCCCGGGGTGGGGCGGTGTTTTGCTGTGGGGCTGTCCGGGACAGAGGAGAGTGTGGGGGAGTGCGTGTGTCCTTCCTAGGGGCCGCCTGGGATACAGCAGCCGCGGGTTCCTCCTGCGGGGCCCACCAGGAAGGGTGTGTGTGTGTGTGTATTTCGGGGTCACCTCTGACGGAGGGATTGTCCGAGGCTGGAGGCTGTGAGGCAGGTCCTGGCTACGTGGCCGAGCTGTGGTCAAAATTAGGGCTGCTTTGACAACGTGTTGTATGTGTTTCCGTCGAAAGTGTCTTGGAACGCTTTTGTTTTTAAAAGGGCCGGACAAAAAGTGGGTTGGATTCATGCTGGGCGGCAGAGAAAGGTGACAGGGTCTGTCGCTGGGAGTGTGTTAGCGGATAGTAATCCCTAGCGATGGGCTGAGTGGGATTTTGGGCTGTAAATAAAGGCTTAGGTGGAGGCAGGATGTGGCCTGGCATGTGCTGGAGGCTGGTGAAGGCCAGATAATGCACTGGTCGTGAGCTACTGGGAGTAATAACGGTGATTCTCCTGTTTTGTTTTTTAAAATGGTTGGTACCACAAGAGTTTGGTGTTGTCACTGGTGTGTGGTATTAATTTTGGAAACGCTGCTGGAGGTGGAATCCACTTTCCTATCCCAGCAGGGCGTTGGTGGTGTGAAAGTCTCTCCCAACACTCCCTAGTTGGGAATGTGCTTGTGAAGCCCTTTGGGACAGGCAAGGTCCGAATAGTAATGGGGGGTTGTTAGAAATTCACCTCACTGTTTCTAATACATGTTTATAAAAGCATCATACAGCTGAAAAGCATGTACATCCCTTTTTTTTAAGTGAAAACCTCCAGCCTGAGACCCATAAGAGCCAAAATGGTTCTCTCTCCCTTTGCTTTCAAACTTCAGTGACATTATTTTGATATTTCTTCACTTCTGGATTAGACATCTTCAACTTTAACAGTGGAAATAAAAGGCTTTCTTGGCTACTTGCAGCTTCTGTAGCTTGCAGAAACATTTTCTTTTGTACCTCTTGCAATACTTTAATTTCACAGAGATGTTTTGCTTTCTTTTTAGCCTTACAAAAACTTCACTGACTACAGAAAGTTGTTCCACAGCAAATTACTTCCTCTGTTCTTTGAGCTTAGTCTTGTGTGTAGTTGTATGTTTGATTTCCTCGTGGTCTATAAATCCAAGGCTGGCAGCCTTGGCAAAATCTGTTTGGAGAGAAGTTGTGAGTATCGGAGTATTTTTCTGAAAATAGCATCGTTTTGAAACTTCACCTAATCCGTCACCAATTTCTCCTCTTTCCCCCCCCGGTTTGGAAAACAAGGTGCAAAGTTGGGTGTAAGTCATTGAGGAGATGCTCGAGGACTGTGCTGGTACTCCTCACTCTGCCCCTTGCCAGAAATCTTTAATTATTCCTTAAGAAGTGTGGCTTCTTAGTCTGGCTCAGTTGCGTGCTTCTGATGTACAATGCCACTATTTTACCATAGCACCATGTAAACTGAAATAAGAGATCCAAAAGTGTCTGCCGCCAGGCTTGGCGCGTGCATTTTGGAAAGCAGAATCGGGAACGTCCCCTGAGCGGCAGTGCCAGGCGCTGGGCTGTCTGGGGGCACCAGGGGGAGGGCAGAGGCACGGTCCTGAGGAATTCCTTGGGTGTAATTGCCAGGGAGCATCCGGAGCTCCATCAGTCTGTCCTGTCTGCTGGGAGGGCTGGGGAACCGGCCACCAGTCGTTGGAGGAACTAAGACCACAGAAGACCACCTTTGAGACTCACCTTCTGTATCTTCACCAGAGCGAAGGCTTTGCCACCGGGAAATAGAGCCAGCTGGGAGGGGAGAAGGGAAAAAAAATGCCATACTTCCAGGATGCATATCCGCCCTCCTGAATATTCAGTGTAATTGTAACAGCTAATTATTGTCTTAAAAGAACGCGAAATCCAGGCTCTGTGAGTGACTGGACCACGTTGTGCATTCTGCGGCTGTGTTACTGTGTCACTCTGAAATGTCCTTTGTTGCCATCTCCTTCAGATGCGTGGTTGTCACTGAACTATGGCAAAACTAATTGATGCACAATTCCTAGCACTTGAGGGTGGATTTCTGCCGTGCTTTGCTGCTGGCCTGGCCCCAGCCCCGGGCTCTGTTGGTGTGTCTTTGGCAAACAGCCTTACTCACACTGACCCGTCTCCCAGCATCTGCCTGCGAGCAGGGAGGTGGGAGCTGAGCTGGCAATTACCTGCCTGCGGCAGAAGGGCGAATGCTGATGGCGTCTCATCACAGCATGCATCTTTTGGAGCAGTTGTAGCAGGGTGAGATCTTGGTGCTGGTGGAAGACAGTCCAAAAAGTTTCTGTCCCTGTCCTGCAGTTTGCTGTCACCTTGTTTTGCGGGGCTGCATAGTAAACCATATTGCTGAAATGACCTGGGTTAACAGTAACTCTTTTCAGAGGGACATCCGTGGTGCAGACGCAGAAAAGCGCAAACTGGCACAACTAACACATTGCCCGTTGCCAGAGGCAAAACAGAGGGAACAAATCCTATCAGGCTGAACAGGGGACTGTGGGAGCCAGTGTTGCTGCCTGTGTTATTGAACCGTGACCTCATGCTCATGGATGTTGCTGCATGGCTCAGCTGATCTATGCCAGGTCTGATATCAGGCTGATGGTATTTTTTTTCCCCGTCTGATAATTTGAATATTATGTCCAAATATTTCCCAGCTGGCAAGGGATTTTTTTTTTTTTTTAAAGCATTGGTAAGTTTGTTGACTTAATGAGAACTGGAGTAGGGGAGGAAATCCAAAAGGGAAGAACAAGAAACACCAGGTCTGCAGATGTCTGCAGGCTGCAAAAAGATCATAGATAAAAGGACTGGCTGATGACGGCCACCCGTAATGATGATTGCCATAACCATCTCTGTTTGCCTAACCTCTCCGTGGAGGGTGCAGTGTCAGTTCTCTTAGATTCCTCTCTGAAAAAAAAAAAAAAAAAAACCCAAAAAAAGGATAGTGCTTCTGGAGGAAATCCTTGGGACTGTGGAGGTACTTGCTGCCTCGAGAGCTGTGTAAAATGTGAGTAGACCAGTGCTCTCAGGCTTGAGTGGCCAACTGAATGAACCAGTTTCTTTAGAAATGGCACTACGGCAGATGGATCAGCAGTGGTTGTACTGGTTGCCTTCATCAGCCATCCCACCCTCGCATACTGAGGCCTGCCTGGCCCTGCCATCCCCGGCTCCCACGCGAGCGTTCGCTGGCTGGTGATGGACCCTGATGGGAGCAGGTCCTCCCTCTTGGTAGGGCAGCTCCCTTTACCTCCTTGGCACAGGTGGCTGCCGGGAACAGCATCTGGAATTGCTCCCTGTCTGTCATAACCTGCTCTTTTGACCTGCCACCCCTATGACAGAGCTGACCTTTGGAAGTGAGAAGAAACAGGATCTTGTGCGCTTTGAGTTTAGCTGCTCTAGCCAGGCCTGGCGGTGACTGTACTGTCTGCTATTTTACCTAACCACCGTAGTTAGTTTAGTTCCTGCTTTTGAGCTGCTTTGTAGAAGCATGGGAGCCCCAGGTCTCCTAACCTTGGTCTGGTGGCACAGCAGCTCTCCTGAACCGCCGCACCTGGATTAGCCAGGGCAGGTTTGAGACCGTCAGGTTGCTAGCTACCTCACTTTGCAATATGCTCCACAGCAAGCTCTTTTTTTTATTATTTTTAAGACGGAAGTACTTCCCGTTTCAAGTCCTGGCTTTGGCAATCACCAGGAAATCCTCACCTTCTCTGCTGGTGGGAGGAAGCAGATGAAATTTTAGATCTCTGTTGAGGCAAGTGTTATTTGCAGCGCTCGGCTTGGTGAGGGCAGCATTGGAGAACAGTGCCTGTAATGATTTATTGGCAAATCCTACTCTGTTATCTACAGACTTTTGAGGGCAGAGTAACCATAGTAGACCGATAATAGTGATTGTTTCCTTGAACAGCAAAGAGCTTTTGGCAAAAATAGTTTGGATTAAACATTAATTGCAAACTGTTGTTCAGCAACGGTCCTTGTTGTTTATAGATTTTGGTGTTCTCGCATTTCTAGCTGCACCGCAAATAGTGTCAGACAGCACAGTATGTTGGAAAGCTTTGTTAATCAAAGCAGATATCAAATGGTTTGCCGGCCCATATTGACAGTTTGATTTCAGAAGTCGTTTGACGCTTGCAAATTTGTACATGGAGAAATGCAACAATTGAATTCATTCATGCCTCAGTGTGGTCTTGCATATTTGTGGATCCTGATCAGATGTTCCACACACCCCTTCTAACCAGCAGTGTTTCTCTTACGTGATGAGTGTTCTTCCCCTTGTGACTTATTGTCATGTTATTTGTTGAACAGGTTGTGCTGTCTTGGTGTTCTTAGAGTGAATTAACCATTTCTGGAAACCTACCAGACAAGACCAAAATGTGGGGAGACCATCGACAAGGCAACAGAATGGGGTCTTTTCGGTAAGCGTTTGAATGTATAGGTTGTTTCAGCAACATTCTTAAATAAATAAGCCATGGGAACTTTCTGTTTGTCGATATTTCTGCACATCCTCCTCTAAGCAGACTATTTTGGTAAAAGTTCTGAGGTCCTTGTGAAGCTAGGTATGGTTTCCAAAGAATAGGCAAGTTAAGTGCCAGTGTAACTTTCTGCGTTTCTGTGAAGTTTGTTAATTTCTTTTTTATTTAACAACAGCTGCTTTTAGTATTTCTACTCTAGTGATACTTAGTTTAGCTGTTGTAAGCTAAGGTGATGATATGCCATATGGATTTTGGTGCTATGCGCTGGTAAGACCTAGAGGAGAAGCACCTAATAGTGTGATGTTGATTCTCTTCAACTGTGGTACTTACCTCAGCTTCAGAAATACTGGCACTTTCATTCCACACAGGATTTTATGAAAACTTTGAGAGTTTAATTCTGTCTGTGAGGTTGAGTTGACCATATATCCCCGTGTTCTTGGCCATGCTCCTTCATAAGACGTTTTTGAATGTCGCTGGAACTCTGTTAAAGATTTGTATGCAACTGGACCTGCACAGCATTGTATTTTTCTTAGTTTATATTCCTCTGGCTGTTACTAGGCCCTGTGTTTGCAAGAGGGCTCTGGGTATAAAAAAAAAAAATAATAAATTGAGGCACCAAGAGCTAGCGTTTTTCTGTTGTGCATAACTTTTTCATTCTTTGCTCACGTGTCCACCTCAGTTACTTGAATAGAAGTGTGATAAAGGTACTTCCTCATGGCATACCTTAGGTTTCTGCAACAAGAATACTTCAAATAATTGTCCAACTGTAATGTGTTGAGAAAGCTAATGACATTTGAGCTACGAAAACCAGTATCCTCCAGAACATGTCCTAATGGTATTGATAGAGGCGTGATTGTGTTTTATGATGATATCAGTAGTGCTGTTCTGCTGATTTTTAAGTGGATTTTATTGGCATCATTCTTTACTGTATTGGGTGGGGAATTCTAACCTTGAACCAAGTTTTAGTTACTGTTCTATATGGTGGTGAGACAAGGGCGTGTCGCTAGGAAATCTGTATATGGTTTGATTAACTGTGCAAATGTCACCTTGCATTCTGTTGGTGAGTGATTCTGTAGTGAAACTCCAAGAACATGACTTGCTGTAGTTGTTAAGGAAACGTCCACTGATTTGGGTAGCATTTGATGTTATTTTAAAATGTGTTGATATTTTATTATTCTACTTTTTTTAAATGTATTGGAACCTTGCTTAGATAAAAAAATCAGATAGCTCCATCTCAAAAAAAAAAAAAAAGCCAACTAACAAACCTCATTGGGCTTTGAAAAACTTTCTTAAGAGGGAACCTCTTCCTGAGTGCTTTTATGCAGCTATCAGGAGAGCTCATAGCTATAGTGTTGTAAACTTGGTGTAAGACGGACAGTCCAGAGGCACAAGCACAGGATCATCTTGAATGTCGGTTGTTGGCATATCCCAGTGAGGCATCCTCAAAGGCTGACCTGATAGCTTTCAGCATTTTGCCAGTTTAGACTCCAACACAAGGAAGCATAACTCAGTCTCTGTAGTATGTTAATAGAGCATGTTTGGTAACCTCTGCTTTTATGTGCCTCAGGATGAAGTGTTAAGTTAGCTGTTTCTAATACTGCCCGGAGAGCTTAAGCTCAAGTGGTTCCTCACAGGCGTGTGCTGGTGATGCTAATGAACAAACACACCAGCTGGTGGAACCTTGAACAGCTGCAGAGCTGTGTGCAGTGCAGGACTATGTGGATTGCTACCATCATTAACCCATTAATATTGCAGGTATTCCCTGTTGAGTGCCTCTGGAAATTGTGCTGAAATGGGAGCACCCAAGTTTACTTTCTCACATCTGTCGTATGCTGCCTCATCTTAAACTGCCAAACATCAATATCTTCTGCGGATCTTAGACTGTTACACAACTCTATAAAAGTTTAGAGAAGAATGTGCTGCTGTGTAGATTTCAGACTCTAAGCACGTTATGAATAATACTGTCTTTATTTCTACAGTGGGAGCCAAGAAGAAAGGTTTGCTCCCGGGTGGAACAGGGAATATCCTCCTTCCCTTGATAGTCTTGCTCAAGAAAGACACTCTGGCAACTTCTCTGGCAGAGAATCACTTCCTTTTGATATCCAGGCACTCACAGGCCTCCTCAATCCTCAGTTTGCCAACAGAGAGGAACCTTCTTTCAGCTTTGGAGCTAGAGATGGACCACGTAGTGACTTCAGAGGTGGGGAGGGGCACCATGATTTCAGGGGCAGAGATTTCCCACCATCTGACTTCCAGGGCAGAGATGAGTCTCAGATGGATTTCAGAGGTAGGGAGCCACCTTCTTCTGAGTATAGGGGCAGGGATATGTACTCTGGAGACTTCCGAGAGAGAGAAGGGCCACCTATGGACTTCAGGGGTGGGGATGTTCCTTCAGTGGACTACAGGAACAGGGAAACGTTCCGTATGAACTACAGGGACAGGGAGGCACATAATATGGATTATAGGGGCAGAGATGAACCTCCATCAGACTTCAGGGGAAGGGGGTCTTTTGATCTAGACTTCAGAGGTCGAGATGGATCTCATTCGGACTTTAGGGCAAGAGATGTGCCTGAGTTAGACTACAGGGGCAGAGAGCATTCCTATTCAGACTTTAGAAATAGGGATGTACCCGATTTGGACTTCAGGGGTGTGGGCACCTCTGATTTGGACTTCAGAAACAGAAATGCACCGTCGTCAGACTTCAGAAATAGGCACAGGTCCCGGTCTGATCAGGATTTTAGGAGCAGAGATGTGGCTCCTCCTATGGACTTTTCAGATAGGGAAATGCCTCCTGTGGATCAAAGCCTTGTAGATTTTAGGCGCAACCAATCTGCTGTACCTTTAGCAGAAAGAGAGGGCTCTGGTTTAAGCACCAGCAAGAGAGAGGAGTCTGCACTTGGTCTAGATAGAACTCCCTTTGGTAGCCAAAAAGGAGAATTTCAACATTCAGAAGCACCAGCCAGAGAAGAGGAGTCCCTTGGATTGGGTCTTGAAGACGACACTTCACACAATTTCCAAAATAGTCGTGGACCTCTTCCTACTCTTCAGGACCAAGAGGAGCAACCTCAGACCTTTGCTAACAAGCAGCAACAGCAGCAGCTTTCTGGGGGGGAGCAGCAAAGATCCGATTCTGATCTTGGGTTAAAGGGTGAAGGCGGCCTGGATTTCCTTGGAAGGCAAGATACTGACTACCGAAACATTGAGTATCGTGATGTGGATCACCGGCTGCCAGGGCATCAGATGTTTGATTATGAACATGGCAAATCCTTTTCAGAAGGAAAACCCACCAAAGATTCTAGGCCCTATAAGAGCCTTCAGGTAGGTGGTTTTGTCAATTGATGTTTCTGTTAAAACGTGTGTTGGCCAAAGAATGGAAGGAGCTGGGAAGGAGTCTTTCATTCCTGTCCCATCACTTCAGTTCTATCCTAATTCATTGTCCTTCTCTGAGGTCATCCTCATGCTTCAGGTTGTTTTAATGGGCACACTTTCTATCTCAGAAATACTTTTTTCTCAAGAGAAATGCAATTTAGCAATTGAAAATTGCTAAATACATAGAATCAGATTTGGTTCAGAAAGTCTCCAAGCTGAAAATGACCAGACAAAGGGAGGGTGTTATGGGGGAAGTAGTATATAGAAGAACTTATTTTTTTTATTTTCTCCTGGACGTCGCTTATGAGCACTACCAGAGAGAAGCTACTGCCTTAGGTGGACCTGGGTAGAACAGCACAGCTGTTTTCGTGCATGCTTTGTTTCCCTTCAAAGTTGACTGTGAAATCTGAAGTTAATGGTAACTACTGAGTTAATAACTACTATTGAATTTGAATCTCCCACTGCTGGAAAGCAGAGAGAGGTGATTTGCTGATTTTCTTTTCCTGGACCTAGATCTCATGGTACAGCTCAATGAGCGTATGAAGCTAGAAATGCTCGTCCTGCAGAGCTCTCTGAATCTTAAACAGTGTTGTGGTTAAAGATTTGAGCCAGTCTGCTTATGGGCCTTTGCCTTTGAATTATACCCCGCTTTATTTTGCGACTGTTTATGTATTTTGTGAGCTAGCATCTCTCATTTGTAAAAACCATCTTGATTGTGTGAACTCAAGGACCAAGATTACCGGACCTGTCCCAAATATGTGAAGCCAAGCAAGCTCATTCGGCTAGGAGGAGTGCCTGAAACTGCCACAAAGGATGATGTAAGTGGGATGTTTTTAATCCAAAATTCATTGCAAAATTTCCAAAACTTCTATCAAGTGTTTCTATATGTACCATTTTTAAGCTTGGTCAATGTAGTTCAGATGGTCTATAATTTTCCCCAGGGAAAATCCAGATTTAGAAGTGACTGCAATGTTACTTTTTTTCCTGAATATTCTGGGTTTTGGGGAGCCTGGAAGCGATGAGTCTTTCTGCAGTCACTTGTGGGGTGTTGGTGGCTAAAAGCCTTGACCCTGGACTCTTTAACATGCCTTACCACCACCATTACTTTACATGTAACAAATATTGTTATTACTTTGTTATTATATTTTGGACTCAAAAGAGGTATGCTGTCTAAGTGCCCTTGTTCGTTCTTAGTTACTTGAAATTGCTTAAATGAGATCTTATAAAAATGGAAAAGATGTCTGCTGATTTTAGTAAAAAAAAAAAAATCTAGGCTACAAGGTGAAAGAAGCTGCCTGTCCAAAAGCTTACACTTTGAATTAGGATTTTTTTTTTTTTTTGGTGGCAGTTGCAGACATGAGAACGCCTACATGCAACAGCTTTTGCTAGGGTGAGCTGTGATGATCAGAGCTGCTGAGGCTTGATACTGGAGAACTCGTGGCAGAAACTTTGTCCATCAGAGGATGATAAGACTCAAACAATCACCCCATGCCACTTGATTTTCTTAAAGGCAGTAACTGTCTGGCTGAAACCAGCACGACAAACCTTTGTATAGTTGAATTCTAGTGTAAATGGTGCTCGCTTATTTAAACAAAACCCAAAAATACTTCCCAAAACTCAATAAGCAGTTCTCGGGTGCTACAGGAACTTAATGGGAAAAACACGTTGGTTTGTAACAGAGCTAACCTAGAAAGGAAAGAAGTCATGGGGCAAAAGTACAGTAGCAAGGGCTTCACTTTCTGAGGTTTTATTTTGGAAACTGAAGTGGATCTTTGTTTTCCTGTAGATTCTCAATGCTTTCCGAGGGCCTGATGGGACACCTGTGAAGGACTTGCGACTGAAAGATTACAGTTCAGGTGAGAACGCGTTTCCAGTGCTTCTGGTTTCAAGTTTACAAAAGGGTGTTTTTCACACTGATACTCACTTAGGCAGTTTGGTTAAAGTCTTTGGTGCTGTAATTGCAGGTATTTTCAATTGAAAATGCCTTGGAGTTTTGCAGTTTGTCCTCTTGTCTTCAAAACTGATGGCTGTGCTCATTGTTACTTCAGAGGTGAATCATGTGTCCTAGTGCCTCTGGATAGACCTAAGAACAGCAGGAAAAACAGTAAGGCTGTTCTAATAGCCATCAGGAATAGAGCTGATACTGGCATGGGACAGCAGGTTAATTCCCAATTGATTTTTTTTTTTTTTAAATTATTATTAAATCCTTTCGGATTGCTCTTCATATTCTTTCTGAGATGCTCTTACTGTGGAACGTGCCCTCATGAAACCTCATACGTCCTAATGTTTCTCCTTCAGTAACATGAAACTGTTACCCTACTTAGATATGAAGACAGGTTAAAAAAAATAAACAGTAAGTTTTATAAACAAATATTCAAATACCGGGTCTGGATGCGCTTCCTCATTCAAAGAATGAAGTTTTGCTGTACTTCTGATCAGTATGTATAGGATTCTGAAGAAAGAAATATTTTACCAGGCTGCTTTGTGAGAGAGTTGTACTGGAACAAAGATGTGCGATGGTAGGAAATGCAGGGTGAGTCCTGGGGATTGGTTTGGATAATACTAGTAGGAAATACCTGGAAACTTTTTTTTTAAAAAAATTATTTATTTTATTTTTAAACCTAGGAAAGCAGAGGCTTCTACCTTCAGTAGTGCTTTTTCTTATTACCAGTATGGGTTGCGTGTGGAACAGCTGCAATTCTTGGTGTCAATACATTATATAAAGGCTTCCTGTGTGTTTAGTAGCTGGGGAGAGAAACTGGGGCAGTTGGGTATTTCTCAAGTATATTTTTGTTTCTGGAAGCTGTCAAAGGAGATTTCACAACCTTCTTGTGAACCTTTGAACTAAAGAACACCCCTGTGTCACATAATCTGGTCTGGCCCAACAAGCAGGGCTTAAAGGCCACAGTCAATCTTGCTTGCTTCCTTTCCTCTTTTCTAAGCATAGTACAGCATGGCTGTCGTCACCCGCACGACGCCGACTGCAAACCAGTAATTGCAACAGACTCATTTTTTGCCCGTCCTGATGTGATTTGTCTGTTGTTTTTTTCTGAAACACATCACTTCTCAGTAATAAATCCGCTTGAACTGGGAACCTCTTCATAAGTCTCTTCTTGTGTACGTTATTAGGACTTACTGCCCTCATTAGAGAACTGTTGTCTCCTGCTTCCCATTCCCTGTTTCAAAGGCTATTCAGGATGAGACACAATGTCTGAAGTTAGGCGCAGATACTAATCTGCTGGTGGTCGCTTGTAATACGAGGGTTGCTGTTTTCTGCTGTATCTCTAAAAGCTGCACTCTATTTCAGTCAGTCTCCTCAGCTGCAAAGTTGGGTGGGTTTTTTTAAGTTTTTCTGGCAACTGTGGGGAGGGCAATAATGAAGTTAAAATTAGCTCCTATTTTATGAGCTATTTGAAGCTGTTGTTTAACCCTGTCCATTCAACATCAGTAATTTAAGCAGTGTAGCATTATTTTAGGTTATGTGGCTACCCCAAACACTTTGTTTTGCTTTATGTCCTGAGGCTGCAAATGCAGCTGCTAATTTAAGCAGCTTTCTCATCCTTGTTATGCAAGATGAATATGTCTAGAACAATAAAAGCTTCCTGAATTGTGAAAACAATGTCTTGAAATTGGGTAACTAGAAGCTGTAGTAAATTTCATCCAGCTTTTCACATTAGGTCATCCTGTGGAGAAGTGTGTGAAATCGAATTCATATTAACTTCTGAGAAGCTAAGCCTGTTTGAAACTAGACGCTGGTCATGAGCTAAAAAATGCTTTTACGAGGGGGTGTGGACGTAAATATTCATAAGAATTAAAAGCAAACTTGCTAGATTACTAATGTCTCTTGGATACACCTGGGCGTGCTGGCTGCATTGCTGTATCGGTTCAATGGGACGACGACAGCCTGGCTCAGAAGAGCGCGTGCTAAGCCTGTCTGAGTGGGTTGTATATTTTTGAGTGCTGTCCAGAAATGTTAAAAATAACATTAATCATGAGTATGCATGTTGAGTGTATTTGAGAGAAGAATGCCTGCAGCTGTTGGAGAACAATAACAACCATAACAAATAACGCACAATTAACTCGGAATAAGTGAGGTTCGGATCAGTTTCACAAAAAGATAACGCTTATCATAAAGCTTATCTCAGCAGCTTCAACATGATGATTCCACTCCACTGTATGAGCTTTCACAAGGCTCTGTTTTGGGGGAAAATGTATGGTTGATTTTTCTCAGGGGAAAAAAACAGCTCAACTTCTTTATAAAGCCCTTTCTTTTTACATACTATGTATGTGCTAAGGCAAGTGTATTTTCGCTGAAGGTTGTGCTGAGCATGGAACACTGTTCTTAATATACCTGGTGTGATTTTAGTATGCATTCAAGCTGTTCATTCTTTAGATTATTTTGTCTCTGAAGCCCACAGACTGAAATGGTGGCTAGATTTTAAATAAGGTAGTGAAAGGAGAGACCTTAAGAAGTGGCACAGTCATTCTATTTAAATCAAAAAGGCAGATATTTACAGACAATGATGAAATATCGAAGTCAGACTTTATAGTATTACCCTACACAACATTAACTTGTAATTTCCATCAGTTAGATTTTTGAATTGATGCCTGTGTGTTCAGACTGAAAGTATCAAAACCATTTGCCGAGGGAAGAGGACTTCATCCAACCTAATGTGTAAGCCTTGGCAGAAATAACTGTATTAGACTGTTGGCTTATCTTTCAGCTTGCCTTTTCAAGTGTGTTTGGTCATGTCTGTTTGATTAATCATTACAAAGAATAAACCCTGAGGTGATAGCGGAATCTTCTCAAAGACCATCGACTGCTTTAGTCTACAGTATCTCCTGGTCCCTCTTGCTGCCTCGTGCGGAGGCAGCGCTGCAGGCGTGCTGTCGCTTCGGTAGATACTAGGGGTGATGACTTGTCAGCAGCTCTCTGAGAGAGGGTTGTCGGTAATGGCTTCTGAGCTCCCCTTATCCCACCTTGCTTGTCTCTGCTCATGGGGGTCAAGGCTTTTGTGTGGCTTTACGGTGTGGTCCTCCCTCTGTGGAGCTGTTAGTGCAGGCTCTAACAGCACCAGGCTACTGGTGGCATGGTGTCTGTCAGTCTCCTGTTACTGTCTGTGTGCGTGTGTTGATGCTGACGGCCGGGAACTTGAACCCAATACCTTTTGTCCTTCGAGGAATCTAACATAGAATCATAGAATTGCTGAGGTTGGAAGGGACCCTCAAGATCATCAAGTCCAACCATTAACCTACCCTGACAAAACCCACTTCTAAACCATGTCCCTAAGTACCACATCTAACATGAACACACCTTGTCCTGGTTTTGATTTTGGTCGTATTTTAAGCTTATCTCCTGCCTGATTCTCATTAAACTTTATTTCTGCTTTCCTGACTAATGTCAAATATAAGCAAAGTCTGAGATACCATCTTGAGTGTCTGATGTGCACAGAACTCTTTTTGGCTGAACACCCATGTGTGCCCTGGAGAAGAGAGCACATGGAGCTATCTTTATCTTAAAGTGGTGCTTGTGATGAGCTATTCACCCTTAAAAGATGCTGCAGTGATGTCCATGCAATAAGTGAAAACATGAAGCGTACTAAGCCTTCTGTTCAAATCATTCTCCTGGATACAGTCTGTGGTGGGACAAGCTTGGAATGTGTGTTTTCCAGCCAGGATTCACATTAGGGTTAGTACCAACAGCTGGGAAAAGCTGTTCAGGGAAAGCGAGCTTGAGAAATTGCTGGCAGCCCACGAGGTTATTCTAGCTTACTCTACAAGCCCATCTGGGGAACCAAGAGGAGTTTTTGCTGAGCTCGAGAGCATGGTGGAGAATGGACACACTGAGCAAGATGGAGAGCAGCACGTGCAGAGAGGAGCTCTGTGAAGCAGACCTGGAGGGAACAGGTGAGCTGGATTGCAGAAGGAGCAATGAGGTCTACCCCAGCCCCTTTATGTACCCTCTAAATTAGTGCAGTGCTTCAGAAATTGGGAGATTTGGGTTTGGTAACC
This sequence comes from Pluvialis apricaria, assembly GCA_017639485.1. NCBI lineage: Eukaryota > Metazoa > Chordata > Aves > Charadriiformes > Charadriidae > Pluvialis > Pluvialis apricaria. Next base: position 22,715,797 of record CM030016.1, read on the forward strand.
CTCTTTTCACCCTTCTGAATACTCACTTTTGAACCCTGGGTGGGGAGGGAATCAATGCTGCACCCCTGGGGAGCAAAGCACCCGTGGAGATGGGATGACTGGAGCAGGGAGGACCTCTCTGAACAGCAGTAGTGCTTGGGGCCAGAGGCATGTCTGCATGGGTACAGGTGGCTGATGCTAAAGGACAGGCATCCTCCTGTGGTGGAGGTACAGGCAGGAAATGTAGTGTAGCCTAAAAATGTGACTAACCTAGCAGTGACTTAATGGCAGCTGCCTGCTCAGTTTTGAAAAGCTTTTGTTTTGGCAAGTACAATTGGTACCAAATGTACTTTATTGCTTGCTTAGTCACCTTCTTGCACTAGCATTTTTTTCTAGTTTCATTTCTCCAGACCTGACCCTTATATGGTGCTTGGAACTGCCCCCCCTTATCCCTCCCTTTGTTAAACTTAAACTGCCTTGGCCAAGTCTTAGAAGAAACTGGATTATCTTGCTTGCTCTCACTAAGCTCTGACACAGTGGTGCCCTCTTAAATATTAATAAGCCCCTTAGATAAACCCTTAAAAGGTGCTTTCCCCCCCCCCCCCCCTCCAAGTGCAGTCTATCCTGTATATCAGAACAGTGAATCATTGGTTTCAGGAATATTTCAGGAAACCTCTGAAATTTAAAATTATATTTTTTAGTGTTGCGTTTTGCTAAAATTCCATCTAAGGTCCAGAAGTTTACACTTTGTGGTGGAAAAATCGGTACAGGTTTTTGAGTGGTGCACCTCTCCGTACTGGGGATAAGCTCTGCATTTTCCACGGCCGGAGCGCCTCCCAAGGCAGTGAGATCTCCTCTCCCTTAAAGCAGCGCTCCTGTTGCAGCAGGCACGGCTGTGCGTTTGTCTGGCCCACATATAACTGAGTCTTGGCTCGCTCGCATGGAGGTGGGGTTTGGGCTAGTGATGCTCTTGGAGGCCAGACGCGCTGGTGAAATACTGCACTAGCCCCCAGCTCCTGCATGCCACAGGTGCTGTTGTGCTGCTTCCAGGCTTAGGTGGGGCTGGAGAGCTGAGCTCTGCATAGCGAGGGGATGTTTCTGGAGGGGTGCAGCAGAACCAAGCTAAACTGAGACCTTTTGTTTCCTTTCAGGAGTGATGCAGTGCCCTTGGGCATACCCCTCTGACGGGTGGATTTGTGGCCAGCTAGTGGCTTCCTCACCAAGAGGGCTTTGCACCAACCCTCTGGAGTATGATTAGGAGTAGGTCCCACAAGGACTTACATTCTTTGGTTTGGTACAAAGAATGTGCTATGGCTTGAAGTGAGATATCTCTAATACATGCTGTGACACAGAGGTGCATCTTACCTGTTGTGCTAATTATACAGAAGACAGCTTGGCTCACCATCAAGGCTGGTGCTAATGCACCACAGGAAGAATAATTTCCCATCGCTGTGTTTAGTGCTTTGCACAGTGAAGATTGTGTGGCCCAGTCTGCTGCATCAGCTACAAATATAAGGGCCTGCAGATCTCAGGCATTTGCTGAAAGCTGAAGTGATCATCCACGAGCTCACAAGATGCTGTAGCACACATGGAGTTTCCTCTTGAGGCACAACCAGATCACCCACTCATCAGCAGAGTTCTTCAGTCTGCAGAGGCTCGCCTTTCAGAAGCTGGGGAAATATCTGCAGTGCTGATCTCCGTGAAGCAATTGATTCTTGTTTGTAGCCAGAATAGGTTGGCAAGAACTAGAAAATCCACTTAGTTGTCATTATTCCATGGTCATTGATACTAGTCCCTGCCGGTTTTCCCAGCTGTGTGGGCAGCTGGCTTTTGCCTTGTCTTGCTCGATTTCAGGGCAGTAGTGTGTTGTTTCTTGGAAGCAAAAGGCGTTCTTCCCCATCTTTTCTCATCTGTGATGTGGTGGCTTAGGAAACGAGAAGTACAAACTTGTTTTAAGTCAGTGTTTGTGATAGTGATCAGCCTTGGTTCAAGGTTGTGAGGCCTGTTCAACAGAAAAGGCAACAAACACATTCATCCAGAAAACATGCTCACAGGCTTTTTGACATGCAGAATCCTCTCCGTAACCCTTTTTGCATCTCCAGCACAAAACTTTGAGGGTTTTCATGGTGTGCTGACATTATTGCATTGATTGCTAAATGACAGATTGTATATCCTTGAGACCAGGTTCGTGTTAGCAGTGCTTTAAAACCAAGTTCCTGTCTGCAACACCTTCCCGTGTATACAGCTTCCAGTCTTCTCACGGAGTTTTGTGATGGCCCAGCATTCCTTGGATTCCAGGTTTCTGTACAAATATAATGTAATACTTTGTCTTTAATAAAGCTGCATGCAATGCGTAGGATCTTAGCGTTGTGGGTTTTTCCCTTCTCCCACGGCGCTGGTGCATCATCCTTTTGGGCCAAGCAGCCCAGGTGGTCAGCCACCTGGGGCTCTGACCATTGTAGTTCCTGTAGTTTATGGGGCTGCCTGTGCCCTTTGAGGGCATCTCAGGGCAGGTCCTTTCTGTGTCTTGTCCTCTCGGGTGGAGGGAGGGAGGAGGATGGACTGTAGCATTCTGCCTTTCAGGATACAGCTGTGTTTCGTATCCTGTGGTTTCAGTGCCGTTCTCTTGTGCAGCGCTGTTATGAATGAGTGTGTAAGAGTGTACTCATACAGAGTGACAGTATGAAGTGACAGGTCTTTTACCAGCAGCCAGGTGTGGCTTGTAAATGCTCAGCCTTTGAAAGGAGTTGGGGATAGGGCTTGTTGCAGATTGTCCTGTTTAGTATTCGGCAGCAAGCTTTTCTGGTACAGCTCTTAAGCTTTAGTAGCTCTGCAGACCAATTTATCTATGCAGTAAAGAGATCTGACAAATTTACGGACGCTCAGAATCCACCAGCTGGTATTGAGAGAGTTCTCGGGTTTGGCTTCTGAGCTTGCGTTAGCATAGATGGATTGCCGCCGTTCCCTGCCGTGCTGCGGGGGTGCCCTCCAAGTTTTCAGACTGTGTGGACAGCTTTATTTTTCTCTGCTCGCCACGGAAGGCAGTATGTTGTTGCCCATCCTCACTGCAATGGCAGAACTCTCTGCGTAAGCACACACAGAGCCACTATTGTGCATATTCAGGAGCTCCTGGCTTCTTGGAAGCATCAAGTGTATTATGCCTGCTAATAATATTACACTGTAACAGCATAGAGATACAGAGAAAGCCCCGTGTTTTCCAGTATTTTATTGTGATGAGGTATTCAGTCTTGAGTATGGATGAACTACATCTGCATCTTTCCCTGGAGGAAACAGAAAAACTTGTGCATGGGGCCATGGGTGTATTGCCAAAATCTCCCACAGATGAGGTGGGTCTTCCTATTGACTAAGGAAGGGCAGATTCTCTGAGAAGACTGTCCAAAATCCTGTCTCCACCACCCGAGCTGTGCAAAGGTCAGCGTGTGAGATTGCAGATTCCTTCAAGGGATGTGGGTGTCCTTCATTCTCACTCCATACTTAATGCTGTAGTTGCCTTTGAAGCAATAGAACTTTCTTCTCTAACATGAATGGAACTCTGTAGAGGATATCTTCAATTGCGCTCTGCTTTGCCGTGCTGTCACTGGAGTGAGAAAGCAGCAAGAATGTCCTTGCTCCAGCAGGCTGGCCATGGCTCAGCTTTAATGTGCCATTTCTCAGAGTCCTAGAAGTGCCCAAAACTGCAAATGATTTTCTTCTGTGATAGTTCTGTCTCATCCTACAGGAAAAAACACAAATGAAGTGTTGTTGGGATGGTTGAGAAGCTCTTTGCCTTTGGAGGTTTCGTCGTCATTGTCTTCTGCCCTCAGGCTGCTTGGCCCCACCAGGCAGATGCAGGGACCTCCATGAGGTTCACAGCTGGCCCAGCTGTTCAGTTCAATATAGTGAATGTCTTTTGACAATCTGTTACATGGAGTTACGTTAGTAGGAGGCCATCATCTTACCTTCTAGGCTAGAGGAGAGAGAATATCTTTGTATTGGATCACAGCAGACTGGGGTTTTGCAGCGGTTGTTTTTGAGAAGGCGGGTGACGGTTCACCATGAACTTAAGGTTACCTAATGCCTTAAGCTTGTAGGGGTGGGCAGTAACGTGACTTACTGCGTGCTCATTCCTAGAATCAAGGAGCTGGATCACCTCTCGAATTGGATGCCTTTGTCATGTTGCCGTCATGCCTTCTTTCCAAAGTATCTTTGGTTTGGCATAGGCAGGGCTGCTGTAGTTATGTGATCTTTTCATTTGGCCTCCTAAAATTCCAGAGAGATTTTTTTTTTTTTTTTGGTCTTCACACTGCTTACAGCCTCTATCAGAACAAGATTATGGTTTTCCTTTATTTAGGTCTTTGGCATAACAAACTATCATGAAGTAACACATTACTGCAAGTTGTTCAGTAGAAACTGTGTGAGTATAGAAAATGTCTTATTTTAAATCCCAGGTCTTTGATCTTTTTTTTTTCTGAAGCCAAAGAACAGTAATTTTAAGTCAGGCTTTCAGGATTTTTAGCCAAACCATGGCATGCTAATGGGGACCTGCTATTTGTTGTCAGAATTCACTTAACTAAACCACATCTGTTTCAGAGGCAAAATATTCGTTATTCAAATGCTTGCAGAGCAGCTTTCTGGAGCTCTAACTGTGTCCTTACTCCTAAGTATTAAGTGATCGTCCCCGTTTTCAGTGCAGAAAACAACTGCGCGTGCTTTGGGAACATCTGTAAAAGATTGTGTATACATAGAGGCACTTAAGGGAAAACAGAAGTCCTTTAGATTCTATGTGCATGTTGTCCTTGTGTTCTCCTTTCACCCGTCGTATACAGCCCGTGATACTGTAAACTTGCACAGCTGAGATGTAGTTAAATAAGGTACAAAAGTTCTTTTACACAGTTGACCTAAAACATGGGGGCAGATGAGGACATACATGCTTTATGGCTATGCTAGGGCCAAAGTCTGGATGAGGTCAAGTGTTGGAGGACTGTTCCCATTGAAAGTTCATTTGGACAGGGTGACTGTGCTGCAGCATGCTCAGAGGTTGCGTGCAGGGAAATACTGATTTATTTCCTTTTTGATGGAGTCTGTGTTGATCGCAGATACTTCTGCCAAAACATAAAGCCCATTCGATGTTTTTGTGGTTCCTGAAACTGTAGTACTGTACTGATCAGTAAGTGAAGGATCAAATTAAGAAGATAACCAGGATTTATATCTTCATGTGAAACCTTGCGTAGGAGTTGAGGCCATCTTGAGGTAAAAAAACCATGCTGTAGTCTTTAGCAGTGATTTTGCTTTGCTGATTTGATCGCTTTGGTTTTACTGTTATGATCTGAGGAATACCAGTGGGTGTCTGAGAGCTCTTAGTCACAGGGGACATCATCAGCTTCCCTTGGGATGCCTGTTGAACCAATTCCTGACATTAGGTGCCTGGCTCCGTGCCTCTGTCAAAATCCCCTGCCTTGCTTCTAGTAACAGCAACTGAATTGCTGTGTTCTGACAGGGAAACTGTATGAAGGCTTTGGAAATAAAAATACGCAAGCTCAGCAGCTGACACAAAGAGCTGAACCAGCCCTACAGGGGAGACGGGAAGAGCCCCAACAGTTGGTGGCAGGAGCTTCTCTAGCTGCTCCCGCTTAAGAACCAGTCTCAGGTCACTTGGTTTTGTTTCAAGCATTGTGCTCTGGGTAACGTGATTCTTGCAGATTGTGGAAAAATCAGCAAACGTTGCACTTTGAAGGCTCTTTGTAGCAGCGCCGTTGTCCCACAGGCCTCCATTTCAGTGGGCTTTCCATCGTGGTCTAAAATGGAAGGATGCTGTAGGGGAGCTGGGGGCAGGGAGGCAGAGCAGGGGTGCCGTACCACCCGAGGCTGATGGTACTCTGCAGTTCTCACATACTGAGTCAGATCTATGCGAAGGGCTGGATTTGGGGGCGGGGGAAAGTGTCAAGCCCCCGCAGATCTTCAGCAGCAGCTTGGAGTAGAGCAGCGGCTCCGGGCTGCTCTCTGCTTGCGTCACTGCTTTGGTGCTGTCTGTGCAAGGACAGCTCGCAGTGAATTGCAGAACGCTGAGTCCCTCTGCAACCTGACCACAAGAGCTGAACATCTGGCCTGAGGCTGCTTTTTGGGAGGATATGGGAACATGGTTTCTGGTTTTGATTCTCGTTGTATATGTTACTGCAGCTATGCTGATTAGGGGAGGTTGAGTTTGGTGGGGGAGGGCAGAGGTAAGAAAGTACACAAGGAGAAATGTGCTGGTCTGGCCCTTGACCGTCTCTGTGTAATGCTTGGAACAATCCTCCAGTGTGCATTCCTCCAAGCATCTCAGCTTTTGTATCTACGTATAACGTTGCACTCTCAGTTGTGTCATGCTGGATTAAATCCACGTCTAAACCACTCATTCACTTCACCAGGACTGGGATGTAAACTGCCTCTCAGTGTAGAGCAAATAGAGCGAAAACTTCTGGAATCTAGCTTTCTGTCTGTCAGGAGACCCCCTGCCTCATACGCGCATAGCACCCTGATCCTAGCTTGCTGATTATGACAGCTTTCAAAAATCCTCTCTGTGAAGGGGAATCGGGAGCCTTGTAAGCTGACGAATGTCATTCCCGCAGCCCTTTTCTAAACAGGAGGGAAAGAAGTGACTCTATAGAGTTTTGGATTTGAATAAGACTTTAAAATGTACCGTGTGAGCCAGCACGCTGTGCCGAGAAGTAGCAGAGGTGTCTGCCCAGAATGCAAAACAGTCTCCCAGCAAGGGGCAGCACTGCTCCTGGAGAGCAGCTCTCTTCTGCAGGGAGGAGGACTGCTTCATTTTCAAAATGTGATTTAGCGTGGCTGGAACTGCAGAGGATGGATGCTGTGGGAACAGCTGGGTGAATTTGGTTGTCGATTCTGCCAGCTGAAACTGTACCTCTAGTTCCAGGTGCCCACTTCGTGTAAGAATATCAAGTGGCTTTAGCTGCATTCCACCACAGATGGCCTGCTGCTGGCCTGCATCTTTCACTGAGCTGAAAAGCACCCAGATTGATAAATTTCCCTCTAGTGTAATTATATTGACTAGAATGGTGTGGGGAAGGGGAATAAATTCCTATGTGAGGTAGAGGAGGAGCTAGATTCAAATTGGAGTCTCGTTATAATAGCAAATGTCAGGATTGTGTCATTAGAACAGTGCGCAAAGAGTTCCCAGCATTTAAAAAAAAAAAAAAATCAGTAGGGTTTGATGATGAAACAGTTCTGTATGGCTTTGTCTCTGGTGTGGTTAAGTACAAAGATGGTAAAGAAACAGAGAAGGAAACATTGGAGGAAGCAGCACATGTTCTTTGGCGTAGGCTCAGGGGGAGGTGGAGGCTGTTTTCCAGCTCACTGGAATGTCTTGCCTGAAAGAAGCATGTATGGAGTTACCTTCCCGTGGAAGGCGAGGGGCTGAAGCAATAGGAACCAGGTATATATCTGGTTTGAAGGTACCGGTGTTAAGACGTGCATCTTTAGGAGACAAGCTCTTCACCAGGCCAGCTAGGTCCTAAAATGGTACTATCCACATGCAGACTGGCTTTCCTCTCCTAACCACCCAAAAGAACAGCGGGAGGAGGGAACCAAGCATTTCCTATCACTGTTTGTCCATGTAGAAGCATGTCAGCCCATGATCATCTGGAAGGCACTGTTTTGGAGTGAGGTGGCCTTGGCGTATGAAGGGTGAGGTTGTGACTTGAGGTTTTTCCTCAGTGCTCAGTTCTTGGAGCTACTTTCAACATCAAGGATGACTCTTAGGATGGTCTTAGCTTCTTCACCCTGCACTTTACTGTGGGACATAACGTTTCAGCACAGGTAATGGGAGTACACAGTTGAATCAGTGGGTCCCTCCTGTCACTGAGTGAGATGACAGCTTTCCAAGGAGTGAGAAGAGTGAAGGCTCTCTAGTTTCTTGCATCTGAACCTAAGCTCCCGCACCCTTTTGTTACATATGCAATAACATCTACACCAAAATGAGAAAGCTGGAGTTCTCATTCCTGCTCCACTGCACTTTTTCATAATACAAGGGATTGGACTTCAAAAGTAAGCAGGTGTTGAAGAAAAAATAGCACAGGCAAAGGAATCATGTTAGATCTTTCTGAAATATTGCCCAATTAAAACGCTGGCTATTCATGTAAAATACATTTGCAGCAAGGTACTTCAAAATGACTTATCAACACTTGCTTTGGAGAGCACTGACTCCAAGGTAGCATAAAATGTGAAACTAGCAATGGAAAATCACTATGCCTTCGTAAAAAAAAAAAAAAAAAAAAGAAGGAAAAAAAACCCCAAAACCAAAGCAATTATTTCTTGCCCTAAGGAAGGGTGTGCCTGTCACTGGGTTGTGTAAGGGGAAGTGGGAACACTGTACTATTAACATTCATGATAAACTGCACAGTTAATCATCATCCAGATAGTCCTTGATTTCTCTCCTTTTCATTCTGGAGCGGAGGGGTGGTGGTTAGAGGGTTTATCATTGGAGGGAAAGGGAAATTGAATATTTAATGTGGCTTTCTTTATGACAAGGCACTAACATGACTCCCGTCTGTATTTAAATGCTGTCCCCAGGTTACGACTATGGCTATGTCTGCGTGGAGTTTTCACTCTTGGAAGAGGCCATCGGATGCATGGAAGCCAACCAGGTTGCTTTACACTTCGGTCAATGCTGCTAGAAGATTTTTAAATTTTTTTTTGGTGGGGTGGTGGAAAGCCAATGAGTTTGTTTTGAACCATTCAAAGGAAGATCTATTGTATAATACACAACACTGCGGTTTAAATGTTGTTTCCAGAAACTTGTAAAAGGCTTAGAAATGCCAGTGTGAAAGAGCTGCTGGCCACCAAATGGTCTGCGCTCCCCCTTAGCGTATGTTGGCACGCTGGCTAGAGTCAGAGGCTGGTGGCTGACAGACTCCTAATGCAGGTTTTGGCCCTGATGCTTTTGTACTCACACCGAAATCCAGTTGGAAAGATCTCTGGTAGCGTTAAATGCCTCCCCCGGCTGTGCGTGCACACACACATACACATGTGACTGTAGGTGAGGCCTCTGGTATGCAGCTCTGAGTCAACTATGACTTGGCACGCTCCACTTTTCCATATGCCTTGTGTGTGGGAGAGATTCTTAATTGTGTGTCTCCCCCGTATCTATCCTGTCCTTTGGCAAACTGGAGCTGCAAATGTGAGGACTACCCTACGTGCAGTTGTGCCTGGTAAATCTGAACGTTTCCAGCCCTTAAAAGTGCAAAATGGCTTAAATCCCCAGTGATTAAGTACCCAAGGGGAGCCTTTACTCTGACCTGGTATTTGAGGCTAGGGCTGTTGTCCATGTAAAGAGCAAGATGCATAAAATTTGTTAGGTAAAATGTAGATTCCCGTCTCGCACCACCCTCCCTGTGCCTTGGAACTGCAGGTGATGGGTCACTCAAGAAAAACCGCTCAACAATTGATCCCCCTTCCTCTACTACATCCCTTAAGTCTCCTCTCTGCTGCCTTCTTCCTCCTAATTTGCCTGAGTAAGAATCCATATCAATTATCTAAAGCCTTTTTACCTGAATCCCAAGTCTCGCTGTCATGGGAGAAGAGTCATGAGTCAGATTCAGAGCTGTGCATTTGCAAAAATGTACTTACAGTTAATGAGTCTTCACAGCTGGGGTTTCAAAGGTCCCACTAAGCGCTCACATTTGCCTCTATTTTCAGTTACAGAGGTATTGCAACTTACAAAAATGTTCTACAGAAATAATTCTGTTGCTGGGAAAGAGCCTGGCGCGTTCCCACTGGGGTGGTGGTGGGGAGCACAGAGAGAGAAGGCTCCGGAATTAATTATTACTTTTCCCATCAGTGACAACTTTTATTTCCTCTTGAGTGTTGCTACAATTCCCAATTTATTTTGTTGTCACTGGGGAATCTGTAATTATGTATGACACTCTTTTTAACTAAAGGCCTCTCCATATTCTCTCCCCAATTCTGCTTGCATGAAATGTCTCCCTACGCGAGAGCAATTCCCAAATACCTGGGAATTTGGGAATTCCTCTTTTTCCTGTTATTGATGCCTGCTCTACCCCATCTCCCGTTTCGAGTATCCCTATCTACTCAGACAGGTGTTTGGCTTGATCAAATTTGGTCCGTTGCTACAGCAAAGAGCCTGTGAGCACCAGTCCTTAAATTGAACTGGCTGCCTAGAGGTGCCCCGGTAAATCACTGCGCACACGTGCACATGAGGAAGTTCTGGCTGACGTTCAGCTGCTGATTACATCGACTCTCCCCAGCAACAGTTGTAGCAGACCTTCAGGCTAGATAATTTTTTACCGTGTTTCCCTTCCAGCATTCAGGGAAGGTGCTGCCAAAACCTGGAGAGTGGTGGGAGTAACGGTCCCAGCCGTGCACTCTACCCGGGACACGTTAAAAGTGGGGTACGAAGTCTTCCAGTTTTCCTGGAACGTTTTTCCTATTTTTCCTATACGTGGCTGTGCGTGTGTACAGAGGAAACCTGGAAGATGGAGTGGTTGGAGGGGGTCATCTCCAAAGCCCGCACGTGCCAATCTTTGCTACGTTTTAGTAGAGCTACAGTAGTCTGTAATTAGTGAAGCAAAAAGTGTGCTTTTTGGGGCGACCCAAGCTGTATGGATTTGGTCAGGAGAGTTGTAACCTCTGGATTGCCCCACATAGGTTAATTTCTCTAATTTGCTCCTGATTGAACATGAAAAAAAAAAGGCCTTCTAATTATTTAAATTAAAAAAAAAAAAGTATTAAGATTTGTATCTGACCTGCTGCAAGGGAGCTGACTTTTAAGTTCTCAGTAAAGGCCAATAAGAGATATTCAGAAAGGGGGTTATGCAATTCAGTTGTCCTTAGACAATAAATATCCCGTTTTAATATCTTCCAGGATAAAGTTGTAAGATCATCTCCTTAGATTGAGAATTAATCTGCATTTTTACAAGCTGCAAAAACCAAAACCTGTGTTAGCTAAGACAAAGGTTCTTTGATAGTTCAGTTATTTTTGGAAGGTTATCAGCTACCCCTGTCAAATTCAGTCGCTTGTGAGAGCATAAATAGCAAAACAGTGTCAGCCCACGGTGACATCCTAGTCCCTCACTAGTCAACCTGCCTGTTTCTCAGTCATCTGTAGGCTGGGAATAAATAGCTTTTGCAGAGACAGCATATTTTGATGCTGTTTAATGCCTGTTTAACTGCCCCTGCCTAAAGAACAATTTGCTACATCCCGGTATTGTATAATTCCTATCTTGTGAAATCCTTTCGTTTTACTCGGCATACACCAGCACCCACTTAAGAACATTCCCAAAGTTGCTAATGCCAGATTTACCAGGTCCAACTGCCTCCATTCAGTAAGTCTAGCATGTGTATGTGACTGCTGAGATTTGAGGAGGCTTTCTATTAAGTACATCGTGATAAGGGAACGTCCATCTTCTATGTTGCCCTAATTTTGCAGGGGGTTTTCATTTTACTTGTATTAATTGCCGCAGCTAACGTAAGGAAAATACCCCCCTTATTAATTGCTTTGCCTTGTTGATTGATTTGCGTTGGCAATTTATTACAGCTCAAGGGGCCTGTCTAACGTATGCGAAACGTGATGGATCGCCGTTACTGCTAGTGCAGAGGTGTTGGGCGGCAGGTTTGGCTGAGCGAAGCGCTGGCTCGCAGCTCTCCTGCTCTCTTTGGGAGGCTCTTTGCCCCGGTAGGGCAGATGGGCTGTTGAGTTGTTTTGTAGAACCCAGGTGCAGCCCTTGTTGCAGCCTGATGGTTGGTGATGCTCCTGTTGGTCTTTTGTTACAAGTTGGCTGTTGTTTGACTTTTATGAGAGGACACCTCTCTTCTGTCTGTGATGAGCTGCTTTTCTGTTGGGGAGAGACAGGTATTTTGAATGGAAAATGGGGTTTCAGTCTGCGAAGTCACGTGGTTTCTCCTAAATAATCTTTCCCTCCTTTATTCTCATTTTTGAAAGGTCGTAGTGTGGTGTGGCATTTGTCCTACTGCGTTTTCTTTGCATTCAGGCTTGGGGTAGCCCCTGGTGTAGGAGTGTTCCTGTCTGGGGGCACCAGGTTGGCTTCTTGGAGGCGACATTGGGAATATGTCCCCTGGGTCTTGTTCTCCATATGTGTTGGGATCTCTTTGCGCTCCTCATTCATCTGTAGAAGAAAAACACGTTATAAGCCTGTTTTCGAGTGTGAGGAAATCAGGCGGGAAAGGAAGTACCCTTCGTGTACTGTCGTGTATCATAAAGGCAGGTGAAGGAGGAGAAACGGAGAGAGCCTGTCTTTGCTGCCTGGATATTTCACTGTTTTCACTGAGGTGTGGAGCTGGTTGTGATACATATGAAAGCAGAAGAAGCTTTTTTTTTTGAGCTTGGGAGCAAATTATTAGTCGTGACTGACTATGTGGTATTGTCTCCAAATCCTCTCAGGCCTCAAACTTAGCAACACTGGCAGTGTGAATATTTCTCAGCTTTTGTTGCTAGTAACTGACGTCTTTGTAATTCTTTCTTCCTGTTTCTTAAGTAAGAGGGTGAAAATGGGAGAACTTGTAGCATGAACTTTTAAAAATACATACTTCCTAAATTACTGTGGAGGTCTCCAGGCGTGTGCTAGAGCAGTCATTCCAAGAGTTGCTCTTGTGCCTTCCTGCACTGAGACCGGCACGTTTCGGAGAGCGTTTTCCCCTGCAGTGCTGTGCAGTCCTGGCTCAGCTTGCTGAGCACGGCGATAACCTCCATTCCCTGCTTGTTTCTTGCTGGAGAGGGTAAGAGGGATTCTTACGGGATTTTGTGGGTGCTCCCTTTACTTGAGCACATCCCACCACTGTGCAACTGGAAGCATCAGCTGTGCGTTTCTCCAGCTCTGAGCCCATCCCCTTTTAGCCATTCACTGTAGAGTTTTCCTGCATTTAGCATGAACATAGCTTCTGGTTCAGATCAGACTTCACAGGCTTTTCACGGTAGCTGTTGGCGTTAAAATCCACAAGGTGCTTTGACAAGCAGGCAACGCCTAGGACTTTCTGTCCTGAAAACATTAGCGGTAACCAGTCACAACTCTGTGTGGCTTCCCAGTTAAATACAGAAGGAGCTTGTGGTTATCCTGAGAATGCTTCCGCTCTGGTGACCTGTACCCTTAGAGTGTTTATTGAAGCCCCTGCTGCAAGGAGCGTGTTGCAATTTGTAAGAGAAAATGTGTATCCAAACATCAAAAATAATTGTTTTCCTTTTGGTAGGGTATGTCAAGTTGTGGAGTCTGGCATTATTTTTTTTTGGTAGAATCTGCAAAATGCCCCCCGTAATTGAAGATGACACCCGCCTCAAGTGTATTTTCACGGGCTGTCTGGTATCCATCAATTACTCGCTTGACAGCGTCACTCCATCTCTTTAGCTTTAACCTGCAGTTGAGGGTGGTGGTGACAATTCAGTGTGTCCACAAATATACTGAAATCCGTTTGCGTGTTAGGCTAAGAGTGCTGGAGATGGCCTTGCTTTTGATAAGTCCTCCTTGGATTATCAGCAGACATTATTTTCTGCTTTTCTCATTATGTATTAGGTGCGTGGATTTTTCTCAGGTTGTATCACTAGCACGCATCTTTTTTTTTTTTCCTCTATTAAACCTGTCCAGCTTTTGACTATGTAGATTTCTAGAATTACCTTTTGGATACTTCACTTTGAGTGTGCGTACAGAGAGAGGAAAGGCTTGTATACCTAGGCAGTGTTTCTTCTATAAACATACTAATGATTTGGGAAACATGCACATTATGGAGTAATTTTAATGATCCAAGTGACCTATGGAAAAGTTCCTTCCGTAGGCTACCTTGCAATGAGATGAGTGGATTTCCAGGCAGCAGAGCTGATTTGGGGTTTTTTTGTGTGTCTGATTCAGTGTGTGACCTGGTCACGAGCTCACCCTGGTCTTATATCACTGGGGCTCGACGTGTTGAGTCACTCATTTGTTCATTCCCACTTGTGCCTCACTAATCACTGCATCGTACCGTCATTTAATTGGAGCTGTAAGCCTCTGCGATCCATACCGAAGTGTGCAGCGGGAGGCTCCTGGTGCTGGGCAGAGGCTTGCCTGTGAATAAGCAGTCGGATCTGTCTGCGATGGCCTGTGCGGGTGCACATGTGTATATCCCGCAGTGGTGATGTGATAAATGCACTGCCCGTTTTCTGTTTGGAAGGACTGACTTAATCTCTGCGTGCGACAGAGACCTTCCGTGTGCAGAGAAAGGTGTCTTTTGTTGTAAAATTTAACTGCCAAAACATTCTGGTACTGACAGTACTTCTGTGGACCTTCTTCTCTTCTGTCATCTCAACATCTTCTGTCATCTCAGCTGTTCTAGCCATGTGAATCCTCTTAGTCTGTCTTCCTTTGGCACAGGAGGTTGTAAGTTATCTTCTGCCAAAGATTTCACACACTCTTCCTTCAGCCAGTGGTAGCTGCCCATCAACATGGGTTTTTTTTAGACCAACCTGGATAAAAAACTACAACCTTCTTGGCGGCTCTGTCCTGCCTTGCCTCAGGAACCGAACCATCCTAACCAAAGTATTTTAAAATAAGTGCACTTTTAACTGGAAGAGTTGTGAAGCTGCATCTTCTTGCTCTACTTGTGTGATCCCAGCTTGCCATGTCCTTCTACCTCTCTGCTCTTATTCCAAAATCCTGTCCTCCTTTTTTCCCTCAGCCTCACCTTACCCGGGTGATGAGGATTGTATGCTTTTGCTGCTGCTGAACTGCTGCTCTGTAATGGGATTGTCTCAGAGGACAGCTTCTGGGTGAGCTGCTTGGAGCACACAGCAGATGCGTAAGCAGGACTTTCTTAGTATCTCTGGTTGCTGCTGGGGGTGTAAGGCCCAGCAGGGTTATCTCAGGACTCAAATATTGCTATATATTGCAGAATTATCTATTCTGTGTGCTGAAGCTCACTTGGGCTGCTGTATAAATAGGTTGTTCCAGGTAAAGCATCTTTCTCTACCCTTCTCCTAAATGAAACTGCTCTCCCTCTGGCCATTTATGTTCTGATTGTGGGTTTGTTGGGGTTTTTTTTGCCGGTTGACGTTAACAAATCTGTGTGATGATATATCTCTGAAATATCCCTTCTTTCCCTGTAGATCTCAAATGCCTCGCTAATCAAGTATTTCTCTGTTGGTGTAGGTGCTCTGTTTACAATGCCAGGAGCTTGAGCTGGCAAACATTAAGGAATATTTGTGATTTCCTGAAGTTCGTTTGAATAACTCGATCCACAAGCATTGCCAAGATAAGTGTCCAGTCCTCTCTGGCTGATTGATCGTATGATGTGATGTACCAGTACTTGCAGTGCATCGCTCACTCTTATTGGGTACCGCACGCTGCTGTGCGGCATCCAAAGGTGCATTGGGGTGGATACTCCTTACACTGGTGGCTCAAAGCAAGGGACCGCTGTTGGGCAGCTGGACCTTTCGTCATGCCCAGCATGGCTGTTGTAAAAATGGGGGTACTTGAAAACTCTTGCATGTGAATATGAAGTGTAAGTCTGCTCTCTGCCCCTTCCATAGCGCTAGAAGTTGTATTGCAGAGCACTCGTTGGTAGAGCAACACCAAAGAAATAGCTTTGTTTCAGTCATCGTCAGCATGCAAAGCATTTTCCTGAGTGACATCGCATCTGGCACACTCATCCTTTGAATTCGTTTGTAGGTGAGATTTTGCCTTGAGCAAGAAAGGATTTGAAGAAGTCCTTGGATGCATATGCAGGATACAGATGCTACCCTGCCTGTGTAGCTATCAGGTCCTCTCCTCCTAACGTGTTAATGGAACGGTTGTGTGACAAAGAGGAAATCTTAGTCACAGGTTTTACGTGTAGGTGCAATTTCACCTTAAAACAAAGAGCAATGTTTTACTGCTGGCTGCTCTTACTCACAGATTGTATATTTTTTTATTGCATTTGCCTTCGTGATTGGTTGATTTTCTATGAAGATCTGTAGGAACTCTGAATACGTTTTCTTGTGTAACCATTTGGAAGGTGTTTTATCATTGTAGCATCAAAGTGCTTCAAAGGAGTATGGTAAATCAGCTGTAGAACAGGTAGTGTGTTGTCACAATTGATAGATTGTATGTGTGGTCAGAAGGTGATTTTGGATTACGATGTAAAATCCCTTGATCAAGTTCCTATATAAAACTTAGTAGGACTTATGCCACTAATTTGCTTTTATGCTTTTGAAGTCATCCTTTAAGTAAGCTGGTGACTAACAGAACTGCAAATGCACTATCAGAAATTCCTTCTGTACTCTTGGAAGTGGATGGTGCTGATGATATGACTGAAGTTACTTAAAGGAGACGCAGAGGCAGTGAGAGGGAGATGTCTGTGTGCGTTCAGCTTATGTGAATAAAGGCATCTCAGTGAGCGCACCGTAACTTTCATTTCCAGAGCAAGACCATTTTCTGTCGTGGTTTGCACAAGACCTATCATTGTGAAAGAGGCAGCAGTCCTTCTCAGCTGAATCCCAGCAATGTCGAGGGGAATACCAGCTATGTTTTATAAGCACATGAGCCAGATTATAGCACTAAGACTCCATCTGGACTATTGTGATAAGTGGGAGCGCACCAAAATGTTGTTGCAGTATTCACTTGATGAGTTGTTTTTGTTAGCTTCAGCCTCAGAGCTGTTCGCTTGTGCTTTTATGTTATTGTGGCAGCCATTGCTTTTTCCATCTCTTGGTGCACTGTTGATGTTGGATTGCTGGAACAGGAAGGTAAAAGGTTGAGTATAGATGCTGAAAAAAAATGTCAAAGTGCACACTCCCTGGGGTTTAAGGAAGGCAGAAGCACTGTTTCCTTCTCAGAAGAGCGTCGTCGGTCAGACTGCTTCTCTGCAGAAATGTTTTGTTTTGGGTTTGGTTTTTTGGTTTGTTTTTTTTTTTGCATAACCGTGGTTACGCAGTGAGAGAGCTGAAATTCCCTTCAGGTGTGGATTTTGGTCTGTTTTCTTCCTAGCTGAGTTTGTGTTGGACCTTTATAAAGTAAATCGTGGAAGTTTGGGTGTCTTGAATTGGGGTACATTCAAAAAGAGTACCTTGAATTTTAGCATTTTCTGCTCAGGTTTTGAGAATCACACAAGGAAAAGGTTAAATTCAGATGTTTTAAGTTTGAAGCTGCAGGATAAAAGCGATGGCAAACAGCAACTTTTATTTGTGAATTTCTGTTTCGATTTGACTGTAACTGGGCTGTTAATGTTCTTGACTAGAAGTGAAACATGATTACAGTGGAAAATAGTGGCTGGCACGCCTGAGTGGGCTATTGTGTCATTATCCATCAATCACAGGCAACAAGGAAACAGGTATTTAACACAGAAAGACACATGGTTATTATCTGCCCCACTCTCCTATGAGCTGTGGGGCACCTTCGAGACTCTTATTAAAGCTTTAATACCGACAGAGATCACAAGAAACACTGTATGCTACAGGATCAGCAAGCAGGAGCATTGCTGACACTGTGTCACTTAGGACAAGAGGGAACGGGCACAAACTTGAGCATAGGAAGTTCCATCTTAACATGAGGAGGAACTTCTTCCTTTGAGGGTGGCAGAGCAGTGGCACAGCTGCCCAGAGAGGTGGGGGAGTCTCCCACTCTGGAGCCATCCCAAACCCGCCTGGACGCCGTCCTGTGCCACTGCTGGAGGTGTCCCTGCTGTGGCAGGGGGGTTGGACTGGGGGAGCTCCAGAGGGCCCTTCCAACCCTGACCATTCTGTGATTCTGTGTCTGTGCAGGACATGAAAAGATGTTAGGTGGAAGAGTATCGAGGGTGCGGGAAGACAGTAGCCCTCTGCACTTTAGAGGAAAGGCATAAAATTCCCCTGGTTCTCTCTCGTTTGAGAGGGGACGAATTTCTTCTTGCATCTATCTGGTGACCTGTTTAACCCGGCTTGTGCGAACGGGACAGCAACTGAGAGGTCTTCAGTTGTGTCACTGGGTGACCGGTTTACTTGCCTTTGGCTATGCTTGCTCCCAGAAGAGAGCAACAGGGGGAGGGGAGGAATCCTGAAGCCATTTTATACAAGGAGATACGGGAGGGAGGTGGAAAGTTCTTCCTGGCTTCTGCAGTTGACTTGTTGCAGTGAAGTGTCTAATGTAAAGCGGCATTTCTGCCTTCAGGTTTGTTTTGCTGTGCTGTTGCACTGTGTGTATGCATTGACAACTATCAGATGTTGCATCCAGGTGTCCTCCTGCATCTCCGTCACTTCAGGCCACCTATAAGTTCAGGTAGTTGCATCTTCCACAGGATGAGCAAGCAGCTTCCAGAAGTAGATTCCTCAAAGGACAGTGATGTAAAATCAAGTGTGTTATGTAATTTTTAATAAGGGTCATGTAATTTTTAATGAGGGTCAAAGCTGTAAAGCTGTAAACATGAGATTTAAGTATTTGGATCTCTGAAACTGTCTTCTTTAGAACAAGAAGAGGAAAGTAATTCTCTCCTGCTTTCATAGATGGCAGGGGAAATCTTAGGTTTTTGTGATGTACAGTCCATGTCTTAGCAGGAAATTAGCAATATTCAGATGGGCTTCATGTACCAGATTTGAGCCAGGATGGCAGTAAAAGCTCAAGGAAACATTTGATGTACTTTTCCATAAAGGATCTCAGGAGCAGAGTTAACAGAGAAAGTAATTTTAAGTCCTCAGAGTCCCAAGACGTATTTTCTTACATGTAAAATCAGGTTGAGAAGTCTCACTAAGAAGCTGTCTCATGGTGCAAAGTTGTACGTTAATGATCTGATGACTAAGGTATTTTACTGTTTATAGTCCTAGGTTTTTGAAAGTCTGATTGTTTCTTCCCAACTTGTGATATCACTGGAGAAGAGAGCTGAGGTGGTTTGGGTTTCTTTCTTTTCCCTCTGACAAGGTGTTCGTCTGTGCCTGGTCCATGTGAGATCGGCGTTTGTTCTCTACCACTGCCTGCTTCTCTGCCCTTTGCGCTAACTTAGCTTCTCTGTTCTTCTTCCTTCTGGTGTGTACGAGGCCAGTGACAGCCAAATGATTGATCAATCTGATTCTGAGAGGAGCAGCTGAAAGCATCAGCCCTCTGGTGCTCCAGCGCTTGCTGCTGAGAGAGGAGTGGCGGCACAGGAGGAGCTGCGGGCAGTACCTCTGTGTCTGCCCGTGGTCTGCAGCGGACCGGTCTCTGTACCAGGCTGCCTGTCGCTGCCTGGCTTGGTACATCCCCGGGCGTTAAGAGTCCTGGAAGAGGTTGAAGTGGCAATACCTGAGCCACCTGCTACTGTGCTGCTTATGCGACAGATTAAGGAGATGTCTCTGCATGCTGTTTCCCTTTCCCAGTCCCTAAGGGATTCAGCCAAGCTGGGGCACAGATGGAATTGTGTTCTTTTCCTTCCTCAAGGTCAAGGTTATCATAGGAACTGCTCTCCTGCGCGCTCACCTCTCTGGCCAGACTCTCCTGAAGAGCTGAGGTCAGCTAGTGCAGCCTCGGAGCCTGGATATCCACGTAGGAGAGTCGCTTCTTCTGCCTCTTGTGCTCTGACGAGGCACTAAGCCCCTTCAGCGATTCTGGGAAGTTGTCAGGGAAGAGGGATGTGGATGTACCTCTGGACGTTGTGTAGTGCAGTTGCTTGGGTGAACCTCTTAAACCTCAGTGCCCCTGTAAAGGAGGACCTGCTGGGTCCCATGGGGAGCTGCGACCCCCACCAGTGTTACACTGCACCCAAGCCAGGCTGCCAGGAGAAACTCATTTCCTTCCAAAGGGCTCAGATAGCTCTGTTCTCACACTGGGCCAGGTCTCTTGGGCAAATACTGACCAAAGAGCAGCCGTTTCCAAATCAGATCCTAAAAAGAGCTCTCTTAAGAGGCAGCATCTGCTCAGGTGTAGAAATCGGTATAGGTGCCAGCCTGAAGACGTGCCGGCTGCCATGTGGTTCTGTCCAGGTGTGGCTGTTAAGGATCTGTATTTAGCTTTTGTACAGGCCACCTCCAGGTCGCGATGTGCTGGGAATCATCATTGAGACGGCACAGGTAAGTGTTGCACTGCTGGTGCGTTTCCCCTGGCAACTGGCAGGGTTCTTTCTCTTACCCATTGGGAGTCAGCATCAGGCACCCGCTTTTGCTATTAACTGGGAATTCAGAGAAACAAAGTCTCAAAGGACAAAACCTCTTTTCATCCAGAGCTGCTCCCTCTTCCCAGGGTTTTTGGGCCTTTTCCTTTCAGCAGAGAGGCTGTCCTGCAGGGAGCTTGCCTGAGCACTGGCTGCAGAGAGAGCGTTGCCAGTGAAGGCTCCGAGTGCTTAATTCAGCGGGCGCAGGAGTGAGTCTGGAGGTGTGTCTGGGGGAGCCTCTGGGCTGCTCTCTTCCCCATTTACAGTTGATGTGTTCTTAGCGGACGTGTG
Organism: Pluvialis apricaria; assembly: GCA_017639485.1. Lineage (NCBI taxonomy): Eukaryota > Metazoa > Chordata > Aves > Charadriiformes > Charadriidae > Pluvialis > Pluvialis apricaria. The sequence continues at coordinate 22,736,137 of CM030016.1, forward strand.
CTGCTGCGCAGAACATCCTGTGCTCTGGTCACCATGCAGGTCAAGCCCTGTTGGAACTGGTCTGTAATCCCATGGTTACATGCTCCTGCAAAAGGACGTGCTTTTGTTTGTGGGATCTTTAAATGCTTGATCAAATAGGCTTAATTGTCTAGGGATAAATGTACCCCTTTAAGGCAGAGCTTTCCAGCCTGACTTTTTTTCCAGCGTGATTTTGCATTGGGATTGCTTTTTAGTGTTTTGATATTGTGCTTCAAATCTATGAGCTGGGCCTTTCTTCATTGTTCTCCCAGCTTCCTTATGGCCATTGCTAATTGTAAGGTACCCTGGGGGAAACGCACAGGAAGGTCCTGGGGTGGATTAGTGCATTGTGCTAACATGCTTAATCTTTATACTGTTTAACAGTGTTATGGGATGAGATGACCTTTGAGGAAGAAGGTAGCCGTATAACAAAGTGCTGAGAAATATGCCCAGGCACTGGAGCAGCGTTTTGGAGGGAGAAGGGAAATCCCTGTGTTGGGAGCAAAGGGAGTCTTCGAAGCAGCTGTTGTTCAAACACAAGAGTCCAGGCAGTAGACTGTGATGAATCAGAAAAGGAATATAGATGAGGCAGAGCCATGCGGACCCTTCCCTAGCACCGTCTCTGAACAATGATACTCGATACGCTAAATATTTAAATAATCCTAAGTTTTGGTGGTTTAAGTATACTTTTCAAATAGAGGATTCAACCTCATTCATACTTTCTTGGGCACCGGAACAAGTGTTTGATATGCATGACCTTATTAGCTTACCCCTTAATAAGTCCTTAGCCATCCATGCTTCTCCGGCTGTGGAATGGGAGCGCAGCCAGTAACACCAGAGTGCAGAACTTGTCCCCCTTGGAGCTGGCATCGCCTGATGGCCCCAGAACCTCGCTGTCTGAACTCTAGAAGTCCTCTTCTGACACCTTCGTACTGTCTAGGAAAAGCTTTCATTTTAATATTTCCGCATTTTCCAGTGATCCTATAATGCTGATCTGCAAAGGCGCCCTCTTCAGAGGGGTGAGGGGAGCTGGAGGTTAGAATTAGCTGGACAGGGAGATGTTAGGGCAGGCAAAAGGTCCACTTCGCTTCACTGGATCGAAGAAAACTTTCAGATGTGTTGAAATCTCCTTAAAGGGTGAAATGCAGAAGCCATTCATATCACCCGCCACCCAAAGCTGGCCCTAGAACATGTGAAGTCCTAGGCACGTTGTGTGTTTTTTCAAGCTGCGACACATCGCTGTTATCCTTCCTTGGAGCTGTAATTGGGAGCTTGCCTGTACCGACTGTTTTGGTGGTGTTCTCAGAGCAGGACTGAGTGTGCTGACAAGTGAAGCAAATGCTGTGTTTAAAAGATATGCACTTTGAGAGTTCTTACTTGGAAGTGAATTGGAGTTCAAAATTCAGGCAATAAAATACAGAGAGCTGGCATGGTCTGAAAGGCAATTTCTGTGCATATTTGCAAAAAGGATGCAAGTTGGGGGAGATGAATTGTAGAGAGATACTGAGACTTGCTTAAAAACGGTATGGCTGGTATGCAGGGAATTTAGAAATCATAGGAAGAAAACTGGAGGTGTCTCAGCAGGCTAGATGGGGTGTCTGTGGAAATAAGGTATTTAAAGGATGCAGACGGGCACCTTCTGCTAAAGGACAAATGATCTGGATAACCAGGGAGACGGAGAGGCCTGAGGAGGGCTGTCTAGGAGCAAGTGGAAATGGAAACTTGTGTGTCACGGTGGATGGTCCCAGTGCAAGTATGAAGGAGTTTGAAAAGAGGCACTGAGTGCTGTCTGGGATAAAATAATCCTTGTATAGCATCTTAATCTGTTATATTTAGCTACTACATCTAAGTTATCCTCCTAATGCCTCAGTTCTCTGTTAGTGCTCATCAGTGATGTGCCTGAAATCAAGGTTTGATGATGACATCTTTGGGCTGTCGGTCTCAGGCCTCCTCTCACCTGGAGCCCCAAGCATGCTGTGCTGGTTGGAGTCAGATCACAGTGGAGGTGAATGCCTTACTGCTAAACGCTTCAAGGTGATGCCACATTGTCCTGGTTTGAGCTCTTCAGCTCCATAGCATCGCTGATCCCCAGGAGCTAAACATCCCCCTTTCCAGGTGACCACTAACAAGTGTTGTGCAAGATTCATTTCAGTGTTAGTCTTGGTAGACACCCGTGATAATAATACACAGCAAGGTGGTTTGGATCCACTTGGTGATGTAACTGCTCCCCGGGGATCTGCCACTTGTCAGGCCATCGTTCTCCCCTGTATTATCTTGAATCTTCTGCTTTGGCTATCAGCTACTCAGCAGTAGAGTACTGGACACTGACAGATCAGGCCAATAAAAAGAAGTCCCTGTGCTGCAAGTGGTTAGGGAGCTGGAGAAGGGGGCTGAGCGCCTTGGGGAAAGTTCCGCTATATTAGGAATTTGCTTGTGGTTACTGTTCCTGTAGGAAATGCCAGATTGCTTCAGTACCCTGCAGCAGGCTGCATTGCTCTCGTTTCTTCATCTCTCCATGTTACGCTCTGTTTTCTAAATGTTTAATTACAGATGGATTGCGGGTTCCCAGCTTTTCTCATCTGCTTTTTGTCAAAGGTGAGCAGAAGTACTGCCTGTTGCTCTGTAGAGTTGAGTCCCTTGTACAGCAGCTGCCAAGGAGCTTGGAGATAAAAACTTCAGCATATGGAAAAGATGGGATGCGAAGCCAGTTTCTGTGGCTGAGATGATCCTGTTTTGCAATACATCCAGCTGGTCTGTTATCCTCCCAGGTGCCTTGGTGTTGGCCCTTTGCTCTGTCCCGGGAAGCTGCTGCCTCTTGAATTTCACGAGCAGCTGGGGATGTGTGGGTTAGAGGGACCTTTGATGTTTGGCCCCGTCTGCATGCTTTATCTGAAGATGAATACCTTAAGGGAGAGGGCCTTGTGCTCTCCCTGCCAGCTTTCCTCCGGCCTCTGTACAGAGACGAGAACCATGCCAACGAAACAGGATGCCGTTGTGTAGTCTACATTGGGTTGCGGTTGGGGTTGTTATATTTGTATTTATAATCCATACTCAAATAGGAGAAAAACCTGAAAGCAATCTGATCTGTGGTTACAATTAGATAACCCAACTTCTGCTGTCAGCCGCTTGTCTGCCTGTGCTGTGCCGTCCAGCGCGTTTGGAGGCCGGGGCTGGAAAATACCCAGAGGATGGTGAGAGCTCGCTGTTCTGGGAAATGCTGCTGCGACCGTGGGCTCCCTCTGTGTTCCCAGCCTGCCTCCTGGGGTACTATCTGAGCCTCCCCGAGGCAGTAAACACTAGTCATTAATCAGTTTAAATAATTTTTGAATGATGGATGTATAATGATTTTTGAATAACCATCCTAATTATAGTAAATATGCATAAGAGGGCTGAATTAACATCACGGAAACGAGGTTAATTCTGGTATTTTAATGTAACTGCTTTGCTGTGCTGCCTGTGAGCGTTCTTTTGTCATAATTTTCGTATGCAATTTTGTATCTGTTTGCAAATTACAATTGCAGTTAATTTTTACCATGTGGAACCATGTCAGTCTTCTGACTTGGTTATTACTCAGCGAGAAGGATACCAGAACCTTTCAGTTCATGGCACGGATATTTTCCATTTAATCAAACTGCGAACAATGTAAGGAAATAATTAGCTGAAGTGGTGTTTGGTTTTCTGCACGAGCCAGCTGCTGGAGGAGATCTGAGTAGGGTTCACTTGTCCTGCACTCCCTTGGTTGCTCTGTGGTTGTAGCTGAGGAGGAAACTTTGGCTTATTAATCTTCGTGGATTCGGGGGCTCCAGAGCTGAGCCTTGGTTCTGTTCCAGAAATGACCTGCACAGCTCCAGGTGCATCATCTGTAAAGCAGGGAGTGACGGTTGCTATTCCACTGAGTCAGGTACCCATGGCCTTTCTTGTGACAAGGGACAGGGGCATGCGGTTACCATCCCACTGGGGGAGCCGGAGCACACTCCACCTTCCTTCACAGCCGTCCGCAGCAGCGCTGGTCACTACATCCGCGTCTCCATGTGGTTTGGCAGCCCCTGTGGTAGCTGCTGAAGCATGACCTGTGGGGTAGAAAGATTGAAGAGCTGTCAGCTCATTGTTGAGAGGTTCCGAAGCGAGATTTTGCTGAAGGTTTTAACGTTTGGCCAAATGCAGTTAAAGCAAAAGCCTGGTTTGGTCTGAGGGAGTGCGCTGTGCTCCAAAAGCTCTCCGCATTTCAAATTTTCTAGGTCAGTCTTGGATGCTCTAAATTTTTTTCCAGAGAAACAGTTAGCTAAAACTTTGACATTGACAATTTGTATTCTTCTGTCGTCTCGGTCTTCGAGAGCATAGAGATACTTTTTTGGCAAGTTCTCCCCCTCCTCAACCCCCAGTCATCATCATTAGAAGGCTGTCAACGAGCATGAAAAATACCAGCATGCCAACTGTAAATGTTAATTGAGAGAGAAGCAGCTGAAGTGGGTAACTCGTGCCCTGCCTGACCCGCAGCAGTCTGTCTCCTGGACCTGTCAGGAGCTGTGTTGCTTCCCTGGGAAGCGTCATCAAAGCGATCTGTGCTCACATACCTGCGCTGCTCGGTAGCATGCGCAGCTTCTCCTGCCCGTGTGAGTTAGCTGTGCTCTGTTTGGAGCAGGAGGTGAGTTCTTTCCTTGCTAAAGTAGTTCGACTGCGAAGAGGTTAAACAAGACATGAGTTAAAACCATCTTCATGAGTGGACATTACATGTGCTAGGAGGGTGGTCTGTTTTTTTTCATACAGTTAGCATCACCTTTACCACTTGAATCTTACAGATACTCTTTTAATGCTTCCGGTTTAACTGCCTTTGGTGACAAAGAGCTTGGAAACTTGTAGTAAAAATGGAGTTTTGTTGTTGAAGCCTTGTGCCCAGCTGACACACAGTCTCCAAAGTGGTTTTGGAAGGTTTTCATCACCCGTGAATATCATGGCTAAGGGATTTTTCCTTTTTCTTTCCCTCTCTTAAAGTAACCCGTTCTTGTGGGTTTTGTCCCCGCTCAGTGAAGGGCTTCAAGACATTGCTACTTGCTGTGCGCGCTTTCCACAAACAGGCTTTACGGTTTCATGGCATCACTCTCTAGAACCACCTTATGATGGGATTGCTCAGTTGATCAGTCTAGTGACAGTAATATTTACATACTAGGCCATCAGCTAGTATTCCAGATGATGCAGATCTTTTCGTACTTTTAGCTGCAATGGCTTGTACTGGATTGTATCACTTAGACTAGAATCCAATATTGCATCTCCAACAGACCTCTAAGTGAAAAAAACATGTATAACTGTGTTGGAAAGATATCGAACAGTAGCGTGAAACATTGCTCCCAGCAGTGAAGTCCTGATGCTTGGTTTTGATGAATTTGGCAATTCAGAAAAAACAGTAGAAGCTGCTCGTGCCCTTGGAAATCTAGGGATTTCCATGGCTGAGAGCTTGGTGTTCTAGTACTGCAGAGCTGTGCTGCCTTTTAAACCCTTCACTGGTGAGTCAACTGTGTGTTTACTGCTAGTTTTGAGGGGGAGGTTCCTGACTGGGAGGACCAGAGAGACATTTCTGTGGCATATTGATTTAGAAAGAAAAGGCCAAGCTGCTCAGAAGTACAGGATGTTGAAAATCCACAAGGACAATTAACGGGCATAGCGCAGGTGAATCAGTGGGAGAGGGCCAGGATAAAATGTGTGAACGTGGAAGAGGTTCTTACAGCCTGGGGACCAGACAGATCGTGTGGTGTATCCTTGGGCTTACCTTCCCCCCCCCCCCCAGCACTGTTCCCTGAAAATCTTCATGATCTCACAAAGCTCTGCTCCAACAAAAAAAAAGTCCACAAAAGAAGTGGGGGACTGAAAATTAGAGTATTATGCAAAACACTTTGCAGAGAAAAGGAAGAAGATATAGATGAAAAAGAATAAGCAGTGACAGGGACTAGAGGAAATAAAGGCTCTGCAAATATTTGGGATGGAATCTAGTAACAAAATGGGGGAATGAGGAATTTAAAGCCAGAGAATTCTGACAATGTGTGTCCTAAATGAAGGACTCATTTTGGTGTGTTAAATGATGATTGCAACCTTGAAAATGACTTTATCAAGAAGAAATCAGTAAGAGAGAGCTTGTTGAAAAAGTGAGCAGGCAATCAGCAGGGTGTTAAGGAAATTAGGGAGTAATTATGCAAGTGACACTTTCTGCAATCTCTGAGAACTGAATTTGCAGTAGAGACCAGCACCACATGTGCTTAAAAACCATCTTCCATAAACCCAAAAATAATCTTAAGGCTTTCTGGCGAGTTTTATCCTCAATGGCTGCTTGCAGGATAAAGCTGTTATGGTGCACTGCCCTACCAGAGGAACTATCCTCAGATCTAGTTGTCCGTGTTTCCCGAGCTCATAGGCAGGGCTGCAACCGCTTGCTGAGGAGCTGCTGGGTCCAAGGACTTTCCTGGGCTCACAGCATGGCCGCAGCTCTGCTCACGAGGATGTGCACCCTGCCTTCTCTCCCTGCCTGTGCTGAGTGGGTCCTGAGGCAGACGCGGGCATTTCTAGCCTGCTCTCCTGGCACTGCCTATCTCTTGAGTGTGTGGTGTGATGTGATGGGTGCCCTGCCTGGGAGAGGGAGCGCGTCCATCTCAGAGGGACCGACAGTCCTAGTGGGACAGCCTTGATTTCCTCTTCCCTCTCTTTTTCACTTGTGTTTCCTCACATGCCTTAAAGAAGGTGCAGACCGTCTCCTAGACGTGTAAAGTGGGCAATAGTGCATGCTGTGAATAGACCTGGGGGAGATTCCTTTTATCTGAGGTTGCAGCACTGTGCTCTGGGTGCACACGCCAGTCCTCAGCAAGGTCTAGGAACGGCTCAGCTTTCTGTAATGCAATGGCAATTCCACGCTGGAAAGCAGTGCTTGAACAGCTGGGTGGCAGAAAGGAAACCCCTGAAGTGTTCAACACATATAGGCCTGGTAGGAAAGGACAGCGTTCGTCCATAAAATACAGGCTGCCAAGAGGGGAGGTGTTGGAACCTGACCTTACAGGGCGGTGTCTGTGATCTCCAACTTCCTCTGCTGCGTTTTTTTGTAGGGGTTAAAGGATTATTGTTGTACTACTGCTGAGTGATTCCCTCCCATGAACTCTTCCTTCCTACTTTACATACTCTCTAGCATCTCCCTCACATTCTGCACAGTGATTTGTGCATGGATGTACCATGACTTCTGAATCATAACTCTGGGAACTTGTTTTCTCATGTTCATGGCTTGCTCTGGGGGCTTTTGCGTGACTAGGCTACTGGGTCAGAGTACCTGGGAAGTGTCTGACTCACCAGAGGTCCCCAAAATAGCTTGGGGCTGTTTACAGCTCCCTGACATCTGTACCATCCAGCAATGGGCCAGAAGAGCGATTGCTTTGCTGGGGCTTGGGAGACCTGGGTCTGAGTCTCATTATCGTGACCAAGTCTCATATTGTGGTATTGGGAAATACAGGCTGTGTGGTCTGGCAGTGCCTCCAGTGACATGAGATGTCTCATGGGTCCATGCATTTGTGGCTCGGCCTGCATCCTGCATGCCCAGGCTTGGTCTGTTGTCCACAGCAGATGAGAGCCACCAGGAATCCTTGCTACTCGCTGCTTTTATGGGCTGCTCCGATTAGGAGCTGGGGAACTTGCGTCTACGACTTCATTTCGCCCTTAAATCATCTGCATTTCAGCAAAGCTTGTGGATTTGTTGGGCTCCTGAAGATCTCTCCAAAGTGCAATGCATGGAGCTGAAAGCAGTGTGTCTTTGTAGGCAGTGGAGCTCCTGTGCTGCTGCTCTACAGGTGCTCGAGGCCAACCCCACCAAGGACGGGCTGCAGAGCAGCAGCCCTGCTGGCTGCAGAGCCAGTGGCCTTGCCACGTGCTGGCATACTTCTCTGAAGGGAAGCCAGGGTTTCATGAGTGACATGAAGACTAACCCAAGTATGAAAATTCTCTCACCTCGGTGGCATTTTTCCTTGTGTTCCTCCTGAAGTAGCTGCCTTGAGGCCAGCCTGGTGGTGGCTGGTGTGAAGGAGGCTGTCTAGCTGCCCTTTTCCAGCATGTGGACAAAAGCAGGTTAAAGCAGTTTCCCTCTCGTGCTCTGGTTACTCTGTCTTTGCTCTTCCTGGGAGGTGGCAAAGCCTCTTCTGCCTAGTTCCTCTGGAGCTAATGCGCAGCTTTGTAGCCCCGTGCTAGAGCAGGGCACAGGCAGTTTCCCTTCCACTTTCATGGCAAAGCTCCAGCTAACTGAACTGGGAGACTTTCTCCCCCTTTCACCCTGTTTCGCTTGCAAAACCTTTAGGAACCAGAGCTTTAACCCCTTTCCTTGCCTCTGAGTAATCTGTGTGTGCTGGGCACATTCGTCATTTACCCCCTTGTCTCAACAGGGAACTCTTTCGATCGGTGGCAAAGAAGTGACCCTTGAGTACACTCCGTGCCCAGAGTTTTGGCGCTGCAAACGTGTAAGTATGCGCTCAGAGAGCTGTGTTGTGCTTCCCCTGCTGGCTCTCATGGCAGTGGCAGCAGAGAGGAGTGTTAGATATTTGCTCAGTGGCTGAAGATCCGTAAGAGTAATACCTGTCCTGAAGCTCTTGCCTCTCGTAAACTTTGGTGTTTTTCCCTACCTTGTTTTTGGTACCACCTGTGAGTGCAAGTTGCTTTGGTACAGGTAGACAGTGTTTTATGCACAAAGCAGTTTTGTCCTTATGCAGTGGTTGCCTTTTAACATGCGGGGAAAATAGCGTTTGGATCCTTTCTCCTTAAAAAAACAAAAAGAAACAGTGATTCTGCCAACCAAAATGGAACAGGCTTTCACTCTGGTTCACATGTGTAACCACAAGTGTCTTCACTGCCCAGGTAACCAGAGCTTTCATCAGCGTAACAGTGCAGACCACCCCTCTGTCTCATGCTGGAGCCTGTGATCTTAGGTTTGAGTACAGTAAGTGCAGCAGGGAAGAAAGTACAGAAATGATTCCAAGTCCAGGCAGCAGTTAGTACAGACTGGAAGCGACCCGTTTGTGGGGAGGCACAGTTGCTCGAGGGTCAGTTTTGTTCCCGTGCCCTTCCCACAGTTCTCCCAGAACAGGCGCTTTCGGCTGCAGGAGGCTGGAGGAGCGCTGGCGCAAAGGGCAGGGTTGTTGCCTGCATCCCCACTGACTGCAGACCAAGAGGTTGCAGCAGGGTGAGAAGGGATCAGTTCTGGTTAGACTCTCACCTTGACCACTGGGTCACACTGGGCCACAAAGGCCCTCGTCCAGGCTAATTGGATGCACACCAGTTGCCAGCGGAGCCGTTGCTCGGTGCCTCACCTATGCTTGCAATGCTCCAGAGATCAAGTAGAGACAGCAGTTTCAGGCAGTGGTTTCACAACAGCTCTCGGTGCAATGAGAAGTAGCTGGAGCGTATGTCCCTACTGTTGCTCTGCACACACGTGGCCTGAAAGAGCTTTCTCGTGCCCCAGAGCATTTGCAGGGCTTTAGTTAGAGAGAAAAAAAAAAAATGTATGAAAGAGAAGCAATGCATTTACAATGAGCTCGAAGAGGAAGTTAGGAATGCTGTGTTCGGAGAGAGATGTGAAGATGGGGCACGTGGCCCTTTCCACGGTGGCTCTGGGTGGGATAACCATCCAAGCCTGTACAGCTCTACCTCTTGGTTAGCAGACACCTCTTCACTGACTCTCCCCGTGCAGCAAATTACATCAGTATCTACAGTTCAGCTCAGGTAAGGACTTTGTCACTGCATTGGGAGTGAGTTGAGATTAGAGAGTACAAAGGTAACTTTGGATCCTTTGAAACATCAGTCTGGCTAGCAGTATGGTGCCTAGCATGGAGCTTTTTGGTCCAGCGTCACTTGAGAGAGGGGGAAGGGTCCTATCTCAAGGACTAGCAAAGTACCTCCATGATGTGAACAAATCTGTGCTCAGAAGTGGTATGAAAATCCTGTTCCCAAGGCAATCCCAGTTGTGAGCCATGTGAGCATTTCCCTTCCATTCCAGCCGAGGCTCCTGCTACCATTATTACCTGTCCCGGCTCTCAGGCTCGCACTGTAACTTTTCTGTGGCTGTTACTTACTTTCTGAAAGCACTGCAGAGGCTGGCCTTCTGGAGTAGGTTGTACCCGCTACCTTCAAAACGTGACTTCCTCATGCTGTCCATCTTCCATTGCAGTGTAAGGTGTGCACTGTGGGCTACAGATCTTCCTGCTCCTATTGCAAGCTCCCAAGAGATGGTGAGTATATCTGGTCCCCTGTGCTTGGTCGGGTGAAAGTTCTATCTGCCCTGACAAGTAAGTTTCTCTTCTGGCATCCCTCTTGGTGGACTAGCTGAGCACTGTGTAGGAGAATTAATAATTGTGCTTCGTTTAGACCCTTTTCCCTGTCCACACTAGAGATGTTGCATGCAGACGTGTTGCTACCAGGTTCTCTGTTCTTGCGAGGCTTGGTGGAGAGGGGTCTTACTGCACAAGGCCTTCCCTTCCTATTGCTTTGGCATTGTCCTTCGTCCACAGAATTACAGGTTGTGTGTCCTGTAGGACTGTGAGCTTGTACTGCTGGCCGTAGGTGAGATGGCGTCCCCTCAACTCACCTTCCTTGGGAGATGCAGCTGCATGTTTTTAGCGTTACTTTTTTGGGGCTCTCAGATTAGAGGTGAATCCAGGACTTGAATTGCTGAACTCACCTTGCTGACTGTAAGAAGTGCATGGAGAGTTCTGCTTCTCCAGGAGCTTTTCACCCTGCCAACACCTTTGCTTTTTTGGGTGGGAGGGTGTGAGAGCCAAAACATGCTCCCTTGAGGAACTGACTTCTTTGGGACGAGCAGGTATTCCAGGCACTCGGTAAGCTTTGACTCTGTATCTTTGAGCAGACTTCTGACGGTTTGCATTTCTTACCCACATACCCCAGGCAGAAGGGCATTAAAACAGCTGCTGATGCAGAACTGTTTATTTCCTGAGGCACTGTCCCCATGGTTGTGCTTTCCTTGTGCTGTGGCTCCTCCATCAGCGTTATGAAGGCAAAATTCGCATAGCTGGCCCAGCACAACTGTGCAGTGTAATAAAATTGCCGAGGAACAAATTAAACAGAGCCTTTAAGATGCTGTGAAGACAGATTGTGGTGCATGCTTCTCGTGGACCTGGTGGTGTTGATTGTGAGAACATGTGTAATAAGGTAACCTCTCTATGATTGTCCTTTAATTGCTGGGTGAAACAAAACAACTCTCTAGACATATATAGGCATTACTGCAGCTTTGCATGAGTTCTTGTGTGCTTTGTGACTGATGGTCTTGAAATGGATTTTAATATGCCTCTCTTACAGGGAGCAGAGCAGGCCCAGAGTCCAGAGGTGGTTCTGAGGGAGAAGATGCGTCCGCTGAGCAAGAATTCAGTAAGAGAATTGCTTTCCCCATCTCCGGGGTCGTGCACACGTCTGTGTGATTTGCACGGGGCAGGTTTCACAGCTGCACGTGCGGACTGGTTTCACATGCAAATTTTACATGAGGTTCTGCTCATGAAATGTAGCCAAAGCTCTGCACGCTGCAAACTGGAGACAAATTAGTATGGGCCTGGCCCATGTGAGCTGTGCTGACAGCCAAGCAAGTCAGCATGCAGCTTTCCCAACATTTACGTGCAAAATGGCTGTGTGTTCTGCCATGCTGCCCATTGCCCAAACAGAACAAGAGCAGGGAGGTGCTCTGGGGGATATTAAAGAGTGAAGCTTCGCTGTGCCAAATCTTGCGCTCTCGTTTCTTTCTCTTTGTGGGAAGAGGCTTTCAGCAGCAGGTACAGAGCTGGTGATGTCTGACTTTGCAGCCCCACAGCTTTGGCTTCCCTTCCCAACAGCTTTAGAAGCTCAGGTAGGGATCTCTTTTGAAGTGAAGCCAGATGCTTCAGAGCACAGCAACTTGATGGGATTTATCTTCTCTGTATTGCATAGCTAGGCTGGGGGGCAGGGTGCTTCCACATAACATCTGCCTCATCCGTGATAAGTAGGCACCTGATAAAATCAGTGATTGTGTTACGATGCATTTCACTCAGTGATCACAGGGGTCTGCACCCAGTTTTCCTCTAGCGTAGAGATCGGGTGACAGTTGATACTGCTCAGCTATGGGTGTTCCAGAGTACATCAGGCATAGTAAGGATATCACTGCCAAGTAGATTGTCCTGGATGGGTGGAACATATCCAAAACCATCCCTAATTCACGTTTGCCCAGGCAAGAGCCAATCCTAAAAGCAGGCCAGAAAAGCTCCTGTCTCTGATGGATGAGGTCAGATAAAGAAGCCCAACATGAAACAAGGCAATGGAAGGCTGAGCAGTATCTAGCTTGTCTTTTACACAGCTTGTGTCTGCAGAGTGTTAAGATATGGAATATGCAAAGGGCAGAACAGGTTAGCAGTGGGGCACTGCAGCAGCAACCAGAAAATAGCAGAAGAAAAATACGTGCTGAAACACTGTATATGGAACCAGTCAATTTCTCCTCCCTAATAGCAGAGACAAAGCTTGAGAAACCTGAGCAAGAGTTATCAGGACAACCAGGATCTCCAAAGCAGCCTCTCCAGCCCCCCGTTCCTGCTCTGCAGCAGGAATGCCAGCCTCAGGAACAGGAGCCAAGGAAGAGGGATGAAGGGAGAGAGCGGCGGCCCTCACAGGAGAAGAGAAGGGACATGGACCGGCACCAGGAGCCGCCTTCTCAGAGAGAAGCTGAGGAAGCCACACCACAGGATGGCGGAGGAAGCAGAAGTGAGTGGCACAGGGCCCAATTTTGGATTCCTCTTGCTTGCTCTCCATGAGACCATCTGCAGAAAAGGCAGCATTTCCCTAAAACATCTAGAGGATGTTTCCATGTTGTGCAAATTGTGGCATCAAGTAACGATGGACTGTCCAGCTCTGAAGATGCTGGCAAATTGCCTTTAGGAAAACTAATTCAGGGCAAGCTGGCTTCAGGATGTTACAGTTAACTTAGCACAGCAGAAAACGTCTCTTTGGCCAGCAGTTACCCTGGGCTGAGCTTCTCTGAGGAGGGGCCTACGTTCTGCTATTTTCTGGGAAGGAAAGGTTAGCAATTAGAGGCGGTACTCTGAGCGTCTTGCAAAGTGGAGAGAAAAAAAGCAATGGCTTCCAGACTCAACTCAAGAAGCCATGCTGTTGCTTTGGGTGGGTTTGGTTTTACTCGTGCTGTCACAATAAACTGAATTATCTTTTTTTTTTTTACTACTTTTTCTTTCCTGGGCACCTCCGTCATTGTGCTTCACAGCAATTATGCTGAAGCGTATTACTCGATTCACCCCACCAGAAGTGATTGTGGGGCTGCTGGCCCCATACGTGCGGCTCTCCACATCCAGCGTGCGCATCATGAAGAACAAGGCTGGCCGGATGGGGCAGACCTATGGCTTCATCGAACTGGATTCACATGCTGTAAGTAGTTTCCTGCCTTCACGTGCTCCCCCTGTTGGCATCTATAGTCTGCAGAAGTAGAGAAACCACAGAAATCTTAAGAAATCGTTGTACTTGTGAGGCAGCTGTCCCGGACTGAGTCCTCTCTTCTGCCTGTCTGGCTAGGTGCAGGGAATATCTGATACAACTATTGCTCTATGGCTTTAGGAGCCAGGCTGTTGTCACAAGCTGTGACGCTAAGTGAGTTTCTTACCTCAATATGTTTCTTTCTAGAGCCTCCGAAACTTAAACATCTCTTGTACAGATACTGTGTTTGCAGGGAACTTGAATTCAATGGTTTCTTTCTGCAGAAGGCAAGAATCTTAATTAACAGACAGTCCCATGTTGGAGGGTTCACGTTTTTCTGGTTCTTGGTGACTCCCAGACTCCATAGCTGTGCTTTGGCATTAGTCCAGAGGGTGTTTACCAAAACTCTTTGGGGCAACAGCAGCCATGGTGCTGCATTGTGTAGCAGCCCTAGGAGAATGCAGTCCCTTAGCTGGCAGCTGAAAATGGCCATAGGACAAGCAGAGAACCTATCAATGCATTTATCGTTTTTGTCGCATCCTAAATACCTTTCTCTGATATTTAGACAAAAGTGTTGTTTCCTGTCCTACTACAGTCATCATGTAAGCACAAATCCTTCCTTTCAGGCAGACTGGATTTGGGAAACAGGCTTAGGTTTCCTTCTCATGGATGTGAAATTCTCCTTTCCTTTTACAGGAGGCACTGAGGTTGCTAAAGATACTGCAGAATCTGGATCCCCCTATCTGCATTGATGGACGTACGGTGGAAGTGAATCTTGCTACAGGAAGGAGAAGGTACAGACAGATGAGGCAGTAGGGTTGTCCTTTGTGTGATGTGCTGCGAAGCTAGAGCTGTGTGGTCACACCAGGTGCTTAAAGGTTGGCACATGAATCAGCACGGATATTTCTACAACCTGAAAATATGTTGGAGAGCTGAAGGCATTGGAGCTAGAAGAAGCTTCAGTGATTGAGCAATATGGGATTAATCATCATATTGCATGGCCTCTTGTTGCTGTCCAGCCATCAAATCCCATTGTGAGGGAATTAATGGGTTCGGCTTTTAAAAAAAGCGGTTGGAGAGATTCATCTTTGTGGACAACAGCAGAGTCTGTCTGCAAAGTCTCTCTGTCTGCTGGGATGGGCACAATGCCACATGTGGCCAGCAAAGATGGTCTTTCTGTCTTTATTGGTCCTGCTGATCATTTTGAGTATACCGAGGTTAATGTGAAGCCAGACAGACATTAACCTGTAACCTTTATCTCAACAGGAATGACTATGGGGAGCACGGTGACAATTCCTACTATGGCCCGGTAGGTCTGCACAGCTTCTCTGCAGATCCCCAGAAAGGGAGGGGGCACCGGGGGTAACAGGCCTGACTTTGTTTGGCTTTTTCCCTTTGGGCTGCTGAAAGTTCAGCGTGTTTGAAGATGGGATGATAATGCTCGTGTGTGCTCTTCACTGCTACTGTTCCCCTAGCGCTGTGTTTATGATGTGCACAGACATGCAAGTCAGAGTGCGGATGCTGCTTGAGGGAGTTCTGGGCTGGATTACTCTCTACCACGCTTTTACAAAGTGACTTCATTGATGACTGATCTCAGTTCCTGGAGTGAATGTGTCTTCTCTAGTGCATGTTACTAGACTACAGGGCTCTACAGGGCCCGTACTGGATGGGCTGGAGGCTTCCATACGGATCGCCATGAGCACCTCATTTAAAGATTCATGGAAGCTACAGAGGTCTCGTGCCTTGCAGCAATGTCCATTGCTCTGTAGATGAAAAGCTACGCCTGCTTGTGCTCTATTTAGGGTAGCTAAATGAGCTGTTTTCCTGAACTTCAGTCCTGTGAGAGGGAGGAGAAGCAATATGATGTTTGTCAAAGTCTCTGATCTGTTTGTGTTGTTCACTTACTCCAGGGCAGAAGGGGCATGAGAGACAGGAGGGGCAGCGAATCACAGAGACGCACCAGAGCACAGTGTAAGTTAAACTCTGCCTCACTCCTACTGTGGAGACTTTTCTTCCTTAAAAGGGCACTGACATGTAGAAATCAGCCCAAAAATATTTTTGAAGGCTAAGAGTAGGTTTGTTTGCTACACCCACTTCTGAGTTCCTTTGCCAACTTTGTTTAGTCATATTTTCCTATCTGATGATGTGTTTCTCTCTACTCTTACTGTGCAAAACTACATGCAGATAAAGGAAACTTAGTGCGTGCTTTTCCTTGTTGTGGTAAACTGATGGGATAAAATCAGCCTGGCAATTACTAGATGAGACAGAAGAAAATACACTTTGTGCAGCAGTGCCGGTAGCTGGAAGAACGCTCCTGATTGTTTTACTAACTTCTATGTAGTATTGCTGAGCTCTGTCTAATAATGCTTTGGAAATGAGAAGCATTCTTCATGGTTTGGGCCTACCCTGAAGGCCTTTGGCTTTTCCTGTAGAAACAGTTTGTTCCCCTTTCTTTTTGGGAGCTTTCACATACCCACGGGGCGGAAGGGATGTGGGGAGCGTCATCACTTTAAACAGGAGACTGAAAGAGCACAGCTCTTCCTTGTTCACGGGGGTGGGTGGACACAGAGTCTGGTATTCATTACCCCATTCTTGGGGAAATTACTGAATTTCGTATCTTTCGTCAAGTGTTGTGGTCTGGTGATCTCAGCACAGCCCCTGTAAATGTGTTTTGATGTGAAAGTTTTGCCAGAGTCCTAAACCAGAAGAATTGTGAAAACCTGTCTCCCTTCTTACTCATTAAAGAAAAGATGTGGGTCGAGTGATGTGAGGATACTCATACCTCTTTTGCCAAGAGAAAACATTCTTCTTTCCCACTCTTGATCCTTTGACCGGTGTAATATTTGCACATGATTTTGTCGTAAAAGGCAAGTTCTGCCTTTGGAAGATTCTGGTGTTAACTCTTGTCTCTTTGTTCAGCTCCATCAGATGTGTCCACGTACATTTATGATCCTGAAACTGGGAATTACTACGATCCCATAGCTGGGACATACTATGACCCCAGGACTCAGGTGAGTGCGTGGAAGGGAAGCTTTACACCTAGTACGTTCTTACAAACTGCCCTTCTCTGGAGAGATTTTGCAGCTGGATCCTGAAGATAGGCTGGCATAGGACAGCGTAAGGCTTGTTTCTCTTACTCAGTCCTCTGACCTGTATAAACGGGATGCATGTTCCAACATACTGACTTCATGAGAGGCTAGGAACCCATTAGCTGTGTGTAGAACCAGTTACTGTAGCTGCCTCTTTGGCCTCTGAAGCCCTGCCTTTGGAGGGTTTTTGGTCTCCTCCTCATTGAGTAGACTTACGGGCAGAACATCCTCGCTAGATTTTACTGAAGACAAGTGATATGTGACTCTGTATTAAAAGATGGACAGC
Source organism: Pluvialis apricaria (assembly GCA_017639485.1). Taxonomy (NCBI): domain Eukaryota; kingdom Metazoa; phylum Chordata; class Aves; order Charadriiformes; family Charadriidae; genus Pluvialis; species Pluvialis apricaria. Next base: position 22,752,997 of record CM030016.1, read on the forward strand.
AGAACTCTGTTTTCATTGGTGGTCTCTTTGCTCCCTGACACCAGCCAGCAATGGTTACAGGGTGCCAAAAAATAGCCATCAGCAGAAGTGCTCTGGGACTATCATCTTGTTTTCGTGATACTGGAGATGTCCATGTTCTGGGTCAGCAGGGTAGCGGTCTGATGACCTGGCTGTGGTAGCCTCTCTTCTGCTCGAGCAAAGTTCTGAAGCCTTTGCCCTTAGCTGTCTGAGGTTCTGCTGTCCCTTCTTACTGTGCTGGTCCCCCCAGCCAAATACGGACAATAAGCCAAAAAAGAAGATTGCAGGGGTTTGGCTAAGTCTGTTCCAAATGCCTCTTTCAGAGAGAAGTCACGATAGACCGAGAAGCCTGCTCATCACCTACAGAGAGCAGAAGGCGGCGGCATGGGAGCCAAGAATGGACAAATGAAAGGAAAGAGCCACACAGCAGGGACAATAAGGACAAAAAGGAGAAAGGGAAAAGTACTTCTGCTAAGGTAAATCCCTCCAGGCGTCAGAATGATCAGAGATCTGAGGCCAGGAGGCTGAAGTAAGAGAGGTTAGGAAACAGAGTAATTTGTAGAGGATTCAAAGAGGGAGGGACAGTGAGAGAAAACGATGAAATACATGGGGTCAGCAACAGGCCAGGAACATAGTTGTTGTCTGGCCAGGTGGGAGTAAGTTCCTGAAATTTTCCTCTTGTGACATTAAGTGAGGGCTTCTCATCCCTTCCATGCGTTAAAAGATTCAGAAACATCCAGGCAGCGAGACACACATTTCACTCACAGTTGCTGAAAGCACCCGGCTATTGTAACAGAGCCAACAGAAAAATAGCAGAGGTGTTTAAACATAGCCAGTCAGACAATAACTGAGACTCAGCTCTTCCCTAACCGCAGTTCCTGCCCCCTCCCAACATTACAGGCAGGAAGATGAGGCAGGTGGTGCAGGCGGACTGCAAAGGTGAACCGAGAGCGAATGCAGATAGGAGTCTGTGTAGGACGTCCTGTATGGTCCCTCCCAGAGCTCCAGTCCTGGGGCGATGCCCTTCAGTGCTGCTCCCAGTGAGCAAATGCTGTCTCCCCAACACGGGGAGCTGCTGACCTTGGAGGAGCTGCCCAAAGTGACGTTGGAGCATGTGTGCTTGGAGCAGGACCTTCCACAACAGTGCTGTGATACTGACTGGGTCTGAGGAGTGCCAGGAGAGTTGGTAGAAGTGATTTAACCACGAATGCAGAAGCTTTGTTTCCCACCTTGCCTGTTAGTCTGGATATGCTCTATGGCATGACCAGCCCTGGGCAGCTGGGACCCGAGGGGTGTAATTGTCCCTGATTTTGGTACCAAGCCAGCCACGGAGTCTCATCTGGTGTGGAGGATGCCTGTTTTCGAGCATAATGACCTAGGAGAAACACAGTGGTGTCTGAATGGAGGGTGAAGTAATCCCCAGTAGAAATCCTGCCGTCACTTTTCCTGGCTGGCTGGTTTCTGTGGATGCTCAGAAGCAGCTTCCTGGCTGCTGTGTGCGCTCTCTGTCCCCTGTGCTGCTGATGGCCTAATGCCCAGTCTTGGGTTTTTCAGAATGAGCCCGGAGAGGAGAGGTTCTTTGCAGAAGATGTCTTCAAAAAGCCATTGCCTCCCTCTGTGAAAAAGGACGAGAGTGCAGGCCCGGTAAGATGTTGCGTAGCACTTGTCTTCCTCCGTCAAGTGTGAGGAGCTAATGAGCTGCTAAACTAGAGCATGGCCAGGGCTTCAGACCACTTCTCTGTAAAACGTGTAGATGTGAAGCTTCGCCCCCGCCTACTCTTTGTGCCGCTGAGCGTACAAGTGAGCATCACAGGCTCATTCTGTTGCAATGCTGGGGGACTGCGCTCTCTGGTGTCCTCTGTCCAGTTTAAGGAAGATCCTGAAAACACCACCAAGCTGATTGAGCCATGGTCCACAGACGCAGAAGAGAAAACTGGTGGTGTCATCCTCTCCCCTCCCCACCTATAGTACTTGTGCTTTGTCTCGTCTCTCACAGGCAAGCAGGACTGTAACTCTTTCTGGAGCGGTGGGTTTCTCTGCTCCCACGCTGGCTGGTTACGGGGGTGGCTTTACACCCGGTCTCCATGTCCTTTGTGCACACACAGAGGTCTCCGGATGTGACCTGGCCCTGTCCCAGCTCCATCACTGGTCTGAGGCAGGGCTGGGGCTGCTGTCAGCATCACAGTCCCGCAGAGAGTGAGAGTGGAGCGGGTTGGGACAGCATGGTGAGCTGCTGCAGCTGTCCCCGAAACCAAGGGCCTAGCTCCAGGAGAGCTATGAATTCCCCACAATGGGAATGTCTCCCACCTCATTTCTGCCAACCGCCTGGTTTCCTTGGAGGCCGGTTTAAACGGGTGCTTAGCTGCTGCGTGCACTGAGTCCATGCTATGGCCGTCTTAACACCTCGTCTTGATTGTTTCAGAATGAGGCTGTAGAGGAGAAGTTCTCTGCAGAAGATGTCTTTAAAAAACCATTACCTCCCTCCGTGAAAAAGGATGAGAGTGCAGCCCCGGTAAGTGGCTCCGTAGGATTGGGTTTTGCGTTGTTTGAGCCTGGGTACAGGGCTAGAGAGGCTCATCCTCTGTGGCTGTGACCTTGGGTGGCAGAGGTGCCAGCTTCTCATGCCAGAGCAGGGAGCATTGGAGATGGAATGGCGAAGGCAGTTTGTTTTATAACTCTGAGCTTGTTTGTGGGCTTCTAGCGTGGGGAAATTTAATACCTGCATTTAAGCCGTGTGTCCTCACTCAAGTAGTCCTCAGACAGAAAACTCTTCCAGCCACCTCCGGACTGAGGAAGTCCAAACCTCGCTGATCTCCATTGCTAGGGGAAGTGACTGATAGCCACTCCCTGCCAAATAGCCACTGCTTAGGTGTGTGGCAGATTGGGAAAGCCTGGCACCAAAGCACAGCCTGTCTAGAGAAACAGAAGGGCGTCTACCCTGTGGTGTTTAAATGCTGGCCAGCCAGCTTCTTTCCATTCCCTGTCGGTGCTGCTGGGATGCTGGTCTCTGGCTCTTGGGCTGGAAGGGAGACAGAAGTCACAGGGAGATCGGGTGGGGAAGCAGAGTCCCGCATGGCAGGGCAGGCTTGATGCTACAAATTGTCACGCTTTTCTGCCTCTTTCCTCAGCCCAAGGTGGTGAACCCTCTGATAGGACTTCTGGGAGAGTATGGAGGAGACAGCGACAACGAGGAGGAGGAGGAAGAGGAGGAGCAGTCACAGGCGCAGTGGCTGCCGCCTGCCCACCCACCAGCACAACGCGAGGAGCAGCTGAGGAAGGCCAAGGCCAGCGACGACAAGCTGACCGACTGGAACAAGCTGGCCTGCTTGCTGTGCAGGAGGCAGTTTCCCAACAAAGAAGTGCTCATCAAGCACCAGCAGCTTTCCAACCTGCACAAGGTACAGGGCAGCTGGTGGCTGGGGTGCTGCGCGTGTGCTGCAAGCTGCCTTTGGCTCAACAGCTTTGTCATCTGCAGGGAAAAATGCGACGGTTGGGTGGGAAGAGCTGCGCTGAATTTGACGCAGTAGCGGGCAAAGTTCCCATCAAAGTGCTGTTCAAAGCATTGTGTGAGCTGCTTGTTCCTGCCATGAGAGTGCTGTAACATCAAGGTGTGACTTTTTAAGCCGTAGCGAGATAGCTCAGGCTTGGGGAGAGTGGGGTGCTGGCACGCACGAGTGTGATAGCAGTAAGAACTTCATACATGCCTCCCCATGTTCCACACTGCCTTTGAGCTCTTGCTTCTAGGAGGGCCAAACTGCATGCGGATTAAAATGGGACTGGTTGCCTTCCTTACTTTGGAGAGGACGACTCCTGGCCTCTGTAGGGGAGCAGGCACTCTGGGCTGCAAGTCCCGCTTTACCTGTACTCCTTACAGGTGGAGCAAATGACCCTGACAGCGTGTATCTTCTGGCGACACTGGCTTCTGTTTTCTTCTTTCCAGCAAAACCTGGAGATACATATGAAGATCAAACGATCTGAGCAGGAACTGGCATATTTGGAGAAGAGAGAGCGTGAGGTGGGTCTGCAGTGGTAGGCAGACTTCTGCTAGTGGTCCTGCGTTAGCGTTGTTGGTCCCAGGCAGAGTTTCCACTTCTGGACCTGTATCTGCAGCCTGGGCGTCAAATGCCTCTCAGAGAGTCTTAGACTGAACTCTGGGCACACTCTGCGGTTGGACCTGTAGGTAGTGCTGTGACTTGTGAGACAGATCTCTCTCCTCCCAGAAGGGTCTGAGTGTGGTTCTGTTGCCCTGCAAGCCAGTGTAGGGCTTCGGGCTAAGTGGGACCCAGATTTCCATCTGAAATTGCTGCAGTGTGTGGGCTGCTGCTGCCTGGCCAGGAACGGGAGAGCTGTAACTGTCCGTTGTTCGGGAGGGAGCGGAGCTGCTGCTTGTGCCATAGCTGGAAAGCTGCAACCACCGCTCTGGGTCAGCCCAACAGATGCCATCATGACAGAATAAGTGGATTGTGGGTCCCAGAAACATCCGGGGTTTGTGAGTCCTCAGGACAGATTTCCAGCCAGCTGAGGATGAGATGAGACCTGGCTGCAGAGCGGTCTCCTGTGGAGTGTTGAATACTTTGTAGCTCCCATACTTACTTTGTTCTTTCTGTTATGAAGGGGAGATACAAAGACAAAGGAAATGACCGGAGAGAGAAATTCCAGCAGATGGATTCACCGGAGAGGAAACGACTCAGATACGACCGGGAATCGGAGAGGTAATGGCTGCTCTTGGGTAGGTCTCTCTGGGGCTGCTGATGCCGGGATGGCCAGTGTGCTGCTGGCACGGCAGGGCCAGGGATTCACCAGAGGGGTAGAGCAGCCAGACGGACAGTGATTCTTGTGGGTAGAGTTCCCCAAAGTGTGAGCCCGTTGGGCTTCAGGACTTCTCAGAGAGGGCAGGAGAGGGCCACGGGTGTGTAGTGCAGGGGTGGAAACGAGGGTTCAGGGGAAAGCAGAGACAAGCTGGGTGGGTGAGATGGGGGGTTTCTGCGTGCCTGGCCAGGCGCAGGGAGCAGAATGCAGCCTGTTCCCATCCACCTCATTCTTAAGGCACTTGCTGTCCTCCTGTCCTGGCATCTAGCCATTGAAAGAAAGAGCAAAGCTGCGTTTCATCTGTTCCACTGACTCAGAGGAACACTAGGAGCTGTTTCCATCTCATTCGGAGTAGGTGGAGGAAGAAAGTGCGTGCTGTGCGGAGCTCTCGAAAGGCCTGCCTGCTGCAAGCTCGCGTGTTCCAGTGGGCTGAGGAACTGCTAGGCATGTGTTGAAGACAAAACTGGTTATGTGCCTGTTCCCTTCTGGTACAGCACCTCAGAAGGAGACCTTTCCTCTGTGTCTTGCAGCTTAAAAATCCGCATCTTCTCCTTCCTCTGTTTTCCTGGAATAGCTGCGGATAAACTAAAGCAGTTTGTGTGCAGTATCAGCAGCAGCAGCCAGAAAGTAGAACTTGCCTGAAGGAAGCTATTTTTGTGCTGAGTGGTTTTCAAAACTATGGCATTTGGTTAGTGGTCTTGGATGAGTAAATGACCAGGTGGGGGAAAGGGTGTCCAAATCAACACTGCGTCTGTTGAGCCCAATGACCACAGCACTGGAAGAAAAGAAAGATCTAACAGAGCAGCAGGGATTAGACTTCACTTTCTAGCCATTGCTGAAATTCAGATTAAGAAATGCAAGCACAGAACGCTCCTGCCCTGCTTGTACGGTAAATATTTGGGAGTCTGAACTCATTTCCTGTGCCCTGGGGTTATTTTCCCCCTGAGGTGGGACAAGGAGCTATGCGGTCACAGGTGTCGGAGCCCCGCACACAGAATCCACCCTGCTGGTTTCCTTGGGCGGTGTGCTTCTTGCGGGCAACTTGGGTATCCCTCAGGAGAGGCTGGAATGGCAATGAAAATGCTCTTAGCAGAGCTGAAAATCCCTGGCGTGTGTTCGAAGCATTGCAAAACCGGACCATTGATTCTGCCTCTCTTGCAGTGACTACGACCCGAGGATTGATAGTAACAACAAAGGGAACCGCATGATGCAGTCCACAGGGTGGAAGAAGGGCTTCGGCCACAACCAGCAGGGCACGACATCGCCACTGGAGGTGAGTCTTCCTTTCCTTTCAAAACACATCACTGTCCCGCAGCAGGGGATGTCTCCCAAGACAGCTGGAGGGAGTTCCCAGCTGGAACAAGAGTCAGACTGCAAGTCTCAGTGCCCACTTGATGGAATAATACATGTGCGCTAATTAACTTTGCAGGCTGGGAGGGGCTGCAAGTATGTTGGCAGTGGAAAAAGGTTAGGATTTATGTGGATCTGGAGGGGTTGAAAATAGAGTAACAGTGAGTAGGGAGGGTGTGAGTATCTGATTAATACCTGCCCAAAGCCAGGCTGGGGTTTGAGCAGGTCCCCAGCTCAGTGCTCTGCAGCCACATGAGCTGGGGGAGAAGGTGAACCTCCTGCGGGGAGGTGCGCGTGTCGCCACAGCCACAGGGCACGTGATACTGTTTGCCTGCTCCGCTCCCGAGGCTCTCACCGCCGTTCTGGACTCTGGACTTTGGAAGGGAATACCAGGGTATGTCGTCTGATGAGGAGCGGAGTCCCATCAGCAAAAGGCTTCAGGGGTAGGCAGGGTTGGGTAGGTCCTGCCTTCTGGGACAGGCTGGCCTCTCAGTGGACCTTAATTAGCTGCAGACGAGCGGCCTGGAGCAGGGACTGCTCCCCCTTGCCCAGGAGCATGTGAGGCACATGAGCTGCACCGTGTCCTTGTGGCTGCCGCCGTCGCTTGTGGCGGCGGGTTTGTCGCCTGGCTGCCTCGCTGCCGTGGTGTCAGCGCACTGCCAAGGGGCAGGCAGCCTGCAGCGCAGCTCACGTTGCCACATTCGGCTCGCGGTCGACTATGTCGTTAAAGGCAAATATTTGAGGCTTCGTGACGTGTGTTTGCTTGAGCCCACACACACGAGGCAAGATTCCCTCTTCAGCGCAGACAGCAGGAACCGGCCCCAGCTGTTGCTCAGTCCTCACGGAGAGTTTCCTGTGGCCATAAAACGGGCTTTGTCGAGGAGCCAGCTCCAGCCGTGCGCTCTGGGAGGTCTGACCTCCGATCAGGGCTCCCTGGACTGGACGGGAGAGCTGATTGCAAAGCACAGCCCTCATACAGTTCCTATAAAGGCCTTCCAAAAGGGCCCTTGCGACGAGCTTTCTTCCTGCTTCCAAGTCATGCAAAGCCATGTGCCCGCTTCAGCCCCACAGGACTTTGGTCTCTTGGCCTAATTGATCACATCGCCGGTATTCAAATAAGTCGGACTTCAAAGCAAGAGGAGCTTTTCAGCCTTGGGCCTGCTGTCCTGGGCTAACTCTAGGCAGGTGTTACTGAACAATTCAGACGCTGGCTGCAAAAGCCAGTCGTTAAACACTGGTTGAAATTCAAAGTGAGCTACCAGAGCCCACGGGAACTGTATGGAGAGGAGAGAACAGCTGAGCTTGTGCAAACGCAAGCGAACTGCAGCCAGCTCCCCGGGAGCCCGGCTCTCTTGCTGGCACTTTGCTTTGCTCTGTTTCGATCCTCGCTCACACGCGGCTGCCTCTCGGCTGCCGGCACTGCCTGTCGTGGCTGCCCGCTCCCGCCCCGCCGTGTGCTCGTGTTGGTCTCCGCAGCCGACACCGGTGGTTTGATTCTCACCGGGCGTTTGCTGGCTGTGTTTGTGTTGCCCGCAAAGGGACAATACTTTCCCCTGAACAGCTTTTGGAGGAACGCGGTGCACTTGCTTTTCCTCCTCTCCCCGATCCACACGGGAGCAGTCAGCTGTCCTGAAGCAGTCCCGGGGGAAGCTTTTTCTTTATGGGCAAGGAGGAGGAAAATCACTAACAGGAGCTTGTGTCTGTTTTCAGGCAGAAAATCGGAAGAAGGGCCCTGGCCTGGGGGCCCCAGGGAAGCCCACCAAGAGGCAGTCCAACGAGACCTACCGCGACGCTGTCCGGAGAGTCATGTTTGCCCGCTATAAGGAACTTGAGTGAATGGTGGAGAAAACCCCAAGCCTGTCTTTTGTGTCTCTCTCTCTCACTCTCTCTCTCTGTGTCATGTTCTCCTGGGGGTTTGGCCTTCTTTTTTTCTTTTTTTTTTTTTTTTTTTGAATTGTTACAGGTTTTGCTGCTAGAAATTTTTTTTTTTTTTTAATAAAACTGAAAATTTGTCAGTGCTTGTCTCTTGCCTGAAATGGCATGTTTTAAAAGCATGTGGTGCTTTGGAAGATTCCCATCGTGTTTTGCTGTCGGCTGATGAGGTCTCTGGGGCTTGTGGCCCACGTCATTGGGGCTGGGACAGGTTTGGTCACTGTCCTGCAGTGCGTTCCCTGCCAGCTCAGGGTCAGGTGCTCCTGGTGCTGTCTACTCGTGGGTCAGGATGCGACCTGGCAGCAAGCAGGGGGACAGCCCCAAGGCCTGGGAGGAATTCAGGAGCAGGAGTGACCTGTGTGGGATTCATCCTACCCGTTAGCAAGGACAACTGGGTTCAGTTAGCAACAGCTTAATGGCTAAAGGCGGCCTAACTAGTCCTGGGTGTTATCTGGGCTTCCCAACCGGGGCAGAGCCCTCCCTTTCTTCCCCACAGAGCACGGGGAGGGCTGGATCTGGTGGCAATGGTGTTTGGAGACCCTTGTGGGGACATAGCCATGCTGGTCCAGTGTGGCAGGGGCTGTGTGGTGGCCTGCGAGGGACTGTGTTTGTCTGAGGAAAAGCCATTTTGAGGAAGTCCTGCTCACGCAGCTCAGCAGGAACACGTAATGGGGACAGTTTGGCCGAAGCATGATTGAAGAGCGTGTGTGTGTGTGTGACAAGGCTGAGCGTGGCCTGTACGGATAAGGACACTGCTGATGGTGGTGGCAGGCAGGAGCAGACAATGTTCCAGATGGGCAGGAGGGTGGTGACGGAGCTGCGGTGGCTGGCACTCACCGCTGCTGTCCTGCTTGCCCAGCAGATAGCAGGCCCCGACGTTGCTTTCACATTTTTGGGGATCTTATCAATACTTATAAATACTTAAGGGGAGGGCGCCAGGTAGGTGGGAACAGTCTTTTTTCAGTGGTGCCCAGTGACAGGACAAGAGGTAACGGGCACAAACTGGAGCACAGGAAGCTCCATCTTAACATGAGGAGGAACTTCTTTCCTTTAAGGGTGGCAGAGCAGTGGCACAGCTGCCCAGAGAGGTGGGGGAGTCTCCCACTCTGGAGCCATCCCAAACCCGCCTGGACGCCGTCCTGTGCCACTGCTGGAGGTGACCCTGCTGTGGCAGGGGGGTTGGACTGGGGGAGCTCCAGAGGTCCCTTCCAACCCTGACCATTCTGTACCCCAAAGGAGGGAAGACCGGATACATGACAAAACTGAAGACATCAAGACATGGAGGTGAAGGGCCACCTGGAACAGCTGACAACTACAGGGGGCAAAAGTCCTGTCCAAGCTGCATGTCCTTGTCTCCAACACAGGCCACCCCAGAGAGGTGTGGGGGACTTGCTCGCTGGCACCCTGGTCCTTGGTGCTGCCCCCCGGCCATGGTGGAGGTGGGGTGGACCGTTGCGGTGCTGGTGAGTACATGGGTGGGAGGGGAGGGAACGTGTGCACCCAGGGCAAGTTGTATCTTTTAGAAAGGGTTTGTAACGGCCCCCTCCTGCTGGAGAGCCCCTCCGTGCTCGGCGCGGGGGGTCTGTGCAAACCAGGGGAGAGGAGCTGCTGGAAAAACTTGCTTTAGAGAACCGTGTGGAAGTTTAGATGGAGGAAGGGTCACTCTAATGCTTGTGTGCTGAAAGACAGACACTCGGGGACCACGTGCACAACCGGCAGCAGCTCGTCTGGGTCTATAGATTAGAAGGGTCTGGGTAACGGTGATAATAGTGCTTTTAATGGGCATATGGGTGATGACCCTGACCCACGGGACCCCAATAGCTCTGTTACAGTGGACATGGTGAAGAGCTATGCCACACTAGAGCCTGAGCGACTAATGTGAAATCTCAAAGCGTCACAACCCTTCGGGCTCCTCCTAAGTGAAGAATTTGGAAAAATGTGGAGAAGGAGGCTCTGGTGGTTAGGGAGGTCTGCAGCCTGGGCGGCAAGCCGGGCCCTCTGTCCCCGTGGGCGTCCCGGCTACGTGGGGGAAGGCGATGGGCTCCCGGGGATGAGCTCCCTAACAGGGAGCTGTTGTGGCGGCGCAAGGTCTGGAGGACCAAGCTGCTGCTCTCGAGTCTGGAAATCATTCGCGCACAAGGGGGAAAGGAGGGTGACTGCAGTGGGACATCATTTTCAGTGGCACTGAAGGGAAGCGGGGAATTTGGGAGCAGATCAGCAGCTGCTGCGCAGGCTGTCCTGTGCCGGGGGTATCTGCGTGTGCCAAAAATGAGCACCCACAGAGCATCATACCCAAACGAAATTGGAGGGAGCCTTCACAAGCACCAACTGCAGGAGCACTTTGTCTGATTTTATTAATTTGCTAAGTGGGTACATCCATCTTTGTGAAAACCTGTTAACGACTGGTGATACGTAATTAATTAGGAGATAATAAACGAGCTACATGTAAGAGCAGCTTCCTTTGGACAGATGGACCTTCGCTAAATAATGTATGTTCCTCGGCTTAGCTTCGCCTTCGCTCACTCGCTTGCTTGTAGTCGGCGTGATGTGCGTATGTGAGAGGAGAAGCAACACAGCACTTTCCTTGTAGGCCAATTGCCAGGGCTCAATTCAGGGACAAGAGAGGAGCAGGCACAGACTGTAGTGAAAAGAGGAAAAAATAATAATAATAATAAAAAAATCTAATTGCAGGGTGCATCTCTATCCAACCAAGAGAAATTCTTTTTCTCTCCGTGGAGGTAGATCTACCTCCCATTAGTTATATTAATCATAGAAATCCTAGAATCATAGAATGGTTTAGCTTGGAAGGGACCTTGAAGATCATCGAGTTCCAACCCCCCTGCCACAGGCAGGGACACCTCCCACCAGCCCGGGTTGCCCAAGGCCACGTCCAGCCTGGCCTTGAACACCTCCAGGGATGGGGCTTCAACAACCTCTCTGGGCAACCTGGGCCAGTGCCTCACCACCCTTAAAGTGAAAAACTTCTTCCTAATGTTTAGTCTAAACCTGCCCTCTTCCAGCTTAAAGCCATTCCCCCTCGTCCTATCACTACATGCCCTAGTACAAAGTCCTTCCCCAGCTCTCCTGTAGGCCCCCTTTAGGTACTGGAAGGCCGCAATAAGATCTCCCCGGAGCCTTCTCTTCCCCAGACTGAACAGCCCCAACTCTCTCAGCCTCTCCTCAGGATGATGTTTTTCCCGGCTGCCTCTCTTCAGAGCAGAGATCTCCACCTCTGCCTGCTCAAATGAGGCAGGTGAGAAAAACCCTGTTCAAAGTGTTCTCCCCTTGAGGGCAAAGTGCTCTGTAGCTTTTCAGGCAGTTCGCCTGAACGTTTCCTGCCGAACCCACTTCTGGCTGCACACAGTGTTCTGCTTTCCCTTGGTTGAAGAGGAACAAGTTAGATAACAATTAAGTAAACTGGATACCCACAAGTCCATGGGGCCTGATGGGATGCACCCACGAGTGCTGAGGGAGCTGGGGGAAGTCATTGCTGGGCCGCTCTCCATCATCTTTGAAAGGTCCTGGAAAACAGGGGAGGTGCCTGAGGACTGGAGGAAAGCCAGTGTCACTCCAGCCTTCAAAAAGGGCAAGAAGGATGACCCAGGAAACTACAGGCCAGTCAGCCTCACCTGCATCCCTGGAAAGATGATGGAACAGCTCGTTCTGGGCATCATCTCCAAGCATCTGGAGGAAAAGGAGGTTATCAGAAGTAGTCAACATGGATTCACCAAGGGGAAGTCATGTCTGACTAATCTGATAGCCTTCTAGGGTGGCGTGACTGGATGGGTGGATGAGGGGAGGGCAGGGGATGTTGTCTGCCTGGACTTCAGCAAGGCTTTGGACACTGTCTCCCACATCATCCTCGCAGGCAAGCTTAGGAAGTGTGGGTTGGATGAATGGACAGTGGGGTGAATTGAAGAGTGGCTGAACGATAGAGCTCAGAGGGTTGTGGTTAGCAGTGCAGAGTCCAGTTGGAGGCCAGTAACATGTGGTGTCCCTCAGTGGTCAGTACTGGGTCCAGTCCTGTTCAATATATTCATCAATGACCTGGATGAAGGGATGGAGTGTACCGTCAGCCAGTTTGCTGATGACACAAAACTGGGAGGGGTGGCTGACACGCCGGAAGGCTGTGCCGCCATCCAGCGTGACCTGGACAGGCTGGAGAGTTGGGCAGAGAAAAACCTGATGAAGTTCAACAAAGGCAAGCGTAGGGTACTGCATCTGGGGAGGAATAACCCCATGCATCAGTACAGGTTGGGGGCTGACCTCCTGGAGGGCAGCTGTGCGGAAAGGGACCTGGGAGTCCTGGTGGACAACAGGGTGACCATGAGCCAGCAATGTGCCCTGGTGGCCAAGAAGGCCAATGGCATCCTGGGGTGCATCAAGAAGAGTGTGGCCAGCAGGGCGAGGGAGGTCATCCTCCCCCTCTGCTCTGCCCTGGGGAGGCCGCAGCCGGAGCACTGTGTCCAGTTCTGGGCTCCCCGGTTCAGGAGGGACAGGGAACTGCTGGAGAGGGTCCAGCAAAGAGCTACAAAGATGATGAGGGGACTGGAGCATCTTTCTTATGAGGAAAGGCTCAGGGACTTGGGGCTTTTTAGTCTGGAGAAAAGAAGACTCAGGGGGGATCTTATAAATACTTATAAATACTTAAGGGGAGGGTGCCAGGGGGATGGGAACAGTCTTTTTTCAGCGGTGCTCAGTGATAGGACTAGAGGTAACGGGCACAAACTGGAGCACAGGAAGTTCCATCTTAACCTGAGGAGGAACTTCTTTCCTTTAAGGGTGGCAGAGCAGTGGCACAGCTGCCCAGAGAGGTGGGGGAGTCTCCCACTCTGGAGCCATCCCAAACCCGCCTGGACGCCGTCCTGTGCCACTGCTGGAGGTGACCCTGCTGTGGCAGGGGGTTGGACTGGGGGAGCTCCAGAGGTCCCTTCCAACTCTGACGATACTGTGATACTGTGAACATGTTCCCATGGAGAAACTGCTTGCAAACTGCACACACTCACTGCTCGCAGATCACAACACTGTTTAGGCGCTGTTTTTCCCGGCTGACTCTCTTCAGAGCAGAGATCCCCACCTCTGCCTGCTCGAATGAGCTAGGTGAGAAAAACCCTGTTCAAAGTGGTCTCCCCTTGAGGGCAAAGTGCTCTGTAGCTTTTCAGGCAGCTCGCCTGCACGGTTCCTGCCGAACCCACTTGTGGCTGCACACAGTGCTCTCCAAACTGCTTCCCAAAGACGAACCGCTTCCAAACTGCACACACTCGCTGCCCGCACAGCAGAACACTGTTTAAGCAATGTTTTTCCCGGCTGGCTCTCTTCAGAGCAGAGACATCCACCTCTATCTCGGTGAAACTGCACTTTCATAGACTTCCATCGAGTTGCACAGTTGCAAAGATTCAAAGGAAGATGAATGACGTTGTAATAAGTCCCATAATGACCGAAATAGCTGAGATAAGCACAGACACAAGTCCTTGCCTGAATACTAAATGGATCTTTTTTGCCAGCGCTTTCAGAAGGGGATATGGTTTGGCCAAGCTGCTGCTGGGGCATGTGTGAGGAAGGGTTTGAACGGGACGAGGTGGCGCCAGGCTGACCCGCAGCAGTGCAACCCTCACCGTCGGTAAGACAGTGCTGGCCCGAGGAAATAATACCATGGAAAAAAGCTTCCCAAGAGCAATGGGCAGCTGAGAGGTCACACGCAGTTTGTGCACTGACGTCCAGTGCTCACGTCCTGCCGCGTGTGCTCAAGGTCCTGCTGCTGCGGCTCCCGGGCCACCCTGAGCATGTCGTTGGGCACTGACTCGTGACGGTTCCCTGCCTGGCACCCGCCTCCCTCCTCCCTCGGGGACCCGCACGTGCTGCTGGAAGGAGACTGTTGTGCTGGTTACTCCCCACAGAGGAAAGAGGGCAGAAGTAGTTGATAGGACAAGGGGTGGTGGCTTCAAACTAAAAGAGGGCAGATTCAGACTAGATAGAAGGAAGAAATTTTTTACGCTGAGGGTGGTGAGACGCTGGCCCAGGTTGCCCAGAGAGGTGGGAGATGCCCCATCCCTGGAAACATTCAAGGTCAGGTTGGACGGGGCTCTGAGGAGCCTGACCTGGTTGAAGATGTCCCTGCACATTGCAGAGGAGGGGAGAACCAGATGACTGTTATGGTTTGAGGAACCCACAACAATTTATTGTTGTTTAGACAGTTATCCTCTCACCCGGTGACCCCTCCCCACCCGGGAAGGGGAATTGGGAATAAACAGGGAAACCCGAGGGTTGAAATATAAACAGATTTAGTAGAATAAGACTAGATAAGAACCAATATTGATCCCAATACCGATATAAAATATACGGGGATTATACTCGGTCCATTCTATCTATAGGAAGTTGTGCACTCCCAGCAGTGGGCAGTAAATGTGGGACACTGCGAGCACTGCGGCTTCGGGAGGAAGGGAAGGGCTCAGGGCTCCGGCACCGGCGCAAGAAGTTCTCAGGATGGCAGCCATCACTGAAGAGAGAGAGAGAGCTCCTCAGCAAACTTCTTAATGTATCTGGAATGTGCCATTCATGGTATGAAATAACCCCGTTGGCCAGCTGGGGTCAGGTGCCCGGGTCTCGCTCCTCCTCATCCCTGCACGTGGTGAGCTCAGAAACACTGAGACTTTGAAACCCACACACCATAGCTGGCTATAAAGTAAATATTTTTCACAAATTCAGACACTGGGGTCTTCTAAAAGTGCATTTTTCCCAAGCACTAGAAGATATTTTACTGAAAAGTAAAATTGAAAAGTAAAATTACTGAAAGAGAAATTAACCCTGTGTCGCTACAACCAGGACGATGACCTTTAAAGGTCCCTTCCAACCCAAACTATTCTACGATTCTATAGCATTTCCAGTGGTGGAGGGGAGATCGGCGGCTTGTGGCGGTTGTGCTGGCACCTATCCAGCGTCTGCTTCTTGCCCTGGGGCACGGAGGGCTGGTGCTTCCCTAAGAAACAGAAATGGATGGGCAGCACAAAGACCACCCCAGCTGCACACAGTGCTGCCACAAGTGCTGCTCGGCACCTCCAGGAGCACGGTTCTGCTCTGTGCATCTGTTGCTCAGCCCATTTGTGGCCTGGAGGAGGCCAGTCCACATCCCTTCCCTGCGGAGCGCTTGGGTGTGCTGCAAGGAAGCTGGGGAATGAGAGCATTCCACCCCCGGGGGACAGAGCCCCCCGATCCCACACAATGGAAGGATGGGCTGGTCCAGAGACGGCAGAGAGCTGGCTAACAGCTCGCAGCTCACCCGCTGCAGCCACCTCCAGTCATCGCCTTACAAACACCGCTGTTGTGGACAACCCCAGTGAGCAGCTCCTGTGCTGCCTTCGTACCCCGTGACTTCACATCGCATCGTGCCGGGCTTCATCTGGCGTGACGGAGAAGATCAATCAGCCTGGGGAGCTGGAGTGCCTGTGTTGGGGTGCTTTGGGTTCCCATCAAGCGGGAGCCGCAAGAGCAGGGTGTCCCCAGCACAGGCGGTGCCCTCGCCCACCGGGGTGCAGTCCCACCGAGCAGGGCCAGCGTGGTGGTAGTGGCAGGTCCCACCAAGAAGCCAGTGACAAAGCTGCCTGTAACGTTGGTCCGAGATCCACCTGGGGAATGGAGCTGCCCACATCAGGCTGAAGTCCACCCAGGAGAGCAGGCTGGACCCAGCACAGAGCTACCTGCTGTACAATTTGGGAGGGGGCTCATGGCCCATGGCTGAAACAGAACCCCCCAGCCCAACGGGCAGCGGGTGGGGGTCCAGGTGAGGCCGGTGAGTGTCCCCAGGGCCCCAACACCCTCCCCGGCCCCTCTGGGATCTCAAGCAGCTCCCTTGGGTCTTTCCTATTGCTGGGGGCGGGAGAGGGGCCGAGCAGCTCTCTGGGCGGAGGGCGGTTAGGCAGCAACAGCCCTTTTCTCCAAAGCCCTGGTGGGGTGTGCCTGCTCCAGCACATTAATTTGGCTCAGGGGTGCACTTCTGAAACCGATCTCCCGCCTTTCCCCACTTTACTGCGCTTTGGACGTTGTCCTGGAGCAGTTCTGGAGAGCTCAGGCTTGGGAGAGCGTCAGCTGGATTCCTTTCAGATGAAACCGTATCAAATGTGCTCCAGGAACGCACCTCACGCTCCCCAGCCGCTGATGGGCGTTCAGAACAGACCAGAGCTCATCTGGAGCGAAAAAAAACCCTTGTAAATGTATAGGACGTACATTGGGTCCTCGGCTGTATGGATCCGCTCCCGTGGCCCCACATTAGCGCGCAGCCACCGGAGCCCAAAGCCTCCCAGCTTTTTCTCTCTGTGACATTTTGCTTGAGTCACTTGTGGCCCAGAGCTTTCCTTTTGAATTTCCCCCCCTGCCAGGCAGCCGCGGGACGGTGCCCGCAGGCCGCCAGTCCCCATCCGCCCCGCTGCGGGTGGGTGTCCCAATTCACAAGAAGAACAAAAAAAAAATTATTATTACTATTATTACTATTACTATTGCTATTGCTATTGCTATTACTATTACTGTTGTTTTGTTGTTGTTGTTGTTGTTGTTATTTATTATTGTCGTCTTCTTCTTCTTCTTCTTCTTCTTCTTCTTCTTCTTCTTCTTCTTCTTCTTCTTCTTCTTCTTATTATTATTATTATTATTATTATTATTATTATTATTATTATTATTATTATTATTAAAAAGGAGCGATGCGCCCGATGGGCTGCTTCCCTATCCCCCCCCCACCCCTTAGGTGTGCCCTGAGCTGCAGGAACGAAATATTCTGGGGGGGAAAAGCCCTTCTTCCCTCCGGTTCCCCCAAGCCCCGCAGCCGCCGGCCGGAGCAGCCCGTGGCCCGCTAGGTGGCAACTGCGCACCGCGGCTCGCTGGCCCAGCGCGGCGGGACGGAGGCTTCGCCGCCAGCCCGGGCTGTTTGATGAATGAAGGGGCTGCCCCCGGCTGCTTCCCCCCCCCCCTCCTCCTCCTCCTCCTCCTCCTCCTCCTCCCCCGGCTTTTCCCCCCCCCGCCGGCTCCTCCCCGCAGCCTCCAGGTGCTGTGCCCGGCAGAGGGCTGCGGGGCCGGCAGCAGGGCGGGCGCCTCGCCGCTGGGATCCCGCGGGCTGGTGAGTAGCCGAGAGGCGGTTTTTAATTGTTCATCACTTTGGTAGCCCGGGCTGGGCTAGGCTGCCTTGGTCCTCCTCGCCCCGGGAGAGCCGACGGGGCCACTGTTCCCACCGGGAGGCGGCTCAGCCCCGGCAGCGGAACCGGGTCTGAGCCGCTCTCAACTTGGGGGTACTTACGGACCGCTTCGTGGCGTTTTAGATCTATGTGCGGAGGTGTATGTGTAGAACCTATTTAGATCTATGGTTTAGATCTATGTGCAGTGTCTAGGTCCATAGTGCAGATCTATGTCCACCCATGAGTGACTTGGTCTTTTCCCTGCTCCGACAGAGAGAGCGGAGCTTGTTCTGCCGCTCAGTTTGCCGTAGTACGCGATGAAAAGTTTGGGGTAATAACCTTTTTATGGTTATGTCTATTAATGTCTTAACTTGGATTCCAGGAGGGATTATTATTTTATTACTGTGGTAAAGCTCTCTGTCTCCAGAGCCGCTTTTTCTGGGACTTCTCCGCTTTGATGCTTTGCTTTAGTGCTAAAGTTTAGCAGCCCGAAGTTCCGTATTGGACAGATTGTCACTAAATGCCTAGCCTACACTGGGGACTTTTCCACCGCTCAAAGACAGCTTTGTCGGGTTTCCCCCACTCCCCCAAATGAAAATCGATCATTTCTCTCCAAGCACTTGTGACAGCCTTGGTCCGAGGAGAAAAAATCGCCTCCCCAGTCCCTGGGGGGAATTGTCCCCTGCTCGGGCTTCGTGAAATCTGCTGGGACAGGACAATTGTGCTTCTTCAGCCTCCCTCTCTGCAATGCCTCAGCTCTCGGAAACCTCAGCACATACAATATAGCAGGCAGAAAAGAAACAGAGCCTGAGAAATGCCGGATGCTCTCTAAAGGAGTCCTTTAACTAATGATCCTTCTGCTTGGAAGCATCACAGAGCCTGGGGATGGATGGCGGGGAGTCGGGAGCCTTCCACGCCTCCAGCGTCTTGGAAGCGATGGGTGGATGTTTCAGTGTGATGGGGTTGTGATACTCAGGGTGAGGGTGGGAGGGAGAGGGCTAAACGTTTGTTTATGTCTAGAAACAAATAGCAAAGCACTAGACGAACTTCAGTGAAGACAAAGAGGGTTATTTCTTCCTATCCTCGAAATAAGGACCGCCTCTGGTGTGAATTATGGCCCCTGTGAGCGTGCGGCAGCCTGGCCGAGGGATGCACTCCCCGCTGGAGATCCTCAGGAGGCACCTAACAGGCGGGGGGTAGCTGGGCTTCCGCAAGCCCCAAGCCTCAGCTTGCTGCCATGGCTGTGTTGAGTTAAGCCGTTTGTTGCCTGTAAGGAACCACTGCGTTAATCCGGCTGCTGAGCACCGCCATGAAATTTTTAAGATGGAAACCAGCGTTTTCCGATGAGGCCTCGCGCCCGAGGGCAGAGGGGAAGTGCTGTAGGAGAACTGCTCGCAGAACTGCAGCTATCCCGCACACATGCCAGCCACGCGACCCGCACGCAAGCCGCGGGGAGCTTTCTCTTTGCCAAGCGGAGCGTGTCCCAGCTTTCTGCTGGCCGGGCCTCGCGCAGCCTTCAAAGGGAGGGGGGTCTGGCAGCCCCGATGGGTCACTGACTCGACACGATGGGTTGCTGTCACGTATAGATTTCTCCTGTAGAATTAATGGTATTGAAAGCAACAGAGACACAAACACCCATTGTGATTTATGAGCCAGGGATGGGGGAGTCAATCGGAAAGCCAGGGCAGAGATATCAATTCTATAAGAAATATGGGAAGAATTCATCCCTAATCTAATCTCACTGAATTCCACAAGGATGCAAGACAGGGATCGCTTGCTCTGGGTCCTTAGATTGAGATTTAAACAGGAAACCGCCAAGGGTGTGAGTTGTTCTCCCAAATACCAAAGCGCGTGTGCGTGGAGGCCGGAGAGGGGGTGCCATGGTCTGAGCCACCTCGCCTGGCTGGATAAGAGGCGATGCCAGGCTGCGGGGATGCCGAGCAGTGGCATCCAGCAGCGCCGAGCTCAAGCAGAGGGAGCGGGAGCCAAGCCCGGGGTCCTCGGCAGGGCTCGCCGCTAATGATGCTCTTTGCCAAAGCAAGCTCTTGAGCCAGCAGGGCTGGCAGATGTTATCGCCGGCGAGGGTTTCTGGCTGCCTCACTCCCCGCTGTGCTCCGTGACACCCTCTCAGGGGCTGTTTATGGCGAGGATGAAGATTTATTGTAAACGTTGGCTCCTGGACTCTTAGAGTTGCCTTTTCCTCCAAGTTTGGTCTATCCCCGCTCCAGCTGGGATCACAGCGAGAGGTGGCTTCAAGAACATGGGGTAATTAGGGCTTTACAGGCACTCGCTCGTGCAGTTACAAACCTGGTGTTGAAAGCAAAGACACAGCGATCAGTCAGCTGAGTAACCTCCCAGCCCTGGGAGCAGCTGGGAACGGCTTTTGGATGGGGAATGAGGGGACATTCCTGGTCTCACCTGCCCTCATTGAGGAGTCCTCCTCTGCTCGGGGTGGCAAAGAGCTCCTGCAGAGCACTGGCTGCAACGGGAAAGAGGGTGAAAACAGCACTACTTGTTCTGGACCGGGTCTCCAGCTTTGGTCCTCTCTGGTCCCCGCGAGTCACCCATCGCCTCCCCACCTACTTCTCACTTTTGCCCCGCTCACAGGAGACGGCGGTACCGTCTCTGGCTCTTTTTGCCCGGGGAAGCACGGAGTGGCAAAATGACACGTGTAGGGCTGCAGAGCTGGGCTCCCAGAGCAGGGAACCGAGTCAGTCTGCCTCCCTAAAGACGAGATTATCCCAAATCACAGTGGTAAAAATCTACCTACATATATAGCTAGATGCCACGGAATGAGAGTGATTTCATGGTACCCAAGCGGGAACACCCCATATTCCCAGCCCAGATAAGCCTTTATTATTCCCTAATGTGGGCACTGTAGGATATTCGGGCTTTGCCATCTCCACACTCAGCGACCTCATATACCCTCCCCTCCACCCCGATCCACCCATGGCTCTGCTGTGCCCACAAGCACACCGCGCGCGTGCTCCGGGCCGACACAACCCAGCTCTTGCCAGCGGGATGGCATGGCACAGAGCGCAGTTGTTGGCAACGTCACCCGTAGTTGACTTGGGAGCCTGCCCAGGATATGGTTTTCCCCCAAACAATGCCGTTCACAAGCCATGTGGGGTTATTGTTCTTGTCTCGTGCGCTGGCGAGCTGCCATTTATTGTGAGCAGGAACTACTCTGCTTCTCCCACCGTCGAGTCCAGGTTTATTTCCCCGTTTTGCAGGAGGAGATCACTGATGTCAGCTAATTTGGCCAGAGCACTTTTGTAGTATGTTAAAAAAAAAAAAAAAAAAGGCTTTCGGTTTCAATCTGTCCATTGTCCACTGAGAGAAGAGCTGGTCTTCCCACGGTGCGTGCTCCCACGCAGGCAGCTGGTGACAGATCTGCCACCACGCACTACTACGTGCTTGCTTGTGCACGGGCAGTGATAGAGGCAGGCTCAGCGCCGAGCTTTCTCGAAGCTCCGGTCTGTGCCGCGGCAGGATGATCTGCTGTTTGGAGGAAGGTGGGAGACTTGGGGTCAATCCCTGCCCTGCTATGGTTCCCGTTTGGCCATGGGTTGGTCACCTAGTCCATCTGCGCCTCAGCTCCACACTGGAGTAATGATGGCCACAGTGGCCTCCCACAGTGGGACATGGTACAGATGAGCACATGGAGGACCGAGAGGCCTTCACACGAACCAGAACAGGAAAGGTTTGTCCTGGGAGTAGCGCCTTGGCCATGGTATGTGGTGGTGGTTGCTGGCCAGGGAGCCGTGCTGGGAGGAGGTATCTCCACTTGTGACCATCCGCTGGGTTGGGTTGTCTCTGTTTTGACCAGTCAATTAAATGCTTGCAATGAGGAGAGCTGCCTGCCTTAGAGCACGCTGCTGCCAGCAGTCACCCTGGTTCCCCTCGCACAAAAGCAGCCGACCAGCGCCTGACCTGCCCCAACCCCTGACGGATGTGCCTTCATCCTCAGCCCGGTCCGGAGCTGACCCGGTGTCTCCGGGGGAAGAACGAATGAGCAGCCAGCTGGGGTGAACAGCCCGGCATCCATCCACAGTGTCTCTGCCGGTCACTGATCCCAGGAAATACCCTGTGCAGAGGCTGCAGCCGGGCCAGGTCCGGCACCCCTTGATCCCCACAACTCCCTTTGCTGCAGCAGAGCTGCTGGGGTGGGGACTGTGAGGGTGCTCGGCCGCTCGGGAGCTCACCGCCAGGCAAAGACGTGTCCCCTGGCTCCCCGAGCAGCGTGCCGGAGCCAAGGGCAGCCCGTTGAGGAGGCTGCCGGAGCGTGGTGCTCCGCGGGGGTCCAAGGCGCGCAAGCCAGAGAGCTTACCCGGCAATCCAGGCTGTAATTACCAAGGAGCCCAGCCAAGAGGCTCTGAGAAGAAGCAGATAACAGCGCAGGCACCCTCCAGCCTCATTAAAATACTTTCTCCGGCAAAGTCCCCCACGCCTGCCCAGCCCATTCCAATTAGCGCAGCGGGCCAAGGAGAGCAGAGAGCAGGGCTCCCGTTGATGAAAAGAAAATACTGCAGAGCTTTCAAGTGTCGGGGGAGGCAGGCAGCCCCGGCTGGGACAGCCAGAGGCCCTGGGAGCGCGACCGGCAGCCGTGTCGCTGGCTGGCAATGGTGAAGCGGATGAGCCGGGTCACTGAGCAGCCGAGCAGGTGCTTCACGGCCAGCTCCTGCCTGGAATGGCCCTGGGGTTATAGCTGGGGAAATGCAGCAGAGCCAACAGCTCTCTGAGAGGCGCTGAGCATCCCTGCCCAGTCGGTCTGGAGGTGGGACGCAACAATCCCACAGTGAATGAAGAAAACCCACGTTACAAATTGTGCAGGTTTGCTGCAGAACATCTTGGCAGCTTAAGGTGGCAACAGGCTCTGGCTTGGGGGTGCTGGAGAAGACCGCAGCCGGCCTGTCCAGGGAGCAGGGATGCCTCCCCGCTCCCGGGGCTGGTTCTCTCATGAGGCACCTGTAGGGATGGAGCTGTCTCCAGCCCTTGGCTCTCTGCTGAGAAAAGAGAAAGAGAAAAGAGAAGGCCTTCAGAAAGGCCTCCTAGGATATTGGTATGTGTCCACCAGGACTCTGACCAAGCCCACCACCTCTTCTCCAGGGTGCCCCCAAAGGACCATCAGCCCATGACACGAGGTGATGGCTGAGCCTGCCCAGGTTCGAGCTGGCGACCCAGAGCTGGCAAGCTCTGTATGAAAACCCCGGCTGCCACCCGCCCCTCTCCCCAGCAGAGGCTTTTCAGCCAGCCTGGGGCAAGAAGCACTAGCAGACCTGTCCCTGGCTAGCGTCCATGCTGACTCCTGGCCTTGGAGCCCCTGCCAGGTTTTAGCACGTGCATGATTCAGCCGGACCCAGCCTGGAAAGCCTGAAGCCCAGAAAACAGCTCCTGAGGGGAGCGGAGCTCCTCGAGCCCGCTGAAGGCTGTATTGAATGTCAGGCCATGTGGCAGACAGGTGACAAGGGTGGGTTTCAGCCGGCGGGCAGCGTCGTGGTATAAATGGCTCTGAGGAATGCGGCGCTGCCTCTGGGGACTCCCAAGGCTTTGGGGAGCTGGCCTGGCAGCACAGAGCCTCTTTGCTACCTTATTTGGGTACTTTTTCTCGAACACAACATGGGAGGGTGGCAAGCCCCCTTCCCAAATGTGAAAGAACGTTAAACTTCTCAAGTGCGTTAGGAGGCAGGTTGGGAGTTTAATATGTTAAACCAGTCTGGAGTATAATACCCCTGGTCAGACCTGACTGGGCTGAGATGAGCTGTACGGCTGCTGCCCAGCGGGAGACACACTTGTCCCACCTCCCCGACCCTCCGCTCTGCTCTGGGGAGGAGCCCAACCATCCTCCTTGAAATTTGCCTCTGCGCCATCCCAGCGTGGTTTGCCTGCTCCGGCAGCCCTGGCCTGGGCAGCATCCTGCAGCAGCCGGGCTGGAGCTCGGCAGCAGGACCTCAGCTCTGCTCTGTGCCGGGGATGCGGGCACGGGAGCCATGAACAGAGGTGGGGAAATGCGGCACTGGTATGGCGAGGAGAGAGCCGGAGGGTGCGCAGAGTCCCAAGAAGTCCCTGCCTGCCTGGGTTTTCCCCAAGGTGTATTTGCCCATACTCAGCAGTCCGGCGGCACTGGAAGCTGCCTGCACTCCGGCAGCATTTTAGGTGAGAGGAGACTTGCAAGGTGTAACTGTGGTGCGTCTCCCTCTGGCTTTCTCTGTGCTGCCTCCCTGGTGCTGGATGCCCTCGGGGTGAATTAGAGGGAGGAACAGTGGTGGTTACTCGAATGGCACTGCCTGGCTCAAGCAGCACATTCAGGAACACCAAAAAGCCCTGCAGAAGTTGCCGGCGGAAAGCACGGGCCAATCCAGCCCGTTGCCGTGCCCATCGCCGTGCCCATTGCCATGCAGTGAGACAAGACCAGCTGCTGGGCCACCTTCCCAGCCTGACACCAGAGAGCCAAGCCGGAGCAGGCTTCACCTCTTGGTAGCAAGGAAAAGGTAGGGGCTGAGTCAGCGGCCTCCCGAGAAAGGGATTAGCAGGATGTTAAGCGAAGCCAGCTCCTTATCCCTTCATAAACAGTTATTAATACCCCAGCCAGCCTTGGGCCATGTAGTTCCACATTTGCTTTCAGAGGATGTGGTCCCAGCTGGAGCGTGCCTTAAGCTACCGAAGCTTCAGGGAGATGAACACCGTTAGAGGAGATGCTGTATTTGCCCTTCCAAACATAAAAGTTTACTCCCCTGAAGATAAGGAGCTGAGCCCAGCTCCCCCCTACCAATACCCCAGGCAGACAGAAGCGCTCCTGTTGGCATGGAAGGGCAGGGGCAGCCAGGCTCTGCCGGGCTCTGCTGGGGTCCGGGGCGGCGCTGATGGATGGGTTCACAGCCCAGGATGGCCACTGCTTTGTCCATGCATCAGGGGAGGAGGAAAACCAGCTGTAGAGCCTAAGGTCTGCGTTCATGCGGCGGCGCAGCTGGCATGCGCTTAATGCAACATGAAAGGTCCCGGGGACCAGGAAAGTTTGCACATCAGCATGCATAAGAAGTGGGGGGGAAAAAAAAAAAAAAAAGGCGGGGAAGGGGGAAAGCGCTCACACCCTGAAGTGTCACCACAGGCAGAGAAGTCCCCCTTGACACCACCCAGACCACAGAGCTGCCCCTGCCCCGTGGCCATTATCACCAGGTACCCATCAGCGAGGAGCCCTGCTGCCTGGCAGGGGAGATGTCCCGACGGGCCGTGGTGTGCCAGCAGCAGCTGGAACCCATTCCACCCCTCCTTCGCAGCCCTTGGCACGCTTCGGCAGCGGTGGTTGGCAAGAAAGAGTGGTCTGGGGCTAATTGCGATCGTGGGCTTTAATCTCATGAGGCGGGAGCGTAGGAGGCTGTCAGGAGATGTCCTGGCTGGAAGGGAGCCTGCTGGCCAGCCTTGCACTGCAATGGCAGAGAAACGCAAGCGAAGCTTGAGCGACCTCAGCCGCGTTCTGCTGTCGAACAAGCCCTCCATGGAAATCCTCCGAAACCCGCTCCCCCTGCCTTTGGGGCTCTGTGTGGGCTGGTCGCTGTTGGGCACATGTGACCAAGGGATTCCTCGAACCCTGACACTTGGCAGGGCACACTGCGGCGTCCCGATGCCACCTGAGCATCTGGCTTTTGCGGTCCCAACTCCGGTGTTGTGCTGCAAGAGCATCAGGTACCTCTGTCCCCATTCCACAACTCAGCATCGCAGGCTTCCCTGGCATCAGTCCTGCCCCTGCCAGGCAGCTCTGGGGGAAGGCAGGGAGGGAGCCAAGGGCCCACCCCGGTGGCTTTGTCCTCCCAGTTGGAGAAGGACGACAGCTGCCTCTCCCTGCAGCTGCTGGGGCATCCATCATCCTGCGCGGGATGGAGGGGAACAACCGGCTCCCGGGGCCGAGCAGGGAGGGTTTCTGTGCCTGCATGGGCAGGAAGGGGGGACAGCCATGGTCAGGGGTGCACGCCGAGGTACACCACCAACAGCTCCAGCTGTGCAAGCCGCCTGCGCGCCGGGCCCTGCACTCACGCGGCACACACCCACGTGCACACAACCGACGTGCGGATGAGTGTGCAGGGACGGGGGCACGGGCCGAGCCGCGGGACGGCACGGGAGAGGAGGAGACTCCCTGATGATAGGGCACGGCCGTCCTGTCTGCTGGACCTCCTGGTGGGGCTCGGGTCCGCGAGCCGCGGCTTGGCTCCTGGGGAGCCTCGGGCAGCGCCAGCCCCATGGCGGGGCTCCAGCACAGCGTTCCCTTCCCTCTGCGGAGAGGGTCACTGCGCCTGAATGCTGACAGCGGGGTGCAGCCCCTCTCCTCCCCACCCCCCGGCTCCTCTCCCTTGAGGTCCCCCAGCTGCTGGGGGCCAGCGCTTCACCCCCTGCCCGCGGCCCGGCCAGCCCCGCCGTGTAACTGAAGAAGGCACTAGGCTGCAAATGGCGTGTGGGGATTAGCCGGGACACAATCGGGGCCTGTGGAAGTGGTGGAGCACATGGCGGGCTGCGCTGGGCAAGGCGGGGGAGCGCTGCTGTTAGTGCCGCTGGATCGCTGAAGAGCTCGAGTTCAGCACGCTCTTCCCTCCCCAGAGATAATGCATAGCCTGATAAATCCACTGCCAGGGCCCTCCCCCCGCTGAAATTTGGGCTGTTTTACATGATTCGTGGCATCGCGGCAAACAGGCGTTGTCAGGAGGAAATTGGTGCTTTCACGGATAAACAATTCCCTCCCGTACCCGCATGCCTCAAACAGGAGGGATTTGTCTTTTCCCTGTGCTGCTCAGTCTCCGGCAAGACCTTCCGGGGGACTTTGTCTCCAGAGGAAAAATTCAGTGCTGTGCCGTGAAGCGGTGACTGTAGATGACAGCGCAGAGCCTTAAACCTGTTGGACTTCTGCAGGTCACCAGTGGAAGGGGAGGGAGGGCACAGGGCGACGGCTGTCACTGGGGCACCACCACGGTCACCACCCGTGCCACCTACACCAAGGCACGGGTGACTGCCAGCCCCCCAAAACAGGGCTGCCATCACCTACATCCCCGTCCCCCCCCTCAGGCCCCACGGTGCCTGGGGTATGAAATCTTAACCCCCAGGCGTCCCCTCGCCCAGCAGCCTGCCCTCATCAGCACTTCCCTCTCCAAACTGAGATAGAAATAGTTGCAGCTCCGGACAGTTGATTATTTAAAGCTGTCGAGAGTGTTTAATTTAACCCTGGATTCATCATCTGCAGCTTGTTTCCATCCACTAGACACCCGCGCTCCCCCTCTCAGCGTAAACTCTGCCTCTGCTGAGCTCTTCACCTTCAGGCAGATTTGGGCAGAGGTTTACAGCGGGGGCCGTGGCCCTGCTGCGTGTTCCCCCCGGTGTCCCCGCTCCGGCTGGCACAGCGAGGGATGCCCCCGTGCCAGGGGCTGCGGGCACGGCCGGGTCGAGGAGCTGCTGCTGGGATTTTAGCTGCGTGTCAGGAGATGGAGGTGCCGGGTTCCTTGCCACTGCCTGGGCACGATGGCGGGGAGCGCCAAAGGCTTGGTGAAAGCATGAAATATAGGGGAAGCCTTTCTTATTGGAAGTTATCCTCTGGCAATTTTTTCTTTCCTTGCCCAATTTGAGCCCCTCCAGCAAGATGCCTGCTTTTTCTCCCCCTGCACCCAGTTCTGCCAGGGCTAAGTGTATGTTCCTCGTGTGTGGCTGCAGCTCCTGCCACCATCAAATCTGCCTTTGACGTCCCCAGGGCGAGGAGACGCAGCGCGGGTACAGCTGAGCCGCAGATGGGAGCGTGCCCGCCTGCCCCACTGCCCCGGCCCCTGCTGCAGGCATGCGAAGCATCCCTAAAGCTCACCCCGCAGCCGTGTGGGAGCGTGTTCCAGAGGCAGGAGCAGTGCCCTGCCTGCCATCCACAGAATCCCGACCCACCCCGGCATCCCCTGGAGCTCCGGGTCAGGAAAGGTTCCTCCCAGGGCCGGCTTTGCCCAAACCTAAGCCTAGCACAGGCCCTGCTCCATTTATAGAAA
The DNA here is from genome assembly GCA_017639485.1 of Pluvialis apricaria. Taxonomy (NCBI): domain Eukaryota; kingdom Metazoa; phylum Chordata; class Aves; order Charadriiformes; family Charadriidae; genus Pluvialis; species Pluvialis apricaria. The sequence goes on from CM030016.1 coordinate 22,780,271, forward strand.
GCTGCAATTAGAGGCCAGCGTTTTTCTGAGCCCTCCAGCGACCAAACGTACATTGGCAAAGAAAAAATTTCCCTGTCAAATCCCAGGCACGTCCTTGCGATGACCCCTGCCGGGATAGCAGCGCTCGCTCAGGGCACGGCTGCGAGTTGAGTCAGCAGCGGGAATGGCTCTGGAAGACTCCATGGCGGATGGCTGAGTGTGGGGAAGAGCTGGAGCATCCCCGGCACAGGAAAGCTGTTTGTCATCTCTGCCTGCTGGGAAGGTGGTGTAGGGGAAAGCGAGGGCAACACTGCCTCTTAGCAGGTCCCCAGTGCGGCTGGTGGGGAACCCTCTCTGCGATCAATACGTCAAGCAATAAGCAATTCGAATTTAGCCAAACCCATCACATCTGTGGTTTGTTTGTTTTTTTTTTGTAGGCAGTGGTTGGCCTGTCAAAAAGTCTGCCCGGGAAAGGGGTAGTTGGGTTGAGAAAGCAGAAAACGGCACAACCTCCACCCCAAGGTCACGTCCAGGTCCCAGGGTGGTGCCAGGTCTCCTGGGATGGGGGAAGGCTCCGGAGCAGAGCAGGTTGTGCTGGCCAGAGCGAACACAAGGCAGCAGCGAGGGCCGGGAAGGGGCAGGAGAGGAGCTGTGCCGAGGGGCTGCACCCCAGCCCGGCCACGGGCCGCTGCCTCCTCCCTGCCTGCCGGGTGGGAGAGGAACCCCAGCTCCACAAAGCCTGAAACCTCCTCCCCAAGCAGAGCCGAGTGCTCCTTCTTGTGGAGGGCAGAGACCAAGGCGGTAGGAAAGGCTCAGCCACACCATGCCTCCTACACAGCCCTTCGCCGGGACGGCAGAAATCCCCTGCTCCTTGCGCCAAGAACCTCCAGCCAGGAATGAGCCAAAAAGCTCATTTTACATCTTCCAGCCATAGGACTGGAAGAACTTAATATGCAGCAAGAAGGGGAGTTAGTCAGAGCTGCCATTTAGGGACCAGGACATTTATAAGCAGGAAAAAGCATCTAAATTGCCTGAATTAATTGCTGGGAGCTGGCAGGCCAGCCTCGCTGCCCGCTGGAGATGTGGGAGCTGGCGGATGAGGCTGTGAAACCCTGTACGCCTCTGAGGGGGGGGTGTAAATGTAAGAGAGCCCTTCCAGCCTGCAGCATCCTGCAGCCAACGGATGCTGGTGGCCTTGGAGAGGTCTGCGGTGATCAGGCAATTTGCAGAGCTACCGGCCAGAGTGCTGTGTCATGTACACATGCAGCCACGGCTGAGGCTGAAGGGATCACAAAAGTGGTATTTAGGGACGGCACTCCAAAACAGTAATTCTCCCTTGAGTAGGAGGGACAAGATTTAACCCGAGATGAGATGAATATTAGGGATCCCTCACCAGGCTCTAGCCAGGCATTGGGATCTGAGCAGCTATTTAGCAGAGGATGTCCAAGCTCTGAGAGCCTGTTGGAGAGTGTATGGCTCCCCAGGCACTCACCTCTTCCCTCACATCAGTCACCTCCAGGATGCTCAGCTCTGGGTGCTCCTGGGTACCACATGCCGTGGGCACACCAGCATCGCGCCGCACACCTCTCCTAGGCAGGCTGTAATAGTTGGTCTTCTGAACTCCCTGCTGCTCCGGGGTGGCAGCCGGTGAGCGGGTCTCCCAGCCACAGCTGCCTTTCCCAGTACCCAAACTGGCCCCGTGGGCACCAGCTGCTCCGCCAGCTCCAGGAGATGGAGGGTGCAGGGTGTCCCAGCTGGGACCAGCATGGCTCATGGCAATGGAGACGTTCAGAAATCCTCCTCACCCTACCAGAACCATCGATGGCTGCTGAGGCTGTGAGGACAGCCCAGCCAGCGAGATGCCCACCTCCTAGAGCCCCCCCTTTCCCTCCCAGCTCGGCTGGTTCGGGCTGCGTGAGCTCCTCAAGACAAGCCTTGTCTCCCACCGAGGGAGGGGTGAGCCTCGGCCCCCGGCAGCCCGCGGGTGCTTGGCACAGATAAACGCTGCCGTGGTGCTCGTGGCGGGTGCTGCAGGGTCCCCAGCCCTGGCCCGGCACACCGAGCTCGTTGTGGCGGTGACCTTCCCCCCGGCAGCAGGTTGCATGGCAGCCCCGGCCCATTTTGCAGCACTGTGGGTGTGCGGGGTCCTGGCCGCTTGCTCTTTGTGGCTCCTCTCTGCCAGGCAGCTGGCCTTATGTCTTCTGGGGGGGGATGAGCTGCCTGCAGACCTGCCAAACCATCGCTCGTGGTCCCTCAAGCACCCTCCCCAGCCAGGGGCTGGTGGGAGAGGGGTCCGGACCCGCCTGCAGCAGTGCAACCTTCCCCCTTCTCTGCTTGCAGCTGGCGGCGGCGGTGACGTCTCGGTGCTGGACCATGGTGCTGTGAGGGCGAGCTGCCCCCTCCCCAGCTGCTGAGCGCCAGGATGCCAACTGCCCCCGGCCGCAGGCTGCCCCTCGCAGCGCTCCTCCTCTGCCTCCTCCTGCAGCAGCCGGGCAGCAGCAAGGCATGGAAGCAGCACGCCCCGCGCCTTCGCCTCGCTTACAAAGGTAAAGGGGCCGCCCAGGTGGATTTCTCTGGGGTCTGCACCTTGCTTGGGGGGGCTGGGAGAGCACCTTGCAGCCAGGGAGAGAAGAGGGCGGCCAGGGCTGGGGGGAGGCAGGCAGTAGCCCCGCCGTCGTGGCTGCCGCATCTCCATACATCGGGTCCTGGGGGCGTTTCATGGCTACAGCCCCGAGCACAGGTCCTGAGAGTGCTGCACTGGCGCTGCTGGCATCGGAGAAGGGGGCTGAGCAGGGAACACCCTGCTCAGCGCAACGCTGGGACCAGCAGGGATGTCTCCTTCTGCTCAGACTCACCCTGAGCGTCTTACGGTGTGTCCTGGGCTGGAGCTGACCTGGGCAGCCCCAGGTCTTCACGCTCACAGTGCGATGGGGACACTGAGCCCCAGGCAGGGTTGCTGTCCCCTTCCTCTGCCTCCCAGCAGCACAGCCCTGCCCCAGCTCAGCCCTTCTGCCCTTAACCCTCCTTCCCTGCCTGGGAGAGGCTGATCCGTTGTGCTGATCATCTCCCTGCCGCACTTTACCCTTCCCTCCTGCATCTGTCTTGTCTGTTTAGATTATGAGCTCTTCACGGGAGGCACAGTTTGCTCTTCTTGTGCCTGATGCAGAGCGGGGGCCTCTTCTCGGTCATCTGAAGATGCAACAGGAGCAGACAGACAGGTAGCACAGTACATACCCCAGCAGGGAAGCGCAAAAGGGGAGAGTCTCTAGGGAAAGGGTGTCTGCAAGGGAATGACCTGAGTGCTTAGAGCAGAGCCCCGCTAGCCTGGCAGCCGCTCACCCTGCCATGGACCCACAGTGTGGACTTGGCCAATTTACCTGCTTTCAGCTTCTCCCATGTGAAAAAGAGCAAGTAGCTTTGAAGCACAGAAAGCTCAGCACATCCCCGGCGCTGCCCTGGACGTGGCAGTTGACAGGGCTTGTGCAGCCCTTCTCCTCACCTGGGAGGTGGTAATGCAGCTTTCCCGTGGGCATTGCACTCAAAGTTCTGGGACCATCCTCTTGGCCTGTTCCATCAGCCCTGAGAAGCTGCTTTCCAGGCAATGGCCACCAGTGATGTGGAAGATGCCCCTGGCTTGTGCCTGGATGACCCAGGGATGCAGGGATGCACCGGTCAACGGCTCGGTGTCCAAGTGGAGAGCAGTGACGAGTGGCGTTCCTCAGGGGTCGGTACTGGGACCCGTACTGTTCAACATCTTTGTTAGCGACATGGACAGTGGGGTAGAGTGCACCCTCAGCAAGTTTGCTGATGATACCAAGCTGTTTGGCGAGGCAGACACGCTGGAGGGGAGGGATGCCATCCAGAGGGACCTGGACAGGCTGGAGAGGTGGGCCCAAGCCAACCTCATGCAGTTCAACAAGGCCAAGTGCAAGGTCCTACACCTGGGTCGGGGCAATCCCAAGCACAAATACAGGCTCGGCGGAGAATGGCTGGAGAGCAGCCCTGTGGAGAAGGACCTGGGGGTGCTGATTGACGAGAAGCTCGACATGAGCCAGCAATGTGCGATCACAGCCCAGAAGGCCAACCGTATCCTGGGCTGCATCAAAAGAAGTGTGGGCAGCAGGTCAAGGGAGGTGATTCTGCCCCTCTACTCCGCTCTCGTGAGACCCCACCTGGAGTACTGCATCCAGCTCTGGAGTCCCCAGCATAAGAAGGACATGGACCTGCTGGAGCGTGTCCAGAGGAGAGCCACCAGGATGATCCGAGGGCTGGAGCACCTCTGCTATGAGGAGAGGCTGAGAGAGTTGGGGCTGTTCAGCCTGGGGAAGAGAAGGCTCCGGGGAGGTCTTATTGCGGCCTTCCAGTACCTAAAGGGCCTACAGGAGAGCTGGGGAAGGACTTTTTACTAGGGCATGTAGCGACAGGACGAGGGGGAACGGCTTTAAGCTGGAAGAGGGCAGGTTTAGATTAAACATCAGGAAGAAGTTTTTCTCTTTAAGGGTAGTAAGGCACTGGCACAGGCTGCCCAGAGAGGTTGTTGAAGCCCCGTCCCTGGAGGTGTTCAAGGCCAGGCTGGACGTGGCCTTGGGCAACCCGGGCTGGTGGGAGGTGTCCCTGCCTGTGGCAGGGGATTGGAACTCCCTGATCTTCAAGGTCCCTTCCAACCTAAACCATTCTATGATTCTATGATATCCCTGCGGGGAGATGCTCCCTGCTGATAGCCCAGCTCAGAAACACGGTACAACCTCTGCCTTTCCTTGGAGCTGGCAGAGGCAGAACAGGGCTGCTGGGGCAGCAGGAGAGCAGAGGGACTGCTGACTTCAAAGCCCCAACGTGTGCTGGGGCCAGACATGACAAAAGCCCTCAAGTCTTGGGCAGAGGCAGAAGAGGAAGCTCCCAGCATCAGGAGGGCTCAAGGACAATGCGAACAATGGCAGGAGATGTGACTCACGGACAGCACAGGGCAGGTTCAAGGACACAATGCCTTGAGAAGTTTAGGTTTAAAAACCCCTTTAAAAAAATAAATAAATAAAAGGAGGCCTTTGAGCATCCGTCCGCTCCAGAGCCGACAGGATCAGCCTTGCCTTCAGATCCCAGCATGGGGGAGGCAGGGAGAGCCCTTTTGGGGGGGGGAAGGGGGGGGAAGAAGATGCAAGCTGGCTTGCGAGAAGGAAATGACAGCACTGAAGGCTGGGAGAGCAAAGGAAGGATGGGGCACGAGGGCACGGGGCCAGGAACAACAGCAGCAGCTCCCACCCAGCTGAGGAGGCGAGGAGGAGGTTTAGAATAGCAGGTCGGCAATCGGCAATCGCGGCCGCACGAGAGGCAGCCGCCGGGTAAGCTGGGTCAGGCTGGGTCAGCCCTGACGATGCCCGGGGCTGAAAACTCTCTGTTCTCCGAGGCCATACAGCAGTGCAGCTATGTGGTGAAACCCCACACGCCTCCCAGCTCCTCTTACTGCAATAATCCGGGGCAGGCACAGCTAGGAGTTGGCGAATGGGTCCTCTGCCAGCCTTTGATCTGCAGCCAGCCCAGCCGGGCACGACCCAGAAGCCATCCCCATGCAGCAAGTGCTCAGGAGCGCCAGAGGCTGGTGGGGCTCTGCTTATCGGCACCAAAAGCTGGGCTGGCACATCTCTTATCAGCCGAGGGCAGTGAGGGGCTGAAGCCCCTCCCCGATTTAGCGCCAAGCTTCCCCTGGTCTTCAGGGATCCCCCCCACGGTCTGCTCTGTCTGCTGGCTGGGGGAAGGGGAGAGGAGAGCCCCCCGGCACAGCCGGGCTGTGACCCCAGGAAGCCCAGGGTCGCCCTGCACTGAGGATGCTGTGGCAAAGAGGCAGGCGGAGATGATGGATGGGACAAGGCGGTTACAGTGGCCCCGACAATAAAGAAAAACACCATGGCCTTGGGAGATAATGAACACAAAGGAGAGGATGTTTCTCCGGGCTCAGCCATGGGTTTAGCCACCCCGCAGCTGCCGCGGAGACTGCCTGGTTCCCTGCCTTGAGGGTCGGGGCTTGCATCAAATGCCTTGTGCCTAAGGCTGGACTCAGGGCAAGAAGAGGCTGGTTTGTGCGCAGCAGCTTCCTGCACGGCGGGTCTGGGTCCACAGCACTCAGCATCCCCTTGGGGAGGGAGGAGAACTGTGCCACAGAGTCAGGCTGAGACCCTCATGGTCGTTAATGCTACCAGGGGTCTTATGGTGCAAGTGCGGGGCAGTGAGTCCTTCCTGGGTCCTCCCACGCGCTATCACAGCAGCAGGGAGGGCTCCTCCATCATCCTGCCTGACCTTGTCCTCGGACGAGGACGGGGCAGGTCAGAGAGTGACCAGCGGGTGACATTCCCTAGGACCAGCCTTGCCCCACTCTGCCTAATCGCACCCACATATTGCATGAAGCTTTGACCTTCCCTCCCACCCCAACCCGACTCCCCAGCACCCTTGCCCAACATTTCTCCCTGGATCCGGCAGGTCCCGGGAGCATTGGCAGACACAGGAGAGTGGGCAATGCGCAGCAGCCCGCTGCGGACCCAGCGGTGACAATGGCCCGCAGACAGGGACAGGAATTCAGCTGTTAATCCCATTTAGCTGGTGGGAAATGGCTTGGAAAGCTGCCCCCCCCATATCCATGGCACCCCTTGGGAACTTGAGGGATAGCGGGGAGTGAAGTGGGGCTGTGCACAACTTTTGTGGGAGCAGGAGGAGAGCCCGGAGCTCCCCGACACAGCTGGGGAGAGGGGGATTTGTGTCCCACAGTAACTGGAGCTCTGACCCTGGAGGAAGGGGAGAAGGAAACGCCAGCTGGGAGCGAGACTGGCTGCGGCGGCGTGGATCCGGGCAGGGACCCCCGCCTGACGCACAGCAGGTCCTTCCCCACCGGGACAAGCGGACGTCAGTGGCATTTCCAGCTCGCAGGCACTGGCCCCGCTTCCCCTCTGCCCTGGAAATGGAGTGGGAGGAAGAGACACACAACCTCCTGGGGCAGCTGGTCCCCTCTGAACAGAGCCGTGCCCGTCCCCACGTACGCCCCACCTGCGCCTGGGGCCGCACGGCCGCCCACGCTCCCATCCACCCGGCCAGCACCGGCTCCCCTTGACAGCTTCTCTCCCTCCGTTCCTGGCACACTGCTTCAATTTTGGGTAATTTCTCGGCCTGGGTCTTACAGATGACCCCAGGTTTCCAGCCGCACTCCACCTCCCTCCAGTCTCCATCCATTAGCAGCCCATCTCCATCTCCCCTTCCCATGGCCCTGTTTTTGCGCCGTTCCCTGCACAGCACCAAAGCCAAGAGCAGCCTTGCCAGCATAGCCAGCCTTCACCCTCTCCCGAGCCAGATCCTGCCACTTTTGAAGAGGAAAGCGACATGTTACGATCTCTGGAAGCTCTAAGGCCCGTCTTGGTGCTGGTCTCCCATGCCTTGATCTCTGAGAGCAGGCGTTTGCTGGGGTGGCAGCTGTGGTGATCCCGTGTCCGGTGCAGCAGCCACCCCTGCCATGCCAGGGGATGCTCGTCCCGGCAGCCGGCCCCAAAACCTGGTGCTGCACGTCATGGACCGATGAGGGCCCCGGGGATGTTGTTTCAGGAGTGGTGAACCAAGATACAAGAGCTTATTGTCTCTCTCTCTCTCTCACACCCACATGCCCACAACTGTGCCGGAGGGGCTCTGCTCGCCGCCCCCGGGCTTCTGCACAGGAGGAGCTGCAGGCTGAACAGCAGAACCTTCCCTGCTGCCCTGCCATGTCCATGGCGGGGTCCATGGCACACTTTCCCCCTCGGCGAGGTGGCTCGTCCCTCCAGCAGTGCTGAAGGGGTGCTCTGAAAGGCCCTTTTCCTGAGCCAGTCTAATGCTGTGTTCAGGCTGTGTCTCAGGATGATGGGGGGGAAAGGGGGGCCAAAATGTGGAGTGGGAGAAGCAGGGTCAGAGCAGCACAGGAGACACAACTGGGGACTTCCCTTACAAGCTTCTTGGGCCAAGGACTGGCCATCCATCTGTCTGTCCCGGTGCACCCACCCGCCTGTCCGTCCCGGTGCTTGGGGTAAAGCCCAGCAGCCAAGAGACACTTCACAGCCGAAAAGGCTCGGGGCGGACGGAGGAGAGAAGTGTCCAGGCTGGGCTGTGGTGGCTGTGTTTCCACACAGCCTTTCCTTGGAGGGATGCTTTGCCCCAGCAAATAGCTAAAATCTTTTTTATATAAACTCTGTTGATCTGAAGCCCAGGGAAAACATGCTGGGCGTCATGGCAGGCAAGTCTCCTGTGTTGTCAGCCTTCTCCCCGCAGTTTTGGGGTGCAGAGGCTTTGGGGCTCCAAGGGGTTGCCTGAAAGGCAGACTGGAAGCTGAGCAACCTGGGCTCCTCAGGCTGGACCACTGTCCTGCATCGCGCCTGCAAACCAGCCCAGGGCAAGGTCAGGGTAATTTTCCTCTTTGTAGGATTGACTCACTGCTTCTTCCAGGTAGGTGGCTTCATGATGAGCTTTGGGGCACCATGGGTGGTGGTTTTCTGCTAAGGCAGTGGCAGGAATGTTGTGTTCCCTTGGGACAGGGTTGGGTAGCCAGCGCTGTTCCGGAGAGTGGGAGCACACGGCCTCTGGCTGCTTGTTGTGTCGCTCATGGATGGGTTTCTCTTTCTCCCACCTTGTGCTCCTCAGATCTGCTGAAATCCAACAGCTCTCGCCTGTTGCTGGCCTCAGGGGATGGGCTGAATTTCCAAGCCCTCTTGGTGGATGAAGACAGGGCCTGGCTGATGGTGGGAGCAAAAAACCACATCTTCCTGCTCCACCTGGACCATCCCAGCAGAGAGCCCGAGAAGGTCAGTGCTGTGAGGAGGGTGTGAGCGTGACCCTGGCCAGGCTGGTCCCTTCCTCCCCGGCAGCCGCTCCTCGTTCCCATGCTGGGGCGTGGAGATGGATGCGCTTCCAGATGGGCTGGTGCAACATCACCAGGGACACATTTACACCAGGATGTCTCAATCAGTGGGGTCAACCCATCCCTGGCGGTGTTGAGCCCCGCGGGGACAGGGCAACGCCAGGGAGGGACAGGGCGGCTTGGCCAGGAGAGGAGACCTGGGTGGACCCCGGGTGAGGTGGAAGGGCAGTGCCCGGAGCCCTGCCATCACACCTAGTCCCTGCTGCTGCTGCAAGAGCTAAAACAACTCCAAGCAGCGAGTCGGCTAATGTCATCCCAAGACATCCTGCTGGCAGGGTGCGCAGCTCAAGCCCAACAAAAGGAAAGCCCATTAAGGCGCCGCAGCCTGGTGTTCCCACGGGCTGGGATCCAGCAGAGCCTTGCCCACCGACAGGGCGTGCCGTGGCCCACCCAGGCTCTGTCCCCACGCCAGGTTCGCGCGGAGCCTATTTGGCAGGCTGCCCGCCGAGCTCCGACAGGCCCTGGGGACACAAAGGGGGTGTCAGACCCCTTGCAGAGCAGTCCCATGTCCTCACCGTGCGCCTGAGCCTGGCGACGGCTTCTGGCCGAGCCCGCTCCCACCAGTGGCCGGGGGAGCCAGCTGACCCAGGCAGGTGAAGGAAAGCAGGAGCTGCATCCATGGGGGGGGGGGGGGATGTCTCTGTGTTGCAGATTTTCTGGCCAGCCTCCAGGGAGCAGGTTGAGCACTGCCAGCTGGCGGGGAAGAACGTGGAGGTAAGCAGGGCTGGCAGCCCCCGGCTCACTGCCTTCTGCGGTTTGCCACGGGTATTAAACACCCGCATCACCCCGAAAGGCAGCATGGGGTCTGCCTAAGAGCAGGGTGTTGAGCCGGCCGGAGTTAAGCTCAGCTTGCCAACTGCCAGGGCAGGATCTGGCCAGGCTCCCGCATCCCGAGCAGCCGCGCCGTGGGGCTGGGCACCAGCGCCCAGACCTGGGCTCAGCCCACTAACAAACATCTCCCCTCGAGCAGACGGAGTGTGCCAACTTCATCCGCCTCCTCCAGCCCTTCAACAGGACCCACGTGTTCGCCTGTGGGACTGGCTCCTACCAACCCGTTTGTGCCTTCATCCAGCTGGGAGCCAGGGGGAAGGTGAGGGACACCCTGGACAGCCATGTTCCCACTGCAGAAGGTGTCAAGAGAGACCCATGCAGCGAGCTGGGGGGAGAGGGAGCCCCGGAGCCCGGGGAGGGTGGCCAGGCAGCATGGTGCAGTCCCTGCCACCTGCATGGCCTTGCTACGCATGATGAGTAGTAGCCCCGGCTTGGCAGTGCCAGGGTGCCCCATGGGGACAGGACCGGGTCCTGGCAGCCCCTTGAGCAACCTGCTCGCTGCAGAGCCAAGCACACTGTCCTCCTTCCCACTCTTCTCCACGTGCCCAGCTTGTTTCCAGCCTCCCCCCGGGCTGACGTCTCCCCTTTGGCTCTGGCAGGGTCCTGGGGCTCCGGCCATGAGGTTGGTGACCCACTCCTTGGAATCGGGGCGAGGACGGTGCCCGTACAGCCCCCACGAACCCTTCACAGGGCTCCTCATCGGTAAGAGGGAGCGGGGAGCAGAGGGGATGCTGGAAGGTGGGAGTGTTGGGAACGGTGCGTGCTGGCAGGCGCTGGCAACGGTGCCTGTGCCCCGCTCTGCTGTGCGTGGCTGCGGTCCTGGGGTGCTGCACGAGTGGGTGCGTGGGAGAGGCGCATCCTGCAGAGCCCGGTCCTGCCCCAGCTCACCCCGACCTCGTGGTTCCTGCACAGAATCACGAATGTGGGGTGTAGATTGAGCAGCACACACGTCGGGGTGTGCGGTGTCCCCACCCTGCTCGCCTGGTACCAGCTCTGTGGAAGGGCTGGGGGTGTGTGGGGCTAGAAGCCATGCTGGGTCACGGGTCTGGAGGAGGATCCCAGCCAGGCTGTGCCACCTCCACCCTCCCCGAGCCTCTGAGGACACAGGGAGCATCCTGCCAGGGTACCTCCAGCAGTGACACCCCAACCCACCCACTCTCCGTCTGACCCCGCAGATGGGGAGCTGTATTCGGGCACCTCCAGTGACTTCATGGGCAGCAGCGCTGCCTTCTTCCGCACCTGGGTCCACGGGGCCGAGCAGAGCTACATTCGGACGGAGCAGAACCAGGACCACTGGCTACACGGTAGGAGTGGGGGGACCCGTGGGGTGCAGGGGGGGCTTTCCTGCCTGCTGCGGAGAGGCTGGGGCCAGAGGTCAGTGGTCTGGCCCCCTTCTCTCTGGAGGGAAGCACTGATGAAGCCTCTCCATAGAGGAGAGCCTCTCCAGCATACACTCTGCAGCCTGAGCACCAGGAATGGGGCTCTGCCTTCTGGGTAGCAGGGTCCCTGCAGGGCACTCCGCGTACACTCAGCATCTCACACTGCTCCCAAGGGCTTCCAGGGGCAGTACATCAGGGTCAGATCAGGGCACAGGGCCATGTCGTGCTGCTCCTTCCCCCTGCAGAGCCTGCGTTCGTTGGCGCCTACGCCATCCCTGATACCTACAACTCACATGATGACAAGGTCTACATCTTCTTCCGTGAAACAGCCATGGAATCTGGGCAGTGGGAGAGGCGCCACATCCACGCCAGGGTGGCCCGGGTCTGCAAGGTCAGTCACCAAAGGTCAGCATGCTGTGGCCAGGTGTCCCGCCATGTGGGCTTTCACCTCTTCTGGGCCATGGGGCATCCCAAGCAGGGGCAAACACAAGGCATGGGGTTGTCACCACACCGCCACCACCGATCAGAGGGCTCAGGGCTGGGGCTGTCCTGCTGTGGGGTGGAGGAGGCTTGGAGAGGCTGGGCTGAGCCTGGCTCTTGGTGCCCGGCAGAACGACGTTGGAGGGAAGCGCAGCCTCATCAACCGCTGGAGCACATTCCTCAAGGCCCGCCTGGTGTGCTCCATCCCTGGGCCCCAGGGCACCGAGACCCACTTCGACCAGCTCGGTGAGTGCACAGCCTGGTCCACAGCTGGCAGCAATGCTGCTCCGCCACGGCTGCTCCTTTCAGTACGCCCAGGGAGGTGGGCATGACGTCGAGGATGCCCTCCTGCATCCCTTGGACCTGCGCTCCAGCTCCCCGGTACCTCACCTCCACCCCTCTCTTTGCAGAGGATGTTTTCCTCCTGCACACCCGGGACCCCCAGAACCCCCTCGTCTTCGGCCTCTTCACGGTCTCCAGGTGAGCGGGGCCCTGGCCAGCCCCTGCCTGGGGCAGTTCCCCCCCCCGCCTCCAGCTCCTCACCACTGCTGCCCCCCGGGGACCCCTTGGGGGGAGAAGGGCAGGACAAGCACCCAGCCGGGAGAGGAAGGGCCACGGGCCATTTCACTGCTCTCCCTGCTGCTGGTTCACCAGCCCGTTGGCCAAACCACCAGGTTTGGCATCGGCACAGCCAGCGGTCCCCCAGGCTGGACTGGCTGTGCCAAAGGGATTCCTGTCACCCCCTGGGTGCCGTGCATGACTCCCGGGCTCACGGGGGACAGCGTGGGCTCAGGGGCATGGGTGTGCGTGTGCCCGGTCCCCGCGGAGCAGCAGGGACACTGACAGCCCCACGTTCCCCCCACAGTGGTGTCTTCAGCGGCTCTGCCGTCTGCGTCTACTCCATGGCTGCCGTCAGAGCTGCCTTCAGCGGTCCCTTTGCACACAAGGAGGGATTCGACTACCGCTGGGTAGAATACAAGGGCCGTGTCCCCTATCCCCGTCCCGGCACGGTAAGGGGCTGGGGAGCCGGGTGAGGGGGAGTGGGACAGGCTGGCCTGGCCCTCACACGATGCCCTGTGTTGCCACGCAGTGCCCCAGTGAGACGTACGACCCCCTCCTGCAGTCCACCAAGGACTTCCCCGACGAGGTGATCAGCTTCATGCGCAGCCACCAGCTGATGTGGGAGCCCGTGTACCCGCAGGGCCGCCAGCCCGTCCTGGTGAAGGTCAATGTCCCTTACCGGTTGCGGCGGCTGCTGGTGCACCGGCTGGAGATGGAGAGCCGGCACTACGACGTGCTCTTCCTCGGCACAGGTGGGAACTCACCCCAGTTTTGGAGACGCTGTCACCACAGGGCAGCTTGCATGGCACACCGGTCCTGCCGGCTCGGGTGGCTCCCAGCCCTGAGAGCTCCTTTTCCTGCTGTGTTCACAGATGATGGTAAAGTCCTGAAGGTGGGGCTGGCCGGCGGGGTGAGCCGTGGCACTGAGGTGATCAGCCTGGAGGAGGTCAGCGTCACTAAGGTACGGGAGCCCAGGCCAAGGCTGGACAACACAACTTCCCATCGCCCTGTGGCTCCCTCCTTGCAGGCTCCCGCAGCAATTCACTGTCCTCTATCGGGGAGGTCTCTCACCTCACTGCTGGTGGTTCCCACCTGCCCTGACTGGTGGGTGATGCCGTTAGCATGGAGGGGGAGCCAAGGGGATGGCAGGCAAGTCATCTCCCAGCTCCCCACCCAGTCCCTAGAGGGGATGGAGGTGGCACACCAGACCCCGAACTGGAATGGGCGGGCTGAGCCCAGGTGTGACAGCACGGCTGCCGGCCAGGGCTGCCCCTGGCTGCTTGCGTGGAGCAGGTGGAGGTGGGACCAGGGAGATGGGCCAGGGCCCTGCCACCCCACCACCCCGGGGTCCCGACCCCACGGGCAGGCGAGGGCACCCAGGAGGGACTGACATGGCTGCTTCTCCTCTCCAGGTGCCTTCTCCCATCCTGGACATGAAGTTATCACCGAAGCGGGTGAGTCCTCCCTCCTGCTTCTTCCCAAAGCAGCCGAGGGACAGGGCACAGAGGGCAGCTGGCCCCAGCCCCTCTGCCTGGGGCCCCAGGTCTTGCTCATTTAGGGAACGGGCTCCTGCCGGGGCAGCCTGGTGGGGTGGCAGGCTCTGCCCCCCCCCACTCCCCGTGTCTCCCCAGCACGGGGCAGGGAGCTCTGTTCCCCGGCTGGCCCCGGTTGCCAGCCGAGGGTACTGACTGCCGCCCTTCTGCTTGCCCGAGCAGAGGGAGCTGTTTGTGAGTAGTCCCCACGGACTGCTCCAGCTCTCCCTGTACCGCTGCGAGCTCTACGGCAAAACCTGCACCGACTGCTGCCTGGCCAGGGACCCCTACTGCACCTGGGACAGCAGAACCTGCGCCCCTCACCTGCTCACCGAGAAGAGGTGAGGGTCTGCCCGGGCCAGCCCCGCTGTCCCCTTGCAAAGGGATGGCGTTCGGAGTGGGGAAGGGCAAACCACCAGCCCTGGAGTGGAGCTTGACCCGTCAGCCCAGACCTGCCAGCCTGTCCCCCAGCCCTCCCCTTCTCCCTGGGTGCTCTGCTGTGGAGGGGTCCCACAGCCCGGGGCCGGTGCCACCCCACAGCCCTGTCTGCTGTCCCACAGGCGTGCCCGCTGCCAGGACGTGCTGAAGTCTGACCCCCTCAGCCAGTGCCAGGACACCGCAGAGGGTGAGCGCCGGTCCCAGCCCCTCCAAGGAGCCCCAGGGCGGGCACCCACCTCAGCCTGGGGGACACCAATGCCTGGGAGGGTGGGCCGCATGGCGCTGGGACACCAGTGCCCACCAGCACTGTCCACCATAGACCCCGTGCTGGATGCTCCGTGCTGCCCTCCCTCCCCACCTGTCACACAGCTCCCACACGGGGTACTCACCCCTTCCCCTGTCCTGTTCCCCGCACAGGGACTGCTGCCATGGAGAAGCTGGTTTTTGGGGTGGAGAAGAACTCAACCTTCCTCGAGTGCCTGGCGCGCTCCCCGCAGACAACCGTCCGGTGGCTGGTGCGGCACGGCGAGGAGACGGGCCTGAGCGAGGTACAGGGCACAGGGCGGTGGGGACGAGGCGCAGGGGTGGCTCGGTCCCCTGGGACTGCCCCACGGTGCTCTGCCTTTGCCTCAGGTGAGGAACAACGGCCACTTCTCGGTGCTGGAGCAAGGGCTGCTGATCCGCCAGCTGGCGAGGGAGGACGCGGGCACCTACGAGTGCCAGGCGGTGGAGCGCTTCTTCTCCCGTCCCCTCACCCGATACAGCCTCCGCGTCATCAGGCAGGAGGCCATGGAGGTGCCGCCTCACAAACGGAGCAAGGAGGCCGAACTGGGAGGGACCCACCAGAGCCCCCGGCCCCGGATTGACCTGCACCCGGGCTACAAGGGCTTCCCGCGGGCCCTGGCGGCACCGGGCACCAGCCTGGATGTCTACTGCAACGCCCTGCGGCACCAGGAAAGGCAGCGGCAGAAAGCCTGGCACCAGAAGTGGCAGCACCCATCACCGGACAGCAAGAGCGGCCGGGTGCGGAGGCACCCCCAGCCCCTGTGAGGGGGCAGAGGGAGCCGGGGCCACCCGCAGCTCCCTTCTCGGTCTCTCCAGGGCCCTTCTGGCACGCCGGCGTCAGCTCCGAGACACCTCCCAGCTTCCCGTGCAGAAACGCCTCGCTGTTACTACCTCAAACCCTGCCAGTCCCCGCTGCATGCCCGCACGCCCCGCGGGGCATGCCAGGGCGAGGGCATGCAGCCCGCACCATCTCTCCCAGACTCAAAGCTATTTACACCCTGCAGAATATTTATTCTCCTTGTTTTCCTCTGGCCCTTAATGACGATCGTCAGCAGCAGCATTAATAAGCAGAGAGACAGGAAACAGCCAGCTCTCACAAATGGCTCTCTGACACCCGGCAGCATCCATGGACCGCCGTGCACCCAGCCTCCCTCCCCTCCGGCGGCGGCAGGCTCCTCGCTGCAGCCCCAGCAGCGCGGTGCCCCGGCGCAGTGCCCACCTGGGTGGCTGCGGAGGTGCCAGTGGCAGCCCAAATGCCGCTGGAGGCAGCGTGACACAGCCATGTGCTGATCCCGGGCTCCGGCAGTGGGGCACCTGGGGTTTGCAGAACGGCCCGTGCCCAGCCCAGCTCCCATCCCCTTCAAACCACACCGCAATTTTAAAATTTTGATGTTTGTTTCACCAATTAAAAAAAAACAAAAAAAAAGAGAGAGAGAGAGAAACGACAGGCAGTTATACCAACTTACAATTTATTATTTTTTTTTAAAAAATGACATGAAACACAAGTAAAAATAAATACATCATATAAACAACAAATTGTTCAAAGTCTCTGTTCTGGGAGATCAGGCGAGCATATCCCGTTCAACAGAGAGAAGAGGGAAGCACATGATCATGCGTGGGGCCAACCGACCGATCCACCCTGCTAGTGATACTCCTTTTTGGAACCACAAAAAGACAGGCCACAAACTAAGGCGGTAGTAAAAAACAAAAGAAAACAAAAGGAAAAGGAAAAGGAAAAGGAGAAAAAGAAAAAGAAAAAGAAAAAGAAAAAGAAAAAGAAAAAGAAAAAGAAAAAGAAAAAGAAAAAGAAAAAGAAAAAGAAAAAGAAAAAGAAAAAGAAAAAGAAAAAGAAAAAGAAAAGAAAAAGAAAAAGAAAAAAGAAAACCCCAAAACAACAAAAAACCCCAAATGAGACTCAGCGATGGATTCCTTCAGGCTCCCGTGGAGACTCCAGCTCCAAGCCGGATGCCGCCGCAGTGGGAGCCACGAAGCAGCAGCGCGGCCGCGGGCGGTGGTGGTGGTCGGGGAGGCGGCAGAGGTTGCTCTCCCTCACTCGCACTGTCGTCCCTTGGAAGGGAGCGCTTGCTCCGCGTTGGCAGGAGCCATCATCTCAGTGTAACCTAGCCGGACTACGATCCCCTTTTAACCTCTAACCCCGCCCCAGCCCTCCCCCCCCCCCAACCCCCCACCCCTTCCCAGACTGGATTAACAAAATTCATCCCAGAGTGGTGAGAAACACCGGTTGTGAAAGGTATTTTGCCATACTCGTCCCTTTTGGCCTGGAAGCCATCCGCAAACCAACAGCAATTCTCTTGCGTTCCGCCATTTGCTGACATCATTAAGCCAAAATATACATCGTTTCTAGCGAAGCCCCGTGGCAATCCCGTCCTTTGCTTGCCGGAATATTTGCTTTCTGTGAGTACCTGCATCCACCCCATCCCCCTCCCAGGTGTTCTGGGCGGGGGGGGGAGGGGGGCAAACATGCAGCGGACCCTCCCTGGGCCACGGCTGTGCTGCCCCCAGCCCGCAGCCCCCCACAAGACCACCGAGACCCCGGGCACGCAGCAGCCGCAGCCCTCGCCGTGCCACCGCGTCCCACAGCGGTACCCAGCCTTCGCCCCGCTGTCCCCGGGACGGGGATCCCCCCGCCGAGGGAAGGGCCGAGGGCTGGGTGCCGAGGTGCAGGGCGGCTGGCTCTGCCCCGGCCTCGGGGCTGCGCTCCAAATTATCTTCCTTAGTGTCCAAAAACCTCAGCGGAGAGTCCTGCACTGCTGTCCTCAGTGTCACCCGCAGCCCCGCCGGCCGCCAACTGGCAGCTGCTTCCGTCCAGTCATTCGGAGACAGAAATTCAGCAGCAAAAGAAAAAATTAACCCGTACAGGGAAAGCCCCTGTTCCAGGCTCAGGAGAACCGAGATGGGACCTTCTGCAGGAGAACCACGTGCTGAAGAGGAGACGTCTGGGGAGGGCAGATGAGGGGAAGGAGGAGTCCCACGGGAGAGGAGTTTTAGGGCTCTGAGAGGTCCCCCGACTCGGAAAGCCCCTGGCTAACCCGCACGCCCTCGTGGCTTCTGTGGGGCAGAGGAAATCCTTCCCACAGTGCCGTGGAAGAGCAGGTCCTTCCGCTTGCCTTAGAGCAGCCCCGGTCGCTGCCAGCCCTCACGGCAGCTGTGTCACAGCGCTCTCTGCCACCACCTCTCAGCCGCGGGTCTGACGGGGCCCAGGGGACCCGGCCCCTCACTACGGGGGTGCTCAGGGCTGGTACGTGGGGCAGAGAGGTGCCGCAGCACCCCGCGGTGCTCAGGGAGGAGGGCTGGGGCTCTGCTCGGGTACCCGCCGAGCAGGGACACCGTGCTGTGGCTGCCCCGATGCACAGATGTTTGCCAGCAAGAGGAAGCCCCTTGCAGCGGGTCGCATCCGGGGGCAGCCGCACCACGGGAGGGCAGCGAGGGGTCTCCAAGCCACCGTGGCCATGCAGGAGCTGGGAGAGCCCTCGCACCAGGAGGTTAACAGATGGCCCACGTGCGCTGCGGCAGCCGAGCACCGGCCACCTCCAGCTCCTATGGCCACAGGGCTTGGGTTATGTCCTGGGGAACCCTGGAAGGACATCAGACGGCAGCACGGGGCTGCACCAGGGCCTGCTCAGGAAGCCCCGGGTGCTCTCCTGGCAAGGCAAGGAGCAGAGAAAACGGTGTGCAGTCATAGGTACCGTGTCAGAGCCACAGTGCCAACGGCCCCCAGCCCGCTCTTCATGCCTCATCCCAGCACAGAGCCACAGAAAAACCCAGTTCAGAGAGGACTCGGGAGGCTCCCCGGGATGAACCCCACTACCCTGACCACCACCAGGGAGGACGGGGGCTGCGGCAGGGCTCTGGCGAGGGTCCGCTCACGCTCCGGCCTCCCCCACACGCCCGCAAGGTCTCAACACTTGCTACTCTCGACAAGGAAAGCCCTTGCCTAGGTCCATTCCCCAAATCCACCAGAAAACTGACAGCCTCACAGGGATGCAACGGACATCTGGGCAAGCTCGTCATACAATCAGTGTCACAGGGTTGTGCATGAGGCGGACACACAGAGCACAGGAGGGCATGACTCACAGACGCAGCACTGTCAAGTCTTTGGAGAAACTTGCATGAACACCATCAGTTAATTTGCTTTGTTACTTTTGTGGGGGGGTTTGATTTTTATTTCCATGGTGCATCCAAAGACAAGTTGTCCAGCAGTTTGCTCAGAACCCCTCGGTTTTCAACTCCTAGGATATGTTAAAGAAGAAAGCACTATTTTAATGTTTGTTTTTTTTAAAAAAATAATTAAAATAATTTGCATAGCTAAACTGTTGATCTAAGGCTTCTATGAATGGTGTGGTTATGTTTGACAGACAATGTCCAGACAGAGAAAGACACTAGGAAAGCCCCATAACATTTTTTATTATGTTTTTGTAACACACGTGTGCATACACACCCCTCTCTCTCTCTCAGGAAGGGAGGTCCCCATCTTCCAGCACCCCTTTGATGGAGGATGTCAGGACATCCTGCCCTTTCCTACACCCAGTTGGTCCCAGCAAACACCAGCGACTGCAGCTTCCCCAGCCAAGGAAGACCCCTACAAGCTACCACTGCTCCAAGGTCCCGGCCACGCTCCAGGGACACCCCACACAGGCGAGCGCATCTCCTGCCCGGTGGCACCCAGATGTGACACAGAGGTTGCTGGATTTCAAGTCTCCATCCTAACGCGTTCACACACACACACACACAGAGTCACACACACCAAGTCCAGCTGCGCTTGGGTAGCCCAGCCTGTCCTTAAGAGCCCTGGCGCCGAGGCGAGCAGCCAGCACGTTTGCTGTCGGGGCTAGGGCCAGCCTCTGCAGACGCGTGTGGCACAGCAGGGCTGGGCTGAGTGCCGCTCCTTGCGTAGGAAAAGGTGATTCCCCGGCAGGAGCTCAGCCTTCCCAGCTCTGCACACCTCTAAGCCTTCCTCCTCACTGGGAACGAGCACAGGAGGCTTCCACATGTGCTCCTCCACCTGTCCCACCATGACAAGAGGACTCCATCCTCCCTGCGGCTGCTGCAGAAGACCCGGAGCAGCTCCTCCCTGCTCTGGCATGATCCCCTGATGGGGCATATCCAGCCAACGCAACACAGATCAGCTACAGGCAACCTCCGCAGCTGGCCCTGCTTCTAGGCTATGCTTTTGTCAACCGGCTGCTTCTCCCCACACAGACAACCCAACAAGCAACCACTGCATGATGGAGGCCAGCATTTTATTTTTTTTAATATGGAAATTAATTTAAAGGTAGAAAGAAAGAGTCCCCCAAACAATAAATATTACGCCTTCATGAAATAAATTAATGTAGAGATTCTGTGCAGGGGGAAGTTGCTCCAATCACAGATTCAACAGCAACTGGCACTGGGTCCAGCGTCCCCTCCCAACCTTCTCCACTGCCTGGCGCTGTTTAGAAGGAGCAGCGAGCCCACCTACCCCCACATCTGGTGGGCCACAGCAGGGTGAGACGTGGCCTTCACACAGCCTGGCAGGGCCACGGAACTGGGGAAGTCACCATGATTCCCCTCCAACGGCCAACCGAGACGTCTGGGATTGCTCCACTCATCTGGCACCCAGAGCTGGCACCAGAGCCACAGGACCAACCTACCTTGGACAGGACTCTCCAGAAGTGCCCGAGGGAGCCCCCTGCCAGCGCCCTGCCCTCCTCCCCCCGGCAGGAGCCTGCCTGGAGCCCTCACACTAGTTTCATGTGAATTTGAAGAGGATGACAAATTGTTTGTGGGGTGTTTTGTTTCTTTTTTTTTTCTTTTTCTTTCTTTTTTTTTTTTTTTTTACATCAATTACCCCCTCCCAATACACGACGTAGAAGCCCCCTCCCCCCCCCCCGACTCCCTCCCCGGTAAAAACACTTTGTTCCCCAACCCTCTGCTGGAGTCGCTCCCCCGGCCCACACCTCCCGGAGTGAGAGAAGTTCACAGATAAGGCAGTTCGTGTGAGAGGGAGCTCAGCCCTGCCAGCGGTCAAGCCCGTGCCTCCAGGCCTGAGAAGGGCAGTCACTCGCAGCACCAAGCCTCCCCCTTCCAGACAAGACAGAGAACAGAGACAGACAGACAGACAGAGCGTGGGAGGGAGGCACTCCTATGGTTTGCATTGCTGCTTCCCTCCTCCCCTGGGCTCTTGCTCCCCCAGCCCTCACAGGTCCAACTCTATCCCCCTCCCATCTCCCAGCCCCTAATACAATTCAGATCCTTGACAGCTAAAAAAACAACAAAAGAAAACAAAAAGAACAAAACCACCCCCACGCCACACCCTTTGCATCCTTCTCCACCCGCTGCTGTGGCCCAGAGGGGAAATCCTGACTCCCAAAAAGGTCCTGCAACTTTTGCCTCCTGGCGGAGCTGAGACCGAGCAGGAGCTGGGCCCATTATTTCCCTGTGATCTCTATAACATCGTCGTCTTTGTCCTCGTCATTAGAGCTGCATCCCACCTCTGGGACCTCCTGGGGTTCAAACTGAGGCACCTGGGACCGAAGGAGGCCCCCGGCCGGGTAGCCCGAGTGAGGGGACATGTAGCCAGGGTAGGCAGATGCCATGCTCCTGGGAAGGCTGCTAGGCAAGACGGGGGCTGGGAAAGGAGCAAACATCCTGGGCTCGGGCAGGAGTGACTGCGTGAAGGGAAGCGAGTAATTGGGCAGCACCCCCGTCAGAGAAGGGTTTAGCATGAATGAGGGGACGCTGGCGGTGGCTGAGGTAGCAGCAGAAGAGCTGGCGGTGCCGGCTGTCAGCAGAGGGTCAGTAGTCACAGGGAACACCAGATGAGGGTCTGGGAGTAAATTGGGCAGCTGGTAATAAGAGGAGCCAGTGCCCATGTACAAGGAGTTTCCTGGTTGGGAGGCAAATGGATGGGTTAGGTTGTGGTTTAAAGAGACAGGAGGCATGGCGAACCCACCAGAGACGGGGTACCCGTGTTCGTACGGCTGCACGGACGATGGCAACTGGCGCTTCTTCTGCTGCCTGCGGGCTTGCTCCTCTGGAGCCGACGGTGAGGTCGACTTGCGCTTGTTACCCCGTAAGTCCAACACCGAGTGGGCATCGACGTGCTGGCTGGTGGCCGGCAGGGCTGAAGACACGGAGGGAGCCATGCAGTGAATTCCCACACGCTGCTCGGCTCCTCGGGCTGCTAAGCCGGGCGCGTTGTCCATGCGAGCAGGGTGGCCTTGCGCTGCGTTGGTGCTGGGAGAGCTGTGCCGGGACTCCCGGGCAGCCGCTGCCTCCGCGTACTGCTGCAGCTCGCTGATGATCTCGGGGCTGTCAGGGGATATGGGCCGAGTGAGCTCCTCCGCGCTGGGGAGCTGTGGTGATGAGGCACTGTGTCTGCCGTTGCTTGTGGACTCCAGCGAAGAGCTCTGGGAGCCTGAAAACAAGGAGACAGAGCAGATGAGAAAGACAACCTTGGAGAAAAACCCGGGGGCCATGAGGCAACACTGGAAAGGAAGGTGAGGATATCATGGGAAGATTGTGGGGTCAGCTCTGAACACAGGTGTGATGGAAGGCAGCCAGAGAACACCATCCCAGACACTTGGGTAGGAAAGCGTATGAGCAAGCCTCACACAGCATTCACAAGCCCCTACCTGAGGCAGCTGTCCGACGGTCTTCATTGCCCTTTGGCTTCCCAGTGGTCCGGATAGCAAAAATCCGCCCATCGCTGGTCCGGATATATGTCCCTGGAACAGAGGCAGAATGACTTCATTCGTGGCTTCTGTGAGCCCGTGAGGCTGCCCAGGCAGGAACAGGACAGCAGTGCTGCATAAGGCCAAGCCCAAAGATCACGCAGGGAGATCAGCGTGGGGCTTCTGCTCCCTTCCTCAGTCCTTATTTCCACCCCTTCAGCTTTCCCGGTCTGGAGCTCACCCCCTCCCAATGTGCTGCTGGTGGGAAATGTGGAACTTCATGCCTGGGACTAAGTTTGCTTTAGGAGCATGGGGAAGTGTTTGGCTGCCCTAGTACACGCAGCGGGCGCTGTGAGAATGAGACACCCAGCCACAAAGCTCAACAGCTCCTCTCAGAGGCAGCAGCAGCCACAGCTGCAATAGCCCTGATGCATCAGCTCCAACAGCACACCCAAAGCATGGGCTGCAACAGAGCCACTGCAGAGTCCAGATCTCCTCCCCGTCTTGTTTCTTTTCCTCTCAAGGGACTGATTCATACTTTTACATCCTTTTCTTTGCTAATTAGCATTGGCTAGGACCCTATCCACAAGTCTTACCAAGACAGAGAGACTTACCTTTTGTCCCTCGGATAATGTGGATGCTCTCGCCAGCACTGATTCTTGCCTGTACGTCAGTGGATGTGTTTGTACCCGGAATCACAATATCTGGCAGTGGGGGAAGAAACAGAAGAGTGTCCGTGAAACTACACGCCAGCCACAGTCAGGAGCAGGGAGGTGCACCACCAAACCCCTTTGCTTGCACTGCAATTGTCTCTCCTATGCGCTGTGCTGAAAGTAAGCCCTGGGTTTATTTCTGAGCAGCACAGGAAGGCAGCAAGGAAGCAAAAGCCACATAGCTCTGGCACAGCATCTCCCCAATCCCAAAAAGGACAACTGGTGACAGTATTGCAGGCCCCCTCAACAGGGATTTCACTCCCAACAACTCGCCAGGCCCATGCCCCTTGCACACCTGCAAGGAAAGTCCTCCAGGTACAAGGGAACCACTCAAATGCAGAGAGGCAGTATCGGTGGCTCTGATGCCCATCTGCCCACAGCCCACATGGGCATCAACAACTCCTCCTGCTTTCTCAATTCACCACGGGCATCACAACTCAACTCACTGTAAGCATCAGCAACTCACCTGTGGTGGTGACAATCTTCTGCACAAAGACACCGGCTCGCTGTAGATAGTTGATGGGGAAGTTGACAGCAGGGTTGGAACTTGAGGTTGATCCTGCACTACCCATGGGGACATGCCGGGGCATCATAGGAATGGGGGTGGATTGAACTGGGCGGACGCTTGCCACTGGCTTGTCCTCACCCTTGAGGGCTGGTCGCCTAGTGAAAGAGGAGGAAGGAAAGTGCAGTGCCGCCCCGACAGGGCTAAGCGTCCTCTGCCCCCTCATTTCATGTCTGCAGCACAGGAAGAAGGGGAGGAGGCAGGTACTCACCAGTTTCTCTGGCTAAAGGCAGGGATGCTCGTCAGACTCTGGTCACTGGCTGGGTAATACTGTGCGTAGGACGGCCGGGTGTAGGGGACGGATGCTCGCTTTTCCTCCTCATAGCTCTTCTTGGCTGCTTTCTTCTCTGCCTTGGTCAGCTTGTGCTCCTTCCGGTCGATCAGCAGTGACTCATGCTGAAAAGGCTCCTGCAACCCCACAGCACTGAGGTTTTGACACCAACACACCACAAGAGGGAACCAACATGCCCCAAATGGCAACCACCTGGTCCCTGCATCAGCACCGTCTCCATCCCATGCTGGAGCAGGGAAGAGCAAAGTTGGGAGGCAGAGCTGGTCATGGCGAAGCATGTGTGGCCCAACGCTGTGGATGTGACCAAGACTCAGCTTGAAGAGCGAGACAGTCAGCTAAGCCATCGCCGAGGCCATTGCTTACCATGAGCACACAGCAAAACCCATG
The DNA here is from genome assembly GCA_017639485.1 of Pluvialis apricaria. Classification (NCBI taxonomy): domain Eukaryota; kingdom Metazoa; phylum Chordata; class Aves; order Charadriiformes; family Charadriidae; genus Pluvialis; species Pluvialis apricaria. The sequence goes on from CM030016.1 coordinate 22,804,306, forward strand.
AGCCAACGGCCAGGCTGAGAGTGCAAGCACAGAGCCTGCCGAGATGTCACACAGCCACCCCATGGCACCTGGCCACAGGCCCACCCTGCAGCACCACCCTACCAGTGACACTTCACAACACGGGCAAGTGCTGGCTGCCCCAGCTTTGTTTTAAAGCCACCCAGGAAGGCAGCTGGCAGCAAGCTGGGATATGCCACTGCCACCTTCCAGCCCAGCTCCAAGTTGAAGAAAGGGGTGCCTGCCCCCAAACCTGCCCAGGACAGACGTGGCTTTAAATGCGTAGATGATATTGCAGGCGAGGGCAGGGCTCTTAGGGCCCTCTCTAGATGATTTTTAACCTGTTTCCACACACAGCCGCATCCTTCTTGCCACCATGTCCCCATCACACAGACTCCTCCAGGCCTCCTCCTGCCTGTGCAGTGTTGTGCCAGCACGGAAGCAGGTTGGTCTTACCTTGGTGATGAGGTGAGGATACTTGAGACAGGCTAATTGTAGAACAGACTCCTTCATCTTGCTTGGATTGAGGGAGAGCTGAGCAGGGTCGGACTCCTCTTCCACAAAATGCAGCAGATTCTCCACCTCCCGCCGGGTGAAGTTCAGCACTGGGTTCAGATCATCCACCACTCGATCTGGAAAAGAGAAGGAACAGAGTGAGTAGAGAAGGGAAGAGATAGGAACTGCTGCCTGCTGCCCTTCCTACGCTCCTGTCCTAATAAACCTCCCTCCTTGCAATCTGCACAATCCCCAGAAGCCTTCTGTAAATGTCTGGGCAGGGAGAAAAATCATCAGCTATGTTCAGAGATGAGCCTGTTTGACCAAGTCAGGCTGACAAATGCCTCGTGCTCCAGACTGCACAGTGATGCAGTGCAGGTGACTGAGCTCCTGGCATGCAGGAACATGAAGCTAATTACAGATGGTGCCCCATCCTCACATCGCAAGGCAGAAAACATACAGACCCTGGGGGACAGAACTGCAGGCACATCCGTACATGCCCTCCCACCAAAATCCCACCAAAAAGGCTCAAGTAAATAACCAGGTGCTGAAATTTACAGAACTCTGTTCAGAGTCAAAAAGCTCAGAAAAGCAGCCACGGTCCTTCTCTCACAAGAGCCTGAAAGTTTGCTTTTCCTCCCCACAGGGCAAATGGGAGCACGTGGAGAAAAACATCTATATCCAGGACTCTCCTGGGAGCCAGGCCAGATGCCAGGGGACAACTCCTCAGGTGCAAGACAGCATACTGAGCCGATCATGCTGGGCTGCTGCCTCTGGAGTTGGGTTTCGAGACAAAGGAGGAGACAGGCAGCAGAACACTTTCTGGGTCACCACAACCCTCAGCTCTACGTGAGCAGCTCGACAGCTGGCACAAGCCAACATAAAAGATACTTTTGGTACAAGGGCAGGTCAGAACTGGATGAATTCATTATTTTTGGCTCCTAAGTACGCACTGTAAGTCAAAGGTATCAATTTATTATTTTTTTTTATTTGGTTATTTTCCCTCTCTTGCTGCTGGAGAAATTGAGGTAGAGAACTATTTAACAAGCAACGCCCGGTTTAGGACAAGTAACACCCAGGCACAGGGGAAAACAGAATGACCACCCCTGAAGTCCCCAGTCTCTTATAGTAACCAGGAGAGTAGCAAGGAAGATAAATGGCTATGCCCTGGTCTGGTAGCACAACCCTGCTGCAGGATTTTAGGTTTACAATCCCTACTGCTCTGCCTTGCACTTCTTACAGGGTCTTATGGCACCATCAACTCATAAATATCAAACATAGCCCTAGGACAACATGTCTGTCACTTCTTTTGGCTGTTTGATTTTCAACTTTAAAAGAAAAAAAAAAAGTTACAAAAACCACAGAAATGGTACTTGAAAGAGCCAAAAGAATTGAAAGCCAAGAGCGGAGCACCATATCCACACTTACCTGACATGCCCTGCTTGGAGATCTGACGGTCATAGATCTTCTTCTCAAGGGTGTAATCAGAAACCAGTCTGTAAATGTGGCACGGCTTCTTCTGCCCGTAGCGGTACACTCGGCACACGGCCTGGGCATCATGGCACGGGTTCCAAGAAGCATCAAACACCACCACTCTGTTTGCTCCAATGAGGTTGACACCCAAACACCCAGCACTGGAAATTAAAGGCAAATTTCAAATTGCTACCTTGGCCAATTTTCAAAGTTTCTAGGCAGGGACAGCCATCACAGCCAAGAGTCCATGAGGAAAAGTTCCCTCCAGTCATACAGGCAACTTCAAACCCATGTTTGGCTTCCAAGACTGTTGTTAAGTTATTGCACAGGACTAAGGTTAAAATCCTACACCCCTGGGGAATTCAGAAGCAGATGGCAGTATCATCACACAGACTCTTGAGAGCACACTACGAATGAATTTAAGAACCAAAACCCCATACGCATACAGAGCATCAGCATGAGTCCTTCACTGCACCTTTCTGCTCCAGCCAACTTACCGTGTGGACAAAAGGAAGAGCCAAACAGAGGTGTTGCTGGGGTCATTGAACTGGTTAATCAGTCGTTCCCTTTCCGAGGCAGAGGTGCTGCCATCCAGTCCTGAGAAGGAAATGAAGGACACATTTAAAAGCTCTATATGTTTGGGGAAACCCCATCAGAACAAAACCACTTCCCAAACACTGAGCTTTGGCACTGGTTCCCAACCAATTCTATGTCTTCCTGAAGTCACACACTCCAGGACCTCAACTGGACCACTCTGTACCTCTAATTTGCCCAGCCAGGCAGGTGCAATGCAGCCAGCCAGGTTGGGATTTGTTCAACTGAAAGATCAGGCAAAACGTTACACAAGCTTGGCAAGGCCAAGACTGGGAGTGCTACAACACACCTAGCCCATAAGGGCTCGTTATTAGGCAAGACAGACAGCAAGCAAGGGCAGCAGGCCCAAAGGCCTCACGTATGCTGGAAGCTTGAGGAACCAAGAGAAAGCAAAACTGTGAAAGCCTTTGGCAAAACCCCATACACTGGATTTGAGCACAGGGAGTACTGGTCTAAAGGAGTGCAGGGCGTATCACGTCTCTGTTCCTGGGCAACAACTTGTTTCTGACAGCTCTGCAAAAATCAGGAACACCATATCCACCACTCCTCTCAGTCCTGGCCTGTAAAGTAGCCACACAAAGCAATAAACCATGCCAGAACAAGATTTAAAGCTCGGGAAGAGGGGAGGAGGATTTCACAGCCCCGAGCTAGTGAAAGCATTCCACAGTGATTCTGGTTTGGGAAGCAAGATCTAGAAAATAGCCAAACAGGAAGCAAAAAGTAACTTTTACAATTTCAAAAAGCACTAGTGTCTAAGTTAAAGATGTCTAACATCATCTGAGTAATACATCAAAAAGAGGATTTAGAAATTATTAGTCAGTTGCTATCAAACTGACACTGTCTTCCCAAGCAACTGAAGTTAAGAACAATCTGAATGAGATGTCATCAGATGAATGCTTCAGAAGAGCATTTTCACACGCAGGGACAACTACAAGAAGATGGTGGGTGACTTTCAGGAACGATTCCGTCACAGAGGATCAAACAGCATCACACCAAAAGAGAAGAGGATTGGCTGCACTCACTGTAATAGTTGATGTTTCGGACCCAGTTGTGAACTCCTCCATCTGAGCCTGGAGGACTCGGCATTGGTCTCTTTGCCAAAAACTCTTCAATGACAGATAATGTGGACAAGCTCTGGCTGCAAAACCGAGATCTCTGTTCAGGAGAAAGCCCTCATAGCAGCAAAAGTGGAGTATCAGAACTCTTCCCCAACCACGACAGCACTGACAGTTGTCAAACCCTGTTTTTGGCAGCACAACTCTCACTAGTAAACTTAATAGTGGCAGAAGTATAAAATCCATGGAGGAAAACCAGGATCTAACACAAAAAAAGGAGAAAAGGGGAACTGCCACACCACTCACCCCATGTAACAACCTCCTAGTACCAGGAGGGGTTCAACTACTCCAGCAATTAGTGACTATAGGATCAGCTGTTGGATACTTTGCTTACCTGAAGACCAAGATCTTGTCTCCAAGCTTCACGCTTTCCTCAATTAGGTGGAACAGTAACACCATCTTGGGTGAGTTCTCCAAGACTCCCGTCTGGTAATCACACAAGATGTCTTTGGCCTACCGAGAAACGGGAGACTATTACAGGTGGAGTTGCTCATTCCCTGTTTAGTTCAACAATCCTGTCTCAAGGTGAGAGAAATAAGTCATTGCAGAGAGGTTATATACTTCCACAGCCAGGTCCAGGTGACAATGTTACTCTCAACTACTGCTGCTACCTCCCATTCCAGAAGCTCCAACTGACAAACTTCTTGGAGTATGCATGAATGAGCATCCCTCTTAACCTCTCATGACTCTCTGCTCTATCTTGAGACCTTTCCTCTAGTCCACTAGGTTTACCACCATCTTATCTAGCTTAAACTTCACCCTAACACCTTTTTTTAGAGTAACAAAGTCCACAGCCTTTTTGGTGAGATGAAAGCAATGGTATAAAAGAGAGTTGCCTGCACTCCAGCCTCATGAGTGTCCCAAAATCCCTACCCAGTGCCATGCAGACATGCTTGTCAAGATGCTATATGGCAGAGAAAATGGATGACAAATCCCCAACTCTTAAACACAAGAGTCTTGTCTTTGCCATAGTTCAGAAAAATGCCCTAACAAAAAGAGGCACAGTCTTTCAGAGTAAGTATCTAGTCTATGTTTATCATAACTCTCCAAATGAAGAGTTTTCCAGCAGTGGTACTCACCCACTCATAAGTAACGACCTGATTTGCTCTCTCCTGAAAGGGGTTGAAGCCAACACTCTGGAGGAACTTGCTATTGGTAGCTTCTCCAACTGGTGATGCCAAAGCATTACTCTCTGTTTTGACTTTAATTCCCTGAGGCTGGCAGCGGGAATTAGTACTTGCTGTGCCAAGGTCATCCACATCCAAATCCTGCTCGTTTGCCAGATTCTCCTTTTGCAGAGCTTCATACAACACATCTGGATGGTTCCAGATCTGAAGGAGTAAGAAATGAAAGTGGTTAGGCCTGCACTGACCTGCTGCCTGCCAACGATTGTGGACTGAAAGCCCCCACAGCTATTCAAAGGAAAGAACTAATGCTTTGATCAACTCATCACCATCCCCACATGGAACTATAAGGCACCGCAGAGAAAGTCAGTCTGACTGCGTTCAGGTAGTGAAAACAGAAAACATGATTCTGCCATGACACAAGGTACAAACCATCTCCTGACTTTAAAACTGCCAAATTCTTTCCTTGAGAGCAAAACAAAGGCCACTATGCCCCCTACACAGCACACACAGAGAAAGCTGCTTGTTTGTACTGCAACAGGTAAATGGTTAAGGTATCAGCCCCGTACCAGCTCAGCCAAAGGCTGCAGGTTTCTTGTACAAATTTGAACAAGACATTTAACATCCTTGCACCCCAGTTCTGGAAGCAGGGATAACAATACTGCTGGACCATTGCAGGGCACTCTGGGGAGAGAAGATGTGCCTGGCCAACCGCACTTTTATCTTCTGTTTTCATTCATATTCCTGCCTTTCCCTTACATACTAGAATATTTCTTTGCGGCTCCTGCCAAAACCTACCTTACAGCAGACACAGAAAGCCTTGAGTGGGTTCAGTCCCAGCCAGCCACTGTTGCCTGCATCTCGGAACCGGTTCATGAACTCCGTATAAAGGGCCCGCTGGATCTTTGAAAGACGTACCAAAATGACATGTTCTTCCTTAGATGGCAGCTGAACCTTCAGCACATTGTGGCCTCGCCTGTGGAGGACATAAAGAGAGAGAGATAAAAGAGGGAAGGGAATTTCCCAATCTGATCTCTCTGTGGCTGCCTGTAGGATAAGATTTTGACTTCTCGCCCACCTGGCTGCAGGGACAAAGACCTCTAGTTGCATGCTTCTCTAATGCATGACACTTCCAAGATACTCTCTCTGCAGCCAAATACCAACTGTAAGCACAATTACAGAGATCTCAAATACTACAATCTTCTAGCACAGGTCAGTGTTAAGAGGGTGACGAAAGTCCTGTTTTCTGTGGCAGTTGAAAAACAGAAATAAGACCTAAGGTCTCTTTTTAGCTCTGCCAATGACTAAGATACTCCATCCAAATCACTGCTCCAGCACCTTAGAACCCTCATCTGAGAAACAAAGCTGATTTCTTTCCAGAGTGGTAGAGACACTGTCACTTCTCATAACTGAGGGTTTGTGAAACACTTTCAGATGCTTGGGTAGAGGATGTCAGAAAGTGCACATCCAAATTAACTATTAAGACATCAAAATAAAGCTGAGGTCACTCTGGTGCAGTTAGAGGTGGTGTTCTCCATTATCAGAGTTTGTGGTACCAAAGCAAACCAACTTTAGTTCTACCCCCAAGGCAAAACAGAGCCATAAGGACCACTTTGCAGTTGACAGATTGAACAAGACAGAGATTCTGAGAGAAATATGGAGCTGCTAACCTAAGGATCTCCTCTGTGGTTTTCTCTGTATGCTCAAGATCCTCCCACAAAGATAGATAAGGTACCTGTTTAAAACTCAAGCCTAAGAAGCTGGATTGATGGGCCAAGGCCAATCGTATGAGGTTCAACAAGGCCAAGTGCTGGGTCCTGCACTTGAGTCACAACAACCCCACGCAGAACTTCAGGCTTGGGGAAGAGCAGCTGGAAAGCTGCCCGGTGGAAAAGGACCTGGGGGTGTTGGTGGACAGCCAGCTGAATACGAGTCGGCAGTGTGCCCAGGTGGCCAAGAAGGCCAACAGCATCTTGGCCTGTATCAGGAATAGCGTGGCCAGCAGGACTAGGAAAGTGATCGTCCCCCTGTACGCTGTAGCGTAGGAAGTTGTAGCGAGGTATGTGTCAAGTCTCTTTTCCCAAGTAACAACCAATAGGATGACAAGAAACGGCCTCAAGTTGTGCCAGGGGATGTTTAGATTGGATATTAGGAAAAATTTGTTCACCAAAAGGGCTGTCAAACATTGGAACAGGCTGCCCAGGGAAGTGGTTGAGTCGCCATCCCTGGAGGTATTTAGAGGATGTGTAGATGTGGCACTTAGGGACATGGTTTAGCAGTGGACTCGGTAGTGTTAGGTTAAGGGTTGGACTCGATGATCTTAAGGGTCTTTTTCAACCTAAATGACTGTACGATTCTATAAGGCAGCATGATTAGCTGTACCGCATAAACTCAGCAAACGAGCAGGCTAATTTGGGACGAAGGAGCTGTTTGCATGGACTACATTGTTAAGAACGCCTTGTGGACTCACCGCTGCACAAAGCCTTCCAGCAGGCTATGCAGGACATGACTGCGATACCTCATAAGACGGACGTCTTGAGGGGTGCTGTCAATACACTGCCCATTCAGGATAGGGCGCTCAAACATGTTGCTGAATTCCTGCCGTGAGCCTAGAAAGTCAGGTCGGACAAAGTCTACCATGCACCAATACTCAATGAGGTTGTTCTGGAGTGGGTAGCCAGTCAGCACCACCCGCCGGCGGGAGCGGATGTTCTTCAGGGCCTGCGAAGTACTGGCATGGCAGTTCTTTATCCGGTGTCCCTCATCACAAATAACCACATCTGGGCCAGGGCGAGACAAAGCTTTCTCAATCCCTGAGGACAAGGAACATTAGGTGTTAGTTAGAGATGAGTAAGACAAAGTTCTGGTTTTATACAGTCACCAATGTCACAAAAAAAAAAAAAAAAAAAAAGAAGGGTAGTTCTGAAAGACAAATAAAGCAGTATTCATGGGTGGCAGACAGCAAGGCTGATTCAGGAAATAAAATGTGACTAGACACTAGCTCCGATTTAGCATAATGTGGTAATGATCAGACATGACAGTCCCTTGATTTCTGCTCAATGACCTGCATTGCATCAAGGTGGGTGTCTTGCATCAGACCACACTGGCAAGTCTCACGCAGACAAATCCCCATGTTTGGTGTACTGTCTTCCATTCTTGCTATTGCAAGAAATGAAAGACTCAACCAAAGCTCAACAAGCTTCAGTCTCCAAAGACACAATTCTGCCCAGCAAAGTTTGAGCACATCAGAGATGCTAAAGGCAAGTTATAGGTTGTTTCCCTGTGCTGCCAGATCTGATAGTCAGCTGGACAACAGGATGACACTTTCTCTCTCAAGGACTGGCCTCCCACCTTTCAGAAGCTCTTGCTGCCGGTCTTCCTCATCCAAGTCAATAATGACAGGTCCAGCTTGTTTTTTTGTTTTCTTCTTCCTGCCAGTGGCAAAGGACTTCTTCAGTGAGAGGAGACGGTACATCTCATATCCCATCAGCAGCACACCACCTTCTATCACCCAGTCATTCACCACCTTTGCACGTGCAGCTGTTGTCCTGCAAAACAGACAAACCAACCAAATAAACTGTAAACCTTCTCTCCAGTTTCAGTTTGAACAACTGGATCTGAGTGTGCTGAGACAAAAGAGACATTCAATTAAAGCACTTTCTCACATCAAACCAGAGAGAGGAATACAATGACGTTTCCTTAGGAGAATCTGGTACACAGGAAAAGAAAAAAGCCTTTTATGTGCCATGGGTAGCAGGAATGAGAATGACAAATCCTTACAGGAACTGAGCTGTAGAAGTTTGTCATGTACAAAAGCATATCAAACTTGAGAGCATCCTTTTTAAAGAGCTGTTGAGGAGCCTGCCTCTGTAAAAACCATTTTCAGAACGAGTTGCTAACGTACGTGGTTGTAATCGTCTAGTCGTTTATCTCTTGTTGTTGTCTTCCAAAGCCAGTGTGCCTCAACTATTCCTTCCCTGCTAGCCTGCTCAGAATTGGTTCAGACCAAGACACTCACTCAATCCTCCCAGAGCATGCCAGATCCCATCCAATAGTAAGCACATGGCTGGAGGAGCATCAGCAGATTCAAAGTACATTCCACCCAGAAGGTGAAGACGTCAACAGACAAGTGTATGAACATAGGCGATGAACTGAGAGCTCCCTAGGATCACTACGGTGTCCTGATCCATGCAAGAAAAATGACCCAGAAAGAAGCAGAGATCCACGAGCCAAGAATACACTCCACACCAGGCTGTAACTGCAAAAACTGATCTCTGCTTTCTGGACAAGGAGGCTTTGTATAACTTGCCAGAATCCCTCAAAGACAACACAACTCACAGAACGTCACAGTGTTGGGTAGAGGAATCCCTCAGCGTGTGAAAAATCTCGGGGGAAAAAAAACCCAACACACGTTTAAAATACAAGAGACACATGGTATATGGGGCACATGCCTCAGGAATCCCAGGACTCTGACAGGACTAGCTAGCAGTGTACCACCAGAAACAAACCATAGCACTTCTGCTCCTCTCTGCAGAAGCAGCTCTGTCTCTGGAACCAGGTTTCTGATCTCAGCATACACGGAAGAACAGAAAGGCATGTCAGTAATGTGAGAAGTAAGTGTAAGATATAAATATTGAATGAAAGGACAGTAAATCTCTCACAGGTACCAAAATCCTCCCCTCAAGACGGCATCCACAACAAATGCACAGTGGGAAAGATCTGGGAGTCGAGGGCACAGAATTAGCCCAAATTAAGCAGTCTGCAACAGCAATTCTGGTAACTGTTCAGTAAGATGCAGTCCAAGAGCTCAAACTGGCACCTACTTGTGTTCATCATTCAGGATATGGACTTTGAAGGTGCGGGGCTGGACCTCTTTGGAGTTATAATCAGCAGGAAGGTTTTCAGGTGCTGGGAGCCACATGTTGAATTCTGCTAGCCAGTTTTGGAGCGTATTCACCTGAAAAAGTTAGCCATGGAAGGGTTAAAAACCCAACTGAGTCACTCCAGATTTTAAGAGCAAAAATGAGAATAGGGAATGACACTCAGCTGTGCCAAGCCAGAAGGAGCAGACCACAGCATGCAAATTCAGGGATACAGGGAATGAAAGAGGGAGAAGAGCAAGGGTATGATAGAGCGTGACATGGAATGGGACTCTATTCAGTCTTCTCTACACAAAGAAGTAGTGCAAGGAAGCCCCTCAGCCAGCATTTCACGTGGCTACTTACAGGTACAATGGCAAGAACAGTCTTTGCCTCCGTGTGCCGAAAAAGTACATCCAAAAAAGAGATGACCTGTATGGTCTTGCCCAGGCCCATGCTATGTGCTAAAATACACCCAAACCCACTGCTGGTTTTAAATCTCTCCAAGGACTCAACCAAGTTGTCATACAGGAATCGGATACCACCAATCTAGACAGAAAAGTAGAAAAGGTATTAAAATGGAGGAAGAAAAAAACCCAAGATAGGTATGTATTTACAGAGTGGCAAGCACATTAGGATTGCCTAAACCATGAAAGTATAAAGGGGGTGTTTCAAGTTCACTACAGTACTCTCATCTAGGGAAGGCTCAAAGTTTTAGATACTCACAAAACTTTCTGAGAATATAACAATAAATCAAAATCTGTTTGTAGCCAGAGAATCTGAATTGGGTCTGATTAGTTTGTTTATAAATATAATTTTATTTTTTTTAAACGTTCATCTAAATATACAAAGGTCTGATGATAATAATAGCCAAAGTTATAGACAGACTTGGCCTTCCTTTTATTTGTCCTTATCACTTGAGTGTCCACAACAGCCACCACCACAACCAGACTGGTCACAGAGCTGACCAAAGAAGTTCTGCTGAGATTACAAGGCAGGCTTGCAAGAATTCATTGCATTTTCAAGGCTAATAAAGCCCACCTGATGAGGTTTTACTGCATGTGCGAGCTGGGGAGCCAGGAAAATGTCCTCTTCGTTTGGTGGATGATTGATGTTGACAATGACTTGCCCCAGAGCATCTGACTGATTTAAGGCATCATTCACATGAGAGCCACTGCTCTCTTCACTGCCATCCTCCTCCCCTTCATTGCCAGAGTCACTGCTGTCCACAATTTGGAGGGCATCGTCCTCTCCTGAACTCAGCTCAATCACTTCTGTAAAGTAACCAAAACATGAAAGAATAAGGGCAAAGGTTAATTTGGCATCTGAGGTGTTTATCGTGCATGAAAAAAAAAAATCATATCAGGAAAATAAGGCTACCACCTTTTGCAATTCCACACTGGCCTAATGACCCATTCTGAACAAGCAGGCACAATGCAGGCACACATCAGGCCCCTCGTATCAGCATATAAAAGTGTGAGTTTCCTTGAGTTCCCCCATGTTTCAGAGAACACTAATTTGGGCTGGCCCAAACAGAACAGACAGTTTCTGTAAGTGTTTTATGCTCTCCTCCATATGGCCTCTTCATTCCCAAACCCAGACAAGCATTTTATTTATTGATACAATCTCTAAGGACTACCAAGGAAATTAGGCAGAAGTACTGTACTGGAGTGGTATAAAGGAGTCAGGGTAGATCCATCTGGGACAAGGGACACAAACCCCACTTTCGGTTGCAAATCTGAATACTTAGATGCTTCTTTTATGCACAGCAGATGATGCCACATCTCACGTAAGCATTCTTCAGCAGAGCACTGAGCAAAATTAAGTGCATTTATAAAGCAGAAATGAACACAAGAAAAGTGTGTCTGATAGGCCACGTTATAAATGTCAGTTTAGGACTCAAAGGTCAGAACTGACCGTATATTTAAAAACCAATAGGCCTACAAAAATCTGAAGTTACTCACTACTGGAGCATCTGAGGAGATGAAAACAGGAGGCTTGTGGCTAAATAAACAGTATATGGTGAGAAGACCAGACTGAGGCAATTGGTCACTTACCGTCTTTAATGCTATTTTTTCCTTTAGCATCATCCTCACTGCCACTGCTGGTACTATCTAGGCAGATCACTTCCTCAGCCAGGACCTGAGGGGGGAGCTGGGTAGCCTCTGCTGTTCTGAAAACGATGTCCTCTACAAACACAAATTACAAACAATAAGTAATTCATAATAATGGGGAAGGAGACAAAATTGTTCAGAAACCAGACAGTATTTCCTTCCACTTTTGCTCCAGTAACTTAGCCCTGGAATTTTCCATAACAGACTCTCACTGTCTAGAATACTGCTATGACTCAGCTTCCTGGGTCACAATCTCCTCCTTTCTCAATATGCTGAAACAATAGCCCATTGCTGATGGCACCCTCTCTGTTGCATGCCCTGACTGGGGCACACTGACCATGCAACATGCTAAAGCCCCAGGGTTTTTTTTCTTCTTTTTTGGGGAGGTCTCAGAAGTAAAAGCTGGTTTTCATCCAGCAGAGAAAGTATCAACTGCTGAAGGGGTGATAACTGCCCTTTGTTAGTAGTGAAACTGTAATAATTATATCGCAGGTATCATAACTTTTGCTAATCAAGACCGTTTGTTTTATGTATGGCCATGTGGGGAGAGGGGCTAGCTCAACAGGGCCAAACAAGCACCGCTGCAGTGACTCAGCAAGCAACGGTGTTCTTCTGGGGCTCCAACCTACTCTGCAACAGTTAAATCGCTCTTATTCCTTCCCCCCCATGTAAAATGTTTTGAACACTTGCACTTAGGGAGAATATACATTTTTCTCAAGAGGGAAAGTCAACTCAAGAACTCCTTACCCCCGACACAACTTCCAACTGCACTTCTCTGCCATTTACACCAGTCTGAGAGGCTGTGCTATAAACTAGATCACTGAAATGATCCAGATTAGAAGAGAATGCAAGATGACATATTCACCGGGAGACATAACCATTTATACTGCCTGCTATTTCACTGCTTGCTGAAACATGCAAGAAAGGACAAGGTTACATCATGAATATATGTACACCCAGTCTATTGTTCCACTATCCCTAGTACCAGACCCATGCATTACCAGACCATTCACAGTAAAAATATGATCCGGACCAAGGACATGGCATTTCTGTCAAGTCCGTTTGTTTAAACTTCCGTATCAGTTGGAAAGACAAGAGAGACCTGTTCCAGCATCCCCCTTACACACAATTAACTTGTCAAAATATCTGCAACGGAAGTTACCTGGCACCTTTCACCATGCAGCCACAGCATCTTGATTCAGAACTAGCTCAGAAGTGGAACTGACTACATTGAACCAGTAAGTGGTTTGGAACCGTCGTTTCAAGAGTTTACACTTGAAAGTCCAAGTGCAGCATAGGCTCATAGAATGGTTTGGGTTGGAAGGGACCTTTGAAGGTCATCTAATCCAACCCCCCTGCAATGAGCAGGGACATCTTCAACCAGATCAGGTTGCTCAGAGCCCCGTCCAGCCTGACTTTGAATGTTTCCAGGGGCATCTACAGCCTCTCTGGGCAACCTGGGCCAGTGTTTCACCACCCTCAGTGTAAAAAATTTCTTCCTTGTATCTAGCCTGAATCTACCCTCTTTTACTTTAAAACCACATCCCCTTGTCCTATCATGGACAAGCATGGCACTACCTTCTTCTTCATTCAGCTTCTATCCTTAAAAATTTTGCGTCGGCTGGCATCTCCCTCTGCTTACCAGGAAGAAACTCTAGGGGTACGGTTGGGATAGTGGCTGGATAATCCTTCCGCTGCTGCTCTAACCGCTTCCTTCTCTCCAACTCTTCCTGCTGGGCTGCTTTTGTCACAGCTTCCAGTTGGTCCTCACGTAACAGCTTTCTGAACACAGGAGCAAACAGAGAAACATGATTCGGTTACACTCAAACAATTTCTTCCAAAAACCTGAATGGCTGTAGAGCTGGCTCAAAAGATGGTTGACAAGCTCCAGGTAGTCTGTCAGCTGCACAGACTAGGAACATTGTCACCAAAAGCTATTGACAAATTCTAGAGGTATTTCAAGACTGTGCTTCCCAACTACAGGTAACACTACTGTTACTCAAGGAAAAGACAAAAGTTTGACAGAAGCAAAATAATGAAAGGAGGAAAAATGGGAGTGGGTAAGTATATACTTAAGATAGGCTACATAGACTAGTTCTTCTATCTGAAAGGATGTTATTTATTGCTATGCAGTTTATAAACTGAAAATGCACAAAGTCACACAAAGAAGATACATGGGAAGAAAAGGTATCAATTGCCCCACAAAAAGTCATCACACCGATTCTCCTCTGATATAGTATTTTCAGGAACCAGGACCTCTAATGGTTTTAACAATTGTTTCAAAGGATGCTCTCAAAGCACCTTACTTCTATACGTAATTTTCATTAATTCCCAAGTTGTTTTTCCCCCATTTCAGTTCCACATGTGCAGCCCTGGAAACAAGGGCTCCTTTGCCAGAGAAGAGCTGCAGTACAAGCGGTGGTAAAATCCAGCTCCCTCAAACTAGCCTTTAAATCCACTCAACCCCACACTGCAGGGACGCCTCCTCCATCCTAATGAAGTCTCAGTTTCTAAGGCCTACTCAATGTTTATTCCTTTACTGTTAAGAAAAATCAATCTGGACAAGCTTAAATATGAACCAAAGACCACCTGCATGTTACATACAGGGCAAAAGAGCCACTTGCTGCCACAGGAATTCCTGCTCCATTATGATTCCTCCGAGCATTTTAGATCCCCTTGAACAAAATATCATAGTGAATTACCACCTCACAACCTGTCCCAGAATATATGTGGTGACTTACACAATCAAACAATTACTGCTTTATAAAATCCAGGTGAAATTGATTTCCAGCATTTCAGCCACCAGCCACAGCATCAGCATTCCTGCCACCAAGTACCCAGGACAATAGAGGGAAGGACTATATTTTAGGCTGTTTGCAATAGGATCCTCATCAGCAGATATCTGAAACTCGGTAGTTACTTAATGGTGGTGCTGTTTTTCAATTACGCATCTTAAAAGGCAGCAGCAAGTACACAGTTTTTGCAATATATTCCAAACCCAAATATTCGCTCTTCTGAAATACCAAACAAGTCTGCACCCACATGCAGCACTCCAGTCTGAGATCATACTACTCCCACTGGTGAAATCCTAAGGTTTTGGAAAAGAAAAGCCATCTGGTTTGCCAGCAGTGGCAAAATGTAGCTCAGAAGCAAAGTCCAGAGACTCCATTTTTACCCAGAAGGCTATATAGGAACCTAACTCTTTCTGTCCTGCTGCTCCTTACCTTATGTTCCTCCGCATGTGAGGCGGTTTCTGAGCCCTCTTCTTTTTGGTGTCCTCAGAGGCCAGGCTCTTGTGCTGGTTCTGCAAGAGTCGCTCTGCCCGCTCACTCTGAGATGAGGTAGTTGAAGTAGAGCGCTGCCATTCTCCATCCTCCGCATGTTCAACATGGTCACCGCTGAACACAGCTTCCTGGGGTTGGTCTGAAAAGACAAGGAGGTAATAACATGAGAACAACTGTGCCAGGCAGGCAGCTGGCTTTTCGTCAGGATTTGGGCTGAATGGGAACCAACAATCCCTATTCTCACTCATTTGAAAGCATGTTTCCCTGAGGGTCAAAACTGGGGTCCTTTCCGACAGTGCCACTCAAAGAGTGTTAAGGATTTTTACGGTGAAGGGTCTGTTCCCAGTGAAAGCCAAGACTAACACCACTCAACAGAGCCCAAAAGTGTCCTGACAAGAAAACAAGGCAAAATTATTTCAGTCCACACAGAGCACTTGCTGCCCCTAAGGGCCTGTTGTCCTACAGGGGCGCAACGAGCTCCATTAAAACAAGGAACTCAAAATCTATTTTTCTTTGTTTCACAACATTAAGTGGGGCAGAAATTTCCATTTATATGACACCTGTGTAACCATCTTCCAAGTTACCAGAACATACTATGCAAGAGGTTATCTGGTTCAAACACTAGGTCACGGCTTAGCAGGCAGCTCAGTGGTTTTACCACCAGGCTCCACTCTCATGATTTAAATGGCAACTTCTGGCAAGCTTTTTTAAAAAACAAAAAGTAAGTGGCGATACTCTTTCCACATTATAAACCACACGCACTCATTTTTCTCTACATTATCCTATTTTCAGACTTGCGTTAATGGCTGATTTCAGTCTTAAAGCACTATGTGAAATGACACCTTGTTCTATGTGACACTTTGCTCTTCAACAGGCTGCCAGTGACCAAGCTAATGCTTGTAGAACACAGAAAGGAAATGTTTCTGTTCAAAAGCTTCCCTTGAAGTAAACTGTTTCTGACAAGCCTTGTAATAGCTTCTTTGAAGCATCTTGTCCCCTTGTGTCAGGCTAAGAGATACCCTGAACCTCATCTCATAATCAGCTTTCTTGCCTATACTGTGTATCTGAGCTAATGACTGAACTGAAATGACACTTAGACAGAACGTTGAAGGAAAGAAGACATCAGCGCAGAAGAATGTGGCAGATGAAGTAATACAGAACCAACAAGCATCACATTGTAACTCCGTGGGATCTGGAGACAAAGAACATCCCTTCTCAAAAAGCTGGGAGCTTAAATGAAGGATGCTTCAGTACAGCACGTTGCCTGTACAGGCACCTCTACAGCTGCCACATTAATATGCCTATTAAATTAACCTTACCAGCAATATCACTTCTTAAAATTCAGACGACAAGAACGAAATTCACACCTTGGTCAAAAGCACCAATTTTGCAAGCTTCCCCTCCAGACATCCCACCAGTCCTGCCTCAGCATTTGCTTGAAGTCTATGGCAGAATCCATTTAGGACGTCAGGGCTCACCCCACCATGGACCAATACCAGCTGAGCAGCTCAAACATTTCTGCGAACATCAGTCCCAGCAAGTCCTACACGTACTAGAAAAACAGGTATCCACAACTTATGTGATGAAACAGAGCTCATGATGAACGCAGGAAAGCAAAACCATAATTGCAAAGGGGTTAGCTGCTACAATCACAACAGTTCTCCTACTGCAGCCAAGGTCTTGGAGCCCCGTCCTCCCACCATGCCTCCTTAAACTTACAAGCTCAGACATCACGCATCACATTCACTTGCAGACAGAGAACTGTGCTGGGAATACACCCAGTTTCCCAGGCTTCCCAGACAACAGCTCTGCTATTTGAGCTACAGACAGATTTTGGTCACATTACCTGCAATTCTCCTGCACTGTTTCCTTCCCCCTACCCCTCTCGACTCCTGGTTATACAACAGGAGTTATACATCAAAAGATTGGATGAAATAGGGCAAAGGGACGCAGGGAGGCTGCACACGTGATCACATTCTCCGGGATGAGTCATTAAACCAGTGACTATCCCAGAGACAAACACTGCCGTGGTTACACTGCTGCCATCTCACCCTGGGCCCAGGGGACCTTGACAAGGCATCAGAGAGCACAAAGTCATGCTTGTTTGGAAGAGGAAGCTCTTCTCTCCCCACACCCCAGCAATTACCCACGTCACCTCCTTTGGCAGCGACTCTGCCACCCGCACCGTGCCGGGAAAGGGTGCCTTCAGGACGAGGGTGATGCTAACAAAATCCAACGGCTCAGCAGCCCAAAGGTGAGGGCATTACGTGTCTCCTCTGTATGTTTTCATATTTGTTGTACAATCCCTATGTATACTCATTCCTCCTCTGCATTCTACTTTTCTTTCCTCTTAATCATGTGTAATACAAGCTCTGGTGAAACATACACACAGCTGGATCAGACAGGTTCTTTTAAAAAGATAATTCTCATCTGAGCAGGAGCCTGAAGCCTAAAAATGTCATGATAAATTTGGCCCTGTACTGAGTACAGGCCCTCATCCACTGCAGCCATGTCTGCTCAGGCTGGTGTTTGTCCTGCCAATACAAGTTCTGAGGTGAAGAACACAATCTGTGCTTCAGCCCACGTTCCTGACACATATGCATCTAGATACTGAGATCTCTTCTACACTAGCGACATTACCAAACATCACACTGATTCAGCTGCAGTGGAATTCAGAGGACAGCCGGCTTCCCGAGGCTGGTCCCATCCTTGCCACAACAACGAATAAAACTGCTTTTCACAAAGCTTAACTAACACAATGATAAAATCACAACTCGCTTCCATCTAACCATGCAACAGCTCCCACCACACCTGTGACACAAGCTGGCAGCTACTAGCAGGAATTGTTTTGTTGCTGTTTTGTATTAAGACTCCTGATTGTGTACACTGCCCGAATCTTCCCGCATATGAAAAGCAAGACTCCCCGCTGCAGCCATGTGGCTGCACTCCAGTGTGGTGAGCTCCATGCTGTGTAACTGGGACCCACACTGGGACAGAAATGCATTAAGAAACAATAACTACACACACAAAAACCTACTTTGTACAAGAACAGGTTTGGTCTTTATGTTGGAGGGAGTGTGGGAACAGCCTCGCTGAACAGGTCCCATCAGGTAATCGATGGAATAATTCCTGCCCCAATTCTGCCAAGCCTACATCTACAACAGAAATGCAATTATGGTTTTGTAACAGGAGCTCAACACACTACTCTGACATGGCTATACAAGTAGCTTTTTACACAACACAAAAATTCGCCAGCCACGTTTGCATGTTGACAATTGCCTGATCATGCTTACACTGTTAGCGCACTCTAGGAAGACCTGGGCAGTTATCCGCCCTGCCTCAATGAGAAAAGCATTGCCACCAGCCCATGGGTTACAACCGTGGGCACTGAGAATCAGCTGGAACACCAACTGCGAGGTTCACACCAGCTCTGTTGCACATTTTGCACTGTGCTCACCACAATAGGCACCAGATCTAAAAAGAGGGTCTCCTGAGGGTTGTGGTGATAGCATCAATACAGACAGTGAGCTCTTCATGTAGCTTCTCCTTCAAGTGGGTTACAGCTCTCTGCCTGAGAGGTCCCCAAGGAGTTTCCACTGGTCCTCAGTCACGGACACCTGCACACATCCAGGCACTCTGTCCTGCAAGGTCCCCTGAATGCCAAGAGGGGCACAACTATCCTTTCTCATGTGCTTCACGGAGGTTTAAAATGTGCCTGCACTATCACAACCCAGTAGACTTGATTACAGTGTGGCTCTGGTTCATGCTGCAGACCAGCGGTTGCCAGTTTTCTGTGCTCACTAAGCAGCAGCAACCACCGCCCCCAGCTGTACATACAAGCAGGGGGAGGTGTTTGGCTTCTCGACCGACACAGTTTAGAAGTCTCTTTAAGGAAGAGTCGTGACTGCTCCGTAAAACTGCTTCAGATGCTTCCTGTGGTGTGACTGCCAGAGCTGCCCCTAAATACCACACACAGGTATGACTCATGATGCATAACATAGCAAAAGATGTGTCCCACAGTGGGGCACTTCCTATTGCATCCAAGCTTACAAAACTCACCTCATCACCTCCTCTTGAAAATACTCTCAAGCTTCCCATAAAACAGCATGGGATGCAGCCTGGGGAATATTCTCTAGCATCTTGGATTCAGCAGTGAATTGCTCTCGACACATCCAACCTGCTCTGCAAGGGGGCTAGGGTTGCTGTGATGATGTGTCATGA
Source organism: Pluvialis apricaria (assembly GCA_017639485.1). Lineage (NCBI taxonomy): Eukaryota > Metazoa > Chordata > Aves > Charadriiformes > Charadriidae > Pluvialis > Pluvialis apricaria. The sequence goes on from CM030016.1 coordinate 22,823,582, forward strand.
AGCAGCAGGTACATTTTTTGGGGTGTGAGATTTCTGCAACTAACACAGTCTTCTCCTGACCCCGAGGTGTGTGGGAAACAGGGATATAGCTGCATCCAATCTCCACGCTCCAAGGCAGACCTCAACAAGTCCAAGTGTCGGTGCACACACAAGTGAACATCCACAGCTCTAGCAACAGTCCAACACCCCCAGGAGCATAGAAATTGCCATTCAGAATAAGACCTAAGGGTCCCATACCTGAGGCTGTCGCACAAGAAGGTGCAAGAGACACCTCAGTAGACACAACACTGTGTCAGATGATTACTTCCTTGCCTCCTCAGTTACTAGCTGGCTAACGGGGCTAGCTAGAGGTTCGTCCTCTCCTGGGAGGCCAACTTCTCTCTGCCAGGATAACTGAAATGACTCCAGGGAAGGCACACCACTGAAAAACAGACACTTGTTTATTTCTAAAATCATTTCACTACGGAAACTCAGGATGCCGAATAGCAGTGTTTTGCTGAGTCTTTGGGCATTATTTCCTACCTGAAAGACAGGGATGTGCATGCACAGTGAGGAAGGTAGCTGCATGAAGAGCAGCAAGGAGTTAATTTTTGCTTTGTGAGCTCTCTTTTGTCCTGCACAAAGAGCAAGGAGCAGTTAAATATTATTGCAGGCGTTGTGGGAACTTCCACGCAGTTTGTGGGCAATAGCTTGTCAGAGACTAGCTAGTACTAGCTAGTCCTACTACAGCCGGTACTGAGCTGTCAAAGCAAGAATGGGAGGAGCACTGAGGGATGGCACAAGAAAGACTAATTGCACAGCTCCAGCTGCAACACTCGCAGTCACTGACACACTGAACTACAACTCTGCCAAAGGCTAGAGAAGTGACTCCGCAGAGCAAGCCCGACTGCAGAGGCACTGACAGGCTGGAAGATGTTCTCTGGGGTTATGCGATGTTTCCCCAGCGCACTGGGCACTGGAGAGGTGTGTAGGTGACGCCAGAGTTCAGCTGTTGCAAGGATGCCATGCAAGAAGGGAGGAGAGGTGTCTGCACAGAGCACCCTCTCACAGAGGCGGCATTACAAAAACACTCGAGCACTCCAAGGCTGGAGGGAGGAAATTCCTTGTGAAACCCCTCAAGGCTGGTGTAGGGGAAAGCACGGGGGCAGCTCAGGCTCCCTCCCTCCAGGCCCTACCTGCTGCAACACCCAGGAGAGCCAGAAAGCCCCCTCCTGGGGCTTGACACACATCGACCCCGGGAAAGGGGGGACAGAGGGGGACGCAGCCCCTCTGAGGACTCGAGGCTGTGGCTACTCCCTGCAGCTGCTATCAGGGCAGCTAATTAGCAGCAAGACTTTGCTCTCCTCGGAAAATAATCGAGCTCAGTCTTGGGAGGCAGGATGCCCCTCCCAGCCACAACTGCTTAACAAAGCCCTAATTATGTAAGGATTATATAAACCGGCACACCTACCCCCCCCGCGCCGCAGCACCCGCTCGCCGGGGCCAGCGCGCCGCGGCCCAGCACGCTGGGCGCCTCTGGGCCCTCTCCAGCCACCCACTCGCTGACAACACGAGAGACGCTGGCCGAGCCGGGGTCAGCCTGTTGTCTACACCGGCGGTTTCTGGCGTGCACGGGGTCCTCCTGTGCTTGTCTGGGCGGCCCTCGTGGATGTCCTCTCCTCGGCAGGGCCACGGCTGTGGGGAGCTCCCAAGAGGGCAGCCATGCTGCGTGCCTCAGGCAGTGGGACCCACAGCTCCCAGCCCCTCTCTGCATGCCATCCCTGCTCGACGCCGATGGCTGCGATGGTTGGTGTCCTGCTGAGTCACAGCCACCGTACTGCGAGACACACAAGGCATCCTTCTGGCTGAGCCTGCCTGGCCCCAAAGCTTGCCTGCTCCCAGGGGAAGCCTCGCTCGCCTGTCGAACGGCACGAACATCGGCTCCAACATCTTCATTCCCACTACTGATTTATCTAGGAGATAACCACCTCAGGTCTGTCATTCATATTTGCCACTGCACCCAGACACAGAGACTGTCATATCGGTGTAACAAATAACTGCTTGAAGTCTGAGTAACACATTTTTCATTTCTCCAGGTGTAAAGCGATCAGTCGCTGCGGGTTCAAGAAGACACCTGTGTGGAATCTGCAGATTGCTGGCGAGAGATGGCAGGCTGCCTCCATCCCCTGCCCGGGACCAGAGGATGGAGGGGAGAGACGTGAAATGATCTCTGAAGAAAACACCACCAGCACAGGCTCTGCGGGACACAGTACGGGGAGGGAGCCAGACCAGGAACACACAAAATCCAAACCCATCTCCAGACTCCTTCTGGGGCAGGAAGTAAGCCCAAATAGACGGAAAACTTTAAAAGATAAATTATAAGGCAGCACTTGCCCTTCTTTTTTGCTTCAGAGGTCTTTCAGCGTATCGGTTACTGATGAGGTTATGCTGCAGAATAAAACCCCTTTCCCGGCCTGAAAGAATCCTTCAGGAGCAAAAATGAAGGGCAGGAGCAAGGAAGGTACCACCCAAAAACCAAAGGGAAAGGAAGCAGCCAAGAAGCGCTGAGAGGCAAACTGGAACATCAAACAGCCAACTTCGGTGACAGACAATATATCTTCTAGCCCTGGGATTATGCAAGCAGAACCAGGCCCCAAATACCCAAGAGCTCTTGTTCTGGCCGGGCCTCAACGCTGCGGACACCGAGACCCGGGTTACATAAACACCAAAGAGCACTTATACAACCCCTGTATGGCACGGGCTGGCAGCCACCGGCACCCCGCGCCGCCGGTAGCTGCTCCGGCAGCCCTGTGCATGGGCAGCTGCACCCAGCCCCTGCAGGACCTCCCACAAGCTCCCGAAATGCAGCCCGGGTGGGGTGCCCCTGGGGTTGTCGTCCTCCCTCTCGCAGGCACCAGGGAGGACAGGTTGACGGTTACACCGGAGCACCCGGGCAGCGTCGTGTCCATTTCCAGCTCTGATATGCTGAAAGGAGGGTTGTGAAATTTCAAATCAAACATTTTCATAGTGCTCTGAGATGGCAAGAGCTGGAGAAATGAGGAACGCTGCTACCTGGCATCCCTCTTCTAGATACAGAATCAAAATTACTCTTCCCAATAAAAGCCCTCAAACCTAAAACATAAACCGCCTCCTCCTCACGTGCCCCCCCGCTCTCTCGCGCAGACACTGCGGGCATTAGCCAAGACAGGGAAACAAAGCCAGGAAACGCACCCGCGAAGGTGGCGAGTGCAGCAGGGATGGGTTACGTTTGTCCTTTAGCCGGGAGTGTGCGAGAGCAACCGAGTTACATAAAACCACTGCACCGGAGTCAGGAAGCGTTTCAGGCTCGAGTGCTGGGAAGTTTTCGACAAGCTGCACACAGGAGGGAACTGAAACCTCCCCTTTCTGGCTATCCCAGTTAACTAGTAACCCAGAGTTCTGTCAGCCAGATTACAAAAATCACCAGAGGGATCTAAGCCACACGGATTTAACCATTAGACCTTATTTATTTTCACAATAGTTCAAAACTTGACCAAAAAAAAAACCAAACCTGCTCTAGTTTATTAAGGTGGATAAATACTGATTTAGGTAACAAAGATAAATTTCCCCTCCCAACTTCAGAAAATAGATGCATACGGGGGCTTGAGATGTTCCCAGCACAGCGAATCCAGCTGGCTGCTCCGGTGGCTCTTCTAGGGATAAATATCAGGGAGTAAGAAAAGAGGACGAGCAGGGGAGCCGCGCTGTGCATTATGCAATGATTACATAAGCACCAGTTTACACTAGGTAGCTGGGAGTTGTGGTATGAGCTTTATACCAGGATACCCTCAGAGCAACAAGAAACAACAAAGAAGGGATTATTGCTGCCACACGCTTCCAAGGCCACCAAAATGGCAAACAAACAAGAAGCACAAACTGAACTTTCATCTCTGCCTCACGCTCTCACCAGAGCTTCGTTGAGGACCTGTTAACAGGGAGAGGGGGAGAAGACAGCTGAGACTCACTCCTAATTTAAAAGAGCAGCACGGGAAATAATCCCAGCGCAAAGCATCCTGCGGCATCTGAGTGCTCCTTTGTTGCTGCTCGTGATGGCAATGGTGTACAAGAGGAGAGATTTCAAAATTATAATACCTGGCATTTGCACTCTAGCTCAGTGTCAAAGGACTTCACGAGCATGACACAGCCCTCACAATAACCTGTGAAACACCCTCCTGTCCATCTTGCAGAGGAGGAAACTAAGGCAAAATCAGGTACACATCAGTGCGGAGTAACTCACAAGTTTTTCGCTCCCTGTCCTATGCTCTCATCAACAGGCTCTCTTTCCTCTCCCTAAATGTAATTTCCTACTTGGAAAAACAAAACATAGCTGTGGATTTTTTTAGAACTGTAACAAAGCACAGAACTTCAGCTGCATTCCCCTTCTCTGCTTCAGTCTCTAAAGCAATTTCAGAGGAATTTTCAAGGACTCTATTTAATGAGGGAGGCATCACTTGGGAGAAAAATGCAAATTGTTGAGTTTGAGCCTGTGTGCCACCACATTCCACTGGCACTTCTCCCATCAAGTGCAGCCAGAAAAGTGACCGAGAGCACTGGAGAAAGCTAGTAAGACCAGGATGAAACACCATCACTCCAAGAACAATCTGTCTCTATTCTTTCTTTTCAAAATATTGGTGCCGCTTTGTGCACTGCTAAAGGAGTTTGACAAAGGGCTGCAAAGTTGTTCATAGCGATCAGACTCACACAAATTGAAGCCACGATGTCATAAGGACACCCCCACCCAAAATACTAACACCCCAAAAGTTAAGCACATTACAGCCTGGACAAAACCCAAGCACCAGTTCTTTCACAAGGTTGCTAAAATTACAATTACCTCTATGGTCAAAAAAGAAGCGTATGTGTATACGGGGAGGAGACAGGGCTCTTTAAAGAAGAGATATTTTTCTTGCAGAGCAACAGGGGGACAGGTAGTGTACTGCAACAAACCTTGATTTACTAGCTGGTAGGTGCTACCATAAAAATAATTAAAATCCTCTCTAACTTTCCAGAAACATTTATAAAACTCTAAACAGAGCACACCACTGCATATACAAGCGCTTGCTACTCTGAAGACCCTAAAGAAGTATCCAGGCACCTGGAGTGAGAAAAAACCCACACAAACCAGAGAGGAAAAGAAACACTGACCAGTGGTTGAAGCACAAAGGCAGGGAAGAACATGATGTGTCAGTTCTGCCCTAGACTCACTCTGTGACCTTGTGCAGTTTTATCATCTTCTCTGGGGACAAGAAGTCTATGGAGAAGTAGGACGGACACCCTCCTGGATCCACCAGCCACAGCACAACCACGTTAGATCAGTTACAAATGCTTCCTCAAAGAGAGAATTTCCCATTGGTAGAGCAGACCGTGATAAACCTTGCCCCAGACTCTATAACTCGATGAGCAATGCTGTACGAGGAGGAGTTAATTTGCACTCTTGCTCTCTTACGTTTCTACAAATGACCCCAAAATACCTTTCCATCCAAATTTTTTAGAAGGCCTCTGACCTTGCATTCTTCCTCCACCTATGACCTACAGTCTCATTTCCAAAAGTATCTTCCCCTCCCCGTCTTCTCTTTTTATACCTATTATCTAGACTGAGTTACATAAGCCACTTGTATCACCCAGATTCCTCATTTATCCAAACTCGTTTTGTATCATAATTCCTTTCTCTTCTCAGTTCACACTCTCCCAGAATTAGCTTCTTTATCCTGCCATCACAACCAGAGAAATAAGAAAGCAAGAAAAGATGGACTTTTTTTTTTTTTTCCCCACTAGAGTTCACTGCTCCCACTAATGGACAACAAAAACCCCATGAAGCCCACACTGCACTGGAGTCCTATAATAAACCAGGAACCCAGAGCTGGAACTCCTGGGGACCACTTTTGACCAGCCTATTAAGCTCATAGCACGAACATTAGAGGTATTTGCCATGTGAACAAGATGGAAGAAGCTTTGCATCCCCGAGTACACGATCTCAAAGTAACAAGTTAAATTACAAATTTAGAAAGTTCTTCAAATGTGAACAAAGTTTTTTCTCCACTACAAAACATCCTCCCACCAGCAAGCAAACTACGTGGCAGACATCCCAAAACTGTAAACTCGTGTTAGGGTTTCACCAGCATCTTCCATTTGATCAGGGGGAAGAGCCAAGTAGCTCTTAGTCTATCAGGCACTAATTAGGGGACCTGGAGCAAGCCCCAACAGCTCTGCCTGGTGCCCAGCCTGCTGCCCGGTCAGCAAATCACCAAATATTTCACTGACAAAAAGAAGCTCTAAAAACTCTTATGGAGTAGGATGTTTGGGGGAAAGTATACACAAAAAGTTCAAGGGGGTTGGGGAGAGGACACGGGATAGAAAATCACACTGATATTAACAACTGCCTCCTCTCTTGCTAAAAATTATTTTTGCAGCATTATGATACAACAGCAGCAGAAACAATAACAGTCAGACCCAGAATGTCACATCACCAAAGTCTTCAGAACTAAAAGCACAAAGAAAGAGCGAGCGAGCTTCCTTCTCATATCCCCTCCATCAAACAAACAGGCACTGCAAGATTCTGAAAATTCAACCAATTCCATCCCTGCCCGGTAGGTAGCAAATTAAAACCTGAGCCCCACAGAAGAGTCTCGGTTCCTGATGCGCTTTGCTAGCCACTGAGTAGGGTGCTCCAGCACAAGGGTGGCAGAACAAACCGTCTATAACAGGAAAGCAAGAGGAAAAAGAAAATGCAGGGGAGGGTGGAAAATCAACCCACAAACCCCAAACCTGTATCCTACCTGGAAACTGCTGAGACTCATCCAAGAGTAACATGCTGCTCAGTGCACTGAGGCAAGACCTCTGCCCCAACACTTGGTTCAATGTGGCCACACGCTCTCAGCCCTTCTGCTATTCTTGTCTCAGGGTCTTCAGGACAAAAGTTTCCAGTCACTCCCGACAACTCCTTATCTGTGCCCGCAGCCCAGCGAGCACTAAATCCACTCTCACTGGCTGTTCAGTTCGCAAGCGGGAAATGCCTCCTGATAAAACAGTCCAGGGTACAGGCAGGGAAACCTGCCCTTAAAGTTTCTGAAAATAACTTTGGTAAATAGCTCCTAAGTGCTTGAATCCACCCAGCCGGTGTGACGGGAATCAGTACGCATATACCCTCCCTGCACCCAGCCGAGACGGACCAGGGTCACTCTTATATAACGAGTTAAATATGCCTCGTGTTCAGCCTAAATAAAAATTGTCACTATCTCCTCCCCTGCTCGGAGAGTCACACACCACAGCCCTGCCTGAGGTAGCTGCTACTCCACTGGGGACCGATGCCTGGAGCCGCGCTGCCGACCGGTTTGGCTTCGGTATGTGTTCCCAATCAGTGGGAGCAACCTCGGTTACACCTGGGGAAAAAGAGTTTTAAAAGAGAGAAGAGCAGGGAGGCTGAGTGGGTGTGTATGGGGGAGGTCTCTCTCTTCTCTCTCGTGCGCGGCAGAGCTGCACGCCGTTCGGATCGGATCCCATTCACGCAGCCCGTGATCCAGTTCAACTAGTGGCAGAGACCAAGACTGAGAATAAAATAAAAATCCTTACATAACCATTCCGGCTCCGGCGGGGCCCCGCGCAAGGGGAATCCCAACAGACAACAGGACGATCAGAGCAGGGGACACACGGGACTGTAAGCCCTCATCCAAGTTTCACAGCACAAAAGGAAAAAGCGGGGAGGGGGTGGGGGGCGGAAATGAGTTGCAAAAAGTACAACCTTTTTGGCTTTGAAAATAACCTCAGTATCTGTGATTTTATGAGCTATTTGCCTGATGCCTGCTAAGTTCCGAGAAACCTGGACAACTGAGACTGAAACCTGAGCAATTCCTTGGGAGCTAGTAACCTGTTTGCACAGTAATAGGCGAAAGAGCATCCCGGAGTTCGCTTCGTTAAATCAGCAGCTCGTACAGCACCACTACTCTGCAGAAGGCTCTCAGTGCAGCAAAGGGACTATGAATGAGTCTTCCCAGTTTTAGGAAACAACCTTTCAGAATTTGTGGAGTGCAAGCTTATTCTAAATGAGCCTTCCTCCCCATCATCCGTCTGCACCAGAAGGACAGGTACGGGGGAGAATAAGTAAGTATAGGAGAGAATAAGTACTTTAAAGCTGTGGTTGAACCCCTAAAGGCTAACCATCATGCCTGGTCTTCTTCAGTGCTACAGAGACTTTTTCCATGCCTGGTTCCTTTCACAGGCATACCCAATGCCAGTAACAAACAGCAAACCTGGGCTGATAGACACGTAATGAAATCAGCTCGCTCCTAGCAAACATTCGTCCACGTAATGAAGTCAGCTCTTTGCTTGAAACAACTGGCAAGTGAGAGTTGGGAAAACCAGGAGGGGCACAAGAAGCCCGAAGCAGGCTGTGTCTGAACAGCTCTGGCACAGATCTGCAGGGCTCCAGGACCGAACAGCACCATGTGCTGCACTCGTAGCGGTAAAGGTTGATCTACGGGGCTGGAAACATAGCCAGGGCAGAGCCTTGTTACCCTTTGTGCAACTCCAGACGTTTTTATGAGACCTTTCATTTGAGAGGGTGGCAGAGCACAGGGAATGCTTGCTACCGTCAAAATATCCTCGTTGCTTCAGGGTACATCACAACTTCGAAACAAACCCAACATGCTCTTTTCACAATTAGAGCCATATAAATTTTACCAAAGAAAAGATGAACTCTTAAAATTAAGAAGGTCGGTAACAAGACAGCCTTTCACCTATGTCACAGATTCAAATAGCCTGGCTGGTACACAAGAACATACAGTGTTTATCAAGGGGGAAAAGAGAGACAAATATATTAAGAAAAGTACATAGCTGAGGATCTTGCAGCAGGCCTTATAAGGATTTTTAGGGTTGGAATAAATAACCAAACACGACCTCAGCATCTGACCTAACAGATTTATGAAACTGGGAAGCAAGATTTAAACACAAGTATTTGTGTAAATACAACTGGGTGCTTTCCAAGGCGTGCTTATTACAGCAGTCAAGCACCAGGAAAATGGAAGTTCAATACACTAGGGGAAACAGGCGACCTACACCTGTCCTCCTGCACAGAGCAATAAAAAGGGAATTTCCTTCTTCACCCTAGTATGCAAAATGGAAAGGAATTTTTCCAGCTTTTCTACTCACAACAGCCTACTGGTGAGGCCATCACTGTTAGCCATGACAAATACATATTCACACAGCCAAGAATTAGATCTGCCAGAAACAGTCAGTTTATAAAATGATCTCCTCATGGAAGGTAATCTTGTTATAGATAAGCCCATTTACTGAATAGCTTTTCCGTGAGGCCAGCCTTGCCAGTAAGGAAGAATGTTCTCCCTCCCCTCCAGGGTCTGAAACCTTACCTAGCTGTCAGACCTCACCCACCCCATGCTCAGGCCACAAGCGCTTTGCTATTGTACGACTGCGCTGTACACCAGAAGAGGCTTCTCAAGAAACTGTTGTCACTTGGAAGGTTCCCTTGCAAACAACATAGGAGACTCCTCTGTTTAAAAAAATGACTCTAAAATTCGTATTTTCATAGAATATCAAGATAAAGGCCCTTCAGAACATGTCTTTTCAGCAGGAATGTCAGCATCCCTGAGCACTGCAAATTCATAAGGATTAAAACTCACACTTAAATCTGCCTACACATATAAGAAGCTTGATCATAAAGTTTTTCAGGACACTAGCTCCTCTGTAGAGCAGAGAACATTGGAGATGTCCCCATACCGCAGCTTTCTCACAGGTGCGCTCCACATCCACCAGCTGCTTCTGCACACCCCACTGATCACCAGCACGTAGAGAAGCTGCCTACAAATCTGAATTGTTTGTAAGTTATTAAACACAAACTAGGCTTGACAGCCAAATTTCACTCTTGATTATCAGCTGCTAGTAGCACACAGAAATATCATTAAGGTTACTTTCCCTGTCCTGCCTTCCATGTTGTTTTAGCAACATGGAAAACACACATAGGTGGTGTTTACCAACCTAAAACAGTTCAGACAGAATTGAACTCTACAACAGTGTTTGTTGGCAACTGAGTATTGTTGGGCTTTGAGAATCATTTGCTTTTTAAACAAACACTGTAATAAAACCTCTTTTTGAGTGACATCTAAACCAACCATGGAAAATCAGAGGAGTCTCTTCATTGATTTCAGTGAGTTTGGACTGAACTGCAAGGCCTAAAATTTGATCAATCTGTTTTTTCGCATTTTATTTGTGTTTGTATAAATCTCGGTTTATTTTCTTTCTCACACTCATCTAAATCATAACTGGGGGGGAGGTTGTACATGATGTAACAAAAATCTAATCACATAAAATACAGGTAGTGATGAAACACTGCCTTCTGCAAATGCTTTTCAGACTATCACTGGCAAAACATACACTGTTTCAGATTTCAGTCGCAGGCTTTCAAAGGTTGCTTATATCTATTGAAGAAAACAAGCTGTTATTTGACAAGATGTAATGTTTTTAAGTCAAAGGATTTAGATCATCATCATTTAGATCATAGATATTTATCATCATTTTAATCAAAGCTAAATCCGTTGAGTTACAATCCCAATTATATTCAAGAAACTGATTCCCATCTCGTCCTATAACTTGCTACATTTCTGCTGCTGAAGATGACACAATGTGCACCACAGAAGAGTGATTTTGTACAACTTTAATTTCATTCCAGTTTTCACCTAAGTGCAAATTTGACATGAATCACAAGCTAACAGTACACAAAAGCACCACCTTAAAATTGCTTCTAACAGTTCAAGTATTTAAATATTTTCCACAGATGAAGATTACCTACAGACATTTTAATGGCAAAATTTGTTTTGACAGAGATTTAAACTAGAAGTTTCTGTTCACCTAGCCACCAAAGATCTTATCTTGTAGCTTTCTCCTGTCTCATTCCTATTTGCACATTTGCAAGTGAAAATAATGTCTTCTGACTCCTACTTAGATTTTTTTTGACTCAGTCAGTGAACTGCATGTTGAAGAAAATGTGAACAAGACATTTTCAACATCTGTAGTACAAACTACTGTTATTAAAATAAAAAAATGTGTATTGCATCAAAAAAAACTTTGATCCAAACAATGAGCCAGACACTTCTGAAAGTTCAGTGTTGCAGTTTTCTACAAAGCCTAAGCAAGAAATAAAACGACAAATAAAGCAAATAACTGTGACATGATATTGTGTTTTAAAATCTGAAGAATACTTCAAATTTAATTAAAAGAGTTTCCTCTCCTTCCAAACTTGCTGCTTTTTCCTGGCTAAAATTATTGTACTTGTACAACATATAGCTACATGCACATTTTATTTAACCAGTCATTAAAAACAGCACAATACCAGATAAATTAAGGAAAAATGAAAATAAGGACCCCTTGCATAGGTTAAACTCAAACGCAAAACAGAGAAATGTTTCCCCCAGTACACTTGAAAATAAAAGAGGCACTGCCTAAAATGTAAAGCAGAGGATTTTGATTTTGGCTTCATCAAACTCATCAGGTAACCTTGGCAAAGTCACTTTGCCACTCCCTACCTGTGCAAGAGGGAAAATACCACATTACAAATTTGCTAATTAGTTTCCTTGTGATTTCGTCATGGTTTCAGAAGTTGCAGATGACAGAGTATGGTATCTATTAGCAATGACTCAGTGTGGTACAAAGCTAACTATTGGAAACATACATAGGGAAAACGGTACCAAACGCGACAGAGACGCAAGTGTGACTGTCCTTCGTTAGAGATTCTTTGGCCGCTTTGTGAAAAGAGAAAAGCAAGTTTTTGATCAATAAAGCACAACCCCCGCATCCTGCAAAGCCTATCAGAAAAGCAGGAAGAAACAAGATACTCCTCTCCATGGAAGACTTGGAGCAGTTCTTTGTTCGGCTAATAACCGCTCCTTCACGGACCCTGCTCCCTGTGGCAGCTTTAAGAAAAGAGAGCATGGAGCTACAGGTAAAAAAAAACATTTGAAAAAAATCCATATACATATATATAGAAAATGCAGAGCCATGGACGTGGGCTGTTCTTAACCACGTAGAAGGATTTCTATTTTGTATTCCATCATACTCAATAGATCAAAGGGAAGGAAGAAGAAAAGAGGTAAAAAAAAAACCCCATAGCTAGTTATAATACCACATCATTTCACGAGATCAGCCAGTCCCTGGGCCCAATCGGCGGGTCTGAAGGAAGCAGAGCTCTGGCGTCATCACCTCCTTTTAAAGAAGTAAAGCAAGTCATTACTCCAGGTTATATAACACTCGGGCTGCGCCAGACTTTGTGCCACCCTCTCAAAAAAGGAAGCCGCTGTCGGAGAGCCCGGGAGAGGGGCTGAGGAGCCACAAACATTTTCTTTTGGAGCTTCCACCTGCTCAGGATAAGCAGAGGAGACGGGGAACGAGCCCGCACTTTCAGACGGAGCAGGCAGACGGGGAAAAGCTCAGTGACTGACCTGCACCATCGTCAGTCTGCAATCCCCTGCGCAGGGGGCTGGGGGACAGCTCTCGTCGGGATCTCATCCTTCCTTCCCACAGCAGCCTTCAAGCCACACCTCACCCCGCTGAGAATAACCTAGTTCACAGGGTTAGTTAAAATGCTGGAATCAGTCAACAAAACCCCCACAAACCCCAGGCGCCACTCCTCCCACTCTCCTCTCCATTCCTGTTACCTTCCCCCATTTCCTCCCAGATTTATGGGCGAAGAGCCCGTAGACAAGGGACTTCCACCTGCCTCGATCACCCTCTGACAATCGAAACTGCCCCAACACAAACAAAATGCCCGGCAAGGCGATCTGCAGCTCGGCAGAAAGGGAACTAACAAAGTGCACAGGACTTGCTGGAACAGCCAAGCACCCAAGAGGAGTTTTGTTGGGTTGGGGTTTTTTTTGGTTTTTTTTGTTTGTTTGTTTGTTTTGTTTTTTTTTTTTTTTAATGTCACCATTTAGTGAGTCCAGTAAAGCCACTTCAAGGGAGCTGGGTGGCTGCCACAGGGTCTGCACGGGCATTAGCAGCTCCCATACAACATGCTGGGTATGCAGACACTTGCTAGCCGGGTAGGTCCAAACCCCTCAGACTGCACACAGAAACACCATTTGTTCTGAAAGACAGACTGTACTACACAGAAACTGCCAGAATAAAAATAACGGGTAAAATATGCAGCCGTCTGTAACGAAGCAAAGTTCCCAGAGAAATCGGTGGGGCTTTTACCTAAGTGAGAGGCAAACCTTCCCTGCAATTTCAATGTAACCTCTCTGCACTACTCAGTAACCAGGATGGCTAAAACGGCAAATGCTAGCATCCAGTCCCTTTTCACCTTTGATACTAACTGTATCTTTTGTATTTTATTCAGCTGGATTGTGGAAACACAGAAGACAGCCAGCTCCTAACTTTCTGGGTCTTAGGAAACAAACACAACTCTCAAATATAAGATTTGCGGAGGCAGACAGCGTATGCTTGACAGACACAAAGCAACTTTGGAGATGCTCTTATCCCTCTCGGGAACTGAGAAAACAATAAAAACCCCTCACCTTCTTAGTTATAGCAAGTCACCTGAGAAATGTATCCAGTATCTGCAGTTAGATGCAGGTTGGCTGAGTTATCCACAACCAGCTGACCTGAGCTTGAGCCTCACAGCCTAGACCTGTACAATAAAACATATACAAGCACTGCAATCCATAAGGATCATTTTCTAAGGTAATGCAGTTTCCCGTAAAAATTTGATAAAGTTTAAACACATACAAATATGCAGGATATTAGTTCCCAAGTCCATTCTTTCACACGCAGTGATTACTTTTGCACCTCTATAACACCACACGTGCCATCCTTTTTGCATGCAATTATTGGCTTGGATGACAGTCTACGGAAAGTCACTACAAGCATTAAAATCTACCTGGTTGTTTAAGAGCAGCAAAGCACACCGTGGTACACAGAAGTTCAGGTTTGGTTTCCCAGGCTTACAAAGATTAGGGCCCTTGCGGAGGCAACAAACTTCCTGCTGAGAAGAGGTTTGCTTCCCCAGGACATGCCCTTCTAGGTTCTTTAGAAACAGCACCGGTGGACTCTAGAGGGAGCTGCATCCAGCCACAAGTAACCAAAATAAAAGAATCAAGATAGGAAAGTCCACCAAGAAGGAAAAAAACTGAAAAATGTCAGTCACTGCTCTTCCCCCGCAAGAAATCCACCTTGTGCTGTGCAAACATTAAATTGCAGATTAAATTATAGGATTATTACTTATTGGCACCCACTACCCTAGCATACATACACAGAGAATACAGCAGAGCTTCAAATGAAAGGAACCCTCCTGCTCATCTTTCAGTGCTTTTCTAGATTTTACCAAGTCCTGACTTTTGTTTCTTTCTCCCTCTTTTTCTCCAGTTCATCCATTTTCAACCAACAAAGAGCCTCCTTCTCCACTCCAAGCTTATCCTGACAGGCCTGCGCCTTTCCTTAGCCAGCTAAACAACAAAGACAAGAGATCAAAGCACACATATCACCAGTCTGAGGGAGAAAGTAAGAAGCAATCAAGTCCTCTGTGCCCATGTACTGCAGCAGATGGAAGCATCTCATTAAAGGGTTCCTCAAAGAGCAGCTACAGTCCCTGAGGCTGCCTCGACCTTGGGATGCCCATCTACCCTCCACACCACCCAAATGCACAGCTGTGAAAAGCTGCTTTCTAAAACGAGTTGAGAGATCAAAGAAGTATGTATTTGCTCCTCCTCTTCTTTAGGAATGCATTTCATTTTCTTGTAGATAGGGAGGACAACTTAAAACCAGTGTTTCCTAAGAGAAAATGGTGTGCAGTCTTGTCAAAACGTTGTGGTTTAGGCTGGACCAGCCATCGGGTGAGTGACAGATGCTCCCCCCTACCCCTTGTCAAAGACAGAGGCAGAGGAGGGAAAAAGAGACTTATGAGTTTAGAAGGAACTAAACTACTTTAATGAAATATTAATAACAAAATAAAAAGAAAACAATGAAATACATACAAAACTGTATCAAGCTCACCGGCTGGCACTGAGGCAGTCCCAGGCTGGACTCAGTGATGGACGGGAACTGCATTCCAGATCTGGATTCAGGATCGGGACCAAAGGCAGATGACAGACAGAGTCCTCCTCAGATGCCGGCCATTGAATAAAGAGAGCGAGAGCTGACCCATTGATCCCTCAGCTTTTACACTGAGCCTGAGGCAGATGGGATGGAATACGCTGTTGGTCAGTTTTGGGTCACCTGCCCTGTCCGCTCCTCCCTGCAGGTGGGACCCCACTGCACTTTTCCACTTCCGAGCCTCCAACGTGGCAAATAACAAAGTTTGTTGGCCTTAGGTGTTACAGCAATAAGTATAAGCAAGAGCCTCTCTGCATCCCATGCCTGGGCATCAGCTATAAACATCGGTCTGATCACTCTGAGGGCAAACAGCATCTGCACAATATGCTGTTAATTTCAGTAGTCAGAAGAGGCCCAGCTAAGAAGCAGTTACTGAGCAAAATTGGTCTTGTTTCACCTCAAACCAGGACACAAAAGTAGAAGGCAAAAAGATTTCAGGTTGCCGGGACTAATCTCCACTTACCAAGACAAGCAGGACCATCCAAATCAAGTAAAACATGCAGGTAAATTACTTTCTAACAGCAGCTCCACTCCCCCTCCCCCCCCTTTTCTTTCCCTGCAGCAGTATGGGCCTTTCTAAATCTGGGTATAAAATGATACAAAATAGGATATCATCTAGCAGGATATTATTCAGGAGACTGCCTCCACACTCTTCCTCTGCCTCGCAGTTTCATACAGGTGTGTATAACATGACCTAATTTATAAGAATAATGTCAGATGAAAAGCAAAAACTCATGTACATGAGCAGGAGGAGCCTGCTAAATGAACAGATTTATACCAAAGACTTTCCTCTCTTCCCCTGTAAGGACAGATATTTTCTCTATTCCCAACCCCACACATCCAGCTGGGGACTCCCACACACACCACAGTTTTGTTTTGTTCCAGCACTTTGCTGGGAAGAAGAAAAGACTGAACGACTTTGGGGTGGGAACAACATGAATAACATGATCTCCTAAAGTGAGCAGCAGTTCCCTGCACCTCAAGGATGCATTCATGTATTGTACAAAAAAGTACTAACCCACACTTCCACATGACTTTAAAAACAGATTTCCAAAATAATTTCATCTTTAATAACTCCGGGTACTAATGAACTTACTAGAAAGTATGGTGTTAACTGCTGATTTTTCCCCTCAGGTTAGACAAGGAAATTATCCAGGCAGCTACAAATCAGTTTCACTTTCAATGTAATTGCACCCTTTGCTGCATGCACCATGATGATGAGCCACAAAGAACCACAGAGGAACATCACATTAAACAAAATCCATTCTTGCTATAATTTCATGCCAACCACCAAGTGAAAATTGTACACAAAGCTTATCTAGCAGCACCCCTTTAACTAAACAGACTTTCCTCTAACAAGCATTGAAGGAAGGCAAAGAGCTTTTCAAACCTGAATCGACAGTGGCTGCCATCTGAAGTCAAGTACTCCTGCCTTGGTATCTTGGGAAACTCAAAACTGTGAGTAGCAAGTGGCACGCTCAAGTTCAAACAAAAAGCTGCCACTGAAATACATTCTGGATCATGTTCCAGAAACAAGAGGTAACTCTGTTTGAATCTGTCATGATACTATCAAATGTCATAGACAGGGATGAGCACAGTTTTAAGAGGCTAGGGTGAGGAAAAGAATCTCTTTCCCCTCACTAACCTCCTGTGCCGATCTTTCAGAGGTTCTAAGACTTGGCCCTGGTGCCTTCACCCTACTAAGAAGCTGCAATGCAAAAGAGCACAGGCACCTGCGTGTCCTCCACTCTCCTGGGACTTGCAATTCTTTACCACTAACACGACTGTACTCCTTATTCACTCCTCTCCTAGGGTCCACGTGTCCACAGAAGGCCCACAGAAAAGAGTTTGGTTTTGCTCCAGCACTTTTTCAGGGAGAAGGAGGAACAGTATGAGTCTGAGGTGAGAAGAGGGAGCGCACACTGCCTCCATCTTCTGTTCTCCACTAGTCAAACAGAGATGCCACGGAGCTAGCAAGCCCTCAGCCCTGGGGAAAGAAAGGGAGGATAAGACAGGAGAAAACAGGCAAAGCGGACAATGCAAGGTAGAAGACAAGGCTAATTGCATGGAGATTGTCATAGCACTATAGTAGCATCTAATACACTATTATTTGGTGTTGCCTGGTATATCTGTACCTTAAGAACTGCAGTACTACCGTGGTATTGGAAAACTGTCCACTGCTGTACCCCAGAAATACTGAGTTCAATCCCTGCCTGTTGTACCACACCCCCTATAATGCAAACACAACTAGCAGCCTTTGAGAACAGTGTCTGCACGCCTGTGCTCACTAAGGCATTTTTCAGAAAACTGAAACAACCAGTTCTTTACACTTCTACCCTTGAACTACACTTAAAAAAACCCTGTTTAATCCATATACTCAGAAGTAAGAAAACAAGAACTTGCCATCACTACTAATAGCAGAATTACAGCAATATGTTTGAGTAGGAGACAATGAATTCCAGATACTTCAGTCAGAATAATCCAAAGACATTCAGAAAGTGAAAAAACTCCAGAGCACTACAGTGGGATTCATTCAAACATTCCTCAAAGCTTTCCTTGGGAAAGCTCAGAGGTATGAACAGTCACTGCATTTGAAATGATGTGTAAAATCCATAATGGAGGTTTGTTTCCTCTTTGCTCAAATTAGCTTTTATTCCTATGGAGTGCTACACAGCCCTGAGCAACCACCGGGATCAGAGAAAAAGTGCAGGACTTGAAACAGCCCTTTATCTCTACAGTCATCAGTACATCACACTTCCAGTGAAAAGGATTTAGGGAGTTAACAAAAAAAGTTCTTAGCAGTCACGCACTGATATCACAAAATCGAACATGATAAAACAAGTGCTGCTACCCACAAGTGATGAGAAAACAGATACAGCGGGCAGGGATGACAAGGCTGGAAAAGCAGTGGAAGCCTCCAGCTAGGATCGAAGCATGCTGCTAGGACGGGTGTGCAGTCTGGCAGCCACTGGGAAGGGGTTGTAAGTGTCAGGGTAGGTACGTCCTGGAAGAAGTGCTCTCAAAAAAACACTAAAGCTATATGAGTCCCTACACACGATGCTAAGATTCATTAACTGACCAGCACTGAAGAAACGTACAAAGGATGTAAGCTGTGTGGTCATTAACTCCCACTTATTCCAAAATATTCAGAAAACTAGCCTTCTGTGCTCTTTTTCTTCCTTGGGGGCAGGAGGAGAAGGTTTAAGAACTGCTTTCATCAAGCCTGAAAGTTTGTACTTTAAACATCCAAACTAAAGTAAACTCTAGACCATCTAAGGGACATTCTATACTAAATGCAAACAAACTTCAGGTTCTCAAAGCAGAAATGAGAAAAACTGCACCAAAACTGAAGATAGCACTCTTAATTACCAGAATGTAAAAGAACACAAAGAAAATTCTGAAACTGAAACCACCGCAAGTATAAATTCCACACACAACATATATCAAAAACACGAAAACAGGTTAAACGTGCAAAACAGAAGTCACTGCTAAGTCTGAGACCAGACTATCCACTGTCAACAGGTGTGGATAATATTACATTAACCCTGGAAGGTTCATAAGTAATCTGAGTCACCATAAAAACATGGAAAACCTATGTTCTCAAAACAAAGCCCCTATTTTGCAAGCAAGCAGTAAAAATGATAGTTTTCTAATTGTTATAATCACTATTACTTAAAACAAGTAATCAGTTTCAGTCTGGAGAAAATGTATATGCAGCCTGTCACCCTTCCAAGGAAATAACTGTGAAAGATTAATAATCTTCTAAACCTTGTAGTGCTAGAAATATGCAAGAGCCCATCCACAAGGGAAGGATCCCCCCCCAGGATCCCTAATGGAACATCTACAGAACAACCACAGTGCCAGGAGGGGAGGAGAACAGCACAGCTGGGAACAGGGAGAACAAACTTTTAACAGAAATTATTAAAATTAAGCTTTTAAAAAGTTCATAGTATAAACATTACAGCACTTCCTTCCTTCTTGTGAATAAAAGTAACTGTCTGATCCTAAGAGGACTTTTATGAACGAGGGTCATCTACAAAGAGACGGGACTATAAACATCAGACGGGCAAAATAAAATGATCCTCTTAACTCTGAAGTTAGCTATATTTCATAGGCCAAATAGCAGGAAACCGGTTTTATATTAGATCTAAGGTAATATAGATGTCAAATGACATTTCTGAGGGAGTATGCAGCTGTGAAGAGATATCAAGAAAAGCAGAGAAAACAATACTTATACAGCTAAGCACACAGAAAGCATCCTGATATTCTGGCAGACAGAATTAAAGCTGAAACAATCTGAAACCTCAGAGGCAATCTAGCTTCGCTCAGATTGTGTAAAAGAGGGTTTATCCTGTACCTAATGAATGACTATAAAAACATTTTATGTTAGTTATATGTAAATTGTCTTTTTACGCTTCCTCATTATTTTCTACATTTGTTAAAATTTATTTGTAACTAGTAAATAAAGAAATACAAAGCATAAACACAGTTCTAGTGTTTTAAGATGAAAATAAACAGCTGTCATTAACAGTTAGCGATGTTCTGATACACCTACGTTAATTTTGTTTGCTTTGGAAAGAATAATCCTGACAAATGATTATGAGCATTCAGCCACAATAATATAGATATAGATGTTAAAATACATAGGTCTATGATAAAATAACCATGGAGAATGACCCACTTGGACATGACATACAGCCACTCTCTGTTAATAAAAGTTTGTCTACAATGTCACACTTCCTATTGCTCCACTGGGTGAAGGTTCCTGTGAACAAAGTGACAAGGTCACCGCCAGTCTCTTTGAGGCGAAGTAATCTCCTCTTTTTCTATCTCCTGGGAATTCCTTTGTTTCTTACCTGAATCAACACTTCAATCTCTGTTACTTTCTTATTAGAAAAAGCTATCACATAAATAAAACCAGAGAAGTAAAATTCATTTGTGTAAACATTTTATAAGCATTTTAAATCAGAACAGCATCTTCAAGTAGCACGAGGCTGAAAGAATATAAAAAAAACCCCAAACCAACACTCAAGGATAACAATGTACTTTGAAACCAAAAATACTTTAGTACCTAGAAGAAGACAGAAGTATGTGTCTTTAACACATTCTATGCTAAGAAAAGGAAGACTGTTCTCAGAAGGTTGAAGTAGGTGCATTCAAAAATCTGCATGCCCTTTGAAATTAATAAAAATCACAATGTTAAAGGAAGCAAATAGAGCATCCCCTGAGGCTAGGGCTGCAGTTTTACTATAAAAGGAGTCTGGTGGCAAACACAGTAGGAGGAATTCCCACCTGAGCCATGCATTCCTGTCCACATGCCCTAGAACATCACCCCTTCTGCTGGACCAACAAATGTATTTCTAGGATCATGCCAGGAACGAGAACAGTTACCTAATCTTGCTTAAACGCAACCCGCACAGCACAGGTCCACAAACAGCTACGTTGGTCCTAACTGAAGAGGAGAGTGAGGAAGTTTCAACTAGGTGAGGACAGAAGGTGACAACTTATTTAGTCAGCACTGCTACCTTCCATATTGTACAACAAATAAACAAACCCAACCTGCATGCTGTCAGAAAAGAACATTTTCCAGTTATTAAAGACGATTATCATAAGTGAATGATAATTGCCCACAGCATCCATTGAATTGTTTACCTATGGGCAAGCCTGTGATGTAAATATATGTAATTTTACCAGATCCTTTTAATAATACGAGTAATTGTAAATTGATTTATTTACTTCTTTACACAATCGTTTCCCCAGAGTCTGTAGCTGTGTTAAAAATTCTACCCTCCTTACAATTTACGCTTG
Organism: Pluvialis apricaria; assembly: GCA_017639485.1. Lineage (NCBI taxonomy): Eukaryota > Metazoa > Chordata > Aves > Charadriiformes > Charadriidae > Pluvialis > Pluvialis apricaria. Next base: position 22,844,495 of record CM030016.1, read on the forward strand.
TGGCTTGCTTTCATGATGCAAATTTTTTTTGGCCAGGAGTCCAAATTTAACCTACATTAAATCCCTGTTTAAACTAAACACCCACATAAGCACTTCTCCCTACCAAGCGCTGGACAAATCCTAACCCTTATGCAACCTACCAAGGTGTCACTCACCAAAATTAGTAACGCCGGTTTTGTATAACAAATTGATGCAGAGATTCACAACCCCATTCACTCACCACTCTCATCAAGTAAGTCCTCCTCGTCATCCCCATCATTGTCCTCCTCCATCGCCTCCTCTTCATCTTCCTCCTCCTCCTCTTCCATATCCTCCTGCTCCAAGTCCGGGTCCAGGTCCGGATCACTCCCTGAGATTGACTCGTCTGACATGATTCCCAGTGGTGCTCCTTGTGCATTACCTGCTCATGTTCTACCGTGAGGCAGCCCTGCGAGAAAAGAAAACAGGTACATAATGAGCCCAGGAAATCCCAGCCTTTGAGCCTCAAGGCTCAAAATCATAGCAGGACTACTGCATGTAAAAACCACAAATCTGCCATCAGTCTGGTAAATAACAGTCATAGCAGACTGTGCACAAAATCCTGTGTAGAAAATGGATGCCATAAGCAATGTATCATAATGATATAGGCCCAGCATCATAGAATCAATATCAGAACCAATATATTAACTAATCACTCAAAAAACCACCTCTTTCTTGGTATCCTTGACATGTATACAGCAGAAAGATTCTTGAGTATCGATATCTGATTATACAAAGATGCAAAAGTAAATACAGTATGTGAACAATTCCAGGACACCACTATCCAAACATGAAGCATAGAAAAAAGGATCACTCTCAGAATCCCATACGGATACCTGTTACCCTGATCACTGATCACTGCAAACATCATCACAGTATGCAGACCGTGGGTCACAGACAGAAATCACCTTCCTGACTTAGCTGTACCTGCCGCGAAGGTCACCCAGCTACTCATCACAGACCATCTGAAGCCTCCGTTCCAACCAACAGAGCAGAGACAGCGTTACCTTAATAATGGTACAGACAGAAGAAAACGAAGGTCCAGTTTTTAAAGGCTGTATGTCCCTTTGTAAAGCAGGGTAAGAAGAAAAGCAAACACAAAGGAAGGATGGATCAGAGAGAATTTGCATTTCCTTCCTCTAAAGGACAAGACCAGAGCTGGCTGCGCGTAACTCCTCTGTTACGCTACCCCAGCGCACCACAGCAGAAATCATGGTACAAAACAACAATAAAGCCTAAAGACAGGGCCAGGGCAATCACGAAGTCACAAGTTTATCTCTTCAGATTATGCACTGCCACTTCTGGGCAGTGACGCCTATCTGGGCTCCCCTCTTCCATGTGCAAAGAATTATCATAAGGGAGCTGTGTAAGATGGCTGGAAAAAAAGAAACACAACAAGAAAGGAACCTAAAGACGACACCCTGATCTCGAGGAACATAAAGCAAATGATGCATTCAAAAAAAATCAAGCCTCAGAACTACTACCCACACATTCCGCAGAAAGCTCTAAAGAAAGAAGAGGGAAACATTTCCTCATTATTCATTTTCCACTGCCCCCTACTTACGCCACATTTCCAGTGTAAACTCTAAAATGTTGAAAACTAGTCAGCCGTTTAAAAAAAAAAAAAAAAAGACATTTCTAAGCAGATAAAGCAGCATACATATCTACAAACACTTCAAGAAACAGAAAAAATTCACTTTCAGCTGTGTTTTTCAGCAGTAACTAGATGAGCTCAGAAACCTGAAGGTTAAAGACACAACTCAGCACCCCTGTAGCAGGGCTGAAAATCTAACTGTCAAGTATGCTGAGTTATTCCAGCTGAAGTCATCAGTTCCCGCTTAGCCCCTCTCAGCTCCTCAATAACACTGAAGAGTGTCTGAAAGAAAATAAACACAAGGGAAGAACAGGCTTTGCGGAGATTGGTATTGGAATAGGAAGCCTTTCACCGCTAGGTCCCAGGAGCACTTTACCACCAGGCAGAGACAACTGAAGTCCCTACACTATTACATGTGTCACACAAAATAAGTTGGCTTAGTCAAGCAGATGGTAGAAAAGGCCAAAATCTAAATTAGCTCAAGTGGAAGTGTGCCAGTTTACACAAGCCAAAGAGATGCATTCAGCTTCTGCGGTCTGCTGGTAGGCAGGTACCGAGCCCTGCTGCTGTCAGCCTGCTGCAATATGGTGATACCCGCCACGGCCAGGTCCGGCACCCCTTGCTTTCCGACAGCTGGTGACTTCAGGCAAGCACTGCAGACACAAAGCAATCTATTATCACAAGTCCTTCCTGAAAAACGCGGTGCTAAAGTCCATGTGTATTTCAAAACAGCAGCTTATTTTTACTTTTAAATAGCAACAATGTTCCCTTCCAGCTGATATTCAGCCTTAAGGAAAACATTGTTTTACTCTTCACAGGTCATACTGAAACCTGTAACTGTAAAGCTGCATGTGTTTCCTTACATTTCAGAAGGAGATGGTCAATAGTGTTACCTTTGTGGGTCTCTGCTGGTCACCTGGGATTTCAAGGGGATTTATTTATTCCCATGTTTCCATACTGTGCTATAAAGCAACTCGCATGCTATCTGCTGGAAACCGTATCAACTACCCCAGCAAACAAAGCACCAACCAAAAAACCCCCAAAGGAAAAAAAAAACCAAAACCCAAACACTACTAAAATGGCAGGAATGAATTCTCATCTACAAACGGGGAAAAGCAGAAGTGCTGTAATGCCACTAAACGCTCCAGGTCAAAGAATGACACATGATATAGTTTCTCCCATCAGTATCCTCCTGTGTATCATCTCTCATGTTTCACTGTTTGTTGCAGAACCTCAAAAAAAAAAAACCAAAAAACCAACACTGCACCACAAAACACTGAAAATTCTTTAAAGGAAAAGACATTGGTCCTTGTATTTCTATAAATAAAATCAAACCCAGTGGAGAGCAGCTATCTCTCAGACTGGAGTACAAAAGGGGTCTAATCTAAGCTTTATTTTTGTTTAGCGGTTAAGTACGTGCTCTTTATAAGCTAACTCTCGACACCCGTTCAGCAGCCCCAGCCATATGCAGGAGAGTTAAACAGAAGCTTTTGAAAAGACTTTAATTAAATCTTGCAGAAGCCGGGTGAAACAAAGATGGTTAACTCCTCTGCGCCTATTGTCATGCTGCTGTCTGTCTTCCTCCCTCCCATCCTCCTCCTCCCGGGCTCTGTCAGCTCCGCGGCCGCTCTCCACCGCGCCAGGTCTGGGTAGGGCTCCCACCCTGCGAGGTGGCACTGGGAGCACGCAGCGGGGACACGGCACGACAGGCAGGTAGGGATTACACAGCCGCGAGACTGCCCTCGTTTCTCACACCAATCTGACCCAGTTCGGAGCCTTCCACCAAGGGGAATTACACAACAGGGCCAGATTGTAGCTGCCGCTACTGTTTTATGGCTGAGTTATTCCAACCTGCCCCATCTCCTGCCTTTGCTCACACAGGGGCACCGCGCTCAACGTGTAATCGCTGTAGGAAGGGCACTTTGCGAGAGATAAACAGATTACCTTCAACTAATCAAAGTTACTGTTTGTCTGGACTTTCCAGCTGTCCTACATTCGATGAAGCGGCGAGCCGCCTGCCCTGCTGCAGAGAGGGCAGCTGCACCCCAAGCCGTATGCCGTAAGGAGGGTTACCGGCACCGAGAAATACGTATCAAACCCACTGCACCACAGTTTACAACAGAAAGGCAGAAGTCCATAGAGTAGTGCCCAGTTCAACACCTGGCGAAGCCACTGAGACAACGGGGCGGGGTATTGGGTGAAAACGCACTGAAAAATTCCTCTTGCTTACTCAGGGAGGAGAAAAGGGTTGTCATGTTTATCCTACCCAGGTAGTTAAACCCTGCAATCAACTGCACATCAAATTAACATCCACGACAGCCTCTCTCATGTATTATGTCCTGTCTTTCAAGAAAGATAAAAATAGTTCTGAAGTTTTTCGGGCTTTGCTTTTTTAAGGTAGAACATTTCTGATAGTAAGTAAATGCCATGTGGTGACGACTGCCACCTCCTCAGCCCGTACAGAAAGGAGGCCCAGGGCTGAATTAGGAAACTTCAAGGGCTTGCAAATTTGGACACATTTCTGTTGTCCTCATGTTTTTCTCTCACTCTGCAAAGGTTTAAAAAAATCACTATTTGGTCTTACACATGAAGTTGAGAGAGAAATGTGAAAGTGAACTTTTTCCCTTCTAAGTGATAGTTTTTCCCCACAGAGTCAGGCACGTCATGAGCCAAACTATTAAGTGAAACAGCAAACATCATGGGATCTGGTGACTTTCCCCATTTCTGTATAACATCACCACTCTCATCAGAGGACTCATCAACGCTATAAAAACTACACCGTTATTTAACTACTACAAAAACAAACAAGTAAAAAGGAAGGATGCAGGAAAGGGCAGACTGGACTCCTTCCCCACCTGAGCAAGGAGGAGCAGGATTCCCCTCTACCTCCAAGAAGCCACAGAAGCCAAAGTGGCTTTACAGAAGCTCTTTGCCTGCTATAACGCAGTGATTTAGGCACAGGACATGCTCATTCCTGAGTACACACCCATCCCATACAAATCCCTTCAGAAAGGGCAGGTTTAACACTAATGCTACTACGGTGCTGAATAGTAAAGAGGATTCCATCACCTCCCCAACCTCCAGCCAAGCCCAATATCTGGGACTCATCAAGATTTGTCCCTTAAAGCCTGTTTTGTAACCAAGACTTCACACTGGTCATTGTGGTGCCTGGCCATAGAAACAGGATCAAGCATGCTGGCAAATCACAAGAGGATTTGCACAGACAGTTTATAAAACCAGGTATTTCAAAGTCAGTGCTGCATAGCACTCTTCAGTTTCTGCTACACAGTCATGTTTTATAGTAATAATTTCCTTTATCTTTTTTTCCTCTTTTGTTTGGTAGCAAACCAGCAAAATGGTTGGTTGGTGCCATAGGATTCCTCTTACACACTCGGCTCACACACCAACACTTCAAACTGGATGCACATGAAGGTAACTGCTGGCTCCTCAGGAGAAATCTCATCTTTTGCTAGATCACTGCTAGCACAGTTTTGGTACCTTATAGGTAGCCTTCAATAACTCATGGAAAATTATTATAAAGCATACGGATGGGTCACTAAAGACGTCATGAGCTTAAACTTCTCTGTAAGATAAAAAATCTTGTAACAGTTTGCAAGTAATAACTTGCAACGTTATTGCAAAATAACAACGAATACTTTTCTGTTAAATTTAAAAATCTAGTAAGAAATAAACCTGAGATCAATGGGTTTGGACAGTTTGATTCTAAAAAACATTAGAACTCCTCTAATTTATGTTATGTAACATTAACATCTCTATTTTACATGATCACATAAAAAACAGCGGGGGAGGAGGCAATCACTTAAAAGGATAAAAAGAGCCTACAGTGTAACTGACCAATACTATCTAGCAGATAAAAATATGTTTTTAACAAAGCAAACTTAAGCGCTTACTGAAAAATCAACAGGAACTTCTTTTCCCCAGCGATAACCCCCACAAGTTGCATTTAAAGCCATCCTTAATTGATTACTTCGTGATTTAAATCCCTTCTTCCTTTGCAGTCTGAGACTGTTAAGACTCGCGCAATACAGTTTTTCAGCTGTGACTCACGGATAACTGGTGGCCACACACTGCTAGCTGGGAAGGAAGAAAACAATCCTTCTCCTTCGTTTCGCCTTGTTCAAATCGCAGCAAAACTAAGTGGCATTGATCCCCTCTCTAACTGATGTGTTTTCTACAGGAATATTAGACTGAACAAAGGGAAAAGAAGCAGCCTGTAAAATCGTAAGTTGAAAGGATCTGATTGCCCTGGACCACCCTTCTAAGGAAGGAAAGTGTGCTTCCCCCATGCAAACATAGGCACAATGCATCTAGTCTTTGGCCACATTTGATGCGAGTATTAAGGAGCCCACTGTGGTTTGTGGGGAGCAGGAATTGAGAGAAAGAATAACAGAGTGCTTTAAAAAACACTTCCATATATCAGTTTCGGGAGAGTTGCAGGACCTGCTCTTTTATTCTCTCTAGGTTAACAATCTCTTTCCTGAAAGGCACCACAATACCAAAACCAGCCTGAAACTTGTTGTTCCCCGATAACAAAAACAACAAAAGCTGCTGCAAGAAAGGGTGGGAGAAAGCAAAAAAAAAAAACACAATAAAACCAAAACACCAACCCTAAAACCAACCTATAAAGAAAGGAAAGGGAGAGTTAATCCTTCCCCTCTGCTGACATGACAGTGCTGGAACGGAGAATGTGACAATGAACATTACATAAGGCCTGGCTCCCACCGCGCTCCCGAACAAAAAGAGCTAGCGCCAGTCAATGGCAGCATCTGCAGATCATTACACAACCCCGACCGGTGGCAGCGGCACACACCGGCGTCATCCATCAACTGCTGCGGGAACCTCCTGCCACAGGGTCCTTTCTCCCCTGCGTTTCAGAAGGGATGCGGGTACACCCTACTGCCAGTAGTGTCAACATTTTGTAACCTTTAAAGAAAAAAGCTGAATACTGTTCACAAGACATCAGCGCTCACTTCCACACAGACTTCATAAGGCACTGACAAGCTCTTTACCTCTGGACAGAGCCAGAGGTAAACTATTTTTGTGTTTGTATATATCTAGGTACATAATTATTTGCCTAAACAATGTTGCATTGATTTTAAAAGCAATTTTATTTGATCACATTAAAGTAAAAATTGCCTTCCTATAAATCAACTCTTTCCTTTGAAATACTTGGAATGTTCTCACCAGTGAACTGCCCTATCTAGAAGAGCGGTTTGTTTTGCACTACATAAAATTTCAGGCTATCTGAGGTAAGAAGCATGTGATTGGTTTTGCCTCCAGTAATTACTGATACTCATCTGGATTAACACCATCACAAATGAACAGAAATTTTGTCTCTCACTTCACAGAATCCCCATTTATGTTTTTAGCTCTGGCAACTGCTGTATAAACGGCACTTGCATTCCCTGCGAAAGATAACGTTAAGGAAAGGAAACTTTCCTTCCCTGATCACTGTTTCTGCTTTCAAAGCAAACAGCATTTCAACATAAAAGCCACTTTCAAGTGTGCTTTTACAGGTTTTGCTATAGCTATACAGGTGCTACAGCTATAGAAAAACAACCAGTACCTGTGAGAGGAGTAAAATCCCGAGAAAAGACTTCAAATGATAGGGAAGATTCAACAATAGGGCATGGCACATCAGGATTCCAAATTAGATTTGATACATTTTATATAGCAGATTAATTTGGGGCAAATTTGCCTACCCTGCATTAATGATAACCATTCTCAAATTCCAAAAGATAGATTTTAGAAGTCAGCTTGTGGGAGAGGTATGCCAAGCCTTCTCTTTGCGAGTACCCAAACTATGTCAAGACGTGAGCCAATTCCCACAAGCAAGGAAGATCCAGATAACTGAAAGATCCCTCTAGGAGTTTAAGCTCTTGGTACACATGGGTGCCAGAGAAGAAGTTATGTAATAAATCAAGAGTAAGTTACATAAACAGAAGCAGTGGAACAGAGAGGAGTGAAAAGGCAAAGAGCTAATCCCCTCTCAAGTAAAGATCAGCCACTGTCACTCGATGAAGACAAACTATGGATTTGGCCACTGAGATATGCTAACATTATGGCTTACCTCCTTGAAGAGTATCCCACAGAAACAGACTGATACAGCTCAAAAACAATATTTTCATCTCTCAGAATGAGGAAAATTGCATGTTTCCCCAATGCTGAAAGGCTTAGATGATCTATCCTGTGTCCTCAGTATCACCCCATCCATACACTCTTCTTTGTTTGCCTCCCAGAGAAGCACATTTCATTAGAGGGGAATGATTCATCACCTTTGACTGTGTCTCTGCTCAGGAAACAAGCTTTCCCATCAGCAGCGGTCCAGGGCAATCCACCATCCCCTATGAGACAGACGCCAGTCACATTGCACACTGTCATCAACAGATCACAAAGTAAACACAACTTAACTCTTCCTTTGGTCATATGTCTGCATTTCATTACAAAGAGTTGCAGAGGACTGAGAGTTTGTTTTTGATGCCTCATGTTTCTTCCTCTTCAGAACCGGACTTAAAACCTGGGGTTTTGGTTTATGCAGTTTTAAGGAAAAAGGAAGAATTCAACATGGTTTTGCTCCTCTTTATTCCCTACCCCACCTCCTGTAAAGATAATTACACTAGCTATGAGAAAGCATTACTTATGCCACCTACAGTTTACCAAAGCAACTTGAACACCCGCGAAAAAAGAAAGAGAAAACCAAAAAAATCCTGAAGTAGGAGGAAATGGAAATAAACAGTTTTGAACTTGCATGATATGAAGATGACAATTAGCATATGTTGGACCCAAGTTGCTCTAGTCTGTCAAGCAATCAAACATTAAACTATTTTTTATCGGATTCTACTGTAGATTAAAAACCCATTAAAGGATTAAAATCTGTCAGAAACATGGGTTTCTTTCAGAGTCACTCCCTCCAACAGAACATACTACTTGCACAGTGCTGGAAAAATTTACAGAAGGTGCCACTTAGAAAGGTCACTTCTCTGCCGGTTTTGAGAACAAAGTCACCAAAACCTGTTGATCTTTGTCTTTCCCACTAAATATGTCAAAATAAAACAGTCACACCGATCCTTATCTATCCTGCACAAATGCATGTTTTGATAACACTTAGGATTAACGCTATAGGCAGCTCACATGGAAAGCAACTGCACAAAATAGTCTCCTGTGGTTTTGTCCTTAGTAATGGAAACACCACCTTGGTCGTGTTTTGCTGGCTCAAAACCTCCCAATGGTTTGGACAGACCTGCAAGGGAAAAGAATGCAGCTTACTGCCTCTCACCATAGAAGACAAACAATCCCACACACTGTTCAGGGGATCGTTCGCATACACACACAAACCCCACCAAATTAGAGATAATAAGTATTATTTCACAAAAGAAACTGAGCTATGAGTCTCATGAAATACGTATTACATTTTTGGCTTATAAAATTGCGGGTATATGACTCTACAAACTTGACCTTACTTTCAAAAGAGCTTTAAAAGCAGCACAACAGAAGTTTGCCTAAGGAGATACGCAAATTTTAACGTAAAGATTATACTCTCTGCAGGTCACCATACCCTTTTGGTAAACATATCCAACTGTCCAGTCCCAATGTATGTTAAACAGGACATAATTACCCTTATGAACAGGCACAAGCATATGCAATGCTAAGACAGGAAGGTGCAATTGAAAAGGGACATACTAGCAAATTACTAAAAAACACTGCATGGTGAAGAAGCACCACAACAGTCATCTACAGAAGTAGCGGCTGCCTACTAGACACAGCTCTTTTAGAGTAAAAATGCCACTATCTCCCAAATTTATAAACTCACTTAACTTTCATAAATGCTAGGAATGTCTTTTGGAGTACTTGTTCTTACTGAACAGACAATACTGTATAGATATTCATTCCCATGCAGAATCCAAACATTATGTTTCCAAGATTCAGAAGCAGAATGATAAAGAGAATTCAGCTGTGATCTTCAAAAAAACCATAACCTTTTGGGTATTCTTTCTCTCAAAGTTAAATGCAAGTTTCAGTCAACTGCTTTCCCCAAGTGACCACTTTTTCTATCAAAGCTCATTTAGCGTTTGCAAATGCTGCTTGACTGGCAGCCGTACCCAGCGAGCAAGTACAGAAGGAACTGCAGGCAAGCCAGTTCTTCTAGCGTCCTGTTGACATGTTACCATCCCAAGCAAGGGGGAGCATATGTTGCAAGAAGACAACATCCCTACATTCAGCTGCTGATGTCTCCCAAAATATAGCAGGAATGGAATTTCTTGTCCCATCTCTATTTTTCCTCCTCTCCTCTTGAATTATTAGTTGGCTTATTGAATTATCAAGCCTTGAATCAAGGTTACCAAGTCATTTTGTTCAAACTACACATTTGTCTAATGGTAGGAATTCTTGATCATTATTGATTTGGGCTGAACTCAGAAATTTGAAGAGTATAACTCTCCTTTTGATGGGAGTTCTTGGATACAATTAATAACATTCTTTAACAGAGAAAACTAGTTACATGGCACTTCCAGAGCAGATTTACTAGCAATGCTGTAAAACCTCACTCAATTTCATTCATAGTTCTATCTCTGTTAGGAATGAAGGAGGCAAATGATAAAAGTTAAAGGCTTTCTAGAGGATGCACCTTCTCACACAATAAAAGCATATATATAAATATATATATATTCACAAAAAGGTTCCACACTAGCAGCAGAGGCTAACAGCTCTGTATCTCATTCTGTTAAAATAAGCATTTCACTGACTAGAAGTATTGATTTAGTTGAAATACAAGATCTCCGCTCTCATTTTGCACGAGTGCTATGGTAAGTACAGGAGGAAGAAAAAGGCACCTCTAAACAATTTTTTTTTAAGGGAGACTCAGAAAAAAACAATTTCTTACGGAGTCTGCATGACTAAGCAGATCACCCATTTCCTCAGTGTTCTCTCCTCATTATCTGGGTCTTATTTCTCTCAAGTAGTTAACTATTGTCATTATAGAATAAACAAATTCAGATCACATAATAAAGGCCTTAGCTACTCACATTCCTTGGAGAACAGGATGTGAAGTTACTGTGGACACAAACTTAAAAATGCTGGCTAGGGCAAATCTTGCTATGCATTGTCCAGAGCTAAGAGCTTCCCCCTGCAAAAAAAAAAAAACAAAAACAGCTTCCCCAGGAAATTCTCCTCCAGAGATAACAGGACCACATCCCAGGACTGGGTCTCTTCTGGGACAACAGCTTTTCCCCAAATATCTCATCTCAAAAGCAGCTAACCTCTTCAACCCCAAATCTTCTCTACTCTATGCAATCGCCACCTTGCCATCCAGTTTTCAAGGCAATTGCTTTACCCTGTTTAGAGTCTGTGGTACACTTCATACACGAAGTGTCGAAAGGCACTGATTTTGTAAGGTTTATTTTTTGGTCCTGTTCCCTTAATCTGTTGACACCTATGGACAAGAAACTCAAAACCCAACCGATGACACTACTCGTACAACAACTTCTTGATTTAAGAAAATATTCTTTGTTCCTGCTATTTTCCACACCCCAACATCCCCTGCAAAAACAATCTGACTTTTTTTTTTTTTTTTATTTCCTATGCCCAGAACCTTGTGTTTGAGGTTGCTGAGGTGCACTCCACAACCCTGGCACTTTTCATTAAGGAAGGAATCCACAATTCTTGCACTACTTCTGGAAATGAGAAGCCACAGCCAGCCGCCTTTTCACACAAGCGTTAAGTAGCAACGCTGCAACAGTAATCTAAATGTCTGGACAGTTACATTACACTACCAACGCTGTTTCTTTCACTTTCATCCACAAGTGATGCAAATAATAAACGCAAAGACTAAATAAAAGTGAGTGATAAACAGAAGATGGCAATCAAAACCTTATGCTAATCCCACCAATTAGAGAGACAGTGACATGCCCTGACATTGACAGACAGTTTTCAGATTCCACAGGCACCAGAAGGGTAATAAACATTTGGCCTTGATTAAATTACCCATTTTCTCTCTTGCTGATTGCAGCTTCTCGGGCCTCGGACACACTCTCTGCAGCAGCTGCTCTTTCCCACTAGCACACCACCCCCGTACTGTGCCAGCACAACTATCTGCGTGGCTGGACAGCAAACTGATTCAGCTGAAAAACAACCTGGAAGCAAAATTCAGTTCCCAAACGTAATTTACTACAAAGTTGCATGAACAGCTGTGCAGGCACAAAGGGAAAAAAACAGTCAGTGGGTGGGAACAAGCAACCCTGGGTATGGCCAGATCAAGCTGGCATCACTGTCCATAGGGTCTTAGCAGCCGGGATGCTGCTCCGGTATGAGGGGCGGGCAGAGTTTTGATTTGAGAAAGTGAGACAGTCCTTGTGACAAAACTTCCTTACCTTCATTACAACACCAATCAAAAGGACGGCGGCATGTATCCGAGCTGAGAAATGAACATTCTCACATTTAATCCTCTCATTTGTTCCCCTTCTTTAAATAGTCATGGCATCATTACACAGTTTGTGTGGAGAGGTATCTATTTCTGAAGTTCACTTTGTTGGCTTTTTTTTTTTTTTCCAATTGAAAAATCAATGCAATTGCCACTCAAACGACAAAAGTACCATAAATTATATCACGCAGTTAGAGACCCTTGCTGTGCACTGTTAATATTTCTCTCCCCATAGCAAATACTTTTAAACTGCCCAGAGCTCAAGGCAAAATCCGATAGACCTCCTCATGTATGTCCTTAATGTTTAACATAGTTAATGATAGCCTCTATGAACAGGTCCTTGCAGTTACACGTGGGTACTAGCATTAAAGGGGCAAAGGAAGGAGAAGGCTTTGTTCTGGGGAGTGGGAAGCTGCCCTGACCTAGAGAAACTGGTAACTAGCACTGACAGAAATTTCTCCTGGTCGGGGCAGGTCCTCTCAGAAATGCACTCAAGCAGGACTCGTGAAAGGAACACCTCTATGTGGTGACAAAGGGAAGTGATGCAATCTGTACCATGAGAACAAATGGGTAATTTCTTTAACCTCATGAAGAAGAATTTGCTTTGGCCATGATGCCCTTGCCTGTAATCAAGGGCTAATTTTTAGTATCCAAATAAAAGAAAATCACTTGCTTCAGCCCTCTACCTTTCTCAGTTTTCATGTTGTGTCTTATTATGTCTGGGATAAGTAGATACACATGGGCTGTCCTAGAACATAGACCTTTCCCCAAGATCTTCTTCAGGGAATCACTATTTTATTTTATTCTTGATTTCAGAAAGCTTTGCTTTGCTCCCAGTCTACACTATACTTTGCTGCCTGCTTAAAAAGGACAGCTCCCAGCATGCGCTGCTTTCTCCACTTGAGGACTAACCTTCCCACAAGAGCAGGGACCCCGATCCACCCTATGCAACCACGGGCCACTGTGGAGTTCCGGCCATAAATCCACACTGGTACACGTAGCCTTTCATGCACATTCCCTGCTTGCTTTGTGCTTGTGTCACTCACTACTTGAACTTCACCCAAACTGCTCAAGGAGGCATAACCACTTTTGTCATGAAGACCTAAAAGCCTTCTCTCATCCTTTCTCCCACTAGGAATGAAGTTGCCACTCCAGAAACTGCTACTCTTGGTCTCAATTTTCTGACCCAGGCCACAGGTAACCCCTTCCGCATTTTACAGTCCAATACTAAATAATGTCACAGAAAAGCAAAGACATAGGTGAGGAGAGAAGAGACAGGTCCGCGTAGCAGCCGTGAAAAAGACACACGTCTGGTATAGGATGTAGGAGGAGTTCCAGCACAGTAAGACTAAACAAAGTAGAATAAACTGAAATCCTTATCTCGCAAGTTCTACAATCCTTCCCTCATCCCTAAAATCTCATCCAGACTCCTGGACAATTAACTCTGTTTCCCCTCAATCTTCCCTGCCATAAATAATGAGAAAGAGGTGGAGTTAGCTGATAATAGTCATGGGGAGCAGCAGCATGAAACTGATGGGACTTCACAGAGGAACAGCCAAAAATTGTTTGCTTCCCCTCTGCCCCATTCTTTTTTATCTTCTAAGACAGTAAACACAAATCAAAAACCCACTCATGAAGAAAACAAAAACTAGAATCTGTAAGAGTTCAAAAGACACTCTGGAGGGGAGGGATGCCATCCAGGGGGACCTGGACAGGCTGGAGCGGTGGGCCCAAGCCAACCTCATGCAGTTCAACAAGGCCAAGTGCAAGGTCCTACATCTGGGTCGGGGCAATCCCAAGCACAAATACAGGCTCGGCGGGGAACGGCTGGAGAGCAGCCCTGTGGAGAAGGACCTGGGGGTGCTGATTGACGAGAAGCTCGACATGAGCCAGCAATGTGCGATCGCAGCCCAGAAGGCCAACCGTATCCTGGGCTGCATCAAAAGAAGTGTGGGCAGCAGGGCAAGGGAGGTGATTCTGCCCCTCTACTCCGCTCTCGTGAGACCCCACCTGGAGTACTGCATCCAGCTCTGGAGTCCCCAGCATAAGAAGGACATGGACCTGCTGGAGCGTGTCCAGAGGAGAGCCACCAGGATGAGCCGAGGGCTGGAGCACCTCTCCTATGAGGAGAGGCTGAGAGAGTTGGGGCTGTTCAGCCTGGGGAAGAGAAGGCTCCGGGGAGATCTTATTGCGGCCTTCCAGTACCTAAAGGGGGCCTACAGGAGAGCTGGGGAAGGACTTTTTACTGGGGCATGGAGTGATAGGACGAGGGGGAATGGCTTTAAGCTGGAAGAGGGCAGGTTTAGACTAAACATTAGGAAGAAGTTTTTCACTTTAAGGGTAGTAAGGCACTGGCACAGGCTGCCCAGAGAGGTTGTTGAAGCTCCATCCCTGGAGGTGTTCAAGGCCAGGCTGGACGTGGCCTTGGGCAACCTGGGCTGGTGGGAGGTGTCCCTGCCTATGGCAGGGGGGTTGGAACTCGATGATCTTCAAGGTCCCTTCCAACCTAAACCATTCTATGATTCTATGAAAATACTCATTAAAGGGTAGGCTTGAGTTTCTTTTGGCTAGCATATAACAAATACAAGCAAGCTAACCTGAAACCTAAAGACAGTAAAAAGTGAAGGTGAGACACCAATATTATTTTTATTCAAGGAAAAGACATCAGAAATGTCAACTTTCAAATCCATTTTCTGTAAGGTAAAGATGAGGGGGTTTTTATTAAGTTGAAAAAAATACAAGTTTAAAAGGAAGATTCATTATTTCTGGAAATCTAGAAAGAGCATCAGTATTCAAAGTTGAGGGGGTTTTGTACCAGTTTGAAGTTTCCTTAAGGAAATCAGGAAAAAATGTTAGCTAAATTGCAGCTTCTTCATTTTCATCTCTCACTCTACCCTGGTCGTTGTGGTGCAATTTTTCCACAATAATAACAACAGTTGTAGTTAAAGCTAGAGAAATCCATTAAAAGTACATGACAGTATACTTTAAGGAAAAGTATATTCCAAAATACTTAAAAACTGGAAGAGACCAACAACAGATTTAGAAATAGAAGGATCACCACTTTCACAACGATTCTAGTTTACAATGACTACCTTTAAGAGAAAAAAAGAGAAAGAAGCCTCGAGTTTAAGCTTTGCGTCTCCCAAGTCTTGTCTGCTGTGGCAGCTGACAGCCCTCCAGAATGACATACAGAGCTCAAAATTGTTGTCTAGACTATGATTGTAACTCATCACTGCTGCCTTGATCTTGCCAATCACCAAAATCTCAGGGCTACACAACGAATTGTATTAACTCTCCAACGCTTGCATTGAGGCATGAGACCCCACACAAGATGCAAGAGTCTACCAGCCCTTCAGTGATGCAACTGCCTCCAACAGCCACAGGCAAGGAGAAAAATGCACAAGTGGGGAAGGATTTTCTCACTTAAAACACTCCTAGAGCAGAAGCGACTGTAAAGAGAAGCCAGAAGAACACTTTTTTTTTTTTAAAAAAAAAAAAGAAGTCATTGCATGACTGCAAGTAAAGAAACTGTTCACTTATAACAACTGCTGTCTCTCTCTCTTTACTGCCTTCTCTTTGTCAGCAAAATGGGTCAGACAAGATAACAGTAAGCAGAGGGAAAGATACAAAAGGAGAGACACACCCCCTCCAAGAGGCAAGGAAATTCAAAGATTAAAATATAAACAGCTTCCCTCAACAAAAGGATTTTATCTCTAAGTCTTCCTGCACAGGACAGCCCAAGAGTGCAAAGAGAGAATACAAGACCATGCTTGTCTTGATGAAATAATAATATAAGTAACAGAGGGGGAAAGGTAGCACTTGGCTGGAAAATGCTCTGAGGAGGTGACTTCTTCCAGCAGGACAGGCTCTTTCACAATAAGAAAGTCATTTGCTATAGCACCTGCCCTTCCCCAAAACCAGAGCTACTGAACATACATATTATGTCTGATGCTTGCTGGAAACATCTTTTCCGCATAATAGCTGTTTAGTGTACGCACCCATTTCCTACCAAAGTCAATGGAGCACCTGGGAAAAAGGCCATCTAGCAGCAATTTGCCACAAGCAAAGCATCCAGCTCCCACAGGCTGTATTTCCCACGGCCCTTCCTCTGTTCATATGACTGGCATGTACTCGTCCCGCGATGGGGGAAAAGATCAAGATGTCTAGAAAGGTGGCTACCAGGAGTAAGCTGCTGTCACAACTGGCCTAGTTCCCATCACACTCCCAGAAGGGTTTAGGAAAACATCCCAAACCAATCATCCTGATGGGCTACCAAGAACCCACAGGCAATCAATCATCTCCATAATGGCCAAGGCAGGAGAGGACTTATAGCAGATTTTTTTTCCTCTCTACATCCTTCACCACTTTGGCAGATAGGACACAACAGAAACCATTCCTTTTGGTAGACAAGAAACACGCTGATTTCATACTGGCAGAGAAACACAATACATCCTTATGTATTCACACTCAAAACTACCTCTGCCACCATAAGCACGTGCAATTTCTTCCCCCAATTAAAAAGTAATTTTTACAGAACCTAATGACTTAGCCCCCAACATTGGCAATATAAAGTTTACCTCTCACTACTGGCGAGTAGACTTCTTAAGAGCACATTATCAGATTTTTGAGGAAAAAGACTAGGGCAGATATTCCAGTTTGTTCAAGAAATTAAAGAGCCATCCCTGTCTTTCCCCATACAGCCCCTTCCTTTCCCCATCATCAAAAAATGACAGTGTTTCCAAACAAAGAGATCACAAACATTTGATTTAAGCACATGGATCATACAAGTACATTTATTTCCTTGACAGGAAATGTACCCTTAATAGATTTAAAAGACTAAATGAACAACTATCATAATCGGATCATTTGACTAACTCCAGTTTGGGCAAGAAGAGAGACCTAGTCTGAACACCACTGGGTGAGATCTGTTTGACATGTGCAAATATTCCTGTACTTGCGTGGTGGCATGTACACTCACACATTTACATGTACAGTGTACACGTGCAAATATTCCTCATATCTTTCATGCATACCTTTCTTACATTTTACATGCATATTTCATACTGACTTGATGACTTCAAGATATGGAGACACCCTAATTTCCCTTAATAGTCAAAAGCATTTTCCTAGTGCCTTCAGCGGTTAATCACATTCATTGTTAACAATCTGTGCCTTTTTCCTAATTTGAAATAATCTTTTTAACTTCCAGGCAGTGGCTGCTATCATATCATTTTCCACTAAATTAAAGAACCCTTTGGTACACAGCCTATTTTGCCCAAAGAAAATTGAGAAACTTTTAAATCCCTCACGATAAGCTAAACCAATTGAGCACTTCAAGAAAAAGTTCTATAATGAGTGACTTCATCACCGAAGCAACATTGACTGCTACCACATCTTCATTGCTTTTGAACATCTCTTTAAAAACACTAACATTAGACCTGGTCAAAATATTCCCCAACTGATTTGACCTCTCTGTCCTTATTCAGTATTTCCTGTTATCATGGATGTATGTTAGTATTAAAAAAAGTAATTAGCTTATTTTAGTAGAACTCATATCTACAGTGTTACTCTGAGGACTCATATAGTGCCATATATTTGCTCTGCTCCCACCAGCCTTTCAAAGGTCACTGGTTTCTGGAAGCACAATTCTTTATTCTAAACATACAGCCTCAAGTCTTTCCCAAAAATACATAACTTTGTGCTCCAGCTCTATAAAAACATATATGGCCATACTAGACCCAGTTACCCAAACAGTTCAGAGGACACTGTACAGCTGCCATTCCTTCTTCATGCTTCACCACTCAGCGCAACCTTTATATAATCCATAAATTTGATCAGCTCTAACTTCATGTTTTCTTCCAGGCCACAGATCAAAATACTACAAAGCACTGGACTACTACAAATCCCTGAAAAAATCCTCCATTCATATTCTGTTTCCCACATCTACTATTTTTAATCTAGGTTTTGACTCGCTGACCATACGTGATACTGTATCTTGAACAAGATTCACTTTTCAACAATACCCTCATTGATTAGTATTAGAGGAGGAATGGGAATATATTTATCACCCAAACCCCATACGTGAGTATATGTTTGATGCAAGAGCTTTAATTACAATTTTTTTATCTTCCAGAGCGCTGACACTCACCAGCGATGTAGAAGTTTCCTTTACTTCACTAATTTTGAGTAAATCCTATCACCAGCCTTCCATATTCAATTCCTTTTTGAGTAACAACCCATTTTCCAAGTTGACTCAGTAAGCTGTGTGAGTGCCTCCACACCACAACCCCTTTCCAGGCTATTTCAGGTTCAAAGATTTTGTTTGGTTTGGGGTTTGGTTGGCGGTTGTTGGATTACCCTTTGGGTGGCCTACACAGCTACAGCAATTCACATTAAATCAATACACTTTAACAATTCCAGATTCAACAACTCCAAACATAATAATCCACACTTAACTGATGCTGATATCCTGGATAAGACTCGAGTTTCTCAGAGACTGGAGAAAATACTTGATGTCTCTAAAACATTATTTCCACAGTTCTGATGGGCTAGAAGAGCTTTCTTCAGAAGCAAAAATTTTAGGTAAAAATTTTCATTGTCAAGGGAAGAAAGTACAAGTTAAGGTTATGGAACAGGTTGCCCAGAGAGGCTGTAGATGCCCCATCCCTGGAAACACTCCAGGTCAGGTTGGATGGGGCTCTGAGCAACCTCATCTGGTTGAAGATGTCCCTGCTCATTGCAGGCAGGTTGGACTAGATGATCTCCAGAGGTACCTTCCAACTCAAACTACTCTATGATTCTCTATTATGTCCACTGTGTTTCAATTATCTCCCATATGTGCTTGCCCTAAAAACTCTTTGTACCTGATCAGCCATACTGGACAGGTTCTGTAGTTTCTGTTAATCAATTCTGCCCTTGTATAGCTCCAGTTCTTTGTTAATTAAATCAAGCTAGCTTTCCACAGAGAATGCCAGAGTAAAGTTATCTGCCTGTAATCTGCCAAATCACTACAAAACCTCTTTAATTGCTTTTATAAGGTTAGTGGCTCTCTTGTTATGTAAAGTGTGCTGTTTCGCACGTTAGGCCTCGATCAAAGTCCTCCTCATGTTCAGCATAAGTTTCGATGGATTTGTAACACAAGAAAGCAAGTGGGTATATTGAGCTTTTCCAACTTTGTTTTTCTACTTAACCGCCAGCAAAAGTCTACTAGCATAGAAACAATTGCAGTGGCAGAAGAGAGCTTCTGTTAACATGCTTAACCCGCAGCTAGAAATATCAGTCATAGCAGTAGAAAGTCTTTTGTGCCAGTGTATTGCACCTACTAAAGCTTCAACCAGTGCTACCGCACGTGCACATGTAGAGGAGGAGCAGGACAGTCACACCAAGTCGTATCACCAAGAAGCTGGTTCACCTCATCAACTATCCTCCTTTTCAAATAGGTGTTCGAGAAGCTAATGGTAACTGTACTTCATAGGTCAAAAACTCCTCCTAGGATTTAGGACAGCAGCAGCAGGCACTGTTTATAAGGTTTGAACACTGTACTCAGTGTTTATACTACAAGCCACACTGATAGCATCTAACATTTCTTCAGCCTTGTCTTGAAGCAACTGGCTAAAAGTCTTCCCCTTAAGATTTCTGCATCCTTGAATGGTATCTTGAGTCATGAAGTTATTCAGCACTTCTCTTGAGCACAGAATCAATACTTCCTCCAGACAGGTGCATACCAGCCTTTATGTCTTTTCTGATGATTGAAGAATCATCTTTCACTAATACCTAAGTTGGTTCTTTCTTCCTTTCTTTGCTTCTGCATTCAAACTTACATCTGCAGAACAGCAGCTCTGGGACAAGCTGACAGACTACCAGAGTGCTTCAAATCACTGCTCCTACTTACACATTTTAGAGCATGCTGAAAATGCTGTTATTAAATTTAAGTGATGTAATACATCCCCCCCCCCACCCCCACTTCAAGTGAGTTCTAGTTTCCTTCAAAATGCCACAAGATTTTTGGAAGTGTCAGACTGACCCCAACTCCAGTATTACCACTGCACAAGAACAAGATTTAAATTATCACAACTGCTCTGAGACTACAATAGCACTGAATAAGTCTCCCTTGCAGGACTAAACTGACATTCTGCTATTCCACTTCAGACATAAAATTGAGTCAATGGTATGTCTGACCTTCAAGAATTTCTAAAAGCCTATTTTCTATACTTTGAGATATTTTTCAAAGCAATAATTCTTGATAAGTTTTGTATCTGCATGGCTGAAAGCAATATATACTTTTTCACCCCCTTTTTTTTCCCAGAATAATTTGTTTCAACTTCAGATATACCAATTCTGTTGGCAAATATGTGCAATTAGCATATGCTGGTTACCACATACAAAATATTGACTAGTAACTTTCTTAGTATTACTTAGAATGAGACATCACCAGTTAGCTAGTTTAAAAGAACGATGACTTTAAAAAAAAAATCACTGAACAAAACACCACCACCATATTCTAAGAAGTCCAATCAGCTTCTAAAGGTGCCTGTTCAACAATTTTTCCCCTCATGGCTACCCGTAATTCCACCTTCTTCCTTCTCACAATACGTAACGACACTTGATTTCATCAGCTAATTCTGCCCCTTTTTCAAACAACAAATGGTGCTATTTTACCATTCACCTTCATCTTTAAGATTATGTTTCTTAATAAGCATAAAACTCTACAAACTAAACTTAAGGTTTCTAAAAGTTAACAAGAAATGAAATTTTCATTCATTGTTTCAAACTACCTAAATATCAGATTCCACACATGCTATTATACAAGTCTGAACCCAAATACTGATTTCTACTTCTTCTGTGTCGGTGCAAGTACTTAATAAACACCGATTTAGGGGACAGGGAAAACCACAGCTCTCTAGAAATTATTTTATTTTTATGTAGCTAAAGATGTTGCTTAAACACAACAAATTCCTGCCTTGCAATGAGTGTTCTCTGAAGCAAACCCAGCTGTAATTAACTCAACATACTTGACAATCAGGAAAATATTATGTAGAAATTATTTTGTGTAAACAGAAAACACACGTCTCAAAATTATATCTGTACCAAGTATCTAGGAATATCAAATGGTACTTAACCTCTGCAGGAACTAAGATCTCCAGAATTAAGTTTAAAATAAGAAACTTTGTTAGCAGAGAATATTTATCCTACTGGGAGGAGGTACTACCTCCCAAAAACTTCTAAGCACCTGAAGGAAACAAGTTGAAAGAAATGACACAAACATAACTGCACTGCAACTAACTGCTTTCTTAAAAATATCGCATCTAAATGTTTCATTTAGCTCACACACATAAACAACACTATTTGAAAACACACTTCCTATGTTATTACATTTTGGATTTGAATTTGATCAAATGGCATTCAACTCAATCCTCATGGGAAAAGCGTCACTCCACTGCAACTCCCTTCCTAGTCTAGTAATCTCATACACCTCAAAAAGGTATTCAAAACAATGCAATTTTGAGAAACAAAGTCAAGGCAATGCAACAGGCAGATCTGCTGGCTGAGAGGCACCACCAGTCAGGGGACGTGTGACAGCAGATGACTTAGGAAAGGTCAGGCAGTCAACAGCCACCACTAGTGACAACTGGAATGTGTGGGAAAGGATGGAAAAACTACTGCTCAGTACTGCAAAAGGCGTGTTTTGATGCATGACTGTATACATACACACATATATGTATACACACATACACATTAACAAGACTTTTCAGAGATGCATGGCAGGAGGATGAGAGACAACGGTCGTGTGTGGTGTATACAAATACATACGTGCACACACATGTATATGTACAGACAAACACAAAACGTAACACATGGTGGACAGCAGGCTAAACATGAGTCAGCAGTGTGCCCTGGCAGTGATGCGAGCAAGCCAACGCATGCTGGGCTGTATCAGCAGAAGCACAGCCTGCCTGATCAAGGGAAGCGGTCACTCCCTCTCACTTGGTGCCGTTCAGACCCACCTGGAACACCATGCGCAGTTTTGGACACCCCCAGTACCAGAAAGACACAGATAAACCAGAGTGAGTTCAGTGGAGGCCTACCAAGATGCTCAGGGGGATAGAGCGCTTCCAGTGTGAAGAGGCTGTGAGGGCTGGCGTCCTCCAGACACAGAGGTTATCAAGAAGACAGAAGGCTGTGCACAGGCTCTGCACAGAGGCGCACAGCAGGAGGACACGAGACAAACTGCAACAACAGAGGCTGTGACCTGACATAAAGAAAAGGTTTTTTCCCTGTGAGGACAGTCAGGCACTGGAACAGGGACGTGGAGACTGGTGAATCTCTGTCTTTGGAGGGTTTAAGACCTGAATGAACAAAGCCCTGGTCTGAGCTTGGTGTTGACCCCACTTGGAGCAGCAGGTTGGACTAGACACCTCCTGAGGCCCTTTCCAACCTGAATGATTCTATGACATTAACTGGGACCCTGGAGAACATTGTAATGGGCTGTTACAATTTTCTATGCCAGATTATACCTTTCAAATCTCCACTAAAATGCAACCACTATTGAGATGAGACAGAAAACATGTTTGGTTCTTCTCCTCAAAAGAGCACATGATGTTCCAGTCCAGGATCTGCAATACCCTCGAATATCAAAACTGGATTTTCAAGAGATTTTAGGAATGCAGAAGTTACCAGTCACCTGAGTGCAGTACAAGTGGAACACAGCAGCTAAACATTCAGCTTTTTGGGGGTGAAGAAGGTGGTATTCAGTCTGAGGCAGTGTTAACCCATAAAACATCACACATCAACAACAGCTCTTCCTTAAAGCAGCAACTGCATTTTTCTTGGTAAATTCACTTTCAGCACCTACCGTTAATGAACAACCCCTGTGTGCTGATAAGGTCACAGGATAAGAAGCTAGGCTGTCTGCTCTGTATATTCAGGATGTATAGCTTCACACCTGGGGAAAGAAGTCTCACTTAGCAAACCAAGGCCAGGTCAAAGCTCCCATCAGAAGCACCTGCAGTGGTCAAAGCAGTCTGTTTTGTTTTCATCCCTCTGCTGGGTGCTACTGCCCCTAGAGCAGAACTACCAAAACAAAGGCTGTTTATTCTAAACTAATTGATCTTTTGTTGAAGCAGACAGAGAGTGCTCACAAGGTCCACTACTCTAAGTCAGGGACGGCAGGGGAGTTACCACCTTCAACCAGGCAGCAGGAACATCTTAAACCAAATACAGAAGTTCTTGCAGTGATTTCCTATGGGCTAAGTGATTATTTACTGGCATAATGCTTGGATAACCAACAAAGAATATCCAACGTTAAGAAAGTAAAAAAGACAAGCAAATGTGATCGTTAGCATCGTATTAGCATGAAAAAGAGGTAAAAAGAGCTCCTTTATTTCCTTTTAAAGATTTTTTTTTTTTTTGCAATAAAAATTCCCCACCTGCATATGGACTAAAGTGATGTACTAAGAACTTTTTAAAGCGCCAGTTGCGTACAAATCAATGGAAGGGGCAGGAGGGGAAATCGATGGAGTTTACGAGTATCTTACAAACGTGAGCACCGAAACATCCAGTCACCAACGTAACCACCAGCAAAAGGAACCCGTAAACTATTCCATGGCGGCAGCAAGTTAAAAAGCGGCGAGACAGGATCAAGCGAGAAGAGGTAAGAGCCTTCTCCCTCCAAAGCTCGCCAGCAAGCCTCACGCAGCCACCAAATTCTTACTTTGCATGTCCGTTTACCAGCCCTACAGATAACGGCTGCTCAGCCGCAGCAGGAGGGTGACAACCACGGCACCCTGGCGCAGCCAGACCCCGCCAGGCCCCCTGCCTGCCACCCTCCTCCCAGCACGGGCCGACACCCCACGGGAGGCAGGTGGAGCCCCCGCAGCCGGCCCGCCCACGCCACCCCCCCCCCCCCAAAAAAAAACCAACCCCAGAAACTCCTTTAGGCCCCGAAACTCGGCGGGATGCTGCTGAGGGAACCCAGCCCCGCTGCCCTGCCGCCCCCGAAGCCCGGGCTCGGCGGTCCCCCGGGCCGGCGGGTCCAGCCCCATCCCGACCCTCGCCCCCAGGCTCGGCCCCGGCCCCGGCCCGACCCGGCAGCCGCGCAGCCCCCGGCTCCCTCACACCGCCCTCCCGCCCCCTCAGACCCGGTGGCCATTTCCCCGCCCCCACCCCACCCCGGACCCGGCAGCCGTTCTCCCGGCACTCCCCCCAGCGCGGGTGCCCGCTCGCCCACCGCCATAGCCTCCCACACACACGCCCACACCGGCCCGGGCGACCGTGGCCCCACGCCGCTGCCCACACACCCCCGGCGGGGCGGGGCGGGCGGCCGCGGGCCTCCACCGGCGCGCCCACTTCCCGGCCCGCTGCCATTGTGGCGGCGGCGCCCCCAACCGCGCCGCACCGCCCAGCTCTCACCTCGGCGGGAGGCGGGGGGGCTGCGGGCCGCGGCGGGCCCCAGGAGCTGGCGGCCGCCCGCCCGCCTCCGTCCCGACCTCGGCGCTCAGCCGCCGCTCGGGGGCCGCATCACCCAGCGTCCGCCCCCCCCCCCCCTCCCTCCCGCCCCCCGCCGGAGCAGCCGCAGGATCCCCCGGGCAGCAACAGGCGCCTCCGCCGCAAAGGTTCCGCAGGGCGGAGAAAGGTTCCCCCTCGCCTCAGAGGACGGGAAGGCGGCGGGAGGCGCGCGGCGCGGCGGCGACGGAGCGCCCCGGCCCTGAGAGGGGAACCCGCTGCCCTCAGGGCCCGCCCGCCGCGGGACCGGGGCCCCATCCGCCGCCCGGGCAGGCCCGGCGGTCCCGGCAGCCCACCTAGGGGCTGGAGCGAGTAACGGCGGGTGCCGGGCCCCGGGGATGCGGGGCCTCCCCGGCCGAGCCGCGCTCACCGTCGGGAGCCTCGGCTGCTTCTGCCGGTGGCGTGGGCTGCGAGGAGAGTTACCGCGTGGAGCGTGGGGGTAACCCCCCGAGAGGCTGTTAATTAGCCACAGGGTCCCATGTTAATTAAGGTTGAGGGGCCTCAGGGGTCTCTCCCCCAGCCTCCCCCTCAAGGCAGGGGGAACACAGAGCCCGGTTCTGTGCCTTGTCCTGTCACATCTTAAAACCATCTATGTATGGAATTCCTGCTCCAGCGCTGGACTTCTTCACAGGAGAGAACTTTTCCGGCATATCCAGTCTGATACAAGACCCGTTTATGTCTACAACCACTGTTTCTCCTCCTCCTGCCGTGAACGTGGCCCTGCCGCCTCCATACCCTCCCCACAGGTACCGGACAACCACCATCAAAGTCCACTCAAGCCCTTCTCCAGCTCAACCCACCCTGTTCCCTCAGCCCAGTATGCCCCAGCCCTTTCACAGCCTCCACAGGACTCACTGAAATTCGCCTCTTTCTCATACTGGGGGCATCCAAAATTGCACAGAGCATTTCAGATGTGATCTAATGAGTGCTGAGTAAAAGGCGAGCTCATTGCTCATCTCCACCAGCTGGCCATGGTCCCACAGACACAGCCCGGCGTGCCGATAGCCTTCATGGCTGCCAGGACACTGCTGACACCGCACCAGGAGCATGCTGCTCATCCTGTACAACAGCAGGAGCCTTGGTGTTTTCTTTCATTAAAAGGAAGGAAAAGAACAAGACCAGCAGAGTAAGTGCCCATCTGGTCCCCAGGCCGGTACCGAAACATCCAGAGCATGAAAAAATAGATGTGGGAGACTGCTATCTGACTCTAGATATGTAGTGGCAGCCTGGGGATGATCAGTGCAACTCAATCCTTAGTCCTTCAGGGGTCTCCTGGATTTCAGGGAAGCCAGAGCTGATCCAGAATAAAAGGACCATAACACCACAGAGCCATCTTGCAAACAGTGTGTCCCTGGGGACTTCACAAAGGCATGAGGTATCAGAGAAAGCCTTCAGCCTTTTCTCCACCTAGACACATCCAAATCCTCTGTAGGACCTTCTTCTGTTAAACCTGACATGAAATTCCAGGTTTTCCTTGGCTGCCCCAGCCTGTCACACAGAAGAGACACCCAGAGAGAGGGATGACAGCAGAGGCCTCAGAGGCAGAGTGGAACAAGTACAAGTTAAAGCAGGCAGAAGAACCCCCAGCAGAGCAGTGAGGAGTTCTTACTGGCTTTTATTCCATATTACAACATTAAAAAATGTCATGCTTCAGGCATTTGCTACACAGTAGCATTGACAAGCACAGTCCAGCTAAGGATGGCCGCTTCAGGGGCCACTCCTGTCAGCACTCCAGCAGCTAGCACCTTCCAATTTCTATGAAGTTAAGTAAGGCAGCTAAAACAGACCTAGAAAATTATTCTTGGCTTCTAGAGGTGTATAACCACTGTCTTTCATAGTCAATTAATCTTTGCAATCAGACATCCATGTTGTCTGGTGGATGTGTTGCGCTGGGTTTGGCACAGGGGAGCTACCTGCCCAGGCCCGCTGCAGCGTTTGCCCCCTTCACGCAGCTCCACATCACTCACGCTTTCTCAGCAGGTAGGTCACAGTCCAGCCTCAGGACACCCACATTCACCACACTGAAGCAGATGCCACCAGAAACTCACACCACCACCACCATTCAGTCCAAGCAGCAAGTGTGAGTTATTACTGCAGGTTTGCCACACTGAGGCTGGAGTTACACCGTCCAGGTAGAACTGGGGTAGAAGGCTCAGGCGTTATTCGTCAAGGAAACATAAGTACCCTCAAGTCATAGAATGGTTTGGGTTGGAAGGGACCTTAAAGATCATCTGGTCCCAACACCCGTGCCATGGGCAGGGACACTTCCCACTAGACGTGGTTGCTCAAAGCCCCATCCAGCCTGGCCTTGAACACCTCCAGGGATGGGGCAGCCACACACGGCAGCTCTGGCTCTTTAAACAGGTACCAGCTGTCCTTTACCATCACTGTGGAAGATTAGATTGAAGGAGTGACCCCTCCCAGAGTAAGCAAATTAGGAAATGAAATCTTCCAGGTGGGGTCAATGATTCCTGCCCAACTTGAGTGGGGCAGCCATCCACACAACCCTCCAAGTCCCTTCACACCCTTTCACACATACCTCAACCATCACCAAAAGTGCTGTACAGACAACAAATTGACACAGGTCCTCAGGTTGATTGTTCACCACAGCAGTGTACCCTCTGTCCCTCCCTCACATCCTTTGCCTTGAGTGAATACTGCCAGGCACCTGCAGCAGGCTTTGCTGTGAGCTGGGCAGAAGCCCAAGCACGGGGAAATTCCCTCAGCTCGGTGTTGGGAAACACCAAAGCAGAGGTATGTGGAGCACTCCTCCCCCTTTGCCAGGCTCCTGCTCCAGCCTGCAGCAGTTACGCCAGTCTCAGGGCTGACGCAGACTCCCTGCCTTTTGCAAACCCAGCTGGTGCACAGACCCATAAGATCTGCAGAGCAGTTGATTTTAGCCTGGTCTTCTCATGACACAGCTTCACACCAGTATGTGGGGAACTTTGGCACATGTGAGCAGCAACAGGTCATTTCCCACCAGGGTCCCAGGCTTCCTCCAGCACCCCACTGCGCCAGCTCTCCTGGCACATTCAAGGAACAGCAGAGCCTCATCTCTAGGGATAAATAGAGCTGACTGATATCCTACAACTGGGCGCCAAAAGAGCAAGGTAGACGCTATCTTAATACAGGAAAGGCCATCAGATTTCAAAGCAACAGCTTCAACTTCTATCTCTTTAAATGCTCATATCATTTACAGCCTGAATTGGGTGCCTGGGCAGTATCAATTACATGGATTAGGAGCTGTAGAGGACATTAGTATAATTCCTCTTCCTGAGGTTTTTACAGCTTAATGGACAGGAAGTGTTGCTGGTGAGCCTCCAGCTTCTGACGCTCCGACCAGAATCTCCCCCAACGCTCCCCATCTTCCCTTTGTGCTTTTTTCTGTCCTAGAATCACTTTCAATTAACAGTACAAAAATAAAACCGATGTCATCCATCCCTCCTAAGCTGCACATGCATTATTCATCAACATGCCCTAATTGATTCTCTCATAACCATGAGCACTTCTGCACTCAGCTATGTTGTTCTTGTCCAGCAAAGCACAATTTATGAAGTTTTATGCTACTTGAAAAAGGCACTTTCAAAATATTACCTTTCACAGCTTTTCTGATCAGAGCTTCAAGTTAGATCTCAACATATAGAGCCAGCAGGCCTCATTTTTTTTTGTCCAGACAAAAGTGTCCATCAAGCAACTCTGCTGCACTGATGCTCAGTGTCCTGACTGGGAGGTCAGTACTGCTCTAGATACTCTTGGCCCTCTTCCCACAACAGGGTCTTTAAGAGAGGCGACAGGCAGGATTTGGGAACCTCTCTACACCTCTGAATAAATGCTCTGAAATGTGTAATACACAGAACACCTAGGGAGTTGAAATGCCCTTGCAAAAAAACTTTCCTTAAAACTTACAGAAGCAACTCCTAAACCTACTCACCCTGCCACAGGGGACAAGGCTCTGTGAAGGCTGTCTCTAGAGCAGGAGAAAAATACATATCCCATCAGGAGGATAACTCAGCTTCACCTTCAGTGCCCTGACACGAGCATACCTCTGGATTCTCCCATCCTACGCTCTGTCCGAGAGTTCAGGAAACGGAAAGCCCGTGATGGGATACTTGGAAACAGAGTGGATACTATCACGGTTTAGTCCACAGACACATTCAAAGGAGCAGGTCTGAATTTCACTCTATGATCCAAGTAGCTGGGAGTCAGCATATGACACCCCATCAAAGCAATTAGTAAATCACTAACCTCATCACTGGCACAAACGTGTTGAGTTTGATCGGACCACAAATCACAGGAGTTGTTTCTTAAGTACTCCAGTGGCAGAATGACAACTGCTACGGCATAATTCCTACTGCTGGTGGCCATGCCCATTCCTAAATCCTTCTCTTTCAAGTGTTGGGTCTGACCTGTGTTACTTTACCTGACATGGAGGAGGCGTCGTCATCGGTGCGCCATGGTGACAGTACTCGTGCTTCCTGCAGACCTTCCCTGGCCAGCAGCGCTACACACTGCCCTGCATCACATCACCATTCACCTGCTTAACCACATCTGGGTTGCCTCCTTTTCCACATGCCTCTGATTTTCCCCATTTCTTCATTTGGTGCTTGCTCTGGATGCTGTTCTCTCTTCCCTTTGCTTGCTGCTACACCATCCCACTGTAGAAGAAAGGAACACAGACCCTCACTCACAGCAGGTGCATCCAAACTTCAGGATGGGAAACCTGCAGGCACTGCCAAGCTGTTTCCATCCTGAGAGAAGGACTCAAGCAGTGATGCAGAAAGGAGGAAAGTGAAAAATCAGAAACAGAAGCTCACCCTACTTTTATCACCACACTTAATGGAACATTAAACTTTGTGCTGAAGGACTCGGTCAAGGAATTACCAGGGAGTCTCATCTCAGAGCCTGTTAAGTTTATGGTGGTTCAGCTTTATGGACATTTAACCAGCATCATGGTATCCAGCCTGGATTTCACGTGCACCTCAACACTTGGTCTGCAGCCTTCTCCTTTCCCCACTAGAAGGGGCTAAGGTCCAGACACCAGAGAACAGAAACAAGGGAGTTTCGTTACTGTCAAGTTAAAGCCAATCCTCGTTACATGAAACAACTTGAACGCTTCCTCTACATATTCAGCTCTGCACTAGCACAATCCAGAAGAGATTCAGTGTTGTTACAGAGCAAGATCTCTCTGCTTGGAGAGCAGGCATTTATTTTGCTTTCTTAACCTTATGGTGAGCTGCTTTGGGAAGGATTACAGTACTGAAATGCTGTAATGCCATTGCATAACTCAGCACGTCTCCCTTGAAACACTCTTCAGCCTTCAACACCCCATTCTCAAACACTGGGTGATGGAATTGGGTGCAGCCACCCATAGAAGGCAGCAGGAAGGTAAAACAGGACACCACCTCTTCTAGAGGAAGGTGGAAGAGTTTACAGTTTCAAGTCAGGAAAGGGAGTAGCAAAGATATGATGATATATGGAGTAACAGGAGAGAGCCAGGGCAAGACAGGGTGCTTTGCTCATAGGGGAGGCAGTGGTATATTTAAAGAAACAAAAGTAACGAATTTAAGAACTAATACATGGTGACACCTTATTAGTAAAGGTCACACAGCTGCTCCTGGCAATCCCCACAGCAGGGTACCTGGCTAAAGCAGGGCTCACCCTGCTTAGCCACCTACTACAGGGACAAGGATGGGGAGACCAGCAGCGAAGCCCACCTGCAGAGCTCACAGAGACCTGCAGTGCTCAGGCCTCCCCTGGAGGGGGACAAAGTTAAACCTGCAGCTCCAGCACATGTAAGAGCATCACTGAATTACCTCTGAGGGCCTGTTACTAAGGTCAAAACCATTTTAAAGTTATGTAGGCTTTTTTTTTTTTTTCTTGCTCTACTTAGCCAGAACCACATACTGTGATGCAACTGAGAAGTAAGGAAACAAAATACAAACTTACAACAAGACATTACCAGATTCTTGTTTGCTTCTAAGCCCAGTCTGAGAAATCAGACATCTTGATGCTCCCTCCTAGGTTCAGGTCAC
Source organism: Pluvialis apricaria (assembly GCA_017639485.1). Lineage (NCBI taxonomy): Eukaryota > Metazoa > Chordata > Aves > Charadriiformes > Charadriidae > Pluvialis > Pluvialis apricaria. The sequence continues at coordinate 22,875,075 of CM030016.1, forward strand.
TCCTTTTAAGCCCTCCTTCCAAGCCAGCTGATTGCAGCAGGTGCAGCAAGGTGAGCACAACAACGTCCACCCCCAAAACACACTGACCCTTTCCTGGCCAGCACCGGCTTTCTGCATCCCAGCACATTTCACTCAGCTAGGACAAGAGGAGGGCACAGGGTGAAAAATCACCTCTTCAGCTTCCTTGGTGGAAAATAAACCCAGTGGCTGGTCAGAACTGCCCTGCTCCCAGCTGTGCTTTGGAAGCTACAAGGAGAAGGCACCAAGGGGTTATGTCTTTCCAGCAGACAGCTCTTGGCTTGTCCTTATTGGAGGCACAACCAACTTTTATGCCACTCCAATGAGACAAGGCAACCTCTTTCTGCCAAGAGAGGAGCTGGGTCACAGAATTGGGGGAGGCTGGTGTTTGCTTTGCTTTTGCCTATAGCCAGCTCTATTTTCTGTCATTAGCTGTGGGGCAGAGAAGATGATGTGATCCATGACCAAAGTGAAGAGGTTTTCACCACACACCACTCCTCTGCCAAGACCTCCTTTCCAGTGCTACAGTAAGCTTTCTGCTAGGGAATTAGCTTTGATAACACTCCATACAAGGGGGATTTTATCTGTGTGACAGCACTGTCCCTGTGTTGGGCTCTAATGGGTCTTAACGGACTTGACCAGCCTCACCTGGGCCTTCCACTCACACCCCACTGCCTATGGGCACAGGGGCTCTATTTAAGCTCAATCCTGGGCAGCTAGTCTTGGGCTAGGTGCAATTCTGGTTGATGTTACTGAATGTGGTCTGTAGGTTTGGGTTTTTAGCTTAACTTTGGCTATGCCTTATCACCACAATCTTGCCTGATGATCTGTGTTCTTGGTTGATGCTGACTGCTGTTCCCCAGCCTGCCTGGCTCACCTGGTGGATGTTATGGTATGAGCACTGACTGGTGAGACACCTGCCCTGCTGATCCTGGGATCCCCTCGGCTCCTATTTTCTTGTGCCTTTAAGAGCAGCAGATATTTACTATTGATAGAGGAGTGAGGGATTACTTCTCAGGCCCTGCTCTTCTCCCTGTGGTTGAAGCTGTTGGCCTTTACTCTCAGATTGTCTGTTAATGAAGACTCTGGGGCTTTACTGTGACTATGGGCAGTGTATGAATGATGCTGATAGGTAGGGTGGCTATAAAGCAGCTGGATAGAAAGTTTTTCAGTCTTGTTCTGTTCATAATTGCCCTTTAATTGTTTATTCTGAAAGTTATCCTCACAGATGAGGATGGTAGAGAAAGGAGTTTGTTTTGGGAGGGGGAAGGATATATGCCCTTAAATGACTAATAATAAAATACTGTTTGGTTTTGAGCAGATACACAACAGACAGAAAGACTGTGGGTGGATTGTCAGGGTTTGGGAAGAGACTTAAGTGTGCTTTTCATACTAATGATAAGATCCACATTTGCTTCTTCATCCTATAGTCTGATCCAGGGTTTACTATTAATCTGCAGCCACAAAACAAGATTGCTAGCAATGCTTTTCAGTATGCTTTTTGCTCTCTTGGTTCTTCATGTGGGAGCTAATCTTTTGTTCCTTAGAATGCCTGCAATCACTGCAAGTTCCTTGATTTAAGCAGCCCATATGTGGGGATTAGTGTTGATTTCACTTCTCCTTTATTAGGAGTAATGCTTCTTTTTTAGCATTGTAATCCTGAGGCAATACACTGTGTGAGACTCCCTGGTTGTACATATGACTGCTTGTTCAGGCAATGAAGTGTCAGTGTCACCAGGAGCTGCTCCTTTTCTGACACTCCACTGGTATCTATGGCTGCATCCCACCTGGAGCCCTGCAGCCATTGCCCACTATCCACCATGTAGACTCTGTTGTACTGGAGGGGTTTCTCCAACACCCTGTGCACTGCAATTAACGTTTTAATGTTTAAAATGCCATACAACTAAACGCAAGCCATAGCATCTCCTGATTTGTACCTACATTTTCTTTGTTGCTACTCTGATGTCCTCCCCTGTTTTATTAACAGTAGATATTAGTCACATTTTTTGTGATGCCAAAACATTGTTTTAAAATATTGGTGGAGCTGAAGATGAACGTAATCACTTTAATGGCAGAAACTGACGTGCTTAAAATCCACAATGCATTATGCTCTACCATCCCAGCATGTCCTGTCTTTGGAAAGGGATCTTCATGGCAGTTATTCTTGCTTCCTCATTCAGTGGGAATAGACTGGTGTCATTCAGTGCTCTTTGCAGTCTCTGTCCTCCTGCAGTGGGTGGTATCTGAATTTTTAATGTCATTGTAGTCTGCTTTCCCCCCCACAATAGGTGATTTCACTCATTTGAAAAACAGCCCCTAAACAACAACCATTTAAACCACATTAAACAGTTCTCCCTTTCCTTGACTCCTCTGGCTTTACAGTTGTTTCTGAGGTTCAGAAGCTCAAGGAAACATCTGTTTCTAAAGCACACTTTCATTCCTGCAAGGCGCTCAATCTTTGGGGCATGACTTAACAAAATAGTTTTGATGGTAGATGTATTTAAGTAGGGAAATTATGGAATTACGTGTGGGAAGGAAGTAATCTTGGGGCTGCTTGTATGCATAAAATGGGAAGCAACAGGAATGTGTTATTCCTTGCCCTGTATGGCTGGAGCCGGGGCAGATTACTGACCCTCCCTCGTCAAATGCAGCATGACCTGCGCAGCCAGGCCATTGGCAGGAAGGAGGGGAGGACAATGCAAGCAAGATGTTGGGCAATTATTTTTGGAAACTTACTGTTTACAGATAAGAAGAGCAATTAAGGTGACAACATACATGTTGGAAGAGCTTTGGGAACTGTACAGCACTTGCTTTCAGGCACTACCAAAGGGTTATGAAGCACAAATAGTTGCCTTTTAATAGTCTAAGACTGGGACGTGTTCAGCATGTGGGGGAGCAGGACTTGGATCCCTCCTTTTCTCCAGTTTCTGGCAGAGGAAGCAGCCTCTGGTATTCCCCTCATCACCCTATGTGATAACCCAGCACAGGACCCGTGTTGATGTCCAAATGTACCCTTTCTGGCTTGCAGTTGTACTGTGCCACTTCCTTGCTCCCCTCTACCCACCTTCCTCACCTATGTGGCACTGGTGAGAATAAAAATGGAGAGCAGATGAAGCCATACAGTTTACATCACTGTATACACTCTCGTCTAGACCACACAAAGGATGATGTTGAAAAAGATTAATTTGCTGAAGTTAATTGGCACTAGGAAGAGGAAGGTATTAGTAACAGTTTTATTTTCAGTTTATTTCCAAGCATCCAAAATAGCTATGCAAAAAAGGCAAATTAATCAGCAAAGCATCCATGCTGCAGCCAAGCTGCACACACTCGTGGTGGGGGACTGTTACAGATGGCTGAGCCTGGAAACACTGCATAGCAACCAGAACTATGTGAATTATTAGGGTAAAATTAAAGAAAAAGCACAAAAGAAGAGACAGAAGAACCCCGAGAATGACTTGGAGCAGTACCTGCAGCAGGTTAGAAATCAGTCAAGTAATAGGAGTGAAGTTTACCCGGACCAGTTTGCATATACCTGTCAACAGCTTCCATGGACACAGCAGCTCTGGTGTGCTTTGACATGGAGTCACAAATGGACAGGACATGGGTCAGAGGGCTGTAGCAGGAGGTGACAGCCCTGGTCACTCCTTTGCACAGCTGCTTGCTTCACAGGAGTGAAAAGCAGTGGGCAGAAAAGGTTTTTTCCACTGATGCAGACTACTGAAAGACCACCAGGCAGAGGAGGCATTTCTGAACATGGGTGCAATGCTCTCAGCTCTCCTGGGAGATGAGCTGGAGGCAGGAACTCTGGCTCTCAGGGTGCTTTGATGTTATCAGGAGATCTGTGTGCCTCTCAGGGCTTTGCAGGAGAATTGCAGAGTTCTTCGGCTGTTTCATGCTGGAGATATACTCCACAGCACACAAACTTGTTTTTCTTAGTCATCTTGCATTTTCTTAGTCATATTCAACTAGTCCACACCCTGGGTTTAATATTGCTTGCACATAGTCTGGGTGCAGAGCTGAGCAGGAGTGAATTGCTGGTGCCCGCATGGGAAGGAGACTGCTGGATTCCCAGGAGAGGTTTGGGACACAAGTGCTCCCAGCAGTTCCCCACCATCAAGCAATCGGAGATGGGATGAGAGGCCCTGAGCAGAACTTGCAGACCTGGATGCTGTGACTGTGGCAGAAGTACAAGGTGAAGTCAGAATCCTTCCAGAAAACACAGCTTGGGGATGAGGATGCCGCATCTGATGCAGCCCTCCCTCTAGCAATCCCCCTCTCAGCCAGCTGTGAATCCCTCCTGGGAATTATTCCTAACTGAGCAAATTCTCACCATCGGGTACTTTTTCCTGAGGAAGGGAGATATAAGCTGTGGCATATGATAGTGTCTGCAGGGTGACACATTCTCTTACACGCACAGGGTAAGGGGTATAACTCCACTGACTACAAAATCCATGTGTTACCTAAGTCTTGGCAAAGGTTCAGCCAGGGAAGGCCAAGAGAGAAAAGCAGCATTGGGAATAGAAGCAAAAACTTTTCTCTAAAAGTGTGGGGAGTCTCTGTAGCCAGTCCAGCAAGCCAAACGGTTTTGTGAACTTGCCTGGCTGCAAGGAAGCTAGTTTCTTCCTCCTCCTCCTCTCCTATTTTGCATGGCTCTCGGGAGAGTGTTGCTGATCAACTCCAGGCAAGGAGGGAACTAGTGCAGAAGAGCTGGAGCTGTGACACCTCAGCGCTCCCTATTTAGTTGGTTTCCCTTTGTGAAAGGGAGATACAGGGTGCTGCATGGTTAAATCTGGAGACGCTGCTCTAAAGCAGATGTTAAATATTCATCTCCTGGATGGTGGGTAACCGCAACTGGGTTGTAAAACTTTCCACAGCAGGCAATGTTGTTCCCTGCAGCCCTCCCTTGGGGATCTATCTTCCAGGAGATTCTCCCATCGCTCACGGGCAGTTTTCCATAGCCCAAGAGAACATAATGCTAGTTAACTGTAACTAGTGGGAGAAGGCTGTGTATCATCAGGAGCTCATCAGTAAGGCAGCAGACAGGTGCATCAAGCCAGGCTACAAAACTGGCTGGGAAGGATCCCAGCCAGCACGCTGGGAGAGGCTGGGATGGAGATGAATCAAAACATGTATGGTGAAATCTTGCCTTTATTATCTTAGTCACTAACATCCCACATGTTTCAAGGAGACCGGCATTTTACTCCCACGAACCAAAGACAAAGCAAAATAAACCTTGGTACTCACAGCCACAATGCGAAACTGCTTTACGGGAAATAGCATCCTAGCCTCAAAAAGGGGCTAAACACGCCTCCCTCTTCCTTCTTGGTGCAAAGCTTTGTATCTATTGCTAAAATCTCCTGTGAGTTCTGCTGTCCAAACAGGCTGTAAAAGCCATAAACATCTCTCATTTCTTCCTCCCATCTTTTTAACTTCTCTTTGGGCTAAAGCGTTGTTTTCCTCTCAGATTACACAGAAGACACTACATTAAATGTAATGTTGCATTCTGATAAGCATACAAACATTATGTTAAACACAAAACAGAGACTGTCAAATAAGGTAATACAGGGAAAATTCTTGTCAGTCCTGGTTGTACTGGTGATACAGTAGATCCAACAGCTCAGAAGGATCTTTTCCTCTGAAGAAGACCTGAAGCAGCAAGAATCAAGAGAAAAACTCTCTCTCTCTCAAAAAAAAAATTACTTCTTCTCAGTGGGGAATGACAAAATTATCCCTCTAAAATGCCCTATTTCATAATTAGTTGCACTTTTATCACAATGTAACCATCATGTCACAGCAGGTAGATACATACACCTAAGAGATGCCAATGAGGCCTGGAGTAATGTACCACTTTTTAGGCATCGATACTGTTTGCCAGGTTTGAGTTTTGCCATGCGAATGTAACTTGCAATATCGTTGCAAATCAAGTGTACTAACAGTTTCTGGATGATACACGCTTACATGTAAATGCTCAGTACTAAAACTGGTATCTTTATAGTTTGTTGTTCCTTTGTGTCCAGAAGTGGCAGAAACATGCCTTTCTCAGGAACCTCTTGCATTAGCGAGTGAGGTGGGTGTGTGTTACAGGGAACACGCTGGGCTTTCAGCTTGAGTGAAGAGCTTCAGACCTTCACATCACCCATTTATTATCATTTGCAGTTGTTACTGGACATCCAAACCGCTCCTTACTCCAGCTCCAGCAGCAGACAGGATGTTTAGATATTTTTCTGATTATCATTTGCCAATGCTGGTTTTAGAATAAGGATCTGCATCCCAAAAGGAATAGACCGCTATGTAAAATATCCTGCGCTCCTATAAATGCAACTAAATGTTCACAAACAAAGCTCCTTGGAGAGCAAAGCCCAGGAGTGTGTCTCTGCAGTTGCTAGCACAGTGCACCATGCCCCGGGAGGCAGTGGGATTTTTCTCCTTTGTGGGCTGGCACCAGATTGAGTTACTGAAAATTCAGCGCTTTTCCCTTCCCCTTCTGCCCTGTCTTCAACGGCTTCTGTTTCGTTCATGCAAAGGAATTTATGGAACTTCATTCTTGCTGTATTCCCTTCCCACTGACTAGGGCTACGAAGCACCTGGAAGAAGGAAGAGATGCCTGCACGAGGGGGCAAGCTGAAGAGGGAGGGGAAGAGCCCTCGAGCCGGTGCTGCTGTCTTGACCCGGCATTTTGAGTTCAGCAGCAGAACCAGCACTTTATGAAGTCACCCATGACAGTGGTGATCTGGGTCTGTGCCATTAACACCATGCGCCAAGGCCCACCTGCATTCCCAAGGTACGTGGGCTTGGTGGTGCTCAGTGTTTCAGTAAGATGCCCTGAAATGTCCGTCTCCCAGAGTGTTTTTGGGGCCGTGGAGGCTGTTCGGGGTCAGAGCAGCACAAAGCAAAGTGTTGCCAGAGGAAGTAATTTCTTTCGGGTGAAAAAACACGAACTGTTTCATGAGAGAGGGAAACTTGGGACAAGGGTTTTGGGTAAACCCCAGCACAAGCTCCTGCAGCCTGTCCCTCTTCGCAGCTTTACATTACCTCACTTCAGCTGATGATTTTTCTCGTGTCAAAAGCTGTTGAGAACCCTATGCTGCTAGGGCAGCTTCAGGGCTTCTTCCTAGGTGGGGCTGAATTTAAGTGAGTGTAAAGTGATCTGGGTTCAGATGCTACAGCAGTCCAGGTCCAAATGCCTTGGCGACGGCAGTGGTACCATGCACGTGTGTCTCCTTGGATCTGATATCTGCTGAGCTTTGTGAAGCGTAACCGCCACCACTGTCAAGATAGAGATTAGGATTACCAAATACTGCAGAAGCTACATATGACAAACATCGTATAGCCGTTACTAAGACCCTTGATGGAATCCCTCAGTGATAAAACAACACGTGAATCCAAAATTAACATCTTTACACACATCTACAGTGCCTGCAATCATTATAGCTCACCTTCACCACCTTGCTTATTGTTTCCCCATGCGTCAAAACTGTCACATACAGACACTTGACCCAATTAACCTCCTGTAGAGAGGTGTCATGAAGAGAACAGATACATAACCTGCACTAAAGGCCTGATAATCTCTCTCAAAAAAGAGAGAAAACAAACCAAATCCCTCCCTCCTCTTAAAAGGGTAGTTGTCGTAAAACTGTACTTTTTCCTGGTTTTGTTTAGTCTTTGTTTTTTAAAGCTGCTGCTGTTACGAGTAATCCCTAAGATCCTTGTTGCTGGAAAACATTAGGAGGAATTTGTTTATATTCCCAGTGTGCGTCTTGCAGGCATTTCACAGCATGCTGTGTATAATCTTTTCTTGCTTCCTCCTGTACGAAGAGTTTTCTTTGCTGGTTGAGTGGCTGTTTTCTATAGTAACAAAACAGATAAAAAAAGAAAACCCTTGTTAAACCATGAAAACTAGCAAGGGATTTTGTTTAGTGCCTGAAATGAACTTTTAACTCATTCCCAGTTAGAAAAACGTGTTTAGTCAGAAATCCACAAGTGTCATTGCCATAATGCCACTTTCTGCATACCTACTATCCCCTACTTTTTTCATGTTCTCCCTTGTTTATTCTATGTACATGGTTTATCTTTGCTCTTCCACTCTCCCAAAGGCTCTTTCCCACTTGCTGGATCACGGCTGCAGCCCCCTCGGTACTACACAGCCCATATATCACAGGACGCGTCAATAACCCCACTTTACAGTGATTTGGGAGAGAGGAGAGGTATTAGTACCTGCCTGAAGCTGCTAGAGGGCTGGGAGAAACTGAACATAAAGCTCTGAGCAAGACTCTGCCCAGTACTAGGTACCGTGCAGCATTACTGCAGTGCAGCATTCAGGTGTCGTGCTACTGGAAAGCAAGAGGTGTATGCCAGTCAGTGAACCTCTACTTCACACAACAGTGATCACTTTGTATTATTTAACTTTGCTGATGACCTTTAGCTTGTGAATGCAGACAAACTCGGGCTTTAAACTGGAAGAGAGCAGGTTTAGATTAAACATTAGGAAGAAATTTTTCACTTTAAGGGTAGTAAGGCACTGGCACAGGTTGCCCAGAGAGATTGTTGAAGCCCCATCCCTGGAGGTGTTCAAGGCCAGGCTGGATGGGACCTTGGGCAACCCGGGCTGGTGGGAGGTGTCCCTGCCTGTGGCAGGGGGGTTGGAACTCGATGATCTTCAAGGTCCCTTCCAACCTAAGCCGTTCTATGATTCTATGTGCTGTCATTCAGACGCTCAGCTAGACAGAGCTATGTGCTCTTGGCATCAGACTGAGTGTCTGAATGGAGGGCTTTGGCACTAGCCTGTTTGGAAGAAAGCTGTTTGCCTGCTCATGTTCTCATTAGTATCTGAGCCGATGAACTACATTCTTCTGCATTTCTCTGTTTCTAGATATAGATCTGGCTTCTCTCTCCAGTCTGGATTAAATTCTCAGCCAAGCCATTGCTTGGGGGGAGCTGGCTGGTGAGCCTGTGGCTGCACCGCTGAATTCATGCAAACGCTTGGAGAGTCTGATGGCAAGTCCTGCAGACCCTGTGAGCGTCCAGAAGACTTAGCATAGTTGGCCATGATACAGTCCTTGATGCTTTCAAGAGTGAACTGCTTCTGCTGATCTACAGTAGCATAACAATGCACAATGGTAGCTGGGCCTCTGCCAAAATGCAGGTCTCTCCCTAGCCCCTCCTCATAAATACCTTCGCTGTTTTTAGCTTGTGTTGCTATGTTAGCTCCAGCCCAGCGAAAAACCTGCCCCAGAAACCATGCTATCACTCTTCTATCACTCTTTTTTCTCCCAGCAAATAGTCACCCTTGAACTCCTTTTGCAGTAGTAATATCAGCCTGCCGCCACTGTCCCTCACTCTGTCTCCATCTGGGAAGCACAGAAGTTTTATCTGCTGCAATAAACTTCTCTTTGCACTTTGTTTGGCCTTTGCTGCTGGAAGGAAAACCCAAATGCTCTCTCCACACATAGGAGCTGGCTTAGCTCTCAGAAGAGGTAGTAAACCGCATTCCCTGGGGCAACCTACACCTCTGCTGCCTTCTGTGCATTGGCTCTTCACACTCTATTTGTGAGTGGGTCTCTCCTGCCTTGCCCACAGTCACTCAGAAATAGCAAAGCAGAACTGGCAGAATTTGATTGAATGAACACATTCTGTCTGTGCTTTTACATTTTATTTCTTCACCTAGTTGTTGGATGTTTTTGCTCTATGTGTGCACAGACAAATGGCTCTTTCTAAGCACATCAGCCTCAGATGATTGCTTATTAACTTGCACTTTGGGCTATTTTGCACTCTTTCCTCTCCTCCCAAGGGGATGCCGGTCTGGTGTGATGATCCTGGTGTGCCACCTAGTGATTGGACTATTCCCTTGTCACGCATCCTTTATTGTGGGCACTGAGTGCACATATTTTGGCCCCATTTGCCCACAGTCACCTGGATTGCAGGTAACCTGTGGCAATGCCTGCAGCCCCTGCACTGTGCTCTTTATGTCCAGGCAGGGAGGATCCCACTGCACTGTTTTCCCATGTTTACTCCCACTTTCTATCTCTTTTCTCCCATCTTTCAACTGTTGTATCTGCCCTCTCACAGAGGTAGGCAAGAAATGGGAGGAAACCTTTTGCTGATGTGCTGGCTACCAGCTTGCAGGTCACCCGTGGCCATAATCTAATCCATCAAACACTATTTTTGCACAGCATGTGAAAATTTGGCATTATACACATGGCAAGCAAGTGCTGTTGGGGAGTCGAGACAGTGTTTAGAGCCCCTGCAGCATGAGGGATATTGCAAATATTAGCTGACATGGTACTGCACTGCAGCTCATAAAACAACATCTGAACTATCGGGGCAGATCAAGGCTGGAAGAGCAATAGATGGTACCAAGGCTGGAGCCTTCCTGGGAGAGCTTTGTGTCTGCTGCTCACTCCCCACATACACCCAGGAACTGGAGGTGATGGGCAGGATGGAAGCGGGGAAAAGCACTCCGCTGAGGAGCGCGTCACAGCTGAACTGGCGTGCAGGCAGACTGACCTCCACTGCACCCCTGGAAAATGTCCTCCCTTCCTGGGTGCAGCTCCGCAGACATCTGACCTCCCGCCCGGTTTCTGCAGTCCCCTGGGGCATGGGAGTTGTAAAGAAACACCCTTCAGTTTACAAGCCTCTTAGCAGGGCAGGTTCAGACCCTCCCAAAAGTTCGGTTCCTGGCATTGTACCCTTCCCTAGGTGCTGCCAGGGAATCCAACTGGGTGCTGCCTGCAGTTGCAGCAGCAGTGTGATACACACAATTGCTGAGAAGGGACTGAACTCTATTACTGGACTTACTACTCACCTGCTATGAGTCATGCAGCAAAATTATGCTGCAGAGGTTGGTAGCTGCTAAGTCAGTAGTTACTGTCTCAGCTACCCTACAACAGGGTAGAAACAAGTAGAAACATGGTGATGAGCAAACTGACTCCCACAAGCAGATGGGGCAATTAATAAAAGGTGAAGTGTAGGAAGTCAATAAACTTTGTCAGTGTAGATCTGTGTTGGAGGTCAAGGTAAGCAATTAACTCTCCTGAAAGCCTAAAGGGTTTTTCCTCTGCTTGTAGGGCAGTCACCAGTGAGGAATCTGAATGTTGCGAGCTTCCTGATCACAAACCTTTTTTCTCATTCTCAGAGCAAAGGTCCGTTCAGGCAGGAAGGTGAAGCTGCTGCCTGGAGGCTGTGTCTGGGGCGCTCTGCCTTTGTCAGCAGCTGTGAGTGGGTGAGGCATCCTAGCTACATACTTCCAATCTTAGCTGTACTCCAGGCATCCTCTGGAAACACAGCTTGTGTCTCCTTGCGTTCTCTTACTGCTGCCGTTCCTCCTTCAATTCTACAATTAATTGTCCTTAAGTCTAGAAGCTTTATTAGAGCCTGGTGAAGTGGTTTTATCTTCTTCTTATAAGTTGCCGATCTTACCGCAGTACTGTGAGGTGATCTGGGATATGACAGCAATGGACAGAAGTGGTTATTTTGTTCAAGGGAGTTCAAACTTCGATTTAGCCTTAAGTCATCATTACTATCAGTTGACCATCGCATGTGAGTATGTTGTCTTTCTGGCTCCACCGCCTGCGGAGGTGAACATGCAGAGGTGAATCTTCCTCTCCTTGCACACCGCGGGCTTCTCTCTTTGCCACCTCTCGGCCACAAGATCCCACCGGACAAGAGGTGCGAGCTTACTACTGGCCTCTCGTTTTTATTGCTCTGCAACCACAGTGATGTTTTGGGTTTTTTTCTTCAGTTGCACTATTGAAACAAAGCGTTGGTGTGAGGGTGGGGTCTCACTCACTACATCCAGTGCGCAGGGGGACTTCTGCTGCAGGATTCTCACCACTGCAGTCATCATCCTTTAGTTAATCAAGACTTCACAGTCTGTCCTGGTCTCAGCTGGGATAGAATTAATTTTTTTTTTTCCTAGTGGTTGCTGTGTTTCAGACTTCGTATGAAAGGAATGACAGTAATTAATTGCTTTAGTTGTTGACAAGTGATGTTTGTATTTTTCAAGGTTTCTTTTCAGCTTCCCCTAGAAGCTGATAAGGAGCATAGACAGAATGATGGAATGGCCAATGGAGTATTGCATACCATGGACATCATGCTCAGTATACAAATGGGATTAACCGGGGTGGGGGGTACTCGCAATCGCTGCTCAGGATGGTGCCAGTTCACCAGTTTACTGGGTGGTCGGAGTGACTTGTGTCTTGTATATTCTTTTACCATTATTATTATTATTGTTATTTTTCCTTTTCTGTTATTGTTCTATTACACTGTCTTTATCTCAACCCACGAGGGTTTTTTTTCCCCTTTCCTTTCCCCTCCTTTTCTCCCTGCCCTTCTGGGGAAGGGGGAGAACTGCGCGAGTGGCTGCCTGGTCCTGGCTGCTGGCTGGGGTTAAACCACGACACAGTCCAATATTGTAAGTGTGGTAGCAGAATCTGTATCTGTCCAAACACTGCCTGGGGCAGGGGTTTATACAGTGGCAGTGTAAGAAAGGGGGTTAACATGGACACTGGGGGGCAGGAAGCATCTCAGCTGGGAACGGTGCCAGTGCTTATGAAGCCTTTCCCTGAGAGGGAGGACCCTGTTTCCTCTTACTTACTCTTATTCATTCTTTCAAGAGGAGAGCTTCTGCCAGTACCTGGGCAATTACTGGAGGACTGCAGCACAAGCTGGGGTTTCGTTGCTTTTAGAGAGAAACCAAATTAAAGGAGAGCTCATACTGTCTTGGCCCGGCAAAGTGAGCCGGTAGGACTCTCACCTGCCCTGTGGGGAACCAGGTTGTTAGACTGAGTCCTTCCCAGACATCTCCTGAGGCCTGGAAATGCAGGAGCTGAAGGCCTGAGCACTTTAGGCAGCTTGTATAGGAAACTGCGGCAGAGCTGCCAGGCGGTAGCTGCACGCTGTCCTATTCTGACAATGTACCAGGCTCTTGCAATGAAGCAGCAGGCCCCAAGCCTCCTTACCTGCTCAGGTGAGCCTGGGGACTGAACCCCACTTTCTCTGAGAAGTGACCCCATCTCCAGTGCACCATAGATGTGGCAGAAACTGGAAACTTTAATTTTGCTCTTAGCCCTTTGAACTTAGGTGATGAGATGGGAGTGCTAATATCTGCAAGCTCCTCCTGAGCAGCTCTGTGGCTGCCAGGTGCCTTGCAGGGGGAGAAGAAAGTGCAGCTGTGGATGCGCTGCTCTTCCTTGGATAATAATGCTGCAGGCAGGTCTAATACCTTTGATTCCCTAACCAGCCATGGGGGAGAAGTGTACTCTTCTAGGTCTCCCTCCCCACAGAAGCCATAACCTTGCTGAGAGTGAGTAAATCTTCTCCATGGGTAACTTAATATGCCAGGGGCAAGGGACAGTGCAGAATAATAACTTATTACCATTTATTAAGTACACAGTGCCCCCCAAAAGAGCTGGGCTACTCCCACTGCAGAGCCCACAGACAAGGAAAAAAAAATCCCAGAGGAATGGAAGACTTCGCATGCGGAAAGCAAACAGGGATGGGGCGATGCAATGCTGAAGGGTTTCTGTGCACACAGGCTCCCTTCGCTGCATGCATGCGTGTATCTGCTCTGGTGGGGTGTCAGAGGAGAGGACTGGGGAGGAGATGAACACTGGCAACCGGGAGGAAGGGTGGGGATGTGGGAAGAGGAGCTTGCCCTAGAGCCTGAGAAATGCTTCAGTCCAGTCTCTGGTTCCTGCTGGTGGGCATGGCCCAGAGCAGAGGTGGAGGTGGGTGTTCCGCACCGCTGCGGGGTTCGGCTTCCACTGCCAAAAACAGTCCCCGTTTAACTGGGAAGAAACAGGACGATGTTTCTTGCAGATAAGAAAAGAAGAAACCGCTCTGCAGAGAGAGCGAAGGCAGGCATGCTCATCATCTGAGCTCGTCTTCAAGCCGCCCTCTCACTAAAACACCCCGCCGTCTGCCTGGAAGTAACGTTGAGCAGCTGAACGATGCGCAAGTGAACACTCGGCCTGGACCTGAGAAAGTATGAAGAAGACAGGGCTGGTGACAGCCCCTGCCGTGCCCTCTGGGGCCGGAGGGCGGGATGGCGGCCTGCCCAGTGCTATGCCGCTATCGGGGCAGACACCTGGGTATCAGCGCCGGCAGCCGCTGCTCGGTGGCTCCTCGGTGCCGGCCTGGCAGAAGCAGAGTAAATAGCCTCGCCTCCCTCCCAGGAGAACACCCCTTCGCCTACGAGCCGCCGCAGCCGCGGTGCTCTGGGCCGGGCCGATGGGGCGCGATGGCGGCGTCCGCCGGGAAATACAACTCCCAGCCTCCCCCGCGGCCCCAGGCGCACGCGCAGAGCGCTCACCTCGCGCGAACTCCGTTTCCCGGGAGGCCGCGCGCCAGGTCCCGGCCGCCTCCTCCCTCGCCGCGGCTCGCGACACCGCCTCGCGCGCCGTGACGCGCCTCCCCCGCTCCTTCACCCCCCTCCCTCCCCCCCCCCCCCCCCCCGCGTGGTGACGCGCAAAGTGTGTGCCCGCCATAGCAATCGCGGCCGCCGCGGGGTGTGCGGGGCCGAGCGCAGGGGCCGGGGGGCAGCGGCGGCGACCCAGCGGGGCATCGGGCAGGTACGGGGCGCCGGGCCGGGAAGGTGGGGGGGAGGGCCGCGCTGCGCCGCGCCGCCACCGCGCTTCCCCCCCCCGCACCGGGCCGGTTGGCGGCCGCGGCCTCCGCGCCGGGCAGGGGGAGGAAAGGGGAGGGGGGGGATGTCGCCTCAGGCCCTGAGGGAGGCTCCGGGGGAGGGCGGGTTGGCGGGAGCGGCCCGCCCCCGCGCTAGGGGGGCGCTCTGCGGGGCGAGGGGCGGCGGGGGCGCTTCGCCTGGTTCCCCCCGCGGCCTGTCAGCCTGCCGGCGGGGGGGTGGGGGGGGGCGGGCCTGCGCCGCGCCGGCCCCGCCCGCCTCGGTCCTCCGGCGGGCGGCCCGCCCCCGCCTCTGGGGCTCTTCTTCCTCCTGCGGCGGGGCTCCGCCGGGCCTGCTCGGGAAGGGAGGGTGTCTGGCTGGGGGGGGTGTCCCCCAGCCCCCCTCCCCGCCTTAGCTGACCTTTACACCTTCGGTTGGAACGGGCGGCGCCGGCCGTTCCTGCCGTTGGGTGCCGGCGGCCGCAGGCGGGGGGCGGGCTGCCCTGTGCGACCCCGCAAGAGCTGTCATGAGCTGCGCTGGCTGGAGCCAGCCCCCGGGCTCCACCGGGGAGGTGGGGTAGGGCCCTCCGCTTTCTTCCCAGCCGTGTAAAGAGGACTGGATGTTGAAACGGAGCGTTGTTTTTGTACCGTGCTTTGTAAACAGCAGAAGTTTGTTCCTGGTTTGGTTTTTTTTTTGTGGTTTTTTTTTTTTTTTTTTTTTTTTTTTTTTGGTGCTTGTCCTGGCAGATCAGCACGTAGTTCCAGGTTTGTTTTGTAAAAGCAGAAATTCTAAGAAACTAACTAGGTTTGTGGTTTTCCCAAGCCTTCAAAATAGTCTGACTGTAAAAAGTGAATTCTTAAACAAATATTTAAAGCGACATTAGGAATACGTTCTGTAGTAACTGCCAAATTGGAGTTCTGCTAGGGGTTGAAGGGGGAAGTTGAACAAACGAGGACTTCCCTCAGAGCTTCACTCGTGTATGGTACCAAAACATGATTTTCTTCTGCATAGATTGTGGAGATTTTGTTAGTTTGTGGCATGCTTTCATCCACAAGTGAACTTCAGTTTTGACAGTTCATTACGCTTCAGCATTAACTTTGGCATGGTTGTTTCAGACTCAAGAGGTTTAGGCAAATAGCTGTCTGGTATCTCATACATTTAAAGAATAACTGTGATGAGAGGGACTTTTTTTTTTAAAAAAAAACCCTAAATAATTTGTTGTGTTAAAACATAAATATGGAAGAACACACAGATTTGCTGATCTGCTTGCTGTGTGTTTAACTAGATTTCAACTCATGAGCTTTTAATTTTCCCTTATGGGGTTATACTATTATGTTAGACTTCTCATCTACATTATGTCCTCAGCCATACTTAGAGTCATGTATAGGACCAATATGAAATGTGATTATTTAAGCTTTATCAAAATGTAGTTATTAGAATTTGAGCTGGCTCTATACATGTGAATGTGCAAATCCTCTTGTAATTTTTGTCCACATATGAATTTAAATGTGCAATCTTCCTACAAAATTGATTAAAATTGATTGTTTTTTTCCTAAAGATATGTTTTTTGTTTTTGTTATGTGGCTCTTTAATTTTCCATTGAAATTGTTAAGGTACAGATTATGCACTTGTTTCCCAAGTAACCAAATTGTTTCATTTCAGATGTTACAAATAGATTTGTTTTCACCTAAGCAGCTTCATACTTTAAAATGCATATCCATATTGAAGTCAGTGTATTTGGAACCTCATAGTCCTTTTCATGAACACAACACAAAATCAATAAGTGAATGACCTATAGTAGTGTTGCAGTCGGTGTGATGCTCAAATATGTCGAGGAACGAAAGGGTGAAGCTGAACTGCTTGAACTGTACCGTGCGCTTATCAAGGTTTGCAGTTAGAGGTCAGCAGGACTTGTATTTCTTCGTTGTTCAGAGGTGCCTGACTAAGTGACGCAAGCAGTAAGGTGTCTGAGATTTCAAAAACGTGGGGATTTCTAGGTATCCGTGTCTGAATACTTTGGGTTTCCCTTTTCTGTCAGATTTTTACATCTAAGTTCAGAAGAGTAAAATGCTCACAGAACCTTTGTCATGATCTTGGAATACTAAGTAGCATTTAATATTAAAGCAATACTGCGTATACCACTGTGTGCTGACACATGCGTATGAGGATTTTCAGTGGGAATGTTCATAATGAGTGATAGTTAAGGTTGTAAATATTTGTCTTTCAAAGTCAATTCCTTTGAGTAAATGCTTTATGTTTTGTTTATACCAGTTCTGTTGATTCTAAATATATTTTGGCAATGTTTGGAAAAAAAATATTCCATTCCTTAGCTTATTAGATATTAGAATTGAAATCTGTAGTAGGCCATGATTTTCAAAACTTATTAAAAAAAAATTACCACCCCCTCCAGATTTAAATCCTCAATGAGATAGCTGCTCCCTG
Organism: Pluvialis apricaria; assembly: GCA_017639485.1. Lineage (NCBI taxonomy): Eukaryota > Metazoa > Chordata > Aves > Charadriiformes > Charadriidae > Pluvialis > Pluvialis apricaria. The sequence goes on from CM030016.1 coordinate 22,892,152, forward strand.
TTCTGCTAGTTTCTGCAGAGCAATTTAAGATTGAATTTGTTCACCAGCTTGTCCAAGGGAAATAGTGAAAGTCAGAGTTGCTCTCGCAGGCCTGCCTCTCCAGCAGGCTGGGAGGCTGCGTATATTTCTGACAGTTACAGTTCAGTTCATACCATTTATGATCTTGTCCTTTCCGCAGTTATTCACTTTGATTTAAGATGGAATCCTTGAAAAAAGTGAGCACAGTAGGAATTGCTTTGGTTCTTGTATTTAAAAAGTCATTCACCTGCCATGATATTCCATGCGTGTATATTTTACTGCTAACATGCGTTAGTATGTTATGAGTATGTCATACTAACAGTATGAGAACTGTGGAAGTAGATGCTTTGAGGTAATTTTTGTTGTTGCTGCTCTTTGCAGTGCCATGTAGAGTAGTCAAATTTATTTGAATAAGTTGAGAGAGGGATAAGCGTTGGGAATAGATGAGGTGCCTTGGAGGGACATTTAATTTCATTGTTGTGTACCTATAGAAAGGGTGGCATTTTTATGTTTTAACTTTATTTCAGGAAAACAGTTGTGTGTCAGCGCCAGTTATTTAGATCTGTAATGTGCTTTAAGTGAGGTAGTACTCTGGGATTTAGGAACAGCTGGGATTTTTCTGTATTCATTTTGTTACAGTATAGCACCGGGTGTCCCAGAGGGCAATGTGAGCAGTTCCTGTGGTCTTCCTGACTGGAACTTTGGTGACCTGTTGCAGGTATTGCTGGACTGTTCTTATTTTCTAGCTGGAGTAATTAAAGGTTGTTAGGGGAAGTAAACTATCTTCAGATTGCAGTAGAGCCTGTACAGGCCCTGTACAAGCTCTGGGTTCACAAGGCACTTTTTTCTGTGTCCCTTGGTTATAGAATGAAGGTGGAGTTATCTGAAATGGTTGAATGCAGGTACCGTTACAGCACTTGCATTCTGAGGCTCAGAGTAGATTTGTCTGAATGTTTATCTATGATATTTAAAAGCTCAGAAGTGCTGCTGGCAAGTGTTGTTCAGTTAATGAAAAAGGGAATGGAGCTTTATGAGCTTGGAATAGTTTTTCTTTTCAAAGGTGTTTTGGGGGGGTGTGCGTGTGTGTACAATCTCATTATGTTTTGTTGCCTGCATTTAGGTAGTGTTTTTTCCAAAGCAATTTATGCATTTGCATCAGATTTCCCAGTCTAGTTCTGTGATGAATGAATAATGAATGCTCTAGATAAAATCATAATTACTTGTCATTTAGAAAACATCATCTTTCTTTATGCTTAGGTAGGTTTTTTGTTAGCATATGCTCATTTCATGTAGTACTTATCAAAATGGTGTTCTTCAGACTGGGTGTCTTGTATTTGCAGGTTTATTTTTCTGGAGTCTTTGGGTGATGAATTTTGGGCTGTTTCTGCCGATTTCATCTTCAGCTGGGTGATCTTCACTTGTCTCCCATCTAACTAACCAGTCACAAGACATTAAATTCAAAAGCACCTATGAGACAGGAGGTAGAGCTGTAGGGTTGCTCACCCATTCCCTCAATGAGAAAAGGTTTTAAGCAAATTAGAGATATCCAGCACTCAGGTAAAGGTGGCAATGTTTTTCAGAATGAACTTATGTAATTTATGTTGACCTATGGCTCCCTTTGTAGTCTGTCATTTGACTGATTGCTGAACATGTATTTCAGGAGTTGATGTGTATGTCACTGTCTTAAACATATCTGTATTTAACATTGTTTTGAAAAGTTCTCTCTCTGGGTCAGTTATGACAAACGGATATTTAATCTCATGGCAGATGAATATTGGCCATGTTTTGGCTAATGAAATGCTGGAAACTTTTGTGCATTTTTGGATGTGAAGGAATTTATTTTGCTTTGATTTCTGCCCCCCCATCTCCAATACAAGGTCAATTTAGAAATTAAGATTCAGTGTTCCTTCCTCCAGAAGTTACAACTCTTCATAGCAATTGCAGTCTGTCAGATTGGAAACTAAGGGCATGGCAGTGTGTTGAGACATACTGTGTTCTAGTTTGGTCTGTTCATATTTCTAGTAGATTGTTATCAGACTGACAAAAATAGACACCTGGAAATTTAGAGGCTTAAACAGAATCTAGAGTGATAGTTCCCTTCCTTAAATGGTATTAAATGGTACCTTAACAAGTCACTCAGGGGTAGGGGGTCCTCACTTTTGAGGATGGGAACATAGATCTTCTGTCAGCTGCTCCCTTGCAAGCAAAGGCTGATAAATCTGAAGTGATTGCTCCAGTGCTGCCTCCTGTGATCATTCTTCTTCTTACTTGAGCCACTGACTGTTTTTGGAAGCCTTGAAGAAGTAGTGATCCAGTGACCTGCCTTGTTTCCCAACTACCGCTCTTTTGGTGCTCCTTCCACTGCCCGCAGCTGCTCGGAGCTGCCGCCTTCTGCCTCCTTGGCAGCATGAAGCTAATATGATTCTTGGCACTTTCACAGCTGTCTGGAGGGTGTTAAACTGGAATAATGACACTGATCATAATCTTGCTGCCCTAGCTTTGTTGTTTCTTGAGTAAATCCCTGAGCAACAGCAAAGGACTAACTCAGGTCTGCTCATGGAATTGAGGTAGAGTTTTAAAAAGCTTCAGTACTGAACACACTTGTGGTTAGGTGTGCATACTTCCCATCATGGTCAGAGTTGTCATACACCAGTTAAGACTTGCATTCAGAGTGTGCACATGTTCTTTATTCTTCAGGCAAAGGACGAAAAAGAAACTTCCAACTTTTAAAGTGAAGTTCAGCAGTATTCTGTCATGTAATCCTCTCTTTCTCACTCCTTGCTGAGTATTTACTTGCATCTTCCAAATGACTCGTAATCTTGGATTTACGTTATTTCAATGTGGGATTTCGTGATCATTTTTCAGCTTTTTTTTTTTTTCCTCTGTTACCTCTGCCTTAGGCTAAGCCATGACTTCAGGATCTGGGCATGTGGACTCCAAGGCTGAGCTCACTGCTTTGCTTGAGCAATGGGAGAAAGAACATGGCAGCGGGCAAGACATGGTCCCTATTCTCACCAGGTAAGATTTATTAAATAAATTCCTAAATTTAAATATCTGAACTTCACAGCAGCTTTTACCATGTTTTTGCTTGAGGTTTTTACGTACCTGATTACCTGTTGGTAATTAATTTTCTTGGTCTGGAAGTTGAACTAGAAGTGTGGTATTTAAATACACGTAATTTTTGGTAAGAAATTTGTATCGCAAAGATCTTACACAGACTGTCTCGAAAACATGGATTTAATCCTTTGAAATAATAGAAGTCAGAGAAATCATTAAATAGTTGAAATAACTTTGGTATCTTAACCTGAAGCTTGTAAAACGTTGATCAAGATCGAAAGCTATGAGAATGTTGTTCCATCAGAGTGGTGGTGTTGGGTTTGTGATTGCAATAACATTGGTCAGATTAAGTGAAAGGATGAGAGCGACTCCTTGGATGAATCGAGGGGGTTATATTGAGAAGATTTTATTGAAGCTCATAAGGCATGTTTTAAGTGAAATTTTAAAACTGGATTAATTTTTTTTAAACTGTATGTTGATTGACTGGCATTGTATTGCATCTGTGAGGAAAATATTCTGTGGACCAATAAATTATTTTTAGGAGTTGTTTAGGTACTAGTAACACCATTAATTGTAAGACATCTTCTATTATAAGAGAAACATTGGTATTGTCAATCGCATTTGTGGATTCCCAAGCCAGGCCTCACTTGGGTAAACTGATATTACTCATGCTTTAACAGGAGATTCACAAAAATTCCACCCAATTCCTCCTCACGCCTCCGCAGGCAGACCTGTGGCCTGCCTAGTATATGCAGAAGGAACTGCAGCACTTGCACATTAAGAGCAGTCCAGATTTCTGTACTGTACTGCTCTGTGCTGTTGGGTCAGACAAGTCAGCGCACAGATTCTGAGCTGGCACTGGGTGGAAATAACAGGAATCTGGTAGAGCTTCTTTGCACAGATCTGTGCCATGCCTCACCTAGCGGGCACAACTTTTTTGCTGTTCTTCCTATGTTTCAAAAATAGCAGCGCAGAAGAGGGAGATGAGCAGCAGAAAGCCAATCCTAAACGCTTGAAAATGAGTAGGTCTCTTGAAAATCATGAGACATGTTTTGGTGGATCTTTGTGTGTTGTCTGATTTTGTGTCTTGAAGGAAACATATGTGCTATTTCAAGGCTTTTTCTTGCAGGCATAAACAGCAGAAAATTGCTATATTCTAAGAAATTTAAAGAAATTTGAATTAAACATGTCTTTTCTTGTGTTTATAGCAGTCTGGCACTTCTTGCTCCCGCTCAGCTCCTTGAGTTCCCTACATTATTTATGCCCAGACAAGTCTGATAACTCTCTTTTCGTTCTCCAGGGTTTCTGTGCAGCAGGCAGAGTGGATATGGATGGTGAAAGTTTGGGTATTTTGGCTTTAGTGGAGATAATAGAGATTTATTTAAGATAGGTAGCAAGGAGATCTACTGGCTGTGGCAGAAGTTGGATTTACAGTGCTCCAGGTATCAATGAAAGCCATGTGTCTGTTTGGAGTAGAGGGTTTTAAGTACAGCATAGGTTTAAAAGAATTTGCTGGAAGAGATGGTAGGAATCCTCACCAACTGGAGCTTGTGTTAGCTGATGTCCTGAGATAGAATAATGCCCTTGCATATTGTTTTAGACTTAAGGCAGAGGAAGCTGTGGTCATGCTTGTTGGTGAGTGACGTTTTTCTACTTCCTTCTGCCTTCTGAGCTAAATGGAAGAGAACTTCCCCGTGTGGATGGGGGCGTGCTAAATGTGATGCCGAGGCAGCATGTGTGAGAGTGCGTTACTGAGTGTTTCAACAGTAATAGGACAAGAACAGCAACAGTGTGGTTTACAGGCCACAGCTGAGCTGTCACTTCCAAATAAGCCAGTTTTCTGGATTTACGAATTCTGGAGTGTCAGAAGGTATGAATTGGAGAAATTGCTTCGAAAGCATGTCAGCCAACAACAGATATTTAATATATATGGTTTTCAAAAAAATCTGCAAAAGGAAATGATCCTGCAAGAGCAGTATAGTTGGGATGCAAGTCATGTTCAGCCATTCTGGCAAATCCTGGGAGTCAGAGCCTTCACTGCATCTCAAGATCCTCGTTCATAAGGGGAATAAATCAGCAGCTCAACGTCATACTTCATCTCCCCAAACCAAACGTGTTGTGGTATGGGATCCTGGAGCATCTTACACTGTTGCAATCTGTTGTAAAGGCTCAGGTTGGTCAATTATGCCAAATGATGGCATAGAGCAATATTAGGATGGCTTTACATTATGCCATCTAGATCAGTGGGAGTCTTTCAAAGTTGACATACTTTTATGTATACCACTGCCCCTTCCTTCCCCAACCCCACGGTGAGCTCAGTTTGTTCGCAAGTGAAAATGACAATCTGACTAACTTTCCAAACATGATTGCAAAGACCGTTGTAAAAGAGGGAAAGAAAATAGTCAGAAGTGGAGGGAAAGAATTCCTACTCCCATGTAAAACCTAGATCTTGTCTGCAAACTCTGAAGTGGCTAGAGAACCAATATAATGCCAAGTGATCAAAGGTAATCTTGAAACCTGAATACAAGTTTTGTGGTTTTGTGAGCTGGTTTTTGTTAAAGCCCTGTATACCACGTGCCTTTGAGGCAGGATTGAGCTTTGTTAGTTATTTGACTCTCCTGTTGCTTCAACTGAGAATTGAGAAGGCTGTTTATCTGATAGATTCATCCAAGTGACTTCACAAACCACCTTTGTATGCGTTAGTTAAAAGGGTATTATAAGCAAGCTTGATTTTCTTTTTTCTTTTTGAAAGTCAATTTTAAAGATGTAGTGCTTTTATTTTGGTCAAACAATTGTGACTAATTGTCTCAAAAAAACCTGTAATTGGTGATTCACGTCCCTGTTTCATCTAGGCTGTGATAATGTTGTCATCCCTGAAACCACTCGGCAGCTTCAGCTGGCATGCTGTTTGGCTGCCTACCTAAACAGGATGGACTGATGAGAATGTTGTGCTCACTTTCCATGCTGCTTGTCTGTCCTTTCTGGCACGTAATCAAAATGCTGATTATCACCTAAAAAGACCTGACAAGTCTAGGGTGCAGCCTCTCAACTCCAGTTGTCCCCGTTGTCTGTCAGCAGGCACCCTTCAAGCTATTAGATCTCATGGAAAAAAATGAGGAGCTGGCAGTGGAGTATTTAAGTAACTTGCTTTTGCCAGAAATTCATGAGAGCTCAAGCTGTGCCACCTGTTAGCAAGGGACATAATTTGCATCTCTTCACATTCAGGCTTACTAAAAGTAAATATTGGAACCCCACAGGATAAACAGTTTGCTGAAAGGTAATTGTCAGATCAGAGACAAGCAGGAAAGTTCTCTGCTCGTTCCTGATAAGCTAATTTGCTGTTCCTACAGTCTGGGCAGGCTTCGTAACATCATCCTCTCTCATACTGGCAAGTCAGTGTAGTTCACAGAGGCAGAACTAAGTGCGTTTTTGTCTCTAATTGTCCCCGGGAACACAGGCTATTTTCTGGAAAGTAGCAGGAATGGAGTAGAAGTCAGTGGCATTCTGTAAGGCAAATGCCCTGCAAAAGACAAATATTTTTCCAGGGATTACCGCAGCCTTCCAGCAGTTTTCCCTCCCCTATAACTCTGCCTAGATCTCTACCCTGAGGTATTAAGACCTTGTTTTAAAATGCTGTGCGGCACGTAGGTTCTGCACCCTACTGTAGACCTCAGTAGAGGGGAGGGAGTGAGGTTTTATACCAGGGAAATGAGATTTGATTTGCTAATGCTTTTTGAATACTGCTCTTTATTTCACCTCAAACTGCACAGATTTCTGTTGTAACACTTCATGGAGAAAGTGGATGACTATGACATTATTTATTGCTTGAACATCAGATAATCTCCCTATTCTTGATTTTGTTTAAATAAAAATACTAGTTCATTCCCTTACTGCTCATTCTAAATGAAATAGAGCATAGGCTTTCTTGTGTCTGCTGAGGCTGCTTCTCAGTTGAGGGGAAGGCATAACTTCAAAACAAGCTTCAATTTTTGTCTGATACGGAGGAGCACTTAATGTATTTTGAAGGTCTGTGGGAGCTGGCTGAGTTTTTGCTTGTCTTACCCATTGCGGTAACTGACACATACTAAAAAGTTGAGCTTTGATGGAGCTGATGGGATAAGCTGAATAGCGATTGCACAATACTTTATTAAATATTAAATGCTTTTATTATTACACAATATTATTAAAATTTAATATGCAGGAATAACAAAAAATTGTGTAGGCAGTTTGAATGGCTGCCCCTGCACAGAATGAATAGGAAGGAGGACCGAGTGACCTGTTCAGAACTTACTGTACTGCAAAAAAAAGACTATGTGGTGGTGAGAAGTACTAGTCAAGCCCTTTATTTACTCTAGTTCTCTACAGTATGTGTCATAGAACATCACCAGAACACTAACATGAGTAAATAAAAGGTATTGGCCCCTCCAGAACATGATGCTTGTGCATCACTGGGACATTGGTAGGGGTTTAGCGTGTTTTGGAGCATGGTGTGGAGGATGAGGTTAGAGGCAAGTCTCTTTTCTCACCCCTCCATTGTGAACAGTGAAATCCTCTGGTGGCACTGAGTACTGTTCAAATGGAAGTTGACGAGCTGTTTTATAGTACCTTGACAGATAGGCTATTGTGAGGAGCTGTGTACTAGGAGAAGACTGAGTGTGAATTCTGCTCATTTGTTGTTGTTCCTTCTGCAGAATGTCTGAGCTGATTGAGAAGGAGACTGAAGAGTACCGCAAGGGGGATCCAGACCCGTTTGATGACCGACACCCAGGTAAGATGTTCTGAATGGTTTTGGCAGCACCAACTCTGTCACAGTGGGTACCTGGTAATTCGTCTTTAAGAGTAAGCAATTTTTAGCCTGAATGCTAAAACTGCTGATCAAGGTCTGATACTGCTTTTGCAGTGGGTAATTGTGTTCTGTAGTACTGATCTCTCGCAGTTTTGATGTTTGCTCGAAGATTTTGAGGCCTGGGTAGAGTTTTGGAAGAGTGTTTCAGAGGCTGATAAAGGTAGGATTGTGTTAACAAGTTGTAGTTAATGTGAAGTAGTAGATGTTAGATGGACAGAGAAGACAGTTTATCTCAGATTGTCTTGTATTTGCGGTTAAGTGCAGTGCTTTAGAATAGTTACATGCAGCCACTGATGCTTTTTATCTTGTTATCCTTAGATTTTTTATTTTTTTTTATGGAGATGACTTATTTCCAAGTTACTGGAACAGTTTGCTTGGTGTCTACTTCTTCACTGTCTACAAAAATGACAGTTCAATACTATTGGACCACTAGAATGTGTTGTGCGTTGACTGGTAGGCATTCTAGGGAGGTAATGCCTACTAGAAAAAATGTTAAGTCAGTGAATAATTCATATTATTTCTTCTGTAATTTTTCTGCTGAGAAAGGTACTGCTAACTAGAGTATTCCATAGTCAGTTTAAAGATAGCAGTTCGGTATTAATCTTGACATCTTGAGGTAGGTAGATAAGTCTTTTCCTGTTTCTCCCACAGGTCGGGCGGACCCAGAGTGCATGCTTGGTCACTTGCTGAGGATACTTTTCAAGAATGATGATTTCATGAATGCGGTAGGTTTGCTCTGAGAACTGTATCTGTCAATTCCTCACACCTTGTTATGGTTCTTGTTTACTCTGTGCTGGTTGACCTCAGTATTTATTTACTATCTCTTCCATGGCAGTGGTTTTTAAAATGGGTTTAAGTGTAACTCATTTGCCACTGTTAAAGTGACTCAAGGAAAGGGGAGTTCATGAGCTGTTCAGCAGTGCTGCAATATGTGTAGTAACAATTGAACTGTTTTGTCTCAAGGTTTATCAGTCTCTTTAAAGAGAATGTAGCTCCTCTAATACAAGTTTGAAAGCATAATTAATTTCTGTAATGGAAATTTATACCACTAATTCCAATGCCTTGTCTCTGACTACTTAGAAATGCTGGAATGCCTGTAGGAGCAGCGGAGTATGTCAGCTCTAGAAGACTCAGGCAGAGGATTAAGAGACGAGAGTCTGGCTTTCCTCTTGCATTACTATGCTCTAACATGAGTTAATAGCTAGAATTTTTGTTACTCTCACTTCCCTGCAAGCACCTGTGTACACATTGCTGTGAGGATTCTGACAGATTGCTTGCATGTAGCTTTTGGTCTTAAACTGCAAGCAATAAGCAAACATAGATGCCATAAAAATGGGCATTTTTTAGTGTTATTTTTTTTCAGCTATTACCTTTTCATGTTTGCACTGTTACTGAAGTGTCATATGGTTTTTTTAGGCATTTGTCTTTACAAATCAGTTCAAGATAGATATTTAGTCAGTAAACAGCAGATCAGAGGGGAATTCTGTTTCTCTGAGGAGTAATTTCAACTTCTGAGGCACTGGAGGGAGCAGGTTAAAGGCTAGTCATCTTTAGATCCAGGGCTTACATACTGATGTTTCTTACTTTATCATTTTACTGCTGTGGGAGTTGTAAGGCTTTCACTGCACTGGTTTTGGTCAGAGTTGAATTTCAAACCAATGCTGTTCCTGATCTTCTCTAGCTAGTGAATGCTTATGTGATGACAAGCAGAGAACCTCCATTAAACACTGCTGCCTGCCGACTTCTTCTGGATATCATGCCAGGACTGGAAACAGCTGTTGTTTTTCAGGAAAAGGTATCATCTATACTAAGGCTTGGTTTTTAAGCTTGGTGTATTATGTACTCCAACAGTTCTTCCCACAGGAGAAACCAGTAAAAAGCCATATTGAAATCCTGTCTCTGGGAGACAATCTATTCCATCTTACTAATGGTCTCGTAAGGTATAATGGGACTGATTCAAACATGGGAGCTGGAACTTAATGTAATATTTTGGGAAATGTTATACTTTGAATTGTTATTTCATAGGCCTGTGAATGGAGCAGGCTGTGTAGAATGCGAGGACTTGCTGTAGGAGTCTTAGCCAGTAATCCCCAGCTACAGCAGAGCGATAGCATTATTAGAGCTGAGTGATAAGCAAGTCATACTTTAACTAAGCAGTCTAAAATCCACATGCTTTGTGGGGATTATCTGGAACTGCGATGGACAGCTGAATCAGACTTCTGTATGTTGACAAATGTGGTTTTCTGAAGGAATGCACAGAGGGTTGAAAGTGAGGAGAAAGTTGGTTTCACTCCTGAGCCCCAATTTCCTCATCTGTAAAAATTATTCTCGTATTTTTTTGAAGTTTGGAAACCAGGTAGTGCTTTATATAAAAGTTCCAAATTAGTTTCCTTACTGTTGGAAATATGGATATGAAGCAAAGAATAATGCGCTCCCTTTGTGAAGGACTGAATTTAATTTGAGGTCTTTGTGATCTGTCCAAAGACTAATGCTGTGAGACTTTGATCGAAAAAAAATAGAAGCAAAACAATACTTCCCTATTTGTGAAAGATACAGCTTTTTTTTCAGACACTAAATCTCTCTGTAAATTGAAATTAAATTTTTAAGTTTCGCGCTTAAGGACTTTTCTTCTTTTGGCTTGAGAATACGTAGAGCTTTGTTACGGTACTTTGGGGTCCTGTATGTAGGAGGCTTTAGGATAACTCACAAATTTGTTTGAAGAGGGTACTGTTCTGGTCATAAAGAGATCCTCTAGCGGCCAAGGTATTTCACATCTTGTTGGTTTTTGGTTTGTTTTTGGGTTTTTTTAATGACATAAAAGCATTTAAATAATAATGCAGTTTTCTTTAAATATGTAACAGGCAACTCTTTAAAAGCTGAGAGTAAGCTGAGAGTTCTCATTGAAATGTATGCCGATTCATTATTACTTTTAACTGGTCTTTTGTTGTATTGTACCTATGATTCAAATTATGTGCAAGATTCCTGTCGTGATAACGCTGTGGTGTTGTATGAGGGTGGTAAGGCACTGGCACAGGTTGCCCAGGGAAGCTGTGAAGGCTCCGTCCCTGCAGGTGTTCAAGGCCAGGCTGGATGGAGCTTTGAGCAACCTGGGCTGAGTGGGAGGTGTCCCCGCCCATGGCAGGGGGGTTGGAACTAGATTGTCTTTAAGATCCCTTCCAACCTAAACCATTCTGTGATGTTTCAAAATCCAGTAGTGATTTAGAGGAAAATAGTGAAACTTTCATTCTAAACCATTGTCTTTTTAATTGACTGTTTTAATTTTTAATTAATAGTTGTCCAGCCTTGTTAAGAAAAGTTGCCTGGCAGGCTGTATTCAAACACTGCTGATTTCATTGCTATTAAAAATATTAACCATATTGAACATCAAGGTTTTCATATGTATGGATTGGTATACTTGCATGCATTTCTCTCTTCTCCAAACATTATGGATTTCTGACTGTGTTGAGAATTGTTCTTTTGGTTAGTGAGTAGTCATTAGTGTAAACAGGTCTTCTGCCACCAGGTAGCTTGCTTATTTAAGTGACCTTTCAATTTAGCCCTAGTAAGCTTTTAGTGAAATGTAAGAAATTTAGCCAAATTCCATTCTACTTGGTGTAAGCTCAACATCGCTTCTTTGAAATCTACTGAATTGCTGGAGATTTGTATTAGTGAAATTTACAGGAGCTTTGGGCTTGTTTATTTTGACTAATCAATTTATATCTGTAGTGTTTTTGCTGCTTCCTAGGCATTAGGTTGACTGGCCACTTCAGAAGATTTTTGAAGGTGTGCAAATCCTGATTCCAGATATCTGATGCCTGGGAATAGCTTAATGCAGCTTAAAATGTTAGATTTATTTCTTTCTTTGGTTCCAGATACTTTTGATTCATTACATGATTGGTAGGAAATCTAGCCTAGTCATTACTAGAGATGGGGAGAATTGTTAATGGCAGATGCTTTCGCTGTGACTGAGAAGTTAAAAATGAAATACAACTGTTGCATATGCTTTCTTATTTTCTTCATTCTAGGAAGGCATAGTTGAAAATCTCTTTAAGTGGGCACGAGAGGCTGATCAGCCACTAAGGACATACGCAACGGGGCTACTAGGAGGAGCCATGGAAAACCAAGATATTGCTGCAAATTACAGGGACGAGAACTCACAATTGGTAACGATCACTCGGTCGTTTTCCTTTTTTAGAGGGCAGATACCGTTACTTTTTTTTTTGTGTGTGTGGGGAGCTCACATACATGAGTTAGTATATGGGTCTTACAGTGCTTACAATAATATCTGTAAGAGTCAGTAGCTGATGCTTTACATCCTTTCCTTACCGTGCATTTGCCGAGGCTGGGGCATGCAGCCTGATTATTCTGTTATACCAGTAGCGTTAAAAACGCCAATGGACACCTAAGAAGGCAAATACTGTACTTTTTAAGGGGACTCATATTCATAGCTTCCTTAAAGAAAAATTTTCAGAAGCTTTACATCACATGTTGTGATTTACGTACCAGACAGGGATTTTAATATGAAAGGTAAATCAACATGGGGATAACTTAATATGAAATTGCATCCACTTCTATTCTAATCTTTTCACCAGTTTAGTGCTGATTCTGTATGATGTTGTCATGGTTTAACCTCAGCCAGCAGCCAGGATCACACAGCTACACACGCGGTTCTCCCCCTTCCCCGAGAAGGGCAGGAAGAAAAGGAGGGGAAAGGAAAGGGAAAAAACCTTGTGGGTTGAGATAAACACAGTTTAACAGAACAATAACAGAAAAGGAAAAATAACAATAATAGTAGTGGTAAAAGACTATACAAAATACAGTAGTATAACACAAGTCACTCTCACTACCCGGTGAATTGGTTTCCCAGCTCCTTCTGAGTGGTGATTATGGATTCCAGCCCCCCGGCCAATCCCCATTTATATACCAAGCATGATGTCTATGGTAGAGAGTATTCCCTTGGCCATTCCATCGTTCTGTCTATGCTCCTTCTCAGGTTCTGTGGGAAGCTGGAAAAAGTCCTTGAATAGTATAAACATCACCTGGCAACAACTAAAACAATAAGCATTATTGACATTCCTTTGGTACCAAATCTGAAACACAGCAGCTACTAGAAAGAAAGTTAACTCTACCCCAGCTGAAACCGGGACAGATGCTTGTCAGCAATTAAGATGACTTTCAGAAGAAGGTAGGATAGGCAAATTTGTCTTGCAGGACAGTGTACAGTGTGTTAAAGCATAGGTGAATTCTAATTCTTGCACAGATAAGGCCTTTAAAAGTAAAAGCATGACCTTAGGTTTTGTGGAACTGCAATTTATCAAAGCTGTTGCTTCGAAAGGGAGTGTTGCCTTTATTCTAGGCTAGGCAGAGATGATGGCAGGGTGGTGCAGACTGTGGTTCTCAGCACTAATATAGCTCATCTGCTCTTGATGGCTTTCAAGCCACTTCCTGCTCGTGCAAGAGACTAGGTGCTGATATTTTAGAATGAAAGTAGCTGTAGCAAAAGGGATTGGAGTTTTCTTATTCACTTTGAAATCATTATTTCTCTGGGCAAACGTACACCACAGCATGCTTGATGTTTTATGCTGTGGGGTTGGTTGTATGATAAGAGCAAAAAATATGGCTGATGTGAGTTGCATGATCAAAGAATAAAGTGTGTTCTCATGCATGCTTCTTTTCTGAAATAGGTGGCTTTGGTGCTTCGACGGCTACGAGAGTTACAGGTTACTGAAATGACTACAAAACAAGAAAACAAGCGTCCTAGTCCTCGGAAAATGCCATCAGATCCTTTGCTGCCTCTAGATGAAGAGGCTGTGGATATGGATTATGGGGAGATGGCAGTAGATGGAGAGCAAGAGGAAGTTCCTGGTGATATGGAGATCTCCTTTCATCTTGATTCAGGTCACAAGACCAGTAGCAGAGTAAACTCTGCTACAAAGCTAGATGATGGGGGACTGAGAAAAAGCAAATCAGGGAAACAGCATGAAAGAGACGGCTTCCGGAAGGCCAAGCAAAAGCTGGGCTTCTCCGCTTCAGAACCAGAGCGGATGTTTGTTGAACTGTCCAACAGCAGCTGGTCAGAAATGTCCCCGTGGGTGATTGGCACTAATTATACACTTTACCCTTTGACTCCTGCCATAGAGCAGAGGCTAATTCTTCAGTACCTGACTCCCTTAGGAGAGTACCAAGAGGTGAGCATATGAAGGTGGAAGCAAGCACTCTGTGCTTGAATTCTCCTAACAAAACTATGAGTGGTATTGGGGGGGCAAAATTTGCGGAACTGTTGTATCCCTCTCTGATGTTTCCTGTGATGATTAAGATCAGTAATCTTTCCTGAGTTGTTGATGACTTTCAGATTGATGAAGTCATTAGTTTGAGTATTACTTGGTAGGCAATACTCAAACCTGAACCTAGCAGGTGTGTGGTCTAGTAGTTGGAGCATGGCACTAGGAATTTTATTCCTGGTTTCTGTTAAATTTGGTGATTGTTTACATGACACAGGGCATGTCACTTGGAAATATAGGCATTTTTCCTGTTTCCTCTGGGGGATGTGATAGACTCGCGCAATTAAAAGTCTGAGGAAATAATGAACTTGAAATTCTAGATGAAGTTCTTTGTATAACCTCTGCAGTAGGTCTGATGAGAAATGGCAGTGCCAATGCTATGCAGATGCTTTTTAGAGCTGTTGTTGCTTACATGGACAAAGTAGTTGAACACTGTCATATTTACCAAAGTGTGTTTCCTTTTTTTTGACCATAAAACTCAAGTTAGCATAGGTCTGCAAGCCACCTTTATCTCTGTCTAATTTTCTTTTGAGTGGTTTAACTTAATTTGTAATAGAACAAAGCAACACAGTTTTGCTTTGTAATATATGTGGTGTGTGTGTGCACGTGTGTGCCTTGCTTCTGTGAGAGGAAAAGAAACCATTATCCCCCTAATACCCTGCATGCTGACTGGATCACTTCATATGCTAGCAATAATAGGATATAAAAATAGGAATTAATACTATAAAGCTGTTACACAAAGAATTATGCAAAGGGGTTTGGTTTGTTGCCCTGCTCTCCTCTTTTTTCTGTTCAGTTGGGTAGTTGTCTTTGCACAGATGGAAAGTGGAACCTATCGCCAGGGTGGTATCTGTGTGGACTTGCCATAGCCGCACTTGAAGGAGAGTCTTAAGATTTCCGTGTGGCAGCTGTCCTGCACCTTGCTGCAGTCAGCAGATGTATTACAAGAGGTCTGTTAACCTTTATTGCTTCCTATGGATGGAGCTGGTTACCACTGACCTCTCATAACAGGTATCTGCCAATAGGGGAAAATTGGGGGTTTGAGAGAGTAAAAACCAAAACAGACCTTTTATTTCCTATGAAACATTCAGCTAGTCTCCCCTTTTTATTTTTCTCAGCTACTACCCATCTTTATGCAGCTGGGATCAAGGGAGCTGATGATGTACTACATCGATTTGAAGCGAACCAACGATGTGCTGCTCACTTTTGAAGCCCTTAAGGTAAATTACTTTCATAATGCATAAAATGTACCATGAACACTGTAAAAACGTTAAATATTTGTCTGCTGCATGCGTTGAAGGCAAATGCTCACATTCCTTAGGCCTGTGTATCTTGCAGGATTCCCTGGGATTGGAATTGGCTTTCACTCAACTTGAATGCATTGTGGTTTTGTTTTTATAACTCTCAAGTATTTAAAATTTAAAAAAAAAAAGGGAGGAGGGGATAAAAAGATCTTAGTTTTGCAGGAAGTGCCATTAATTCCACCTGCCATCTGCCTATCTGAAGACGACAAAAATTCCTTTTTTTTTTGTCAAATGCTTGTGTTCCTGCTGCCCTTAGATGGCATTCCTGAGTTGTTCCACTGCCTGTCATCTCAAGGGACATTTGTGAGGAGTAAGAAGCATAAGCGTCTTACTTCCAGAAGCCCCAGCATGACATCTGAGCTTAATGTCTGAAATACAATAGTTTTGTGTGAGTAGTCTTTAGGTTACTTCCCTGAAGTACAAAAAAGCCACACAAAATAACCGTCTTCAAGCCAAACTTGCAGTGAAGTAACACGAGTTATATTTGTCTGTGCGTTCTTTCCCTCTTTCACACTAACTTCTCTGCCTCTGGTCCTTCAGTGTCATCCTTCTCTCCATTTCATTGTCACTTGTCTGAAAATTTATTTCCAAGGAGGAGTGTTCCTACAAAAGGTGTAGGTTACCTCAGTTGGGAGTTGTTGGGGTTTACAGTGGTTCTTGCTGTTTCCTCTTAAGGTGTTGGTAATACAGAAAAGTAAAGTGTAGTAAACTTCAGTACAGCTGCAGACTTCCATTTTAACAGTAGCCTTTAAACTTCATTTTGTAAAATTCTTCTTGCCAGCAATATGACATATACAAAATGTGAATGCATATTTAAATATTTCTTAGTGATAATAGGAAGTAAGTTACTATGAAAAGAATAGGAAGACTTAAGGTGGCCTATTGGATAATTCTGACTTGCTCTGCTTTTCTTCTATTTCTTTTGCAAGACACATAAAACAAAGTGATAGTGCCTTTTTTGATTTGGTCATTGGGATAAATACTACATTCTGCAGTTGAGTATAATGGGAGGAGGAAATAACGTGGACAAAGCACAGAGTGCTTGTTTTTTCTGCCATTTGTTTTTTTGTGGGGCAGGGGATGGAATTGATGACAGTTTGAAGAATTCCAGTCTAATCTGCTTTCATCCTTCTTTAGCATTTAGCATCATTGCTGCTGCACAACAAGTTTGCAACGGAGTTTGTTGCTCATGGAGGAGTGCAAAAGTTGCTGGAGATTCCTCGTCCTTCCATGGCAGCAACAGGGGTCTCCATGTGCTTATATTATTTGTCTTACAATCAAGATGCCATGGAGAGGGTAAGAGGCATTATTCTACTGTAACTGCAGTGATTCCTGTTGTTTCTTAGTGTTTCTATCTATGTTCAAACAGTGAATAAATGTCTTCTAAGCTAAAAGGCAAATTTATATAGAAGACTTCGGTATGTTCAGAGGCAATAGGAAGTATATAAATAATGGTGTATTTGAGTGTTTTGTTTCAAGGGTGTGGATTTCAGTTCCTAGGGAATTCACTGAAGACCTCTGTCTTGTCGTCCTTGTCTTAATACTTTCATCACCCTTTTCATCCTATTACTCCCTTTCCTTCAAAAAAAAAAAAAAAAAGAAGGAAAAACTCCTCTGTTCTCATTTGTCTTTCCTTTCCCATCTGTTCCAATGGACTCCTATACCTGAGATTGTTTTGTTTCCATGCGCTGTCTCAGTGCGGATAGCTTCAGTGTTACACAGCACCTCAGTCAGATTCCAGACAGCAGCACAAGTTCTGTGGTGGTGTTAGAGTGCAGCAGAAGACCAATGCAGGTCTGGTCTGCATTGTTCAGAAAATCAAATTAAATGACACTAAGGGTTCTCTGTGACCTGAGCTTATGAATGTTAAACCAGCTGATAATGAAGGTAAAGTTCCTCACTTCATATTTTAACATAGAAAAAAATTCTTAAAATAAATACTTCTCTCAGTTCACTAGTGTTCCTCCAGCACGCATCCCTTCAGACAGGTCAATATGGCAGTCCACCCTTAAGCTTCCATTTCCCAGGTACTTTAAACAGTGACTCTATTTTATTTTTTTTTATTTTTTGTACTGGCAGTAGCATGTCTGTGCAGATCTATGAACTGATCCGGTTTATTCTAAAGTTCCTACCATGCCAAGAAAAAAAAAGATGAACTTTCAGCTTGTGAGCATTATTACTGGCATATGGGAGCATCCTGCTCTAAGATTCATTCAAAGCAACTGCAAAGTTGTAGCCTTAAGCCTTCTAACTCTGCTCTGCTTTGGGTGATGGCTTTTGATTCCTTGCCTGTCCCTGGCGTTGTCTATTTTTTTGTTTCTTTTTCAGCTGAAACTGCAAGTAGTTGAACTAGTAACTGTACATTTCTCCTTATTCTTTCCTAGTTTTAGATGCTGTCTGAATGCGTGTTGTGATTTAACATGCTTAATACTTCTGAGCACGTAGAGGCTGGACTGGTAGTGGTTGTTTAATGCCATATCTATATGGATTCTGCTGGCATTTGTGTTCTGCAGGCATTTGTATGAGTGAGTTCAAGAACCTTTTGGTAATCGCAGTTGATCAGGGCTGTCTGTGCCCTGTATTACATCTCCCTTATGAGGGCAAGAAAGGTAAAATGGGAATAATGTTGCCTCCATTTCTTTTTGTCCATTGTGTCAGAAAGATGGACCTTGGCTGCATATGCCCTGCTTTGATGTTTCTCTGAAATTTGTCATGAGAATGCTCTCTATGTTCCCTTTTTCCCTTCTCCCCCCCACCCGCCCCCCCCCCCCCCCCCCCCCCCAATTCCGCTTGCTGTTTGCGTGGTTGTTCAAAAGGAAAACCAAAAGCCATGGCAGGGCACTGCATGAGGATTCCTTCTGCTTGACATCCTCAGGCCGTGTCATAAAACCATGCAGCTGTTTGGTAGTGACATTGTCTCATCTGCCAGATATTTTTCCCAGTATTTACAGATAGCAGAGCAGGTTTCTGTGATACATTTATCTCAGAATCATAGAATGGTTTAGGTTGGAAGGGACCTTGAAGATCATCGAGTTCCAACCCCCCTGCCACAGGCAGGGACAC
Source organism: Pluvialis apricaria (assembly GCA_017639485.1). NCBI lineage: Eukaryota > Metazoa > Chordata > Aves > Charadriiformes > Charadriidae > Pluvialis > Pluvialis apricaria. Next base: position 22,910,721 of record CM030016.1, read on the forward strand.
CTCCCACCAGCACAGGTTGCCCAAGGTCCCATCCAGCCTGGCCTTGAACACCTCCAGGGATGGGGCTTCAACAATCTCTCTGGGCAACCTGGGCCAGTGCCTCACCACCCTTAAAGTGAAAAACTTCTTCCTAATGTTTAGTCTAAACCTGCCCTCTTCCAGCTTAAAGCCATTCCCCCTCGTCCTGTCACTCCATGCCCTAGTAAAAAGTCCTTCCCCAGCTCTCCTGTAGGCTCTTTAGGTACTGGAAGGCCGCAATAAGATCTCCCTGGAGCCTTCTCTTCTCCAGACTGAACAGCCTCAACTCTTTCAGCCTCTTTGGATTTCAGACAAAGCCAGTTGCAAGGGGTAGATAGTCCTTGTTACTTAGTCCATACCAAGCCCTCAGGTCTTGGAGTAGAAGCAAGGCTGGAGCTGGTAGCACTATATTCTCTGAGTGTGTTCAACACCAGCAGAGAAGAGACCAAAAATCCTGCTAACTTGATGTATAGAGGCTGGTGCAGTGCTTCAGCTCCTTGTGCTGTTCTTCTTGGTGCTGGCCCTGGCAGAGGGTTCGGAGTTCCTCATCGTTGGAAGCTAAGGACTGTATGCAAAAGTGCAGTTCTCAACACATGGTCTGCACGTCTCCGAGGCAGAGTCTGAGAAAATAAAAAGACTAGCTTAGTTGTCTATTTCCAGAGAAAGTCAAGCTTTAGAATTGCATTTGATGATCCTTGAAATTCCTCTGGACTTCAATGCTACCAGAGTTTGCTAGACCTTCAACATAGCGTACGATACTGGTACACTGACAATAATTTTTGTTTCTTCAATGGAAGCTTCTCTTCCTTCTCTGCCTCTAGCGAAACATTCTTTGGATAGCTTGAAGTAGTACGGAGAAGGACTCTCTGGAATTATAAACTGCACTGACTGCTATATTTATTGTGTTTAGGTCTGGGAATGGACCAATTGCAAGTCCTACATTGCCACATCATAGGCTTTATTAATCTCACAGAGGCTTTCTTTTACTGGTCTGGAAATGGGACTTTTTATTTCATGTCTCCAGATGTCCCAAATCAAGCTGGGAGTAACTGATATTTGTCCTCTGTTTGCCCCTCAAAGAACCTTCATTCTCCTTGGACAAATTCTCTTCAGCAATCTGTTTGAAGTCCTTCTCAGGAATGTTCTTTTGCTTTCTAGGTGTGCATGCACCCCCATAATGTGCTTTCAGATGTAGTAAACTACACCTTATGGCTAATGGAGTGCTCCCATGCCTCGGGCTGCTGCCATGCTACTATGTTCTTCTCCATTTGCTTCTCCTTTCGTGCTGTCCTGGAGCTCTTTGACAGGCATGATGGCCTTCGACGTCTGGTTAACCTGGTAAGGCTTGTAATTTTATGTGGTGAACAGGATTTCAATGTCAGGTTTTGCACGTTTACAGTGTGACTGTGGAGAGTTCTGTTCTTTGGTTTTGCTTGGGGTTTTTTTTCCTCCTCAGTTCCCAAGAGATGGAGAGGTAGAGTGAGTTTTCTAAGCAACGTACACGTGGATCCCTTTATCTTTATTATCTTTATTATTGTTATTATTATTATTCTTGTTCAGAGACTTGCTACCCTTTGAGCGCTTTTTGGTGCAGCTCCTGGGTTAACCAGTACCTATTCAAACAGTGGTGGTTCAGTGGTAGTTGAAATGTTTCTCACCATTCCACATACATGTGTGATATTGTCATGCACCCTTTTGGATGCAGATAAATCCAGCCTTGTTCCAGGAGAGGTACAACTGTGTGCGTGTGCTGTGGTAGCCACGGTACCTCATGAACACAAATCATACTGTTTATGTACAAAAGCTGGTACGTCTGCATGGTATTGCTGTGCAGTCCTAATAGCTTGGCTTGTATCTGACTGGGGACATCAGCAGTGCAGGGTGTAAGCACACTTTGTGTTGTGTAATAGAATGCCTAATGCTATTAGGCACAAGAGTGCCTCCAGATCTACATTGATGTAACTGCTGGATTTCTTTCTTCATAGACAGTGAAGGAGGGGGAATGGTTCTTTTTAGACTTAATTCCTGCAGATGGCCTTTTCTGTTTAGACAGCTTTTGTCAGCTCTCGAGAGTGTTGCTTGTATGGCTTGTATAGCAAAGTAAGTTTGTTTGGGTTTAATACAAGTGCAGCTGAGAATTGTAGGTGCTTTTTTTTCCTGAAGACTGAGCTGATGAAACTTTCCCCCTTCCCCCTCTCCCTCTTTCTGAAGATAAGCACTCTTGAGATCTTAAACCTGGAAGACCAAGGAGCCCTCTTGAGTGATGATGAGATCTTTGCCAGTCGCCAGACTGGGAAACACACCTGCATGGCCTTGCGTCGATACTTTGAGGCTCACCTTGCTATCAAACTTGAACAGGTGAAGCAGTCGCTCCAGCGCACAGAAGGTGGCATTCTGGTTCATCCGCAGCCCCCCTACAAGGTGAGTTGCATGTTGCAAGCTTTTAACATGGTCGCTGCATTTTTCAAGCGAATCCAAGCTGCAGGAATATGTGGATGTCCTTTGAAGCCAGTGGAGTAACTAGGCAGTGTGCAATTTATAAGGATAGGGATTTTTTTTATTTGAACTTTTTTCCTGCCTTGTGGAATGACACTGCAATAGAAAAATACAGAAGAGCCTTTGAGGTTCACCTCAACTAAATTTGTTTAACGTTTGTGCTCATCTGCTGTGGTTCCCTTCCCATCTCTCAAAAACTCAAGTTAAAGGCAGGTTATTTTTTATACTTATGGGTTTTTCTATGCTTTTAATCTCTGAAGGTCAAAATCTTTATGTATAGAAAAGCACATACTGTTGAAAAACTTGGAAATGAGTTTGATTTGATAATGACAACTGAAATGTATCTTTTGGACACCATAGTTTTTAGGAACGACCTGGGAGATTCTTGTGTTGGCCATGATTATTTTTTTTCCTACTTTCTTCCTGCAAAGTGATTATTTTTTTTAACTGAATTTTGTGTCTGCTTGTTTTGAGGGAGCACAGTCACCTGTGGTTGCTGGTTAATATATGATGGTTTTCTAGAAGAACTGAAATAAAAAAAAAAAAAACCAGCATCTCTGCTTCTGCAAAAATAACTTATTTTCAGTAATTAAAGAAATGTGTATAAGCTGTTGCCTTCTTGTGTAATTTAAAGAAAAATTACTGAAAGGCAAGCTTGTTCGGAATTTCCTTTTCTTTAGTGTGTTTTGTAGTCAGAACTTAAAAATTGTAACAATATTTTTTGCAGCCTTTTTTAATATTTTAGCAGAAATTTATTTTGAATGATGGTTTAGTAACTCCTAGATTAGTAACTTAAAAGCAGAGTGGAATTTTAATTTAATGTAACTTTTCTTAAATTGGCCTAAGCCTTCTAGAACTGCAAAGAAACTTTAAGGATATTATTTTTAAGCTTATTATGGTATATTATAGTGACAATTGCTGTACTCTTTTATAATTGGGGAATAAAACAGAAAGCAATCTGCAAGAAACAGTTATTGTATACTCTTTGTGGCTGCATTTTTCAGTTAAATGCCAGCAGTGGGGGACTTGTGCAAGTTTGTAACCTTTGTGATCTCTTTCTAATGCTCCCAACTCCCTTCCCTGCAGGCGTGTTCATATACTCATGAGCAGATTGTAGAGATGATGGAGTTCCTGATTGAGTATGGTCCAGCACAGCTCTACTGGGAGCCAGCAGAGGTGTTTCTCAAATTGTCTTGCGTCCAACTCATGCTTCAGCTCATTTCAATAGCGTGCAACTGGAAGACGTACTATGCAAGGTGAGCTGTTTGCTGTAGTACTGTATTTTAGCGCAGTAAGTTACGACTTTTGGGCAGGACATTACATTTCTAGATTTTTCTACCTCTCTGATAGCATTTAAAACAGGTACACCACTGGTTAGTGCTGCTAGGGCCTGTGCTGTGGCTATGCAGTGCTTCCAAAAGTTAATACCATGGAAAGCAGGACTAAAATTTTGGGATAGAGAGAGGGATGTCATGAGATTTCTGAAGAGCCAAAATGCCTCCGGCCTTTGATTTCTGAGAAATCAGCATCATAGTAGAGCTTAATTACAGTTCCATGCCACTTTCTACCTGTCTCAAAATTTGTTTACCTTTTTGTTAGAGAAAGGCTAGAAAACTTTCAAAGTAGAGGGTGAAATCAAGACATATCTTAATCCTGGAAAGAGGTGGAATGTCTGTTTGGATGTAGTAAGTTTAGCTGACTCAAGAGAGGACACTGAGTATCACTTTGTTGATTTGTTGGTATTTGAAGTTTACTGAGCACATATAACTGCAAAGTTGTGTGAATCTGTAACAAACCAGCACTTGAGAGAGGGAAAAGACTGAAGATTGTTACTGTGTATTGCTCAGATTGATGTCCTTAGATGATACACGCCCAGCTGCTAAACTCAACATGTTGGTGGAGGAGTTCACGTTATGATGCTTCTGCCTTATCTTGGCCGCAGACAAGCTGTGGGGGCACCGTGATATTCTGTTATCTTTCTGTGGCACCTCTTCCCCACCATCTCCCTACCCCAAAAAAATCTGCAGCATCTTTAACTGTTACAAAAGAAAGGGAACTGCCACCAGGCTCTGATAGAATACCATTAGGATCCTGTCCCCAGTTCAAAGGAGGATTGGTGCAAAGTTCCAGCCTCTGTTCATCCTAATGACCATCTGTTCCCCAGAGTGAAGCTGTAGTCCTCTCTAGAGATATGTTCACTGGTGAGTCACTGTCTGCTATAACTCGTCATCAGCAGTATTCTTGTCACCAGGACTCCCTCCTCCTTATTTCTGCTGCCTGCAGGAGCTCCTTGCTTAACGTAACTTGAAAGCCTTTGAAATCTGTTTTGCTTCTGCAATCCCCTGCCTCCCTCTCTCTCAGGTTGCGCTCTCCTGGGTAGTTTCTGTTCTCCTGTTTCTTACTCTCTGCAGCTGCTTTCCTAATTGCTACCTGGGTTAACTCGTGCCTTCCCATACAGGCTTACAAACCTTCCCCCCTTTTCATGTATTGTTCTGCTTTTCCACCTCTTCTTTAACAGCCCTTTTCATCTTCCATACACCTGTGTTTCTCTTAATCTGGTGCCTAAGTTGATGCCTTTTTCCCTGTCACAATTGTCTGTTTTACTCTTGAACAGTTTCCCTTTACTTCAGAAAAACTTCCTTCCTAGTTGACCAATAACAGAGTATTTTAGACAGCGGTGTTTCCCAACCAAGATGTAGAGTTAAACTGGATTTAGAAGCTTAATTTAGAAATTTTTTTTATAAGTCTTAACATTCTTGTTTTTATAAATATGAAATTACAGTCATTTTAGGAGCCTGCGGGCAGGGTGGGATAAATGTTGACAGACTGCAGGCAATGGTGTGCCTTCTGTGGAGACGAGCCCTTTGAGTGGAGCGTTCTAAAATCAAAAGGCATCATCAAATACATTAGATGTGACTGATTTACTCCTATTTGTTGGAGTAGAGTAGGTTGAATACTATTTTATGTTGTTGCAACAACTCTGGATGTACACCTCTAAGAAGTTCTTCTGTTGTCTTTCAGGAATGACACAGTACGATACGCTTTGGATGTACTAGCCATCCTGACTGTGGTTCCTAAAATCCAGTTGCAGCTGGCAGAACCTGTGGATGTGTTAGATGAAGCTGGATCTACTGTTTCCACTGTGGGTAAGCTGAATATGGTCCTGATGACTTACACACTTACCAATTGTCTTCTACTACATGGTTTTTCAGCTGGCTGTTTCTCACCTACAGTGAGACAAGGGTAAAAATAATTCATGTATTCAGAGTTATTGTCAGGGATGCAAATAAATGGGAGAGTAGACTGTGGTTAGAATTGTGTCGTATTTAGCACTGTATTTGGATTACAGATTTGAAGGCATGATTTTTGACTTGCACTTGTTTTCAAGAGCTCATTAAATACAGATGGTGGCTAATCTACTTTTGTAATGGGACTATTAGGTTCCCTCAACTTCTCAGAAATTTAGGTCTCCTGGGGATATGGCATTTGAGAATATGGGAGAGGAACAATTATTGCTGTTTGAGTTACACTTTAACTGGCTACCTGGAGATTCAGTATGCAAATGAACGAGATGAGCCTGGATCAGATTTAAGGCTTATGGATTAACTGGGGTGTGACTTTTTTCAAGGAAAAAAAAATAAAGTGCGGGCAGAGTACTAGATATAGGCAAAAGACAATTTCTTTTGCACAAAACATTTCTCTAGACAAAACACCAACTCTTTCTTGAGTGAGGGTTTTGATCCGAAGCGAACCTGAAACTAACAGGAACTCTGGGGAGGAAAATAACAAACCCAAAATTTTGTTTTTGCCTGACTCCTTTTGGAAGCTGTGATATGATTTATTTTTTTCCCCTTCATAACACAGTCCCCTTCCTTCCTGTTTGTTTCCACTTTGTTAATATTTGTACAAGAGTTGCTTTCTGCAGTAAGAATCAGAGGCATGCCTGTGCATCTTTCTCTGTGTCAGGTATCTCAGATTTTCCATTCCTGGGCCATGCCTGATCACCTTCTCTGAAAGATTGTTTGACTCCCTACTTACTGATGAAGTGGAGGAGCATCAGCGTAGGAAAACATTGTGTCAGGAAGGTAGAAGAATGTGTCTTACGCTAGTTAGCAGAACTTCAGAAATTCCCAGAATGAAGAGAATTACCTATTTTCCTCAAATTTGTTGAAGACTCCCTTATTTATCTGATGAACTGTGTAAGATACCTTTTAGAGTACTAAAGAAACTGTTTCTTTCCCTCACTAGGTATTAGTATCATCCTTGGAGTTGCTGAGGGTGAATTTTTCATCCACGATGCCGAGATTCAAAAATCAGCCCTTCAGATCATCATCAATTGTGTATGTGGCCCAGATAATCGGATCTCCAGTATTGGCAAATTCATCTCTGGAACTCCTCGGCGAAAGCTTCCTCAGGCCCCCAAGAGCAGTGAGCACACATTAGCTAAGATGTGGAATGTGGTACAGTCCAACAACGGCATCAAAGTGCTGCTGTCATTGCTGTCTATAAAGATGCCGATCACAGATGCAGATCAGATCCGAGCGTTAGCCTGCAAAGCCTTGGTGGGGCTCTCACGCAGCAGTACTGTCCGGCAGATTATCAGCAAGCTCCCCCTCTTTAGCAGCTGTCAAATTCAGCAGCTGATGAAAGAGCCGGTGCTTCAGGACAAGCGCAGCGAGCACGTGAAGTTCTGCAAATACGCTGCTGAGCTGATAGAGCGTGTCTCGGGGAAGCCATTGCTGATTGGCACAGATGTCTCTCTGGCTCGCTTGCAGAAAGCAGATGTGGTGGCCCAGTCAAGGATCACGTTTCCTGAGAAGGAGCTGCTGCTCTTGATTCGGAACCATCTCATCTCCAAGGGCCTAGGAGAAACTGCATCTGTCCTTACTAAAGAGGCTGACCTACCCATGACTGCAGCATCTCATTCATCTGCCTTCACCCCTGTTGCGGCTGCTGCCTCTCCTGTGACCCTGCCTCGCACTCCCCGCATAGCTAACGGCATCTCAGCCCGTTTGAGTAGCCACACTTCTGTAGGTTCCACTGCCACCTCTGTCCATGCTCAGGCAAGGCCATCTGCGTCCCAAGGTCCACTTGCCCTTCCAGGCCCTTCTTACGCCAGCAACTCTCCTCTGATTGGCAGGATTAGCTTTGTCAGGGAGAGGCCATCTCCCTGCAACGGCAGAAAAATCAGAGTGTTGCGACAAAAATCGGACCATGGCGCCTACAGCCAGAGCCCAGCTATCAAAAAGCAGCTGGACAGACACCTTCCTTCCCCACCCACGCTGGACAGTATAATCACAGAGTACCTTAGGGAGCAGCATGCCCGCTGCAAGAACCCTGTTGCCACCTGTCCCCCTTTCTCTCTCTTTACTCCCCACCAGTGTCCTGAGCCAAAACAGAGGCGCCAAGCGCCAACTAACTTTACCTCACGGCTGACCCGCAGGGCAGCCTTTCCGAAGTACGGAGGGGTGGATGGTGGCTGCTTTGATAGACACCTTATATTTAGCAGGTAAGGAAGAAAAATGTTTCTTGATTCCTGTCAGGATGTGCCAAAAAGCCTTACCTGGATCTGGGCTGTGCAGTCCCACAGCGGAGTATCCTTGGAAAGAAAAGTGTTTTAATTCAACAATGACAAGTGGGAGAGCCTTGAAACGCATTTTTAGAAGTTGTTGTTTCTCTTGTCCTTAGTACTGAACCTTAGTACAAAAAGCACACTTTATTTTCAGTATCGTGTTAATTCATTAGCAACATTGACTAATGGAGCTTATAGCTCTTTGTTCTCCTTTGGAAGGTAAGTATGTGATGGCAGTTTTACTCGAGAGCAGCCTTGAGGAAGGTTGGCTGACAGATGCGGGACAGCAGAACCCGTATTTTGCTCTTTCAGCAGAATCCACAGCACTGCAAGTTGCTAGCCTTTTTGTGTGGTGTTTCTTTGCTGAGGTTAAATTGGAAGATGATGAAAGTTTATTAAAACAAACAAACAAACAAAAAAACAAACAGAAACCAAGATGACACATAGATGAAAGCATCTTCACAGTGAAACCAGTATCACCTTAGGAAATTACGATGACAGGAGGTTATTTGGCTGATGTGCCAAATCACTCCTCCTGTGTGGAGTGTTTCAGAACTGTTAGGAAATTTTTTGCTAGCTGTCTCTACTTATCCAGGTGATGGCTTTACAGGTTTATCATCAATCCAACTTTGAAGATGGACTCCAAGTGCTTCAACTTAATGATGTGCTTTAATAGAAGTACTTAATAGTGCAAAACAAACCCTGAAACTTTGCAAACACTGGTCTAACATACTCACTTGAGTGCTTGTCTTACAATTGACAATTAGTTTGTCCTAGAAGAAAGCTGTAACTTGCACCTACGTGATTTTTAAGGACTGGATTTAATGTCATCACACACGGCATTTCAGTTTTGCTTTTCTTCTCTCTTTTGGGTGACTTTTGTATTTCTGCCTTCTCTAGGTTCCGTCCGATTTCTGTGTTCAGGGAAGCAAATGAGGATGAGAGTGGCTTTACCTGTTGCGCGTTTTCTGCAAGAGAACGATTCTTAATGCTGGGTACTTGCACGGGGCAGTTGAAACTTTATAATGTGTTCAGTGGACAGGAAGAGGCCAGTTACAACTGCCATAACTCTGCCATCACGCACCTCGAACCATCCAGGGTAAGTAGTCAAAGACCTGTTCTGAGTTTTAGAAGTTCTCACAGCCTAAGCCCTGGTATGTTTTGGGCCTCTCTGGATATGCGCATCTAAAATGCACCTACTGGCTGGCCTGCAATCCCTGTTATTAAAGTACTTGTAATGGTTATATAGTCCCCCTCTGTGAGTTCTACAATTATCTTATTCTTTCCCAAGAGAACAGATAAGATGCACAGTGGCTGTGTGCCTACATAAGTAATGAATATATGTGTCTGGAAGTGGAAAAATGCTTAAACTGACTGTGTATTTAAGATACACTCTGATATCTTATCTCCAGTTTATATAACCTCCCTTTGTTGGAGAAAGAAATCTTTTGGGAGATGATTCTAGGAAGAAATAAAAGGTAACTGATTTATGAGCAGCGTGAACTCCACTCAGAGCGCATCAAAATTCAGGCATGAATTAACCTGATTTTTATCTGCTATTAACATCATAGATTGTTCCCATTGTCATCTGTAATGTTTTTCTTTGCCAAGGGCTCTTTATATTAGACATGGTATTAGATACCTATACTTTGTCCCTATAGGGGTAGTTTAGTAAGCACAAAATCTGCTATAGTTCCTAAATTCATTTTGTAAGCGTAAATTAAAGTGTACAGGTAAAATGATAACCTCTGTTTTCCCTGGTATTCTTTTCCCTTCTGCTCCCATCTGAAAATACAGGATGGATCTTTATTGCTGACATCTGCTACGTGGAGCCAACCTCTGTCTGCATTGTGGGGAATGAAGTCTGTCTTTGATATGAAGTAGGTATACTCTGATCCAGCTGGGGGGTATGTTGCAGTTAGAAGAACCGATTGATATAGGCAGAAACCCAAAGAACAAACTATGAAAGAACAGTACAGCACAGCTCTCACAATGTCATTTGTGAAAAAATAAAATGTGCTCCTTTTCTTATGTTTAGTCCCTATTTTATTGGGTACAGACAGCTTTGCTGTCTACCTAAAGTCCTATTTAATGCAAACTAGATCAGCAAAATGACTGTTCTCCCTGAAGGCAAAGAAATATGTTCGTATTTTTATTCTCATGTTTGTAAATTATCTTGACAATCTTTCTGTAGCAAGTTACAGAAATTTACTAGTGTGGTGATTTGCATGGTGAAATTTTCAGACCCTGGATACAGGCTGTTTCAGGCCTGGATTAAGCTATTTAAAATTGATCTCAGTATTATAATTGTTCCTCCCATAAAAAATGGGTGGAAGGCTTTTAATTTTTAAAAGGTTTGACTGTTGTCTACCTTAGTTGTAAATGACAGTTCTGGTGTGACCTGTTTTAGGTCAGCTAGAGGGCATTTTTCAGATAAAAAGTTCAACGTGCCTCAGGCACGCGTGTGTGTGTGTTTGAATGTTCACGATGCCATTCATTACTCAATCCTTTAAATAATCTTATGTTTCTGTCAGACCCTGTTGATGACAAGTCTGTGAATTTGCTGCTTATGTTTCTTTCACTGGTCTGCTGTAAAGGCTGTGTCTATAATAGATATATTCCTGCAAATGCCAGTGGAGCATTTTAGTATTGTAGTATGCCGTGCTCAATGGTGAAGGAATGTCTTTCTTACATTTTTAGTTTTCTGCATTGTTGAAGCCTCTGCTGGAGGTGTTGGGGTAGTGTTTGGTTCACACAGGTGGTTTGAAACTGCAGTGCCTTGACTTCCTTACTGACTCTCTACAGGCATTCCTTCCCTGATGACCACTATGTGGAGTTCAGCAAGCACTCTCAGGATAGGGTCATTGGCACAAAAGGAGACATTGCCCATGTAAGTACCAGTAAAGGTCATGGTTGTGGAGCTGTGATAAGAATATAATTCTTCACAAGACATTTATTAACAGATCTGGGTGCTATGATGCTCTGTGTAACTGATGAGCTAAGAGGCTTTAGGGGAAAGCTTTGAAAGTGTCAAATGGCTTCTCCTTGTGTCTAAGGGTATAAACTTGACCATTCCAAACCAACTGCACAAGCAGTGTGCAATGTGTTGCCTCTGTGATTAGTATTCTGGGCAATTGTAGAATCTGCTTTGTTTTGTTTGTTTGAGAGATTGTGCAGGACATTCCATCCCATGCCCCTCCCCCAGCCCCAAAGTTCCCTCCTTTGCCTTATTTTTTAGTAATAGTAATAACAATAATAATAAAAGTTCTACTGTGAACAGTAGCTCAGTCAACAGCTGTGGGAAATGTCCTATGAAAAGTGTTCTTCTTAAAAGTGTCCTCCTTTTGCCCCCTCAAATCTGCAGCTTGCTTTTGGGTAATTTAATTTTACCAATATATTTTCAGATAATGCAGTTGTGTTTTGTATGAATAACTGCAGATTTGACAGATGCAGGCTTCAGAGTGCTTCTGTTTCTTCTCAGTGTTAATTTGTGTTCATTATAGACACTGTCTCTTTTGGAAGAGTATTTGCATAAAAAACTGTCATGAAACATAAGTAAAATCATAAATAATTTGAATAAGTTAAGTCTCTGATTTGTTTAAGCAAACTGTCCATTCCTGCCCAGTTTTTAACTTGGATTTATCTGGAAGTCAGATCAGTTTGTGTATTGTGTTTATCTGGTAAACAGATTTGTTTTCCAATTCTAGAGGATTTTTTCGTCTCTAAGTTTGAACGAGAGCTGGGCTCTGAGGGATGTTACAGATCAAATTTATCTGAGAAGATGGTCATACACCTTTTGTACTAGTTAAAACCCTTTTAATCTTCCAGCAGTTTGTTGGGGCAAAGCTCGGAAAGTTGTCTTTCTGTGTAAATGCCAGGAATTTTAACTCCTTTTCTATAGTTTCTGGCTTTTTTTCCCCTCACTATGTCCTTTGGAGTTTTTACGTTTGTAAATACCATCTGCTCTGAAAGCAGTTCCATTTCTGAAATAGTTTCTGGCTAAGTGGTACCTTGTGACCGCAGCTTCACAGCCCACTTTTCATAATGGAGTTAGTTTCTTTGGAACTAATCACGATCGTATTGAAATATATCAGTGAACCTGCAGTAAGCTAAATACGGGCCAGACCGTGTTGTGAGACTTGGATCCAGCTGTGAAAAACTATTGAAGGACTGGTAGGAAGGGTTATCTTTGGAATGCTCTCACTTGAAATGGAAAAGCAAAACGGGAAACGGGGTGATTCTGGAAACAATCTAGAAGGGGAAGCATGGGTTGATCTTAGGCACTGGTACGTTACAAATTGTGACTAATCTTTCTTTTTCTTTTTAATCTAAAAGATCTATGATATTCAGACTGGCAACAAGCTATTGACTCTGTTTAACCCAGATCTTGCCAACAACTACAAGAAGAACTGTGCCACCTTTAACCCCACTGATGACCTGGTCCTAAATGATGGTGTACTCTGGGATGTTAGATCGGCACAAGCCATCCACAAGTTTGACAAATTCAACATGACCATCAGTGGTGTTTTCCATCCCAATGGGCTAGAGGTCATAGTCAACACAGAAATCGTATCCTTTGGCCACTCTGGTAACTGATGTGCTGGGACCTGAAGAATTTGCATTGATAAACAAGTAGCTGTTTGCAGAAGTTTTATTAATGGTCTGCTGTGTTACAGGTCATGTATGATAACAACAGTTTTTGTCTGTGAATCAAGTAAGGACTGTCAGACAGCTAGCTAATTTAAATCTAAATTCTGCCTCTGATATGGCCTGAAGGAAATACTTAACACAGAGAACAAGAGATTTTCTTTTCTCATATACCCTGTGGTACCTCTGCTCTCTTCCTATCCCTTAACCAAGATCAACCTTGAAGCTACTGCAGTAACCTCTCATGACTGTGAATAACATTTTGAGTAAGAGCTTTTTCATTTAGAGTACATGGAACGGATTGCAGTGTTAGAATCAAACTCTGGTTCTGTCATGTTTGCAAGAGGGTGGCAATGAGGTTTCTTGAATGCAATTAATCGGTTGTTTGCCAGTGTGTCAAAAAAGGAAATAGAAACTTTCAATTGTTTGTTGCTCCTTAGCCTGTGTTTTTTCAGTGGGACCTCCGAACTTTCCATTTGTTGCACACAGTGCCTGCACTGGATCAGTGTCGTGTGGTTTTCAACTATACCGGCACAGTTATGTATGGAGGTAGGACTTCTCAGTCTCATATTGCTCTCCTTGGTCAGCTCTGGTTTGAGATAAATAGATGCTTTTTCAGTGAAACTGGAAGCTTCAGAGAGTCTCTCAAACTTCAGGCCTTACTGGCATGTGCAAACTGGAATTTTTTCAGGATGTTTATGGTACATGTATTGCTGACAAAGACAGTTTTCTTTAACATCAGCAATATCACAACTCATTTGTGAGATTAAAAATCAACCTCGTGAAAAGTGTATAACAGCAGATCTGATGATGCTTGAGAAAATAATTTTGTCCTCTGTATTAAGTTTCAGTGATCTGCTGTATTAATAAAGGCAGCTCTGGAAGAGTAGATATTAAATGGGTCTTGCCAAGCTATTAAATAAAAAGAAAATTCATGTCACAGTCTGGCTTGATCTTAAGTTGATTAATAATAGTGATGAAGGGAAGGTGGAGTTGTGGAATAATCTTTCCTTGTATCAGCTATGTTGCAGGCAGATGATGAAGATGACCTTCTGGAAGAGAGAATGAGGAGTCCCTTTGGCTCTTCTTTCAGGACATTTAATGCAACTGATTATAAACCTATAGGTAAGAGTAAGAGAGGAGCAAATAGCTTGGTCTGGAGGTTTGAAGGTTTATTGAAAGTTCTGCATAGTAACATTCACTTCCTCCTCTCCTTTGCATGTGCGGTAAAATTCTGCTGCGACCTGTTCTGGCTGAAGCACCAGAATTGGGTTTAACACTGAAATAGGTTCAAGTATCATATCCTGTCCAGTGTGTGGTTGCAGTTCTGGCTTTATTTTCCTTTCCTCTTTCCAAGTAGGGCGTGATCTGAGATAGTAGGTCATTTGGCCAAGATGTCATTGGTTGCATTTCAGGAAGGACACTTTTTTTTAAAATTTTGTTTTCTTTTTCCCAACAGCATTTCCCCATGCTGGTAGTTCAAAATGCTGTCAGTTTGGCCTCCAGCTTGCAGAGCTCCTGGAGCTAAGCTGATTGCTGCTATGGACATAAGCAAATGTGGCCTTTGCTATTGAAAGGAGACATGGCTCACAACTCGGTCCCTTGGTTGCCACCTATCCTGGAAGATTATCTGTCATTTACTGTGCTTAGAGACGCCAATAAATGTATTATCAAGGGAGGAGGCACTGTATAGAGCAGGTTGAGAACTTACCTGGCTATTTTTTATGATAGCCTCCAACATTTCTATTCTTTATTACAGGTTGAATTAGTTACAAATGCTCATTTCACTCTTATTTCAGCTGTTGTTTCATGTCCCAACATTTTATTATCTGCTTTTAGACATATATCGTTAGATCTTTTCTGTCAGCGAGCATTAAGTAACATGCAGTTAACCACTGAATTTGTTTTGTGATGTTTTCCAGCTACGATAGATGTCAAGCGGAATATCTTTGACTTGTGCACAGACAGCAAGGACTGCTATCTGGCTGTCATTGAGGTAAACGAGCTAATAATAAACTCTCGTCTCTGTAGCTGTGGTTTGAGTGCGATGTTTTTTGTTTCTTTTTAAAACCTTCAGAAGTGGTGATTCTGGAGTTCTCCCTGTTACTCATGTCCTAAATAGTGGTGGTGTTTTGATGATGGTAAAGATGCTGTTAGTTTTTTGCTGTCCACACACAGCAGTCTTATTTTTCTGCCTCTGATTCCTTAAATGTCCAAACACATTTGCCTGTTGTCTTCAAACACTTCCCACTTTAAAATGTGCAGAGGTTTTCCTTCTCATAAACATAGAGAAATGCGTTTTTTTCCTATTTATAGCAATAATTTCCTATTAAAATTTGCATTGTATTGAATAACTGGGAAATGCAATCTTCCTGGGGCTCCCCATGGAGCTTTTCTGTGAGTCACTCTTATTATTCATTTTTCACCTCTTCCTAGTAAAAGTCCCAGAAAGTAAGGATTTGAAGCAAAAATTACTGAGCAAAACTTTTGGTTTGTTAGGAGGGAAGTAAAATTAAACTAATGGGTCTAGTTCTTTGCCCAGTAATCTGTTGTCAATACCCAACTTCTTAACCCTGACTATGTAGGTGTAGTGACTAATTTAAAATCCTGTTGACTTAATACTCTGAACCACTGATCCTTACAGACCAAAAAAAGCGAGTCAAGAATTTGTAGTAGGGCAAGCTGTATGTTTAACTACTGAAGTTGGAGTTGTCAAGGTTGTGAGGCAAAGATATGAAAATTTTCTTTTAAAGGAGTCATTGAAAATGTTACTTCAGTGCATGTGGCAGCAGTGGTAGCTGGGGTGTCAGACTGCTGTGTTCTGGAACTCTTGCTATAGGACAGCTTTTAGCATTCTCTCAAGGGATGTGGCTCAAAGATATAAGGGAGGCAAATTTGAAAGGAAGTGGTGTGCGGTTAGGTGAGAACTAACCCAAAGCATGTTAAGGATCCAGTAAACGTTTTAAGTCTACTAGTAACAGTGTAACTTATGGGTGAGAGAAGCAGAAAATAGATATTTATATCACTCCTGGGCTCATCCTTGAAACCAAAAAGACTTGTTTTCAGTGCTAATGGTACTGCTGTTAGTAAATTGGAGGGAAGGTTTTTGGTAATGTTTCTGTAATTGAGATCAGAGATAGCATTGAATATGAACGCTGAGCTTAATTCCTGGGGCTAACTGCTGTGTGGGCATCTCCCCTTCAGAATCAAGGGAGCATGGATGCCATGAACATGGATACAGTTTGCAGACTGTATGAAGTGGGCAGGCAGCGTTTGGCAGAAGATGAAGAGGATGAAGAAGAAGATCAGGTGAGAAGTATAACATTAACCTGGTTCTTCAAGAGTAGCTGTTAGCCATCTACATGTGAGAGGCCACAGGTGTTCATTTATTACCCACAAAGTACAGATACCTCATTTGATCTCACCTAAGGTGAAATAGATCACTTCACTGTCAGTGTAAACTAAGACTACCTATGCAGAACCTGTGTGAACAGTAACTTTGCGCACTGTAAACCAACATGATAATTTGTAGTTTATTTATTAATTTCCCGAAGTGTTTCAGTCTCGATCAGAAACTTTGCTGTTTGTTCAGCTTGTTTTTTAAAATATTTGGACACCCAGTAGAGACAGTAGTGTTTGAGGTTTTCCTTTTTTGGATTCCAGGTCTCATATTTGGGCATAACTTGTCACCAATTTTTGAATGAGACACAACTTGTGACTAATGCAGTGAAACTGCACAGTACTTCTACACAGCAAAATGTTTTAAGAATTTTAAAGAAAGCTGTAGGTTTGCATTGGGATGTGTTGGTTTTCCTTCTCAGATCAGCCATTTGATCTCTGGCAACTTGACAAAAGAGCTAAGAACTGCAGTAAGTGCTCCTTGGTGCAGTTGGTGGAATACACAGTAGCATACAATATTTACTCCAGTACAATGAGAATTGAAGACAAATTTGTAGCTTTTTGGGTGTCAGGTATTTATTTTTTTTTGAACAGGCAAAGACCTTATGCTTCAACTCCCCAAATATTTTAAATGCATTATTTTCTGCTCTTTGGTGTCTGCATTCTAGTAAATCATATACCTGTATCTCCTGTGAGAAAAGCTGACTTCACCTTTTTCCAAAGAATGCCAGAAGGTAATATTTTGGTGGCTTTTTTCCAGACTGTGTGGAAAGCTGGATTTCTGATACCCTTTCTGTCTCTGAATTTTCCTGTTGCCAAGTTAAAACTTTTACTTTCTAGTTCGGAAGACTGGATAGCAGATCCCAGGAAGGAGTAATTTTCTTTGCAGTTGGTTGTTATTACTACAGTTTCACCGTAATTCTGAAGATAAAGCAGTTTTGCGTACAGAGTTTGCTGTTCTGTCCTCTCAATGTGCTACAAGGTTGCAGTTGAAGTCTTGGCATTCTTACGAAATCATTGATCACTGTTTCTATCCCTAGATTGGATGGATTTAGTTTAGGAACTTTTAGGATGGGTGAAGAGTAGAATTCCTTGGGAAGCAATGAAGGTGGGGAAAGTTACCGTTCCTTCCAAAGTGTTTCTACTTTCATCCAGTGCTTGCCTCAGGCAATAGTTTCTATTTGTCTCTGTTTCTTCTGTTTTTGTTCTCATTCAGTGTATTTTAGTAAGGTTATTCACATTTTCCTTATAAAAGTCTCAAAGAATTGTTTGTAGCAGAAATTTATTTTGCATTGTACAGTGTAACTAGCAGCTGTCAAGACACTGTTTTGCAGTATCACTGGTAAGTGTTGACTTAAGTGGAGATCTGTATTTGTATAAGAAGATGCAGTCTAAATGCTGTTGGTTCCAGGCTGTAACACTAGGTACCGAGCAGACATAAGGTATCTACCATCCATCAAATGTGATTGGGGATGCTTCCTGTCTTACAAACGGAGGTGGCCCCAGGCAGAATTTAAGCATGCTAAAAGCTTTTCTCTAAACCTTATGGGGTATTCAAACAAAGCTGCTCCGGGATCGATTTGCAGGCTAAGAGTGACTAGTTGATATTGAGTAATTGCTGCTTTTTATGGTCTTCATTTCTAGGGTGTATAATTGTTTCCTAGACAGTAACTTTTAGGGATGGCTACAATCACGTTTCTTTAGTAAGAGAGATTTGGTTTTAATATAAACAATGCTTACAAACCCAAATTCAATTCAATCTGCATATGTTTAGCAAAACATAAACTAAACCCCTTGCTCTATGTCCTGTAGCTGTTCACTGCTGTTCCTCCAGGTTTGTTCTAGCCTTGGGCTTACAAAATATAGCTTTTGTCTCCATAGAGACATTCAGAATGAGTAGAGGTTTTCCAGAATAAAGACGGAATCTCTGGCACACTTGTCTGTTAAGGCCAACAAGAGTAATTTATTTCCTGATGATCAGGAGTTTTCTGCGTATGCATATGGTCACACATATGTAGGTGTGTACTACTTGCCTAGTTAGTTTCTGTGATTTAGGCTTTGAAAAATTGGAAATAAACTTTCAAACTTGTTTGGACTTCTCACAGATATTCTAGAACACCTTCTGGCTAAAAGAAGATGCTTTCTGATCTTTTTTGTGAAAGTGTGTGTGTGTGGGGAGATCCATGTGAATCAACATGAATCTGGTATCTCTTTGGTCAAGGGCCCTTGTATCTTCACACCTTGACTTTATGCATATATATATATATTTTTGTATATGATCTACATAGATCTAAGAGTACAGTTTTTTGCTTGTACAGAAGGTAATAAGTACTGAAATACAAATACTCAAGTACATTTTTGATGGGCAAGCCTTGCTTGGAAGTCATGTGACAAAGAATAAAATTGCTTTTAAAATTGTGCTTGTGACAAGTTAAGAACTGTGGAGAAACATATCTGCCTAACCTTTTTTACTTTAAATTTTGAAGCCTCATGATGTCAGTTTTGACAAGTGTCAACTGATACTCTGTGACAGATTTTTGAAAAGCAAGAGACTGAGAGTCCATAAAGTGAACCTAGCAGGGGTATTGGGCCTATAGATGTCTCTCAATTCCTTCTCTCATTTAAGCGAAGAAACAAAACTATATTTCTCCCCCTTTCTCAAACCAAACCTTGTAAAATGAACTGATCTGTTCCATAAATTACCCTCAAATTAAATGATCAGGCTGACTTAGCTGGGTTGTGTGTGGCACTGCTACAGTAAATGTTTATGGTTTTATTTGAAATACTGGAGAATAGCACCACTGTAGCTGGGTACTTCCCGTGCTGTTATACTAGCCTTTCATATGAGATCTCTGGAAAGCTGCCTTTTCCTGGTTATGGCCAGTAACCCAGAGTTGTCAAGCCTTGTTAAACAGAACAAATGCTAAATAGATATTGATACTCTGTGGTCTGTACTTAGTACAATAACTGAGGGAAAGTGAAGATGTAACACGCTTAGCAAGAGCCAGTTTGTGAGCTTTTTTTGTTGGATGTTTTACTCCAAAAATATTAAGTCTTTCTGCCTTGAACTTTCATGAGTTTTATGTATTATTTCACTGCTGGGTGAGTATCTAAACAGGTCCATCAGTGACTGACAGTCTCACTCACGAGTATTTGCAAAACTACGTTCAGTCTATGGGAAAATAGTTTCCTATTCTTTGGTCCTGCAGCAAGATCCTCCTCTTCTTCCTCCTGTATTTGCCACTGTTTTGATACACTCCTTCAGAGTTAGACTTAGCAAAAATAAGATGGGTATTTGAGCTACTGGTACAGATGCTGGACCATGTTTTGGTTGTTAGCTTGCTTAATTCTTATTTATTTCCCTTTCTTGGCTGTTTAGTATCCCCTGTTTCACTTGGTAATCTACTGTCTTCTGTAGTGAGACAGACCAGGCATTTCAGAGGAAATGGTGCAAAGGAAAGTGATCTGGCCTAGAAATAGCATATGGCAGTTGCCACAGGCTAGAAAAGGAGACTTCAGAAATATTAAGTGATCAGAAAAGCTAAAACCAAGGGAACTGGCTGACCACAGAGTAGACTCAAAACTGTGAAACTTAAGTCTGGATGACGTGATCTTCCGAGTGGCTTACAAGATTTTCAGTCTGTGCATTTTTACCTCTTTATTTCAGTTTTTCTTTCCATATTAGTTCTTTAAGGCCTGTTTTTTTTCTCTCTGTGGTACGTGTGGGTGATGTTGCATCTGTGAGGCTCAAGCAGTGTTCTCCGTTATTGTCATGTTCAGAGAGATCTATGGCTTCAGCAGTAGATTGCTAGCAGACCTAGCTGTCCCTGTCCTATAAAGTGTGTTCTACTTCTTTTGCCAGAACTGAAGAACTGTTAATTATCCTGCAGTGCTTCTGGGCTATCGAAATGGTGATGGTAGGTGTGTAATTTGTCTTTTTGCATTGGTTTAGAAAATTCTAGGTGATGTGAAATAAAAGCTTTGGAGACAAGGCAATATAGACTCGAAAGATGATCACTATTCTAACATGTGGTTTAGCCAGGATGGAGAATGTTTTTTCCTCAGCTTTCTACGTGGTCTTTGTGATCCCAGTTTCTACTTTTATTTTAGGACTCTCCCCGTATCTGCCTGCAACAGCAGTTCCACTGTACTTTTATTGCTGTTGGTTTGATATAGGTTTGTTTTCATGTGGATACTTATTTTCTGGGAAAAAACCCGCAAATCTCAATCCATATTGGCACACGTATTGGGGAACCATCAGACCATGGTGGTGCTTTGTCACTGCAAGCTGCCTAGAATGATTTATGTCATCAGGGACCCTTAGTTTTTCAGGAACCGTTCCCATAACTTTTGAAGATATGGTTTCTTTTGAAATCTTCCTCAGGATGAAATGGTTTACAGGATAATAGCTGGGAACAAGTATTTTCAGACAAATGTCTCAACTGATAAAAATATACATGTGTTTATTGCACACCTTAATAGGAATCTTTGAACTTAGTTGCAGCCGGGAAGACTAAGTAACGAGTGGTTTCCATCAAAGACTTGTTTACATAACAGACACATCTTCTGAACAGGCATCCTCCAAAACAGATATTTAAAAAAAGAAAACGTTTTCTCAGTACCTGCACTTCTTACCACTTTTTTAGGTAGCAGCAAATGACTGTGACTGCTTCAGCCTATTCTGCTGTTTCAGAATCTAGTTTCACTAGCTGTCAGTTAGTGCAAATGCAGGAATTTCTTGGAAACAGAAAAGTAATTTCAGTTTTCAGAAGGCTAGACTTAGTATTATGGAGTAAAACATTTTCAGAAATGTCAGTCAGAAGCTTGAGAAAATAAAGGAACAAACTCTCGTCCGTAGGGGGAGAGTTCATTTACCTGCCAAATTTTGAATCTCCTTTACACGGTATTGTTTTTTGTCATGCAGTTAAAGGAATGGGCTTATTTTTGTGAGCTGAGAATGTGAGATCAGTGAGAGGAAGGAAGAGAAGCAGATTCAGAAATTGCACCTAGTTCTGGACTCCTTATATTATTCTGAGCAGTACAGCACAGACAACATAATAGTCACAATTTTATCCTTAGCATTAAGGAATCTATCAACTGTGAAATGATAACTTGCATGTGCCTCAAAGAGGACAGTGACTCTGGAGTTAGATTGATTATCATCAGGTATGTACAGTCATGTTACAATGAAAAGATTTCGTAGGCAAAAAGAGAGTATTGGTCAAAAGAGCCCCAATTGAACATGCCAGTCCAACAGAGGCCCAGTTACTTTAAAGTTTTTGTTTATCTGTGTCATGGATGCTTTTTCGTTCATCACAGGTAAGTAATCATTCTTACAATCTACTTACATAGACTATGAGAATAACTGCTTTTTTATTTCTTCACTCCATGTTTTGCCTCTGACATACTGTATGCTGTGTGCTGTTTCCTGTATTAAATCTGCACATACCTACATCTGCATAGAAGCCTATGGTAAGATTCCTTGCTTGTTACATATAGTAACTTCTGCGCATTCCCAGGCTTCTAAGTTTTTGGCTCTGTGACCTCATTAATGGCTATGAAGAGCTAGAAATTCTAACACTGAAGTGGCTAAGAAGGTAAAAGTAGGTGCAGCCCTGTAGTGGGAAGGAGATGAATACTTAGAATGAATTTAATGGTGTGATAATAGAAAGTGAGTTTGAGCTTGCTAGCTGAGGGGAAAGAGGGAGGCTAGGTAATCTAGGATGTAAAATTCCTTACGTGCTTGACCCCCTAGAAGGACTGTTGGCTATATTTAAGCTTTTTCCACTGTCCATTGTTCAGGGAGTGTTAAGAAGCAGGTGGGGGAGGAGTTGGGTAGAAACTCTTGAATGACTGAATACTAGGCATTGTCACTGCTGAGAATTGCATAGTAAAGGATCAGAAAGTACCAATATGCTACACAGATGCTTTGGAAGAAAGTACAACAGTTCTCAGAAGATATGACAAGGGGATTGTCTGTAGAGAAAGATAAATTGCTAAAACAAGGAGACACTTATTCCTCTGGAGTGAAACATTCTTCAGTGAACTTGTATTTGAACAATGATCAAATGTTCTTTTTTATGAGAGCAAAGTCCCTTCCCATGCTTTAAGTAGGTAGTAATTAAAATAATACCGATAATTTGGAAAAGACCAGACTACTAAAAAAGTGTTTGCTTTTCTCTAGGAGAAACCTGGGGGAGGAGGATGAAAGAGAGGGAGAAATAAACTAGTTGGTTGCTTCTTGCAAAAGCAAATAAATTGAACAAAATAATGATACTCTGGGAAACTTTAATTTCTTTAATAAAAAAAAAAGACACCATTTATAGAAGCAGATGATTAGACTTAGCTACAAATAGCCAGAAGTTAATTAAATATGAGCTGAAAAAGTGGGAAAGGCTTCACTGACATTTGATAAACTGTTTTGCAGGTGGAGGAAAAGGCAGCCTCATAGATGAAAATATGAATAGTTAGAGTAATACCATATAGCACAGTAGTATCATACTATATGATATTACTCTACCTTACTTATTCTTACTATTCTAACTTATTCAAACTGAGAGGTGCAATAGAGATCGTGTTTTCAGGGGAAGGGACTGTTGCTGGAAAGCACCTGCAGGTGAGAGGTGTTGACTTTGGAAATGATGATAGGAGGTGAGCATGGGGCTGGGGAAGGAGCAGCTGTGAGATGATAGCAGCTGAGCAGTAGCAGAGGAATTGGGCAGAGAACTATTGACAAATACTTGCTCTGAACTGTGAATAAACTCCTAGTAGAGAAAGAAAAATTGAATGAGGTGTTAGATGAAAAGATGAAGCTTTTTGTAACAGCTGAAACCATGACAAATAAGCAAAATATCAGTGACCTGTAAATCCCAAAACTGAGTTAAGGTTTCCAAACCTATCAACAGTCGAAAAAGACCTGTGAGATCTTCTCTTGGCAGCTAACAGCCACCCTAGTGTCTATTTGCGAGATTATGTAATCTGCAGTTGAGAAGTCTCAAATTTTGTTCATGAAAAAATTTTTGGATTCAAGAAATGCAAGAAAACTCTAAAATTCTTAAGAGTGCTTGTAAAGCAAGCTGGTGCATTTTTATATACTGCAGATCTGCAGTGCTGTAAGCCACACTTCCTGAAAGCACACTGATTTGGTGTCAAAATACAGTGCAGAAATATGTTAAAATGAAAAATCAAAGTTCTGCATAGTTAACATGTATTTTGTATCGGAGTTTGAATAGGTGAAAGACTGGGATTTTCCTGAGCCTTTGAATGTTTTTTGAGAGAGAAACACTGGTGAATATATTAGGTGTTAATAACTTGTACTACCCAAAAAGACAAATGTTGTGAACTTGTGAACATGTGCAAAATGAATGGGTAAAGGGTGAAAGTCCCTGATAATGATGGAAGTCTATGAAGTGCATGCAAACACGCATCAAAGAACAATATGGAAGAAAGCACATAATAAATAACTCTTGCTCTTGTTTAAGATCTGAATGGGCTATAAATACTGGCAACATGAAGAATTAGGTCAATCATTTTTTTGTTACAGTGCTGTCATTCCTATATATGTCGTTCCTTTAGGGGATGTTTTTTGTAGTTTTTTCCGTTGTAGTTATAAATGATAAATTAATTGAATCAAATCTACTTGGCTTTCTGAATCTTTACATAAGATCGCAAACTGGTAGTAGACTTAAGTTACCAGTAATTTGCCTTGAGATAATCCTTTGCTATGTAATCAACTTTTCTGAATCTGTAAGTTAATGTCCAGCTTTTCTTGTACCACTACATCTCTGTAAATCTGCCTGTATACAGGCATGTAAAAAGCTGACGTGAATCACTTTTGCCCTCTTAATCATCCTCAATGTAGTTCCAGGGTCATAGACTGTGTGTGTTGAAGGTATTTATGTGTTACTGTGTAAGTGAATTAGTGAATTTTGGTGAATTAGTGCGTGTTGAGAGATTTCACTAAGATGCACACTTAAATTATTTAATTGCCCCATTTTGCAATCTTATCCTAGAAGAACTGATAGTTCCTGCATCCTTTATACTTGTCTAAAGTATAATGATGATACTATACATTGCTGACTTACATTCTTAAGACTTTTTTAGTTAAACTGTTACAAACCCTTTGTGTAGATGGCCTTTTTCAGCCTAAGCTAGTCTTTATTAGTTGAATCAAATTTCTCTTTAGTTGAGTCAATTTCTGAGTTAAACCGGGGCCTGTCCCTGTGTGGACATCCTACTTACATCTGTGGATAGCTATTCTGTACTGAAGTTGCAGCCTCCCTCTTTGCTACCCCCTTATAATTATAACTGGGGTTTTGTTTTGTTCTCTTGTTCACTTAAATTGTCAGCTTTGTCTTTGTTCATTGCCTTATTTTTGCAGCCATTTTGCTTTAACTGGGGTGAGTCATGACTGTAAGTATTTATGCAGAGCAGTGGGTCCAGGAAGCCGTTTTGTGTATGAAACAGGGTGGGCGTTCCTTAGATTGAAATTCCTTTATTACAATCGCGACACTGTGTTTTTAAAGAGCAGAAAGAGTTGGTCGTGCAGGTATGTTGATACTATAACGGCCTCTGCATTGCGGCTGTTATGTAGTGACATCTGTGTATGCTGGAGATGAAGGCGAGTAACGCTGGTTCAGTATTGTGAAGATAACACAGAAAACCCCTAGTATTTGTTTTCACTGTAATATATAACAACCAAATTAATATGTATCTATATAAATACAAATTTGAGTTTCATTAGGGGTCAGTGGGTACTCTGCTCTAAACTGTTCTATTCTTGGCATCTGTCAAGGTAAAGCTCCCTTAAGTTAATCCTACAAGCAATTAATATACCTGCATCACTGTGTAACTAAAATGGGTAACAGTGTGACATCCTTAATTCAAAAGCTGGCCTGCATCGTGCCCCTCTGAGTGTTGCCTACTCTATTTAAAAGGAACCATTGGATTTTTTCTTTTTTCCTCCATCATAGCCTCAGGTTGGGATTGTCTGTAATCTTACCTGAATTACATAGGAAGACGGGTTTGGTCTGGCTGCGCTGTAATAACGGTGCACCTGGCTGTAGAGCAGGCAGTGAGTCAGTGTGCTGGTAGTGAGGTAGAACGTTTTACAGAGGGAAGGTTATGAGATGGTCAGTTTGTGATTCTACAATACTACCCTTGTGTCTTCTGTAAAGATAACTGGCAACTGTGAAGTAGGTTCTATTGGAAAGGGAAGAGAATATTCTCTAAGGAAGCAGAGGAGGAAGGTGAGGACTCTATGAGCAGTTCAAGTTCTGATCTGAGCAGCTTTTACAGAAAACAACCCGAATAGAAGAATATCTTTAGGCATCTAAAGGAGTTAGTGATGGCTAAAACAATTCCTTGATACTGTTTAAGTCATGTGGAGTGTGCTGGTCGATGGGTGCTGTGGATCAGTTTACTCCACTGAGGAAGATAAGCACAGATGCGTGCTTGTTTTGCATAGATGTGCATGCTGGTTCTTTTTTCTAGCAGCACCTGTGCCGTTGCCCAAAGCTCTAGGGAGCTACTGATGAGTAGGTAGGAGCTTGCTTTTGCAGGCGTTTCCTTCACAAATCCAGATATGGTTTGGAATAAAATTGTTCTGCCTGTCTTCCCTTGTGACATTGCACAAGGATTTTTCTTACCGCTCTTACTCCGTATGCTTGCAGGAGTCATTGGGTGAAGGCATGCCTTTTTTTGTCTGTATATGGGTCCCTTATGTGAGACGGTTGTGGTAATCTGATGAGGATACAGCCTAGATACCCATTAACAGACTGGATATCACTTACACATGATGGTGTTAGGTGTGAGGAAAGACCAGGTGGAGTCTTGCTCAGCTATATGTCCTACAGATTGGTTTTGGGTGCAGAAGCCCCGTGTGCTTTCCTAAGAGACATCTCGCGACATCTCTGCAAGCCTTGTGTTTCTAGACTGGAGTATTGCAGTGTGCCTGCAGAGGTTTGTGCTTGGAGATTGTTCAGAAGCTAATGCAGAATTAATTTGCCTGTTACTTAGCAGAACCACCACATTTTCCAAGTTCCTGTTTGCGTCCTTTAAAACATGACAAGGTGCAGGTTTTTCACTTCCTAAGATCACTCCTCTTGAACTGTGTTCTGGGTCATTCAGCTCAGTGAGGATGGGCGCTGTGTGCATGTTGCGCGCTCTCTGTCATGTGCACACGTGACTTCTTGCAGCGTGGTTTTCACACTATTTCCTGGTTTACCAAGGACAGCTATAATTTAGATCTCATCTTACTGTTCTTCGGTGGTTTTTAAATGAGCGTGGCCTGATTTTAATCACCTACTTTGGATTAAGTAATTTAAACTGGAAAGGTGGAAACATTGATTTTGGTTCTCTAGTCTTCTGTTGCTATTTGTATTTTTGCACAGGATTTTTTCCTTACTGGTTGGTATAATCCTGCAAAGTTAATTTGCAGCTAAATATCCACCCTTTCTGTGTAATTTGGTGCTTATTCTTGTCAGCCAGAAGAAATCTTTAGCTTTATACAACTACATTTCATTTCATCCTATATTTAAAGGATGATATCGCTGTATATGTCTTGCCTTAAGCTTGAATGAAGATGTTGATAAAATAGTATTTCAATTTCCCATAAATACATTAAATGTGAAACAATCAAATTCAGTAGTTTTGATATTTTCTTTTAAGTAATTGTGGGTTAGACATTTAGGAAAAAATTATTTCAGAAATTCCACGGGTGTGGAAATTAAGAGGGTACATTACTCATTTCAGAAGCTTTAGGTTTCAACTACACAGACTCTAAATGAATGTCATAGACAATACACTTTTTTTCCTAATGTCTACAGTTGTGTCTCTATCTCCAGACACTGAAAACCTTGGCTTAATTTTTCTAAGCTTTTTATATAAATTGATCTCCTCCTTTCCAGCTTCAGAGTTGTTTGGAGACTGAAAAAGGAAAATAAACTCTTCTGCCTTTTCCATTTTTAATCAGTTTTTCAATTCTGAATAGAGTAATAAAGTTTAGACACTAGTCTCTCTGCGGATACTGCATAGAACAAAAATAAAAGTTATCAAGGCAAAAGCTTTTATACTCTGTTCAATACATTTTATGGAAAATTGTGCTTATCATGGCACTGCAGTTTAAAACTTGAACTGCAAGTAAGATATTTCCTCTCCCAGTGTGTATACAATTCAAAAAGCAATGTACGTTTATTTGAGGACTCATTGACTCAAAGTAAAGTTTGTAATTGCCTAAAATAAGTGTAGGCTTTAATATAGGTTATTTTAATTTTATGCTTAATATAAGCTCTTTCAGAAAGAAAACTGTAAGTAGCAAACCAATGTTTTTATGCTGTAATCTCCATTTAAGTAACACGGCACTTCTAGTTAGTAGAGGAGACTTGGC
Source organism: Pluvialis apricaria (assembly GCA_017639485.1). Lineage (NCBI taxonomy): Eukaryota > Metazoa > Chordata > Aves > Charadriiformes > Charadriidae > Pluvialis > Pluvialis apricaria. The sequence goes on from CM030016.1 coordinate 22,938,239, forward strand.
TGCCTTTTGCAAGTGAAGAAACAATAAAATTTGCCCAGGCTTTTTGTCATTCCTTGTTTCTTTTGCCTATGACAGATGTTGGATTTGTGTGGGTGTGGTGGACGTTTTTATAGCACTGACTGAAGAAAAAGTAGGTTGGGGAGATGACAGTAAGGTCTTTTTTTCCCTCTGTCCTTTTATATCTGAAAATGCAAGCAGTCTAAACAGCACAGTGTGGTGAGCTTGAGGACCAAACTAACCCTTGAAGTGGGTTGCTAAATATCTATCTTAACTGCTTCATAACTTTGCAAAAATGTGTTCCCTCGCAAAACAAAGGGGCAATTAAGACAATGGCTTGAGAGCTGCCTTCCTGCCCGTGAGAGCATTGTATTAGAGAAAAAGGGTGTGACGCTGAGGAGATGTGCGGGCATATTGAACCCTTACTTTGAGTCTTGGAGACTTCCTGGAGCTTGCCTTGTGATGGCACTTTTTAGCCACTCGTTTCTCTAGAAGAACGACAGGACTGTAACAGCTTCTTCCCACTCAGTTTTATCTGCTAGACATGGATTTCTGGATTTGATCTGTACAATGAGAAACTCAGTTGCTTTATTGAAGGCAAATTCTTATGGTTTGATAGAGAAAGATCTTGATCCACGGGCAAATACCAAAGATGAGACTTCTGAGCTGCTTTAAGCATCTGAAGCTGAGTGATTCAGGGATTGGTTTAGGTTAATAGTATCTTTCCCTATATTTTACATCTCATCTAAATCAGGAATGACTGAGAGACTGAACATCCATGCTGCATGCTGTTTGATGCAAAGTAGAGGTTTTGGTCCAGTTGAAACTAAAGCAGTTTGTACAAGACTAGCAACAAAGCCGTCGATTAACGGGTCTTATGCATGTCTTTCTTGAGTGCATTGTGGTGACATGTGTTGATGGTCGGTATTGGAGAGGAGCTTGAGCCAATGGTACCTGTGTTGCATTTTGCAGATAGGACTTTGCAGGCCTGCAAATGACCTAGCATGTGTCATGTTCTGTAGTTGTGGAGAGGAAGTGTTTATATGGGTGACGGGAAAGTGTTAATGACGTGTGATGTCTGGATATGGGGAGAAGTGAAAACTATAGGTATGTTTTCTTCAATTATTCTTACTCCATTTTACCTTTGCTCTAATGTCTGCATTGGACTGTTTTTGCTGTCATTATAGGAGGAAGAAGAGCAAGAGGAAGAAGATGATGATGAAGATGATGATGATACAGATGACCTTGATGAACTAGATACGGACCAGCTGCTGGAGGCTGAGCTGGAGGAGGATGAGAACAACGAGAATGCTGGTGAGGATGGAGAAAATGACTTTTCTCCCTCCGATGACGAGGAGCTTGCCAACCTCCTGGAAGAGGGAGATGAGGGTGAAGATGAAGATTCTGATGCTGATGAGGAAGTTGAGCTGATTCTTGGAGACAGTAAGTGTGTGCCCAGCTTGGTGACCACAGGTGACCTTGTCCTCTGTTTAATGTCCTGACAAATATGCAACATCTAAGTCTTCCCTGAATTTACTTAGCTGGCTTTCCCCCTCGCTGGTATGAAAGGCACAAATCATCATGCTTGTTCATCTGTGGCCTCTCAAAGTAATCTGTCAGTAAAAACAGCTCCTATCCAGAGAACAACTGTAAGTTTTGGAAAGGAAGGTCTCTCCTTTCTGCAAGTGCTCCCAGGTGTGTGTGAGAACTTAAAGGCAGGACAAGAAACTATGTGAAGAAGCCTTGTCTGATTGCTTGCCTGTCCTGCCCTTCAAGGGGACACTGGTTGAACTGTTATCTCACCTGTCTTCTCTGCCTTATTTGTACCTGTAAGGACACAGAAACATTTTGGGTCCTTGGTGCTACTCTTTCTCTTTTGTAATTGCTTAAAGTGCAGACCCAACATTGCATTTCAGACTTCTCTTCCTTTTTCAGACTGTTCTGAAGCTAACGTAACTTTTGGGATAAAATTTAAATTGTTCTCTCTTTCTGGCATTCCACAAATACAGAGGTTTGAAAAGTAAACATGTTAAGTATGTGTGTGTATAAGAAAGTAAGTTCTGAACTTCTTACGTTGCAATTCAATTTGGAAAAAGGCTTCACGAGAAAGAGAAAGTGAGTAGGATGGCATCAGGCTTGGGATTTATGACACCAGATTCTGTTCCCTTTTTTGCAGCACAATTTTTGAGTATGTGTGGCCTAGCCACTTAGTTCTTTTTAATTTCCAAGCTGTAAAATGGGGATATTGTAGTTACCGTAAGTTAAAAGGTTGGTAAGGATAAGTCATTACAGCGTGCATGGTGTTTGAAGTCCTGCAGTGATAGAAGATTAATGTGAGAGCTGAGGTGGGAATCAGTCTTCTCTGCCAATGCGCTGGAGGCATGCCAGGCCTCTGATTTGGCACTAATGGGGCTGGCAGACTCATTTGTGTCCCTCTTTTCTGTTAGAATGTAGCTCAGTTGTTTTTAAGGATGTGGCCACATCAGGTTGCCGGAATTATTCTCTGGGGTCAGTCTGCTGTTCTCTTGAAGGCAGTAGGTATACAATGCAGGGCCATATGGGACATTTACATAGCTGAAATCCATTAATAGCATATTGCAGTTCAGCATTTGGGATTGCAGATAACTTCTGCCTGTCCCTGGCAGGGGACCTTCTTGACACAACTCCACTTCTGCTTCCTCAGGGCGTGCAGGGCCAGAAGCTATTAAGAGAGTACCCAGAGTGCTGTAACTTGAATTGTCCAAGGGACAGAATGGAAGGGAAGTTCAGGCCATTTCAATAACTATTTCCGTAACAAAACTAGGTGCTACTTGACACTTAGTTCTTTCAAGTGTGCTCTGCAGAGCACTACGTATTATGAAATGGTGTGTTATGAAATGGCCACATCTGTACACTGTTTATGGATAGAACCACTTGATTAGAACTTTGATCTGGTGTCGCTGTGGAGCTGCAGCCAGCCCATCCTGTGGCTGTTGGGTTGCTTAGCAGCATCTTTGGGAACTTAAAGCAGGGTGTGCAGCTCTGCCAGGCTGATGTATGCCTGGTCCTTGCACAGGGTTTGATGAGTGTGGTTCTGTGGATTCTTCTCTCTGACTTCAACTTCATCTGGCTTGCTTTTATTTCTCACCCAGCAAGAGCAATTAAAATTTCCCCCTCTCCTTTGCTTATGCTGTGTTCCAGAATTAAAAGTTGTAAGGGCACTGACACTGTTGCAAAGTACAGATCTGAAGCGTGGTGATCGATCTATCTGGAGTGCTTCCTACTGCAGACCCGTGCTGTACTGTTAGATGAAGCTCCATAACATACAGTGGGTGTGCCTCAAAACAAAATAATTCAAAATAATAACAGCAGTTGGAACAGTGGCTTTGGTTGCTTGTGCTTTAGCAGAAGTTTTATTTTGTTTTCAGGAATAATCCATGGAGAACCTTTTAAGTAAAAGTTTGTCTTTCTCCTCCTTTGTCGCCACCTTGGGGAGGGTGGATCTGTTTGTCTTGTCCAAAGCAATTTATGCATTGTGCAGATCTGTCAAGAGCTTTTTCCTGGGCCAGTGGAGTGTCCTTTTGGAAATGCATTTGTAACACAGGATGGAAGAAATATATGGAATTCTCACCAGCAGCATGGCTGACTTCTTTCCTCTTTTCTTCTGTGATCGCAAATGGCAACTTCCAGGCAGGTCTATGAACTTCTGCCAAGCAGTTAGCTGCAATCAGGTTTAGTTATAGGCTTATATGGAGCTCAAAATTGGAAGGTTGTGTGGTGGACTGGAGAATAAAGAGTTAGGAGATCCCTTTTCAAAGCTTGCTGCTAGTTTTTAAAAAAAACCAACAACTTTCTCAGTTTCTCTTCTTCTCCAGAGTTTCTGGAGTGTTATCTTGCTTGTGCTTCTTTCCCTCTTACTGCCTAAGTGTAGCTGCTGCAGCACTGGCTGGTGTTTTGCAAGTCCCCTTACCTGGCTGTAGCTGTTCTGGGAGCACTGATGACCCCTCAGATAACAGTGGAAGGGCAGCTGGCTAATCTTCAGGGAGGAGGGTTGGGGGAAAGGGTTTGTGCCCTCTGCTGCTTGCCTGTGATTTTTTTTTTCCTAAGGAAAGCATCTGAGAAGGGGTGAACCTTCCAGAAGGCCTTGCTTACCTGACAGGCATTTTAGAGATCCAGTATAACTGAGATGGCTAAGAGGAAGTCTTGGTGTCTTTTTTTTTTTTTTAAACTATTTTTAACACCTAGTTAACTGCAGCATCCAATGAATTCACGTAAGAAAAAGAACCAACGTCACCTCTAAGGTAAGGCAGGAGACCTCTCGCTGCCAGAGCTGCTACCACTTCCCTCTTGCACAACTGAGGGAGGAGAGATCTTATGTTTAAAGATAAAAAGCAAGTTTGTGTGTGTGTGACTGCTTCTGGCAAATCCTTTCATGTCTTCATTCTGTGCCACAACGAAGAAAACCAGGAAAAGCACAATTTTCAGGTCACCTTTAATGAGTGCCATGTAGTTAAATTCATCACAGAAACCTTTGGGTTGCTAGAGGAAGGTTCCAGTTGTATATGCATTGCTTCCCCCTCTGTTTGGGAGGTCTCCGGTTGTGCTGTGCAGAGGGGAGTGACAGGCCAATAAGAATCTAACACTGAGAAAGTCTGGGTCTAACTTTCTGCATAGTGAATTAGCCCCATGCACGTTACACGGAGGCTGTATTTCACCACATCAGGTTGGTGGAACTGTCAAGCTTGCTTTCACTTAACAGCTGTGAGGAATGACTGCCAGATCTGTCCAGCCCCCAGCATGAAGAGGTGTTGCACTTAGATGTGCACAGTAAGTTCTACAGGCAGCTCACGTGCAGGTAACTTACTGCTGGTGTCCTCCCCATCTTGTCATGGGGGGAAGAAACTGCCGGCTAATGGAAACTGCACTTGCTGCTCTCCTCTTGACCCTCTGTTTTAACCAGGGAGAGAAGGCTCTGGTGCAGATTTGCTAACTGCTTTTGATTGATTTGAAATGCACTAATGGCGCTAGCTGCCTCCGTCATTGCTGGGGAGTTGCTGGTCTCAAGCAGGTGGTGGCCATCTCTTGTAACTATGAATGCGTTGCCTTGCTAAGCAGCCCTGACAGCTGTGTTCTCCCACAAACCGCACATAACCTACATGTCTCCTTTTCAGCTGACAGCTCAGATAACTCTGACTTGGAGGACGACATAATCCTGTCTCTGAATGAGTGAGGAGTGACTGCCAGGCGGGGTGTTGGCAGGAGGAGACGCTCCCTTCCCAGCAGAAGACTGGAGACCAAATTGGAAACCGATTCTGAGCAACCCAACCTTTTTTTCTCCTGGGAAAACCTGAAGAACTCCAGCCCATCCGCTGTCTTGGTTTGAGTCCGTTTGAGGCTCGTGGCTAAGTCTGAGGCTGTACAATAAAGAGACCTGGGGTTAGGCCTCTTTTCTCTCTGCCTTTTTCTTTTTTATTTTTTATTTTAGGCTGAGATGACTCTCCTCTTCAAGGAAACTTCTGAAGATATTTCACAATATATTTTCTTTGTATAAAGTTCTTTCCTAAAGAACAGAAATAGTTTTATATAAAACAAAAAAAAAAAAAAAGGCAGGTGTTCTAGTAAAGAGGGGATGAACTTTGTATTCCTGTAGTACCTTGTTACCATGGGGTAGGTTCAGGGGAGAAAAAATGTTTAAAATTAAAAGAGGCATTTTTATGCAACTATGAAGTGAAATAAGAGGATCATGGTTTCTAATATTGTTGAGGAGTGAGAATATTTTTATTTTAAATATGATTTTATTTTAAAAAAAAAAAAGGCAACGGGTGTTAACTCCTGCTACTGCAGCCAGTGTGTTTCAGATGCTTTTGTCCTCCAGGGAAGACCCCCGGGGGTGTTTGTTAACTGAAAGTACAGGCTGTGTAAAGTGGAGATTCTCACCTGTGATACCAGCTATAATGGGAGGCTGAAATCCTGGCTTGGCCTAGTTGGAGCCTGGTATTCCTGAAAACCACGGGGATCTGGGATTGAAGTTTGAACCCTCTTTCTCCCCTCTGCCCTTTGTGGTTCAAGTTTTTTAATCTTTTTTTTTTTTTTTTCTCCCTCTTGCCCTCTGTGTGGAAACTGCAAATTGAAGGCCTTTTTCTTTAATGTAAAGTGTATTTATTAAAAAATTAAATACAAATCCTGTCTGTGTTTATGGCTGTGAATTGTAGCCATGCATTCCTCTGCCGCGCGTGCAGGCGCGGTGCTCTGGGTAGCCCTCAGCTCGGGCAGAGAGCAGCTAGGTGTAGCTCGCGGCCGGGCTGCAACAAGGAAGGGCAAAGTAAACAAGGGGTGAGATTTCTTCGAGTGCAGGCTCCACCCGCTGCTCCAGTCCTCGGGGACTCCCAGCGCCGCACAACACATTTCACAGCACCCGTGGGTTCAAATCTGACTTGTTGGCTTGTCTGACAGCCTCGAATTCTCGGTGGGGTTGTGGGCAGCGCAGCACCGCATCCTCACTGCGCTGCGTGGGAGCTGGAAGGTGCTGCTAATGCCGGGCTGTGATTTTGTTTAGAGATGTGGCAGAATGTGCACTCTGTGGTTCAGGCGCAGGAAGCGCGGTGAGCTGCAGGGAGCTCCGCTCACCTTGCTGCTGTGCGTCAGACAGCAGGAGCAGCACTGGGCCACCTCGGCCATGTGTGGTTTGGCGTTACGTAGGCTGCCTTGTGGCTACTCTGGCCGGAGGCAAATGAGGCGCTCCTGTTTGTTTGTACACGGCAAGAGGCTCTGCCCCTAGAAGGGGATAAAAAAAAAAAAATGCAGTTGTGTTTGATTTCACTGTACAGCACACAACTGCACAGCTTAGTTCTGCGAGTCAGACCGGGAAGGTAAGTGTGCTCATTGCTTCCGTGGACAAGGCTGCTAAATGTGCTGCTTATTCCCAGATGTTCAGATAACATCTACTCAACTTTTTACCCTTTCTCTGTTTTGGCCACTTTCAGAATAGGGTTTGAGGCAGAACAGGGAGCTGGAGGCTTCTCACTCCTTGACACTACAGCAAGTTTTCCACCAAGAACTCTGCTCGTTTGAACTAAGGCTCAAGGTTTCATTGCTGGAAGAGGAAGGATTTTCTTTTTAACCAAGAGAAGGGATATATTTTCTTCCCTCCAGCGTCACATCTACTTAATGCACTTAACCAGGGCTGCTTGTTAATAATTAAAAAGAAAGGTTCTGCCGCAACTTATAATGGATAATTGTACCCTACAGAGTCGATAAAGATGAACAAGTTGCGATTACCACAGCATTTAAGACCAGCAATTGGAGCAGCATTCTGATTAAATGAGGGGATTGAAAATCGGATATGCCATCCAACAGCTGTGGAAGCCAGTCTCTGCCTTATCAAAAAACATCTTATGCAACTTTACCTTAGAAAATGTGCTGCTCAGGAAGAGGAAAAGAAAAATATAAATCACGTACTCAACTACTAATAACAGAGGGAGATGCTGTGCCAGATGTCCGTATCTTGTTCTGGCATTATACCACAGCTATAATCGGCTGCATCTGTTGCTGTTTTGGGGCTGGCTGTCTCGGAGAAGTTTACCAACTAGTTTTGTGAGACAGAACCAAAACATCTCGGGTGGAGCTCCTGTTTATAAATTTGACTTGAATCTGGACCACTGTAAGTATATGTGCCATCCCTCCCCTCCCACACCTACCCTACCTTGATTGAATAGCGCCAAAGGGAGCAGTCTCAGGTGTCAGGAGGCAGGGCCCGGCCGCGGCAGCCTGCAGGTCGCCTGCCAGAGCAGCCCTGCTGCCTGTCCTGGGCCGGTCACCCACCGAAGCAGCCCCCGCCGCCTGTCCTGGGCCGGTCACCCACCGAAGCAGCCCCCGCCGCCTGTCCTGGGCGGACTCGGCCTCTCTGCTTGTGGCAGAGCCGCCAAAGGTAAATACGCAGCCGTGGAGGATGCTGCCTGCGCCCTGTGCTACCTCCTGTGTTCTTGCGGGGCGTCATTTAACAGGCTGGGTGCAAAATGGGCAGTCAGCAGGGATTTTTTTTTTTTTTAGTTTGTTTGCAAATTATGATGCCATAATTCTGCATCTACTTGGGATGGGGGAAATGTCACTGCTTGGAAAATCAACTCTTCCCCTGGCATCACGATTTAATCTATGTAAAAGCGTGATGTTTGGAAGAAGTCTTACAATCTTCCTGAATACACACATCATGTTGCAGATGTATTTCTTCTCGCATGCAGCCATTACAGAGCTTGGCTTTGGGGCTGGAAGAGGCATTTAACTGTCCTGCCAGCTGGCTAAGGCATATACCTACCTACCTATCTCTGCAGTGGAGAGAGATGCCTTTGTGGGCAGGATGCTGCGTTTCCCACTGTGCTGCAAGCCCAGCCCCAGCCTGTGCCCTCGCATCGGCACGGTCCTTGCGACCAGCCCATGAGCAACTGCTCAGGCAGTTTGCAGCACCCTTCCATAGAGCAGGCTGTGTAACCAGCGTGCAGGCGCCCTGGGAGGCTGCGTGCACGTCCCTGCAGCGCGGTGGGTCAAAAAAAGATCTGGTATAGGCCAGGGCTTGGTAGAAACCCCGGGGCTGGTCAGCAGTGTAACCCACACGTTAGCGAAGGGTAGCAATCAAGGTATGTGCCGCTCATCGGCACCGGTCATATGCACGTGGTGGGCACTGGGGACTGCCTCGGGCCAGCCCTCTTGTCCGTGTTTCTCTCGCAGTGAGGACAGCCAACACGATGTTAAGGAGAGGCTTTGTAAGACAGACGATTTAGTGAATGGGTGTTCAAAAAAAAAAAAAAAGAGCAACTCAGTCTAATGGTTTCAGACCACAAATATGCCATCGCACACCCTGGTCCCACTTTGGGTTTCAGATCACCCTCAAAGAGAGGAGACCATTACTCTGATGCGATTACCTTACTGCCACCACTGCACCGGGCTGAAAGACACCACCCCCCAACAAACCCCCCAGCACGGTTATACCCACTGTCTTCCAGCATCCCCCCCCCGTCTCAGCCCCCCCACCCAGGGCCGTGGTGTCCCCCCCACCCACCCCCGGCAATGTATCTTCTCCCAGAACTGCATCCCATCCTGATTTAAGGGCCAAGTCTTGCAAGGTGTAAGATACAGGTGTAGTGTTATTTCGCTGTCGCTATCTCTCTCCCCTTTTTCAGGCCTGTGTCCCCCGGCACCAGCCAGGATGCATGTGTGAGGGCATGGGATGGCGGACAGGACTACAGGACAGGGGCCTTTGGCCTCGGCACGGTCCGGCTGTTCGAGCGATGGCCGTGGCTCACTTGCATGCTGGGGAGCTGGGAAGGCTCAGGTCATCAGGTTAGAGGGCTGACGCTGCTTCTCTCCTGCGTGTTTTTTCCTTTAACTCTCCGACTTCTCGTTTACACCTGTTAATTTGTTTGTAGGAGGGAGATATGTTGGGCCTCCATTCACACACAGGTGCTCACAACCGTCAGCCACTTCACTGGGAACAGAAATCCCATCATGAAAAATCTTAACCCGACCCAAAGCACGACTATGTTTGTCTTCTAAAAAAAGAAAAGAACCCTATTTTATTATTTCCTTGTCTCAAAAGGAAAGTGGGAGAGGGGGGATTTCTAGTGGTTCCCTGGCTTTGCCATCAGGCAGTTGCAGCTTTTATCATGTATTGATTCTTTTCCTTCTGATTCCTCACACTCACGCGCCATTAACACACACACGTATGCACACATAGGCACACAGACAAACACATACACACACAAGGTCGCTCCACAGCAGCACGAACTACAGCTCCCTGCCAGCAAGAAGCCAGCCAGGCATTTGTGATTGCCCCACCACGCACTCCGCCTCAGACTGACGGGACACCTCCAACGCGCAGAATACTCTGACAAAAAGCTCTAATCACTCTATGACTCTGGCCATAAGGGGTATTTAATAGCACTTGGTTTCAGATAACACTCAACGGTTACAATTGTTGACATTTGGCACTGTCTACATTACAACAGCATCGGGGACTTGGTCACAAGGTTAAAAGTCGGTGTCCCTGGAACCGTGTAAAACCAGGGGCAGCCCAGCTACCCTGTGCCACGCAGCCACGGTGCGGTGAAGGGCAGCGCCGTGCTGCCCGGTGCGGCGAGCCTGGAGACAGGGCCTGGCTGCTGGGAGCAGCAGAGCTGCTCCTCTCGGCTCCCGCAGCGTGAGCGGGCTCTCCGGGAGCCCTGCTGCTCCCAGCAGAGGAGCCAGCTCCCCTCTCGCCGAACCGTGCCCGCACACCGTGGACAAAACCCTCCGTGGCCTTGTCGCTGTACTCGGGCCCTTACAGACAGAATTATGTTTCCTGGGGTACAGAAAATGCATCATCAAGTGAAATACTACCCCCCCCTCGTGATCACACTAACTCATCAGATTTACTTTTAATATAATCACATTATTAAATGTTAAAAAGAAACCCCAACAAACCAATCCATACTTGTTGATATCAATACATTATTAAATTAAGCAACCGCTCGTACATCATCAGCTGATGATGCCCCTACTGTGAAATTGCAGGGTTAAAAAAATAAAAAAGAATAAAAATCATCATTAGACTGAGTTATGCTCCCTGCTATATAGGTTTTGATACCAATCATACCTGAGAGCACAGTTTTAAAAGGGCCTTTGGCAGCCGTCAGCAAGTGAGTCTGCTTGGTGACAGAGACTGGTGCAAGAAAGACTACTTCTCCCAGGATTTTGTTCACTTGCTTACCACCAAAACAACGGCGACGACAACAACAACAAAAAAAACAACCTGCAAATTCAAAGAAACTTTAAAATTTAGTGTTTTTAATCCCACACAATTCTCTGTAAGCCTCCTAAAATCTACAGGCGTCATTTTAAAAAATAAAAATATCCCCAAACTGAACAGCGTGGATTTTAACTCAAATCTGAACTAGGTACCACATCCTTACATTACTGAGCCATCAGAGGTGCAGCTGTCCCGGCTTCTCTCCTCAACAGCTGTCTCATACCACAGATAGAAAAGGTGATGGAACCATCCCACCTTAAATTTCAAAATTTCATCTCCAGAGTTTCCTACAGTCATAGACAGTTTTCTTGCGGTAACGTAACATGTTTTCAGACAGCCAGCCGTGTTTAGCTTTTTCCTTTTTTTGTAAGCCTGCAAACAAGTTTCAACTTTAGCCAAAAAAAGTTTGCCGTTTGTCTTTCAATAAAGGATTTTGGATAGTGCAACATGATTGACTACGCAAACAGGCACCTACAGTTCACCAAAACCTTTGTGCCCCGTATTTCCTTGTCTACATCTAATTCAGGCTCAAGAGGTTTCCCTCTTTTTTTTTTTCTCCTGTTTTTTTTTTTTTTTTCCTTCTATAAAAACCGGGAATGTCAAGCCTCATTTTTGTTTTACCCAGAAACTTGTATCTGACTGACACATGTATCGGGTGCTCTCAAACCTCACAGAATTGACTACAGAGTTGACTCCTTAGTAGCGAACTCTTCAACAACTGTATTTTTTTTGTGTGTGTGTATAAAAACCAATTCTATTCTTGATCAGGATTTGCTTCCTTGGTAGCTGGCTTCCTGGGAAGCTTCTATCCTCAAATAGAGACTCAATAGCATCCAGACTCAAATTTACGAAATAAAAAGCAAACAGGACAAAAAAAAATAAAATATACAGAACCAACCTTTCAGTCTCTCATACAGCACAAAGAAGAACTCCCCCCTTCCCCCTCCCACCTTGCAGGACACATATAAAGAGATGGAGGAGGTGCAGGAGGCTGGGGCCTGAGAAACTGAAACGGGTTGGGACCATCACCTTCCAGCTCTCGACAGCACAGGGAACCAGCCCTTCCTGGGCCGTAAGAACTAGGATACCGCACAAGTTTAGAAATCCATCAGTGAACAAGGCTTTACTGACAACTTTTCATACAGTTAAAAAATAAAAATACAGAACAACAGCGGACAGTGTCACATATTAAAAACGAATAAAATGGGCTCTATTTAAATGGTATTAAAATTAATTAGAAACTAAAAATCTTACCACTTTGGCCGAGGTGTTTTGAGCCTCCACCAAAATGATCAGCCTTAAAAACAACTGGGTTGTGTGACACACAAAGAAAACATGGAATTTGAAAAGACAGTGTGGGCTAGGCAGTGTCTTTGACTATAACTATCACCATATGTTCTTCTTCTAACTTTCCCAATGTCCTTAGTGCTGACTGGAGGTACTGCTGAGAGAATTCACAAGGAGGGAACGCGTAAAGCATGCCTGTGCTGTCTCTGCCCTTCGCCCCTCCCACGGGCAGGCTGATAACCCCAGCAGCCTGCTTCTGTTTCAAGTAGGAGACCAGATTCCTGAGAAGCCGTCGCTGCAAGCCAGGCTCTACAACAGGGAAGGTCCCCTCAGCCCCTGCCCCTGCCGGGGTGGATTGGGTGGCCAGGAGCACAGCGTAGCCATTGGGGCTGCCTTGTTTGATACGGCGAGTTACTTCATCCAGCTTGGGCTGGTCGAGCCGAAGTCTCTGAGCGATTTTGAGCTGCGTTAACTTCCCGCCGGACGAATGGTCTTTAAGGAGTCCGTTGATGACACCGAGGTCTCCCTCCAGGATGTGCATAGAGGTGGGGAAGCAGCTGTTTTTTAGTACAAGAAGCCCGTTCCAAGCAAGCTGCAGTGTCTGAGCATATTCCGACAAATTCTTTAGCTTTTTGGTCTCAGATTTTGGCTCCTCGTGAGTTTTTGATTCCGATTCACCAGTTCGATGATTGCGTTCGCTGTCCCTTTTTTTAGGCTGGGGAGCATCGGATGCCTCACGATGGGGTTTCTCCTCAGTCGCATGACGATTGTTCTGAAGGGAGTTACTCTGCTCTTTCTCGGCTCCGGATTCTGTAGTGTGATTCTCCTTGCGAGCCCTGTCTGGGCTGCGGTCTAAAGCTGGCCCACTGGCCTTTGTCCTGCTTCTGTCCTCGTAAGGCGAGTGAGTAGTCCTCCCACGGTCACTGGAAAGACTCCGGCGTTTCCGCCTCTCTTCCCACAGTTTGGGCACGCTGCGATCACTGTCACTGCCCCAGCGCTCTCCGCTCCGGCTACGCACCGATCGGCTGTAGCTTTCCAAGTTGTTTCTGCGTTCAGCGGTTTTGGCAGGGCTGGCCCACTCTGCCTCTGCAAAGCTCCTGTCTCTGTCCGAGTACAGGAGATGCGGAGGAGTCCTGTCTCGCACCCTCAAGTCTTGCTCTAGGCTTCTGTGTCTGCTGTACCCATCCGCTAGCAGTTCGTAGTGCACGGGGAGCGGTGCAGGCTGGTACTGCTGCGGGTATCTCGTCTCTTCTGCTTTGGCAAAATCCACTCGGAGTCGCCTCTCGGGTCCGCCCAAAGGAAAGCCCCTCATCTGCGCGCAGGCAGCCTGGGCAGCATCCAAGCTTTCGTACTGGATATAAGCGAAGCTGTCTCCCTTCACGTAGTCAATAGTCCTGATGCTGCCAAAGCGGTCGAACTCCCTCGCCAGGGCAGCCAAGGAAGTACTTGGACCAAGACCACCCACCCACAGCCTGGTAGTAGGGTTGGCTTTCCCATAGCCAATTTTGATAGGGTTCCTGCCGACAACGCGGCCCGACATGGCCACCTTGGCCCGATGCGCCATGTCCAAGTTCTGGAACTTGAGGAAAGCGTAAGCCCCACCTTGGCCGCGGGCAGGGCGCTTGATCACCACTTCTTCAATGATGCCGTACTTCTCAAAGGCACGCCTCAGCTCCACCTCCGAGACGTTGTGGTCCAGGTTGCCGATGAAGAGGTTGCGGGTCGCTCTTTGATCATCCTCTGGCATCAGGTCTTCCTCAGCCACGATGGGGTAACTGTAAGGGCGGCCGCGCTCGTCATACAGCCCGTAGTAATCCAGGGCCCTCTCCCGCTCCCGGGAGAGCCCGATGGCGGCCGCTTCCAAAGCGAAGGCAGCAGCCGCAGCATGAGCGTGCCTGGGCCGCGGCTCCCGCAGCAAGGGGCTGGTGACAGGAGAGAGCGATCTCTGCTTGTACTGGTAGGTGCTGTGGATGGGTGGCAGGTACCCCAGGGGCTCCGGAGAGGGCGCGGGGGGCGGCGTGCGGCTCCTCCGGCCCCCGCGCAGATAGACCGGCTCCACCTTGAGGGGCCGATCGTAGAGGAGCAGCTGTCGGGCCCGGGCGTGCCGGCGGGCGTCGCGGGCGTCCCCGGGGTGTCGGAAGTTGACATAGGCGACGCGACCGAGCTCGGGCGTGTGGGAGAGTTTGACACTGATGTCCCCGGCGCCCCCCCCCGCGAAGCGCTGGAAGAGGCGGAACAGGCCGTCCTCCAGCAGCTGGTCGGGCAGGGCCGCGCTCAGCCCGCTCACCAGCAGCGTCTTGTACTCACAGGAGCCGGGCGGCTCCCCGGCCAGGCCCGCCGAGCCCCCCAGCGGCGCCAGCAGCAGCGAGGGCGCGGCGCCCGGCGGCGGCCCGGCCAGCAGCAGCGAGGGGGCCACCACGGCGCCCGGCAGGGCCTTGGCCTTGGGCACGCCGAGCGCCCGGGACGAGGAGGAGGAGGAAGAGGAGGAGGAGGAGGGGGCGGCCTGGCTGCTGCCGCCGCGGGCGGCCGAGGCCGAGCCGCTCCCCGCCGGGCGGTGGTTCGAGTCGCCGCCGCCGCCGCCGCCGCCGGCGCGCTCATCGCCGCGGTGGCTGCGGGAGCCGGAGCCGCCTCCGCCGCTGCCGCCGCTGGTGGTGGTGCCGCCGCCTCCGCTGCTGCCGCCGCCGCCGCCGCCGGGCGTGGATTTGTCCCGGCTGCTGCGGGAGGCGCCCGAGCTCCGGTGAGGGCCGCGCCGGCTGCTGCTCTCGCGTTCGCGTTCGCGGGGCCTCTTGGCGGCGGCGGCGCGGCCTCCCCCAGCCCCCGGCGGGCTGGAGTCCCGTTCGCTGCCCCGCTTCATGGCGCCGGGGCCCGCGGCTCAGGAGACGCCTCCGGCGGCCGCCGCCATCTTGGACAAAAGGGAACGAAGGCGGCTCCGGCCGCCGCGCCGCGCGGGCTCTACGTCATCGCTCCGCGCCCCGCCGCATGGCGGCGTCAGGGGCGCGATGGCGCCGCAACGCGACGTGACGCCAGAGCGCCTGCCGCCCGCCGGAACGGCCGGCCGCACGTGACAGCGGGGCGACCAATCACGGGGAGGGGAGGGGGTGGGCGGTGGCGGCGCGCGCGCGCCCGGCAGAACCCCGCCCCCTGCTGCGCGGGTGCGCGAGGCCGCTCCCGCCGGAGAGGCCTGAGGCGGAGGGGTGGTGTAATGGGGGGGGGGGGGGGGGGGCAGCAGGCGTAATCACGTCACACGTCACGTGTCCGCCCGGTAGAAACCGTTGTACTTTAATAAACGTCCCGTACAGCGCGCGCCGCCTCAGCTCCCGCCGCAGGGGGCGCGCGCGCCTCGGCCGCCTCAGCGCCCGTCCCGTCCCGTCCCGTCCCGTCCGTCCCTCAGAGGTCTGCGCGGGCGCCGGCGGCCCGCGGCGCGTACTTGGGCATCAGTTCATGGATCCTGCGGATGAAGTCGGACTTCTCAGCGCAGCCCTTGCAGGCCTCGCCCCAGTCGTCGAGGATCCGCCGCAGCTCCTTGACGCGCAGCTTGCGCAGGTCGGCGGTGCTCAGGTCGATCTGCTTGTCTGGGGGGATTGGGGGGGTGGGGGTGAGGGGGGAGAGAGCGGAGCCGCGCTCAGCAACCCCCCCCTCCTGCACACCCACCCCCGGCCCGGGGGGGGGGGGGGGGCGAGGACAGGAGCGGAGCCCGGCCGTGAGGGGCCCGCCCTCGGAGAGCGGCACGAAGGGAAAATGCAAGAGGGATGAGAGGCACCGGGCTCCCGCAGGGTGGAGGGGATGTCCGAGTTAGGCCTTTGGCAGCAGGTAAGGTTTTCAAACACTAAAAGTCATTACTAGAAGCCAGCAAGTCTGGTTGCGGCTTAGATGTAGGAGTTCCACAACTGCCCTGAAACCTGCGTTATTATATCAGCAGCAATACTTTAATTCTGTCTTCCACTGGATAAATAAAAGGTAGCAGAGTGATTTCAGAGGAAAGAGAAGCAAGCGACAACAACAGAAAGCTTTTTAGGAAGCAACAGGACATTAGTACGAGCAATGAGAAGTATAAAGACCCACAACCCAAGGGGTGTCTCTGGGGAACGTGAGGGCAGAGAGAGGAAAGCAGTCAGAAGGCGGCATTTCCAAGACTGTTCTTCAGATTAGTCTTTTCAGGAAGAGTAAGTCATTTAGGAACCTCAGAGTTCAAGGACAGTGGTAAGAAACAGTGCTGAATGCTCTGAGCAGACACCAGAGGTGAGAGAGAAGCGCTTTATCAACCTGCTACTGGCAAATGTAAGAGCAGCTTAGCTACAGGCTGGAACCCTGTGTACAAGAGACACCATCCCAGGCCCTAGGACACACCTGGCTGCTCCCCACAACGAGTTTTACTGCCACTCTCCACTACGCCTGGGAGTTACTTATTTCAAGGCAGAGCAGTGGCTCTGCAGAAGCTAAAAAGGGTTAGTAGCCAACAGTCATACCTGAGCATCTCCATAAAACTCCCTAGGATGTTCATGAGGCGCAACCCAGGCTGTGTAACCTAATCCAACTGGCGATCTTGCTACAGAATTTAGGACTGAGTAGTTTTAGCATGCTGTTTTACCCCAGATGATCCATACCCCAGAAAAGCATGGGCATTTCCCCTTATGCTGGCAACTCACCGTATTTTAGTTCACAGATCTGACTGTCTTTCTTCTTTAGTTTTTCACAGATCTTTTCCACGGGGATGTGATGACTCATGGGCTTTGATACCTCATTAATGATTTTGGTGGCTGCATCACTTGTAGCCCCAACGTAATAGCACTAGAGGGAAGAAAAAAATGAGGTGGGATGCATGGAAAAACGCTTCTAAAAGGAGAGTTTTCTGTCTGTCTTCTCTCCTCGCTTGATTTTGCAGCTAGATGTTTACTGTTACAGAACCCTTCCAAGGGACTGCTACAAATGGGCAAAAGGAAGCCTAACTTTGAGCCCATGGTACCCGGCAGATGTTTCCCATCACACTGCTTTTAAAGCTGTTGAGGCTGGTTGTCTTGTTTCTCAACTTAAAAAAAACCAAACACCAAAACCTGGATTGAATTAAGAATAAAGTCTTCTTCATTCAAGGAGAAAGACCTTCTGAGGCGTTCCCCCTCTGCATTTCTGACAGTGTCTCTCTGTAGTTCTCTTCTTAGGGAGAGTTCAGGGCCTTTTCCTTGGGGCTCTTCATTTGTAGATTGCCTTCTATTTTTACTAAGGGCAATTTGGTTTTCCTTTGTTTAGTTTTCATCTAAACAGCTGAAGAGTATAAATATTTTAACAGCTTGTATAGCACCCCAAATACAGTTTACGGGACAAGGAAGTCCTACAGCAAATAAAAGCTTTGTAATCCCCAGCACATCAGTAACAGCAAGAAACAAGGTCAGCCAGCAAGATGTCTGTTGACAGATGGGTTGTTTTTTTTTTTTTTTTTTACGGTGAAGAGGTCGCACTCCTCAAGTCTTTTCTTATAAAAAATACAGGACCGATTGTAGCCCCAGAGCTAGGAAGAACACCCCTGGGAAGCCATCATACAAACTCAGAAGCACTAGTTTCCCCTTGTTTGCCAAGTCTTCTTGCAACTTACTCCCTCAAGAGGCAACTGTCATTGACTACTACCACTACTCACCAGGCGGTTCTCTTTGCCTTTTGCTTCTTTGCAGGATTTCAAGAGCTCCTTTTCAATACTGGCAGGTGTGAACTCAACATCGTTGTCCTTTAGACTCTGGTAGAACCTTCCCAGGAACGTGACACACACTAGAAGGGAAGATGGATGGAGTTATCTGCCACTGCAGTAATCTCATGGCAGCTCTTAGACGGCACTTGTAGGGAAACAGAATAAAGGATTTGGAGAACAGAACTAGAAGCTGCATTAGCAGTCAGTGACTTCACACATATTTCAGTTAAGTCTTTCAGAGCACACGTGAATCACCCGGTGTTTTGGGTGGGTTTTTGACAATCTGAGAAACCAGATCCATGGAAGTGTCCAGTGGCTTCTGTGCACTGTCCTGCGCGAGCAGCAGGATTCAGCTGAGGGATACAACACAAAACAGTCCCTGTGCAAAAATGTAAACTTAGTTTTCTGTCTTATTCTTGCTGCTTTGGGAAGCACTTTGTCAGACCACAGGCTTCAAAACCAGTTGCGATTGAAAACCAACTCTCTCTACGCAATCCCGTTACGGACTCCACAAGTGCTGTTTCTAGTAAAATGGTATCACTGATTAGCAAGTTGGTTCAGTTCATAGGCAAGTTATTTCCAAAAGAAAAAGAAATTATGTGATCCCACGCTATCTCCACTTGGCGTGTTTCTCCTGTCTTCGTTCCCTCGAGTTTCTGAATCGGCTTCAGACTGAAAGAGGGAAGAATCTTAAAGATAATGAAACTCTCACAAGTGCACCAGCAGTTGAGAGGACAGATCCAAGTTCCCGCCTGTGGGGAGGGCAGGTACAACTCAGTCAATGCGCGTTCCCTTTGGCAGGAGTCACTCCGCATACGCTCCGGACTAAGCCCAGCACACCCACTGGGTCTCGCTGGGGAGGCGGGCAGATGGCTACGGTTACCGCAGCACGCATGGTCTGTGCGACAGGGCGACCGAGACAGACACTGCAAGTGTCCGATTTCGCTCATTCTGCTGCTCGCACAACTCGCCTGTGAACATCGGCATCGCCTGGACCAAGAGCTCTGCGGCCCCACCAGTCCCTGCAGCAGGAACTGTGCATTCTCACGACTTCCCAGGTGTGAGACAAGTGCCAGGCACTGGCCTGCCTCTAGAGAAAAGGCACAAATTATGTCTTTTATGTGATTTGTTTACCCCAACAGGAAGGGATCGGCAAATATTATTGTCATTAGCAACTGGTATTCAACTCTGAACAGGAGCCGTGGCACAGGAAATGGGCAAATACAGGAGAGCGAGTATGACCACCGCAAAGCCAAGTAGAAACTTACTGTCATTATATTAAAACTGTAAGTAATTATCAGCTGGGCCGTTTGGGAAAACATTTTTTTGTATGCATACAACACCATGATTTACCTCACATCAGTTTGTCCCCAGTCACAGGCACACACTGATGTCCACTGTGCGCTGTTTGGAAGTGAAAACCTTTGGAAAGAATAAAGATGCTGCAGGCAGTGGCGCCGATGACTACAGTACAGCAGAGACAAGTTTCCAACCTAGTGCTGGGACAGCAGCCGAAAGTTCTGATTTACTATGTTCCCTCCCCCTCCTTCTGTCTTACTGTTTCTCTCCCTACGAAAAGGAGGAAGGGGTGAGCATTAGTACCAAAAAACTCCCAACCAGTTACTACAGCCCCACCTCAAGTTCTTCTTACTTCACCTGGGGAATCTGTTCAAGAGCAGTTTTAAGTCGCTCCCGCCCCAGCGGCTTTGGTGTTTAGGCGGTAGGTAGAGCCCCCGGTGCGTTTCAGATCAGCTCAGCACCGCTTCTGGCGTCAGGCGTTACAGGGAGACAGTACACACGGCTGCAGCACCCCGGGGGGTCCCGCGGGACCGCCGGCCCCGGCCCGGGGGGTGGGGGGCACGGCCGGTAGCCCCGCCCGCGCCTCCCGGGGCCGCCGCTTCCCCAAGCCGCTCGGCCTGCCCACCGCCCCCGGCAGCGCTCCCGCCCCGGGCCCGCCGGCACTCGGGCGGACTTCCGAGACTTTTTCCTGCCCTCGCCGGAGGAACCGCTCCCGCCGGCCCGACTCGGCCCCGGCCCCGGCCCCGACGGCGCAGGGCTGTCACCGCCCTCCGTCGGCGGGGCGGGGGGTGTGTGGGGAGGGCGACGGCAGCCCAGCCCCGAGGCCCACCGCGGGGCTGCTCCGCGTCCCGGCCCCTCGCACCAACGGGCGGGCCGGGCTGCGGGAGGCGGCGGCAAAGGAGCGGCCTCACCTCGCCGGGCCCGGAGGTCGCCAGCCGAGCCGGGCCGGGCCCGCCCCCCCTCCGGCCCGGCCCCACTCACCCTCGCACTCCCCGTCGCGCAGGGCCCGGCTGCCGGCCGGCAGCAGGAGCAGGGCCAGCGCCGCCCAGAGCCCGTGGGCCGCCCGCATCCCGCCTCGCTCGGCAGCCCGCGCGCACTGCGCCCGCCGCACCGGCACCGCCGCCCTCGCTTCGGCTCACACACGCTCCCCCCGCCGCCGTCGCCCCATTGGCCAGCTCCCCGCCCGGCTTCCACGCTGCCCCCTCCCATTGGCCGCTCTGCTGCATCCACGAGAGAGTTGGCGGCCGCTGATTGGCCGGGGAGGCGGAATGCCGGCGCGCGGCGAGTTTCCCCGCCTCCCGTGGCCGCCATTTTTGTTAAGGGAAAAACTCCCTCGTACGCTTCCTACCGGCGGCCTACGGGCGCCATCTTCCAAAGGGGCAGATTCTCACACCTGCGGCTGGGCCGCCTCGAGGGGCGCGGCGGGCTCGGCTCCGCCGTTGTTGGCGGTCGGTAACCTGCCTTGAGGCCGGGCTGAGCGGCACCCGAGGGCTGCGGCTGCTCAGGGTGGGGGCCGGAAGCAGGCGGGCAGCGCGGGGTGTCGCTTCGCCCGCTAGCTGCGGCAGCGCGGCCCTTCGACGCGCGCTGAGGTGAGGCTGAGGAGAGTGCCCATGGGAGCTTCAGGGCGTTCCGTTTTTCTGTGTTCCCCGTGGGCCGAGGGTGTGTGGTGAGAGGCCCGGGGCGGGGGGGAGCTCGGCGGGGCCGAGGAGGAGCCGCCTGGGTGGGCGGCCATGGGAGGGCTCTGCCTCCTGTGGGGAGCGGCGGGGACAGGCTTCTCCTCAGCCTTAGTGCCAGCACTGGGAAGCCCTTCGCGGGTGGCTTTTGGCGATGCCTGTACCCCCTGGGAGTTGTAACGCCTGACTACTTTGAGGTGGGACGGCTGAAAGCTGAGTCGTTGAATGAACAACTTGTGAATGGCTTGTTCCTGGCTTTTTTGGTGGTTCTTTTTGTAGAGCCAAGGAAACAAATTAAGATATATTTTTTTAAATTCCTATCCCGGCCACTGTGCCTATTGCCTTTTATTCCCAAAGCCCTCACAGGATGTGCTGGGAACTGCCTTGTACAATCCCCGACCCCGTGAGTTTATCACTTCAGTCCTTTTGAATTTGCAGGCTAGTTGGGGGAGGAGCACACCTTGTTGATCATTTCTTGTCTTGTGGGGCTGCACGTTTAACTGTACATGTCCTAGGATATCACTGTAATAAAAGGCGGTAGAGGCAAAGTCATATAGCCCTGTGCTACAGCGAGGGAGCGTGCATCTTAGCTTGGTGGGTGCTCTTGATACGGGAAGACATAACGAGACAGCCTCGTTGTGCCTGCCCCAAGCAAAGCCAGGGTAGGAGCTGTGGGGATTTTTTCAGTGTCTGAATTTTCTTGCAAGTCATCAGCTGCAAGCTATAAGCCTGAGGAGGAGCGACCTAGTTCAGCAAAGGTCACATAGCAGGTGAGTAATAATTAGGACACTGTAGCTTGCTAGTGTGAATACATTACATGCATTTATCAGATAGAAGAGGTAGCTTTTCACCTTTCTAGATCTTGTTATCTCTCAAAATGTGTTTATTAAGATTGGTAATGTCTTTTTTTTTTAAATCAGTCCATAATGATTCCTAGAATTACTCAATATCAATGTACTTTAGGAAGATTATTGGCTTTTCTAAATGTATGCTGATTGCCCACTAAAGTCACTTAGTTGTGCAGAGAAGTGGTTACTTAAATTGCCTTTGTTTCTTAGCAGGACAGCGGGCAAAAGAACTGCAAGATGAAGTGGCTTATTAGTTAGTTGAAAGTAGGGCTTAAATTCAATATTATAAGAATTTAGGAGCTTCACAATAAGGAGGAAGTTTAACTATCAAAGGAGTGCAGTTATGAAACATTTTCAAACAAAGTAGGGATTTTATGCATTTTTATAGAACAGACTGTGACAGGATAGGAGTGATTTTATTTGGTTTTGGATTGGGAAATGCGCATCTCTGTGTGTTTCAATATGGGATCCTCAGATGGCTTTGAGCAAGAGCAAAGATTGATAATTTTTTCCCCCTTCTTTTTATTTGTAATGTTCCAGCAGCTGGGAAGGATTGCCTTCTTTTTAGCTTTTGCTTCTTTTTTGAGCCATGGCTAGTTTTATAGGGTTCTGTTCGTTCCACCGCTCTCCAGCCACTGTCTTTCTCTGCAGTACTAGGAATTTGTCATGGCTGAAACCTGGGTGCTGGACCTCGTGCTGGTCCTTGGTGGTACTGGGACATTCTGACTATGACCAGTCTGAGTTGGATGAGTGTTGAAAGGTGAGGTAGTGAGACAACAAGACTTGTCTCGCCTCACCCGCTTCTCTTCTTGTTTTTATTTTTTAAAAGCCTCTCAGTTGTTAGGGAGGCTTTAGCTCCTGTTTTATGTTTGAGTTAAAACTATAGCTGCGGGAGGCTATTCATCAGCTAATTCCCTCTTTGGAATAAAGAGGAATCTGACAAGAGTGAGGAGGGAGATGAGATCTTGTATGAGAGAATTTGAGATAGCCAAAATGTGGGTGGAGTTTTACATTGTATTAGGAAGGTGCAAAGGGTGTCAGAGTCAGTGATGAGGGTTTCTAGTCCTGTTCTAAATTTTGCAGTTAGACTGATTAAACAGAAAGTATTGGCTCGCTCTGGGGAGGTTGCTAGTGCTATGTCCACTATGGTTGCTATACCCTACAGGATGCCGTGAGGGGCAGGGTTGGTTGTGTTTGCTCCCCATGCTTGTGGAAGTGTTTGGCTGTGGGGTTGGTTGTAGTTATTAGCGAAGCTAAACAGTACTGAAGTGAGGTGCTGGGAGATAGGAGACTTACTGCGCCAGTAAGCGATCATGGATTTAGAGCTGGAGCGTGTGGCTGAGTGAGGAAGAAACGTTTAGTGACTTCTGGTCAGTTTTTTGCCAGCTTTCGGAGGTAGTTATGATGATTATGGATGGGTAGTGTGCTAGGAATTTAGTGTTGCGTGTGGGACTGTTCTCCAGGGCATGGGTGGTTTTACAGTAAAGGCTAGGCATTATTCCAGTGTATCTGGGCATGTATGATTGAGAGAAAGATGGGTTATTTAAAGAATACCGAAACAGAACATCCCTTGTCAGTTTTGCATGCGGAAAAGGTCAATGGTTAGAGAGAGGGAGCTGTTAGAGAAAAGCAGAAATTTATTCCAGCATCTAAATTGTTTGCTTGTTTTCCCCATTGATAACGAGCAAAGTTGGGATTGAGGTTGTTTCTAACCAGACAAGTTCTATAGCTGAAAATGCTCTACCTGGGAAAGTGTTAAAAAAAAAAAAAAAAGAGGAACCATGTAGCTGTAAATATTTGGGTTTTGTACTGGGGGCTCCCGCAGTGTATGGTTTTGGGGGCTAGTAGTACAAAGGGAAGATGTGAGCAGGGTAGGGCTAATAGGGAAGTTGGAATATGATCCGCTCTTAAATAGTGAGCTAATAAAAAGAGGTCATAGAATCATAGAACGGTTTGAGTTGGAAAGGACCTTAAAGATCATCTAGTTCCAACGCCCCGCCACCTTCCATGAAACCAGGTTCCTCAAAGCCCCGTCCAGCCTGGCCTTGGAACACTTCCAGGGATGGGGCATCCACAGCTTCTCTGGGCAAACTGTTCTAGTGTCTCACTTCCCTCGCAGTAAAGAATTTCTTCCTGATATCTAATCTAAATTTCCCCTCTTTCAGTTTAAAACTGTTACCTCTCATCCTATCGCTACACTCCCTGATGTGGGAGTGGAAGGGGCTATAAGGTCCCTCCAAAGCCTTCTCTTCTCTGGGCTAATCAACCAATCGCTACAGGTTAAGGGGGCAAAGGCAGCATAGTAAGAGTGAGCAGAAGAGTTACTTTGGCTTGGTAGATCTGTGGGGATTAAGAGGAGGTGGTGGTGTTGGGAGGTTTAAGTTATGTAAATGGCAGAAGCTGTGTAGTCATGGTGAGGCTGCTGCATGGGCTGGCCCTTTGGTGGCTCTGCAGGCTGAGAATGCAAAGCTGTGTACAGCTCTCAGAGTGCATGGTGAGTTCGGCTTCAGGTGTTAGTCTGAGCAGTCAATGAAATGTCAGGTTGGAGGTGAAACCAGATTAGTTTGGTGAAAAAAATGTAATGCAGTACTGCTGTGAACGGATGCTGAATAGAAGCTTAAGTGTAGTGAAACTACTATTCCAAATTTGATTTAATTTATGTAGGATTGATAATAAAGCCTGTGAAAAGGCAGCAGCAGTATGTGAACTGTCTCCTAATAGCAAAGAGAAGGCTTGTAGCTAGGATGCCCTGGCAGTGGGCTGTAATGTA
Organism: Pluvialis apricaria; assembly: GCA_017639485.1. Classification (NCBI taxonomy): domain Eukaryota; kingdom Metazoa; phylum Chordata; class Aves; order Charadriiformes; family Charadriidae; genus Pluvialis; species Pluvialis apricaria. The sequence goes on from CM030016.1 coordinate 22,962,546, forward strand.
GGGGGTGGGGGTGTGTGTCTCCTTCTGGAAGCTGTCTGTGTCTCTGTGTCCATGGTTTGTTAAGAAGAGTCTACAGCTAGAGGCATACTTATGCCAAGGTGTAGAAGGCTGCCTCTCTATTGGCTGGGTTATAGTCCTTTCTAGAGGTTTAATTTCTCCTCTTATCAGCTTTATTGTCCCTGCCTGTGGCAGGGGGGGTTGGAACTCAATGATCTTCAAGGTCCCTTCCAACCTAAACCATTCTATGATTTTTTTATAATGAAGTGCCTACTGAGTTGCTCAAGTCATATTTGAAACTGTGCTGAAGCTTTCTTACTTAGATAAGGGAGGTATTTGAACAGAGTATTTGGATTTTGATCTGACTAGTGTTGCCTTAGCTTAAGTAAAGTATTTGACTTGCGCTAAAAAAGCATTCTGCTGGTTTTAACAGAAACCAGAAGATTTTTTAAATTCTTGTTTAAAGCTGAGGGCTTCACATGTTTTCTTGTCAAATACACTTTATTTCCTATGCTTGGTTAATAAATGTTTTTCAGCTGAATAAAAAAAAATACTTGCTTAACTTGGTAAGTTGGGCTAGAAACAATCTCAAAGGGTCTGATTTATACAGTTTTTCAGGTGTCAGGTGAGCACTTCAGCTAAGCCACATGTTGGTGTATTAGCTGCGCTTTGAAGTACCTTGTTACAGTTTCTCTCTTCTCAGTATTTGTATGTGGTATGTACTTGATGAGGAGGGTGGCTTGGCAGTCTATGCACAACCCCACAGCCAGCTTACTATTATATTGTACTGCTAAATGTCTTTTGGGACAAGTTTTACACATTTTTTTGGTGGTTTGTCAAGACAGGATGGGAGAAATGGGTTACTTTCTCGTCTCCTGCATATTGACCTGGTTTGTTAGTGGCAATGGAATAAAATGCACATCTTTTGAGATTACTTGCATGTAGAAGTCACTGTCATTCTTAATTACCAAATCCTGTGTTCCTACATGTCTGTCTTACTATTTATTCTTTCACACCTGTTCTTTTAAAAGTATTGGTATTTAAATACTTAAAATTGAGAAATTAAATCACTGCCAAAATGTCTTGCTATTGCAAAAAAAAAAGTGAAATAAGCCATCAGCTCATCAAATAGCAATCTACGCAGTGAGGTTCCTACTGGAGGAACTAATCAACTGATCCAGTTGGTCTTTGGAAGTGTTGGCTCCAAACTGTGTTTTAAAGCTTGTAATAGACAAGCAGGTGTCTCAGACTGTTTTTGTATGTGTCATATAAATCTACCTGAGTAGACTAGCTGGTCAGTGTGCCTGATGCTTGCTTTAAGAAGTTGGTATTAAATAAAATAGTGTGCTGTCAGCTAAGAGAAGGATGTGGACGCTGTTCTCTTACCACACATAATAGCCATGAGGTCCTTTTGGTTGCCCCCCGTTTTCCTCGCTCACAAAGAAGTGGGAAGCAGTGGCTGTTCCCACATACCTTGTGAGCATTTGAGCAGCCTGAGGGTAACCCTGTCTGGAAGACAGCAATGAAGATAGAGCTGTACTGTTTTAATATCAGGTATTAATCTTTAATTCCACATCACAGCAGTCGAGTGAATGGGTAAGGGAAAGAAACCCAAAACAAACGGCAGATATTTACATCTAAAATTCACACCACTTATTTGTTGGTTCTGGAAACATGCTATCACAATATATACAATGAAGTACCTTTAGGACACTTGTACAAATTAATTTTTTCCTTTTAAATTTGATTTCCATTATAGATAAGATAGCTGTTTTCATTTTATTTTAAACATGAATACACAAAAGAGAATTGGTTAGAGGTTTTTGCCTTTTTTAAATAAGCACAGAATGTCAGAGGTTAAAAACACATTTACAGGGCAGAATACCAGTCAGACATCACAATCTATACATTTTTTGCTCAATTTCCTGTACAAATACACAGCATTCAAATGGGGGTATTTACAAAGAAGCATGATCAGAGGAAATTTTAAATATCACGTAATTTGTTTCCCAAAGGCTCTTGCTCTCTCCAGCCTCCCCAGTTTTGGCTGATTCTCCCACAGAAGGGATATGCAATATCCCTTACCTAAAAAGGGTAAGTAAGCTAAAAAGCAAACAGAGGAAAAGACAGAAAAGTATCTTAGTCTTGCACACAGCAATAAAACCATTGAAACCCAACCATTGAAAAAAAAGACATTTTTAGGATTCAGATAAATTGTTTTAATTGCTTTTCTTCTACTATTGTAGTTCCTTCTCAATTTTGTTTCAGATGGGGCCAGCAGGTACACTGACGATGGAGAGATTTGTCACAGATATTCCACCAATTTTCTCAGGAATGCACATGCTATTTTGGTACGCAAAGAAAACCCAATGAAGGCAAGTACATATTAAGTTTGAATTAGAGTTAAGTATAGAATGACAAGGTCCTGTTCAAAACATCCTGTTGCTGTGGTTTATACAAGGAGTCTTCAAATCCCGCTGGGCAAGCGCAACAACTGCTGTTGCTTCCACCTTTCCAGGACTGAGCTTGATGCTGGAGCTGTACTATGCTATATGACACCCCGCCCTACAGAGAAGTGTTAGTTCCAACATTCACAAAATTTTAGTCTTAATGATAGTCTTTCTATCTTCTGCCCCCTTTAATGCAGTGAAAAGGGAGACAGAATACTCGGTAGATATCAGAACAGTAACAGAAATTTAACTCCCGAGAGGCTTGAATTTGGTAAATTCAGCAATTTATTCTGTCCTTCTCTGTGTGGACCTGCCATAAACTGGGTATTTGTATACATCATCTGATTGATCTTCAAACCCTTACAAATACATAGTAATGTCAGACTCCCAAAATAGACTCGCTGCTGTTGTACAACGTCTCTAATCAGAGCAGGATGATGTTTTGAGAGACTGATTAGAGGTCCGGTGGGCAGCTTTCCCAGCTGACTGGGACTTAGGCCCTTGTTAGTTGCATTCTCGTTTTTGCAAAGTTTTATTTGCAAGACCTGCTGTTTTTTTGCAATAAGGAAGTCATTATATTTACTACTTCTAATCTTCCTGCCCAAAAAAAAAAAAAGGGGGCAGGGGAGATGGAATTGAACACTTGTTCTCTTAAAAACCTCACTTGAAGAATCTCAGTCAGATTGGAGAATAGCGTACGTTAAAATATTTCACTGATTTTTTAAGGAATTACTTTGACTTAGCTTTACTGAAAACATAATTTTGAGTTTTCATACATGCGTTTCATACCAGAGATCCATCTTGGTTCATTAACATTTAGGACTGTCCTAGTATTGGAAAACTCTCCTTCTCGCTTGAGATGAAGTGTCCACTATAGGCCAGGTTTTATTATCATTGTCTTAATTGTGAAGGATATAATGATTACAAGCAGCCTGTGTTAGTAAAAAAAATAGAGGAAGCAAGAGAGACTTTGTTCCAGCCAAATAGGCCATTTAAGAAACAAATCCATAACTTAGTAGTTTCGCATGGGCTAGAGCTTGAGAAAGGAAATAAACAAATCCTCTTAAAATCCCCTTCATACAACCGCTGAGTCCAGACAGACCATCTTTAGGAGAGATCAGAAGCAACGTACTCTGCCCAGTTACTGTATTTAGAGGTAGTGCTAAAGGTGACCTGTAAAAGATTTGTAATATCCTTTTTTGCTTCTTTATGCTGTTTGTAGCATGAGAAACAGAGTGGTTAGGGCAAGAATTGAATATGAAAGGTGAGTGCTATTCCTGTTTCTGACACTAATTTATATGGTGGAGGTAAGTCTCTTTGAATGTGCTTCAGATTTTTTAGTGGTAAGGAAGAGAGCAGTGTGTTACCATCCTCTGGAGTGTGCTTTGCAATCTGCAGGTGGAAAGTGTTACAAAGGAAGGCTAAAACATGTGTGGGCATGGTAGGGGGAAGGAACATTGCTTGTTTATCTAAAAAACATTAAATATTTGGTACTCTCTTGATTGAAAGTTTCTTGAAAAATACTGAAAATAGGAATAAAAGATTTCTTATTGTTCTTTTCAAAGAACAGATCTTGGCTCTATTATCCACAGAACGTTCTCCTGGTTTATGTTGTACTGAACTAAGCAAAATACTGATTAAAGGGCTTGTTTTGTGTTCATAGATTTGTACTGCCTTCACCTCTGCATAGTTCTGTTTCCTGGGTTTGGTGTGGTTTGTTTCTTTTTTTTAAGAAGTTCTTCAGCCCTTTCTGGAGCTGGTCAATAAAAAAAAAAGGGCAGGGGAGGGGGGAAGGCTGTATTGCTGCCTGAGGAGAAAAGAAATCAGCCTTCCAGGAGAGAGAAGCAGCAGCTCTTAAAGCTTCTTTCTACATTCTAAAGAAGCAAAAGAGGAAACAAACATTTCTTCTTTACAGGTTGCCTTTAAGATCCCTGACTCTAGGGTGTACACTATATACTGGGCATTTATTGAATCTTAGTGTTTTCTGTCTATTGTGAGAGATGGAGATTCTTTCTGCACACCAGCTGCAGTGAGTTCTTAGGAGGGAATGAGGACATTATGTTAACAGGGAATGAATCTCAGCTCCTGGGTGATGAATTGTGACGTTCAGCCCTGAGGCAAGGATTGTTGGATATGATGCATTTGAGCTACCTTTTCTTTACTGGTTGGGTCATCAACCAGCTGTGGCATGAGAAACTCAATTTGGTTGTTTTTTTCTTTTTCTTTTTTTTTTTTTTAAACTGGAATAGAAATGCTGGTGTCAACAGCCTGCCCGAAGTTGGGCATGGGAAAGAAAGGCCTACATACAATTAGGTTACAGCTCCAATGGCTACTAACCTCCTCTCATCCTGTAGCACAGATGAATAGTATATGATTCCAATGAGAAAGCAGGTTGGTTTAGCCAGTGAAAGCAAAATTTAAGAAATCAAACAGTACATAAAAAACAAAGGAGGCAGAGTTTGTTGGAAATGATATCTTGGAAATCAGTGCCGTCAGCACTGGTTAGATTGCCTCAGCACCTATGAACCAATGCAGGGAGATCACTGCACAGATATGTACAATCCTGCTCTCAAAAGAGCCAATGTCTTCTTGGAATTGCCATCTTTCCACTGCCTGCAGCTCATGCACCTTCCAGCCTGACAGTTCATAGAATCCCTGATTTCAGCAATGAGCTTTCACTTCTGTACAGCAAAGAAATATGTCCCTAGTGCAACTGCTTCTACTCATGTGCGTCTCAGAACTGGGAGGAAAACAGTTTCAAAATCAGCTTGCCACATTCCCCCCTTTTTCCCCCTCTGCTTAAAATTGTAGTTTTCAGCTTCTGCAAGTCTCTATGGCTTGTGTGCCATATGATGTGGTTAAGAAACTGCAGAAGGAATAAACTGTCCACTGCACCGAAAGTTAAAAAACATAACGGAAAGGTGTAAAAAGAAATTAAAAAGGAAAGCAGCAACCTCCCATGCTGGCCCAATTGCTTCTGTGGGCTCCAGACATAAACTTGCGGCAGTAGAAAATCGGTTTGCTGTTCTCCGAGTCCTTATCTCTCTCCTTTGTAGTCAGACCTGGAATGATGATGCAAGCTGCTTACCAGGAGTTGTCCCTACTGCTCGCTGATGCCATGCTCCCACGCTACCCTGGCCTGCTCTTCCTTTCCACCACTCACTGGTTGGGACACTTTACGATGCAATGGGCGGTGTTTGTCATCATCTTCAATTACCATCCCCTCTTCGTTCTCCATGTTTGGCAGCCGGGAGTGGTAAGGTTTGGGGGGTAGAGCAGGAGGGTCCATGGTGTCCTGAGGAATGACTCCAGATGGAGCAGAGTGGCTTCGGCATGGCTGGGATTTGAGCGACTCTAGGACATCAGGCTCAGAGAGACTGTACCTGACAGGGAGGTAGGGTGTCTCTAGGTCTTCATCAGTGTTCCAGGCCTGGCTGGGGACAGAATCCATGGTGTCTGTGCGAGGAGGTGGTTCAGAAGAATGTCCAAAATTGCTCTCGCTCAAGGAGGAGACACCACTGCTGGCACTGCCGGATAAAGTGGAGTTACTTCCATCTAGACCAGACTGCGGACTGGTGGGTGATGCAGGGATAGGATGAAGAGGGGACTGTTCGGAGAAAAACAAAACCAGGTTAAAATTGACAAAGGAGGCAACACTGCATCTTTAGTGTTGTTCCACATTTCAGCTTTTGGCAGTGATGGTAACAATGGTGCAGTTCCATTTGTGTTCAAAATGTTAATGATTATTGGTTTATATGTGCACTTCCCTAATCTGTGCGGACGTACCTCTTGTGGGCAAACAAGTGCACTTAACAACACCAGAGCTGTTAGAGAAACAGTAGCTGAGGTGATAATCAGGGTGCCTGAAATCACAGCCTATGATGCAAAGAATGAAAGTGGAAAGGCCTACAACACATGTTAAGTTATTTCTATAGGATTCAAGTCTGGAATAGGTTATGAGCTTTCAAGTAGGTTTTCTCACGTGTAAGTTACTAGCATGTTAAAAACAGTGTTTCTGTATTCAAAAGCTGCTTGGTGGGAGTGGAGGAGGGGGGTTCCTTCAGGAGCCTATTATTTTCCTTCTAAGTCCCTCTCTGCTCTCCTGCCACTTCCTTTTTACCTTGCGCAACGTTCGTGCAGGCAGTGCTGGAGGAGCATCACTGAGCTGGTGATGGAAGGCATCGAAGTGCAGTGAGTAGTGTCCTGGAATGAGACAAGGATCAGAAATGCAGACTTGTGCTGCCTCACTGCAGCGAAAGAGCTGGGGTTTTAGACTCTGTAATGCCAGGAACAGCTCCAAGTGCTGGTAACTCCACTCCAACCTAGGGCTTCCTTTCTGATAGATACTTCAGAGTGCATCTGTCACATCACAAAATGCTAAGGAGAAGTTAAGCGCAGTGATAGATTTCCACCCACCCCTGTTATCAAGGATCTCATGGCAAGGCAACAGGCTCATAAACATTTGAAGTTTCATTTAATAGCTTTGTAACCTTAAATTACTGCTGAAGATGGTTGCTGGCAAGAAGCCAGGCCAAGCTTCAACGCTCACACACCTAATTCTGGTCCCAAAATACACACGAGTCCATATTATTATAAGGACTGCAAAAAATTTGAAGATTTTGAAAACAAAAAAAAAATTGAAAACTTTGTCCAGTGCTAACCTAGCAGACCAGGAAAGACTCTGAGTTTTTGTTTCTGGTTGTTTCTATAGGGGGAAAAAAGGCTAAGGTCAGCTTTCAGGTGGTCTAGATTTATCTGTGCATGGCTGCAGGCATTATGCAGCAGGCCTGGTGGGCATTTCCTTACCATGGGGCAGGCTTCGGGGAGGCACCGGTGGGGCCAAGATGCTCCCAACGTGGGCAGACAGGAATGGCAGGGCCTCTCTGGTTCCGCTGTCTAGGCTCCAGCTACTGGGCGCTGCTGGCACGGCTGAAGGATTGAAACAGATTTAACTTGGGTAACATAACAGGGTGTTTGTGGGGCCAGAAGGACTGGCTTTCCAGTGTGCTCTTTAGTGGTAAAGAGAGGTATTGTAGGGACTTAGTGAACGGTAGGATTGAAGGCATACAAAGACATCATCTAGTCTACAGTGTGTTAAGTTTGTAGGTTGCTTTGTTAAGGAAGCGAGAGTTAGGTGATCACAGTGTTAGTCTGCCCATCTCCCCTCCACGACCCCTGTGGCTCATTTCTAGCAAATTTGAAGAGCAGTACAACTTTGCTAGGTTTTTGGTTTGGGTTTTTTTTTCAAACCAGTGAGTAAGTAAAAATGAAATCTCACTGATGGAATGGCAGCTAGATCTTGGCTGTGAGCTGTTCTGCTTGGTAGTAAATGATGACAGAGCAGAAGGGAACGTGTGGCAGAACCCTCACGAAACACAGGAAAGCCTCTTGCTGCACTATAGTGGCTAAGTGAAGACCAAATAAAGGACATGAGGGGAATTACACCTTAATCTGTTACAAAAGAAATCACAACTTTAAAGCCGCAATTTACTAAGCTACAGAGTTGATAAAAAGTTTTGATGACAAAATATTTAAGGAGAGCAGTTTGGACTCCTTATGTTATAAAGTCACCTGAAGACATCAAGTCTTTGTTGATCGGGAAGGACGGATAGAGTATGATCTTCGTGACTTTAGTTTTTTATAGAAATAAAGGCTGCTTCTTTCTAACAAGAATATTTTTCAAGATCTTGAGAATTCTGTCAACCCTAAACATTATTAAAATGCACCCTCCTTTCTTCCAAACACACTGCAAGACTTGATTCATTCATTCTGAGAAGACAGAAATGCAGTAAGTGTATGTCTATTTAAAAACAAATAAGCAATTTCTTCAGGTTAGCAAAGTAAAGAAAAAAGGAAAACAAAGTAATTCAGTGAATCTACCGAAGAAAACAGCTTTTTCCATCTTCAGTTTGGAAAATGGAAGCCTGGAGAAATAAACATTGAGTTTGACACCTGAAGAGGATTTCTCCTTAATTGAAATGCCTGCAGCCATCTTTGGTGCATTGCTTTTCTAAAATGACTTTGAAAGAGTTCTTTAATTTTTCTTGTCCGTAGTTCCTGAGTTAGCCTGAACACAGCCTCCCCAAGACCTAAAATTCCCTAAAATAAAAAAGATTACAAAGCAACAGCTTCATAAGACAGAACAAGCCCCATAAAAATATAAAAGTAAATGTTGTTTTCAAAGAGACATCCTCAAACTGAGAAAGGCATACAAAGAAGATATGAAGAATCTTGACACAGAACAAGTTCAAACCAAAGGATGACATCTCAACACAGGTCATGTGGCTTCAGATGAAGTTTCTGAGCACCCCTGCTCATGCTGTGCACATACCAGAGTGCTCTAATTTGCACTATTGCAGTTGGTGTTGATAGGCTAAAACAGAGGGACAAGCTGTGTAACAATGCCAGCCGTGCTAGTCTGTCCCGCAGTATACCAGCATCAAGTGAAAAGGACAGAATGAAACCCGATCTGCTTGACCTGTAAAATGATGGGGGTTTGGTTTTTTTGTGTTTTTAAACACCAAGATGCAGAAAAGTATGAAGAACAGAACATGGTACCCCACTGCATAATCCATTCATGCTTGCTCAGTGTTCACTCAGTCATGGCTTTTTAAGTGTTTAGGAGTGCTGGAAACCATCCTGAGGTCAGGTGATTTTTGAGAGTGGCTGTTGCCTGTGTTAAAACGCAGTGTTTTATCCAAAACGCTTTGGGGAGGAACCTACCCAGGGAGCTCTTAGTGCTCTGCCCTAGACCATCTCTCTCTCCAGAACAGTGTTCAGTGGCTCAGTAGTCAAGTTTAATTAGCAGGGAAGCTGCATTTGAACCGTTCTGCTCTGGGCGACTGATGTCACCCTGCTGTCAATGAGAATTACTGTGCAGAGCTTCTGACAGGGCAAGGAAGGGGGTGGGTAAATTCATGGGGCGTGACTGTTAACAAAGACCAAGGCAGATGGCATCCTGACTTACAAAGAATGATGAGGGCTCAAGGGCTGCAAAAAACGCCTGTAACCGCATTTATGCTAGCAACCTGGCCGAAGAACCGGGATTTCCGTCAAACCATCCCCTAAGAACAATTAGTGAACATCATCTGTGTCTTTCATGGCTCCTTTGGGCCTCTGGAGGGGATTCCATCTTTGGTCCCCCTTTTTTTTTGTGCTGTACACTACACCCTTGCATAGTATCGCCCACAAATACAAATTCAAGTATTTTTCCTAGACAGGTAATAAATATTTATCTACGTTGTTTTTCCACATCTTTCTCCTGTCCAGTATAAGGATCTCATCACCTCCATGATATGTTCCGTGCAATCTAACACAGCTAAGATGGAGCTCTTAATCCCTTCACTCCCTAGTCTTAACCCTCTGTTGTCATCCTTCGTTATTGTCATCAAGTCATCATTCTGTCATTTATTCAGAACTGTACATTGGCATTTGGTTTCAATCGGGACCGCTCTGTAAGGCTGTCACATTGTTGATGTAGTGTATTCCGATTTATCAGAAAGTCTGAAATAAAATTTGATTTTTTTTCCAAAAAGACAATTTAGTTCAGGCACAGCTACTGAAACAAAAATACTAATAGCAGTCTAATGGAGTGCATTATGTAGGTCAGACTAGAGAGTTGCGATGGTCTTTCCTGGCCTTAGAAATCCTTTAAGATACTATTTTTCCTAGCCATTCACATGACTGTTGCTTGCTTAGGCAGCCTCCTTGTCTCAGATTTTGACTCATAAATTTTGCCCACTTCTGCTTTTTCAGAATGCTGCCTTTCAGGTAATTTTTTTGAGCCCATCGCTTTGTCCATGGCACCCCTTTCACAAGCTCCTCCTTTTCTGTTACACCAAACAAACTAACTTCTCTTCTTTCAGGTTTTTTTTCTGCAGGGGCTCTGCCTATTTTTTTCAAAGCAGTGAGTTACAAAAGCATACATTACTAATGCTAAACTTAAAATAGAGAGGGATTACAAAAAATGTTAGTATTTTGAACAATAAATGCATATTTAAAAAAAACAGTGTATCTCATTATTTAAAAATACGGTCCAAATCTGGAACTTCTCATTTTCTGCTTTGGAAGTTTTGCTTGATAAAGGCTGCAGGATTTGTTTCAATGACAAAATGCTAAACTCAGAAGGCTTTCTGAAATAAAGAGGTTTGTGTAACTCCACCCTTCTGTGAATGATCTGAAATGACTATAGGTTGGCAGAAGGCCCAGTTAATTAAACTGTTAATTAAAAAAATGTGAGAGAATGCACTCTGCCAGGAAATGTAGAAGCCCATTTGTTACTTGCTGTAGCATGACCAGAGTTATAATACTTTAGAAAGCATGCATGCTAACTAGGAAGGAGTACCTTTCTCAGCCACAGACAGGTTGGGATCACTGCAAGGTTTGCATGGTCCAATCATTTGCTGGATCAAGGCGCGCTGGAAATTTGGAGGCTAAGGGAAAAGAGAAGTTAGCACAGAAAAGTAGGGGGGCGGGAAGTGAGAGAACAGGTGGTGCAGAACCCTGGGGCTTTTTATTTGCTTTTTTTAAGCAAAGAAAGTTTTTTAACTAAAAAAACCATGGGAACTTTAGGCTGTGTCTGCATGAGCAAGTAGTGCAGTGCAATATTAGTGGATCTCTATAGAGTGCAACAGAGCTGAGGACCCACAATTCATGCTGCTTCTGTTCTCTGGAGGAGTTATTTGAAACTAGCTCTAGCCTGGTCTTGTGCCCATTAGCAGCTCCAGTCAGTCACGTGCGCGTCTGGAGCTTACCTTTTGCTTTGGTTTGATTTGAAAGAATTGAGTTTGCATGCTGTGAGACAGTTCTCTGGTGTGAACTGAAGTGCGGTAAGTGGGCACGATCAGGAGATTCCCTTCAAAAGTGCATGCCAAGGCCAGATTGTAACGCTTACATGTAGGCACACCCTGAATTTTTCAATTTGGCCAGAGAAAGTAGTAGATATGGGCACAGATTGTTTGGACATCCTGTATCAGTGTATTATTTCAGCCCCTTGTGGTTTTTGATAGCTCTGGAAATCGCCATAAAGCTCTTTAGAATCAACTTTGAGGTTAAACTGCAGCATGGCCATGGTTCTAGAAAAAGGAATAAATAAAATGGTATGACTGCTTGCAGCAGACCAGGGCTCATAGAATGAAGTTGGGAAGTAAGAAGAGTACATTTTCACAGCATGTAACTGCAATTTTAACAGTCATTACAGTTTTTATCACTTGACTACCAAAGTGGGTAGCTCTAGGGGGGAGGATGAATATGAAAAGTTCTGCGTTGCCTCTGAAAACGGTCCCAAGTTGTGCTTTGCAAAAATAAAAAAGGAAGCTTTAAAGTGATCAAAACCAGTAAAAATAAAGGAACAGTTTCAGGTGGTTGAACTGACATAAAATAAATTACATCTGGTACCTGTCCGTTTTCCATGATAGCTGCAGGATACATGGCACTGCTAGGTCGGTCCCGATGGGTTGGCAGTAACATCATCATCTCCCGAGAGTGGCGGTACTTATCTGGTAGAGAGGGAGAGCCTGTAAACAAGTGAGAATAATCACGTACACGTGACAAACAACAGCCATGTCTCCGCATGCCCAGTGATCTAGTCCTCCTTTGCAATTTGTTCAGACGGATGATCTTACAGGACTTAGAAAACATGGTGCCGAGCCCACTAAGCAGCTAACTGTTGGTAGGGTGCATAGCACGAGGATGAAATAAGAACTGGCTTATTATATACAATTAAGGATATACCGTGTGAAGTGTGTAAGATGTATGTGTCCCTAGTTGTATGTTGCAAAGTGCTTCCTCTTAAACAAACAAAAAAAAAAGTGGGCATTGGTGTGGAATCAGCTGCAGCTGTTCTGTACAGCACCTAATGCTCCCTCGCCCTGTAAAGTATTGTAGAGTTACAGAAATGCCATAAAATTGTGCATTTTGCTTGAAATACATCATTCAGTTAAAGCAGGAAGCTACTTCATTCCTCAGTTCCGGTAGAGATAGCCTGAGGTGTTGCCATTTAGTTGGTGACACCTTGGTTAGCTTCCTCTTTGTTACAGCAAAACAAAACCCAATAATAAACAGAATTTTCTATAAATGGGGGTGGCACTTGGCTTATAACGCCGCTGGGTAGTGTCTGATTACTGCTGGGCTTGTTGGTATACTGAGCCATTTTATGACAACTGGACGTTTAGCAACACTTAGAGTTACATAGTAGGAATATGCTTGACTTAACTATTAGTTATCTGTATAGTTGTCATTTAATATATTGGAGTATTTAATGTAAACATCTTCCTGGTGTGTGGAGTTATTTGGGACTCATGTCCTTCAAGATGAGTGCCACATAGCAATATGCCTTCTGATACGCAACAGCTGACAATGGAATTGCCAGAAGAACGATTCCTATTAGTGATTTCCTAAAGTCTGATACACGCATCCATTGGGATGCACAATAATAGGCAGGAATTGATGTTCTGAAGCTGCTGGAGTGAGCTTTAATTTGCACTGATTATTTCATTGCGTCACAAACACGCACTTAACAGATGGCAGCACACAGCGCATTACAGAGCCATGCTGGCTTTTGGGGAATACATGCCCCCTTTTGCAAACGTTCCACAACCACACACATTACCTGAACAGCACTCCAACGTATGAGCAAAGGCATTGGTGCTGGTTAATGCAGCTTTTACCCCAGCAAAAGCAAACATGCAGTTTTTGGGACTGATATTCAGCACACAGTGGAAGGAACAATGTGTCCAGCAGAATGCAGGATAAAGTCCTACAATTGCAACAATTCCATCAGGGGTGGCAGATCCCAGATTAATCTACACCCCCACCCCGACATGAACAGCCGCAGAGTATCTGCATTCTAGTTCCGAACTCATTTTCTCCCCAGACATAAAACAGAAACATAATTAGACAACATTATTTGCTCTTATATACAACATCAGCTTGGAAAACACAGCGTTAACGCTTTATGCTGAGTCTCTTTTACTCACACATCACAGATAGTCCTGTTTCTGCGTTACAAATGTAAGGATGCTGAACTTCTAGGTGTGCCTGGAACTACATCACAGCACAACCTACACTGTAAACTTTTCCCTTTTATTTATCTTGTTCATCCTTGCTCTTTTATATCCAAGATGCAAACCACCTCTATGTGCCATCAGTTTATATGGGATTATAGTTTCCACAGACCTTCCATTGCATGACCTGAAAAATCCCACATGTGCTAAATATGGTGGCACAGTCTAGTTTACAAAACAGCTCTGCTGTTTGGTATCCTGAATTTGTAAATAACTATATCTATAAAGATTGTAACAGGTTATGCCAAGTATCCAGTCTGCAAGCAAAATTAAGTACTGATACCTCTGAATTATGGGCCACAAGAGGAGTGGCCATAACTGAAGCTTTTATTAATAATCAGGCCTGCTTCTTTGGACAGATAGAGAGCACAATCACCATGGCTCCTTTCGGGGACTGGCAAAAAACTTAAAAAACAAAGTCAAAAAAGCTCTGAAAAGCTTCCAGAGCAGCCAGTGGCCATAGAAAATGCTGCAGCATGTATCGGGGCTTATTCCTTTTAGCTTCTCCCTTAGTACACTGGATGTGTGCAGCACTGTATGTACTATTAATGAGAAAGGAAAACCTATGCTGAAGCCAAGGTAGTTTTTATTTTTTTAATTATGAAAATGTTATTCCACTTGTGACAAGTACTAGTTTTAAGGAATTAAACTGAAAATCAGTGTAGTTAAATTTCAAACTCAATGAGTCTTTTCTCCTGATTCATCGTTTTCATTACTGTTATGAAAGTGCACTCCTACACCAAATCGTAACTTTTTTGCTTTAAGTAGTAAGTTTTTAATGTAAGTATATGGGTTCTTGCAAAGTGCTGAATAAGACACCGGGCCTCATTTTGTACACCTTAAAAAGGGGGCTGTGTTGTGGAAGCAGCAGGGATGCCTTAAGAGGTGAGTCATTAAGTGTCCAGTGGGAGTTGCTTTTAGAGTGCATTGGAGGAGTCCCAAACATATTTTAAATGAAATTACTGAAAAAAATCCTAACCCACTCTTAGCTCTTTCCAGAGCAATCTTTCCAATGCAATCTTTTTGCATTACAATTTCAGCTTAAAGAACATCAGCTTACATAATGTTTAAACTTCGGTAAGGTTAGAGCATTGCCTCATGAGTCACCTCAAATGAAGCCAAAACAAACTCTGAATTTCTTATTGATCCTTCATGCAGCAACAGTGTTGCTTTCTTGATAAGGAAGAAGCTACACAAGGGTCAGGCCAGGTGAAAACTGAAAGGTACATACTTGTTATTGTAAAAAATAAAGTAACTAGTAATGTCTTTATTGTTAGCAACAGAATTAGAAAATTCTTACCGTATTCAGATTACAATGTATTTAAGACTTTTGCTCTATCTTGTATATATTATAACTAGTGTAAGGTTTGCTGCTTTAATCTGCTGTTCAGTGATACGATCAAATCATTACTCAACTGTCTTGATGACTATCCTTTAAACAAAATGTTGGATTAATGGCTTTATTATTTTCTTTGGACAAGCCAAATAATTTGCTGTGTTGCTGTTTTAAACGTTAACGAAAAGATCATTTTCTGGAAGTGGAGAATTAGAAATAAGGTTTAAATTCCTGCTGGATTTTAATACAAATGGCCATGGCATCCTATGGTCACTAATGGAACTAATCTGTCTTATAAAGATACCCATCTCCTCAGAAGAGTGCTAGTAGCTGAGCTCCAGAAAGGACTCTGCAGTTAAACAGAGAAGGTGGTGTGAGTATCTGGATAATGGGATAGATAGTGGTTTTTCACCTTTATATTAACGTTTGAATCAATGAGAGAAGCATCTAAACATCTGACAATAACCTAGAAATTGTTGATGAACATGCTCAGGTTAAAGCCACAGGTGACAAAGATGCTAAGTTGATAAATTTAGTTGGCCTGTCCGAAATGAATTGTTGGCCTTTGTATACTTCCCGTCTGAAAAGTGGTTAACTGCAGCATCGTGACTATCGTAGCTTTGTTGGCAGTCTCAGCAGAAAGGCCAAGGATTGGATGGGTCATGGTGACTGAACTATCATCTCACCTCTAGAGGTGGTCCCTCCAGGACAGAGATGAGGCACATTGGTGGGGGCAGCGTGGGGAAGCTTGCACGGCTGCCGCCCATGCTGTATCTGTTCTGTGGATAAATAGAGGGCTTCAGCCTCCAGTGTTGTCAATCCAGCACCTTTCACCAGCACTAAATTAAAAAGAATATAAATAAATACAAAAAAAAAAAAAAAAAGGATAGAGGTGCATTGGCAGAGCTGCACATATAATGTTTGTGAAGTACCTTGCTCCAGCCAGTGATACTGGTCTCTCATTTTCACAAGCATCCAATTCACCCAATTAAAAAACAAAACAAAAGGAAAAATCACCAAGGAGAAAAACAAAGCTGTATTACCACAGTGGAACTTAAGTGTAAGGGCGTTTTCTTGTGAACAGCTCCATTCCAGACAACAGTGTCATACTAACCAGAGTACTGACTTGCACACTGTGAAACCCAGAGAGCATCTGGGACTTTACTAGAAGTGAAATCCCATAAACGCAGTGGGTAATGTCTGAATGCTGTGCTCACCTAACTTAAAAGTGAACAAAACTAGCAGAGAAGAAATGTTGTATCATAGGCTATCAAAACATGTTAGTAAAAGTGAAGAATAAATAAATATATATATTGAAGTATTTTTCAAAATCATTACTTCTTTTATTGTTTCATTTGCAGTCATTTACACTGTCTAGTTCTCACCTCTGGGAGGTGCTGTTGGCTCATCCATCAGCACCATACCCTTTGTATCATTCACCACTTTGGTTTCTAAGCAACAGCAGAGAATACAGTAAAGAGTGATGCTGTGAAGTCAAGCTCAGAAAGACTGGCACAGCCTGTCACTGTGAGCACTGGATTTTTAAAGTGGAAAACAGCCTGAAACGCTGTGAGCACCAAAACCCCTCCAATCCCCCAAAAGATTCAAATCTTGCATGCCAGCTGAGGCACATCCATTTAAGGACGTTTTGCTGACATGACAGCCCTGTACTCAGTTCCATCTCGCCTTTCCTGTTATGCTAGCTTTGTCTTGTTACTTCACTATTTGAATTGTCATTATTTTCCTTCCAGCCCTCGGTAATTAGCGAAGCTATTTGCTTTTATTTGATGATGTCTATGTCTCACCTTCCTACTCCATCTGATCCTTCAATTAAAACACTTTGATGCATCCATGCCATAATAACAGCCAGTCAATTAAGATTTTACTGCAAGATTGAGCAAAAAAGTCGCAAGCTGGCCCGAGAGAAGAGCCCTTGTCCATATTCTCTGTCCATAAGGAGACACACAGTTCCCCTGTATGGGGGAGAAGGGGTAGGATTTAAATGTCAGCCTCTGTCTCTGACTATATGCTGGATACCTTCTTCAGACGCCTGTGAAAAGAGGTGTAGAAGTTTGTGAACCTGCAATTGAAAATCCTAAATGAGAGGGGAAAAAAAACCCCACTTGAATAGAAGTTACCAAAGTCAGGAGACTGCACGGAGTGGTTTTGCTTCAGCTCTGAGGCTTGGAAATAAAATGATTAGCGATATCAAGACCAGCTACTGTAACAGCAAAGGCAATATGACTACCCCTACTATCTGTTCTTACATTTTTCCTTTCTTCAAGAATTTCCAAGCAGGGAACCCCTTCTTTAACTCCAGTACTTAGAATTTCTGTCTTTCAACATTCATCGTATACATATGCTTTTGTATACATACATTTCTGCTAAACTGCCTCAAGTTCTTTTTTTGTGCCATAATTGCATTAAATGTGTAAAATTTTTTTTTTTTCCTTTGTCTTCATGATCTCTCTCTTTTAAGTACTGTACCAAAGACTATTCTTGTTTTCCTCTAGATTGCCTGCCACAATTTTGTGGCGGAACAATGGAAATCATTATGAAATTCAACTGCATGAAACCAGCATGTATTAGAGATACATTCCAAATACCGCTGAAAAAAAAAGATTAAATCCATTTCTGGAGAATGAAAAACATTTTTTAAGAAATAGTTTTTGAAGAGGCATTTACAGCTCCAAAAGAGAAACAGTGGTATGTTTCAGTGTAGGTGGTCTTTCACCAATAAGTCAACAACAGTGCGAGGTTTAGGGGACGCCTGCAGGTCCAGTTAACCCTTCATTTGTGTCCATCCATTCTTACCTCGAGCACTGGAGGGGGCAGAGTTAATCATCTGGGACGGTGCCGAGTGAGTAGAGCTCAGGCTTGAGGTGGAAGGGCTAGCCTGGGACGAGGATAAAACAGAGACATTGGTGACTGAGCCTTGGTACGCGGAGTTAGGGTCAACAAGCTGCAGGAGGCAGAGCAATCATCAAGAGAGAACGGAGCGGATCAGCGCATTAGATATTTACCTGTCCCAGATCACCCAGTGCAGCCTCTGTCTAGGAAACCACTTCAGTGCAAGCCCCTTAATCTGCACTCAGGTCTGTGGGACTCATTTCACCCTCCCACAAACCAAGAGCAATACTAACTGCCTATGTTAAAAGGTCAGATAAATAACACGCCGACTAAAATCTCACTTTCTGAAAGCAATAGTATGATCTTGGACCACGGTATCAACTTTCACTGTACAAACACAGAAGATTTCTTCCCAAAGTAAACCTGGCCGAATTACTCTGTCATCTTTCGTGACCAATGTTAGATTCCAAACTATTTAGTTCTTTGAGAAAAATATCACAGGACAGGTCTCAGCGTGTGTATAGATAAAGCGTACTCCTCATCCTCCAGAGCACGTTCAGTGCTGTTTCTAACAACCGCTCCTGGCTGTGCTGGAGCTGTACCTGCATGTGGTACATATCCTCAGCAGTCTCCCCCACAGAACTGTCTGTTAGGATAACCAGGTTTCCCGTTTCGCTGGAGGTGTGGGACGACAGAGAGGAGGATGAGTGTCGGACTGAACCAAGCAAGTTCAGTGGGCTGGAATAAAAACAGAGACAGAACAAGGGCATCATTATTTTTTGAACTAGTGTTTTAATTGGTGAAGCCTGATTTTTTCCAAGCTAGTAAGTACCTGCAGTTACCTACTGCTTTAGGTCACCTCTAGATGTCAAACACTTGGGAAAAACCAAGCTGAATAAGCCTAAACAAATCCACAAATGTGAGTAAATATGAAAGAAGTGACAATAAGGTTACATGTAAGACAGCATAACATGTAGGATGTGGAGTTTCAGAATCCAAAGCCAGGTTAACATCATGTCATGATGCTGGGTGCATATTTGTTTGGTTTCTAACAGAACGTTCTGAAACCACTCTCATTTTTAATGCTGAAGTATGATGATTGGGAGCAGCTTAAAAAAACATTCCAAAGGGAGCCAAGCACAAGACACACAGGTCAAAATGCAGTTTTCCTTATTGTGTCTGCTGGGCCTCTGCATTACAGTTGAAGGCGAATTTGTAGCTGACAATTAATACAGCGCAGCTGGTGTGCAGGCTGCATTCTGATCTCACTCATGACATCAATTTTTTCTTTGTCATTCTGAATCACAGACACAAACACATATTTTGTACCCTATAGAATCTCCCTAGTTTGCCCTAAGAACTTAAAAAGGCTTTACAAAGTGAGAAATTTTGAGGAAAAAAAAAATTATCACCCAGACACCAATTGTCAACTGCCAAGCCACTATAGTAGTATAAGAGCTACTCAATTTTAATAGTAAAAGGAATTTCACCATCCTGGATTCATGTACTTAAGACCAAGTTTCCACAGCTTTTCATGCCAGGCGCTAAAAACAGCTAAGCTATATGGACCCACCAAGAGAAATAAACAGGGAAGAACAATTAAAAATTTGTTAACTTTAGTGACATTCCTGTCACTGTTTTTCATACTGGCATGGATATGTACGTTTTCAAATAAGCAATTTTGGCTGGATAAGGAAACACTGTTTTGCCCTGAAAATCCCAATTTTTATCCTCGGTTATTATCTCAGTTTTTATAGATGGGTATTCAGCTTGAATAAGAATCCACATTTTCAGATGTTTCTGTGAAGGCCATTTTTTGGTATTCTGATCAAAACCCCTTGGCAGCTTTTCTTATATTTGGGTTCTAATTTGATCAGAATTATAAAAAACAATGATGTGAACATTTTTTGATCCTTAAAAATGGGTATGTACTGAGTTGGGTTCTAAAACAAGCAATACGATATTCCGGTAAGGACCCATTTATTTGCTGTTTGTGTAACAGAAGTAGAAGTTGGAACCTCCAAAGTCAGATTGGATATGGAAATCCGAGGGGCGGACGTGTATTTCTGCCTCAACAGTAAGTAAAGTGATGGAGTAACCCACGGAGGTGTTTAGCATTTGCTGCAAATGGGATTTCTCAACTTTTTTATTCCAATCCTCAGTCAAACTTTAATAATTAGCACCGAACAAAGACAAAAGGCACTTCTGCCAATACTCATCCCGCTCCTCCTGCAGTACTGTTAACCACTTCTTAGATCCTTGAATTGTAACGCAACAGTGTGCAGAGATCCTAGATATTTCAGCAGAAAAAACCCAGCGTACCTGTGTCGATGCACCAGCTTTATGCTCTCTGGGCTCATAGGTCCATGCGAAACCAGAACATTGCTGCGTGGTGTACTAGTGCCGGAACAGGCTGGACTCAGCTTATCCAAACCAGGTAACTCCTGCAAAGGACACATACTTTAGCTGAAGTTGGTCGTGGAAATTTTTTCTTCAAGTTTTCTTCTCAGGAATCTAATCTGTTTCCATGTGCTCTACAGTGATCCTCAGTTATCCTGTGTTTCCACAGGATAAAGAGCCTCAGTGTTTTACAACCCTATTTTCTGTTTATTTTCAATGACACTTTCTAGCCGGTATTTCAGGAATTTGGGAGGAAAATAGAGGCATAGTGTGGCCCAAATTACAGCCGCCTACATTTTTCAAAAAACAAATGTAGATTCAAAAATACAGATCTTGTCCTAACTCTCAAGAAAGGTACTGAACTCAAACTGGCAACTGCGACCTGTACGGATCTCATCTGCTTTGAAAGAGAAAGGCCATATTTTAAAATTCTGCTGCTGTTGTTTCTGGCCATCCTTGCATAGTGTTCACTCCCAAGAATGGGCGAAAAAGCCTTCAAGTTAGAAGCTACCTTAGAAAATACATACTCCCGTTGGAAAGTAAAGTGCTAGCACACATATTTCAAGTAATTCTTTTACATTATAGAAAGATATCCTTTAGTTTGGTTGTGATCATGTTCAAGGTAGTGTCTAGGTATCCGTAAAGATTTCATTATGCCAGGAAGAGGAGAATGCACCGCAAATTTCTGAGACCCACCTGGCAAAGACCTCTCAAGTATAGTTGTCACAGAATACTAACGTACAGCAGAGCACACACAGAAGGAACAGTATCGTTACCAGAGGATGATATTTGTACTACTTCTGGTATGTAACAGGTGGTGTGAACGGTGCTCCGGAGGCAGTTCTGTTGACTATATAGAAACTATAGACCCATAATAGTGCACGTACTGATCACCAGAGTTGGAGGCCTAAAGTAACCAACAGGAATTTCTGTTGCTCTCTATATAAACACACTTCTGGAGGGCCTCATCCATGTCATACTACTCCAAATTACGGCAGTTCTTTCAAAGAGCTCAACATCTAACACTTTCTGTTAATCTTTCTTCCTCTGTTTTATATCATTTTCTGCTATGTAAGGCAGTAACTGAAAATTAAGCTTTGCAATTGTTTTGTGATACAGCAAAGAACATACAAATATTAAAAATTCTTGTTTAAATTAAAGGCTAAGTTAACAGACTTATTAGGCCTTCCTTCTTGCACAAAACCCAAGAATTCTTTTGATAACATGGCTATCCAGTTGGTTCAGTCAATGCTGTATCAGCCCATTTCTTTTGTGAACCTTACTGCAACTGACAGACGTTTAATCATAACTCTGAATGATTCAAAATGGGAAAAATGACTAATCAGCTTACATGGTACAGACTGGATCGCATCATCTGGAACTGGTCTATCAGTTTCTTATGCAGGGGACGCATTTCTGGGTGTACAAATTTCTCATGGACTGCCAGACCCACTCCTAAGACATGTACCTGTTAAAGAGAAAACGTAACATCACAAAACCAAATAAATTGTGTCTAAGACAGAATAGAAGCCTGTCCCGCAGTTCTGCCGGTGTGCAAGAAAGTACTGTCAAATATGCCGCTGTTCATTCACAAGACTGCTGATAATGAAGCAAGCCGAGGAGACCTGGCAAGTTCATATTACTTCAAGAAGTACTTTAAGGGTGAGACAAGTACATTTATGTCATGTTGGATTACTTTTGTTAAGAGATAGCTGTAAAAAATTACCAGATTGATTCTCTCTCCAGAGCAAACAGCATTACATCCTCACACAGATAATTCATCGTGACAAAGAAAATTCCTTCCACCCAGTGTCAGAGAAGGGGTCAAAGTTGCCAAGAGAGATTTCTAAAAGGAGTTGCTGATAATTGAGCTGAGCAGTGGCAGTGTGGCATGCATAGTCACTCCTTCTGTTGCTCATTATTTATTTTTAAAGGTCGCATTTTCAAAGGTCAAACATACAATATTAGTGATTGAATGAGATTATATAAGCTCTCAGATGAAAGAAAATAGTAATGATAGCAGGCTTAAGATGTATATAATTCCCTACATGATCCAAAGTCTGTCCAAACAATAACTAATTAATCTTCAGACATCCTCTTGAGGATTGAAGGGAGATAAGCATTATCTTTATTTTCCAGATGGGAAATCTGAAATGCAGTTAAGTGATTTGTTGAAGAAACAGGCCTAGTAGCTCTATTCAGACTTGGACACATTGTTTAATGGAGTTGTTCTGGTTTTAGGGGTATATCTTGCCAAACTTTCAGGTAAGAGGGATGCGATTTTCTGATTTCACTCCCATCAAAGCATCCAGCTAGCTTTATCTACCAAGGTGTTTCATGGAGACACTAAGGAAAAATAAAACTGCAGATAATATAAATAGGCTTATAGTTTTCCTATGTAGCTCTGCCAGTTTAATCTCAAGCCTGACCTGTCCTGTCCTGACACTGGTTGTGTTTGAAATTTACTGGGAAGACGTAATTCAAAATGCCAAAAATGAATGGCAGGCTTGAAATGTGGCAAGATGTCTACTGGATAATAAATAGAGACAACAAAATTAATGTACTCTTAGCTGAGCTTCACCTCCCATCCCATAAGGTGAATAGCTTGTTCATAAACTCCTTGGCCATCTCCCCCCTCTTTTTTGTTTAAATGTACTTTAGAACTCCTGTACCACAATTGTTTGCTTCTGAATGAATCAGTTGGATCTGGTATGTTTAGACTGACTGCTGATGAATTCAGACACTGTAGCCATGTTCTTTTGCATCTGAAAAAACAGTACCTGTTCCTGCATGAGGTCCTTGAGCTGTGTGATCTTCTCTGCGTCTCCAGGGTGCTTTGTGATATAATCTTTATCAAAAAAGGCCTGTAAAAAAATGGAAAAAAGCTTTTTGCTTACTGGAAGCTATTTCATCATAACTTGGTGTCAAAGGATGAGAGGAAAAGGTCCAAAAATCTTAGGGAAACTAAAAATGTTAAGCTAACAGCAGCAGATCTATTTTACTGCTTTTAGCACTCTGGGATCCAGGTAAATGTACAGTACGGTTTTAGCAACCTTGATGATTCCGTTGAATCATGAATGTGATCAAGTTTTCCCATGTGACAGTGATGAGCAATATACCACTACACCTCGTATCATCCAGTTATTTGAATTTTATATAGCTTTCTTCACATAACTGCCTAAAGTTAAAGGAATTAAGTGAGTAAAGTGGTAACTAATGTGAAGGATGAAGAACATTCTCTTCACGGCTCTGTAGAGAAGACATGTCCCACACCACTGGACCGTTGCTGCTATTCTTCAGTGTTTGACCCTAGACTTACCTTTTGCAATGCAGAGTTTAAGTAACAGCTTGCCAAAGATTATGCCAGGTAACATACTGCATATACGATCATTTTAGGGTTACAGTGAGTCTGAAATTAGGCTAGCAAACATAACGGTCGAGTACCATGAATTAGCGGCTTTTCCCGATTACAGGCCAAATCAGTCTCAATTACTATGAGCCCCACTGCCTTTATTGCAAAATGGATTTATAATGTAAGCAGTATAAAAAAAAATTACTTCACTCTTTTACCTGCCAAGTCAGGATTTCCAGGTAAGCCAAGTTTCATTCTTGAGAAGCCCCACTGTCAACCGTACCTACTTCAATGCAATATCCCAGCTCCACCTTTGGATCCTCCTGTTGACGTATGGCTATGCAAGCACTGATGCAGAATAACCAAGTAGGGGTTTTAACCTCATATTTGGATAACGTGCATGAAAATGTCTTATCTTATTAAGTCATACTCTCTTTGAATGAGAAATGGAAATGAAATTGAAAAAAGATGATGCTAAATTCAGACGCAGAGCCTGGCTTACCTCCTGGTATCGTGCAATTCCCCCATTAACAGCTGCATCAATCACTCCATTCAGACACATGCTGAGAAGATTAATGTTACCATGCATTTGTTTATGCTGGTACTGGCTTATCAGTGTTCTCAGCTCCTGGTTTTTGTTCTCAACCACTTGAATGGCATTTTCCAAAGGACTGACTTCGACCTCAAAGGCAATAAAATATACTTTAATTCCATGGACACTTCACTGAGATTTATTATCTTCCTTGTAATGAAACGATACTCTAGGATTGTTCAGTGATCTCTCTTAGTTTTTACTGCTGTGTAGAAAATTAGCTACATTAACAAACTTTCCTGTTGGCAGTGCTATCTTTCTGGTCACTGAGTTGTGATAACTTCTTTCTGTATACTGAAGACATGGCAACAATGCAATTATTCCATCTTTTTGGCACTGTCCCCGTTATACTGTCATATTCACTCACATAATTCCCCTGGTTACGTTCAACAATTATTTAGATTAATTGGTGGAAAAAGGACTTAATTATTGGTAAATGCCATCATTTTAAATTGCAAGATTTCAGCCAAAGGAGTTTTAGGTTGCCTGTCCCGTGTCCTCAGTAACTCATTGTTTTAAACCCCAATTACAGGAACTATGAATGTTACCAGTTCTCTTCTCTCCACTTCAAACCAACGAGAGATCCCAGGCAAACTGTGAGTCAGGGTCAGAGTGGTACGCTCAATCCACAGGCTCTGCAAAGGGTAATTGAGGATGTGAGGTACACAGTGAATCACAGTCACATCATCTGTACTCCTGTACTCTTACTACAGGTGCTAAGGGGGTAACGTTCAGAAAAGGATATATTAACCTCCTAAGCATTAACTTACTGCAGAGTGTAATGCTGAAAGTTACTTGAACAACAAAACCAGAATTTGATATGCTCTAAAGCAACACACATTCAACATTTCTATTAAATTTTAATGGCTGACGACCAGTTCTGTTGTGGGAACGAAGAAGACATTGTGGACATATATGGCAGTAGGGAAAAAAATTCCAGCCAAACAAAAAAAACCCATCCTTGCTTCAAAATGCATTTCTCCTGGCACTCACCTTTAAACTGGGCAATGCTTTAATCACGTCAGGTGTGTAACTCAACAGCTACTTGTTACTTGAGTTACTATAATCAAAGCAAGGTTACTTGAAAAGCTGTATCAGCATAAAATAACAAGATGGTATTTGCCTTGAAGAGATTAACACTTAAACACTGCTTATTCGCTACTTCTACCTTAAATTCATTCTCCTTGTCCTTTGGGCCCTTGTGGAAGGGCCTGTCATAGCGGAATTTCCGGATGTTGTTGACTCGGTAAAAGCTCTTTATGCGATCAGGGACACGGTCCATTTGCAGCACATCTATATTGTCTGGGATGGGAGTCACTGCATAGATCTGTAAATCTGTAAATTATGTAGTCAAAGAAAGCCATGGGACATCAAACAGGAAAGCTATCCCTACTCTGGATAGAAAAGGGAGGGTGAATTCAGAAAGTCACGGCTCCTCTTCGTTTTCCAATGCTGCTCTTTTGCAAGTGAAACGACAGAACGCTAGACTGTCTCGCACTACTAGGGCAGCCTACAGAGTTACAGTACCTCACAGCCAGATTACCAAAGAGGAAGATACTTGAGGGTGCAGACGGTATGTAGCAAGACACCCAAAATATCTATGGCAGGCAAAATAGCCAGTTCCTATAAATTGTAATTACAGCTAGGTGCCTCACTTGTGCAGGCACTTTAGTACATCTTGATGTGTTTAGGTAGCTAAATATCTAATGTTTACCTTTGATAAATTTCACCTTAGATAGTTCAGCTTTCTCTACAAACAAAAGTTGTCCTAATTTCAGCAATTTACAGTCCAGTTTAAACAAACTGGTTTAACCTCAGTGTTACAGACAAGATCTCTGCAAGCACAAACTAACCAAAATACACATACAAACAACCCCTCTGTCTATGAAAGTATCGGTGTTATATAGCAAAGAGGAGTGAAAAGCACATGTTATGAAAGACAAGCGGAAACGCCAACCAATTTTGGGAGATGTCACTTGCTGACAATGTCCTTATGGTTAAAGTCCTGCACAATATCCTTGCTGTTGTCACACAAGCCAAACAGCGGTATTCTCGTGCCTAAATC
This sequence comes from Pluvialis apricaria, assembly GCA_017639485.1. Classification (NCBI taxonomy): domain Eukaryota; kingdom Metazoa; phylum Chordata; class Aves; order Charadriiformes; family Charadriidae; genus Pluvialis; species Pluvialis apricaria. The sequence goes on from CM030016.1 coordinate 22,988,651, forward strand.
TCTGAAAGTCTCTGCAGATCCATTAAATGTTACGTAGTTCAGTCCTTAAATGTATACAGCATTGCATTGGTTGCATCAAATCACAGTACAGATTACCAATGAGATGCAAAGCCTTAGGTATAAAAGAGTTCACCAGTTTAAAAGAATTGGAGACTGCAAAAATATTGTAATACTGATGTGAAAAAATAAAGACAATGGAAAGTAACAGTTTGGAATTCCTGTCTGTTCCCAACAAAATATTCTCCCAGAGAAGGTATCGGGAATACTTTTAATGACACAAAACGTGCATTATGGCAATGCTGTTGGTAAAGGTTAAAACATGGGTGTGACCAAGCACAGCTATTTCCCTTACACATCGAATATGACCTACATTACTCCCTGAATAAAAAGTGACAGTTCTCTGACAGTACATAACACAACGAACCGGTTAATGTCTACTGTCGACAGGTGTATGGTTTTGCCTATATCCAGCAGTACCTAAGACACTTGGGAACTGAGATATCCAAGTTGATGACCTTTTCAATACCTTTCTTCTCTGTGCTCTACCACAGTTCTAACCACAGTTTGCCCTTTCGCCGAAGGATACACTGCGCGTCACACTGCAATATGGAGTCATCCGGGTGGTTGGGATGCTGCATTGCAATGGCTTGGGGAAACTCACTCAGCATCCTCTGCTGGAAGGCTTCCAGCCTCTCATAGTCATGGCCCCGACATACATATTCTTTGTTCTGCAAGAAGGACAAGCGTAAATTAGTCTTCTTGAAAGTAAGTTAAACTCTATCAGCTTTTATCTCACTTTAAATTTTACTGCTGCAAAAACAAAGATAAATGACAATGTCAATATGCTAATGTGAGAGTAAAATACGCATTTAACACAGCTGATACATTTTATTCCTTCCTTTTTCTCTACAATGTATTTCATTAAGAAGTGATGAATAAGTAGGCTATTCCACTGATCTCGCAACAGAAAGATGCCTCTGATCCATATACACGTGACATTCACTCCTATTGTCTTTTCTTATTTGCTTTTCAGACAACTGAAAAGGGACTATTTTTTAATTGGACTGTACTGAAACAGATCAACCAAAACTTAAGACTAAGTCACCAGTTTGGCTGTTCTACACTGGGAAGGCTGCTGTCAAATCCAGTTTACACCAGATGGATAAAAGTCCTGAGGATGTCATAGAACAGAGGGAGATACACGTTTATCAATTTATCAGTTATCCTTAGAGAGAAGCCATAAACACACTGTTCACAAAAATCACTGTTTAATCATTGCTGTATTGTCGTAGCCATACAATCCTCCTCTGATCACATTGAGCAATACATCCTCAGGAACTTCCATTTATAGTGGAGTAATATGGAAAAGCCATACAAAGAATTCTCAGTGGTCACTTAGCAAATTCCCCTTCAGCCCTAAAAGCACTTCCCTCTTGACGAACAAAATTTTGTTTCTGCCAGTAATGGAAAGCTTGCATTTAGATATGCCTCTTGAGGCATTAAATCACTTGTGCAGAGTTCTTGCTTGCTTTTTGAGCCATCTCAAACTTGGAACAGCAAGATACAGGATTTCTAAAGTCCTCAGTGTCATAAAGATTGTATTCCAGTGTCTTAACTGTATCACCGTAAAACACCATTTTGATTGGCGTTAATGTCTTCTGATGTGAGAGCAAAGCAGGCAAATTCTCTAATTCTGATAGTTTTAACTGTCTTACACGTAACAATAACTAGAAGTAGAGGGAGATGTTTCACTTTCCTAAAACAAAGAAAGAATCCCAGCAAACACACGAACTGTTCCCCTCATTCTATTTCTTGCACTTAGAAGCTGCAGTATATGCAATAATGTTTTGCTAATTGCCCTGGAAAAGGGTTCTGGCCGAGTAGTTCTTGATTCTGTAGCAAAATCAAAAAGAAAGCAGCAAAATCTGATCATAAAACATGGCGAAGAAGTGCAGTTATCTTTGGCTTTGCATTTCAACTTTATGGAACAGATCTCATGTTCCAGCTGTGACATCTGTCACTTTGTATGCATCAGTCGTGGCGACCAATGAACTGGGAGAAAAACTGCATGATGAATCTTGACAGTTCAGTCTGTAATTCCCAAACTTTGCAGCTATTATTAAATTTGGAGCGAGTCCATGTTTGAAGGTGAATCTCTTCATGACACTTACTGCATTCTCTATTTTAGTTTTTGATTGCAGCAATCCAGAAGACTGTAAGCCTATAAATAAAGTTATTGTGATTCTAAAAATAATGCCCTGAAAACACCTAAAAGCTAAATTTAATCGACTCTTCAGACAGATGCCTACACAAGATCTCAGAAGACAGCTTGTCAGGCCTTACTTGAACTTCTGGTAGGTGGAAGACATGGACACTTAATGTACTTATGTAGGAACACCAGAAATAGATGCCGAATTCGTAGAAACATGAGCAATGACTTTTCTAGACAAAGGGTCTTCAGAATCAAAAGGGTCTTCAGAATCAAAGATGTAGAAAGAAGCGGTTATTTTCTGTCTTAAGCTATACAGCAATAGAAAAATAAATGAGAAAAGGGCATGGAGTTATTTGATCACTTTAAATCACTCCCATATCCATTTGAAAATTTTAAATCCATGTAAATCTTTTCTTCTCTAGAATAGCTGCTTCCAATCTCTTTACAGTGTGATCCATGCTGATGTGATTGCTAATGGGCTTAGTCTGTGCTTCGCAATGTGTATGCTGTATGGATCATTAGAGAGAGAAAGGAGGAGGATGACTTTTAATGAGATTGCTACATTAGTAATCTGCTATCAGAAGTACTGCTACCAAATATAATTGCAGAATTAACAAGGATTATAATTATGTACGCTCATGTTCTCTGTTAATGGCTCCAGCCAAGTATCCATATTGTTACACCGTTTCGCAAAGAGTGAGTGCTGTGCACTGAAAACTTGTGCAGTTTTAAAGACATAGGCCATGCAGGATCCAAGATAAAACTGTAGGATCCATGATATAATAAGATAAGCTAGATTCACTGATACTACTTCAAATGTAGGAACACTTATGTGCCATAAGGGTTTTGTTGTCATTAATTTTCTGAAACATCTGTTGTTAGATGTAGAGAAAAAAAAAAAGAAATTGTCTGTTTTCTCTGGAGACCATGAAGGGGTACCTGCTGCTTCATACTGCAGCACTTGTCATTTCCTCAGATTCCCCTGCACACGTGTTCTACACACCAACTCAGGCTGTTGCATTATGGCACTGTTCAACTTCACCTTTGAATAACACAAAGCTACCATTTTATCCACTGGTATTTTCACCTTGATTCATTCCAACTTGCCTTTACTTCCCACCCCATGCTTCCATTAAAAGACTGTAATTAAACACCAATGTTTAAATACTAGTTAAAAAAAACATACTTAGTAATCGGAGAGAAATTTAAGAGTGGCAGACAGTTTGGCTTTTTTGTAGCTTCTTACTGTGTAACTCAAGAGCAGTGCCATCTCTTGTCAAACCAGAGAGAGCACAAAACACGCACCTCTAATCCCTGAAAGCATGCTTCAGGTTAGCTTGTCCTGTCAAGCTAGGTGGCATCTACCATGAATTTTTAGACAGTTCTTACAGCATTTGTCACATTATATTCCTTCCTTGCGCTGAACTAGCAACAAGGCATTGTATGAACAAATACCCATTTTAAGTTTGATTCCTCATTAGGAAAAGAAGATAATTTCACTTTTTAAATGGATTGCACACCCAGCTGGTCCTGTATACACCAGGAGACAATAAGGTCAAAGTGAGGACGTGTCCAGAGAAACTGCTTGGCTTTTTGTTGAAGAGAGAGGAAATTTTCGCTTGTAGATGGTATAAGAGAGTCATCAGGCTGGTATTAGAGTCATTCTGTCATGTGAGATTTTTTTTAAAGGGTGATAATTTGAGATGATGAAAATTAGCTGAGTAATGACCCAACATTGCTGCAATACAGCATTTTGCTTAATATAGAGGCGGTTTGTGCTGCATGTGCAGATTGTCAAAAATACACATAGGCACGAGTGAAATTTCTGATCTCTGTTCCTAAAAACGTTCCCAAGGGACCACATCCTTCAGTTCAGCCAGAAAGTTGTTTCTACTAGTGGAGGCATAAGAAAAGAAGCTGAATGGCAGACATCTTACCTCCACAGCAAAACCCCAAAACCTTAACCGCTACTCTGGGCCTGGTCACTTTGTCATATTTTGTATAAGTCTGGCTTACCCGCAGGAAAAATGGGAATTTCCGACCATAAAAACCAACTCTGAAAAACTCAGGTTCTAAGCGCTGCTGTTCCATGATATTATCGTAATAGGTAGCTTCCATTTTCTGCAGAGGAAAAAAATAGCTGCTATCAGACCCTTAAAGCCGCACTTAAAACATCAGAATCTCAAGACACATTAAAATATCACATTACTCTCTTGCCCCCCACAATTTTTTTATGAAAAGACCAAAATTCTTTTAACGATAAAAATTATTAATTAAACAGTCTACATGCTACAACAGACTATGGTATCATCATGCTCATTTTACATTTTTGGAGATGACATATGAAAATTTTTCTGTTGTATCTCATTTTAAATTAAACAGGTCTTGCATGTAATTTTCTTGGCATTGCAGAATTAATGGCAAAACTGAGATTAAGATCCATGTTGCCGGGCTCACAGTGTCCTATTCTCTCCTACAGCTCAAAATCTATACCACTGTCTGGAAAATTGCATCAATTCAGTTGGGTTTGCCTTAATTGAGTTGAGGAGGATGAAACAAAATCAAATCTACAGCTCTGTGCACCAGTAGGTTTAACATGGAAGAAAAAAGGGGTTTGGAAAAAATCAAAGGACTTTTCTCTAGTTCCAGTTATCAGTTTTGTGGCACTGTGCTAGCATTTGTATCAAGAGTGGGATTTCAAGACCCCTTGCCAAACTGAATCTCAGCTGAAAGGCTCACAGGAATTCCACTATAGCAAAAAGATAGCTTTTTAAAGAGAAGAATCAGTTTGACATCATTGCTTCCACTGCAGGGAACCCTAACAGTAGTTTTGACTTACAGTATTGCATCAAGGTTTTGTTCTCGGTTCCAATACATATTAACTCCTTTTCTAAAATGGAGACGGTCCCAAAGTCATTGCAGGAAGAATAAAGGAATGTGTTGAATGATGTGAATGGCATAGAGAAAAACTCTTTAGAGTGAGGAGAAATCCAAGTTAGTTCAGGTCAACACAGATTTAGGGAACTTGAACAGAAAACAGATCACACACAGGTGAGCAAAAAGATGTGGTGAATTGGTTATACTGGTCAGCTGAGATACTCTTCATCTGCCATGTGATTAAATCCAAATAATAAAGAGGCAGCAAGAATAGCTAATTTACTGATGTTTTAGGAAATAAAGTCTTGATGCACGACTTGACTAGACTAAGACTTTAATAAGTTAGTTTGCTGATCGTTCATGATCACTTTACCAATATGGTATTTCCTGTACACCAGGATAAATTTTCCCACTGCTGTATTTTAGATGTCTACAATAAACAAATGCACAACCGAGATGGTCACTCGCACTCTCTTTAGGGCCGCTTTGAAGAAAATAGGTTCTTCGGACGTGCCATTCGTGAGACCTAGTCAGATATCTTCAGATGAGAATAAATTTGACTTTTAAAGAGAATTTACACCACTTGATATAAGAATAAGAATACATTGTATTGTGTATAAGAATACATCCGCATAGCATAAATCTTAAGTTTGGATATATGCATGCTACCCAGGGGACAAAAGCAGATGAACTATTTTCACATTCATAAGGGTTTTAAATAACAACCAGAACTTTGACTTTTTCTGATTAAAGCACGATGCTGCAAATGTGCCCTGATTTCATCACGTGTTTGGTTTTACTGGAGGACCAGACTCTTGTCAATTGACAAGAATGCCATAAATGTTTGCCTTCTCCATTCTTTCTCTCTTGTTCCTCTTATGTCAGCTGAGGCACAAGCTGTCCCTGATGCTTTTGGAAGTAAAATGAAACATCAATATATAATTAAAAAAGAAAAAAGATATTTTATGCAAAAATATATATAAAAATATGCAATTGCAATAGCAAGCCCAGCTCCTATGCATGTGCTGGCTCTATATACTCATGGACGCTTACTCCTAGTAGACTTAGGAATTACTTCAGTGGATCTACAAAGTCATCGAAATGAATCAATGGCAAAGGAGTCCCTGTAAATGCATGCAGCTGTATAGGGAATATGATTTGATTTTATTTTTTTTAATTCAGAATGTTCTGACGGGACAGCAAAATTCCCCGGGGGAATGACAAGGGATTCTGCAAGGAGAGGAGCTGCTGCTACTTACCCGAATCCAGCTGAGGCTCTGATAATCGTAGAGACTTTCGTACTGTATGGCCAGTTCTCTGCACAGCGGGATTCCAAACTCCCAGCTCTGTGAAACCAAAGCAAATCACACTCACAGCAAACAGAATGTTATTGACAACTCAGCTGAGAGGAATATGGAAACACAATTTTGGGAATTAATTTGGTATGAAATGCCAGGGATTAGATGTGAAAATGCAGTGTGATGAAACAGTTTCCATTAAATATCAGATTAATTCCTTCTTCAAGATGGTAACAGAGGCATATGCTCCATTGAAATTAGACACACATACTGCTTGTTACTGACAGTTCACTTGTAAGACTGGGAACTTATCTGGAGAAAGATAATACAGCTAACAATTTTTCTTCTTGTTAGAAACCCCCCCTTCAACCCACCCCCAGTATCTCCTTTGCTTTCTGCACTAAAACTCTCTGGAGTAGGGAGTTAGGGCTGAGCTCCCCAGCAAAGCACACCCCTTCCCAGGGCTGCTGCTTCCTCCTGAAAGCACAAAACTGTCAAGCCATGGAAAATACTCAAATACAGAGACAAAACACCCTCAGAACTGACCTGCATTATTGCACTGACTGAATATCCATATTCACAACTGAAAGCAAAACTCATTTCTTCAACTTACAGTCTGTGTACAATAAATCTTTTCTAGCACCCCATACTCATCGCCCTCAGAGGTAAGGAAGAGAGAGTGAGTTTGGGCACACCCACACTGAGACAGACTCCTGTTGCCTCACTTTTCGAGTGCTCATTTTACACCCTTGAACTGAAATCTCTCCCATCATCTTTTTCCTGCATAGACTGGAAGCCTTTTGGGGGAATGACTGTTTCTTACCATACTTATGTAAAGGACCTAGAACACCAAGGTCTCAGTTGAACCTTTACTGGATTAACTTTGATGCGTTCCTGGGCTAACTTGCCAGTTGTTTTAACTGAGACCCTCTTGTAGTGAAAACAAAATTAATGTGTGAATTAGGCTATGACCTTAAGTTTTAAGAACACTGATAGCAATATTGTAAATTATTGGTAACGGTAATTATGTAAAATATTAGCACTTAATATGGAAATAGTTTTTCTGGTTGCATGTACCTTCACTTAAAAAAGTGAATCTTTACGCTGGTTGATTTAGTGTATTAGGTACTTTACAATGCTTCCCTTTACGCACACACATTGGTAGTGTCTCATCCTTAATACCAGCAAAGCTTTTTTTCTCTGAATAGCAAAACCAGTAAGAACTTTTCTATTAAAAGGCGGCATAGTCATAAGAACTAAAAGGGCAAAAATAATGATCCTACATCTCTTTAGCTTCAGTTAATTACAAAAACTTACATAAGAACTTGCTAAATAAAAGATTCTTCCAGAATTGATTTGGATATTCTGATAATAGTTTGGGATGATGGGAAGCCTGAGATTTATTTAGATAAATACAATACATAAAATAGGAGATGAACTGAAAGACCAGTTACTTGAATACTCAGGATATTACTGAGTTTTTGTGATCTCAAATTAATAGGATTTTTGCTGCGGGTTGTCAAAGTCCGTGATATACAAATTGATACGCTGAATTGGGATCAACAACATTAACCAGTCAAGTGTTTATATTTGCAAACACAAACACCATTGCATTTTTTTTAGGTTTCAACATACTTTACAGATATATCATACTTAGATTTTTCAGTCCTTAGCTGATCTGTATTTATGTGAAAGAATGGAAAAGTCTCTTCTAAAACAGCTGGCCAGGAATAAATGGCTTTTGTCACACGGTGTGAGCAGAGTCTCGCTTCCAAATGGGATGCTGTGACTAAAGCCTCCATAACTCTCTAATCTGTCTTCCCTTAAGGTGATCCTAAGGATGTAACTTTTTCATGCTCCTTTTCGGATGTGAATTAAATTAACAACACGTAACCACATGTTTTTTCTCTGTATACCAGCTCTTCTACATGTACCCTGATACTATTCGTGTCATCCTAACTCAGGCCCTCTTTTAGAGTTACACACAGAGAAAGTCCACTGCGCTAGCTGAATATTCTGTAGATACAAGATGAGATACAGACGTGAAGAAACACAATATATAGGTAACTTAGAGAGAAAAAAGGGTTTGCAGATATTTGAAAGGAAAAGAGAGTGAATGGATATCGGAGTCACTGGAATCCTCTGTTTTAAAATCTGTGATGTTAACGAGTACCATCTTCATCAAATTTAATATGCAATTCCATGTGCTACGCAAGTGCCACTTCCCTCTAAAGCATCATTCTTCCTCCTCTTCAAATAATTTCCTAATGTCTCCACTGTTAATCTCCCCCATTACTGCTTTCTCTTCTGCTGACGTCTGATCTGTTTGCATGTTCTATATTATGTCCTTCATTTGAAAAGCACCTTCATATGATATTTATTGCAGCTTTCTCCCATGGCACCAACAACTCTCAGTTGAGTACTGCTGACTGCACACAAGGAGGCACAGATAGAGACAAACAACATTTATGAATGGCAACCTTTATTTACTCACATCCCAATGTGCAGATTTCTTTTGGAAATACAATTCAAATGGTGCACAAGAGAAATTAGTTCAAATGTTGGGTATGGAGCACGTGATCTAAAAATGAACTGCTTTGGAAATACAGCTTTTGGTCTCTCACAGCGCTTGACTGGTGCTAAGGAGAATACGCGCTGTGATGCTATGATGGGAGCTGGTCAGAATTTTTAGTTAACAAAATCTAGCAGTGAACTGGACAGAAAATGTTTGTGTAGTTTTTAAGCTATTGCTGTCCAGAAGCATGATCAATCGGGTTCAAACTGTTCCATTCACAGTCTTCAACTAGAAAACCTTGAGTTTTAACAGACAAAATCATAACTGCAAATTTAAAAAAAAATAAAAATCTTCATTTAAATGTATGCACTTGCACACTCTGCCAACTGAGCCACAAATCAATTCAAAGCATAGCAGAAATCAGTAGGAAGGAGCACACAACCAGAGGGAAGGCTAAAGGGCTTTGGAACACCTTGTTCCTTCCCAGCACAGGCTGCTACCGACAATATTGAGAATGGAAGTTACTCAATTCTGCACCCCACTGCAGCACTCCACTGGCACACCCTTTATGGCAAACTCACAAGACAGTCTTGTGGCCACAGTTTCCCTCCATTTCTGTGCTGTCAAAATTTTCCCATTAACAAATGCAGAATGTTTAAATGCTTTTCATGGTGCTTTGACCCCCTTACTTAGTGGAAGGTGCCAGGAGCAGCATGAGAAACGTAACTCTAGAAATGCAACTGAAGGACACAGAACAACAAATTCCACTCTTCAGGACCTGAGGAGGTAAATCTTAGGGTAGTGCAGAAAGAAACTAGGAAACACAAGTTGAGGGAAGCAAGTTTTTTCCATTCCCTGAGCTGTTCCCTGTTACACAGCTACAGAAAGAGCACTGAAAAGCAGGAAGATTTGGCTTCTCAGCATCTTTCACTTCCATGGTCTGAGTGACACACATGCTGCTTAAGTGGATTACTTAGTCATTCAGCTACCATTTATAACAAAGGAGGATTAAAACACAATGTCAAGTAACTCCAAAAACATCCAGTGGAGGAAAACCTCAAGAGGTTAACACTCTATAATCTCTTAGGAGTTTTATAGCAAAATTACATCCGTCAAATTTTTACTCCCCTTTAGTGCATATATGGATTGCCTGTTTTTCTCAAAAATACAGGCTCACTTGTTTTACAGTCTCTATATCATCTTTGTCTAGTCAGACAGTACAGTACTGCAATATTTGCATCAGTCAGTAATTTATTTTTTTAAGATGCAGTCTGAAAAACCCTGAAAATTGCTGAAACTAAAAAGAGAACCATATGCAGTGTTATTACAAAAGAACAATTCTGGTCAAAAAAACCCCAATGCTTCTTAATCACTTCCTCATAAATAGGACATTTCTTCCTACGCACAGGAATCTGACTTCCCTTTGCAGGTTCTGTAGAGAATGCCTCTGCCATATACAACTTACTATTATCAGGGCTAGGAAGGAATTATCTGGAATGGCAACCCCACATGAATCAAATCACATTTGTATTTAATGCCACTGTCATTGCCATCACAGGCAAAAACAACCCTGAGGCGCACATACAGATGTTATCTTCCAATAATATAGGCTGTAGGAATTTTTCTAGAGAAGGGAAACATTTGAAAATGTTCTGACAGATCATATCGCTTTTAAGGTTCACCTCTGAAATGTTCCCAAAACGCCACAGCACAAGGGGCTATAACACCTACATCTGCAGTAATTTAAAAAAAAAAAAAATTTATTGTAGGAAAAACATACTGAATATGTGAAATTGAATTGCACTGATTTTCTTCTTGTGCAATGGATGGAACTGCAGTTTAATTGAAAGCCACTTTACAATAACAGTGACACTGAAAAGAATTAAATCTTTTTTAATAAAGGGACTCCTACAGTACATTGCCTGCCATTTACTTCTATAGGTTAGAAACAAAACAAGTCCTTAAGTGAGTCATAACACAGCAATTTGCATAGACAACTACAAAATGCAATCCCACCCCCCGGAACTAAGGAACTGGCATTCATAGAGCTCTCTGCCATATCAGGTGTTTCAAAGTTTAGTTTAAAGGTATAAAAATGTTTTGGTGTTTTTCCTGATGACCTACCTAAACTAGTTCAAATGTTACGCGTAACAAAATACCCATATCCATTTTCTCATCTGTTTTTTTCATCCAGAGAGCCAAGCAGCAATTTGTCAAGTTATAAAACCTTTTGATATAAATTTACTTCCAGACTACTGAACTGAGATGATAGGCTTGCGAGCCCTAAGTCAGTCAGGAAAAGGGAAGGAAGCTGCTGGAAGAGAGAAGAAGTTGGCATACCTTCCCTTTGTTGAAGTAATGGATAATCTTACGGCACAGACCTTCCTTACGTTGCCACTCTGACTGAGATGGATAATGCAGGAACTCTCTCAGAGGTCTGTCTTCCCACTGAAGCAACTCACAGTACAAAAGCAAAGTAAATGCTGCCTCTGTTGAAAATGCAGTTATTGAACATTGAATCAATGACGGCAAAGACAGACATCCAATAGGACACTAGATCTGTTTCTTAAACGGTCTGGAATTTCTGATTTACAATTTCAGAAAAAACCCTGAAGTCTTAGATTATCATTCAATTACTTAAAATAGCAGCACAAAGCTGTTTCCTATGAACCTGGTTTTTAGGTAAAAATCTGTCAAGTTTCTTTGTACTAGCTACTTGATTTAAACACACAGTCAGATATGTAACTAGATTTGGGGCCTGCAGCTGTAAACAGAGATTGGACAACACAGAATTAAGAGTTTATACAAGTTTCTACGTGCTCCCTAAATACTACAATGCAAGGAAATATGGCAGATGATAATATAATGGTGGGTTTATGAGTTTAATCTTCCTCTAATTTTGATTCCACTGTTGTGATTTTTTTGATCAATCTTCCTCGTAGAACACTAACGTATAACTTGGGGTATAACAGAATAGTGGTATGGTTGTGTGGGCATAGACATATGTTATTGCACTGAAGGGAACGGGCTGGACCTCACCTTCTTATCTTCCCAACCGCCATAACTTATACATACAGACTTTTTCCAAAAGAATGAATCAGATGTTGGAGTATAACATTGGGAGAATCAAAAACTTTCCCCAGGATTTCACACCCCATATGATGTCTTTCTAACCTGTATAGTTCTCAGCCTGTAAGTGCATGTCACACAGCTTGTGGATATAGCGGATGTACATCTCTTCCTTGTTAATTTCGGATTTATAGAAATTCTGTGAAATTAAAGAGAGTTGTTATTGAGACTCTTCATTCAATACAATCAGCAGCATCTGTGTATGTATAAAGGTATTGAAAAGAGAATACATTATTCGCATAAAAGAAAAGGAAGAATTATTTTCACATTCACTCTGATTTAACCCACTAATTATATCATGTCATGATTTTTTTTCAAAACGAAGGTACTCAAGAGCTGAAAGAAAAGGCGAGAGAGGTTGTAGAACCTCTGTCACAGGGATACTCAGAACTCAGCTGGACAAGGCTCCGAGGAACCTGACCTGTTTGGCCCTGCTTTAAGCAGAGTGTTGGACCAGAGACCTCCAGGGGATGCTCACAACCCCTGTCGTTCTGTTCTGTCATCCCAGTGCTCGGATTCTGAAGCTACACTTGCCTGACACAGATTCCTATCCCAACCTTTCCCATCCCCGTTTCGACAACGTTGCACAGTATCACACAGAGATAAAGGAAACTTCTTTACCATAAGGTTAACAGTGCAGCCAATTTTCTTGTTTTCTGTTTCATCTCCTTTCATACAGTCCCTAAGAAAGCAGAGCAATGTTGAAAAACATATCTGCAAAAAAAAGTCCTTTTAAAATAAATCTGAAGCTGTCTTACCCTCCAGAATTTCCTTGGATCATAAACAGCAGTTAATCATGTACTTTATTTTACAAAGTTCCTCACAAAGAAAAATTTCCCTATTATGGTGTAACTGATGAGAACTGAGTGTCCTTTTACATGTCTGCATCTGAGAATAAGCACCTGAAATGACTGCTACTTCATTTCTTACAAGAATATGAACAGAAATGAGACAACAGTGGCCAAAAATCATCTGAATGAAGTATCTACTATAAAAGTGAAAAACTATTATTTATCCAGATGTTAATGTTTAATGGTTTCCTAGCCAAAGGATTAGCTTTCATAAATTCAGATATCCAATGTAGTGTTGGCACGCTGAGAGATACAATCTGAGGAATTTAGACTAGATTACTAACTTTTTCATAGGGTAAATTAATTAGGTAAATTAAATCACAAAATTTATCTTTAGTTTCTGAAATATTTTAGAAATTATATCCATTCAAGCAGTACAAAAAGTTAAAGGCTTCAGAAATCACTAATCTTGAAAAAGTCACATTCGTTTGTGAAAAAGAGACAAAATTTTTAAAGCAGTGACACAGCAAACTTGAGAACTACTGTGTGAGCTCAGTGGCAGCTGGACTCCAAGCCTGTGTGTTTCCAAATTCTGATGCAGTTCCCTGTTCTGGGAATGAAAAAATCTGCTGTGCATTAAAAAAAAAAATAATTAAAACTTGGTATCTGTTCCTCAATTAAGCATGAAAATGTGTATCTGTGTATCAAACTTGTGTTGATAGCAAATTTCATTAAAAAAAATAAAAATCAGCGTTCTTTTTAAATGTGTCTCCGATACCTGGTCTTGCACAGGAGCTGTTGTCAGGAAACAAACAGGAGATTGGATCAAACTGGTACGGGTAACAAAAAGAGCAAACTAAAAAGCACAGAAAAGGATTTGCGATCGCAAAATACCCAGCCTTAGTCACAGGTTTTCACCTGTAATGAGCAGCAGCAAAAATTATTTGAACTCTTGTCAGTAGGTTAAAGATAGAAATATTTGGGGCAGTTCTATATAGTTTCAAATTGTCTGTCGTTCCATAAAAATAACTCCAAGTGTGTGTGCGTGTGTGTATATACATGAAGTTAAAATATTTTCTTGTGAGTCAAAGCTCAGCTATATTGACACAATAGCCCTGCAAACGTCAGTCTAAAACTAACCAAGAGATGCCTAATTTATAGTGGAGCCTTGCTCACATGAGTCACCAGCTGACGTGTCAGCCTGTCCTCGGATGAAAAGTTCTCCAGCCCTGCAGGTCTGGATGAGGCATTCAGCACAGGCTGGTTCAGCAAGGCATTTGAGATCATTCTTGCATTTAGCATCTATTTTGCTGAATTAAGTGAGATCATTTCAATGGCAGAAGGAATTAATAATTTAGCAACCTGAACAAACCTTAGTGCAGAACTACGAATTAAAAATATGTCTTTATCTTTGCTATTATCAGGAATGAGCGTACAAGAATGAGAATTGGGGCTCTAGAGAGGTGGACTTAGGATCTTTGCTCAGAAGCCAGCAGCAATGAGTTGGGCTTGCTTACATAATGCCTGCATCAGAGAAGCAAGCAGCTTGATAAACAATAAAAATATTCCCTGAAGAAAAGAAATTTGGTACTACCTCTTTACAAACTTCTTAAACTTAAAATGTATTACTGTTGCTACCAGATACCTATAGTCAAGCAGACGCTCCATGAGACGAGTAACTGATGTAACAAAGGAGATTCCAGTCTCCCGCCATGTTTCTTGCTCAATCTTCTCCAGCAAACTGTTTGGAGATGAAAAGACAGCGCATGAGGCTTCCAGGGAAATAGTGTAGTGCACGCAGACAGCTGCAGACAACTTGGTTTCTCTCTCATAAAACAAATTCATTGAATTACTATCTTACCTGGGATAAGGCCCAAAGAGCTGGGTTCTACTCCAGGCAGCATGAAGCAAAGACAAGGAAATTACAGAATTGACAGGAGAAGGAAAAATAGCTTCACATTGCCATTGAAAATCTATGAAAAAGAGCAATGCTCCTGGCAACAGCTGATTCCCACATTAGTACCTGTAGTTTAAATACTGCTAACAGCAGTCAGAAGTTGGAAGGGAGTCTAAACCTAATGCAAATACCTCTTCTTTGCTCATCCCTACATAAATTTTCATCTCTAATCAGCAACCAAGCAACATTGACTCACAATTTATTTAAACTAAGTAAATAAAGGCAATCTTTTCCTTCTCAGCGAACCAGACAATACAGGGAGCATCTCACTGAGACAATGGGAAGGAGTGAGAACACTGAAAATCATATTTTAAAAATGAAAAAAAGAAAGCAAATTTACATGCTGGTTTTCTGAAACTGGATCTCTGGTCAAAGAACTTGCCACTTTTATACTGGCAAGAGGAAAGAAATTCTGTTGGGTGTCATACATGTCCTCACAAGAGGCAAAATCTTCTTTACTGGAATAATTTCCAGCTGAGGGAGCCAATGCACATTTCAGCAGTATAGTTGAGAGAGAAGAATTCAGGATCAACTCTTTATTTCACACAGCATTTATTAACTTGGTGGAATTGTTTCCTCAAAGTTCACACTGTTCTCAGAAAAGTCAGTAGCAAATACAAACTACAAGGCTGCCGGACTTCCAGGCTGTGTTTATTGGTAATTCATGCCATCTCTGTCACCTAAGAATAAGTAAGAAGCTACAGTCCCTGAATTCTTAACATTTTGGATAACAGATGTCTTCAACTGGAGCAAAGGCAGTGCACAATATTCCTCTTGCCAGGTGAATTAAAAAAAAAAGGATAGATATTTTATTTCCTTTATCCCTGAAATAAACTTAGGTTATCTGTACACATAAAGTGCCAGATTTCCCAAGGCTGAATATGCACAAACCGAAACTGAATAAATTTACTTCCTAAGGATAAGCGTACAGGATGGGCAGGCTTATCTATCTTGAGAATGAATGAATGTGCAATTGTAAATTCAGAAACGCAAGCATTGGTTCTAGCGAAACAAAGGTTTGTGCCTCAAACTGCCAGCATGCTGTTGGGGGCCACATAAAATTGGCTCGAATATATGGCTAAAATTCTGCTAATTATCTCTGTGGCTCACATAAATATTGAAAGATTTAGGGTTAACTGCTTTGGACTCTCAGAATTCAAAATAAGTCTTTTTGAAATAAACTAGCATCACTGGAAATGAAATTTGGAGACGGGTCAGTAATCAAAGATAACAAAGTAGAAAGTCAGCTGTAAAATCTTTAAGTTTATCCTTATGAGTTAGGGGATTTTTGGTGTGAAAGGGAGTGGAAACACAGGATCATGATGAACTCTGGAGGAAGCAACATGCAACTGTTGAGCCAACCAAAACATGACCTTCAAAAATTGGAAGAAGCAAAAGGAAAATGCTGAGGAAGATCTCTTTTGCTCTAACAAAACCTGACTTGCTAGATAGTACACTGTTTCTCTCAACAACCCTAACGACACAAGTTCACTTACTGCCGTGTAAGAAGAAAGACACTGGCTCCTCTAGATCAATTTTTGATGGCAGGATGGTAACTACTTACCTGTGTAGCCTTGTATTAGATTTCACAGAAAGAAGACAAAGAAGAATTTAGGTTTTTGTATTATTTTCAGAATTAGGGTGAAGTATTTCTATTTCACTGAGCCATGTCATGAAAAGCTGCCAGAAAGCCCTTTACTGCTTTCTCTGCAGAGCAGCACTGTGGCTGCAGCTGCATGGATCACTACTCCCACTCTTTCAGTGACCCTGCACAACACCGAGTGAGCGGAAACTGGCATAGCTTACAGCAGGCTGAAGAGTTCCCTGTAGTTCTCATCACCTTTTCCTTCGGACACCAGGCTATCCAGCTTATCGATCAACTCAGCTTCCACCTGGATGAAGAAGTGATTGGTTACAAATCAGCTGTTCATGTAGAAGACAAGAGCTCCAGACACTAGGAAGACTGGAAGAATATTTTATTTCTCATGCCCTGGGGTTGCCCACTTCTATGGGCGAGCGATTTATTTCCCTGTGGCTCAGTTAAATGGACACACTTTTATAATTTTTTCAATGAAACAGGAGGACTAAAACTGAATTATCTTTTTGCTTATCGGGGCCTAAATTAACATCCCAGGGGAGGTAATGCTGCTTCTTCATGGGAATTTCTGACGTTTATTCTCTTATCAAATAAATCACTCCGACACACTTTCTGTGAACCAGTATATCAGATAAACTATACCCTGTACTCTAACAGAATATCCGTGTGGAGAAACTAATTCACGGCATGATCACCACTGGTCCACTGTGATGGTTCTGCTGGTAGGTAACAGATTTTTAATCATCCAGGCTTCATTACATTGCAAGATTATTTGTTCATTAAACCCAGTTTTGTCAAGCCTCTCTGTGATTATATTATGCGTTTTCACACTTATATAAAGGGCCACAACAGTATCATTATGTTTCTCTTCTCTTACAAAGGTTTTTGAGTATGTATGCGTTTCCCCCCCAGTCTAATATGTCCTATTATCAAGTTTGATGTCAGATATTCCCATAAAATTAATTCAAGTGCAGAAATCAATGTATCTAACATTAAACAAAAAAAAAATAATTAAGTAGCCTTGGAAGTCCTGTAGAACACATACTTTCAGTACTAATGAGGACAAAGGTTCCTAAAGGTTGAAACATTTGTAGAAATATGGCTTGTTTTTATTTAAAGACAAGCATAGTTTGAGTTTCTCTGTGTTTTTCAGCTGCCAAATTGCAAAGGAAGTAAAGATGAGAGGAAAAGCAAATCACCCAGTGGTACAGAAATTGAATTGGTGCTCTTGCTGCTGAAAGCATTAAAGGGAGACCTGACTTGGTCCATGAATCAGACTGCACTGTTACCGAGTATCGCTGAAAAAATAACCTTGTTAAAACATGAGCTACTGAAGAAAATAAAAAAGGGCTTGAAAATTAATTTCCATGATTCCTGTGTTTTCTGACAACCAATTTTATTCAAAAAGCAAAGAGAAGTTCAAAATTAAAAAAACCCTACCCTCTCCTTTGCTTGTGATCTACAATGACTTTACAGAAATCACTAATGCATCTGTCCAGCTGTTTAGCATTATACTGGACAACAAACAACATCCTGGTTCCAGCAGCTAATGTTAACAAGGTTTAATACATCTTGTGCTATATAACTATTTATTTCATTCTCACTAGTACAGATGATTATTCTGTCTTTAATCTTAGACAGTTATGATACATACTTCATAAAACAGTGGGGAAATTTGCTCCACAGGTAATTTAAGAAATATTCTTGGAAGTCTAGTTTAGAACACATTAGTGAGTATAAAACATGAAGATTGTGAAGAGCTCATCTTGATACAGAAAGTATAAACAGATCCAGAAACTTAAGATGACTGTAGGTACTTATAACTGTAAATGCCAGAGCAGGGACTGTTCTATTGTTATGCTAAAAAGGCAAAAAGAGGACGGTGATCAAATGCTACTGTAATAATAATAGTAGTAACGCTGCTGTAATAATAATAGTGATCATAACAATGGTAATAATCAAGGGAGTTGAAGAGGAAGAAAAACATAAGCTCCTGGTAATACTTTTCCACACAGCCTTTAATAGGTCAGGTTATGGAAAAGGTCCGTTATTGTCAATAGATTAGATCTGGCATTTTAATGAGACTGTGGATAATAAACAATCACGTGAATTATGATAACTGAAATACAAAGATTTCCTACTTCAGAGCACTTATCTGCAGATACTTGCCCCCAGTATTGCCCCAAACACAAGGACAATGAAGCACTGTCATCTGAGGATCCAGTCCAAACTGATCCATCATTATTAATACTTTGCACTTCAGGGATCTGTTTTGCAGTGGAAAATTTAAGCAATTCTCTGACCATGACTGGGCAACAAAATGATGAAGACTCCTCTCCCTGTTTTGCAATCAGAGCTCACAGCAGGTGGAAACTACAGAACTGTTGTTGGGCATAACCGTTGCAGGAGAGCTGCTAAAATTTCTTAAAGAATATACAGCCACAAAGTCTGTTTCAAAGCATGGTATAATTATTTAATTATACAATACTGCTTTCCAGCTCAAAATTGAAGACAGAGAAGCAAAGTATTTTCACAAATACTAGCTAAATCTTTACATCTCCATTTTTGCTTCTCGGATTGACACATTTAATGGTTCACTAAGTGGAACCAATGACAGCAGTGAGAGCCCACTACTTAAAATTCTTTTCCTGATCTCCAATGTGATGAGCACTTCACTCCTCTTCTCTATGTTCATGGGAAATGTAGCCTGCTGTAAAGTGCACTGTTTAAGTAATCTTGGGAATCTTGTAGTAGTTTTGGGAATTACGCTGCAAATTTTTCATTTTTCTATATTTACATGACAACATCTTCACAAGCACAAACAGATACAGATACAAACTCCTTGCTTCCAGCTGGACACTGCAGATAAAGCAAGAAAAAGAATACCACAAATGCTTGGGAAGTGACTTCACCTGTTTGAAGTTGCCATTCTTTCTCTGCTCCCAGTCCATCATGTCATGGAAGATAGGGATCATAATATTCCGGACTTCTGGTTGTGGAACAAGTGTAACACCAAGAAAGGGGCCAATCATTCCCGGAATAAAGTGAATCTTATGCTCACCTGTACAACACAAAGCAACTGTAATTAAAGAAAAGCCTTTGTTATATGTCACAGAGAAAATGGGGAACCCCTGCAATAACGACATATACAAAGTAGTAGGCATGAGCATTAGAAAATCAAACGCATTCTTTACCTGAAAGGACTAGAAAAACAGTATTTACTTTACACCAGTCCTTGCAAAGTCTCTGAGAGCATTTTTAATTTCACTGTGAAAGCCTTCAGCAAAACTTATCAGTGCATTTTACTTGCAAAGGAATTCAAACTGTTAAAAATAACCAATCTAAACTACACTAACTAGGGGGAAAAGAGGACACAGATACTTCTAATTTATGAAGATTTTTGAAAGGGCTGGTGAGAACAATAGTATTTAATAGGACATATTTAGATTTCAAAGAACTACAGACCTCTTCATCCTCAGTACTACGGCAGTCTCAGTTTCATAACTGACCTTGACTTAGGACCAAATTGCATTGCTTCTCAGCAACAGAAACCCAAGGCATTTAGCTAACAAACTCTTCTGTGCCATGCTTACTGTGCAGTCGCAGAGAATAAATCAAAATAGCCATATTTGGAACAACATTAAATGATAAGTATCTGTACCTACATATCTATAACAGCCTTCTCACTTCTCATTTGAATTGGTCTAGCATCATTTTCTGGTTATTTGGTCCCTGTTATATTGGAGGGCCTTCTATTCTCCACACAGATGCTTAGAAACTCTGATCAACTCTGGCTGTATCATCTTAATTGTGCAAGATGGGTCAGGCTTATTCAGTACTTTATAATAAGGCATTTTCTTACTTCTGTCGTCACCTTCCTGACTGTTCTCTGAACCCTGTCCAACTTCTCTTTGGGGTTTGTTTGTTTTGGTTTTTTTTTGAGCTGTAGAAGGCAGGGCTGGGCAAACTATTCTAGAATCAAGTGCACTTGTGAAAAATCTGTGGCAGTAACATCCTCCCTCTTCTCTTACTCAAGATTCTGACAGATTTTCTCTAAGAATATGGTGTCTTTTTTACTCATAGCATTTTACTCATGGCCATTCAGATGATTATCAGCATGATACATTTGTAGTCTCTGTTTTCTTGACCAGCACTCCTACCGACATTCCTACATTTAAAATGTTCATATTTGGCTTTTTTAATATATTGCTTGCAGCCACATTATCAAGTTATCCAATCTGATTTGTATAATTTCTTTGCCCTCTTAATGATTTACGTGTTCTCAGAACCTTGTATCATTTGCAATCTCTATCAGCAAACATTTTTTATTTTCCTCTAGAATACTACATCCTTCCTTTGTCCTCAAAAATATCCATAGGTATTCATTTTTGGTCCTTGATGGAGACAGAATACTGACCTAGATGGACTTGCTCTGATGCAGTACCAATGTTATTTGGCTCTTCTATTAATAAAATTCTGAATTACCTAAACCCAAGACTGCTGCAGGACACTTCTAAAAGCACAGGTCCTAGATGAAAATTCTCTGTTTACCTTTTGAGACCTGTGGCGAGAGGTACTTTTTCCCCATCTTGTAACATGCTTAATTTCTTAATCAACTTCTATAGGAAAAGGTCAAACGAATTGCAGAAGTTGAAATTTTATCACAACTATTGCATTATTGTAGACAGGGCTTTTGTGAGTTTTGGTTTTTTGTTTAGTTTTTTAATTATTTTTTTTTATTTTTAAAGTAGTAACATCGAATTTGTTATGCATACCAGTACCTGAAGACACCAGAAAGAGCTTTACTGTATGCCACTTCTGGGCTTTATTATCAAACACATGTAGCTGTAATGTTGAATCATGACAATTTTGGCTTTTGAATCATCTACAAAATTATGAAGTTGGTTGCAGCTGTCAAAAATTAAATTTATGCTTTACTGCCATGAATCAGACAAAAGTCAGAGAGTAGCAGTGTATCTCCATATGAACCTGACTGGAGCACAGTTGAAGGGATGGGAAAAAGCTGATTTTATATTTGTAAATACATAAAGACTGTCACTGATGTGTCAAAACAACCAAAACCTGCCACTGCCACATATGAGAAGAAAGCATTCAAATTCATAGGAGTATATTATTTCAAATTAAAAAAGTATGATGAGACAGTGCAGAAGAGAGTTGTTGGTAGAAGAGAAGTGCTTCCTGGTTTTACAACTCTTAAGAGAAGCTAAGTATTCTATGACGCTAAAAAAAAAAAAGCAACAGAAATCTGGGGTTACTTTGGCTTTGGTTGTTAGGGCAGAGAAGGAAAAGACATACCCAGGTTCTGCCACATGCTGAAGAGCTCGTATGCCATCATCACTCTCATATCACCATACCTGAAAGACAGGAGATAGACAACTGCCTAGTGGAACAAAAACCCGCAAGGTGGTGATGTTAAAAAAAATAATATTAAATTCACATTTAAGTCAATGTAAGAATATCAAACTCCTCAACTAATCACTGAACACTGTATCAAGACAGCTACTTGTTTATTTCCTAAGCATTTCCACATCCCAAGTTCCATAATAAATTACAAGTACTTGTGGCAGAAAAAGAAGTCTAATTTTTGAGGTGGCAGAAAAGGCTGGGAACCCAACAAAACATGTTCTTACTTATCCAGAATCTTCTTCCTCTTAGCTGGTGTGGCATTTTCTAGTTGGAGGCTTGGCTGGTTTATAAAGAGAACTGCCAGGCTGAAATAAGAGTTCCACACCTGTGACACAGGAAGGAAATTTTGTAACATTACACTCCAATGAGTAAGTTTTAAACAAGTGTAGGAAGACAAATGTGCCTTTATATATAGAATGAAACTGTTCCTTTTTGTAATCAAAGTGTAACTTAATTGATACGTATCTCTACTGAGATACTAAACTCTTAAGGATACCAATGGATAATTTAAAACCTGGTAGGAACTAAAATTAAATCCCCAAGACTGTAATGCCACTGGGCTTTCCTCTTAGCACCACAGTTCAAAAATGAATAAAGTTCGTGACTTCAGCAAAGTTTTAAATTGTTTTTCCTGTAGGCTAAACAGATTTTATCCCTCAAAAAAACCCAGAGATTACATTCTATCATGAATGAGAACCCTATAATTTAGTCAGTTTTCCCAGAGAAACGAGGCTTATGCCACCACGCTGTGTGTACATGTGCCCAGGTACGTGTCTGGCAGCTTTTCCTTAGTGACGCTGAACTTGTTGCCCGTTTTCAGCTATACCAGACACAGGGAAAACACTCTCTGAGATACTGTGTTCCTCCAAGTTTTAAGTCAACAGCCAGAAAAAGAGCCTCTGGGAGAGGAAGATCAGGAATGCCCCAACTTCAGGAAAAGCATGGCCTGAGTTTACATTTTATTAGCCATGAATGTCTAAGAGAGCATGCTTCATTAGCTCCACTGCTTATGAAGATACTTGTTTCCTTTATGAGGAGCTCAATTCTCTTGATTTGATGTCAACGTATCTCTTCTACTTCCCCTCAATTTCCACAGCAGATTCACATTCCTGACTTTTATCAGTTAGGTCATCTTCCTCACAGATACTCAAATAAATGCTGCAAATAAATTAACTAATGTAGAGAACAGCTCTTGTTCCTTTGTTACTGCTAGTTTAAAAAGATGTCATAACATTTTCTCGGTATCAGTTCTTACTTTAAAATCAAAGTCCGTTTCCGTGAAATTCTTATGCAGTGCAGAAGACAGGTACTGAACTGTTGTAACTATGATACTGCAGTCAGAAACAAAAAAAGAGAACAAAAAAAACCATTTGAATGTGGAGTATAAGATATTACAGTGGTTTGTGGTGCTGATTTTACTGTACGTACAGAGACGGGCATTCTTCATGCAATCACTGCTAGATTCACATCGAAGTCACCTATCTTTCTGTATTTTAATAAACAGTTTGTACTAAGTGAAACAAGATTAAGAATTTTCATCATTATTGTAACTTCTGGGATTGACACAGGGGTATTTAAAATCCTGTCTATTTCATACGGCCGGGCCATATTACCACCAGTGAAATGAAAGAATACACTCATCTTTCTCTTATTTTAAGCAGAAAGATTTTTTTCTCAGAGAAGAGTGACTCAAAAAGTTTGAGCTATTTTTGTTCTTGGCTATACAATGGTCATTTATCTGGCTTACACTTCAGCTCAACATATTTGTGAGTATTTTGCCAATTCCAGATTCCCTGGTATTTGTTGTCGGTGGCTAAATACACCTTCATGAAAGGCAATCCAGGCATGTGGTGAATTCAGGAATTAATAAATAGCATATAGATAAGGCAACAATAGTATCAAAAGAAACAGCACATCTCTGATTCACATGAAAGCAACACTTCCATCCAGTAACACTGCTAAACATACCTATCAGGTTTACGGCATAACCGTGCCAAAGGGAACTAGGTAACCTACAGCATCTGAGGGAACTACTCTTTTCATATGGATTTTTCTTTTCTTACAGATCTTCGTTTAATCTTTGCATTTGAAATACTGAAATCCACTTCTTTCCCATTTCATTAGCACTGTGAACTCGCAGAGCATACAGCTCAGCTGAGCAGCCTTTAGGAAAACTTCCACAGTATCTTCTTGTAACGGGAACCCCTCCAGTTGTCAGTTAGTAGTAATTCTATAGCTAGTTTATCTAAAGAAACAAGAAACTAGTAAATAATTCCAGCCACCCTGTGTTCATCACACTGCTGCCATTCCAAACAGCATAGTACTTAACCCATCAGAAGCAAGAAAATTAGATAAACTTAAGCATTAAAATGGTAGATGACGATTTAATTGAGGAAAAACTCTGTATGTAATGCACTTCGTGTCATCACTAGGGTCTGCTCCTCCTTTTCTAAAATAACTGAGTCCTCCTTCTAGGTAGGCTAAGAAGTGATTTTAAGGGAAGAGACAGACATTTAACATAGCAATTTACTGAGAAAGGAGCGGAGAGGCCTGCCAGTTACTACCAGTTGGTGTGGGGAGCTGTTCCTTGCCGAGTGTTATAAGAGCTGCTGTGCCACTCTTACCCTCGATGCAGCTACTGCAGCTGTGGGTTTAAACTTCTAACTCTTTGCTACCTCTGCATAGTGGTAGAGTTTAAGAAACAGAATGAATACAGAAGTCCCAGTTTGGTCCAGAGTGCTAAAATAACTGTAGAATGAGGATGAGCGCTCCAAAATTCCTGTTGATCACCACATCTTGGTCTGATGAAACACTGCATCACAGGTTTTAACTGCCCAGCTGAGGAGAAGAAATTCTGATATAGAATGTCAACAGTTTATACCTGCTTCTCTACTTACTTGCTGGTGAGCAACCTCATCACCATCCAGTCTCGAGGAAAGACACTCATTTTCATCAGATTCCGAAATACACAGAAAATCTTCAGGAGGAACTCCTGTCACATAGAGAAAAAAAATTTAAAAAATCACCAGCAGCTGCAGATTAATCCGTTTTCTTGATTGTAAGAAAGACAGTTAAGCCAAGTGTGCTCCACTTGAGCTTTGTGTCACTAGGCCATTCGCCTGAAAACATGGAAACAACATATATTGGGATATGGCTCCATTTATTTTGTATGCAATGCATCTAATACGTACTAAACAAGTTGCATGTGTCTTTTAAATCTTAACTTCTACAGTGAGATGAAAAACTTCATTATGTGCATAATTGTATATAACTTCTCATATTATTATCTAGAGTTCTGGTGCCAATTTGCAGCTATTTTCAAATACGCTGGAATCATAATCATTTATTTATGCATTCAATTAGTTAATGTATCTGTCCAAACTTCTTTGCACTTACGTCACAAATTTGAGAAAAACCCACACGTTCAAACCCAATAAAACTCCTACATATGCTTTTAAAAATAGTAACAGAAAAACCCCATTTCTGGCAATATGCAGCAGAAAAGATCTCTTAAACAGATTCAAGCCAAGTATTTGCTTTCCAAAAAATTCCCCAAACCTGAAGACGTTTCTGTACTTTGACTACCTGCACCTCTACGTCTACAAAAAACAACGGGGAGGACAAAGCACGCCTTGCAAACTATGATTTTATCGTTTTGTACACCAAATGAAGATAGCACAGAAAGTGGCAGTGCAAGGTCTCTTCAAAACTGTCCTCCCATTATGCCTTAATTTTGGGGAAGGGAGAGGGGAAGATTAATATCTTGGTGTAACTGAGGTAAGAGTAAAGCATCAGAAGCTCCTTGACTTTTGGCCCCATTTTTGCCCAGATGTTAACAATGGTAAGTGAACATAATGCCTGTCCATACAAGAGAAAGTGTTGGAAATATTATTACAACAAGATTTGAAGGAAAAAAAAGTAATATATTTTATTAGGTCAACTGATAGTTGGAAAAAAAGTTGGGTATAAAAATCTTCAGCCTCTGTGACGCTCCTGAACGTATCCTTAGATTGTCAGAGATATAACAGTGTTTATTCCTATGGGTGTAAAGATACATTTCAGTTCAATGACAAACTTCTTCACTGGTCTGACATAAGAACTATAGTTTAGACACCTTTTAAAAATAGCTATTAAAATTAATATGAATTAACGTACCAAGTAATTTTCCTACGAGCAATTAAAAAGTTACCTGAAAGGTAATAATCTCAGATAACTATCAACCTGAGATACACTGAACCCTGCAACCTAGAGGTAAGAATTCCATCATCCCAAATTTATCTCCCTGATTTATTCAGCTTCTCTATATGCACATGAAATATTTAGAAGCTGAAAGCCTATTCAGAGAGGATTTCTCATTGTTTCTCCACCTCATTTGTTAAGGCAATATAAGTTCCTGCCACATTACATTCTTCATATTGTCCTTATTTTATTGAGTGCCATGCTAATCAAAAGCATTTTATATAAAATCTTGTCGTTATGAAATTATTCTGCTTTTTAAACAGACTGTTGCCAGAGATACTCCTCTTTCCTGTGGAAGCTGAGATAAAAAGTTGGTTTCTGCTGTTTTGAGATGTGCCATTTCCAAATGTCAGTGGCAACAGAGCCACCAGAGAGATCTGTCCGCCTGACCAACCCCTTCTTGTTCAGGAATAGCCATCACGTAAGTTAATATTCACAAATCTGGGAAGCGTGCAGCAAGTGGAGTAGTAAGGTTACTGCTTTCTCAAAAAAGATCTTATCTGCTAGAGACATTTGTATCCCCCAAAAGGCTTGAAATTCTCTTTTGGTATAAAATCACCACTCTTCATAAGTAACCTCCAATGCACATTGAACACCTAGTAAAACACAATAGAACAACTGACTTTACACTCATGGGATTAAAAAACTCCCTGTTCCTCTTGACTATGTTCAATATGGCACAATAACAATACCCTTTTCTGTCTAATAACATCTATTGTGGGACTTTATTTGCTCTTATGAAGATAATTCAGTGCCCTGTGGTCTTAAACACAACACCTATTATTCTAAAGGTGAAAGGAAGGTCCGTGAACAGAGTGCCGGTGAATGGGAGTGATTAGCAGAGCAAGTCATGCTGGAGGGATTCCCCTCCACTCTCTCATTCCGAGTGAATCGCCCTACAAAGATGATGTTCTGTTCTGTTGTACCTTTAGTTCATCCTTGCTTTGGAAGTTGTCCAGTAAGTGCTGAAAATGAGTGTCTGACATCTGACGAAGCAAAGATAAAAGGCAGGAGACATATTCTCCCTGTTGACCAAATGAGAAACTATTTCATTCAGAGAATCTAAAATTTCATAAATAAAAAACTCAGCCTGGGGTAAGGTATAAAGGGAGGGGTCTGAAATGGCCCCAATGCCTATGAGAGGGAAGCTGACATGCACAGAGAGTAAAAATACTGCATGTTAACAGTTCCTGAATTACTGTTCATACACAGGAATACACCTTAGAGGCTCCTCCACAGATGCCAGTTTTAAAAGTCTTTTAACCAATCTTGTTGTCTATACAAAAATAATTTAAAATTATTAATACAGACATTAATGAATTGCCCTCCAAGCATGCAGTTTTTGGCAATCACCTTTTTCAGTTACTTAATATACTATGTCTATCAAAGGTGTGACTGCAGCTCATGCAGACATACCAGAAATTATGTAAACTAATTGGCTCAGATCCTCAAAACAGTATAGCAATGACAGCACGGGATCAGTATGGGCTACAAAAGGTGTCTGGAATCTTGTAAATATTTGGCTAATTAGTGTTCACCAAGTTATGTGCTGTCATAGCTACAGTACTAACAGTATTCCAGTAAGATATTCTGAGTATAGTTTGGGTAAGCCTACGTGAGCTACAATTACATTTCTGGCCTGCAAAGCAGATGCACCCTAACCAGTTACCACAGTATCCCAAAGTGTTTTCCAAAGATGAGCTCCCCCATTTTACATATCTGAAAGCAAAGCACAGAGAAGTTAAGCAATCTGTCCAAGATAACAAGCAAGGCAGTGCCAAGAACGCAAGGAGTATGTCTTTTGACTGCCAGTCCCTTGCACAACGCTATTTTTTTCTGTGACAATGAGCAATTAATTTGGAAAATACACAAACTACTTTTTAAGCAGTATCTAATAAGATTCCACATATCACTGTGAAACATAAATTCAGGAACAATTCCTGAACATATTCAGGAACAAATACAAAGGATTTTGTACTTGGGACTGTCCATTCCTTTTTAATTTTTTTCTAGTTGGCTCAAGCATCTACGCAGAAACTCTGACATAGGTTGTTCCAATAAACTTTACAAGGCTGAACTTCATTAGGAAAAAAGGTGTGCTTTTATGTGTGAGGTGGCATGTGATAAATACCAGTAAGTCAAATGGTAGGAGTAAAAGGAAATTGAGATGCTACTAGACATTTGCAAGCTAGCGACTTTCTTATTTTGTATCAAAGAACATGTCTGAAAACTACTAAATGCCTTTATTAGGATTCTCCAATTTATTACTTTATCTGAGCTAACACGGAAAGTTAAAATCTTTTCTTGAGTGAGAAGTGTACCTCAGTGTACATCTGCCCCCAACAATATCTCTGAGGTTTCAGCCATTTAATAAAAAAGCAAGTCTAAAAAAAGGGATATTCTGAACAACAGCTTAACATCATGCATTGTGCAAAAGCTGCGTTAGAGACTCTGCCAAGCAAAAATAGACTAAAATAGGCTGGAATAGAAAAGGGCAACAAATCCAGAAAAGAAGAAAGCTGAACAGCAAAATTCTGGTATTTTTCTCCTCTTCTATTGCATGTCAAAGAAAAAATTTTCTTCCCCTGGGCTTATGCTGACAGTCTGGACAAAGTGGGGGCTCTTCCCTCTTCTTCCACCAAGCTCAACAGCTCACTTGACTTAGGATCTGCTAATTACTTTTTCAAAAGTATGTTGTGTTTCATTTGCATGAAATAATCAGTGAACCTGGACAGAAGCTCTCCAGGGTGTTAAGTAAAGGCACTTGTCCACTGAGAATGACGGTATTCTCAGTCTTAGGAATCAGAGCCTGATACTCATAGAGCCCCTGGTGACACTTATTTAGGCGGGTACCCAGCTAGCTTATGTCTCAAGTTCTAAACAGCAACTCTTAATCACAGCTGCAAAAACAAACAAGAAAATAACCTGGAAATCCACAAAAGCTTCCTGAGCTCCACTGCTTCTTGCAGACCTCACTACTGCAAAGAGGAAGGAATGGATTTGTGGCTTATTAAGGGAGAGAGACAAAGCCCTGGGCGTTCATGCAGCAGAGATGATAATGAGGTGCCGGTGGTGGTGAGGGACTGAACCAAAGGTTAGAGAAGCAGGAAATAGAAACTGATTGTTAGTTACTAACGGTGATTTCTGCTGTGCACTGCGGGCAACGCTGCCCTCTTACCGCCTCCTGAGACTGCGATTTACTCATGATTGTAAGCAGAGTTTGTAAAAGCACATCCAGGAGGCTCTCCACCATCATCTCAACCTCCTCCACGACATCTCCCTCCTACAGTAAGTGGTGAGCAAACAGACAGTTAGAAACTGGAGAGACCGGAATTAGCAAAGACAATTCTGCCGAGTCAACCATACCACAAATACTCGTTTTGCTAGAGAGCTCCATAATGGAGGTTCACAGAAGTACAATCAAATTCATCATTGGTACCAGATACTGTTGTGATGCCAGTGTGTGTGTTACCTCCTCAGTCTCTGATGGAAACATTCAGGGTCACAGCCATAAAGGTAAATCTATAATCAAAGGTCTGCATACACTCTAGAACACAATGGGATCAAATTACGTTCAGGAACCTTTATTCTACGGCAGCAGTATTTTAGCTTATTACCACGATACCTTTCATCTCATTCCTTTCACACAAAACCATAACTTGTAGTTGAAAATACTCATTGGTATGAATTATATTTAGCACCATGAGCTTCCTCCTTTGGAGTCCAATGAGGAAACTTCACCACCCTCTGTTTGTGAGCACTGCTTTAAATGATCAAGTTACCATTTGAGATCAGAGTATTATGATCATCAAAGCTGGGTGTTTAAACGCAGCAGCAATTTCCAGAACTAAGTGTGATTTCATTGATTGGATAATTTTAGAGTATTCTCTTAATGTGAATCACAAAGTGCTAGTTACTGTCTCTTGCGGAACTGCAAGTCCTAGAGCTCTGTAGAGCTTCTGAACTCTGTTGACATCTAAGTTCTGGGCTTGGATGAAGAAAATTAAACAGTGTCAAACCTGGTAAATGCGTATGCTGTTTTCCCCTCCTAACAGCAAGAGCACTGTGTAATCAGAATGCTCTGAGTCACACACACAAAAGCAGACCCTCATTTCAGATGTTGTCCTGCTGACAGAAAGTTAGCAGAATTTCGTTTTTAAAAGGAAAAAGCTGTACTAGCCTATAAAAATCCCTCAGTCTTCATTTTACTAAATCAGTGGTGGAATTTAAAAAAAAATAAATAAATCAAGCAGGACATTACCAAAGAGCTGGTCTTGATTATGGAGAAGATACTACTGAGGATCCCAGAGCAGATAAGTAGCTCCTTCTGCTGCCGTAGGTGAAGGTGAATGTGGTGAAGAACTACAGGTAGCAGGATGCGCCGGGACTCTGAAAGAAGGAAAACCAGATCACAGTCGTTCTAAGAGAGGCTTAAGTTTCAACCACCCCAATCAGCAACCTCTTGGTATCCAAATTAGCCTACTAATATACAGCACGGTTGATTAATTGGTGCAACTTCTACTGTACAGGTTGTCGTACACCACACTTCCAAGAACTGTATCTAATGAATTAATAGTGCATCTAGTTTCACAAGTCCATAAATGTAGTATATGTGATGTTCTCAATAGTGATACAGCTTGAAAAAAACAGGTGTGAACTGATACTTTCTAATGTTGATTTCCTTTGTGCAAACCCTTCCTCACTTCACGTTGCTTTCCAGCTCTGTTGTCACAGCTAATACAGCTTCTCCAATATACGCCTCTTGGAAACTGGCTAATTCTTCTTTTAGCTGCCTTACAAACCTTCATCTTATGAAAGAAGGAAGAACAAGTAGCAGCTGCAGAAAACAGTAGGCAAACCAGGAAAAAAGAGCAATGGGGAAAAAAGTGGCAAGATGTCAGCAAACAGACTGACGGGAGAGATAGAAAGGAAAACAAGTCATCACCATACAGGAGGCAAGAAGAAGAGAACATATCTCCCTTTAATTGCAAGACTTGAAGAGCGCGTAGGGTGGGCAGCCAAAAGATAACTTTGGAAACTAGGTTCATCTTCCCAGGGGCAGACAGGACATGGGAGAGATGGTTGACCTGGGAGTATTGGGTCATGATTCCATGGGAAGGAGTATGACAGGGGTCTGCCATTATGTTGGGTGGAAAATGTGGCATCTATAGAGTCATAGTGGCCATCACAGTGAGATGTCATGGTGCTATGCAGCAGCTAAAAGCATCGTTAGTTGCCAGTATCATTGTAAAGGAGAAATGAAGGTTAATGGGAAGGACTAAAGCCCTGGACCCTGTGGGCAAAGTTACACCCGGCTGTATTGAGAAGACAGAAGAGGAAGTTTTTGCCTACAAACTGGCACCCACAAAGCCAAATATTTTTATCAATAGGTTCAAAACACTATAATTAGATAAAACGCACTGCCTGTTTCACAGCCACCTTTGCACTAAGCTACTCATTCTCTACATTGTCTCATATTTTTTTAAATTAATTTGAAATTTTAGAAAAAATATGTATGTTTATAAATTATTACAACAGATGGGTTAAACATGATTTTGTGTTGTTATCTTTCTCACTGTGCACTGGGTAGAATAATTTAAGTGCACTAACTTGGGATCCTCACTACAGGGAGGATAAGCCCAATGGTGCTTTTCATCTTCCAATACTACCTTCCTAACTTCTTTCATTCAGACTTTTATGTATGAAATAAACTCACAATCTTCAACCCTTCTTCATTCAGTTAATTATTAAAGCATTACTAATATGTTGAGCTAAAGAAATATTAAAGTTATAATGTAAAGATCAAACATATTTTAGAAGAACGTGGTAGGTTTCTCACATAACTTTATCTCCCTGTTTCCCTTTCTGGGACAATAAGCTGGCTGGAGAGGAGGTTACCTTCCTACCCATGACAACAACGGAAGAATACTACAAGTATTAAGTAAGATCTGGCAGTTTTAATAATTTACTTGATTTGTTAATGCACTTGTTTTTATCAACCTTTAGTAACTGCAATTTATCATGATGGATTTATAAACGTTTTCTACCATAGGGAAACTTACAAAGTACCCACAGTGAATATACGCAACAATGATGCCGCCAAGATAAACTACCAAGATTATTGGCATTCATCAATGAATTGTTTGTGACAAAGCAACTGCAAAATAAATGTAATGTGCTCCTGCTCTTAGTTAGCAGCAAGACCTGGCCTCAGATACCGCTGCCTTACCTGAGAAAGAGAACAGGCGGCTGTCGACAGTGCGTGCAATGGACTGGAGCTTAACGACGTCCATGGATTGCCCGATGTGCACAGTGCTGGGCATGCTGCCCAGGGTGCCCCTCACGAACTCCGCCACCTCCTGCACAGTGAACATCTGCAGCAGCTCATCAAAGATAGCGGGGAAGGAGTTCAGCAAAGCAGCCTGAAAAAAGGCAATGGAGAAACTGAGAATTTTGAATTCTGCAACCGCAGCTAAATGCAGTGAAAGAGAAACAACAGTAAAACCAAAGTAAGGGTCTGCAAAAAGCTACTAAATAGCACGCTATGGCTGGTGTTACTGTTTTGCAATACCTAAAGTTCATAGTGAACATATCATGTATATAAAAATCAAGTGCTGCTGCAATACTAAGTCTTATTGTAAGGTCAGCACATACATACTGTAGAGCTTCAAAAGGCTGTATCTTAGGACACAGCTTATAAAACAGAAATAATCGAGGTACCAGAGATCAGAAAATAGTCCATTTTTGCTGATTTACTTTTTTCAATAAATATAAAACTTGCTTCTGATTAGAGTGTTCCATACCATTTTTTTGTACTGAGCAACCACTGAAGACAGTTAAAACTCTTCAGAAAATATTCTGAAGTAAAGGACATGTTGACAGACCCTTAACCATAGCAGCACTGTCATGTGATGTTGCAGTATTTCTGCAACAGGGGTGGGGTGTGATTTCATGTGAAAGAGGCATCACATCATGCAAGTCAGTGTGCACGTGATTCTTGCAATAACGGATATTTCCAGCAAGCTGGAGGTATCCTTGAGGGTGTTTATTAAAGTGCAGAAACAGTATCAGCACAAACAACGACACGATCAAACTCTTCATCTCTTATTTCACACTTTTTCAATTTATTTCTTCATAGCACTAGAAAATTCCATGCAGTGCCCTATCCTCAAGTTCCACAGACTTGGCATCGTACCTAACAACTGCCATGCACCTCTAATGTTTTAAAATTCCTCTCTTTCTTCCTCTGCATCCTACCCAAGGTCCATACCCGTTTCCTCATTGTAACTACTTAAATTCCTAGATGGTTCCTTTCTTGAACTGCTGCACTCTGGCTGTGACTCGGCTGCTGTGCTCCCGCCCGCCGCAGCCCCGCCATCCGCGTGCTGCCCTTCCTGCTGGCCCCACCTCCCCGCTCTCAAGCTCTCCACACAAACCACCCGCATTTCCTGCAGAACTTCAGATTTCCCAAACTTCGTTGCAGATCTCTATTCAGCTTCGCTCTTCCAGAGTCTCACTACCTATCGCTATTTCCTTCTGTTCTGCAAGTTCTCCTTTTCCTCACAGATTTCTTTGTTTCCTCATTGCATAAACATTTCTGCACCTCTCCCCTGCTGGCTCTCGCACTCGGCATGCCTCTCCTAATCCCGTATAATATACAGTTGCCTTCTTTGCCAAGTCTTTCCCTCAAAGTATCTTTTCCTTCAAACAACAGTGTTATCTACTTAATAGTCTTTGAGCAAAGTCTAAGTTATTTTTACAACTAGCACTGTAGAGCCCATTAAATTATTCTGAATATAAATTTACCTCTTTCTTCTTCGCGCTCGTTATCTCTCTCAACATCTTGTCTTGTTACAATCAATTCAGATTACACAAACACTCACATAGCCTCCTGGGTGTTGTCACCTATTTGTAGCTACATACATACAATGTACTAACAAAATAAACAAATATGAATCATTTAAATAGCTCATGGTACTCTTGGAAGGCTACAACAGCCGCAAATCCAGTCATCATCTTTATCTTTGGGATAATACAAGTGAAATTACAGTATTGGCCCCACAAATCCTGACAGGAGTTTTCCTAGACTTATTTCTAATGGTTACTATACAGCAGGAGGATTTCTGTGGTGATTTAGGATACCCAGCGGTAATCTAAGGATGCATGGGATCTCTTCCGGAAGCTTTGGAGCTGTTTTGAGGAACAGCTACATCATTTCATCAGTTCCTTGAAGGGCTCTTTTTTGTACAACACCCTAAAATATTCCGCAACATTACTCATGTCAAACCAATTGCCTGGAAGGAAGGACATAATCAGTTTTAACCTCATTGCTGGAAAGAACTATATTGAGATCTCTCTAATATCCTGGATAAGAGGACAAGTGTGAAGAAAATTATGTTTGCGTTTCTGTAGATATTTAACAGTTGTCCAGATTTCCGGAACTAGTACATAATCTCCTTGGCTGTCCTGAACAATTTGACTCGTATAATCTCGTATACGCCCTCAATACTGTCTTTTCAGTGTGTGGATGCCATAAGCTGTTCCATTAATTACTGAAACATTCCACATTTTCTAGTTTTAAAGTACCAGCCACTTAAACATTAAATTTCAGTTCATATGCAGGAAAAGAGGGTTTGGGATAGGGAAAAAGGATTAATTGGGAACATCCACGATGAAATACTTGTGCAGTTCTGAGGATCATTACTTACAGAATTAAATGACGGCCTTGAAGTACCACCACATTTTTGTGGGGCACATGTCCCAGCTCCGCTCGCCTGCCCTCCAGGCTGAGAGGCCTATGGGGCAAGTGGGATCAAGGGGCAACATAGTGGCAAGGGGGAAACAAAAAATAAACTTTTCAAAGATTAAACAAGGACAGGCTTTACAAATTACAAAAGTCCAAAGTAAGAAATACCATAGTGAGAGAAAGGAGGGGAAAAAAAAAGAAACAAAGAGAAAAAGGGAAAATAACCCCATCCTCAAATCTAGTCTCCCTTTGTATTTTTGATCAACACAGCTAAAAAAACCTCAAGGAACCTTAAACAGCCTGCACTCACAAGATGCTGTGATGCTGTTTCCACTCACTGTCGCTTTGCCTGCAAAATCTGTGCACTGGTTTCTCATGTTCCTGGCTCATCTTATTATACCCGCTAATGGGTGATTAAATAAAAGATTAGAGCAGCTGCTCTCGAAATCTTTTAGAGCAGCTTCTTAAGAAAGAGACCACATTGCTGGCAGCTTCCCAAACCAGTGGAGTCACTCTGTTTTGTGGCAACATTCACAGCAATTGCTTCTTTAGCAAACTACAGTAGGTGTTCAAAACAGCTGTAGATAGTAAATTAGTGATTACAAATCACCTTCATATTACCAGGAAGTTCCAGGAGGTCTGTCTTTGGTATTCTCTGAGCTGAGGCACACACATAACATTTGACAGAACTATTTAAAACTTTTAAACACAGACGTAATTTAGTACAGTGATCTTTAAAACATGAAACAAAACTTAGCAACGTCCTTACTCGCTTTGAGTAGCACCTGAAGCCCACATGAAGTCTTCATGAAATCATGTGGGCCATATTCAAAATACCATATGAACTGTGAGTGTGGTTATCACAGTATGCTTGCAGTCAGGCTGCATATGATTCTGGCTGTAATTTTAGAGTATGCTGGAATTAAGTCTATCTGACTGTGAGTACATCAATTGAACTTCTCTACTGTGATGTTGCTATGGCCCCAAGTATTAACTAGAGCTACTACAATTAAGGATTTTAAATTTTTTTAGGCCAACCGTAACACGCATGAATGAGAGGTTTGAAAATGCAGTTTACTTTTGTGAAGAACAGAAATTGTGTTCTCATGTGACAAGTCACTTTCCTCTTGAGAGTCCACAGTTCAGCTCACCTGTATCTGTGAAGTGATGCAAAGCTACTGTCTAATAATGTTAATCGGCTATGTCATTTTCCAGTATCATCAGCTTGTTAGAAGGAGAAAACTCTACTAACCTGGGTTTAATTGTCATGTGCCCATATATACTACCTGTGCAGAAAATAGCTGCCTTTTGGTTTGCCAGTTAAGGTGTAGAAAATAGCAAACCTGTGTGAAGATGAGCGTCTCAGAGCTCCTGCTGTCCAAGCTGAGCACAAATCTGATGGACTGGAAAAGCTCCTGGATGCTAGAGCGGAACTGTTCCTCCTCCATTCCACAAGTAGCTCTGGAGTAAAGGATCCGAGATTGGACAATGAACTTGAAAAGATATTCCAAGGCCTTAAGGAGCCGGAGAGGAAGGCGATTAAGATACAGAAAAAGAGAGAAAGAAAAATAAAGGAGCTTTAAAGAGAACCAGGAAAGATTCTAGGTGCATAATAACTAAATTCTTCAGCTTTAGAAAGGCGAAAGAAAAACAGGTTTTGTAAGTTATATAATTCAGTTAAGGAAAACCTACTCATAGGCAAGTATCCCTTCTCAACCAATAATCTGTGTTACTGGTATGTCCCACTAACAAAAATTATGCATTTAAGTCAAATAGACAAATTCCAGTTACAAAATTTCAGGAAAATCTGGGTGAAAAGACTTCTAATTTTCTCATGACTTGGCACAATGACTTTAAGTGTCTGAAGAAGCTATTCTCCTGTTTTCATTCAAATTTTACGTTTAATTACTTGAGTTAGCTTATCTAGATTAAGATAAGTGGACTGCCAGTGGAACAGAAGAAGGGTTACCTGAAAAAAGGAGACTCTACTTTTCAATATGAACACAACAACAAGGGTCACCTTTATTTCTGGCAGCTATGTGTACAAACAGAAATAAATGCAGATGCAGAAATAGAAGACAAGAGCAGCATGAGAAGCCGTCAGGCAGCCCATCACAGCAGTGCTGTAGCCAGTATCGTTTTACTTTGAGCTGTGATAAGTTAAAGTGTCTTTTATCATCACCTGGAGAGCACCCAGCAGAGGGAGAATAACCTGCGCAGAAGACGTGCGATAGAAGCTGCAGTCCTGAAGGACTGGCAAATTGGATCTTCTTGTAGTAGAATGATAAATTGTTCTACAATATATCTAGATTAAGTCTGAATTTCCAACCTAAGCATCTTTACCTAAAATTTTGTAAACGGCATTATTCAGAACTCCATTTATTTGGGAGCAGTGTCAATGAAGAAAAATACATTGTTCTATGCAGCCTTTACCAAGCTTACCGTTGTGTCAAAGGTTCTCCCAGACACTAACATAGCAATGGAATATCCCACACAGCAACAAGGCCTTTTTGATCATTTGGTGTACACAACTCAACACTGAAACGTACTAAATTAAGTGACATTTAGACTTCACTCCTTCCCTTAATGCTTAACATGATACACCATTAAAGCAGGATTAAGGAAAGACATGATGCATAGTTTGATGATATCCTTAAAATTCAGCACAGGAAACAAACAGGCTGGAGCTCCAGTAATCATTGTCTATACAGAAACATTAGTAATATTACACTGTATTGACTGGAAAGTATTCTTGTCTGCTTCACTTCAGTTTGGAAACGGAAAGTTAATTCAGATCCAAATTTTCCCCTCCTTGGGTATTTTTGAATCCATAAGATGTCCCTCATTGAACCACCACACTATATGCATGAATATGCAATGTTATGTTCCAAGCTTTAGAATGCTACAGCTTTAAGGATAGAGAATGGGAATGTGAAATTCCGTATAAAGCCATCACAGATTTCAAAATGCCACTGATACTTACAGCCAATTCTTTGTTTTCAGGAGTGATGGCAACTTTGGTAATTTGGCAGTATATTATTTATACTTCTGTACTAAAACATCTCCCAATGAAGCTTCTTTACACCAAAGAACTTCATCAGGAAATAACACTTCATATTTCTGGATAGTTTCCAGAGAAAGGTCAGTTGGTTCACAAAAGTCAGCTATTCAAGGTTAGCATCACTGCTGCAAACACCAAATACTGCAAGTCAAGTGCTCGTACAAGCTGTTTTATAGGTTTGGTATAGACAACCATAACTCTAACCTGAAAGCTCATAACTTTAATGTGAAGATTATGTTTTAGAATGAATCAGAGGATTTATGCATGAAATTCTGTAATTCTCTGTTGAAAGTGAAGTGGCAGGCTTGCAGAGCCACTCCACATCCTTAGCACAGACAACCTAAACTGTTGCCTAGAATGAACCCACGAAAGCAGTTAACTGAAGATTTCAGTGTGTTTGCAGACACATAGCTGAGATGGTAAAAGCACAAACCAAGTCTTGTTAGCACAAGTCAGCACTTGGACTAACTGACTCTTACTACTTACAAAATCACAGATATGATGCATATATGTCCCTAAAGGCATAGAACTGCACTGCAATAAAATTCAAGCCTTCTATTATGTTTGGCATGATATAAAAAAAATCAGTGTCAAATTAAAGGAAGTTTCTTAAAAACGTAGTCTGTATGCATGTTCACACAACAGGTAAGCACACACCACTCACCCATGACCAGCAACCTAAAGACTCATGGTACCATCACATGCAAAACTTAAACGGACAAACAGCATAATAACCTTATTTCCTCTCAACCAGACAATCCCTAAATTCGACCAGTGGTACTCCAGGAGAGACAAGAAAAGGAGTAAGAAATGTGTGTATAGATAATGCATCTCGAAGAACTTCCACTTACTAATGAGTAACCTTCCTCTCTTCTCTAAGTGACTGTCCATATGCATGTTCACTCTGCATATCGGAACAGCACATCTCAACTTGCACAGGTTACCTGCTGGGTTAGCTGCAATGTCCCAGGAGAATTAAAACCAGAAAAACACTATGACAAAAGCAGCATCAGTTAGAAGCTTCTATGATATCACAGGTAAAAAAGTGGATAAATTTCTGTAGTTATTCTGCAGGTCTAATGGATAAAGACACTCTTCAGAGACACTGGTGTCACTGGAGCCTTCAGGGGTTATGCTCAGACATTTGATGGTTCTGCTGTAGCACATTCATAAATGCAGCAGACAGCCCGGGGGACAGTACAGTGGCATATCTGGATTCATCTGCTGTAGAAATTAGTTCTGTTCAGAGTATGAACAACCTTGAATAGAGCTGCTTTAAGAAAAAGCACAGATTAATTTCCTAACTCAAGAAACCCAAGGATTACTTTAGGAAAGAATCTGGAGTATGTAGAATGGACACGGTGTATGTTAAGAGGATTAGCTCTGAAGGTTTGAATCCCTTTCACTGTCCTAACCAAAGGGAATAAAAGACATTTTCAGTAGTTTGTGAGTATCCACTTCACCATTCAAGAGCAGCTAGCAAACTTCTTCCTTCTACCGTCAATATGTTTTTTCCAGAGAACAGCACACTTGTTTCAAGTGCAAGAGGCATCTACTACGCAGTTTCAAGAAAAAAAGTGCAAAGGTTCAAGTGCAGGTACCAATTTGAGTCTTGTGAGCACTGATAAAAGACCTAGGGCAGAGTTCAAGGCATCAGCAGTAAAAGAAGGAGCAGGTCCCACAAACAGGTTGATCGGGGCGGAACAATTATAATTACATCAGCAATTTTCTGGTATTCTTAGAAAAAGTGAGACTGTAGAAAATGTGAATCACCAAATAAGGTAATTATTTCTGAATGAGCTAATAACCCCAGAGACAGACTGGTCTTAAAAGCAACAGACTAACATTTCTTTTTTAGATTTAGGGCGAAGAAAACAATGTGGAGGAGTCCCCAGTCTCAAAAGGCAGGCCGAGGATGTAATTCCAAAGCTCTCATTCACTAGCTCCCTGGCTGGCATGGCTCATGACGTATGTTCGGGGTTTCAAAGAAATCCACCAGGAAGACTGACCCTTTCTATATCACTCATTCATGTAAAGCTCCATATTAATGGTATGCAGTACCTCCAAGTCTCTAAAAAGTTTGATGCCTGTTCTGCGTGGTTCAGCTCCAGAACACTGATAGGAAGATGTGACTTCCTGAGGAAGAAAAAGTCTTGCTTTTTCAGTGAGTTCCTCAATCCAAGCAAAAAACACCTGTGATTCTACTAGTGGAAGACAACTGAAGCTGAAGCGGCATCTCATCTTATGAAAAGACACTTCGTAAGTTTTGCCATGACTAGTAGGGAAAGCAAAACTGTCTGTGGAGCTATACGTGGACAATTAGTTACAGAATTCTCCAGGGAGACCCAGGCTGGATGCTGCTTATGTGGAGCTTGTTATAGGGCATAATAAAGGAACATCATGCCCTGTGTTCTAGCACAGGTAGAGACATCCTTTCAGTGTCCTGGTTTGAGGCTATAGGTCCCCCAGGTTTCACAGAAGTTTTTTGAGAATTAACAGGAGTCTTGAGGGAGGTAAGTCATTTTAGAAATAGTCTTGAGCACCGCTTGCTAACGCAAAGGTTGAAAATCAGAATCCTACAAGGCATCTGCATATCCATCATGAATGTACGTGGGCAGTCAAGAGCCAAAAAGGAGTGCAGAGGTATTTCAACACCTGCTCTAGGGTACTACATTTAACAGCTAATTCAGGGAAAAAGAGATAGAGCGCTATCCTCTGTTCTCTGAGCTGAAGAGCTAGTAGT
Organism: Pluvialis apricaria; assembly: GCA_017639485.1. Lineage (NCBI taxonomy): Eukaryota > Metazoa > Chordata > Aves > Charadriiformes > Charadriidae > Pluvialis > Pluvialis apricaria. Next base: position 23,029,243 of record CM030016.1, read on the forward strand.
GCAAGGAGTGTAGCGAAGACACCCAAGACCACAGAAGTTCCCAACAACTGAATATAGTACCAGTAATGACATATTAGCAATGATAATAGGTTTGGTACAAAATTGCTCCAGATTTCACTTCACTTTTCTACAGTGGAAGAAGATAAAGACCTTAATTTGAGTCTCCAAGATATACCTGCAAAGGTGACTGTCTGAATAAGATGTGACAGCAGTGTCAGTGGTAGAGGCTGCACCATTAGGTCTGCAGAAACTCTGGTGGTAATTATAATTCCTGTGCTTGGAAAGGCTTGGGCTGTCAGGTCTTCAAATTCACCCCACTGACGGAGGGAACAGCTACTTTCTAGGCAAACACTTGAGATTCCCAGTAAGCAAACAGCTGCCTTGGAGTCCTTGAAAGAATGTACCTTGTTCACAAACAGTTGAATAACTGAGCTTCTGAAAGACATTCTAGCATTCATATTTTTAATATTTCTGAAGAGGACTGTTGTGAGGTTCAAAAAAATGCAGACCGCATAGGGACGATATCATACATCTCTATCTGCTGCACTGCATACAGCACTATTGAGTGGTTTGAGAGGGAAGAAAACCTTCTAGAAGTCATTCCAGGTAGAGATCTTCCTCTTGTCTCACGATTTTAATAGATTTCTTTGTCATTAAAAAACAAAGGAAGGATAAGGATGGAAGCAAAAAGAACGAGAAAGTTGATAATTTCTTGACAGACCATCTTTGTCCCACTTTTACCATTCTCTATGAATCCATGGTTAAAAAGTATTACAAAAAAGTTGTTTCTAAGTATGTAAATATCTACAAAAGACAAAGTAAACACTTGTATAATGCCCTTGTAAGTATCAGGATATGATCTTAACAGGAGGATCCTGAAAGCTAGTTGATGGCAGCAATGCCATAACCATTCAAATGGAAAAAGGATTCTCAAAAAATAAAAATTACTTCCTAAAAAATATTGACTAAAGTAGACTAAAGTAGGCAAAACAAAAATATCACAAGAAGAAAGAAAAACCCACAACAAAGTCTGAAACATATGCCAAGACACAAGCATAAATACATGGACAAGGAACAGTCTCTGTGTATGTGTGGGTGTGTGCTTCACCTGTGACATGCTTCACCTATTTGTACTGATGTGAAAAAGCGAGAAAAAGAAAAGTGCTAATCTCTGCCAGTGCTACTAGATCGAAAAGTGCCCAGACTCAAATGTTTGGACACAAGCCTACTCACAGTGAGAAGGGACAGATGGACACTCACTCAAAGAAAAATACCTTCCTGCAAATTTGGAATCTTGTATTTATGTACTTGACACAATATCTTTCTGTTTTGCAATTACACATGGTAAAACTAATGTGTGAGTCTCTGATTTCTCTGTAATAGCACCAAAAATATTCCCTTTTTTCACACACCATTAGAAAGCTGTGCCTTCCTGCAAGATCACGCTCTCATCACTGAACTGTGATTCAGGTCCTGTGCAATGGGAGTTGTTAGAATCTCCATCCAGTTAAAGGTTCATTTATCTGCTTCTTAAAATACTCCTGACCACACGCGCACACACACATGCATGTGGTCAGTGCATATATATTCCATGTAAGGCCCACTTAAATTCTCCAATATGGCTTCAGAAGGACTTAAGGAGACATAACTCTTCCTTTTTTTTTTCTGCACAAGAGTAAATCTCCCACTAAAATCAAAATTTTGGCAAAATATATATAAAAAAAATTCTGGTTAAACAAGTAAGAAGTCAGCACCAGACTACCCTTGATTTTATACACAGCTTCCCCAGCCCTTTTGCTGTCACAGAAGGAACAGACACACAAATACCCCTGTTGGATACATACTCTCATGGCTTCTTGGATGTGGTCTTGGCGTACAAGCTCAGCTGAACGGTCCATGTACCACTTCAAACATCGAATCAGCTCTCTGTATATAACAGTGAAAAGAAGGGGAACCTTCAGCACTATTTTAAAATTAGTCAGGCAACAAACAGTTTTGGGGAGAAATCTATAAAATAGTCTCATCTGACTCCATTTTGGTGGTCAGCTATAGCTGTCCTAACTACTGAATTTGCATAATATATACGTTTATTTAAGTTTCAAAACCAGAAAATAACTTCTTCTCGGTAACTAACTTAGACCATGAGGAACCTAAGAGAACATCAAAACCATGTTATTAAAGAGATGATAGCTTTGATAAAGGCATGTAGTATGATGTAGTACATGTAGTATGATGTAGTACATGTAGTACTAAGACCAAAACATACTCTCTTTTTATTTTTTGGTAAGAACTTCCAGATCTCCTCTAAATAAACAGTTTTTAGAAACGAAGAGCACAAAGAAAATATGTGCATCTGTTTTCCTGAGTACACAATACCATTTGGACTATCTTAAACAGTTGTTTTAAAAAAAAATGTTTTATTTCAGACTACCAAAAAATCATGTGTTTTGTCTGGAAGAGGTGTTAATTAACACAAAGCAGAACACCTTTTTACCCTCTGAACATGACTATGCCTTCTAGTGTCGTACAGTATCTACAGTTTTTTACCTGCCATTGACAGAAGATTTTAAATATATTTTTAATATATATTTTATATATATTTTATTTTTTATAATGTGAATGCCTTGAAACAATCAAAACCAAATATATGCTGTGACCAAAGATAGAATATTCTCAAATGTACAAAAGAAATGGTCTAAAAGGAAGGACAAACAAACCCCTGAATGATAACTGTTACTTCTTTCAAAAAGCTGTCTTCCTGTCTGATGCAAAACTCAAAAAAGAATACTAAAAAATACAGCAGAATCTTCAAAGTGACAATGAAAATTAAGTTTCTGATCTACTGAAATTATACATTTACTCTAATCAAATAGAACATCATCTTATGGGAATACCTGTCTACTTTGGAAGAGGAAATTACAATTAGTCCTCTAAGCTTTCACACAAGTCTCATATCCCAACATCCTTCTTTAGACAAGAAATGTATATGGTCTTGGTAGCTCATTAGTACAGACTGATAATGAGTTGTTGCTGACTGACAGTGTCTCTTCAGTTTAAAAAAAAAAAAAAAAAAAAAAAAAAGAGTAAGATTTGCCAGTTCAGAAAGGCAAGATAAATTCCAAAGTCTGCTCATTCTTAGCCACAGGTGACATTCAGCAGCTTCTCTCTGTAACTGTGCTGGCAAACTTTCATCTGAATAGTTCTACTTTTGCAAACCACTGCTACCACCAAGGTTATGATTCTGATGGTGACATCATTCAAAGCTTGCTAATACCATCTCTTGAAGTGATGGATACACAAAACCTACTTGTAAGCCAGTGCTCCTGCAAAGTGCTTCTGAATGTAAGTGTCCATCACGGGTCGAAAATGGAAATACTTGCTGTCACGCAGCAGATTTATGATGAATACCTGTGGGAGATGAAAAAGTGAACGCATACTAAAGAAAATTGCACATTGTTGCTAGGTTTCTATAAACAAGTTACACAGGCTACAGAACACTGAAATACATGAGTTTCTTTAAACTGTGTTGTGTTATTAGATGTTATTGTTTGCTTCTCCCAAGTGACAGCAAATATTGCTGTCCTCCATCTGTTGAGGCTATCCTGCCCTCCTCACCCAACATTATTACAGAAAACATAAGGCTGGATCCAGCCAAATATTTCATATTTCATGGAAGTAAAATACTAGCAACACGATAATAAGAAACTTAAGACTGACCATGAGATACAGTAACAATTCAGCAGCTTACCAAAGACTGAAAGACCAACAGACCATACTTTTCTGTGTTGTCATCCAAAACCACAAACAACGTGTCGAGAATATCTTGTAGGAACTAAAATGATATGAATAAACAAAGAATTTCAAATTCAATTGTATTCAAAAGAAGGTTATTTCCCCCCTGCTTTGTTTCATACATGTTGATATCTTTGCAAAACACTTGCCAAGGACAAACCACTTCACCTTCATCCATATGATGGGACAGAGTTTCATTTGTTTTTACTAAGAGGAATTTTTCTCTTTACAAGGAATATTTCTAAACAAAAAATGACAGAAAAACAAAAGATAAGAAATATGTATCGCATGCCTGATTTGGAAATATAACTGAGTGCTCCTTTCACTGTAAGCCGACTAAAAGTGCTGCCTAACAACAGCGGCAAAACAACTTACTTTCATTCTCGTATTACTAGAGTGTATCAGACAGTTCGTCATCAAATTTAAGACTTGGAAGCACATTAACTGGTGCTCCAAATTATACTTAATATTGAAAACTTTTGTTATATGGCAGAAAGTAAAGCTTTTATAACAAGCATTAATTTAGTCAAGTTACATATTGCCAATTGTTTCTTTCATCCATAACGCTGTGGCCCACTGAGTGCTGACAATTTAGTGATTTTCTTTCCTGAAAGCACAGTCCTCAGAAAGGAGGACTGTGAAGAATAATGCTGATGATCCAGTCAACTGCACATTCTCTCATGATTTTTTAATTTATTCTAATTAAATTTCTGATATGGAAAACAAGAAATAAAATATAACAATTTATGAAGTCTCTGAAAGGATAAAATTTCTTTTTTTCCTGAATTATTGCATTCTGTTCTTCATATCCCAATGCCAAATGGCAGCTGATTTAGGGAGGGAATCAATTACTTCTCCCCTTGGATTAATTTAGTCTGTATCTTTTCATGCTTTTCTCTGTAAAAAACAGATACTTGTACTGCCCCGCAAACAAAGTGTACAAAACATGACATTTGTGAAGAATTCCAATATAAATGGGGTATTGTTCTCTTCTGTTACTGTTACGAAGTTATCATTAACTAACATTCAAGATATGGCAACATTCAAATGAGTTACAGTGAAGTGGCTTTAATCATAAACTACTAATTAATTGACGGGATTTCTCTATGGTTTCTTCTCTTTGGTTGTTTGTCATTACAAATTATCTCATTTTACTTCTGGATTTCTAGAAATAAATTCTAGGGAGAGTTCTCAGCACACCTAAAATCACCAGAGGGATATCTGGAATCCACTTTTTTTTTTTTTCTGAGCCCACAAATATTAAAATGCAAAGTTCCTTTGACCTGAGAAAGTTCAGGTCGCACAAAGGACTGGCATGCAGAGCAATAGTGGTTACAGAACACGATGAAATTATCAGATCAGAGATAGGTTACTGAGAGGTTAGACATGCCGGAGAGCAACTGGTGCTCCAGGCAACAGCTCCACCTCACAGTGCTGGGACAGGAAAATGGTTTTGCAGAATGGTTCATTGGCCACTGAGCAAAACTTCACTTTCAAGTTTTCACATTTCTTTCTCCTCTACACAGACGTTTGGAACATATTTTCAAAATGGAAATACAGATCAACTCTACCAGCTGTTTGAAAAGGCCAAGTTTTGTGAGTCAGCTCTGTTCTCTTCACTCTAGAAATGACCACCCACACGCAATTTCAGAGAACGTCCTTCAGAAAATACTATTGGAACAGAGTCTACGCAAAACCACTGCCAGTGGTGATGTCTACACCATCAAGCAGCGCGGCTCAACAAGAGCGGGCCCACGGAGTGGGACAATCGGTGGTGAGAACTTGCAGCACATGTGGGTGAGGGAATTTTAGTAAGGATTAGCTCTATTTCGATCCCAAGGACTAATTATCCATTAATTTTTGGATTGTATCTTCCTGTTTAGTTTCATGTCAAAATAAAATCCCAATTCATACACTCTGAGAATTCACAGTGTGAATCCAAATGTACAGCAAGAGGGAACATTCAAAAGTGCACTGCGGGTCTGGACTCACTTGCTGTCACAGATACATCCAAAGACTGTTATTTCATGTAGTACCTTAACAATTTCCTCGCCACTGACATGTCTCAGTCTTCCTAAAATATCCATCACACGGTCGGGGTAAGCTTTCCATTTCAGCAGGGCAAGCAAATCCACTGCAGAACAGTGAGAGAAAGAGCTAGAATCCATACGCGGAGGGAAGAATGGCAACCCCAGACCCACCAGAGATTCATTACATGTTACATTTCTGCTCTAGCTGCAGTTCAAACTTCTTGGAAAAAATAAATACATAAGGGAAAACAAGAAGGAAAATATGGAGTAAGTCCAATACTACTAACAAAGAAATGAACGGAGAAATGGTACAGTACTTTAAAAGGAGTAAAGACTGCCTTTTTCCCTATGTGCCTTGACACTGCACTGTGGACAAAACCTTTGCCTTCCCATGCTTCAGGGACATTGCCATAACAAATTGTTATTTACTTAGTAACTCTGTAAAAGCCGAACAAAACAAACTTTGGGTTGTGTAGAAGTGCTAATATTGAATTTTTTGTTCTTCAGTCACTTAATGAAAATTAACTTTTCTTTAACATATTGCCCTTCTCTTGCACTTACAGTAATGCCTGTAATTTCTCTGCCATCTTTCAATATCCTTATTTCCTCAAAAAAACAGTTTCTGCTCATTTTAATAGTGTTAGTAAGAAAAAGCATACATATAATGAAATAGTAACAAAGGAATATTTTAGTAAAATAAACAGAGCACAAGCACACACATTTTATCTCTCTTGTGCATAATCCCTGTTGCCTTGGGCAGTTTTGAAGGATCAGCCACTTACCATTCTGGGTCAGTTTGGTAGAAGAAAGCTGTGTGGAGACTGAGAAGGTCTCTTTGGTGCTGCGCTGGAAAATGAGGCTAGAAGGGATGTTGGGGCAGCCATTGTAGTCCTCTTTGCAGCAAGGCAGCCCCAGGTACAGCGCATGATTGTTAAATGTGCTGTTCTCATCACACTGCAGGTACAGGACAAGAAATGGAATTTTACCTAGTCTGTCTCATTCCACGTACTCAGACCCTGACAACAATTGCCTAACAGTGCTTTTATTGATCTTCTGGGTGCACAAAAACATTTTTAAGAAAAAGGTGTGCTTACCATGTTCAGCACCTGTACATACACAAAACAGACCCAGCTCTAGAAAGCGTGGTCTCCTAACCACTGACTCTTTAGAACTTATCACGATCTTCCAACCGTACAGCTTAGTGCTGCTGTCTGAAAATCATACTGAAGAAATAAACCAAGGTAAATCAGCAGGAAGGAAAAAAAACCCAAACAACTCCTCCTGGGCCCTTGCTACAGGGTGGCCAAGCTGTAGCATTGTAACATGATGCATCTAAAGTACAGCATAATTTCATAACAGAAATGTGCAGAGTAATGCCATAGGCTGGTAAAACTGCTCAATGCTCGTAAACACTAGTATGTTTGAATTCAAAATAGACAGCATTAACAGAAGGCAAATCATTATTATCTGAAGGGAAAAGGTGAGCTGTACCTAGAAGGCTGTATCCATACCTAGTCATGTGATTTGGAATTTATAAAATTTTGAAACTACTATTGATCTGTTCCTCACATACTTCTCATGAGGGGGAAAAAAAAAGATAATGTAATGACCATTACTTATTTAAACTGCAGTAAAGATGAGTAGGTGAGAAGCCTGCAGAGAAGAATTGGTACCTTATAAACATAAAGCTCATGGATATCATCCGACAAGGTAGTGCCATCATCTCTCATCAATGGAGTGAACGCAAAGCCAAAGAGCTTCTTTTCTCCCTTGTCTTTTGCTGTAGCAAGAGATAGAAATAAGGAATCGTATTTGTACATATTCTGTCCGTCCATATATACCACACGGTTATTCACTTACTTCTCTGCATGCCTAACAAAAAGCACGCAGGCCACATAAGAAATAACATATAATATACTGTGTCTAATTCTATGCAAATGATCGACAAGCCTCAAAGCAAACACAAACATGCTGATCATAGCAAAATACAGACTGTACATACTGTAAAGAAAACATTCTACAGGAAAACACAGCAAAAGAACAGCAGGGGAGAACATCTACAAAATGTTTTGCCCTGCACTGATTGTTCACAATGTTTTTAATGTGCTGTTTAATAAATGTAGCAACCTGCTAATTAGCAGTGCACCTTCACTGTATTTTAAGTTAGCAGCCCTTTCCTGCTTTCCACCCAGTAACATATTGACAATGGAAAGACCCCAGCTTTTTTTGATTTCTCTTGGTCATATTTTGCACTCACTGGAGCAATGTCGGAACTCAAACCGGAGGTGAGACCCACGGAACCTGTCTATAGGGATGGGCAACTTGATGATTTCCCCCCATCGAGGGCTGTTATTGTGGTAAAGGACAAAAGAGTGGTATGCACTCCGGCTTGGCTCTCCCGAGCCCAGGCTGATGCAGTCCTGGAACAAAAGAAAACAATTTAAGATTAAAAGACATTGCATCACCACAGATGAGTCATTTTATTACACGGTGATAACCTTTATATAATTCATAGCTTTCTGTAGACATAAAAGAAGAGACAGAAGCAGAAACTCAGACACAATGAAACCTGAAATTTTTGAAGAGATCTTTAAACTGTGTTTTAGGTCAAAAGATGAGCTAGGAGACCTACGATACTGGATGAATTCCAGTATCTTAAGCTATTATTTAAGTTATTATTTAAGCTAAGTTTTCTATCAAGCATAGAGTAGATATATCAAACACGTAAGTTCAAATATTTAAAGACAAGTCCAAGAAAAAAGAACCTAATAGGACCATCACTTGTAATGTTAGACTTTTCTGAAAATACCATCTAATCAGATTTTTGCTTCAGTATTTCAGTTCAGAAGCAATACCTGAACTTCTCAAGCTTTTAAAAACGCTGGTCTCCTGAAACTACAACCATCCAGCCTCAACGCGTATATCCCAGAAAATTCTGATCGAGTTACTTCATTAGTGGAAAGCAAAGAATTCCTGTTGAATAGTCATCACCTAAAAATATGGGATCTAAATTTCTGCTTTGAGATATAAAAAGCTTAGAAAACTTGACCAAAATTCTCAAAATACAGACGAAGAAAAACATGAATTGGTATTATTTAGGAAATATAAAAATCCTTAGCCACAACGTAAGTGAAGGAAGTTAGGAGAAATACTGAAGTCCTGAAATAAGGACAGTAAAAGGTCCTTTGCAAGAAGACATGAATCAGAAAGGACATTTTTTTATATAGGCACTACCCCATGTTCCAGACCTAGCACTTACATGTGGTATCTTATAAAACCATGCAGGAAAAAGAGACATCTTAGAGATTCTTCACTTTTAGCATCTCTAAGGATAATGAATCCAGGAAGAAACAGAAGCAGACCTAAAATGACACATGCAGTACAAATTCTGACACAAAAGCACCCCACGTGGAACAGTATAATGACAGGAAGAACTACCGGTCATTTTCCCAGGGCATCTCTAAATTCTGTTCCAAGAAAATACCAACAATGTTGATTTGATTTTTTTCATCTGTAATCAAGGGACTATCAAGTCAAGTATATCCCATTAACCAGGCCCAGTTAGTTCAACCTCTGGTAATATTCTTCCGGCTTCGACAAAGTTAAGAATTTGTGAAGAAGCCCAAAAAGAAGGAAAAGTTCTCTGGAATTTTGGGATTCAATGCACGACCAGCCTCCCTGGCCAGAGATTAATTGCAAAGGCTCTAATCCGAACGGCGTGACTGTAGCTTATACTCAGAAAACTCAGTCCTCTCAAGTAAGTCTTAGTAACCACATGTATGTGCCACAATCCCGGTATAAAGGTGATTTTTTGAATACAGCAATAAGAATTAACTGTTGCAGATATGAACAGGTCAGAGTGAGAGTAGTGGTGGCAGCACTAAAAACCAGAATGCCTGCAACATCCCAGTTATATTTTTTGATAAGTGTAAGGTGTTGGGCTTCAACACAGCAATTCCAAAACCTCATTCTGCATTAGGTTCTGAGGAGAAAGTAAAGCAGTATTTGTATTTCCTCTATGAGGTACAGTAAAAATTCAAGTTTTCATGTGAGCTTTCTTCTGTTGCCTCAAAAAATTACCTGCCTTGGCAGCCAAATGGTCAGTCTTTGAATGCTGTTTCATACTATCAACTTTAAATAAATGAATAGGTGAAGAGTCTTTTCTTCCGATTGTTAATGTAGTTTCTATGCATTTCTACTATGATCTATAGTCTGAGGAGGAAGGATTGTTCAATCTTTAATTCTGAATTGTGATCTGCAAAACATAAACATGGAACTAGTCTCTGTACACCTAGTTATCATGAGACCCAAATGTGTAGTTGAATCAGAGGGCAGAGGCAAGTAAGGGAAGCTAAACCAGAAAAAGTATCAGGTAATAATTTTGTTGTTTAAGGTATGCCCTGCAATCGATAGACATTCCTGCTACTGGAATAGAAAGAAGAGTAAGTGAGAAATGTGTCAAGGTTTTTTATTTTTCAGACTATACTGGAAGATACTAACAATTGAATAAGACGATTTTGTAAAGGAAATACTGATTTTCGTTTCCAACAGCACTGTATTCTCGGAATATTTTCACTGCTTTCAATAGCGCCATTTCTGGACCAAGATATACTCAACAGTAATAAGGATTTGAGACAGACAGCACATTCTCATTAATGCTGTGTGTGGTTCTGCTAAAGTCTTCACAAAGGCATAATTCAGATTTGGGTTGTGCTGCTGGTCAGGAAAAGTTTAGCAATTTTATTTTACTATCAGATGAAAATTTTGTGGCAATTTCCCCACCGCACTGTGTAATTTGGCACACACTTTCTCATTCGGCAGTCTCTGCTTTGGAAAAGCCATAGGTCAGGAACAGTAAAGGATATTTCAACCAAGAGCAGTAGTGCCTTGGGGTCAATGATTACGCTTTCAGTGTTCTGCCCATACTATTGTGAGCTTGAATTGGAGTTTGTTATTAGTTTCTCTACTATATCACCTACTGAAAGTTATTAAATTAATGTCATAATTAAACAAATGAAATAGAAGAAAAAAAATATTGTGAAAGCAACCGTGGGTCATGCAAGTGACCGTTCAGGCGTCAGGGAACCCAAACAAGGCAATTCCCTTCATCAGTAGTGCACTAAGCCCTGTCCCACACACACCTTATTCTTAACATTGATATTAAAATGTTATTAGACTCCTCTTGTTGCAGTCTTCAGTATTTTCTTTTAGATTATGCTGAATGATTGAAATGAAAGTCCTGATCTAGCAGTCTCATTACAGTTACTTCATTTAGGAACGAAATTCCGTCTTTGGGTGAAACCACCTCCCTCCTAATGGAAAACGGCAGGTCATCACACACTGCTCTAGGTGTCCATACCAAAGACTGCATAAACCAGATGGTTGCAGTGAAAAATAAGCCATCTAGGGTTTAAAACTAAATTCTTAGTATAAAAGGTATAACAGTACCCATTTAGTGGCATACTAAAACAACCCAGAGTAATAGACCTGTGTTAAGTTTCAGGGAAATGGATACCCAGACTTCCCAAAACCCACTGCACAGGTGGGATGGTTAGAACTGATGGAGCTCTTATTTCTCAGGACATTTCACCTGAAGCATGGGGAAGATTTTGAGCACCAACTTTTCCTGTATTTCAGAACTGAAATCTGCATTCTGAAAGTTGAGACAAACTGGAAATCTACAGTTTAAAGAGCTGAATCTTTATAATTTTCAGGGCATTTCTATAGACTTAGAGCAGCCATATACACCTAAAAGGGTCAATGGTCTTCTACAAGGACAAGGACATTACTGTTGAGTTGTAAGATAACCCACTAAATTAGAAGTAATTCCAGATGGCTGTCTTATTTGCTTTAATGTTAGTAGATGAATTTGCAGAATTTTTAAATCATGTAGAAACTATGGCAGTAATGAAAAAAGAGGAGACATGACTAGCTTGCAAACTCAATTCTAAATAGCTGCTTCTTTCTCTTATGTGCATGTCATTATTCCTTCAAATTGTCATTTAGCACTTTTAAACTACACCTCTATAATCAGTTAAACCGATATTCAGTTTTATATGTTGGTTTTTCAGTTCTATTCTGCAGTTACAAGAGAATGCAAATGTACCTAAGCCATGAGAATGAGTTCAAATTAAAGGGAAGCAGAGTTCAACTTCTGTTGTCCTTGATGGCCCTTTTACTTATTTTTCAGTAGATATGCTAGCTAACACTTTTGAGTATTTCTTAAGCAGAAGAATTCTAGTGTCTGCATGCTTGAAATGCAGAGGATCTTAGGCATCATTTGACGTTATAAACTAAAGATCCCCCCGATGTAAACCAAGTATCTTTGTTGCTTTGAATGCAACTATACAGAGGAGCAATAACACAAAACTCCTATAAAGATTTTCTCCTAAATATGTGGTTTAAATTTAAAAAACACAAAAAACCCTTTATATGTAACGTCTCTCCTTTATGACAAATGTTCACCTGATTTTTTTTCCTAATCAGATTGACTAGCTTTTACTATTCTTTGTTTGTACCATGTCTGTTCCACTGTCCCACCTTAGGCCGGAAGTACTGTTACAGTAGCAATAACAGGCACAGGTAAGGAAAAGATAACTTGGTATCTCTGAATGACCATTCCAACCAAAACCACAGAAGTAGTTAAGACCGATAATGTCTAGAAACTATATGACTTTTATACTTAGTCGTTAGCCACAGTTACGGTGTAATTAGCTACCATTAGGTATGTTAGCATTTGAAGAGGCTGATAACTGCAGTTTAGAGGGTAAAGGTCTACTTTGGTCTTTGGCAGACTGCTGTGAAATAAAGTGGTGATTAAAAATACATCGCTCAATTTGAAAGGTATGCCTACTGCAATTAAACAGAAAAGGATTGTGATCTTCCTGCAACAACTATGAGCACAACCCAGTTCGTTACAAGACATACTTTACTTTTAATGAAATCACAAGCAATTGCAGTAATGAAGGAAAAGTTCTCCTTTCAATTAAAAAAAAAAAAGATGTGGCAATGAGTTTGGTACACAAGCACTTTGGTGTTTAGACTCTCCTACAATAATGGCTACAGAGTCCATTTTATTGCAGTGGAGGTAAAAAAAAAAGTAGGAGGAAGTTATTTCTGGTAGATGCTTATGTCGAAATACTTTGTTTACTTCTCTATCCTCACACCCTCCCACCCCCCACAAAGCTGACTTCTCTTGAATAATACTAAAAGTAGGAACAGAGGAAGAAAGAAAAACATTAAACATCACCAAACACAGCTGGGATGGAGCCATCCCCTGGTGAAAGCCAAGATCTTGGAAATAAGGTGACTCAAATTTATTTTCCAAAACTACATTCAGTATCATAACTCCAACAACTCAGATTTAAAAGTCTCTCTTGTAATCACATTTCATCATGTTGTACGACACACATTATTTAGTTTTCGATATTTGTCATATGCTCTTCAGTCCTTTCTGACTACAGTTACGCTAAATTTTCTTTTTACTATAGCCACTGACTATAGTAAAGTTTAGTCAGTTAAACTATAGTCACTTTCACATTTTGAAATTACATAAGCTTTTCAGTTTATGAATATTTTCTCCAAGTCCCCTATTCCCATATGGGGAATGTGCTCCAAATTCCTTCAGATTTGTAACTGACCACTTACTTCATCATTATACATAGTTTAAAAACTTACAAAAAAAAAAAAGCAAGATCTAGTTTTAGTTTAGCACTTGCCTTGCATCAGAGACAACAAAAGAAGAGAACATGCCCCTGCAGCAAGCAGATGGCACCTGAAGCTCAAAGAGGAGAAAAGCACGTACCTTCAAGATTTCTCCATCCGCATAGAGCACGTACATGGTCACTTCAATGTTCTTCTGCACACTCTTCCCACCTCTTTCAAAGTCTCCCTTCTCTAATGTCAGGTATAAGTCATTGCGTATATCACCTACAGTAAAGAGTGGAGCCACATGCTTAAATTCAACATGGAAGACTCAGTGCCGGCATGCAACACATTTTGATTCTGCAAACCATGTTGTCTGTTCTGCAAGACTATTTTATGCCCAAATCATTCCAAGCAGCAAGTTAATTGTTAATAAACATGAACATTTTAACATCAATGCATAAAATCAGACCACTGTTAGTAATGCCTTTATTAAGGGTGACCTCGGGATCAATACTTGCTCTTGTTGTGTGTAAGTGGGGATGGGGAAAAAGCCTTCTATGACTTTGCCTAGTCAGCAGATTTGGAAGTATCAAGCTAAGCTTCACAAAACATCACTTACATCAGACTCCCTATTTCCAATATATTTTAATACAAGTGAGTATTTTTTTGATGATCAGCAGAAAATTATATTCAGTTAGCTCTTCTTCAAGTATTTTCTATCTTTTCATCATTTCTTTTTAACATAGCAACAAAATAAAAGCAGCCTTTTTGGAAACCTGGTCGTAATTCAGTTCGGATAGATTAAGAAGGAATTATTATAATGTTTTCTGCGAGATTTCCGGCTAGCGCTTGGTGTCCAAATGTATGAATATAAGGAAGCGGGCAGTATGGATACTTGCCAGTTTTGCGCTACCTCATTTTCAAGAGCACTCAGAGCAAATGAGCATATTCAGAAATACAAATGCTAGCATCTATCTCAGCATCTTGTTATCCTGAATTTGACAGGCGTTAGGTGACTTTTTTTTTTTTTTTTTTTTTTTTTTTTAAGAATCTGACTTGGGAAACTCTGCTTTCAAAACTAATGCAGTCAATTCTAAAGCACGCACTGAAAGGACAGCAGGTAGCACCTATTTTTCCTGTAAGATTTAGTTACTGTCGCTCACCATTTCATGGTGGCTCACTTAGAACTTCTTTTTATTTACTTGCCACAAAGGCAAACATACTAAAGGGCAATATATAAAAATACAAAAAAAAATTAAACCAAAAAAAAAATTAAACCCTTTCAAGGCAAGTATTTTGCTAAGCAGCCTCAAAAGACTTAAATAATGAAGTAATGGAATGGTTATCCAGCAAAGCAGAGACTCCTTGACTGTCCAATTTCTTCCACCCCAGTACTTGGAGAAGCTGATGCAGTTAAATTTGTTTATTAATCAGAAGCACAATGAAATAGGCAGCGTTTGCTTTCAGGCAGTGAGGGATATCCTTTTGTGTCTGTCAAAGCAGCACTTCAAATTCTTCTTGAAGTCTATAACCCCACAGAATTTGTTCCTTAATCTACTGTAGGGACAAACAATAAAAGCTTTCAGTCCTGTCTTCACTTTCATTTTTATTTCTGGAGATAGGTACAACTTTTTAAGCATGGAAAAAATACAGCTCTGTAGCTGACATTGTGCTTTCTGCCAGGAACTCTTTATGAATGGAAATCTGTATGCAAAATGTCCTCCTTTTTCCATCAACCTCACTCTCACTGTGGATTCACACAGAGCTGACTGCTTGAAACACCTCACAGTTAGAGGTCTGAAAATGCTACGGTTCATTAGCGGGAAAAAGATGACAGTGAGAGGCTGGTGAGAGACCTCAAATATTTGACCTGTTTTTTCCTCATCAAAGAATAGTCATCAAATGCAACACTCCACAGTCCACAACAACAGAAAAAATTATCTTGCTGATAAAATCAAGCTAAGCTACCTATATGTTGGCTATAGGAATATCAAGGAAATACAAAACTCATCACAAAAGATAATTTAAGTGGGGATTTTTGTTTTGAAAACGCTCCTGCTTAACAGACTCCATCCCTTTTTCCGAGCAGTTTGCACAATGAGGGGAAAAGATTCAATTTATATGCTATCACTCTTAATAGAAATTAATTGTACTCACTATAATTAGCATTTTGGAGCTTCCTATTTATGACCTCTTTTCTGGAAGATAGTCTGGCTACACAAAGTCCAATGTCAGATTGCAAATCTTTTTTCAGCCTAAATTAAAGGCAGCATTTAGTTATATATAGCATCTTATCTTCTATTAAGCTTAACAGGAGGGATATTACTGCACTAATTAAAAAAAAATGCCTTTGGGGTGGGGGGTAGAGGAATCTAAAAAACAGTGGATTTGCATCAAAATGAAGAAAAAAGGTATTTTAGTGCAGTAGAATGGTGCACATTCTCTTGTAAAAATATTGTCTATTGAATCTTAAAAAAATAGGGAAGGTCATTACATACAGTAAAAATAGGAAAGTAAACGTATCAAGCGAAGACAAAAAGCATTTAACTCTCAGGTACGGAGCCCATCTGTTTCTTGAAAATCTGGAGTTAAACCTATGAACTCAAACACTTCTGTTTATTTCAGTGAAAATAATCTCACTACAAAGAAATATCTCTTTTCCCCAACATATAGTTATCCACATCTCTTGCCGAGTCCTCACAAGCCATTTTTTTCTCCAACTGCTACTGGTTTTGAGGGGTTTGAGCTCAGACGCACTAATGGGCAGCACAGAAACTACAGCAAATGCTTGAACAGGGCAGTTTATTAAAAATTTTGAGAATGCAAATTGCAAGGCCCAAGCAAACATTCTGCAACACACAAGTGCACAAACAGCACAGCGCAGCTCGCGTGTGACTAGGCAAAAAGTGTGATTGGTACGATCAAGAAGTGATCCTTGTCAGCTCGAACACAGAACGACAAGTCAAAATCTTGGCAGGTAAGAGCTTCTCTTATATTTAATTCCATTGGAAGAAGATAAATAAGGAACTTGTTTAACAGACCAGACAATTCATGCCCTCAGCGTGGCAAACTACTGCACAAACGGTACTGGCTCTGAAGTGACAGTAACTCGCGTTTTGAGAGAAAAACAGCGTGCTACACCAGCTCACGTCTCCACCAACAGAGCAGCGCAGAGCATAAAACTGGGTTAGTTGTGGCCTCCTATCGTTAGCACAGGAATAAAAAAGTGCTAGAAGGCCAGTGGGCCAAAAGTATTTATAGACTAAAACCTGCGGGTGACATTTTAAGCCAAGGACTCTGTGTTAGATGGCTGTCAAGGATGAACTCAAAACCTAATGAGAGTTTTCAGAATGGTATTTGTTTTAAAATCCATCTCTCTACAATTGTTTTCAACTTAAAACCAAATGTAAACTGCTTTTTAGCATAAAATATGTGCAGTTTTTACATATGCAGTTACTGAGGTTTAGTCTTTATGAAATGTCTTGAACAACAGTATTTTTCTCAATAACAAAAAAAGAATTATTTTCTGATACGTTATGATATTCCTTTACCCTCCCTTCATCTTTGTGGGGATTTTGTTTTGTTCGTTTTAATCTATTTACAAAGCCTTGCATCAAATGTAAAACTGTTGTTTAAATTATAAATCATAAATTATAGCTTTGGGGGTTTTGCGCATATTGAAATGAAAACCTTTCTCATACGACCTGAAACTGTTTTAATGGTAATAGGGAAAAAAAGGAGTGATCGAAAGGGCTTCATATGCCATGTATTGATTTTGTGTTTATAATATAATGTACTGGAAGACTTCCAAATATTTATTTTTCATTTTTAAGACACAGAAACATTAAGTAGTCCAATGGCCAATAATTGACTAGTCTCTACGAGAATAAATAGGAGATTTATCCTCGTAAGGTTTCTACTAGAAGACAGTTACTTGAACTGCAAAGTAGTAACAATTTATAGAAACTGTCTGCATTTAATCTAACACTTTTTGTTTGGGGATTCTAAAAGATTTTGTACACTGGGAGCATGAAAAGTCCCTGTTTTATACAGGTGAATACTGTGTCAGAAAAGGTTACAGAGTTCACATAAGTTCCTATAGGAGAAAGAGACAAACAAATCTGACATCTGGATTCCAGCAAATTTGTTTTCTCAGACGCCAGTGTTCTGTGACTCTGTGAACCCGTAAGGGACACGCACCGTACCCCTGTGAGCCGGGGAAAAGTGGCAGCTCACAATGCTCAGGATGTGCAGGTCAAGTTTCAAGCAACTTAGTAAAATAACTGTATTTATCCACAGAGTCTTCACTGGATTTTTTTTAAACTTAAAGTTTAGTCTTCTACAATTTAAGCAGCCAAGGATATCAAGACCAATCTGTCTATAAAAAAATCAGTATTTATGTCTGTATTTGTTAAATTGTTGAGATGGCCCTGTTTACTTAGAGCCCACCACTGTGATACACTGTCTCCTCGACTCTCTAACATCACTGGGTTTAGCAGCTTTTTGAAAATACTGGCATTTTACAGAAAAGTGCCGACAACCCCCAGAGCATGAATAGGCAAGAAGGACACTCGGAGTATCTCATCCAATGGCTTATGAATTAAAAACAAAACCATACATTTATACCCTATATATAAACGAACGTCCCCATAACTCAAGTAAATCAGCATCACCCCACTGACTTGAGTGAAGTTACAGCAGTTAAAGCACTAAGGGCTTGGCTCTGTAAGAGATGCAGCAAGTAAGTAAAATCTTTAACTATGAAATATATTCATGGACAGAGTTAGAACGTGCTTTGGCTATATTTGTTCTAGCTCTTTACATCGGTAACTGCTCTTCCTTCTGGCCAAGAGAACCACATTGAAGCAGACGTTCCCTTGAGGGACAGCTCTTCTCTGCAGTACTTCTGGAGGCCACTGCACAAGAGCAGCGCACCAGCGATTGCATTCTCATCTCAGCATAACGCACCCTTAAAGTTCTAACTTTCTCCAAATGAAAAATATGCAACTACTTCTGCAGTGCAGTAATTTCAACACAGACGAGGTTAACAGAACGAGGCTGACAGTCAGCTTTAGGATCATCACGTTATTTTTACAAAACAAACAGACTAAATGAAAAAAACTGACAAAGTGCACTGTGTGGGAAGGGTCTTGAACGATCTCTGGCCTTCTTTCTTGCTCACCACTTGGGCTTGTTCTCAATCATGTCTCAAAAGATTGAGTGCCAGGCCTCACAGAATGGTCAGGGTTGGAAGGGACCTCTGGAGATCATCTAGGTCCAACCCCCCTGCCACAGCAGGGACACCTCCAGCAGTGGCACAGGACGGCGTCCAGGCGGGTTTGGAATGTCTCCAGAGTGGGAGACTCCCCCACCTCTCTGGGCAGCCTGTGCCAGTGCTCTGCCACCCGCAAAGGAAAGAAGTTCCTCCTCATGTTAAGATGGAACTTCCTATGTTCAAGTTTGTGCCCGTTACCTCTTGTCCTATCACTGGGCACCACTGAAAAAAGGCTGTTTCCATCACGCTGCATGATTTTCCCTTGCTTTAACAGTGAAGTCACCTTTGATGCTGGTGTAAAGCTCTGCTGTAGCGCCCACTGTGTTACTACGTGTCTGTTAAAATGAAGAAGCCTGGTATGGTGAGACAGTCCCTGGGAATCACATTGGATCCGTTGCAGCAGTTTATTCCTCTGCCCCTTCACCAGTCCACCACTAATTTTTTTAAGGCCTATATTCTTGTGATAGTTACAGTCTGCAACTCTTAACACTGATGGTTGGACTCGAGGATCTTAAAGGTCCCTTCCAACCTAGATGATTCTATGATTATTATGAGTAATATTACAGCAGCAAGGGGAAGCAGAGCTTTTATCTACTGCCTGTATGGCAAATTAAATTATCCTATAAAGAGAACATTATGCAAGTTTAACTCTGTGTTCCTCTAGCTTTCAGCGAACAGAACACTCAATTGTTTCAAGGAAAAGGAACAAACAATACTTGCTAGTTTATTTGCTATCCATTGTTCAACTTCTATGTCTAGAAAGGAATTCATACAATGCTCTTTTTAAATTCAGTGATTCCCCTGAAACAAGTTTCCTTTCTGTAGTATTAAGCTGATTTTTAAATTTTTTTTCTTATCTCCTCCAGCTTATTATTTTAACTTTCCATTTCTGCAAGTTTATTAATGTCAAAATTTTTTTTAGCCTCCTTCTAAATGCTTTTGGGGGATAATTACTACATAATTGTGTCTTTTAGTCTCGTTGACTCTCTTGCCATGAACATTCTGAGAACAGCTGATGGATTTTACCATGTCTGTTTCCTAATGTATTTTTGCCATGACTTTGTGCCCACTGACAGAACAGATGCTGAGATGTTTCTCCCCTTTGCTCCCAATTCATCTGTCACAGCTACTAAATTTGTCTGAAACATGGTGGTATGAAGAAAGACTGGTAAGACAAAGCCTACACCTCTCTGTTACCAGTTCCCCTACGATGTCATGATTTGCTACCTTCACCAATCCCCAACATTCCATGAAAGATATGAAAATGGGAAAAAGCAAGCAATAAGCAGACATTACACAGAAAAGCAGGAACTTACACCCAACTATCTTCATCTCTGCATCAGAAAGGAGAGAGAATAAAGGGAAAGGAAAGGAAAGGTAGAGAAGCCAGGAAATTAAGACAAGGAGAGAGAAAAAAGAGAAACATCACTCACAAGTAGAAGATGAAGCATGCACTTTTCATCAGAGGATCAAAGTAAAAGACAGAATACTTATCAGCACATGGGGAAGGGAAGGGATGTCCTTTGGGGAACTGACAAACGCCATGCCTATGCAACAGATTTCTGATCAGCAAGTTCTGTACACAAATAAAGTTGCAATCCAAAAGGCAAGCAGCACATGCCTCACTGCTTTTATCTCTGGGGAAAGGTAAAATTGCCAGGATCAGATGGACAGTCTTAAACCCAGTAGCAATTTAGAAAAGAAAAAAAAAACAACCCACAAATGAACAAAAATCCAGCGCACCTCTTCATGAGGTTGGTTTGACTGAATCCCTTCTGATTTGGACGAAAAAGATAATTAAAGTCTTTACGATGCTCTTCTCAGATCACAACACAGAAGGAAACGAAGAACATCTTATCATTAGAAATGGAAGACAGGCATGGTTATTTTGTAGGATATTAATCTTGTTCTGCATAACTGTGCAAGATATAAGCACATAAAGACCGGTTTCACTTTATTTCTTAACGACGACCAGCTCATGTTGCAACTCATATTACTCATATCTGAGTGAGGGAAAAGAGGGCTTGATATAGGAACTAATGCTACTGTTCAAAAAACAAAATGGGGTAAGAAAACTATGTGATAAGACACAGCTACAGAATTTTATTGGTTAAGATGTCTCCTTGTGAAAGGATTTCCTATTAAAAAAGAAAGTGAAAATGTTAAAACCCATGACCAAGAAGATTCATTTGAAACACCAGAGTTACTTACTTTTTAAAAAATAGATTTCTTGGTTCAGCAGAATCATCACTGCATATTTTAACAATACTAGGTGACCTAGCCTTTATTAATTTGTTAATAAAAAACATTTTTAAATCACACTGCCTTGAAAAAAATCTGCATCCACTTGCAAAATACAAGTCATGAACTTTCTGTGCTCTTTTCTGAAAGAGGAAAGCCTGTCTTTAATGAGAAAGAAACAGTTTTGAAGCAAAGCAAGGAAAAGGCAGTTTGACAAAGACAATTAAAGCAGCAGACATGGCTGAGAACTGCTAACATGCATAACAGAGTTGGGGTTTTGTTTTGTTTTTTCAAAAATGAGATATTTTCTAACTTTAGACAATGTTTGATTCTGACCGTAACAACATAAGCACAAAGTAAATTGATGGACATTCCCTGTTCATATAGCTTGGCTTATCCACCTGAAAGACACATTAGTCTACCCAAACGTTCTATCCTGGACACTGGGTGAACTCAAACCATAGTCTGAACTATTGTTTTAAAAGCAAATAACAGGCAAATACCTGCTGTTGCTTGAATAATGTCAAATACATTTTCATTGCCAAAAAACTGAGAAGTATAATTAGAATAAATACTGTTCTCTGCATCAGTGAAGTTCCATTATATTTTAATCTCTTAATTTTTCAGAGATTTCATTATGCTGGAAAATACCCAGGATAATGAATATTTTTGTTTAGAGCACCATTCATGGCCACCTCTCTTTTCACATCTCATCTCTACTTTGGCAATGTCCTAATTTATCATTACAGTGCAAGTCTGTTCACACTTCCATGGCCGCCTTTCTTTTCTTACCTGGTGTTTACAGACATTTACAGATTGCCTTTCTTCACAAACGTGAGCCATTTTTTTTCCAAAGACAAATGCCTACAGCTTGGCATCTAAACTCTATATATGCAGACCTCTGGTAGACCCTTTTTGAATCGAGGAGAAGGTTCTGGCTGTCCAGCATCTCTAGAGGCAGGAAGCTTTTAACGGCAGAATGGTGGTCCTTTCACACGTCTGTTTGTATTAATCAGTATTTTGAGCATATACTTATATATATGAGACCAATTCCAATTAGATTATCATCTTTAAAATCCCTGTGTTTTCTCCAACAAGAATTGTGGTTCCCACAAAAACGAGACTAGCAAGCAACTGTGGTCTTTGGCAGAATACCATTTGAAAAGCTGATGGGCTGACCAGAGCTGAGAAGCTCACCGCTGCACCTGCATAGTGAGCCTTGCAACGGGCGTGCTGCAAACATACACTGTGCAATCTGGTTTTAATTCACTTAAATGTCCAAGGACTCTAGGCTGAATATTGCAAAGATCATAATAATATACTTATGATTTGGCAGATGACTTTTGCACTGAGGCAGTGTTTCCACTAGAGTTCTTAATTAGGGAGAGAAAGTAAGTTTGGAAATTTGAATTAGCTGTCACAAATAGAGAATTTTTAAAGTTTAGGGTAGGAGCGCTTTTCACACCAAAACTGTTAACCTGCATGTTCAACCCCTGGGCAAAAGCATTGCCCAAAACAGCAGCAGCAGAGGGAAGACAGGCCCACTATGGCAGCTTGCAGAAAGAGGCTAGGGCCCAGACAATGAAAAAACAATTAGGGGGAACACTGAGGCCATAAAGCTATTCCTTAAGCTAGCTAAAATTCAGCAGTCTGAAGCACCCAAGGGACAGCTCTCTACATAAAAACAGAGAATAAAGTGATTCTTGCAGGAGAATCAGTTCACTTATACAGGCATGTAAATATTATTTTTGATGTTGACTTTTCTAGCTGTGATCTAGCTATTCTAGCTGACACATCCAGCTGTGATCTCAATTACAGCAGATCACCTTGCAGCAGCTGTGTCTGCATATCAACATGCAATATTTAATCTTGTCTCTATTTGATTGCTTCAGGTTAAGACTGGAACTGCTATAAGGTCACTAAAACCTAAAATTTATAATTGGCTTTATAGCCCACATCCTCTGCTGCTGTATTACTGTTATTTTCAAGTCTGTTAGTCAACAAAACACATACTGTTCTAAATCCTTTTACTTTAGTCTCTAGAAATTCTTCCCCCCACTCCCTATTTTTATTGTGTGTTCTGAAGAGCCTCCATAATGAGGCTACAACAACTACTTTTGATATTGACGTGTCACTGCAGTCTTTCGAGTAATAAAATCTGATACTTTTCCCATTACGCTTTCATAAAATTTCCTATGCCTGCAAAGTCATCCCCGGCCTTGGTCATAATGCATAGCAATGAGGTAGCATTTCAAATGCTATACATGCAGCATCATTAGTAAGCCCATTTCTTACTACACTGTAAAAATCAAGACAGTATAATACTAGGTTTTACATCTATTGATTGCATGACTGGCTAGGTTCTGGTTCCCTCTGAACTCTTGGCTATGCTGGGGCTACTTCAACTTGTGCCAAAACACGAAGCATCTCAAGCCGCTGCTCCAGAAGTAAGGAGCAAATGAAGCACAGCAATGCTTCAGCCAAGACAGCTGCTGCATGGACTAGGTGCTCTGTAAGGCCAGCTGGAAAATCAGACCCGATTTGCAGCCTCATGTATTGTCAACCATTACAAAAGGATCACACTAACTCCAAAAATCAAGACAGCAAAATGGAAACTCTTTTTCCAGGCTTTGTATTATTGGGAAGAAGAAACTTTACGCATTCTAAAAGAAATATCTCTATGCTTAGCAAACATGAAGGGTGCCTAACTGGCGGAGGAGGTGGGGGGAATATCAAAGTAATCTTTGCAATCACCTTCTATACGTGTGAGTTTAACAGCTTCTATTACTTTAATGTTTGTTGATTAAAATGTTTTAGTACGTCTCCGTGAATCTGGAATTGGCATTTACTGATAAATAAGGCAACTAATCTTCAAGTGAAGCACCCATCCCAATGATGTTTGCCTAGGAGAGTATGAGAAAAAATGACCAATATTTTAAGATTAGAGCTGTTATGTTTACCTGGCATTATAACATCAGGAAAACCCAGCTTCCTGGTGACAGAAACGCCTCTGTTAAAGATCATAGGGTTTTCCCTTCGGATCTGCTCCATGTCGCCACGAAGAAGCTGAAGAGATATTATAAGTCCTGGAAAAGACCCAAAGATGTTCATTTTTTTCAGACCTAAGCATTACATGTCTGTATATACATGGCACGCAGGTAAAATAATGCTTTGCTCCACAGTTAATTTAATACAAATACATAGATACAGATTCTTTTCTCCCGTGGAGTAATTTAGAACTGAAATGGAAGAAACAAAACTGCTTTATAGGATCAGCTGAAAGCATAACATTATATTAAAATACAGGTTTTTTAAATCAGAATACTTAATTTGGCAGAGATGTCACAGGTTACAGTGAAGTCCTTAGCATGATTTGTATTCCTCACATACAGCAGGTTACAACACATGTACGAGCAATGCCGCCTCTATCTGAACTATCACATCACACAATGCCATACATCTCTCAAATGCCTTTAATCCCGCTTAATACCATTAAAAAAAAAATAATCTCAAATTGTATGTGTTCCACTTGTTTCTTTAACTACTTCATACATGATTGTTGATTTTAATGAAATTCCCTTCAATACCTCATCATGTTTCAAGAGTACTAACTGGTCAAACTGACTTCAGCGACCAGGTCTTCAACGTGACCCTTTGTTCAGTCTACCAACTGAAGAGCTTGACTAGGTGTAATTACACGGTTAATCTCAGTCCAGCTGCTTTCTCTGGCTGCTTTTAATTTATAGCATACTACACCCCTAAAATGAGGATAACGTATTGGTGAAGTTACAAAGACAAGCAATATGATACCAGAAAACGCCAGGATTAAGTTCAACCACGCAAGGTTAGTCTCATCTGCTGAGCATACATTACCAGCTCCACATATCAATGTGACTTATGTTCACATCATCATTTTCCACAATCTTTCTCCCATTCAATGAATGACAGTTAGTCAATAGTTCTTTCTATCCTCTCTGTTCACTCACCGGAACAACACATATGGAAACAAATACCGCCCTGTATACATATTCTTGCATGAGCCATCTAAAGTTCTGCTATTTCCTAAGCTGAATAGATTGGCTTTGTGAACAATATTTAGTCATTATTTTGTTAGACAAGTTACTAGGGGAATGAAACCAGTAATATCATGTAGCTCCCACCCAGTTTCTGCTCTCGTCCCTTGAAATAATTTTCAAGCCTCTTGTTCAGCTTCAGCCAAATTTGGCAAACAAGTAGATCTCTAGATAACGTGAAGATTATAAGTTTTATGAATACTGGGAGTTGGGATGAAAAAAAGGGCATAAAGCCTTAAAACAAAGGAAAAGGGAGATCAACCAGCCAGCTGGACAATCAGCATGTATGTACTCAAATGCTGCCAAAACATGGACTTGCAACTGTCCGGCTAAGCAGGCAGAAGAGCGCTGCAAGGCACTACAGGGAAAACAGAGGCTTTATAACCACGGAAAAAATTCAAACTCTTTGAATACCAGGTATGAGAGTACACCTGTGTACGTGCTACAGAAGATTTAACAGAACACATGAGACAAGTTCATTAGAAATCTGTCTTGACTGTTTTTGCCACTTACAGGAAAAATTTGCTCATTTTATATCCTTTTTTGCTACTAAAATGAAACAAATGAAAATAAATCGAGAAAATTCCAACATAAAGGACGGGAGCAAATTTGGAAGTTCAGACATCCCCATACCCAACACCCCATTTTGAACTTAACAAATAGCACCAGAATTAATCTAGTAGGTATAAAAATCAGTCACTAGAGGTAACAGTATATGTAATTTTCCAGCATGGCATTACATATATTACTTATGTGACCTACTTATGTGACCCTCACACATATTCCACCCAAAAAAACCTTCTGCCTAGCTTCTTGCTCTCCCCAAGAGGTTTTGTAAATCTACTCTCCACTCCTCTTTTCTACCCAGCCTATCCTTCCAGGTTTTCTTCTGTTCCTTGCAGCAGATCTGAAGGAGTAATTTTACACAAGACTTGGGAAGGTGGGGAGAGAAACAACCAGAGAGCTTTTCTTCAGGGAGGAATCACACTTGTGATTTCAGCATTTTTGTGTTGTAAGAGCACGTTCTGAGAGGCCCAGCTTGTATTACTTACACTGAAATCATGTCAGTCCACAATATTGTCCCTCCCACCAGGACAACACCTCTGCCAAGTTTGAACCTCCTATTCCAGAGAAGCTCTAGATCTTAATGAAATGTTTGAAATAATTATTTTTAAAAGCCAAAGTCAAGGGTAAAAGGCTATATGTTTCCCTTTCTTTCTGCTCTTCAAAAAAAGCTCACACCCGGAAGAAAAAAAAAGTTTTAGGCCGCCACCTAGCATTGGAAATAAATGCCAACAGTCCACGTTTTCAAAGCTATATTCAGGAAAATGTTTTAATGGTAAGTGGTGGATGACCTTAACTGTAACAGGAGGAGCAGCAGGGAAGAAGACCTGCTTTGCATAAAATAACATTCCAAACTTGAAAACTGTTTTAGTTGCTTATTGTTGAGTTTATTATCCTCTTCAGGAGTGTGAACTGCATATTCCACTACAATATCTCAATATGCAAACAAGTGCAATACCAGTATTTGGACATCAGTATGCCAACGAATCACACACTCAGTAATGGATGCAAAACTAGCTGTAACTAAGCAGAACTGTATCTTATCGGCTGGTTCACTTGCAGTGGAATAGCAATGATATCTCTCAATTAGCAAACTACAGAAATCATTAAATGAGGTAACAAGATAATGCAAAAAAGATTTGCTTTCCATATTTACCTGTCATTAACTAGGAAAATAAAAATGGATTTAAAAGGTGGCAAAAACTCTGCCAAGACAGTTATTCTCCTCAACTATGTAATGAAATATTTAGTACTGAAAGTCTCAGAGTCTCCTTGACAATTAATTTGTAGGTATTTTCTGGGTAGTGAGAATTTTCTGAACAGTCAGACAAATACGTTGGACAAATTTAACCTCTGGCTTTGCTTCTGTTGACAAGGATGCATGGCATCCTCAGGAGAGCAAGCCTTCAATACGTGTTATATCTGGAACTTTGAAGGGAATACAGGATGAAAGGGAAGACAGTTTTACTCAGGGAAAATTCTGATGAATAAAACTTAAATTCTTCACTTCCTGTGCAGTCAAGTCTGGTCACAGTAATCTAAGCCAGTGTCACAAAAAAACCTTTTAAAGGTGTTTTGCCAATGCCTATTGCTGCTTCTGTTGTATTCCCCCATGGGCTATAGCAGTTTCTCACTAACTGTAACAGCCAATAAAGGAAGAATCGCAGAGTAAGGCAATGCTATAGCAGGCCACTAGCTCTCTCCACTGCTGACCTCTCTTGAGATAAAATAACACTACCGATACAACGATGAAGGAAATTTAGCACCCTGAATTAATATTATTGTCAGCTGTATCTGTGAAGGTAAGATATCAGGTAGTTGGGTTTTTTTAATTTCTGGTTAAATTGGCAGACGCAATACAGATTTTCACCTGTAAACTGAATGTGAATGAATTTTAGCTAAAATTTTAAATCACCACAAGTAGAGAAATTCAGCTATGCATAATCTCACATTTCACTGAATTTCTCTGCTATAAATAATTGGTAGTTTCCTAAAGGAAATCTTCAGCTGTTATAATGACAAAAAAGTACAAGTAAATATTTACCATAGTTTGAGCTGGGTGCTGTGTATTTGGTGCTGGACTTGCGAATAATATTTTCATGGATCTGGCACCATTCATTTTCGTTGTTACACCTAAAATAAAAGAACACTAATTCAAGTTAAAAGCTTTCTACTGAACCATCTTAGGACAGGAAAGTTAACTTTACTACAGAGATAACATGAAAGGTTGTAGGGCTTTGAGGAATGAGAGAAATCCCACAGAACTCTTGTTTTTAAAAGCGGAAGGAAACAAAACATTCCCTAATAGTTATCCCCTTTTTATGGACACTTTGGAGCCTGTGGTGACTTTTTTGTCATCAAAGATGTTGTTTCACTCTTTATATTACAACAGAACGAAGAATGCTTTGGGTGTCTTCAGCAGAATTCTGTGCATATAGAAAATTAATTTTAAGCTGAAATTAATTGTTGCCATATATTAACTTCTTGTGCTTAATAAAAAAGTTAGAATAAAGAAACAAAACGCAAAATTTGAAACAATAAATAAAACCCTGAGGTTTTTAGTATCTCAGACATTTACAACAAGACTTTTGCTTACCTAAATATTTTACAGAATGCCTCAAAATGTGATGCAACCCTCCCCAAAACTGTAGAACAAGAATATGTAACAACACAAAGTATGCTTCTGTATGTATACCATCTTCTAAAGGAGCATTACACAATTGAGTATTCATCGATATGTAATTTTAATAAGCCCTTGTAAATACTGTTATATTTCATTTTCAGTCACGTTACCACCTGTAAATCCTCAATAAAATTCTAGGACCGAAACGACAACATCTCTTTCCCGTTAGGTTATGCAGTTAAAGGCTCATCATCTTGCACACAGAGCAGAAGAGGAACAATAGCAGGTGGGGGAAGCCCGCTAACCTCATCAAAGAAAACACAGCATCCTGACCCTGCTCCTCCTGGGGTGCCGCAGGAGGATGCTCTGCGCGTGGTCCAGGTGTGAAACCTGTCAAGATGAGTCAGCCAGAAAGGCTCTCTGGATCGCCTTAAAGAATGCAGTGGGTTACTGCCTTGGGTGATAACGGGATGCTGGGAAAGAGCATTTGGCAATTGTTCAAGACCTGTATGAATTGTAGGGAAATAGAGGCTTAAGGGTATAAAATGGCCCAGCCATGTGTAAATAGGTTGCTGCCGGTATGCATATCTGGTCATGCCCCGTGCCTGAAGTGAGCATCTAAAACCAGGGACTGGAGGGATTTGTAGTGTGTATATGTACGTATGTATGTTTCCCACTACGTTTTTACCCGGATAAACTAGGGAGGAAAATAGGATGAGGCCTCTGGCACTGTTCGTGTTTGCATGAATGTATACTTTCTGCCTGTGTTGATCTACATGGCTGGTTATAAGTGTACATATTGTGTGCGTGTACCCACGTGGGATACAGGCTCAGCCTTGTGCCTGCCTGGACCTGGGGCCACGGAGCTGCGCTTTCTGCCGCAGCATGATGCTATTCCATCGCAATAAAATCAGACTGTGTAACTGTGTAGTAGAAAGTCAAAACCAATCTCTCTTTCTGCTCCATTCCATGCTTTATGTAGAAATCTTTTAAAGTGGAGCAACATTTAAAAAACCAATCCTCTGTAAATCACTATATCTATAGCTCTATAGATATTCTCATTACTCTGATGGCAAGATTCTGGAGAGAGAAGTTAGGGACACTGCAACATTTGGAAATTACATTGTGATAGACATAGCTGAGAGCACCAGAAACAGATGTTTCAGTTTCCTTTCCATTCACAGAGAAATACAGATTCCTTTTTAATGACAACCCACAAAAAAAAAAATAATCCATGAGCAGAGCGCCAGCAAAACAGCAAACAGAACAAGAGCACACCTTGATTCTTGCTTCTTTCTGGACCTTGGGCACCGGAGCCAGAAGTGCCACGCTTCCGTTTAGGAAGCTAGAGAAAACTTTGTCCAGTGATAAGATATATTCAGAGCTATAGTTTGTAAATTACTGTTTACACAACATATCAACATTTAACTGTGTTTGTTTACATGTTTCTACTGTCAATTGGTAAAAGACATTACTTGGCGGTTGTTGGTCTGCATATAGAATACCATGCTCAGTCTGGGGCTCTCTAATACAAAACAGACAACTGGGGAGAGTCCTGTGGACGGGCAGATGGCCGGAACGTGCGCTGCAGGAGGACAGGCTGAGGAACCTGGGCTTTTTCAGCCTGGAGAAGACAAGGCAAGAGGGGGAACAGTAACAGCAAGGCCTACAAGTAGTTATTAAGACAAAAGAGTCAGCCAGATTCCTCAGTGGTGCATAGTGAGATGATGTAACGCAACAGACAAACACAAACAAGAAAGGTTCAGACTGGATATTAGAAAAAGCTTTTCCGTGAGGACAGCCATGCGTGATTGGAACAGGACGCCCAGAGAGATGCCATCCTTGGAGGTTATCGAGACGCAGCTGGATAAAGGCCAGAGCAGTCTGGTCTGATCTCAGAGAAGCAGGCTGGACTAGAGAGGTCCCTATCAACCTGAATTAGGATTCCTATTTATCTTAACATCAAAGTCGCACGACTTTATTTGCACAAGTGTATATAAAACCGTATAAGCAACCTGCTGAACTCACTAAGCTCGAATGGAATTATACCAGGGAAGTGCCATCCATGCTATAGCTTGTTACCACATAATGAAGGGACACACTATAAATGTTAAAAAGTACTTTACAGTGCTGTAAGCACAGCTGAAACGACAATTTTACCAGCACAATAATCTGACTGAAAAACAAAAATGGAACCTTTACCGCAAAAAGTGCTATTGGTTAAAAATAAAAAAAGGAAAAGAAAAAACAGTATGTTGATCAAGTCTAATTGCTTTTTAAATTTAATTGTGCTTTAAATGACAACTGCAAGATTTAAAGATTCCCCATGAAATCAGCAATTTTTAACTCAGCAGCAATAGCAAATCTTTTTTTCTCCTGAAGTGCAATTGAATTAAATGATTAAATTAAATTTCTGTCGTATTGACTCTTAAAAGTTAAAAAAACCCCAAACAAACAAAAAAGAACAAAAAGAAAGAAAAAAAGAAATGAAGACTCTAAGCCTTCAGGTCCTAGCAAGACAGGAGTCTTGAGAAATAAGTCACTTTGGAAAACATCTCCCAAGCATATTAACATTTTTTCCCTTTTTTTGCTTCCCCCCAAGAGCCCATAGTGTTGGCAAAATTAGGGTAAGATACGAACCAGCTACTGGGAAGACAGTAGAGATTTTTTTTGTCTGCTTCGTTATGTAACTGAAGAATAGCATGGGAAAAGGAATTAAGGCTATGTAGAACAAGTAGTAGCTGGTAATTTTCTACAACTTCAGTATTACAAACCCATATACTGCCAAGAATAATGAGATAACCCACAAGGTCTGTTATGGCACACTTACTGACACCCCCTGCAAATGTTGATTATTGCAAAAGCAAAAGGAATATAGACAACTTGGAATAAATTACACACAAATTACAGACAGTAAAAAAGGAAAAATGGAGAAAAAACATTAAGAGTTACTTCCTCCCAGTGTGCTATCCACAAGTACTCATTTAATTAAAATGCTGATCAGGCTGTATTCCCAGGTTATCTGCTGCAGTTAGATTGGGACTATCCCACCTGAAATCTTAGTTCCATCTATCTCAACATTCCTCCTTTCACTGCAGTGGGTTTAGGCATCAGACATGCCAGCTGATTGTTAAGAACACACCAACATTAAAAAAAAAAAAAGCTTCCCACACTGGCAATATTAGATACTGCTTGGGCAGGATACATGAGCAGTCAGGCTCACGCACCCTGCCCTGAGGTTGTTGCATGAGGGATGTTAGAATGTACTTCCCTGCCTGTTCCTCTGTTTACAGACCTGTTGTTCATACACTTGTCTAATCCCCTTCGGACCTGCTAATACTGCCTGTCTTCACAACATCCTGTGGCAATAAAACCCAGATGATCATTACCTGCTTTCTAAAAAAGTACTTTCTTCCACCTTTTTTAACATCATCTACCAATTTCATTGAGCATCCCTAATCTTTGTACTGTTGTAAACGGTGAACAAAAGTTTACCCTCCACCATGATTTTGTGAGTCCTGGTTGTACCCCTTCCCACCACCACCTTTTTTCTCCTCTACAAACTGAAGCTCCCCACTGTCTCAATCTCTCTCGTAAAGAAACGACTCTATACCATTAAACATTTTAGTTGCTCTACTCCATACTTTCTGTAACTACTATATCCTTTCTGGGAGGAGGGATCAGATGTGCACGCAGTAACTCAAGATTGATCAGCACTGAAGTGCCCTTCCAGAACTTAACAGTATGGCAAATCAGCTACATTTGCACTCCCCAAAACAATTTCTCAAAACCAAAACACAACAGAGCTAAGACATTAATGAACAGTACAAAAACTTTTTCAATTATTGTGGTGTTCTGTGCTAATTCAGAACTTTAACCAATATTCAGCTTACTCGTCAGCAAAAAAATAATAAACTTCACATTCTTTACTTCTCTTCTCCTGCCAAGACATTAAAAGTCATTCATCCTACTGCAAATAATATTCTCCTTAAAGTAGAGAGATAAAAAATTATATACCATTTTCCATTCTCACAGCTGAGACTACAGAAAATTTCTAACCTCTGATAACTTTTTAGTTGCTGCACCAGCCTCTGGAGTGCAAGTTAAAATAGATTACAGCCTCCAATGACTTATGCCTGCAAATTAACCTGGAACAAAGTTATCCCAAAATCAATGGACTGTAAAGATAGCTTAAAGCTAGTTTTGTACCAACTACCAGTGTAAGCTGCACTTTCCATTGCCTGAACACAAAGAAGAATATTCTCCCAAGTTTGAAATGCTGGCCTGAAAACACTTGCCTGCAATGCATTTTATTGTGTTAATATTTTACTTGTCTAAATACCAAATGTATTACAAAATATATCTCTAGTTTAAATAAGAATTTTCTCCTGAGCCATCCATCACCTTTTCAGGTTGGCCGGTTCTACAGTAAATTTACCATTTGGAATGTTTGCCATGCTACATCAGACCCTGATGTCGAACAGATGGGGACAGAAATGCAATGTACGCTCTCGCCCAGCTGGGCAAATAGCAACAACTCAGTATCAAAAGGGAAAGGCATTCAGGCAATACACCATGTTAAGAGGAAGGCATTTTAAGAGCTAGTGCTGGAGAAGGAGAAAAATAAAGGATTGAGAGAAAACAGGACAAAACCACAAAACTGAAAAAGATAATAGGAATAGAACATGAAGTTTTTAGGGGAATGGGAAGGCTGACACAGAGTAATGTTCGATGAGCAAACCCACTCCATTAAAGATACAAATTCACATGAAAATATGAAATACAGCAATCTCAGAAAAAATGGATGAAGAATTTAGTTTCCATCTCACTTTTAAAATGTTTCACATGTATATTATTAAAAAGAATTATAAAAGTAAACCTTCATGCTTTTATATAATGAGCTTATAAGTAGAGCTGTGGTACTATATCCTCTTAGTAAGATTATAACATGACTGCGGGATTAACAGCAGCAAAATCTGGATTGTGAGAAAGAAGTATTTTTCAGACATAAATCTTTAACAATAATAAGGCAAGCTGAGAAAGACTGGTGAAGTAAATTGATTTTTTTTTCCATGAGCATCCTCTCTTGTGGATCCAGCAAAAGTCTCCATTGAAACACCATGTATTTGTTTCAGCCTTTGTTAGGTTTTCAGTGTCTCTTTTTTCCACCTTCTCCCCGTGAAAAGGCTTTTCTGGCTGCTGACTGCCTCATTTGTGGCAGCTGTAAGCTTTAGCTTTAGCCACATAGTGTACAAAAAGAATGCTTTTTACTGCTCCTTTAAAAATACAAACACACCTCCCTCCTTATTTCATCTTTATGATGTTTTTGGGTTGGCCTGAGGCATTTTAACAATAATCAAAACGAGAGCAGCAGGTAAGAAAATCAGTTCAGCGTTGTTTAAGCATTCATGTACAATTTTAAACTTAAAAAGGACAAAAATCTGTCATTTCAATTTTAGTCTACAAAGCAAGAAAAGGTGGGCTAGCTAAAAGAATGTGCAAAGAGAAGATGCAAGCAGATAAAGCTGTGAAAATGTTCTGTCGCGGAAGACCAACAGCTATTAAAGCTGCAAAAGGGATAAACTGGTGCCCGTTAGATATATCCATCTTCTCTTCTGAAGTTTTTTTGTTGGAGGTTTACAGAGATCACTCCAAGCAGCAGTAGCATAAAATAATGATGTACAAGACTTACAACAACTCAAACGAATGATAGCAGTGATAAAAAATTACAAGCATCTGATTACAGAGTTGAATTCTGTTATGGGCTCTACCTCCTCCCTGGAAGGCAGTAATGGCTGCGTGTGGAGGTTAACAAAGCGTGTGGGGAAGCAGAGGTGAAGAACAGCAGCTGGTATAAACCTACTTAAACATTTAGGCAGATAGAGCTGGTAGTGTGAAGCAAATCCACATTTACAAAACATTTCAGATTAAGAGGAAGAAAAGGGAAGCTCTCTATCCTGGGATTTTTTGGATCATAATACTAGGACTTTGGGTGGCTCTAACCAGCTGCATGACTTTATTTGTCACTGACAAGTGAAGAAGTCCAGTATTTTACAGGTTTTTTTCTCTCCTATTTTTCAGTGAATAAGAAGCTAAAGATGCGTTAAAAGGGCATCAAAACAGAAATCTGATATTCAGAACATTTCATTACTGTAACCATTCAAAATGTTGCAGTTACAATATATTAACACATATCTACAAGGGCCAGCATTAACATAAACTATATGACCAAAAACCACTGGTTTGAGATACGCTGAAACTGAATGGTGACAAAACACCAAGATTGTCCAGATTCTACTGACAAAGAGAAGACAGACAACCATTTTCTTCCCTATAATCTGACATTTTTGCTACAGTTTTCGTAACTGTTGGCAAAAGAAGAATGGAAGAGCTGACTCTCAGAGATTTTTCTCTGGACTTAAAGATTTCTAATGTATGCGGAGATATCCAACAATATTTCAGTGAACAGTGAAAGACATTTTTTCATTCATAGTTCCCCTTGAATGTTGGATTTTCTGCTGCTGAATGCACTTCCCAAAGAATAACAAAGTTCTATAATCCCCCCAAATTATCTTTTTACTCAGAATAGTGGCCACAGACCACAAAGTAATGACAGCTGTATCTCAGCCCATCTGCAAAGCAGATCTTGCCAGTATTTATCCTCACTGACAGGAGATTTAAATATTCCCTTCAGTCTCCAGACAGTTTGTCTGCGACCTCTTTATTACGACTGTGAGACCACATTTCATAATAAGAATTTGTTAGTTCAAAGTTCAAAATCACAAATAAGTGAAGATAGATTCTTGCTCAAAAAATGTTGACTTGTTTTGAGTTTTTTAGCCACACACTGTTGACTTCAGTTGTCTTTACTTCTTTTCTTGATCACCATGACTTATAAATAGGAGCTGGGTGAAAATCAGGTGAAATACGGCATATTTCTCTGGTTTTGAGCTTAGCAGATTTAAAATAAATCATATTAATAAAAGTGCAGTTTTGTATGTCACAGATTTGGGCAGTATTCAATAATTTCTGAAGCATTTCACATACCTGAAACATCTGTGATAATATTTATTAGTTTCTACAAGCTTCTGGAATAATAAAGGAGCAAAACCCAGTGCCAACAGCATCAGTTTACCTTGTGAGGAGGATAAAGCAACAAATGCAGTTTATAGCCCCCTGATAATACTTCTTCAGTATCTCATCACCCAATATACAAAGTGTTTTTCCTAATTCTTTTCCTTCTAGGAGTTACTCACGTGTAAACTTTGAGAACAAAATCCTTCTCTTCTTTTATTTCCGAGATTGACTGAAGTACATCCATGATGCTCAATACTGCACAGCCATAGGGGCGGCGATAGTGTAAATGAGGGGGACCTTTTTTTGAATCATTTAGCAACATGCGACCTAAAATTAAAAGAAATTTAAAATATGAGAGATCCACATGGAGTCATTCTGTCCATTCTGTTGTATTATCCCTCGGAATATGCATACCTACACTAAGTTTCAGCTACAGCTTGCAGTCTTCTCTGTACTTCCCACTCTTTTTTCTTCTTTTATGTTTTCCAATCCAGAGCTCCATTTGAACCTACCTGACCCACCGGGCTACTCTGATTAAGGCACATCACCTCATTTTTCTAACAGAGCACTCAAGGGCAAAGTGAAGAGCGTCATGTCTGGCCATCTTTGATTTGCAGCCCCACAACACGTATTTGCATCCAGCTGGGTTGACTACAAATCATCTCTTGAATTAGCCAAGAATACGGCTTGTGCTCACCTCTCCATATCCGCACAGATATTCACTGTGGTCCTTCCATTATTGTCCAGTATTTAGACAAATTTCCACTCTACACAATTGCTTTAAGGAAACATACTATATATATTGTATCATTTATCATGTTTGTTTTGGAACACATAAAGGAGAATTCTGAGATATGAAGCTGCCCAGTGATTAACTTCCTATTGCTAAAGCAGTTTTTTAACAGAGTAAAAAATGCCAAGACCAGAAAAATCACTATGATAATCTAAGCCAACTTGCAACATTACACATAATTTGTCCAGCACTTCTTGCATCAAGGTTAAAAATCTGAGCTTGAACTCCAGCATATCTTTCCACAACTTCACTTATCATCTCAAGTGATACAGAGTAATTCTAACTTTCAGATGCTTTATGACACAGTGAAGTCAGATAATGGAAAAACGACCCTTCTTGCACATTTGTGACTTAGAAGGCATATTGTCATTCACAGGACAACACAACAGAGCTATGTACTTCAGAAAAGGTATCCGTGGCTGGTAGCAGATGCTGGAAATAGGGTTAAATACCCTCTCATTGCAAACACCACCAAGCCTTTTTTTAGTTAACTGAAAACCTGAAAAACATGAGACAGTGCACTAGTCAGTTGTTTAGAATAATTACAACTGAAGAGACTGTCTGTTATTCCTACTGTATGTTGTTAACGCTTTAGGTCTAAATATTGGAAATAAGTTATACATAACATAGGTAAAATATTTACTTGCCGATTTCTCAGTGAAAGTACACACATTCATAATTTACAACCATTTAACTC
Organism: Pluvialis apricaria; assembly: GCA_017639485.1. NCBI lineage: Eukaryota > Metazoa > Chordata > Aves > Charadriiformes > Charadriidae > Pluvialis > Pluvialis apricaria. Next base: position 23,066,055 of record CM030016.1, read on the forward strand.
CCTGTTACTAATTATAACGTTTTTAACTAGAGCTTTTTTTTCTATCCAACACCTTTCACCTAAAAGAGATTCTAGCAATTTAATTCACACACTAGAAGTCCTATAGTCACTTCACTTAAACACGCTGCTGGGTTTAAAAATCCATCTAGCTGTCCATGAACTACTTTGAGCACTGCACTATACCATATAAGACACATTCTAAATCCAACTTTAATCCTACACACATTCCATTCTTGCTACCGCAAATCTCAAAAAGAATAAATGAAGCACAGCCTGGCCTACAAATAGTCAGAGAAACCCACCCTAACGAGTGACTAGTCAAACATTAGCAAGGAAAGGCTTTCTTCGTCGAGTAGGATCAAGTCTAGGTACTATGCATTCACAACTCTCCTTTGCATAGCTCTATGCAAGCAGCCAAGAGAACCCGAGGAGAAAGAAGCAAGTGTACACTGCTAAACGTCAGGCTGCAAGCTCGCTAGGCTTCCAGCAGGCGGGTCCTGCTGCTAATGCTCCTTTTCGGCACCAGGAGGTGGAAAGAACACCTGACAGGGGTGACAGCTTCCCTGCTCTTATGTTTTATAGGCATCTCCCTAAACTTGAGTGTGGGTTCTTGGAAGCACTGCAGAATCCTGCGGTGGAAAACAGATCTTTTACGTATTTGTCTAACAGCCTCTGATTTACTACATGTGAACGGCCAGGTATGCTGCTGTCCCGCCCTGTAAACTATCTATATATTATCAGTAAAAAGACCTCATTTGAAATTTTGAAACATTAAGCAAAAAGCCTTTTTAGTTCCTCCTTCCTCCCCCAAATGTGGCGTTTAATCAAATATTTTATTTCAGACTGAGAAAAAAAATAAATCACTGTTAAACAGTCATCAGTAACCTTCTAACACTTAACTACATATGGCCTGAATACTCATCTCAGCAGATAGGCATGGTCCATAACTGAGTTTTCTAACTGGCTAAATCATTACAATATCAGTTAAGTAAAACATACATTTAAAATACTGTAAAAACATTGTTAATTGTATATATTTCAAGTAATAAATCATACTGTACCTATTCGAATTACATGGGCAACTATGTACAAATCTCTCTTCATGTCCTTGCTGCTGAGATCCTGACAGATTGGGGGAAAAAAAAAAGACATTAAAAAAGGAACAAATTCCACTTCCAAAAGAAGTGCCTGCAAAACTCCCACAAACAACGATAAGGACTACACAGTATTACTCTCCATTTGCTTAGCTCATGCATCTTTAAATAAGAGAAAGTATTATTATTTCTAATTTACAGCCAGAAAAATAAAGCATAGAAAGATTATAGTTGCTTGGAATGTTCTTTAGAAGGAAAAGAAATTAAAGATTGTGACTTTACTGACTAGTGATGTTGAACATTTAAAATGTTTGTTTAATCCTTAATTCAAACACATTATCAGACTGTATAGATTTATAAATTAAATTTAACCCCCCCCAAGTTACCTCAGCTGCAACCCATTGTGGTTTCCTTCACCCCATCCCCTGAGGACAGGTCCCAGACCCATCCCTAACCCTGTTCCTTTGCTTCTGCTTTCCTTTTTTGGCTTCTGACTTCTCATCATAGAGTCTCAGGCTCACATGACGGCTCTAGAAAAAAACTGCAGCATGACTGTCAGAATTTAGATAAAACTTCAAGTGTGTTTTATTTTATGGGTGAATAGGTGCAATTCCTCAGAACAAGCAAAAGTCTGAAGAGGAAAAAAAGGTAGGAGACTCAGAGACATGGTTTATTTTAATGTTTTTGAATGTGCAGCTTTAAGCCTGTTTCACATGACATATGTTCATTGCATTATGAGGCAGCAAGGCAGTGCCTCAACCATGCATAGAACCTACAGGTTTTATCTGTATGAGTTGATGAGAGCCAAGGGCAGCTATTTCATAGCTAACCTTCTTAAAAGTCCAAAAGCAGGGAAGGCTGCATGCACGCTGCTGGCTGGAAATGCTCTCTGCCCCACTCTAACTGCTGAAACATGGCAAGCGATTATTTGGGGAGCATGGTAGCTGGAAAGGGCCGCAGTTGCCTAAAAGCATTCTAATGGTTTAAGTAGCATAGATGGTCACTCTTGTATTTAGTATGTTTGAAACAGTGATAGGGTACTGGAAAAACTAAGAAATAAACTCAGTTTTAAAATGAGCTAATTGCTTAGCAAAACACGGGACCTTAAGAGCTCCCAAAAGTTATTTTTACAGCAAGCAACTATATACATGGATGAAAACTGAGATTCCATGTCCCAGCATAGCAGGTCAAAACTTTTAAAAATGAGCTTGAAGAAAAGCCAAAAAATGGGAAAAGAAGAACCTACAGAAGAGTAAAAGGAAAGCTGAAGCTAACAAAGACAAAAAGGTATTATTGACCCTGACGAATCTTTACTATTAAAGATAATACGTTAAGAAAATATGCATAGAGTACTTGTCAATAATTCATTACTGTGGCATTTTGCGTTTGCATGTTAGAAGCTGTCTTAATTGCAATTTCCTTGGCATGTTGTATTTTTTCTGATAATATTATAAACAGAAATCAACTTTTAAGACACTCTTCCCTCACATTTTTTTTAAACTAGAGGAAAGATCTAAGAAACATTCTTTCCTAAAAACATTAGCATTGTTCCATAAGCTTTCCTTATGTTACTAACCTCCAAAACAAGATTTTAAACAGATAACATGCACCGTGAGAATATTCATTCATGTTTCAGACTGATGCAAAAAGGCTCCTTGTGCTCTGCAGTAACAGCTGTTGTCTTTCCTTCTCTCCCCACTCTAAGTGCTATCATCTTATTGTTATGTACTGACTACTGCCACGCAGCCTCCAAATTCTCCCCAAACATAAAGGGCATCACTTCAGTCATTTTTCAAGAGAAGGGCAACTGGAAATGCAAAATGATTAATGTATTCTTCCTAAGAACGTGGGTGAGTGAGTGAAGTGTGTGCGCATGTGAGAGAGACACATCCGAAAAGAAGGTTTTAAGCTCAGTCACTGTTGTTCACTTCACTCCTCCCCTTACACAGAAGCAATGGACATCACCTCACAGCATTCTAAAACACTTTTGTTTGCTTGTACAAAATGTTTTCAACATAAGGCTTTTTAAAAATATCTCTAGAGCTTTATCTATGACTTTACAAACAACTTGAGATGATAGCTGTGTGTTCATGTTTCTTCACTTTTTTCTTTCCTTTTCAGTTGAATCAAGATACCCATCCCAGTGGTAGTAGTCGCTTCTAATATGTACAGTTGTGTGGGGAAAACAACACTGGTGGATTCGTCTATACACAAATGTAGCTTGGCCTAATAATTTTCTTTTAAAATAAAATTAAAAATTTTGACAGCTGCCCTTTGAAAAAATAGCAAAAATCAACTGGAAAAAAACTCAGATTCAGGTAAAATCTTGTTTGTTTTTTTTTAAAAAAACACAACTAAGTGGTATTAAAGCCACTGTAAAAGGAAATACTGCAATTTTTACATAAAGTGGGGAGGAAGTTTTAGACTGAGGACACCTAAGTTCTGTCATTCTTAGTCTGAACCAATTTAGTGAATTAAAAATCATATTTTTCTGAAAGCTAAACCATGAACTTTAATTCACACAGCAAATTTCTTTCCCATGCAACTTGAGAAACCAAACATCAACAACTGAGATTATGATGGCAATGCACCTAAACACTGAACTTCAGATTATAGTGACATACAGCACAATAAAATCTGGGCACAGTGACTGAGAACTAGGCATAAAGAGAATTTCCTCTAAGGAGAAGTTTCAGTCCCTTTGAAATAGTGTTATATTGCTAAATTACAGCAGGCAAGTCATAAATTCATGGCTGTATCTTCTTACTCCATTTAAAAGGAGCGCTGTATTTCCCTGGGCAGCATATGCAGAGAGTTGCAAATATGCTGTTTGGTATGCTTACCAGCTAGCAGATCGTCTCTCTCTGAAGCCAAAGAATTAAGCTATATAAATCTTCCTTAGCGTTTTTTCTTCAAGTCTTCTTTTGCTGCTACATGAATAAGGGAACATACTTTCTAGGCTTTCTTCATCACCTAACATACCAGTGTAGCATATGGTGGCTTTATCTTGCGTGTCTTGGAGAAATTGAAGTTCCGCGATAAGAAGGGATTTGACATAGTTTTAATCTCAGTAGTGCCTGACAATACATTTCAAAAAGCAAAAAAAACTTGGGGGTAGTACTTAATACTCTTGAAAGAAATAGATTTTTGAAAATACCTGTGATTTGACAGGGGAAATTTTATTGTACTATCAGATTACCACTTCTAATTAACAGCAATTTAGAGAACTACTTTTTCAAAGGGCAGCTGTCAAAATATCAGAAAATGGTAGGGCATGCACATATTGATGGGTTCACACTTCAGTCGTTTTTCAACTTCACAAAAAATATACTGTGTCACAGTCAAAAGACAAGAAATGTGGGCCCAGATGGCCTTGTATTTCATTTCGTAGAGCAGCAGCTTTTTACAAGGGGAAGAATCCTTACTATGACAGGGACCAAACAATCAAAAACCCCAACCCCTGTGAGGAAGTCTTCAGATAATTTCTTTGCAGAGAATCCATGCGCATGACTTAGGACCCAGAAGAGGACAAGCTATGTTTATTATTTGCTTCTGTGCAATCTGAATAAATCAATTTCCACAAAGGTGTTTTTAGCACTGCATCCACAGGGGGTTTATTTCCCACATCCTTCTGAGCTTCTTAAACGATACTGGTTGATAAACAAAATAATTCCATAATAATTCTAATTGCATGGCTTTTTAGAAAATCACCTCTGATTTCTTTTCCACCATATTAGGTATGGAAAAGAGTTACTCTATAATAATGGTTAGTTCTTTACAATGCTGGTTTCTATAAAGGTCTAATCGTATGTTAAAAAAAAAACAACACACCCCCAAACCAGTGGAATCAAGGATACCTGACTGCCCCTAATTAGTTATTTAAACAGCTTTACCAAATTCAGTTGCCATCATCATAGGCCACAGAGAGTAAGGTATTTAACAAAAATAGCAAGCTTATACTGTGCAGATACGCTTTAATTCAGACACAGGAATGTTTCTGAAGCGTGCATAGGCTGAGGTTTGCTTGAGTGAGCTTTAATCTTCAGAGGAAGAAGTTTCTCACCTCTGGGACAATATGACAGCAGATTAAAAACAAAACCTAAGCAATTTTGGTATCTTACACAAGGAGACAGCTGAACCCCTAGAGGCAACAGAGATAGCAGGAAAAGACAGGGAATACCTTGAATTATCTAAAATATGGGACTTCTTGCCTGTGGGAAAAATTAGAGTTTTAGAAAGATATTGCGGGTGGGTGGGGAGGGCGAGGAAATAAATAACTAGATTTAAAGTAAGACTAACACTAACTTGGGAACAAACCTGAAAATCATAGAACTATCTTATTTTGGAATAATTTCATAATTAAGAAATTATGATAAGACAGAACCATTGCAGATAAAAGCTATTCAGAAAGCTATTATTTGTTACACCTTTGCTACATACTTTGGAAAGTTCTTTGAATATATTGACAAAAAATACTGCATCAGAAATGTGCAATTTTTTGCACAGGTTATTCTCCCAATTATCATAATTCCTGTTATGTAGAGTATACATTCTACCAGAAAGAGTGACAGACAACAAGTCTAAGCACCTCTGAGAGCTGATACTGAGGCAGCTTTGGTATTTTTGTATAGTGAAATAGAAAGGTAGCTTGGGAGTGCTCTCTGGTCAGCAGGATAGGTGCTATAGAGCGACATGTGTCTGCAATACCCGGGGCTGGCCTCTTTCAGACTCGGCTGGCCCCACTCATAATACGCAGCAGGTCTCTTCTGGAACTATGTTATGCTCCCCACTGTAGTTTACCACTATTCTTTTTGTATTTTTGAAACCATGTAAAGACTGGTTTGCAGGTCACCAGAGCAAAGCTGTTGTTGCATGACCCTGAGTACTGTGGCATCAGTGTAGATGGGAAAGTTTGATGGTGAAAATCTTTAAGAATGATGAACCTCAGAAGCCAGAAAGTGTCAAACTTGATATGAACCAGTCTGTGCTGCCTTTTGGGAATAATCTTGAGAGCAAGTCTTAATCCTATACTCAATCTTTTTGCATGATCCAGACATCAGTACTGAAGCTGGCTCTCCCTGGCCACCTTTCTCTTAGAAGAGACACACTTGATTTGGAGTTACAAACAGCAGAGACATCAGTGCCAATGGCAATACTGAGACACTGTTACCTCTGCTGGTGTTTAATCAGCTGGTAGCACCTCACTGGTACCAAAACCAGAACTGCTACTGATGTCAGCACCAATGTCAGTGCTAATTTTGGAATGCCCTGCATGTCATATCCAGAAGGAGGCAGAACTGAGCATCTGCATTTGGCTAGGTATGCTCTGTTCCTGAAGAGGAGAAATTCAGCTGTCTTAAAGGAGAAAAGGGAATGGTGCTGGGGCCCATGCCTATTTCAGTGTCCGGCCCTGCTTGACCTTAGAGGCCTTTTATCACCAGAATTAAAACTTATGCCAAAGCTGACTGCCGTCTTTTTTCTTCAGTGGAGGTAAAAATACTTCCGTCAAAGAGATTCTAGCATGTGCACTAGCTAAAGGTGAGTCACGATGGAAGGTGTTTATCACACTTGGGATCTGAAATTCCTTACAGTTATTCTGTGATGAGCTGTTAAGTTTCAGTGTCTCTAGATTTTCATATTCTTTTTGAGAAGAAGTGACAGATAAAATCATGGTCTGACACATGATTCTGGGGCAATTTTTAACAGAACATAAGAACAGTGCAGACTGGATATTAAAGCCTGAGTGTTTTGAAACTACTCTTTTGGCATAACCAAAACCACAAAAACAAGAATGCAGTTAGGTGAGAGGTGAGTCTGAAGTATTAAAAGGAAGTAAATCTTAGCCGGCTATTTCACTCCCAACTGAGGTATCATCTGGTAGAAGCCACAGATGGATATTACTTATCCTGTCTTTCTGGCACAGATGGTTAAAGACTGCTGGTACAGTTGGTCGTATCTGCTTTGCGTCAGGACGGGATAGCTATTTGCACAGACCTGCCGTAGAAACTTAGCAAGTCACAGTGTTTCCTTCATTACAACCATCTCTCCGTAGCTCAACTTGGCTGCTGCTTCTGCAGCACATCCCAGCCTCTCTGTTCCACCACACACACCGTGCTGCCCACCTGGGAGGCTACTGCTGCACCAGCCACCTGGGGCTGCTACACGGACTCTCGAACGGGCCACAACAAAGATCTGCGTGGAGAAGTCTCTGTTTTTCTGTGTGCGGGTGTGTGGTGGTGTAGCTGTTTTCCTAACTTCGATTCTGAAAAAAGTGCCTTGCTTTGCGTTCAGGCCAACGCAGCTTTTCCTGTGGCCTGTTATCTAAGAGCATAGTATATGCAAGGAAAATACTCAAAATTTCAAACTATAAGCAGGAACAAATGCACTTAAAAGGAAGTACTTCAGAATAATTACTTAACCATAAAAATAATTTAGATGTACGTCCACCTTCTTATGTTATCATTTAATTATAAACATAACAAAACTTAGAAACAGCATCCGTTCTACTCAATATCTTGGAAAGGAAGAATTGTTTTCCCCTCAGGGTGACTACATGTACAATCATACTACTGTAAGGGAAGAAGAAAGGGAACAGACACGTACTGTGAAAAGCGCACACATTCGATCTATCTTCTCTGGATTCCTGGGGCCTCCGTTCTTGTTTAACCTCACCATAAACCTCTCACTAAAAAACAAACAATATTAAAAAAATAAACAAGAGTTTCATGTACACACTTCAACATAAAAATACAGGTAGATATAGTGGGTTTTTTTTAAAAAAAAATATACACTAGCTATTATATTTTTTTTAATTCCCAAAGCATATGAAACAGTACTCACTGATCTAGATAAAATTACATGGAATAGCATAGAAGACTTCTAATAGCAAGTACTCGCATATGAAAACATTATGTTGATGCACATTCATGATGCAATAACATTAGAATAATGTGAGTATATGAAACACAGGATTTGAACACATTACAACTACTTCAGACACAGACTAAGGTACACTTGCTGAGGTGTACACAGCCTTTGGTAAAACGGAGTTCATTAAAATCCACTCAAAACTAAAAGTAACAAGAATACCAATTAAGCAATCTCCTTCAACAAGTACTATTTATAGAAGCAATACACTAATTCAAACACATTAGGATTCAATTGACAGAGCACCTTATCAGTCAAATTAAACAGTCCTTTTACCAGCAAAACCAGCGTGTGTAACCAGACTGCAAAAGAAATACTATAGATGGTAAGACATGGACATCAATAGTATTTCTTAAGACAGACAAAGAATTTATGTATACAAATAAATTAGATGAGTAAGAGTAATTTAATCACTAGGTGTGTGACAACACACTAAGTATTGACCAGAACGTTCTTCCACAGATTCATAGGAATAAAGCAACAGCATAAAATCATTAAATCTTCTAGTTACATTTCCATTATATCACAGATCCTTTTCACTTGACTGTATCAACTCCAGTAACCTTTATTTGATCAAAACATGTTTCGCAGCATATTACCCACTGTTGGCTTGAAAAATCTGAAAACAGAGTACGCACTTCTTCCTTTGGTAGCTTGCTCCAACAGGCTGTTCATCCCTACTGTTAAACAACAGGGGTTAACAGCAGCTTGGAGATGTCTGGTTTCAGCGCTTAGCCACTGCTCCTTGTTACACTTTCTTCTGTGTGTTAAAGAGCCCTTTAGAAAAGCTAATTTCTTACGAGGTAGCAATATCAGTCATTAAGTATATTATGCAATCAAATATCTCTCCAAACAAGTAAGCAATTTAACACTGTTAAATTCAAGAAAAAGTGCTGGAATTGTTTTATAGAACTTACCCATAGTGCAATTGTTCAATACCATTTCAAGAACAGTTCTAAAAATGTAAGTTTGTAACAGTCTAGTACTGGTACCACCTACACCATAAATACAAATACAGACATGTGTATGTCACACATATGAAATCAAGTCCCTACTAATCCTAACTGTAATTTATCAAACATCACATATTAGCCTTTTTATTACAGCGTTACTCTGTGAGTTCATTTGAAGCAACCTGACCGTTATAAATACTGATAGATTTTCTGAATTGCTACTTTTGTGAGAAGGGTCCTCAATTCTGTAAGCACGACTCATACATCTTGTTATACACCTTTATTTGATTAAGTTTATCTTGCTAAGCAATCCAGACCATGCTCTCTGGCTGTTTCACTCTCCTTGTTACTCACTATTACTCCAATCTCCATGTATCCCACAGTCTCAATCAGCTATAATTAATTTGCAACAAATGCTTATAACCTCAGAGATTGTTAACACGCCCCAAACAAACCCACAAGCAATAGGTATTTGATGCTTCTTTACCTACAACTACTTTCTGAGATGTCAATTAGTAAGTTAAGAATGTTTTAGCAAATGGTTCAATGACACAGTATAATCTAATTTTTTAGCAAGAATTGTACATTACGTCTTCATATTTACCTCTATCTACCTAACACACAAATCACAAAAAATGAAGACCTATTTTCAATAAAAACACATTAATTACGTTTTTAACCTTTATCATTAACTCAGTCTTCTGCCCACTATTTTACTGGTAACTGATCAAGGGCGTGAAAACAGACAGCAGCAAGCAATGCAAGCAGGGTGCCCAAAGCAGACGGTTCCCCCAGCCGTTTGCCTCAGCCCTTTGCTGCTGCTGCAAAAGGGCCACAAAAACAGGACCCCCGCCATTTAGTTCAACCTTGTAGAACTCTAAATGTCAGCATCACCTGAAGCAGGGGTTAGTTTAGCAGCAGTTACAGCTGCTGGCTCTACCTACTCAATGAATTTCAGAAGGGGAGCAGGACAGTTACAGTGACACCCACAGGTAAGCTCTGGTTAATACAGAGAATAAACCAGAAGATAACTAACTTTACCATCGATTTCCAAACAGGAATCATGCTTTATATCATTAAAAATATGTAATAATTTAAAGAGATGTCAACTCATAGCCATTTTCTTTCTAAGCCTCAGCAATAAACGTCAATATTTCCAATGCCTTCACAAACACTGCTTAGGGAGTCTTTAATTTTTATAAGTCCATTTAATTTTAATCCCTGAATCAGTTTTAATTGTAAAATATTTCATTTAGAAAGATTAGGAGGTAACATACATTTCATTTCTGTTAGAAGTAGAATTTGTAAAATATGTCTCCTTCCATAAAAAAAGTAAAATTCCTTAAAGAAAACAAACAAAAAACTAGCTACAGAGCTACAAAAGTTACTTTCATAAAATAAACATCAGTCCTTTTTAAAATGGAACTTGTAATAACAATAAGTGATTGTAGTTTAGTTGGTAAATGTAAATTTGCCAACACCTTCTACTAGTAAACTGAAAAATAATTACTATGCCTTACGCATTATTAACTGTGTCCCATTTTTACGGATAAGAGCATAAAATGCATCAATACTACTCAAACAAGATCTCTGGCAAACTGTTCTTTCCCTTCTGCTGCTGGGAATGTAATCCGGCCACCAAACAGGGGTGCAACAGATGAACACAAAGCTAACACGTGCAGCGTAGGATCAGGAGGAAACCAGGCAACGAGCAGCCTGTCAGTTGAAGATGATGAGCAATATAAATCAAATCTGCAGGGAAATATGTTTTCACTGGTCCATCCAAAATCAAAGCATAAACCAAAGCTGGCTCACTCATATTTGATTGCAAATCCCTGAAAGTACCCTATATAATAAACACTTGGAATACCCTCACTTTCATTGCAATGGTCAGATCAAGGCTGGTTCTCTTAATTCAGAGGATCACTGACGTTTTGAAGGGAAGACAAACCACTAGCAGAGCACCAAGCTCTTCTGCGAGATGAAAAGTTATTTACAGAAAGGGAAAAAAGAAATTTGAAAATGTACTGCTAAGAGTATTTCCAAATTCTGGGATAAAAATACAGGAAATATATACTACTATCCAATATTAAAGAAGTAGAAGATACTGGTTCACAGATAAACTGAGCTGAGGGCAAAAATAGACAAATGGTAACAATGGCCTTCCATATCAAAGGTCCATCCTACCCTATTATTCTGTCTCCAACAATGTCCATTAGTGGATAATTAGGGAAAAAATGCAAGAATAAAGAAAGCATATGGTAATACTCTGCTGATACATACCATCACCTTACACCAAAGTGAAGCTCAAAAATAGCAGCAATATCTTTGAGTTTAATAGTCCTGGATATACCGAAGCCAAAAAAGTATTCAGGCTGCTTAAAAAATTCGGACTAGCCATTTACAGACTTACTATTAGACAATGAACTTTATAGTAATTTATAGCATATATATATATATGTACCATACAAATGCATATATATATGCATCATATAACATAACTTAAGAATCTAAGAATTAAAACTCATTAAATTTAAGTTCTTCACGAAATAATGTTACAACTGCTCTTTTGCCTCCATTGATCTCAAGAATAATGTTACATATTCTATTTTAAATCTCCAGTAAGTTTTGTATTTTTGAACTTCCAAAACAGGTTTTCTTTGAAAAATTATTTCAGCACTAATGAGCATTTCATTTTCATAACTGAAGTTGAATACAATACTGTATGCCACAGAACCCTGTGCAGGCTCTCCCTCTGACAATGGCAGAGAAGGGACCGTCAGGTCTTTGAGCCGAGATGTCTATTTATACAGGATTCATTACCAAAAAATTGTATTGCTAGTCTGCTTTCAAAACATCCAAAGAGAGAGAGATTCTGGAGGCTCATTTGATAGCCTCTCACAAGGCTTTACTCCATTAACAAGTGGAAATCTTTTAAAATTTGCAATTCACCCTTTTTCTTGTTATAGCCACAAAGAAAATCTGATTCCTGTCCCCATACTCCAGCGCTTTTCAAGAACTGAAGCAGACCACCATCTTTTTCACCTGCCTATTCATCAATTGTTCCCTTATTCCAGCACTACCTCAGTAACAACCTCTAAATTCCTTTAATTCCCAGTCTTCCCTTGAGTCCTCTTGAGCTTGTGTCACTAAATAATTAAGGGGACTTTGAGGCAACCGCAGCATTTGAGAACTGTGGAACATGAAGAGGCATTCTGTCAGAGGAGAGACCCACTGACAGGACAAGGAGAAAGAAAAGACAGCAGTGCTAATAGGCAATCTTAAAAGACTAAGCCACCTCAAGTTCTTCCACCTTTCCTTGCAGGTCATTTCTCCTAAACTTACACTTTTGTTTCTTATCTCCAGAATTTCTCTAATCTTTGGTATTACTGTTCAAGAACAGTTTACAGAAATTAGTCTAAATATTCCACTAAGGTCTCACTCATGCTGATAATGTTAGCACATCCTGGAATGGGACTTGAACTTTTTTAAAGTGTTGACCCATGTTATGAACTAGTTAGTCAGATGCTCCCCATTTTACAACTGCAAATGTATTTCTATGTCAAAGGAAACCAGTTTTCAATGATCTGAAGATCCATTGCCTTCAGCTATCATTATAGCTCCTTTTTTAGACAAAGATATGCACATTTAAGGTCAAGAAATTTAACGGGAATTCAGTCACTTAATTTCTCATTTTGGTAGCTGCTTCCTTTGAAGGAGTTCAGTCTTCAGTGTATCTACTCCTCAAGCTTGTCTTCTGCACAAAGACAAGAGCGTGCATAGAATCTATACAACGTTAAAGTCCAGCTTAGCAAGACTGAATTTTCAAATCTGAGTAAACTCCATATGGAAGTAACTGCCCTAGTTTGTATGCATTAAGCATTATTCTTATTATAACCGGCTATGCTCTAATTGCTTAAAGAAAAGAGACACATGCTACTCTGCTAAAAAAACCCTCAAATTGTAATTGCCAAATGAGTGGCAGAAATTAAGCACGGGGAGGTAGTGAGTATTTGATGCAGTTTCACTGCTTGATCAGACTACTGTCAAAAAAAAAAACCATTTATTTTCAGCTATTCTGAAAATCCACCAAAATCAGTTCTCTCTTGCATAAAATTGGAGATAAGGAATGCACCACAACAAAGAAAACAATTAACATTCTACCTTGCTGAGCTCAGACCTAAGATGTGCCACACCAGTAGCAGTATCTTAAACAAAAGCTCATTTATTCCTCCTCTTGCTCCTACATGCTATAAGCAATCTTCAATTACTCTAACAGCAAGATATCCTCCTGTGCTAACTCACATCATAATGAAACCACCTCTTGTGCAGCGATAAGTCAGGTTTTACAACCACTCACACGATTAGTAAGTGCTAAATCTATTCCAATATAAGAAACATTGCTCTGATAAGCAAAGTCAAATAGCTGCTTGTTCTTTTACTTGAAAGGAAGAAAAATGAAAGACGCGTAGTGTCTCACTTGGCTTCCTCTAACTGTCTGAAAAGCAGGACCATACTGAACTGACGTCTGTTTCTGCAAAAAGGAAGGAAGCAATCAATGGCTTGGGACATTACATTTTCAGCATGAAGGAAGGGGCAAACAGGGACAAAATTTACTGTTGGGTGAGCATCAGTGGCATTATGCCCGTGGGGAGTTTTTGTTACTGAGGTTGTTTGTTTGTGGGACGTTTTTTGCATGACATGCAAAGATGACAAGAAAAGGCCTGGCAAGGAGCTTGGAGTGGATTAGTGAGCCCTCTTGTATTAACTCATCAGTGGGTTTAATTAGTGTGGGGTTGCAAGGCAAAAATCCTGACTGTGTATCAGTTTATGAATGTAGGTACAGCGTTAATAGATGCACAGTACCAAAGCAATGGTAGTCTGTAGAGAGACTGCAGTTCACTTTTCTGTTTGAACTGGAAACCAATGATAAAGAACACAGATTTTAAAAAAAATTCTTTGAGAACGTATAGGAGATTGGTTTTCTGAAGCAGAGACAGTGACACATTAGGGCATCAATCCCCTTAAGCAGAAACGTCACATCTTGTACCATTCCCTTGCCTTAAATAATTGTTTGGTAGCCATTTCTCCCAGAAACAAATGCCTCCCCTTCACCCTCTCCATTCCAATATGCCACTAAAAGGGAAAAGCTACAAATCTATTCCCTCATTTTTCTTATTTTCCTCAGTGCTGCTTATTTCCAGAGAACAACTGGGGGAACACTGAAAAACCCCAACATTTCTACAAACACCTCAGCCCTTTCTCAAAAGATGTGTTTAACTGGGTTTTCAAAATCTAGCATTTGACTGATCACTCCTAAGAAAAAAGGTTATTTTTAAAATATATATTGGTCCCATGACATACGTGCCAGTGCATAGTGAAAAGGGTCATACAGTAGTGGGGAAGATCGCATAGTAACTTATATTTTAGTCCTTGGTCTTCTTTCAGTGTCTCCCTACGTTCCTTTCTCACTCTTCTAGTATCATGTAAATCTTTACCTACACACAAAATAAAAATTCAGAAACAGAAGTCTAAAAATGCCATCAGAGCAGCTAGCAGGAATAAGCTACATAAAAAGACCTGCCTAACCAGCACAGTTTACCTCCTTTCATCATACTCAGTCCTAATATTTAAGAAAGTGATAAGCACAATATTATTTAATTTCTCACAAAAAAAATCTCTTGTAGTCTCTTCTTTTAATGAATGCTAATATGCCTGACAATAATTCTAGAATAAAATCTGAGTTGACATATGAATATCATAAACTTTTTAAGACATTACTGTAAAAGCACCATTTTTTGTCCCAGACAAATCTCGAGAATAAACTCTATGCACTGCAAGCCCAGATGAACCAGGATAGACCTCAGGATGAGCTAGTCATTCTCCATGACAATAGAAATATTGCCAACATTTGCCTTCAAAATACTGCAGTCTTGCTGTGCACACCACAGTTTGGGCAGTTTACTTCATCAAAGCCATGAAATACTGCATTCTTTTCACCACCGTGTTCTACATATGCTGACTAGGTGAATGGAATTATGTTAGGAATTACTGGTATTTGACCAACATATTTTCTTAAAGCTGAAAAAAAAAAAAAAAAAAAAAAAGGTGCTTGTTTCAAAATATTTATAAGTTAGCAGAGAAACACCATGAAAGAGATTCCTGGGGTTTGGGGGGGTGGTGGTGGGGAGGAGGATGAGATGACTGAACTACAGTCTCTAAACCTTACAGCTTCCACAAGCTCATATTTGCATGAATTAACATGGGGAACTGTCCTCTGTATCAGAGGGGACACTGAACCAGCCCAGCAGAAGTTCTGAAGCCGCAGTGCAGGAGCATTAGCTGGTTTTCAGGAAAGCAATTCTTGCTCTCCAATCGCCTGCGTGGTGGCAGAGAGAAAACCCTGCCTGCACTGCCCTGGCTTTCCATTTGTGCTGCGTCCCACAAGACAGTTCACAGTAACAATAGGAGGCTTCTCATATTTGCTTGTACAACTTCACATAAGAATAGGGAAAACCCATAATTTTATTTTCATTCAATTTGCCAAATTCATCAAAATTTTTTCTCATGTTTGTCAACTGCAAAACCATTACTATGCTCAGTGGTCAAAAAGGGGTCACTACAGGACAGCACCGTATCCTGATGCTTTTGAGAACACCCCGTAGAAACTTTCTAAAAAGGAAACAAGTTTCACAGCAGGACTTCTGAACTTTTATTTCGACCAGATGGTCTCATATTCATGAAGAAAGCATGCGTGTATATCGACATTTCAGTCATTTCCCACTGTCATAAATACTGGGTTGATTTCTCTCTTGAAAGATGATTTAAGCAATAAGAGACAGAATTTCTAATGAAGTACAACTGTTCATGACACCTATGTAAGTATGTGGCAAAAATGGAAAAGTCATGCTTAAACAGTAGATAGTTTTGGCTCCTCCAAAGAGCTCAAGTCCCTTGTAAATGCTAGTTTGTGGAAAGATCACAAATACTTTTAACAAGTTTCCTTTTTGTGAAAATATTTCCGAATGGATCTACACATTGCATTGTGCTTTGAAAGGCAGAACTCTTGAGATGATTAAGCAATTTGTTTGCAGTCCATTTATGAGTATCCTCTGTAAAAAACTTTTCAAGTTTATTTTCTGTTAATCATGTTTACCTTTTAGAGTTGCTAATTTTTGCTCATTCTCTTGAAAAAAAAATTAATCTAAGTCCTTATAGTTGTTGTAAGACTGACCTAATAAAATCTCCCAGTGCTCCGCAGCATGAGTCTTCAGTTCTCAGTTTAAGTGTGAGAGTAAGTCAAAGCATATGTACAGAGTGATACTGTGTCCGTGAAGAACTGCATTCCCATTTATAATGTTACCCACCAGCGTATCCTAGCTCCCACGGCGCAGCAGTATTTGAGCAATCCATCATCGACAGGGGTCACTCCCGAAACCCCGAGACAGAAAGATCACCTCCACTGAACTTTCAGTTTGCAGATTATCTGAACAATGATTCATACTCTATTTAAAAATCTTCCATTTCAGGCAAGTGCTCATGGTGTGTGTTTGTTTTTTCTCTCTTTCTTTTATTTTTTTTTTATGGCAGGGAAGGAGACGGGGAGGGGAGTGGGGGGGTGTCTTTCATGAGCTGCCTTATGCAGATGATCTGCAATAACCCCAGTTTCAAAAACAACTGAAGAAAAGTACACTGCTTTGGTTTATAGAGTGTATTTTATAAAGACATCTTAAGAGAAAAGAACACCAAATCTGTGAGGGAAATGATCTGGCTCTGAGAAGACGGCTCTGAGCAACACAGTTTGCTTCCTAGCGAATTCAGGCTTAATGCTCATGAATTATTAAGTTACCACATTGGCTAGAAGCCCCGGGGAGGATTACAGAGCTTACAGTAAGACTGTTACTGCAAACACTGCGTTTCCATAGAAACGGAAAATAGTGAAAATAAGTACCTGTCATTAACCACAATGTTAAAAATATTATTAAAGCTTGCAGAAGAAATGTAGCTAAGCCCCAAATTACATTCCACTTGGGCTCTCATGAGTCTGCCACACCTCAACATTTGACACTGCCATTAGTATTTTTTTGTTATTTACATCATGAAAGGTACATATTTGTGCTCCTGAAAGGAATCCTCTTCATTAGCTATAAAAAGTTTCTATTTCCAAAAAAAGAGACGTTAGTCATATAGTGCGATTCCTTAGTCCCTGGCAGTAATTGTGATTTCAACTAAAGAAAAGCAAGCCAGACCGACCCTGCCAGGTGGTACGTGTGAAATGCTTTGACCATCACTGTAGGGAAAACTTCTAATTTTGGATTACACTTAGTTTATAGAAGAAATATTTTATCACCATCTCTGACCTAGGAGAAGCTAATGGTTCTGAGGTCTAACACAGCAGTTGTCTCTCATAATTCTTGCTCTACAAACCCCATATCCCGGTTACTTGACTTTGCACAGGACAATTTCAGTCAGAGGCACACAACTGGTTTTTGACAGTGAATTTTGCAACAGAGTGAGCTCGAGTATGAAGAGTAGTATTCATTACACTGGGCCTTCCTACAGACAGGAAATTACTCGTTAATTGCTTTCTCTGAGCTACAGAGTTCACCTAAACATTTTAACAACACATACTTGCACCCTGCCAGTCGAGACAGCAAAATCTCTTGTAGCCGTATGTGTTCCTGACACATTTTTGTTCCTTCTGAGCAGGAAAAAGGAAGAACTTTGAATACCTGCTACTAATTGACTTCTTCCTGTTAACTAATAAAATAAAAATATCCCTGTAGAAAGACCTGTATCCCTGCCTATTGCTACGTCATATCTGACCCCCCAACCTGAAAAAAATTTTTTGGAGAAGGAGGGGGGTGGTGGTGAGAGAGAGAGGATTGATTTTTGTAAAAGCTTCTGTTTTATAACAGCTTTGTATTAGGAATTTTATAGGAAAGAATTGGCATCTCTAATAACACCACTCACCTCTCTACAGCAGTTTATTTAAAATATATAATATTAACATAATATTAACATAATGTTAACAGGAAAGGGGATAAATAGGAAAACCAAGCAAATGCAGATTTGGGAGAGAGATCTAGGGAATTAAAGTCAGCTGAAGCAACTGCTAGAAAAAATGAAAAGGCGATGATCAAACTTGTATTTTCTAAAAGTTATATATTACATCAGAAAAGGTCTTTGTCCCCTGCCATGTGTGTGCAGTAGACTTCAGAGACCCACATATCTTCCATGTTAACTACAGCAACCAGAAGAAGGGCCATTGCTGTGGATAGCAATATTCCTTCACATTTGCTTACTGGATGATGTTTTTAAGGAATTTTGTCTTGAGCATGATCAAGAACTGACATCCTTCTTGTTACTACTCCTATGGATTACCTATTGCACAAAAGTCAGAAAAATACTTTCACTGAAACATTAAGAACACAATCAACTAAAGTAGAGGAGGAACTGATGGAGGACTAGGTATCCCAACAGATCAGATTGCTAGAAAAGAGGTAAAAATTAGAAAGATGGATTTTTTTTTCATGACTAAGCAGACGAAAAACTTCATTAGTTTGTAAGCCTAATCCCTAGGAAAATTCCCTGCATATTAAAGAAATAATTCTGAATGATACAAAGTTATTTTTTCCCAGTAGACAAATCATTATACTGAGAGTGAATGAGAGAACTTTTCTATTTTAAAATAACTATGAGAAGGCTGCTGTTAAAACATAACAAATGGAAAGTTTAGCATGTAACTGCACAATAAAAGAAAGATATAATTTTCTGCTTCCTAACATAGCGACTGGCAATAATGGAACATGATAATATTTAAAGCAATTAACAGGAGATAAATACACACACATTGTAACAGCACTGCCAGAACTATTAACCTAAAGAGAGAAACAATGTACAGAACGGGATCTTAAGGTCAGTTCCATACTCTGGGAGAGAATGCAGTCAGGCTTTTTTGCCACAGTTTTTAATGTGGATTTTTCCACATTAACTAACTACATTTCTTTTTCAGCTATTCAACTTCAACCCTATTCATCTACCCAGTGATCCTGTCTTCCCTTTGTCTGACCTTATTAGTGCTTATCTTCCTGTTTGTTTTTCACCTGTCTGTATCTTTCCCTTTGCCATTCTCAGCTGCTAAGCCTCCCTCTACCCAAGCAGCCTCCGATGTCTAGAATGCATACGGTTTCTACACCTCTGCTGTGGAGCATGCTGAATTGCTCTGTACAGGTATTGCCCCATTAAGTGTGCTGATCCTGCATGTCACAGCTCTGAGAGGACTCAAAGCCCTAACTCAGACAGACCTTGTGGAAAATTTGCTGTCACTTTACAGAAGTCTGCTTAGTGTTTAAAATGAAAGTTCCAGACGATGATAATTATCTGCATTAGGAAGTGTTACAAGAAAATTATTCAAGAAATGTGTAAATGCAATGTAATTTTAGCTACACTGTTCTAACATTTTTGAGCAGCTGATACACATTCCTATTGACAGTTAAAGTCAAGAAAATATGACTAAATGATGATGAGAACCATGGAGGTAACTGTCATCAATAAATACACAGAGAGATGAAGATTCCTGTCAAATTTGTCAAGGTTACCTTCAGCAACTTGGTATACAGATCTGTATTCTGACACCTGAAATAGGGATACTCTGTCAGAGAAAACTCCTACTATGGAAAAAGTGAAAAATCAATTCCCCTACAAATCCATCATTTCTAAATCCAGCATTTTAAAGTGGCGAATTTTATTCTACTCTACCTAAACACAGTCACAAACATTTTCTTTTCACAGCCACCCCCCAAAAAAGGCGGTATCGTGACCTCTTGCCAATTCAATTACACTTCTGAGAAGTAATGGAAGTTCAGAGATACTAAAATAGGACAAGACTGTACAAGTGAGTAGCAGCTTGAGAAAACTCTTCCTTTTCTAACGCACCCCCCACCCCCCCAGTCAAACCAACGCCAGTTTGATCACGCAGTGAAAGTTAACCTGTTTATGAGGCCAAGGAGAGAACAGATTTAAAATAATGATCATGTTCTTCTCTAATATTTTTACACCTTTATTATCTTAGACCTTTATATATCTGCCTGCTAATTTTTATCATGTAAAAGAATCTGGTTAAAAAGTATCTCAAGATCATGAGAGGAATTACAAATGGGAAATCATTATCTATACTACCGTTGCAGTTACCACCCATAGATGACTGCAGAGCAGAATTGGCAACAAAACATCACCACTTAAAATTTTTTATTCGGCCTTGAAAAAAAGGGGCAGATGATTTTTGTTAGATGACTTTAGGATAGCTAAATCCAACTATCGTCATACAGATTAACAGCACTTTTTAGTCCACAATTATGTTTCCAAATTGTATTTCTCTCCTGAGAGCTGCATTGTCAATGGCACTAAATTCTTGAGACAGATGATGTGAGACATTGTGCTATTTACATTCTCCCCAACATCCACCCACAAGTTCAGAACATTTCCATGAAAACCATCTTTCTGTATCACCTATTAGCAATAGCATTACGGAGCAAGGTTGTGTTTTCTATCATTTTGCCTATTGCTTTTCCATTTTAATGCAGAAATAGATGTTTCAAAACTACCAAATTCCTAACACGGTATTGAAAATTGGCAGCTGGGTAGAAGATACGCTTCTACATGTCTAGTATTTTAAAATCGCTGTGGGTCTCAGTTTTCTCACATTTCCGCATGTGTTTTACCTAGCCATCTGCTGAGAAAGAATGGATTAGAATTTCATCCTTCAGTGAGAAGGAAAAGAACGTGAAAAGGCGACTCAAAAAACACAATGAGATGCTTTATAAAGGGCTAGATGTTAACCTTGTTAATACCTCCATACACTCCGAGGTAAGAATCAAAGAAGCAAGAGAGAAGAATGAGGCAAGGAAGCTGCTTCACAAACTTCAAAAGATTTTATTTTTTTTATTTTTTTTTAAGGAACAAGGACTATCTCTGTAATGCACTGAAACACTATTAGAAAAGCTACAAGCAGTTGGTAAATCAACCATTGAAGGATAAAGTCTTGGTTCAGAGCAGACACATGCTTCTCCACCATGTGTCTCCTTGTCTTAGGTAACGAGGAACAGTGTGAGATTTGGAATTTTAAGGTAGAATCTTTGGGGGGAAAATATTCTGCCAACATACCTTTTCCTAATTGCAGTCTCTAATCAAGATCAGCTTCCATCATGATGATACTAGGAATCTACCAGCTGATATAATATCGTAGAAAAGACTGCTATCTAACTAGTTTTAAGAGCGGATGGGACCTTTATAATAATTTAATCTTGTCCACTATACAACACAGACCAGACACCATTTATATTAATATATATCTTTGGGTTTATTTTAAGGAGGAAAAGGGAGGGGCAAAGGCAGATATTTGGCTTATAAAAACATGTATTTTGTTATTCCTTTTGTTTATTCCATACCTTTTGATTGTTTCTTGTATAAGCATGTGCTCTCTCTTTACATTAGAGTGCAAATGATTTATGCTTATGATGCATATCAGTACGTCAACCTATAGTATAAAAGAATGATGCATACTCTGGTAGCACTCAGTACATCGATACAAAGTTTTAGACATCTTACGTTACAGCAAACATCTCTTGGAAAGAAATCATACCCTGCCCCCATATCCGAAAGTCTGAGCGCACTATCTCTATCTCCAGTCACGTCTACTTTTTTCACTTAAGTAATAAGAAAAAATATCATAACAACATGGTATGTGCTCATTGTGTAAGGTTACAGTTACACAGCACAACATCATTTAGATAAAGCCTAAAGACAATTTAGAGTAAAAAAACCAAAGGTGTGAAACGCTAATCAGTCCAAGTTAATAACCACCCAAATGATTACTACACTGTTACTCTGCCTTTCCTACATTCCCCTCTCGTTGCAGTGCTTCACACTCCCACAAATTAGCTCTCATGAATGACTTTAATTCCATGACTCTTTTTTCCTTTGTCTTCCCCTTAAAAAATGAGTATTTTATTTTCCAAATCAAATTCTTTTAAATAATAGTCAGAGGAAGAAATTCTAGTAGTTCAATCTGGATGTTTCTCTTATACTGACAAAGACAAAGAATAAAGACCTGAAGAAAAAAAAAAAATTAACAGTAAAATTATTGAAGGATGGTTGCCTACAAAAGGAAATGAAAAGAATGGTTTGAGAGAAGCAAAAAAAAACCCAACCCCAAATGTTGAAAGGTGAAAAGCTTAGATAACAATTTGATTAGGTCCTCGAGAAACAGATTTTTTTAAAAAAAAGGTAATATGAAAAAACTCAGTGGGCAGAATATCGTGCTCTGTACTAGTGCACTCAAAGAAGCATTATGGAAATGAAACCCCTCCAGAAAAAGTGTGGGAATTTGCATACAGGAGAACTAGTCAGAGCTTTCAAGGTCAATAGCTATGCAGCATCTTTCCTCTCATTTCACTGTAGTGTGAGATAAACAGGTCATCGGTGTACAGATTTATATATGCCCTTTAAACCTCATGGTCATCTATGATCCCCAGAAATTTCCCATGCATTAAGAGTCTTTGGACTCCAGTTGGGAAGTACTTAAGCAGAAGAAATATGTGGTTCTGCATTTGCAGATACATTTATTTCTCCGCTTCTCCATAAAAAGTTAATTCCTTGCCCCTCCTCTTATTGACAGCATTCATAAATTCCCTCAAAGGTGCCTAGACACTACAAAACTGTCAACCAAAATAATATTGAAATACACAGAAGACAAGATCTACGTGATGCATCTATGTGTACCCTCACATGAGGAACAAGACAGTAGTCCTTACCAACATTGAACAACCACCTTTTTTTTTTTTCCAGTTTTACACCCTTTCATCCTGGATTTTCCTCTCTTTCTGTTATTAGGACAGGCTCCATATGTCTATTACATGAATTTTTTTAATATCTTTTATTTTGTAAGTGTCATTCCAATTGCATTTCAGTAGAAGATACACCCATCTTGTTTTGCCTTCTATATAGCACTGAAAAAGATCCAAGGCATACTTAGCAGCTAAAAAATGATTAAATGGATCAGTGAAAGTGGTGCCTTTCGTAATGTTGTTTGAGCCTTCTTGTTTAACGGAGAATCACACTTAGAACAAACTCAGTATTGTTGGAGAGTGAGAGAGAGGCTTCCAGCTCAGCCATAGACATCTGAATTCAAACTCTCAACCTTCAGAAGAATTCTCATATACCAAGTCAGATAATAAGAGAGGCTTTGAAGACATCTTGATGATTATTGCTGGATTCAGAGCATCCTAAGGATTCTCAACAGGAAAAAATGTGCAGGAAAAATTGACAAACCTAAACTTGTCTTTTTATGTGATAAATTAGGGAGTTGGATGTAAAGTAAATTCCCTGGTGACCTTTTGAGTGGAGACTTACTCACAACTACCATACTGCGTATGTCACAAAACTTTCTTCTGCGAGTGGAAGACATTTCTCTTCCTCCCAATGCCTCTGTTTGCATAACTTCTCTGGATGGATGCTCTATTCCCCTTCGCACCATACTTAGAAAGTGCTGAGGAACCACATAGCCACCAAAAATGCTACAGTACTCTAGTTTTAAATATCTGCCATACTTTGGGGTGAAACAAGTTTGGATTCTGATCACTAACAATCATTTTTACCTAGATAGAATTTATGGATAAAGTAAGATGCTTAGTTAAAACATCTGCAGTACTGAGAAAAGTTACAACAATATGAATCCACAGAACACACCACGATAATCATACTGAGTACCCCCCATGTCTCTGTCAGCATATCAATTGGCTTCCACTTTTCTTTAGGTAAACTGGAATCTTAATTTCCAATAGGAATATCTTTGGTTAGGATAGCTGCTGCCTCTTTCCTCTTCTCTACTACCTCCACCCCAAGGCAAAACCACATTTTGCATTCCATCTTTTTTGTGTGTGTGTGTGTCTAACTTTAGCTTAAGTAAGCTTTCTCATGTTTCCCGGGGCACTACAAGATAATGTGGGGAAGACTGTATTACTGTACTTTCCATCCTTCATGGTTCCTCGGGTAACATTTCCAGAGCATATTTTTATTAACTTAACTTTTCTAGCTTTAGATTGCATGTCTATAACATAGGCTTTTCAGACACACTATATGTTTACTATTTCTCAGGATATAATTGTATCCATCTCTTAACAAGGCATGTTGGGAGTATTGTATAGAGAAACACGACAACAGCACAGAGTAGAGAAAATATTTCTTAAACTGAGCAACATCTACCCATCCATATCTACTTTCTTAATTTGTTCTATGTGATCACTTCTGGGTAACCTTGTTACATGTGAACTGAAGAAAGAGAATGCAATATTCTGAAAAACTGCTCCAGAATTCCTTTGTTTCTTTGTTTCCAAAACTAAACTAAAGATAATAACATGAAGACATTGCAAAAATAGTTACATAGGATTTTTGAATTAGACAGGATGGAATAATAAATGTTAATAATAAAAAGAGTCATATAAGTAGGAAGAAGAAAATATAATGCGCACTATGGTGCTCACTAAAGAGTACATGATCTTGTAAGCGAAGAGCTGATCAGCAGCAAATTAGGAGCAACTAAACTTTTGAGTACTGTACAATGCAAACCAAAGAATGCACTTTCAGTGCCTTTCTTCGTGCACATATTACAAAAAAAAAATCATCAATGAGACAAAATCTTAAGAGTTTCACTACCATGTCACTGTAAATGTTCTTAGCTGCCAATCTCCACTGTAAGTTTACGTACAGCCACCTGTTGCTACTACTACAATCGTTTAAGTTGAAAATCTTCATTATTTAGAACAGCCACCCGTTTTAGTTACATCTTCCTCATGCCACATCACATACTGCCCTGCCGAGCATTTGGACCACGTTTTCCTTTGTCTTCTATCTGCTGCCAACGTACCCGTAGAACCCGTGTGTGCATGTCCCTCTCTACATTCAACTCCAGCTGAGCTTTCACTTTTCTAATTCTGTCTCTGCATGCCCAGGCAATTTCTTATTTCTCCCAGGCAGCGAATCTGATGCACCTGCTTGACTGCCTGCATGTTGAGATGCGCCATCCTTGTACTCCACAGAGTGCAATACCAAGATAAACTGACAGCAAGAAAAGACACAATGCAGAAAGAAAGAAACAAAAGAACCCTGGTAGTGGTGCATTCTGACTCAACAGAGCAGTTGAAAGATTGTAAGGCCTTCTCAGAACGCTGTGTATTAGAGAGAGGAGATCATCAGCAAACACATTCCTTCTGCAGACACCGTAGAGAAAATCTGATCTGACAACAAAAAGGTCTTGAGTATATTCTGTATGAGATAGGTACGCATGGACTTCCTCTGCCAAAGCTATCAACACTACCACAGATACTTGTCCCATCTTCCAAAATCTACAGTCATGAGGACGTCTATTATAACAGGCATGGCAAAGAGATGGTAAGTGCACAGACGGAGGAGTTACAAGCAGAAATATGCATGACACTATTTTCCATGCATAATTACTGATTAGGCCCAAGTTTTTCAAATTAAATCACATCAGACTTTATTTTTTGTTCTAGTCACTCTCCATAATTAAAGATATTTCTAGACAACAAGAAACTTTTAAGCCTCAATAGGGTAAAACAGGGTAACTGGTAAAACAGTGCTAGAAATGTCTATTCTGGTATAAGATGCAGTCAGAAAGCAAAAATCATACTGAAATTTATTTATCCTTTTTCATACTTGGTGGATTCTTCATGCTTATTTTCAGCAAAATTTACAACATGCTTTTGAATGTGTAATTTTTGAAGTTATGCATAATTTTATGCATTTATTAGTGAAAAAGAGCTATGGTAAAGATAGCTAAACCTCACTGCTTTACTCAATTCGGTTATTTCCACCCATCAAAATAATGCTACAAAAATGTTAAAAACACAAATAACCTTATTCGTTGCATTCTTCCAGCCCAGATAACACCCTGGATCAGTTTTTCCACCAGTTTTCCAGCCCCTTTACAGTAGTTTCATCTAGTCTGTTTCTCCCCGCTTTACCGTATCAAGTTTAATGCTTCTCTTCTGTTGAGGCATGAGGTGCAATCCCATATAAAGAACAAAATTAGTTTATTCTGATGCAACTTCTGCTTGACAAATCTATGTTGACTTCTACTTATCATCTTGTTAGTTTCTAAGTGCTAATAAATAGTTTATTTGTTCCAGAAGTTTTTGTATTTGTCATCTAATTGCAGTTGACCTTCTTAGGGAGACTGAGGCAAACCAGCTATTAAATACTCCAGCTTTCTTGGCAACATCTGCTGATAGCTTAATGTCCCCTTTAATCTGTTCGGTTATTTCTTGATTTTGTAAAAAAAAAAAAAAAAAATTTTGCTGCCAAAGCTAGTTACTCTTCTTTTGTCCTTGATTGTTCCTTTGCTAATTGCATTTTTCCGCAAGTTTCTGTTTCTTCCCATCCGTGTTTGTGCAATTTCATTAGTTCCTCCTTTTTTTATATTTCCTTCCAGACTCCATTTCACCAAAGAATACATGATTCAGACTTTTTGTTGCTGCCATATATTTAATCTTTCCTTCATATTGAAACAATTTGCTTTTGTGCTCTTCAATAGTATTGTTAAGGAACCGACAACTCTCCAATTTCTTTCCTCCATATCAGTTTACCTATCTTTTTTGATGTTTATTGACATCTGCCTTCAATATTGAAGTTCACCATCTTTATGTTAACATTTTCTTTCTTTCCTTTCTAGTTACTATGAATTCTATCATTTCGTGATCATTCATCCCAAGGTACTTCTCACAACGGGGCTGTACTACTCCACTGGCTGTAATCAAAACCAGATCAATTTTCTCATTGTTTTCTGCTAAATTCCACATGGCAAACAAACTGAGGTATTAAAGTTCAGTAACAAAGTTTTTGTTGCTAGACTAATGTCTTTTGTATGTAAAAATATGGGAAAATTTTTGCAACAAAAAGTTCCAAATACTTTAAAACGTACAAATAGACTTTCATCCATTTTCATCTGAGCCATTATTTAATACTCAGATAGACGGCTTGTTTCTGTTGTGGCCTGAAACAAGTTATTGAGGCAGACATTCACTGATCCAGTTCTATTTACTTACAAATACTTCTTTTTGTAATTCTGACAGAGTAAAAATTAAGTCACTTTTTCCATTTTTGTTTTGTTTTTTTTTACCTCTAGGTCTTACCCCTCTGATAGCAGCATTTTTATTCTTGCTACCCCTATCTCCCCACTGTTGTCTTTTGTCTGCTTCTCATTTTCAGACAGCACAAACCATTCAACATGGTACAGTACCAAATTATTGGTATTCAGAACCTGGGAATACATGTCAAACTGTATTTCAGCTGATGCTCCAGCCTTCGGATTGCTAACCCATAATTCGTACATGCTATTACTTCAACTCTTGAAAAGCAGTGGAACTTTCACTGATTCTTCACTTAACCTGACTGGGAAATAGCTATAGCAACCAACAGGTTCAATGAGGTTTGTAATCTACTACACGTCCAAAGCACTAACACTGAAAGCCAGTCAACCTCCAGTATGAACTGTTTGGATGAGAAATTTATCAACCTCGAAAACATTTCAGAAAAGTGAATTTGTCCTTTCGATTTAGAATGCAGGGTGCAGCAGCTTTCCTTGGTTTTTTACCTTAATGTACTATTTCCTGAGGCATACAGAAAAGGAAAGAAACTTAATCTTTTAAAGTAGATATAAAAACATCATTCTGAGTATGTAGCAGTGTTTGTCTGGTTTTTGGTTTTAAGTCTCTTTTCTAAAACACAGCTCAGCCTCATTGCACACCTCTTCCCCACGCCTCTTTAGAATGTAAGAAAATGTAAAAATCACGCTGTTTTCACTACAGCAGATCACTGATGCATAATATGAAAAGCTAAGTAATAACAACTGTTTGCACATGAAAGCATTATTATATATATTTAAATCTGCCTGAACCACACTTTGTACTTTTTCTCATTGTAACTATTATTTTCTTTTTTTTATCACAGGCAAAACCCCTTCTTTAGGCTTTCCCACTCACTGTTTACATACTATGCAAACTGCAGCCCAAGACAATTCATCTCCTTTTGAAGCAATTTCTGAGGCCTTCCACAGTCATGGCAGCAGCCTGTCCCTTCGTCTTCCCCGCAGCTTTCCTCACCTAAACGATTTGATATTTTACTGCTTTTTGGTATGAACTAATTAATTGTGAGGAATCTTGTTTTGGTTTGACTTACCATTTGCACCTTTCCCTCATAACAATTATGTTCTGTTAATTCTCTCAAGAGAGGAATTAAACACACGTCCTCCTAACTACATCAAAACAAGCATTTCTCACTTAGTGGGGGTAAAATAAGCATGACGTAGTATCAGATTAGGCATTCTCACCATTTTCTGCAAAATGATCTTTAAGTTGCCTGACCAAACTGTCTAAGACATTTATAAGATGCAACCAAGTCATTAGAGCTTTCTAATATAGACCACTTTTTCAGTAGCATGTATTCTGAAGAGATACAAAACGTACCACTTTACTCTGAACTTTCTTCGACAAACATTATTCACATAACGTTCTTCCAAAGAGAGGAAAGAACATTTTGGGGCTCATTCCTCAGTTTGGAACAAGTGTAATCTAATTTGCTGAAAGCTAGGACAGTTTTGACCATGGCAGCAAACATGGTCTGTGCCAACTGCCAGGACGTGCCTTAATCAAAACTCAAAATAAACCCCCGCAAACTTGTACTTTAGATCTGACTAAGCTACATGCACTTATTTTCCAAGACAAAATGCATATGCTGCAATACTCTTCTACTTATTCTGATGTTTTCAAAATGCGTGCTTGTAAATGAAAAATACAGCACATTTCATATTTGCTAACATTAGTACTGATTACCTCAATGTACTGACCAGCAGAGTTGTCCAGCCTAGACACAGGGATGAACATCAATACTTTAGTTTATATTGATAGCAGAGCAATGAAAACAAGCAGTATTGTAACATGCCTGTGAGGCAAGGACTGGATGATGGTTCAAGAGCCTCAGTTGAGCACCCAAACACACGGCAGTCTTCTTCAAAACAGTCAGAGTGGCCCTGTCATTATTAGTACTTCTTAAACAACAGCCCTAAGAAGGCAGCTACTAAACACTAAGACCTTCAGTAATGTGTGGAGGCCAAGTCAGAAATCTACACAAAATTCAACTATTCTGTGCCTTTAATGCTTTGCTTTTATGTAAGCACTAAATATCATATACAACGATTAGTATTGCTGATACTCTCAGGTATGCATTGCAGGGCTGTCAACTCTTGATTTATCAGCTTTCTCCTTTCAGTTGTGTCACAAGAACAGCTCACATGTTTTTCTCCAATGTATTTGCTTTGTTCATGATTTTTTTCCTAGGAAGCTTTTTAGTTATTTGATACATTCCTACCTGATCTGCTTGCCTTCTCGAACATCATACAAAGAAAAAAAGACATCTGTGTCTTCTCCAATTGTATTGTAGGTGAAGCTCTTCAGACTGAGGAAGAAGTGATGAGGCACTGGCATACGGCAAGCTTCCCCGTGACGCTGACGAATTGTATCCACCTGATTAAAAAAAAAGAAAATTACTTTTAGGTCCTCACAACTAAAGGATGCATGACCAACTTGATAACTTTAACTGAGATTCTGCTCTCCTTTCTCCATCAAGTAAAAGTTTAATCTCAAATATATTCTACTTTAGAGACACATGACAGATTAGTTTTCTTCCTCTATTTTTTTCCATGTTTATTCTGAACAGTTTGAGAAACTACAATAACCATGTAAATGAGATAAATAGTTTGTGCATTTGAAATCTATTTTTATCAAGTAAACCAAATCGATCCTATTTCTCAGATATTGTCTCGATTGTGGTACTGAAAATGAACTATAGTAAGATGGTGCTAGGGTGGTTCTTGATGATTTCCATTAAAAGCAGACAGACTTCAAAACATTTCAAAGAATAACATTTGTCACATTATTTCTTTTCAGCAGCTGCAATTCATTTACGGAGGTCATTTAGAGTCAGGCTTTACAGGCTAATATGCCCTGCAGGTATAACAAAAAGAAATCTTAACAATGGTTGATAACATGAGGAACCAATGAAGTCAAATAACAGAAAGGTTTACATTTCAAATCAGTCTATCAAGACCTATTTACAACAGTGAAAACTGGGGTGAGGGGGTAAAAAAGGAGTATAATTAGAAATAAAATTATTATGTTTATAGAATCATAGAATCATTTAGGTTGAAAAAGACCCGTAAGACCATCAAGTCCAACCACTAACCTAACACTGCCAAGTCCACCACTAAACCATGTCCCTAAGCACCACTCTACCCATCTCTTAAATACCTCCAGGGATGGTGACTCAACCACCTCCCTTTATATCCACTGTATACGGCTCTTAATAAACCGGCTGCGTGACTATCCTAAGCCCCGCAGGCTAGTCTCCTCTGAATGCATAGACAACTACATACTAACAAAGAAAATCTTAACATTCTCAGACTTTCAACCCAGATTTGTACTTGCATAAAAAATAGTTTAAAATAAATTTTGTTCTGGATTTGAAATTAAATCCAAGTAAATCCTCATCCTTTAAAGACAGGTACCTGTGGAAGCACAGTCCTCCTGCAAAGATTAGACCCAGATTCCATGACCAGGAAAGGATTACATTACTACAGAAAGGGTATGTGAAACAGAAGCCTACTAAGCCACGTGTTAGCAGGTGGAAAGAAGACTCACACGGGCAGACTGAGGCTTTTGATATCACTACAGAAATTGATCTTTTAAGAACAACAGAGCTAAGGAAAAGAGGCCTAAATGGAAGTTGAACAAGGACCTTAAGTTAATTACTTGGGGAATCTTCTGAGGAAGTGTTCTACAGATAGGGACTTACCCAGTAATCGCCATCATACCTTTACGTACATTACAATACGTACATTGTGAGACCCCACCTGGAGTACTGCATTCAGCTTTGGAGTCCCCAGCATAAGAAGGACACGGACCTGCTGGAGCACGTCCAGAGGAGAGCCACCAGGATGATCAGAGGGATGGAGCACCTCTGCTATGAGGAGAGGCTGAGAGAGTTGGGGCTGTTCAGCCTGGAGAAGAGAAGGCTCCGGGGAGATCTTATTGCGGCCTTCCAGTACCTAAAGGGCCTACAGGAGAGCTGGGGAAGGACTTTTTACTGGGGCATGGAGTGATAGGACGAGGGGGAATGGCTTTAAGCTGGAAGAGGGCAGGTTTAGATTAAACATTAGGAAGAAGTTTTTCACTTTAAGGGTGGTGAGGCACTGGCACAGGCTGCCCAGAGAGGCTGTTGAAGCTCCGTACCTGGAGGTGTTCAAGGCCAGGCTGGACGTGGCCTTGGGCAACCCGGGCTGGTGGGAGGTGTCCCTGCCTGTGGCAGGGGGGTTGGAACTCGATGGTCTTCAAGGTCCCTTCCAACCTAAACCATTCTATGATCCTATAATTACCAAACACTTAAAGACAACAAAAATTCATATGTAGATGATGTTTACCTGTGATGTGCTCTGCTGGACACTGTGTCTACTTGACAAATGCTGTGGAGATACAAAATAGTAAAATTTAAACCTTTTTGAAAGTAAGAAATACTTACATTATATCTGTGTAGCATTAGAACAGCAAATTTAAAATATGAATGTTCAAGATTATTATCAGCTTTTCATGGTGTTTTTTCACAGTATATCATCACTCACAAGACCACTAGCTTTCCTAAAGGCTTCTCTCACTTACGTCATCTCTTAGCCTAGCTACTTGCATGTACAGGTGGCATTTACCTTAGCTTTTAATGTAAATGGCTGTCACAAGCTAGACAGAATTTGCAACACTGTAATATCATTTCTTCTTGAAAAGCCATCACCCTATACTGTATAATCTATGTGTTTTCTTGCTAAATGGGGAGATACCTCACCACTACTCCTCATCTACCTGCATGTTGTCTATGAAAAGGTGCATTTGTTGAAAAACACAAACATCTAGAAAGAAGGATGGATTTTAGACTTTGTTTAAACTTTTTGCCCTGATCGGAAAACGAAATACTGATAAATGGTTAAAGAACTTCTACAATTTCAGCTGGCCAACACCTGTAAAGAAGCATCAGTATAAAGAGCTACATCTCTGAAACGGAACTCAAAAGGATGATCCTTTATTTAAAGCCTTTTACGCTAGAAGGAGATGTTATAATCAGAAAATGGATTGCAAGACTCACTGAACCCATTTAATCTCCAAAGGGAGATTTAAATACTAATCTAAATTGAAAAGGTTTCAAAGAGCTTTAAAAACCATATCATTAATGATTCTGCCATGCCTGTTCCGCACACATTCATCTTAACGTTAGCATTTTAAACCAAAATATTAACATTAACACTACCACATGTTAATAAACAGTCTCTTCATTCACCCCCATCTCTATCCTTCTATTACATACCCAACATCTTATTCTGATCAAACATATACACTCAATAGCAGGACCAACACTATCTGTTGATAACCTTGTAACTTCAAAAGAGGTGAAAGTAAAAGGTAGTCCACAAAATATATTCACCAATACTTTTTCCGAAGTATACCACTGTCTTTCACACAGAACAAAAATAAGACTTTACCATAAGAGGAGAGATAATCTGCATAATGAGACTAAATCAAGAAGATACTAAGTTAAATGGCATATTTTGACATCTGTTTACATTCACAGTTATAAAAACGTCCTCTTTCACACTGTCAGCAGAAGAAATAATGATCTCCAGCTCCATTGTTTGTCTAACTACTGCACTGTCTTCTGAATGTTAAAATACTCTAAGTTTAGGTGGCTGAATTGCCTGATTAATCTTTTTGTCACCTGCAACCACTCAGAATCTGCTGGCACAGAAAAGACCAGTTATTTAAGCTGCTCGAGGTATCCTGGCTTCTTTTGACTAAAATTCATCTCTAAATCAGAGTAAGAAAGTCGGAGATAAACTCAACCAACAGAAATATGAGAGATGATCTGAAAAGCTAGTTTCCTCAGCGAACACAGCTGCTTACAGATTGCACGTTAAAGTAAACCTGTAACAGTAAGTGGCCGAAACCCAGGTTTTAAATTTTTCACAATCAAAAGATTTCACCAACTCTTTGCTTTTATGCTTCAGGACCACTACAACCACTGACTGAGTTAGTTTTACGTACCCTTGCCTTTGGCTAGGCAAAGTGTCCAAAGTGTACGTGCTCTCTTGGAAGCCATTTTTGGGTACATGAACGAGAGGGTAACTGAAAATAGCCAACATGGATTTACCAAGAGTAAATCATGCTTGATCAACCTAATAGCCCTCTAAGGTAAAATGACCAGATCTGTAGATGAGGGAAGACTAGTGGCTGTTGTCTATCTTGAGTTCAGCAAGGCCTTCACCACAGTCTCCTACAGCATCCTTGTACCCAAGTTGTGATGTTACACCTGGATGGGTAGACTAACTATGTTGGTAAAAACACCCCAACAAACAGTTGGATTGTCAGGCTCAAAAGGTAGTGGTTGATGGCATGTATTCTTCAGAGGTCCATTCTGGGACCTATGCAGTTTAATAAATTTGCAGATCATCCTGAATTGGGGGCAGCAGTCAATGTATTCATGGAGGAGGCCTCCATTCACAGGGATCAAGGCAATCCAGAGGAATTAGTTAAAAGAAACCTTATGAAATACAGCAAGGACAAATACAACTAGTCCTGCACCTGGGAAAGGCTAAGCCTTACAAGGTATAGGCTGGGAATTGCCTGGCAGGGTCCTGCTAAACCAGCAAGCCAAACTTAAGTCAGGAGAGCACTCTGGCAGCAGAGATGTTTAACAATTTACTGCTTCTATTAGCAGGACTGTAGCTAGTAGATTGAGAATAACATTTAGTCCTTTTTATTCAGCAAACTACATCTGAAATACTGCACCCCATTCAGCAAAGGACAACTAAAGCAGCTGGGAGCTGCATACTGGAGCACATGCTGTATGAGAAGAGATGGAGGGAATGCAGCTTTTTTTAGTCTGGAGAAGAGAAGGTTTGGAAGTGACCTGATGGCAGCCTTTCAATAACTATGAAGTTATCATCAAGACAACACAGCCAGGCTCTTTACAGACCTGCACAGCAGGAGGACAAAATACTGTGGTCATGAACTACAACATGGGATATCCCAACTTTCCAACAAGGAAAAAAAATAACCCCATCAGGGCAGTCAAGCATTAGAGCAGCGACCCAATCTTTCTCCTTGAAGAATTTCAAGATCCACCTG
Source organism: Pluvialis apricaria (assembly GCA_017639485.1). Taxonomy (NCBI): domain Eukaryota; kingdom Metazoa; phylum Chordata; class Aves; order Charadriiformes; family Charadriidae; genus Pluvialis; species Pluvialis apricaria. Next base: position 23,100,324 of record CM030016.1, read on the forward strand.
GACAAAGCTTTGAGCAGCCTGGTCTGAATTCTGTATTGACCTTGTACTGAGCAGGAAGTTTGACTATACATCTCCCCTGAGGTCCCTTCCAACCTGAAAAGCCTCATGAAGTGATATAAAAATAGTACTGTTAAGAAATTATCCACCTTCCTTCCAAAAAAAAAAAAATAAAAGAAAAAAGAATCAGTTTTACCTTTATTTTTCCCAAAAGATAGTTGCCTGTTAAGGTTGTGCAAACTTTAACAAGACAAGATGATCCATTTCAGTATATCTTTCTTCAAAGTGCTTTCTGATTCTTAAACTGAATCCTTGCCATTGTAACCTAGGTCCACTGATTCTTGTCTTATCCATCATTAGCATGAAAAGATTAATTAATTCAGCTTGTGATTCCATTAGAATACTCAAATCTTCTCCTACAAAACGAGCCAAGCTTGTGGAATCCCAACCTGTACTTCAGAAGCAACAACTGACTGAAGTTAAACCTTGTATGTATGATTCTCACGTGTATCTTACACTTTTCAGATAACTTCTTCAATTTCTCTACATTATTTTTAATTCTGATCCTTTCCTCCCATGTACTACCACTTCCAGCTTTGTGGTATTTGCATATTTAGTAAGCATACTCCCTATTTCACCATCCAGTCCTTAATGAAACATGAAGCGCTACAAAATGGAGGATGACCACAAGAAATTAAGCTGATTCATCCCTCCTCCTATTTAACCAAATTATTGACAACCGTTCTTCACTTTTTTTTTTTTTGAGTATGAGTTTTTTAATTAGCTTTGTGTTTACTTTACAGTAATTTCATCTGGAACTAACGACCTTAGGAGAATTTCAATTAAAAAAACAATTAAAATCTTTATGAAAATCTAAATATGGCATCAGCTGCTTTTCCTCTATCCACTAGACTCATTTATGTGCTGGAAGTAAATTGGAACTTTTAAAAATTGCTGATTCTGAACAAGTTCACAGTCACTATTACTCATCTCCTTGTTGCAAATTCCAGCTTTTTTTGTTTGTTTGTTTGTTTACAGGGAGAGAATGATTACTAGCTCCTCCATCACTTTTTTTAAAGGTGTAAAGTATACTCTCCCTTTGCTGGTATTCTGGAACCCATCCTTCCAATGATTATCACTACCACGTCTGATATGGCTTCTCGAGACATCTCAAATGAAATTTATATAGTTCTAAATCCCCTGGAACTGATAACTACTTTATAAACTTTCTCCCCCTGTTCAAGTATGACTCCTTTCACTTTTCCACAGGTATTGTTAGGGATTTGACACAGTTTACCACCTTATCAGAGCATGAGGGGGAGAAAAAGACATTAAACGCCATTTTATTTTCTTATACCCTGTGCCAGTTGGTTTCCCCAACTAAAAAAACCTTTTCTTTAGTTTCCCAATTACTACCAGTTTATTTATATAAAACTGTTTCTTGATACAATTGACCATACTTGCTTGTTATATCTTAATTTGTGCATTGCCTTTCTAATTTTTCTGTTTACCCATTTGTGCTATTCTATACTTCTGTTCTTCTATACTTGCTCTTGGTAATCTTAATTTCCCATTCTTTCACTCTAGTGATTGAAGGCAATGAAGAATCCTTAATTTATCCAACTTGGCCTCTTAGTGAGTATCTTGTGGGGTTTTTTTAATTTACTGAAAGAGCTACCAATTCTCCTTACCTCTTTTTCCCCTTCAAACTTCCTTCTCATGATATCTTATCTACCATATTAGTTTTTATTGTTGTTCTTCCTCCTTCCTTTCCTAACGATGCTTGATAAGTGAATACTATCATTACGAAGTCAGTCTCAAACAAACAGCTTTCTATCTTCATATTCTCAACTGACTTCTTACTAGGGTTTGGAACCAAACATACACAAATCTGTCCTCTGACAATCTGCTTTGTTAAACAAACAACCAAAAATCACAAAGAGGTTTCATGAGCTTCCTGCACAGTTTGTGTCCAGTTGGTTTCCTTTTCTAGCAGAGTTCTGGGCAAATGAAGTCTCTATATTGAATTTTTATAACTACTCATTCTTACCAATCTCATTTTCCGTCTGAATAAAGGATAAGCAATTATGAGGTGATGGCAGAATTGATTTCAAACTTGTCTGTTTATTAGGAGATCTGGTGAAACCATGGTATTTTTTTCAGATAGTTGAAAGAAACGGCTAAGACCTAGCCACTAGCTGTACCTTTCACACACCTCTTAAATCTATCCTGAAGACACATACACAAATCAATAAGTTTACAGAAAAGCAAAACATATTTAATCGCCAGGTTTGAACACTGGTGATTTTTGCAAATGCCTCCAGACAGTTGTGTCTTGTAGCCCCTTTCAGCGCTGAATGAACATTCTGCTGGACTAGTGTGGCTAAATGACAGCTTCAATCTAGCGGCAACTCCAGCACCGGGCTCTGAGACAGAATTCTGACAACACGTTTTCCCACAACTTCAAAAGTAATGTAAATTTTTAAAAAGTGGTCCATCGTATTAGTTAAAATCACAAATACTGTCATAAGGAACGGGCAATTTGGTTTCCTTCAGGAGCAAAGCAATGATTTCTGACAAATGCTATGCCTCTGAAGCCACTAGTATTAAGCATCATAAGGAGTAACCTGGAGAAACAGGACGTGTAAGGCCTCAGAGCACAACAGCTCTGACAAAGAGGTGAATATAGTAGTCATGCAATAGTCACAAATATACTCAACAATGAAAACTGAGAGCTAGAAAAGATGCTTAAATTTTAAAATTTACCAAGAAAAGCAATGCTAAGTCTAATGAGACTGTGTAAAACGCTTGAATTTGTTGTCACAGATAGGAAAGTCTAATGTGTTACCTCATCCATTGTTCTGCTAATACAACACTTTCCTATGCTACATTTAACTTTCTGCAATCCTGCAAATATGAGAAAGTAATTCGGCTCTCACAGATACTCCCGCAAGATTATTTTACAGTGTAAGTCCTCATTGCTCATTTCACAACCCATTAAGTATTTTGCTAGGAGTAAGGAGGATTCTCTCCAGCAAAACCACATAATCCGCCCCCCCCCTCCCCCCCCGCAAGAAAACCCCCAATGGCACGTGAATGGACTGGATGACCTCTTAAAATTTTCCAGCCCTATTTTTCTTTAATTCTACAAATAAATGAAAAAAAGATTATTGCTACTTCTTTTAATGCTAGCATATTGATTTTAGCAACAAAGGCTAAAATTTAAAAGGATTCCCATTAGTTGCATATGATGGATCTGTTTTTTCTGAAACAACAGATTTCAAAAACAAGAAAGAAAATTGTAGGAAGAAACAACACTCGGTTACCTTCTCCAGTTTTCATACCATGATACTTTGTAAATTGAAATTAAAATGTATATAAGCGTGCCATTTCCAAAAGAAAGTTGGTTTTCTTGCTAAACTCAGGGTACTAGAGACACTGACTATTCTGGTAGTTACGGTGTAAATGAGAAAGATACTTGGCTTACGACACTATTCTAATCAAGAAATATGTAAGAGTAAAGAATAACAACTTTTTCCCTTCTTCCCTCCCAAAGTGAAAACTCAAAGGAATTTCCCACAGATTTCTTACCATTTTATAAAGATCTGAAACACTGATCTGATCTGAATCCACAACCTCAAAGTCCTTCCGAGGAACTAAGTCTAGGCCCAAATGTCTGCAAAAGAGACGAAAGAGAACAATGGTAAGTATAATACATTAGAGTGTTCATTATTATCTACTGCATGTGCTTACTCAAGGGCAAAGACACAAAAAAATACTAAACTATTTAATACTTTTTGCAACTGTAATTATTAAAAAGATAATCCTTCTAAATAAAATTAAATGCAAATATCAAACAAAAAACTACTATGAACTTGTTACTTCTTGTTCGCTGACTTCAGTGGAGCTACAGCAATTAATGCTAGTTGAAGATTTTGGCCAATATGTTTGTGCAGTATCCAGAAAATGTTAATTTAATACACAGAAACGTAGTAGGCAAATAAAGTTAGTACCACAGTTTCTGCTGCAGTATTTGAGTAGGTTCCTTTACTACATAATGAAAAAGTTCCATTAGTAACCCTGTTCAAATGTGCAAATACCTATAGTGCCTGGGGAAGACGCTTTGAAATTCCTGGTGTTCATGCAACTAAACCCCCCAACTTTATCACTGTATAAACAGTATTTTTTTTAATAATAAACAGTAACTGCAATATCAACACCAATTTTAATCTGTATTTGTAACACAAATACAAAAAAACTTTTAATTACTCTGAACTGAAATATTATTTTGGCTCAAATCAAATATATAAACTATTTTTTTATAAAAAGTATACCAGTGCAAAGAGGATGACTAGTTAAGAAATTCTGTAGTGAAGGTGGCAGTTCAGGTCACAGCTGCATGGAAGTAGTAGTCAGAATAAGCTATTTTGCATCCAGACAACTATTAACAATCAATTGATAATTGTAGATTGCAGAACAAGACAACCTAAAAGGTGTCAAAACCCAACTTCTGCTCTGTAGATCTTCAGGTTCTGAGTTCCAAGCATGACAATAAAAAGCTTTTCTAAACACATGCATTAAGAGTAAAATTAAAGAAACACATGAATGAACCATTTTCCTGCTTTCATCTTACGTAATTTTGATACTTCATTTACAGATATTTTATGCTGAAATTCTTAATAATCTTAAATAAAAAAATTCAGAAGAGGTGCCCTCACGGACTGCCTTTGCACTCTTTCTTTCTCTAAATATAAAAGAAAAGCAAAAGTTAATTTCATTTTGTAATCAGAGAGGGAAACATTGTGCTCAGACTTGTTCCTCATGGCAAATGAAAAATTTTATTTGAAAAAAACCTCTCAGGTACCACAGAATAACGGCATGGTGCACTAAACAGGAGCCTTCAGGCCATACAGTGTCTTTCTGAGCAATTAACTTAAAACAACAGCAAGGAAGAACCGGTGGTCTGTACGAAGCCCAGTCACCTTTACTGACCACTGCACTTTTAATAATTTCCCGTAAGTTTCCGAACTCCATAATGCTTTTTGAAACTTTGCTTAATCAGGTTTTCCTTCTTTAATTATATCCCTAAACCACCATAGCTCAAAAATATAGCTCAGCCCTGGTCCACTTGCTGGCAAACAACTGTTAGGCAGTACTATAATTGCCATTAAAATATTGTACTAACAGACTGGAATTTTCACATTCTTAGTTCTTTGCCAAAACCAATTGTATTTTCAGTGGAAAAGGGAACAATTTTCCTTCTTCAATGCAGCTTTCATGCCAAACACCAATTTCTAAACTCTAAGGCTAAATTGTGAAAGTGATGTTTACACACATTTTACACACTTTGTTTTGATTAAACCTATCAAACACAAGTTATCCCTGGCCCAAGATCAGTATCTGAAAACTGCAGCTGCAAAGATGAAAATTACTTTATCTATTTGCCAAATGAAAAAGACTAAAAGAAGAACGTACTAGGTAATCCTTAACTGCAGCTGCCATTTTAGCCTACTTATAATAGAAAGTCCAAAAATATAATAGAAAAAAATGGTAACAGTTAAAAATAGTAATATGCAAAGAGTCCACTTCAATGTTTTTTTAAAAAAGTTAATTCTCGTCATTTTCTTTCACAGAGGCTTTCCTGAATCTGAATATCTAAAGCACCTCCAAAATACCCTGTCACTCACACATGTACACCCACCCACCCCTAAAGTATATTCATAAAGGAATTTCTCCTCAACATACAGATATTAACAAATTATTTTCTAATGACATTATCAAAACCACGTCACTGCACTACAGTTCCAAAGCACATTAAAATTTAACAAAAAAAACCCCTGCCAAAGCTAATCGTAGCCTGATATTGTTCTATTCTCATAGTTTCACCTCTCTAGATAACTGAGGTCAAACAGTGGTTGGATTCATTACTCAATACATGACAAAGGTATTATCTTCTACTTAATAATGTTCAACACAACTGCAGTAGCATCCCTGTGAAACTTATCTGACACACTATTTTTAGTTAAATCCCTTAACACCATGGATTTCTAGCCCAGAAGATTCTCATTCTCTAATACTATGCTAATCCTGCACAATACTCGCTCCCAGCAAATAAAGGTGTCTTTTGCTTTAGTACTAACATGCTGTCATTATTGTGCAGGTGGAAGTTCAGGTTTATGCATTTAATTTGTATCAATTATTTTTTGTCTGCGACGGACTGACAACATAATGCTTGAAATGGCAATGATACAGTCAGTGGCCCACTTTCACTCCCTATTATCAAATACTGTGGGAATATAAGAGGACCGGCTGCCAAGCAGTATTTCTCCAAAATATAGCATGCATAAAAATTAGATAATGTGCTGTTTTGTTTATTTGACAGTTCCTCTCACCACAATACTTCCTTTTACAAGCAAATTCCTTTTTAGTCTGCCTTAACATTCAACTGCCTTTCAAAAATATTTCCTAAGTATACCTCCAAAATATCCCCAAGCCTATCAACTACCTCTTGATACTATACGGCTGGGGTAACTCCAGCTGACATTTAGATATTCTTGCTCTTCCACATAGAAGTCTTTAGCATTTTCCTTTCTTTAGGCAGAGGGGAAAATCCACCACCCAAAGTCTCTAGATACTTTTCTCTCAAGTAATAAGACAACAAGCTGATAGACAAAAATACTGGCATTTTTAATACTGAAAGGGATGAACGTACAACTCTACTTCAGGTTAACTGGGCTTCTAGACAAAATCAGCTTGGTTTTAATGGTAATTTCAAAGACTGATCTTAATTTCTAATATTTTCATTTACTTATAATACAAATGCTACACCATTTAGAATTCATAAAACCAGAAGTCATAACAACTCTTCCTAGCAGAACCTTGCAGAAATACATCAATTGACTAAAAAATGTCCAAGATGCACATCCAATCTTGAAGAACAGATTGGGAGAAGTCATCACTTCTCTAGAGTGTGCAAGATTTCATTCCCTCTGCTGCAAAAACGTGCACTTTACCTTGCCTCCTCTCAGCTTTAATTTTGCAGCCACCAATTTTACTTGGATTCCTTCTCCGACTACATCAAAGCCTCATTTAATATCATTCATATTTCTTGTATACAAATACATTTATAAAAGTGGTGAAGGGAAAGGAAATGATCCTGACAGCCATTCACAGAAACTATGTGCAGACTTTAAAAGAGGCTTTGAAGGAAATACAATACAGAAATCCACGGAAAATTAAATATATGAAAAACATGTTTGTGGAAATTAGACTGTGCTAACACAACTTGATGCTTTTCCCTGACAGAATTACGTTATTTTGGATACAAAGAAACTGCAAGGGCTGTAATCTATAAAGAAATTAGTAAAGCATTGATATAATGCTACATAGGAAATTACTTCTTAAAATGAAGATGATGAGATGAAGGTAAATAATCTTAGTAAGGAACTGATTAAAGGGAATGGCAGCAAATACTTCTGAGCACGGAAGTATCAGACTACAGAGGGAGGTTATTAAGGTTTTCCTCAAAAACTGACATCCAAGAGAGTTCCTTACAGTTTTAATCCCTATTCAATCATCACTACAGGTATATTCAGGATAGGGAAAAAACTATTACATATTTAGACAGAAACAGAAACTATTCTTTCTGCTACCTTAAAGGCATTTCATTATAGTTGTTTAAACTGTTCACTCCTACTTTCAGCACCTTTGACGCAATGATGACAACTATCATAATAAGAATTTCTTTAATCCTCAAACTGGTTTCCAGATACTACGACCTCACATTTACGTTTAATTCCTATCTCCAAATGCATTTTACAAAGTTTAAGACAGTTATTGCAACGCTACCAGGAAGTAATTATTATTCCTTTTATGTCAAGAAAAATATGACAAGAGGGCAAGTCACTCAAAGACCAAAAATAATCTTCTAAAAATGCGAGCACTGAAATTTAGGACTTTTTGAGTTTTAAGACTTTGCTTACTTCACTGGATCACACTACTCCCTCTACAGCATTACGCACGTTAGCAGATACTAACACTGCAACAGCCACTGGCTTTCCAACTGCAATTCTGAGGTAAGAGAAAGACCGTGACTTTAAAGCAGTGTTTCATTTTATTTGTATGGCAGTGTGAAAGATTTATTTCTAACATTTTTTCCCTGCTTTTCTTTTTAAACACTCTTTTGTAACTGTTGGCTATCTATGGATCTTTCTGTGCAGAATTTATGACAACTATTTGGAAGATTTCCTTTAATGCAATGATTTTAATAACATTTTATGTGAAAAAGAATAACTTTTTACTAAAATGTAACATCAGCCTACAAACTCATCTTGTTTATGGCTTTTATCTGTCCAAAATCTCAAAGTATTGGTGGCTTCGCTTCCCCATCTCTGTTTCTGAGCCTAAACAAGGACTATCTATCCCACACTTATAGGGAAGTGTCTTCCCTCAGTATAACAGGGAAAGTGATCGTGATCAGAAACTTGGAAACTTTCTGTTTATCTCCTGTCAGATACTATATTAATCTGTAAGAATGAATCCTGAAGATCATTTAAGATGACCTCCAATTTTTAAGTTAAATTACTTTGAAGAAATCTTCAATCTCCCTTTTTGGTAAATAAGGAGTGTACACATTGCTGCAATTAATTTTTTGCCCTGGAGCAGAAGCAGAGCGTTCACATTTCAAATAGAAGCTCTGTAAGGCAGATTCCTTCATCTGTTTTTGATGCAAAAGACTCTAGAACGAAACAATTTTTTTTGTTAAAAAGTTTAATTCCGGTTTCCTATTCTATGCACTAGTAAAAGTTGAAAAACTTAAACATTCGTTTAAAAAACCTAAACAAATATTACAAAATCAAGTTTTTATTTTATTTGCAACATGGTTTAAAATGAGATGATGAATTGTGGACTTCAGCTTTGTAATGTTTGTTCCCTGCTCTACAAATTTTTCCTTGTTATATACAGACCAATGGACACTTCCAATAACATTTCAGACTTCAAAATATTAATAATCTAACAAATTGTATCAGAATGGAATATTTTTAAAAAAACACAAGTATTTGTAATATTCTACATAAAACCTAGCCAAAAAAGCCAGTATATGAGATTTCAGCTGTGCAAAAATACACAGAAGAATGCTTAAAACCAAAAGTCTAAAAACACTAAGATGCTTATCTGAAGGTAGTAAATTCTGCTCTTTTGAACAATTGGGAAATACAAGAACCTATATAGCAGCAAGAGCAATCAACGTATGCATACAAAAACATGCTAACTGGAAGAGGTAATACAGCATCATAAAAAGGATGCATCCAGGATATTTTTGTATTGGGGAGAAAGAATGTGTAAGCAACAGAAAATTAAATCGCTACAATAAGCGGAAATCGGTATTGCATTGCAAGAATGACTAGCAACAATACAACGGTTAGCTGCAATAATTGTAAAATAAATTATATTACTACATTTTTAATAGACCAAACAATAGAGCAAAACTTCTTAATATTTAGACTAAGCATACAAAAAAAGCAAAAAAGTTCACTTCAGTAGTTCTGACAACAGTGGTTGTCTCTCGGTTCCCATTTTCTCTACTGGGAATGAAAATGAAAAATACTCGTAACTGCGCACTGCAGAACAATGACTCGATACAAGCTATAAGTCTATGTCCTTCAGAGCTTTCTTTCAACAGAGAGATATGAAATGTAGCATGGGGGCTAGCTAAATCTTCATGAATGTATTCAAGTATGTCTCTCAGGGAATGCTGAAGTAGGTGACTAAGGAACAGGGTCATAACAAAGGTATGTTAGTGAAAAACGTTTTACTTTCTTCCTTAGTTGTCAACTTACAGAATTCCTCCCCCCGATATGTTAATTAGCACTAATCCCACTCCTAGTTGAAAAGCAGCCACTATATGCCTGAGGGTGATATTTCCTTTGAGGAGGTCATATGCATGTCATGCAAAACTTACCTGTCTGATACACTATATCTCAGAACAAAACCAATTCTGGCAAAGGGCTAGTTTTCGTCTAATGGCAATTTATTACCATTTCAGCTTCTATCTGAACTGCAGTCATCCTTGGCTCTGGAAAAACCTCTCCACAAATTCACCGCGGAATTGACCAAGGAGAGTCTAAACCTCTGAGAAACGTCATCAACAGCCAAATACATAGATGATGCATTACAATTACATAAAAAGTTTAAGTATTACAGCCTCAGCTCCAAGGTCAATGTTGACAGTGAGATTCTCTAGTTATTGCATCAATCATTAAAATACTTCTTCAATTGACAAATAGGTTTTCAGTATCTATGACCAGGTACTCCTAGGCCTAATATTCACTGCATTGATACAAAGTAAATTGACCTAAATCTTTTAAAAGTGCAGGTAGCCTTAGAAAAGACCTACTAGTAAGCAAATAGCTCACTTTACAGTAATAGAAGAACTATGCCATAAACCCAGTGTAAAAAGTTCTATTTGATTTCCAAATAATGAAATGTTCTACCTGTGTACAAATACTACTGAAGGAAAGAGTTGATTTATTTATTTTTTTTTAATAAAAACTACTTAAAAATAATTAGAACAAAGAGTACCCAGCCGGTACCTGTACTTACTCATTGCCCCAGTCCAGCCTCACTGTGAGGTGTCTCTTGACCTCTCGCACCTGATCCTGCGTCAAGTGACCTGACAGCAGCTGCCTGCGTAGGTCAATGAGCTCATTCATCACATGGCGCAGTTTGTAGAAAAGATCTACCTTATGTTTCTGTGAAGGCATATTTTTGGGAGGAGGAGGGAAGAGAGTGAGAAAGAAAGAGAAGGGAGGGGGGAGAGAGAGAGAAGGGAGAAGAGAGAGGTTAGTAAGTTTGGAAAGAGAAAGAGTGTGAGAAAGAAGAAAGAGAAAGAAAGAGAGATATTAATAAGTTACCAAATTTTCATTTAATTACCCTAGAGGAACATTAATCCAGTTTGTACAAGCTTAAAAGTATTTATATCAAAAAGTAGTGTTAACTGATGCTATTTATATCGTACAACTTTTTATTCCTAAAGTTTAGGCTCAGTCTTCTTAGGGGTCATCCATTTTCTGATGGAACCTAATGCTATAGGTAAGAGGATTAATTATGTGCAGCAGAGACCACTTATTTCAATCACATAATAAATTCAAAGTTTTAGATGTAAAGTAACAGAGAGGTAAAAAAGTTTGTTTTCTGTCAGCAGCTAACTTAATAGTTCCGAACAGTCACAACAGAAAACCACTTTTAATATTTTTGATGTTCCAATTACTAACATTCACCCAGTTATCTGTGTTAGGTGGGAGGGAGATGAATATTCATTATCCACACTCTAAGAGGGACTAAGCAATTAATGATAAAATCCACCTGCGAAATTACTTTAAAAGAGGAAGATTACCATAGGCAATAAAAACACCCCACAACACCACCACCAAGAAAAAAAATAAAATAATCTAAACAACTAACACTCCAATCCCTTCGAAAAGAACTATTATTCTTCAAATACAAAAAAAACCCAAACCCCAACTCCAACCCAAACCCCCAAAACACAGACAGAAGTGGAAATGCTTTTTTTCCCCTGCAGGAAATAACTATATGGGAAGTCCACAAAAAGGAAAGTCTGGTGCTAACAACCAAGGCCACCTATAAGCACCCCTAAGATAAGAAAACGTGTCCTAACTACTCCAATATCTGCCAGATGAGAACTGTGTGCCAAGGCGGCTCTTGTTTACACAGCCATGTCTCATATGGCATAGAACAGCCAATGTGCAATGAATGAGGATCCCAAGAAGAAAAAAACCCCCCATCTCCTGTTGCAGCTGAATGCTGTTTTTTAAACAACTAAGCTCCATTCCTACCTGTATGCACAACTTGAAATGTTTGAATGTCACTTGGGGAAAACACTGACTAGACAGACCGAAACTGAGACTTCGCAAGCTAGAATTGTCTTGATCACATTTCTGCTTGCAAATGGGTGTTTTTAAAAGCTCTCTAAATAAAGACACCTGCATTTATCAAGACTAGATCTGACAGAAGAACATCCACAAAGAAAAACATAAGTGTTTTCTATTGCAATATACAATCAGAAAAAATGTCTTTCGCTTGTTTTGCCAAACATAAGTAAGATGAGATGGAAAAAATTTCTATCTACTTGAGTTGTTTTTTCTACAAGACCACTAGATTTGCATGACTTAGGAAAACAGCTTTTGAATGCACGCCATTTTGATCAGCAATTTGTTAATTTCTCTGCACCTAATTACACATCTGTTTTGCTGAAGCAGGTTAAGCACAGATAGAATCGTCTGCTATTCTTATCAAACAATTTTGAGATTAAAAGATGCACCATCTTTCAACTATGTATCCACACTGGTTCTGGTCCTGTCTGAAAAAATGAACTCCAGACACCAGATCCAACAGAAATACATATATTTCTAGGGCTAAAAATACTTATTCTAGGGAAGATAATAATGCATAGCTGGTAAGTACAAAATGACCAGATTTGTGTTTTGGTTTTTTCACTAAAAGTGGTCCAAAGTAAGTCCTATGTAAGCTGAAGAAGACAGCAGGTATAGGAAATATCCATTTTTATATGCTATTTACACGAACAAGGATCGGTTGTAACTTCTTCTAACACAAGATGAAGACAATGGAGTTTGGTACTAACAAATAAGAAAATTAGGCATATCTATCAATAAAACAGTTGGCAATAAAATGATTCTGAGAATCAGCTCCAAAATCATCATATTCAGACTTCCCAAATAAACCTGCTGAAAGAGCCGCTCCCTTACTCTTGAAATGATGGTTCAAGGCCATCAGTGAATTCAAGTCCAGAACACTATGCTGGTTAAATTACTGGATGTTCTGGAGTAATTTTTACAGTTATTTTTTACAGAAGTATCAGAAGTATTTATTTAAATACAAATAAACGAGTAATAAGATTTTAGACTACAATTTTGTGAAAGCTAGTCACATTAGGTCCTGTGCAACAATCAAAAAAAACCAAACCCTTAAACTCAAACCTCTCTCGAACCTCAAACACCTCTCTTCTGTTCCATGATCACGACAATCTGTCCTTTTCAGCTTCAGTTCTCAGACTTACTCTTCAAAAAAAATATTTCATCTGCTTTAAACAGAATAAGCAAGTATTGATAGACAGAGCGCTAAACATACAGTGTCCTTTTCAGAAAATACAAGGTCCCCCATGAGGAAGGAAGAAGAGGTATCCAGGCAGCGGAAAGCTAGAGGAGCTGTAGCTGTGATCTCAGGCACACAGTGGTGAAGTGAACCATAGGTGCAAGGCCCATGAAAGTGGAGGAAAACACTTGTGAGAGAGAAAGGAGAGCTAGAACAGAGTTGAAGGGAGCTTAATTTCAGGCTTGCAGGCAGCAAAGAGTTTGAAGCAGTCAAACAGTTTATAACACCCCTCCTCACAGCACAGGAGTCTCGTGACTAATAAGCTCCATTTGGGAGAGAGGGAGGGAGGGGGATGCATGTATTTTAACAACTCTCCTCTGCTTTCTCTCTTTCAAGAAAAAAAGACCTTCAAAATTCAACACTAGGCTAAGATGATCAGGATTCCTACCCCCATGTAAAGAAAACTCCTTAAAGTGAAACAGATGATCCTGGACACCATGTTTCCAGAAAAACTAATTTTAAGCATTAGAGTCATTCAAGTTATTTTAGTCAGAGTAGCACCATAAACAAACCTGAAACTTTATCATATTGTTAGTAGCTAAATAAAAAAATACAAGTCAATACAACATGTAAGTGTTCATTCTGTTTTACGGTAAACTTTCATACAACCTGTAACCTCTCATTTTTCATCTAGCTTTGCCACAGCAAACAAGCACTATACGAGTCCATCCAGAATGATCTGTTGTGCACATTTATGAACATATTTGGCAAATATTTTAGGCCAGAATATAAAAGTAAATATTTATGCAAAAACTGTTATGGTAATAATTAATGTGTGTCAGGGACAAAGCATCTGGATAGCCTTAATGAACTGAGGGCTCTCTTCTTACAAGGAGCACAAGTCTGTTCTCTAGCACACGTTGTTGCCTTATTTTACTATCCCCAGATACAAATACATTTGCAGTGTTTCTTTGATCTGTTACTACTAACGAGTCCCGCTTATCAGTGCCTGGTTAATCTTCACATATACAGCTACACATCCAAAAGTAGAACTCTGGCATTAATGTTTTTTTTTTCTTTTTAAAGACTCCATATTAACTCTATAGAGATCAAAAGTCAAGATGATTTTGGTGCTGTGGTGGGTTGACCTTCACCAGCTGCCAGGGCCCCAGTCCCCTGTGCTCTCCCTTCCCCTCTTCAACAGGCCAGGGTGAGGGGAATAAAATGAAAATATTTGTGGGCTGCAATAAAGACAGGGAGATCACTTACCCATTACCATCCCAGCAAAAGAGACTGTACTTGGGGGAAATTAATTTAATTTATTGCCAATTAAAATAGAGTTGAGTGGTGACAAACAAAGACAAAAAACCCCTAAAACTCCTTGTCCCCACCTACCCTCTTCCCAGGCTCAACTTCACTCCTTCATTCCCAACTCCTCCACCCCTCCTGCCCCCCCAAGAGGGGAATGGGGGGGATGTGGGGGGGTGTGTGTCAGTCCACAGCAGCTCCTCCCTGCTGTTCCTTCCTCCTCACCCTTCTCTGGCATGGATCCTGCCCACAGGCTGCCATCCTTCAGCATAAACCTCCTCTGGTGTGGTCCTCCCCACAGACTGCGGTGTGGATACCTGCTCCACCGCCTGTTTGCCTCCTCCTGCTCGGGCCCGGGTGGTCATGGGGACATTTCCCGCTCTTTTTTTCCTCATCCTCTCTGCCTGTGAGGCCCTTTGCTTTGCTAAGGAGCTCAGCTGTGCCCCGTAGTAGGTGTCCTGTGGAACCAGCCGGAATTCCCACAGAGATGACCCCACCACCAACACCTGGGCACAGCACCCAGCACAGGTGTTTGGAGTTTTTAAACAGGTAATCACATCAAATAAATCTGCACTCACACAAACACAAAGCTGTTTCACGCTTCAGTGCAGTAACACAAACTCCCTGTTTCATACCTATGGTGGCTTTGAAATACTAAGGCTGCCTTTGTCATTCTTCTCTAAATAAATACCACATAACATGAAAATATATCAAATATTGGTATATTATGGAAGATGACCTATTTATAGTAATTTTGTTACCATGACTCCATTTAACACTCCTGGAAAGAAGTCAGGATTTCACCTTTCTCAAGAGCAGTCCCTTAAGACATTTCCTATAGAATTGCCTTAGGCTATAATGGCGGGGAGGGGTACAAAAAATTATTTTCCTTACACAAGAAAGTGAGTAGCTTTTCCCAGGTTCCTTGTTATGGATTTCAGTATCTAAATTAGATATTAAAGCCTGCAAGCATCATCAGCACATGAAAGGAAAGAGCAAAACTGGAAACAACACAAAACTCATTCCTTTCTTTTCAGTTTTGTCTGGATTTTTTAATGAAATGAATTATTTTATAGTAAAGCTCCGTTGGAATTTATGGATTTGTGCAATATTTATAGTTTAATAAAAGTCTCTAATATTATTACCGTGCAAGCCTTAAACACTACCTATCAAATTAGATAGTATTCATCAAGTCACTGTTGATGAATATAGGTCAGACTTTACAGGTCAACACAAGGATGTCTCAGGAACAGGGAAAGGAACGGAAGCACAACTTGTGTGGGAGATGTGGGTAGCACGTAGGTATGAAGACTGGCAAGGATTTGAGAACACAATTAATACTTGCACGTGTTCTTGTGTTCTACATGTGTGCCTAGACATCTAGTCCCATTTTATTACAGAACTAAAATAGACTTTAATAACAGTTTAAAAAATACAGAAAACAAATAGGGAGAAGTAACATCAAGCAAGAATGAAGTTAACTAAATTACAACTTCCCCCAATTAAAACTACAAAGTGCATTTACAAAGGGTGGTGGTACCATCCTGGAGTTTTCACTAGAGTCCGTGGTTGAGCTTGCACTTTTTCGACAGCACACCATCGAACATTCAACAAACAGCACCAGTCTTTCAAACAAGTCACAGACTGGGAAAGGGGGACACCTCAGTTTTGGTTTACTTCCATTCTTCTATCCTGAAGTTCTCTATCTATTAGCAAGAATGCGTTAACATGAATTGCATTTATTCTCTCCCATGAATATTCATAACTTTTAGCTTCAAACAGAAATTATTTACTCTAATATAAATCTGTTTTAAATGAATTCTCTACTGTATTCACAGAGGGCATTTCAATTTACAGTGTACATTAAAGCAGAGTAAATTACAGTGACAGAAAAAGACTATCTCACATTGTTACTAGTAAATGCTTCAGACTCTTTTGCCAACGAAAATGTCTGAAATAGTTTAGAATACCGCCACATGACAATGGGAAAACTTAAGCAGTAAAAAGAAAGAGGGAACACCAATAAACAAAGCAAAAGCAGAGCAAAAATAAACCAAAATAAAGCCTTTGCAAGATAAGCAGAGATGTTGCTACAAGCTTTTCCTTTATGTTAGATTAATGACACATCTGAATAGTACAGTACACACTTAAATAGTACAGTAATTTTTTTCTGGATATACTATGTCCATATGCTTCTTCCAAATAGTGAAATCCTTGAGCTAAGAGCTAAAAGATATGTTGAATTTACATCAGTAACTTCACGAAAAGGTTCCCTGCCGCTCTTGGCAACAATCCAAGTAGAAACTACAAAAATTCTGGCTTTCCTTGAGTCGCCAAAAAAAAAAATAATTCTCAAAAGAATGAAACCTGTGATATGAAGTCTTAAATTACACAGAAGCTGACTTTAATGGGCACCCTCATACTAGCAATATATATGCAAACTCTTCTCACCACTCATTATTGCCACTATTTCTCTGAAACGTACTAGAAATTTCATTTGTGCAGAACTTGTGCTAACCTCCTCCTCTACTTAAGAGCATTTAATGTGCTTTACCAGAAAGTTTGTACAGCAAAGCAACAATTGGATTGCCTCCAAAATAATTTCAGAACTTCCTTGGATTGCATATCTCTCAAAAAAAAATCTTAAATGAGATTACATTAAAATCCTATATGATAAACAGAAAATAACAATTATTTGATCTGCTCCAAAAATGAAATGGTGTATTTAAATCAAAGTTAGCTACCAACAAGTCCAAAAACCTGGTGATACGCTGTATCTATTGCAAACCAAAAAAATACCCTACAGCTTTTCGTAGCTATAAACATCATGCCGAGAGGAATACACGTAACATTACAGCAACATTTAAGGTAATAACACAACACAGAGGAGGACAAGTCTTCATAATGTTACCAAAGCTATTTGCTTTTGAAAAGGGCTGTTTTCTTTCCTAAGATCACCATTTCTGCCTGTGAAGGACAGTGGGCAATATTTAAACCTGTTATCACAGTGCTCTGCGTTTAACAAATCAACCCATCTCCAGTTCAGAGCTCTCCACAGAATATTACAAAGGAAAATGTATTTATGAAGGGTTAGTACCACGCTACTGCCCTTCTTCAAGAACAGAAGCTTTGTTTCCTATTTGTTCATATCACTTCACAGACCTTAAGTGTCTAACTTAACGATGCAATTTGGTATTTATTTTTATTGATGATAATGCAGTATGGTACATAGAAAATTTTATTTTTCAATTTCCTTTATAAACAACTTTTCCACTTTAAAAATGAGTTATACCATATATGTAAATAACTCCAAGTACAAGTTATTACACTCACTAGCAGTCAAGAGGTGCATCTTGACTCTTGTATCTTTTCCTTGTTTACAACTTCAGACACTTGAGTTGTCTAATACAGCAACTCGGGACAAGTAACAGATGACAACATTTAGCAGCTACAGAAACAATTTGAAATAAATCTGACACAGCTTTGGTGTCTGACTTCATGCTATTTGCATTCATATGCTTCTGTTACTTTTAGACTCTGTACCATCATCATCAAGAAATGCAACTTGGCCAGAATGAGACAGGTATTCTGGGTGCAAATTAGCAGTGTTCAGCTTTTTTGGTTAACAGAAAAATAGGATGCAAAGAAGATGAGATTGGTCTTCTCCAGGAAGAATAAGGAGGGGCTCTGCGGGGTATTTACCTTGAGAAGAGGAAAAATTTGGTTGAAGAAATACCCTGAAGTGACCCTCTGTCTCCAGCCCAACCCCATCCTCGCTGCCATTGATGGTAGCTGAGGGCTGGAAAAACCTACATAATGAGATTGTGGAAACAACTGCAGCTTACCATTATTTTGCTGGAATTCAATTGAAGTTCCTAATTTTTTAGGATTAACAGCAACATTAACCTCCTTTTGTAACGTCATAACAAACTTTTAACAAAGCTTACGGAAATGGAATTGAAGGGGATAACTATTCTGATAAAGATTTAATTCTTCATTTCTAACACTGTAAAACAAGTGACATTACCACTCCCACCCCTTTGCAATCTGTATCACATTTATTGAAGCCAGCTCCAAATCCTTTGCATATTAAATGTACTTAATTTGTTTTCATTTTGAAATGTAAGAACATACAATTTAAGATAAGTTTATTTTCCCTTCTGAGGAAAAAAATATGCACGTAAAGTTTTTGCTATTTAATCAAGGATGATTTTTTTTGTTTGTTTGTTTGTTTTTTGTTTTGTTTTTAGTTTCCTGGTGTCTCCCCCCATTTTTTAATGGCTTCATCATGTCATAGTACTGTTAAAAAGGACACAACAAGAAGACAATCTATTTTGCTTTGTTTCTTCAGAAGTATTACTAACTAAACTAGATAAATATGTCAATCTTCTGAAAGATAATACAGTAAGGAAAGGGCCCAAGAAGACGAAAGAGGCTTCCTTTTTCCCAGCATGTGGCCCCAAATCTCCCTCTGAATAGGATCAGCACAACTAAAATAGAAATATGAGTGGAGTGAAGGAGAAAGGTCTGTATACCAACTAAAGGGGGGAAATCAATCTCTGACATACATATAGCTGACTTTTGCAGCTGATAATTCTGTTATGCCTCTGGGAGATGGATAAAAACCTTCTGTGTTGAGTATTCACAGGTTACATTTTCAAGACCCTCTCTGAGCTTGAAAAGCATAATTTTCCTTTTCCTTTTTTTACAAGAAGAATAAATTATTCTGATTGCAAGACTGTAGAGTTTGGGGGTTTGAGAACAACTAGAAATAGCATGGGACTTGTGATAACATCTCTTTTCCCAAATCTCTCCAGCAGTTACATCCTTCTCTTGTACTGGGGATCCCAGCACTGGACACAGCATTCCAGGGGTGGCCTTATCAGTGCTGAACGGAAGGGAAGGATCACCATCACCTACCTTGACCTGCTGGCGTTCTTCCTAACGAAGCCCAGGGCACGGTTAGCTACCTTTGCTGCAAGGCTGCATTGCTGCCTCACGGTCAGCTTGGTGTCTACCAGGACTCCCAGGGCCTTTTCTGCAAAGCTGTTTTCTAGCGGGTTTGGTCCCAGCATATTCTGCTGCCTGGGGGTCTTCCTCCCTGGGGGCAGGACTTTGCACTTTCCTTTTGTCAGCTTCAGGAGGTTCCTATCAGCCCATTTCTCCAGCTTGTCCAGGTCCCTCTGGATGGGAGGACAACTCTCTGGTGTAGGAGCCACTCTTCCCACTTTTCTATCAACAGTGAACCTGTCTGTTCTATCAGCTAGATCAGTAATGAAGATGTTGAACAGGACTGGACCCAGTACTGACACCTGGGGTGCTCCACTAGTTGCTGGCCTCCAACTAGACTTTGTTCTACTGACCACCACCCTCTGGGCCTGGCTGTCCAGCCAGTTTTCAATCTACCTCACTGTCTAATCATCTAGTCCAAATTTCATTAGCTTCTCTATGAGGATCTCATGGGAGACAGTGCTTAAAAGCCTTCCTGAAGCCAAGGTAGACAATATCCACTGCTCTTCCTCATCTGTCAAGGCAGCCATTTCCTCATAGAAGGTTATCAGGCTGGTGTAACTTCCCCTTTGTGAATCCATGCTGACTCCTCTCAATCACCTTCTTGTCCTTCATGGGCCTGGAAATGTTTTCCAGGATTAGTTATTCCAATACCTTCCCAGGGACCAAGGTGAGGCTGACCAGCCTGTAATTCGTTGGGTTCTCTCTGCCCATTGTGAAGACAGGAGTGTTACTTGCTTTCCTCCCATCCTCAGGCATGTGTTCCAATTGCCATGATCTTTCAAGGATGAGAAGGGGCCTTACAATGACATTTGCCAGCTTCCATCAGGGCCCATGGACTTATGTACGTCTAGTCTGCTTAAGTATTCCCAAGCACAATCCTCTTCCACCAAGGGTAAGTCCTCCTTGCTTAAGATTTTCCCCAGACTCTGGGACCTGGGATTTCTGAGGGCTGGCGAAGACTGAGGTGAAGAAGGCATTCAGCACCTCACCCTTTCCATATCCTGTGTCTCCAGGGGCCCTGCCTCACTCAGCAGCTGGCCTGCATTTTCACTGGTTTTTCTTTTACTGTTTATGTACTTACAGAAGCCCCTCTGGTTGCCTTTCACATCCTTTGCCAGATGTGTCTTCAGGTGGGTTTTTGGCTCTCCTAACCCTGGTCTCTGCATGCCTCGACAGTATCTCTATATTACTCCCAGATTCCTTGTCCCTGCTTCCACCTTCTATGTACTTCCTTTTTAGGTTTGCATTTTGCTAGGAGCTCCTTGTTCATCCATGCAAGCCTCATGGCATCTTTGCTTGACTTCCCGCTTGCTGCAATGGACTATCCTTGCTTGAGCTTTGACAAGACAATTCTTGAAACAGCCAGTTTTACCAGATCCTTCTTCCGGCCAGTGCCTTGTTCCATGGGACTATTTCAAGCAGATCTCTGAAGACGTCAGAGTCATTTCTCTGGAAGTCCAGGACTGTGATCCTACTTTTTTCCATGCTCCCTCCTCTCAGGATCCTGAGCTCTACCATCTCAAGATCCCCATCTTTAACCTTCACATCCACAACCTGCCCTTCCTTGCTTGTAAATATGAGGTCCCAGCAGTGAACAAGCTTTAATAAGTGGAACTAAAATTGGTATCAAATGTTCCCAGCTCACATCATCACCTTCCATTTTCCTTGTAAACTTGTGTCCCCTATTTACATAAAAATCACAATCATAATTGTGTAAATCACAATTTACATCCCAAAATATATTTGCTGAATTATGTGGTTTCCAGAGGGAGAATTTTTTATCTTGATCCACAGCAAGTGCATTTCTTTTTCCCCCAGAAGTTCTGTTCCTGCAAAGCTTGGAATATTGGTAAATCTGGCTGAAAGAAGATGACTTTCAACCTCCTGCTGCCATCTCTGTTACAGTCATTCAAAGCGGCTCCTGCTGGGACCACTGCCTTTGACTGCCAGCAGAAGCCACTTATCCTCTGATGTATTAGAAAAAGGGAAGCTGTACAGCCGCCATCTGGAAAAGATATAAATCTGGAGGATTTGAGGAAGACACTGCATTCAATACTAACTGGCAGTATTTACCTGTCAGAGAGGCAATAAATAAATACATTTTGCTCTGAAAGAAACTGAAGCAGTACTGAATAAGTGCGGAAGCCTCCATATTTCATACTTTTAGTAGGCTTTTTACCATTATTTAAATGCAAAAGAACCTATAACATTCAGAAGAAAGCTTCCTACCCATGACTAAATGGCTATATTCTTTTGCAAATACAACAAATCCCCCCCATAAATCAGTATTTTAAGGTCATTTTTCTGCATGACAGAGAAATTGTATTATCTTTCACATCAGTTTTAAAGTAGAGTTAAATGCTTTTGTTTCCACTTTGAATAAACATGATATCTTTATTAGAAGGTATATTAAATAATTAACGTTCAGACTAATTAACCATAGTTCAGCTGTCTAGATTACAATTTACATGATAAATACCTATCAAGAAATTAAAACTGATCACAGTATATAACAAGTGCTGCCAAATAAATATTTTCCCCTTAGCAATGCCTTACGCTGGTGTGCGAAATTCTAAAGTTGAAAAATATTTTCTCCCCAAAGCATTTCCATTGCATTTAAGTTAAACATCTGCTCTTTCAATGCTATTTACATACTTAACAGGCAAATTCACATCCAGTTGAGTTCAAGTGTATAACCTGATACTTTCATCCTTTTTGCAGCTTCTCTCATACAGTGTCACACAGCACACAAAATTCATATTCTCATTCACACACGTGGAGCGGTCTAGAAGTTGTACTACTATTTTGCACCTGACAAACACAGCAGTAAGAGAAAAAAATTAAGAAGAAATTACAGGGTCTGTAGAACTGAGTCAATATATGTATTCTTAAATGTCTAACAATTCTGTGTCTCTGTTAGGATGTTCACGCAGGTCACGCAACCCAAGTTCATTGTGTTAGAGAAGATTTTGCCAAAAGCCAGGTTTTAAAGTTGTATTAGGAGCACCTAAAATGTTATGGAAAAAAAACCCACAAGCAAAATACACACTATTATTCCAATAAAATATACAACACAGACCGTTATTTGCAGACTAGTTTGATTAGTGTATTTTGTAATTAATGATCCTGAGTATGATGCCACCATTTGTCCTGCAACATTTCTGTGAATCCCTAAAGAAAATGGCTGAACATATTCCAACAGTTTTCCAGCTACATACTTCTTGTGAATTTAAAAAAAGAGTAAAGACGTTTCAATATTGTTCAACTGCTAAAAAGTTTCAGCTATGCTTCTCATAGATAGGTTGCAGTAAATTTCATTCCTCCAAAAGAGCCAATTTCAACTTCAGAGGAACAGTTCTAAGTAAAAAAGCATATTGTTTTCTCGTGCCTTAACCTGCAATAGTGTCTGTCATTTTGTTTATGGTTTTGGTCAAAAAGATCTGTTTCAGCGTCAGCAAACATGAAAATTCTGGTTTTACTGTATAATATTTATTCTACAAAGAACTACTTAGCAATATCATTAACACATTCACTGCAATTCCCACATTTCTACATAGGTAAGTATTCAGCATAGCTTCCTTAAAGTACAGTAAGAAATGAGAAATTACATAACTGCAATTACAAAATCCCACTTGTTCTCCTAATCTAACATCAAGATTTTAAGTATTGTGCTGTTTTAAATAGAGATCAATAGGAAGTAAAAGTTTACTTTCACATTTTACCTGTAGCATTTATTCTTCTGCAGTTAAAGGCAGTGTAGGCAATACAAAGTATCTTTTTATGGGCTGGATGGACTGAATCCACCAGATTTACCTGATATATTGAAAACCAAGATGAGCTAAGATTCATAAGATTTATGTTTCTGTCAGGGGAACCAATGCTTCTGATAAAATCACAACTGCTTTACACACATTAAACACAATAATCCTAATCCTTTTTTTAAAAAGGGGAAGGGAGGGGGGAGAGCAAGATGAAAAACCAGAGTATCTCCCTGAATTATTAGAAAGTTCTAATACTGAACCTTAACTGAAGAAGCTTCTAAAATCAGAGACCACTGTCCAGCAAAGGAAAATGCTTTACAGGAGATTATAGACCCTTTACCTAGCAATTTAAATAGAGAATTGATCCATTTATACTACCTCACAGAGATGTTTAGCACAACTCTCATCCATCCTGGAAGTCTTAATTTTGTCTACATAAAAGAATTGCTTGGCAGAGTTCAGAAAATAAATTTTTTTTCTGAAATGAAGGCCAGTAGGAAGTGAAATTATTTGCATTTAACTTTCAAGCTCAGGATTTTTTCTGGAAGGTAAGCTGATCACCCAAATTGATCTTTTAACTTAAAAGTCTTCAAATGTTCAAATTTTCTGTTTCTGTTCCGCATTATAATGCAATTGTTTTCATTCAAACACCAGATATTAATAAAATAGCGAGAAAATGAAAGTCAGAATTCCCTTATACATGAGTATTTTCTCCCTACTGAGAGCAATGATTCTTTTGTTGTTATCCCTCTTGCTACCCACCCGAGGGTGTTAAGAGAGCTGCCATTGCGAGGCCGCCCTCTGTAATCTTTGAGAAGTCATAGAGATCAGGGGACATCCCAGAAGACTGGATGAAGGTTAATGTCACCCCCATCTACAAGAAGAGCTTAAAGGAGGATCTAGGAAGTCATAGGCCCATCAGTTTTACTTCAGTCCCTGGCAAAGTTGTGGAACAAATCCTCCTGGGGGCTATCACAAGTCAGATGAAGCACATGATTGGGAAAAGCCAGCATGGATTCACCAAGGGCAAATCATGCTTGAAAAACCTGATCGCCCTCTACAACAAACTAACCTGCTTGGTTGACGTGGGACGAGTGGTGGACATTGCCTACCTGGATTTGTCCAAGCTTTTCGACATGGCTCCCCACCACCTCCTCCTAGAGAAACCGATGCGTTACAGTCTAGCCAAGTGGTCTGCACAGTGGGTGGGGAACTGGCTGACAGGCTGCACCCAGACGGTGGTGGTCAATAGCTCCTTTTCAAACTGGCAACCTGTCACAAGTGGGGTCACCCAGGGACAGATATTGGACCTAACACTGCTTAATATCTTCGTAAGTGATTTGGATGATGGGATCACGTGTACCCTGATGAAGTTTGCTGACGATACCAAACTGAGCGGGGAAGTGGACGCTTCGGAAGGCAGAGCCACCCTGCAGGAAGACCTGGGTACACTGGAACAGTGGGCTAACAAGAACCTTACGAAGTTCAACAAGGACAAGTGTAAGGTCTTGCACCTGGGAAAACATAATCCAGGAGTGCAGCACAGACTGGGATCTCCCGGGCTGGGGAGCAGCTCTGTGGGAAGGGACCTGGGGCTCCTGGTGGACAACAAGCTCGATATGAGGGAACAGTGGGCTACAGCGGCAAAGAAAGCCAACACGATGCTGGCCTGCATCACCAAGGGCATCACCAGCAGAGATAAAGAAGACATTATCCCACTCCACTCAGCACTTGTCAGGCCACACCTGAAATACTGTGTTCAGTCTTGGTCCCTGCTATACAAAAAAGATGTGGACAGGCTGGAGAGGGTCCAGAGGAGGGCCACAAAGAAGATCAAAGGACCAAGAAGTCTGCCATGTGAGGAGAGGCTGAGAGAATTGGGTTTGTTCAGCCTTGAGAGAAGGCAGCTTAGGGATGACCTTATCACCCTGCCTGTTCCAGTATTTAAAGGGTGGCTACAAAGATTGGACACTCTCTTTTTACAAGGAGTGACATGGAAAAGAGGAGAGGTAATGGGTACCAGTTACTCCTGGAGACATTCCGACTGGACACAAGAGGAAACTTTTTCACAATGGGAACAATCAGCCACTGGAATAATCTGTCCAGGGAAGATGTGGACTCCCCATCATTAGGCACTTTTAAGATTCAGCTGGCCAGGGGGCTGGGCCGTCTTGCCTAGACCATGCTTTTGCCAAGAAAGGTTGGACCAGAAGATCGTTGAGGTTCCTTCCAACCTGGTATTCTATGATTCTAAAATTTATGGTTCTTTGAGCTATTTCAATCTATGCGAGCACATATTGATGTATCAACATTTTTAACAGTAATGCTCATTTCTGTCTCAGACATATTATATGCCTCCCCCTACTATTACAAAAAAGGAAAGTGAATGCAGGAGCCACAGCTCTGATTTATGTAAACCATCTCTGATACTCCTACTTTGGAGGATGACAGAAGGAGAAATAAAGGGCAGGTCATGGGATCCACACACTTAAAACAACAACTGTTACTACTGACTAAATAACTGTCCTTTCTTATGTGTTCAAGTTCAGATTTTAATGTTTATATATGATGAACAAAATTTTTCCTGACGAGAAAGATACAAAGAATATCAGTTGTGTCAATGACTAGTACCATTTGGCTGGAGCCCCTGCCTCGGCTGCCAGGTCAAGGACACAAAGCAGAAGTTGTTTTATTCGGAAACTCTGCTGATACCAGTATCTCTGAACCATACAGGCAGTGTTGGCTATGCTTAGGTGCAAAGTAGCTCTATGTTTTGGGGAAGATGCTTTCAGACAGCTCATAGCAAATGGAAATGCACTGTACGATCAACTCAGATACTCTGTGACAAGATGGTTTGGGTTACAGAACAGCCAGAAATATTGTTAAGAAGAGTCTGATCCATCAAAGACTTATATAAACAAGCAATTTCTTCTGCCTTGACAGTAAATGCAGCACCGCATATGGCCTCAGGAAGAATACTGGTAAAATAATAACTGATTCACATGCAAGCTAAAGATAAGCTCCTTCACCCTATGAAAGAATGTGTGAAGCAGACTAGCTGTAAACTCTGGCACTAATAGAGCAGGACTGAAAGTATAAATTACAATTTAGTAGTTAAACAAAAAGCACAAAAAACCCAAACAGAGTAGAATGCAGCAAGTGGGATGTAAATTATAAATAAAGCCTGTTTTCAAATACCTGTTTTTACTTGTTCTGTAAAATATGCAAGCTTCCGGTAAATAAAAAAAGTCAAATAGTTAAAAGATTAGAGGCAGAGCTGCAAATAAAAAAACTAAGAGAAAACAGGTACAACTCCCAGGATAAAGAATTAATTCAAACCTCTTCAATTTAAAAATGTTTGTTCCATGTATGTGACAATAACACTGCAAATATTTGTAACGGACCTGTGGCTGGCAGCTGTTAAAACTGCAGATTTTAAACAAAGATCCCAATAACATCAGAACAAAACACACATTTTTCCACTTAGGGGATCTCAGTATTATGAAAAAAACAAATATCAAAGCATTCCCGTTAGTGTGGAATATTGAAATTTTTTTTCCATCTATTTTAAATAGTGTCACCTTCTGAGACAGAAGTTAGGTGCTTTCACTAGTGCTTAAAATGCTCCATAGAGAAAAGCCAATAGGAAAGGAAAAAAGCATCATTACGCAGGCCAACACTCAGCTTAGGTATAATGGTTAAAAAGTCCAGTTAATAAATAACAGTCAAGCGTTACTTCCTGACTGAAACACAGCACACCTGGCAATGTGCTACCCTCAAGTACACTGCTGATTCTCAACTGCTGAATCAGTACAGTCTCAAAAGCAAAATACCTAGCTATTGACTCACCCTTACACCTTTACACAGCACCCGAACGATTGATTTCTGGTGATCTCCCACTCAAAGTTAACCGAAATATCTGCTGTTCTCTACAGTGTTTGAAACATAAGCAAGCCAAAAAAAGTACTGAATGTCAACCTTTTCCACAGTTTGTATATAAATAGCTGAAAAGCGTGTCTTTGCAAAGTAGACAAGTCGACAAAAACCACAAAGAATATGTTTAAAGGGGTACAAGAATCAGCATATCATCTCTGAAAGGCATCACTAGGGAAAGACTCCTAAAAAACTATTAGAGTTTTGCACACAATTCTCTTGTCGGAAAGAATATAAAATACATCAGTGCGGTATATCCACTTCTTCTTAGCATTTTTTTTTTTATTTTAGTAGTGCTGTTTTTCAACACAGCTGGTCCTGACTAAACAGATTTAAAGATTCATCAATTCCAAGACTATAAAGGATTATTGTGATTATCTAGTCTGACTTCCTGCAGGGCACATGCCATAGAAACTCACTCACAGATTGCTGCAACATACTTCCTCTAACATAATGTGGCAACAGATCATTTAAAATACAATCCTGTCTTGTTTTAAAGATATCAGTAATAACGAAGCAACTGCTTTCCATTATTATTGTTAATTACCCTAATTATTAAAAAGTAACTTCATTTTTATTTGCATATTTTATTTGCACAGCTTCGGTTTATAAATACTGGACTTTGTTAAATCTTTTTTGACAGAACTGACAGATTGAGACGTATTTTTGACAGACTACCTCAATTAGCAATCATCTAACTGAAATCTTTCTCCATGTACCCATCTATAAGTCCTAAAATAGGCTACCTCCTCACAGAACTTTTGCAGTTTGTCTGAATAAAGGTACAAAGTAATTTTTTCACTCTGTATTTGTCAGGCTTCTGCTGGAACATTATTCTCACTTTTATATATTTACTTCTCTAGATATATATTTTTATCTATTATATTTTGAGAAGGTGTAGATAAGCAGGTAATTCTTCAAAGCAATAATGAGTATATACAGAAGACGTGATATAGTCTAACAATTGGGTTTGGCTGTTTAGTCTAGAAATGACAAGAATTAGGAAAACAATTTAGATCCAAAACCTGGAGGAAAGAGGAACAGAATAATCTCTTCTACTTGTCCATGGCAAGTCGAATAAGAATAACGAGGAATAAGGAATATTCAGCGTAGGCTTCAGGAAAGTCTTTAACAGTATGGGCCAAAAAGTACCAGACTTTTTGAGAGGTTGCAAAATATCCACTGTTATAGACTTTTTTTTTATAACATGCAAGACAAGCACATGTTGAAAGTGCCATAGTTAGCAATCAACTTGCCTTAAAGGAGTTAGACGGACTAGGTAACCTTAAGATGCATTCTAGGTTCCCCTCCTATCAATTCTTGCCTTGCAAGAGTCAAGTATTTGCAGATCATCTCTGAATCTAGCTTTTCCACATCTATTCTGAAGAGGACACAGCAGAATCAGTAGCAATTGCTCAACAATCACCTCATTTAGTCTATACAGAGAGATTTTCAATTATTTTCCTCCTCTGCCCCCCAAGATGGCCCCCTGCCTATAAAGGCAAGACTTCTTATCCTCTTAGCTATCAAAATCAAGAAAGAGGCTGATGTTCAATTGGTTAGCCATAATAATGTTTCATCATGTTAAGTGTCATTGCACCTCAGGACACAAACACCATCTGTAGGTCCTTTCTATATTTGGATGTATTAGAATAGATGCTGTTTAAATGAGCCAAGTATCTGACAGAAACCGTACAATTTCTGAACTAATCATTATTTAACTTTCTACTGCATCATCAGCAAATTTTATGAGACTGCACCAATTTTTTCTGATTCCTATTATGAGAATAGTGAATAACAAAGAGACAAGAACACATCCCTGCAGGTCCTATTACAAGCAGCAGCACTGAATTCTCCATTTTCAACTGCTTTGTTATCAATTCATCTGTTTTTAAACCATTTAGTAAATGCCATGTTTAATTCTGCACTGTTAATTTCTTTAATCATAATGTCAAGGGAGGGTTAGTTAATGCCTGCAGAAGTACTACATTTATTGTTAACTTTATCAATGCAACTTGTAATCAGATTTACCGACATGCATGGTTTCTATCTCTGACATGGTTGACAATTTCTGAAGAGAAGGCTAGCGCTAGAAAACAGGGAAACTCAGCTATGAAGTTTTAAGATTTAAGGTCAGAAAAGATAATTGGCCTGGGACAGCCAGGGCACACCTCCCGGAGAACATGTGCTCTAAGTCATGTGGGTGAGATATGGACTGGACTAATGGATTGTAAGTTGGGTGGAAAGTTGGCTGGACTGCCAGGCTCAAAGGGTCATCATCAACAGCACGTAGACCGTCTTGTGGCTGGTTCCTAGTGGCACCCTTCAGTGTATCAACATCTTTATTCCAGTATCCAAATCGTTAACAGAGTGCAGTCTCAAGCACTTTACAGTGATACCAAGCTTGGGGGAGCAGTCACCACACTGGAGGCTGCTATTCAGAGGAGTTTCCTCAACATGCTGGAAAAACAGACCAACAAGAACCTCACAAAGTTCTTCCTAGGCAAATACAAAGTTCTCCTCGTCTGGGATAGACCAACCTCATGCAACAAGGACAGGCAGCAGCATTCCAGAAGACAACCTGCTGATCCTGGTGAAGAAGCTGAACAGGAGCCAGCAATGCTGTCCTTGCAGAGAAGGCAAGCCACATACCACGCTGTGTTCGCAAGAGGGTAGCCTGCAGGTCAGGGGAGGCAATTCTTACCCTCTATTCAGTAGTCACGAGACATCTGGAGTACTTATTTACTGTGTACAACTGCCAGATGGGATTATTTGGAAAAGATGGTTGCAGATTCTTCTCAGAGGTGCACCAGAATAGGAATAAAGGCAACAAACACTGGAAACTTCAATTGATAACAGGAAAACATTTTTCCCTTGTGGGTGGTCAAAATTTAGAACAGATTTTTGCCCAGATAGGTTGTGGGAGCTTCACAAATATTCAAAACTCAACTGGACAAGATCATCAACAACTGGCTCCAGTAGGTTCTGCTTTGAGGAGGAGGTTGTACTGGAAACCCCCAGAAGTTCCTTCCAATCTAACAGATTCTATGATTCTGTGCTTGTAAAACTTAAGACACAGCAGTAGAACTCCCTGTGAGCCACTACAATATCCTTTGCCTCGTTCTGTCTGATTTTTAAGCCAAAACCCTATGATGGAGATAACAAGCACAGCAATAATCAAGTTCCACAATAGAAGAGTTTGCAATAACCAACATAATAACCTCTGCCATTAGACTATTAACAATAATACAGAAACTCTTTTTACTGGTAACCACTCATTTATTGCATTAAAATGTAACACTGTGGCAGCACAACCAGCTTAATCCACCAGAAATACATGTTGCTTAAAAAAAAAGTGGTCTTAAAACCTCTCATTGTCTGAACCTTGCCACGCACTATGACTGGCACTTGTACAGTGAGCCCCGTCAAGAGTCTAATCTGCCAGAAAAACAGCAACAGAATTAAAGATGGTTAGCATTCAGCCAGATAATTCCCTAATTCCCACTGCACAGCCACACAGACACTAGTGTTTGCGTAAGTGCAATAAGCAGCATACATTAGGAAGCCTGGCTTCTCAAAGCTCATTCCTGTCTGACTTACCTTCTGCTTCACAATATGGATGAAATCACACTGCAGTCTTTCCTATGGCAGGAGCAATAAAATTACATTTCTTCCCTCTACACAGACAGTTATTTCAAAGAAAATTAATTTTTTTGGTTGGACTGAGTTAGAACTGGTAAAGAGATTCAATATAATAGGGCAGGGGGGTAGAAGAAAAAAGGAACGGAAAGGGTTTTGTCTAGAGTAGTCAAAGGGACACCCATCAGGCTGTATAAGTGTTTCAGCTTATTGTCCATGTGTAAGAAGATTCTGGCTTTTTTTGGTGATGCCTGTGAGCATCACCACGAGTTTCCCACTTCTACCTACAAAAAAAGCCTGTGAAAGATGGTAGTGGAATGAAGAACCAAGGTATTAAAAAATTGCATCTTAAAACAGGGCATGACTTTTCTAAGATAAATAGTGACAACTAGAAAAGATTTATTTTAGATTGTTTCACACCAGAGACTTTTTTAAAATAAGAAAATGTGCCTAACATCTGTTTTTCCTCTTTCTGCAACTGTTTTAATACTTCCATTCTGTGCTTTATCTAACACAGCAATGCCATTGGTTTCAATAGAAATATCAAATCACAATTATGCTATTTCTAGAATACCATGCTGGTACCAGAATAACTGTTAAATAGAATACATGCATTTAGATGTGCTTCTAATGTAGATTCACATGATGACAGTCAACAGTATTACAGCGAGCGCTGACATGCCTGCAATTATTGTCAGATCCGAGACAGCAAACTCAGCAGCTACTTCAGAGTATGACACCAAAATCCAACAACAAGCCTAACTGGCTCATTAAAATCATTCTCCTGATTCAAAACTTGTCAGCAATGCTGCTAGTTCCCCTAAAACAAACTGCCGTTCTGTTTACATTCTGTGACACAAGGGCCAGACAAAAATTGACAGAAAACTTATCTTCAGTTTGTATCTTCTTAGCACTGGATTGGTCACAATATTTTCCTCTTTTCAACAGCAACCGGATATCCCCATTTCACTATCTTTAGCGCCTCTTCAAGTAATAACTAAAGCATCTCTGTATTTCACTTTTTGTCAACTAAATGACTTGTCCAGAGAATTTTTTAACTGCAGGAGAAATGAAGTCAACACTTATTCTACTTGTTCCCTTTCATAACAGTTAGGGTAACAATTAAACAACAACAACAAAGTAATTTAGGAAAACAGGAATTACCCAATAAAATTCAGGAAACAGAGGCCAACATACTAAGGTTGCATCAAAATAAAGACTAATACGTGTATCGCTGGGACTCACTGGGAAATAACTGACAAGGAACCACGGAAAGGGAGATGAAGAGTTAATGAGAAGCTCAGATTGGCATCCTGACAAAGAATGAGACAAAAGGGGACAAATGATGGGAGAAGAGTTAGATGGAAGAAATGGGGTAGCTGAGATCCCTGTATGAAAGTACAAATCAAAGTTTCCCAGTGTTTAGGTTGGGGGGTTGTCTGTTTGTTTTAACATTTGAGGTCCCTTGAATAATTGACACAAGTTCAGAGAGACTTAGGGTTGGTCTTGAGAGCACAGTCCTGTGCCAATTCAGAACTGATCTGCCACCCTGTACAGGTCTTTTTGACTGGGCGGGAAAAAGATGACAGGGTTTGATGTCTTCTAAAAAAGCACACAATGTTTAAGTAACATACACCTCCCTATTCAAAGTGACAGTATCATTTCTTAAAAAAAAAATATTACATCTTTGAAATATTAAAAAAATATGACATTTATCTAAGGACCCAGCCCATGGACCAATAGCATCCAAGATCAAAAGTTTCTTTCACCACATACAATTAAATGAAATGAAGATCCTAGCAATATCTATATACAATACCCTGAAAGTTATGTGCTTGTTATATAAAAAAAAAACCAAACCACAACAGTGGTTAAGATCTTATTTTCTTCTTCCTTCTCTTCCATTTTACCAAACAGTCCATAATTAAAGTTTTTATTTACAGTAATTTCATTAACTCTGTCAACACATTGATGAAAACCTGCCATACACCTGTTCCTTTACAGCTTTCCTTTCATTAGTAAACACCCATAAATAAAGGCTAAAAAGAAACCACTGCTGCTGTTTTCCCAGTTTTCCCAGAAAATAAGTTAACTTTCTTTTAGTAAGATGAGCCGCTATTCTATGCTACATTTTAGAAATTCATTAAATCCTATTCGAGCAGGTTTCCAAGCATGTCCGCTAATAAGAAAATAACAAGTCCATTTGAAGTATCAGTAAAACCACTTACAATCACTAGATACTCACTAGGCAGAAATCTCATTCACAGAGAACTGCAGCAGTTTATCTCACTGTGGAAGGTAACTGGCCCTGTGCACTTCAAATTAAACTTGAGCTATTCAGGTCAAAACAAAAATTCTGAGACCAAAAATGTTACTACCTTACTCCTTAAAAATGGTAACTCAGAGTTTCTTCAGTATGCACTCTGCAAGACAGCTAAGACTGCTAGGTCATATATAGAACAAAAAGACTTTATTAACCTCAAGTTCTGAGGCTATTGGGAAAATTGATGGAGGATTCCCAAAATAAAATGACCACCTTCAACCCTTCACTGGCCTACCCTGACTCCAAAGAAAATATTAAACGCTGTCAGTTATAGAAGGTGTGGAAAAGTAATAGCACTAGGATCACTGCCAGTACTTTAACTGTTGTGTTAGAAAACACTCACAAAATATGCACCTGTACACAATAAACTGAGCTTAAGCTATTTCATAAAAGAAACTTGTATTATTCTTAAATCAAAGAAAGACTTACAGTAATATAATTATAAACCTGCATCTTTGATAAACATCAATGTAACTGTTCTACCAAAAGATACTAACTACTGGATTAAACAAGAGAAGCTCAAACTCCCCCTAATCAGCTGCCGAGTGAGAGCGCAGGGACATGCAGCTCCTCAGTCTGCTCACTCGCTGCCTACCCAGCCGCCTGCTGCCAGCAAGGACAGGGTGGGGACGGGTCTCTGGGCGGGAGGGGACCGCAAGGAGACAAACTGCCGCTTTCAGCAGCAGTGCCAGCCAACATCAGCGTGAAACGTCCAGAGAGGTACTTAATAGCAGTCTCCCTTTCCTTCTGAAAGGATGCAATCTCAGCTTCATTTCTGAATGCCTGCTCTTGCATAGACTACAGAGCAAGCATTCACAAATTCCCCGTCACCTCTAAGGACATATCTGAAAGCATAAACTGAAATCTGCTCCATCAAATGCAATTTAATTTAGATCAAACAGCTAACGATCGAATGGCAAAGAACATAAAAGACACCACTATTTCCCCCGCTATGTAAAGGTCTTTGAATCCAGACTACTGTCATTTTACTGACAAAAACCCCCAAACTTCAGATAAAGGACTTGGGATGCAGGATCTTCCAAATTTATAAAAAGTCCTTTCAGGTTAGGGACATTCCAAAATTCACACACAGCTCAGCAAAACACAGCCAAAAGCAAGAATTAGTATAGTTATATTATCCCTAGCCATGTGACAAGTCACACATGCATGCGATATTAACTGCTGAAGATAAGTCTTTGAGCAAAAGAATGGGCATTAAATGCCATTTTTAAAAAGCAATTAAATTTCTTTGGACCCAAAGCTATTACTCCCCCCCTCACCACTTGAACAGGGGTTCCTAAACTTCCTGCATCTCTGCACTTGCTTGCGCAACAGCCCCAGAAGCCACTCAGCCACACAGGCCAGATGCGGTATTTGGGCGAGTAGCGTTCGTGTCCCTTTAGCATTTGCTGTGCCCTTCGGAACTATTAGCAGCAGCATGCATTTGTGTGATACAAAGACGTATCAAGTGGCTATTATCAGAAAAATAATATAATCCTGCACATGATTTGTGTTTTCTATTATTTCAGCAACAGGTTTTTTTCTGTAATATGTACTGGATCTCATCTAAACACATTGAATCTTGAGTTCTTAGTGGCAGCGAGTACTAGCACTAAAAAGAAATGGGTATTTGTTTTACAAGCCATCGGGATGCCCTAAATTCATTTATCTTTCAGAGTTAACTTTTCATATCATCTGACGGATTTATTTTTTCCTCAAAGGCAGTATGTTATTTTTAGGGGTAAATGTACAATCATAAAGTATCTTCACTACCTGAAGAAGCTCTTACTGTACAGTGCAGTGATAGCAGCTAAAGGCTCTGAAATCAAACTTGGCAATCAGCACTTTTTTTATATTTAATCAATGTTTGGGACCAAACCCAAAGCTGTATCTATGAACAATCAGCTAGCACAAGGCAATGCTTTTACATTAGAAGTGAAACAAAAAAAAACACCATGAAATTTAGAGGAAGATGAATACAAAAAATGTGAGACGCTAAGTTACAGTTCTCTCACTGAAACCTCTCCCAATTTCTTTATTTTTGTTTCTTCATATTCCTTCTATTTTAAGCAATCTTTATGTGTAAAACATAGTATGATAACTGCTGTTAAACAGTAAAACTTCAGGAAACAGACAGAAGAACTTCTGAAAGGAGAACACATTTCTCAAAAGGCCATGAATCACTATTAGCTCAAAACTAAGATGCAACCAATTTAAAGAATTATATGAGTGGTTTCCAAAGATAAATTTTATATTTATTTCCCCCCTTTTTCATTCCAACATTCACAAAAAACATATGTTATGAGAAAAATTACTCAAAGAGAAAGTCAAGCACTCAAGAAAATGAGGATAAACAATAACTGAAATTAGCCCTGGCTGCTGTATATATGCTTTACAATAGTTTTTAATTGCATGACCACAAACAAAACCTCTCTTTATTTTGACCAATTAATGAACAGCCATTCAGATTTTTGTTATCATTTGTGGCTCAATGTATGGTTCTTAGGGCTTAGTTTATTAAAAATTATTCAAAAGGCAGATATTCCCCATTCCTAATGATTTCTACATAACATTCAGCATCCAAGCACTTCAAACCTACAACATATTTTTGAAAATACATGCAAGACCAGAGATAGTATTATCTTGGTTTTACAAAGAGAATTAAGTATAAAAGCGTCCACTGATTTTGTGTGACGAGCTTGTGATATCACCTATAATATCGACATGGAAGATGGAAGGTCACAACGCGCTCTAAGGGAGCATTGCATTTTCTTCATTTTAAGAGTGGCTCTCCCTCCTTCTGGAAGTCTTTGTCACACTCGCTATTCACTGGAGAATAGTTGGAACATAGGAAGAAGAAATGGGGTTTACAGCCTCATTACCATATACCATACGGTAAGTGACCGCAAAATTAAAGGTCTTATCATGACTCTTACAGAAAAAGTAGACTAAACTGGTAATGCCGGCATTTCCCTGGTTCCTGAATGCTTGCCTTTGCAACCTTACTTATACTTTTAGAACAGTTTTTATTTACCAATTATCTCTACAGTGTATCCACAATCATGTGGCAGGAATTTGAAATAAGAAACAGGTCTTTAATAATCTTGTTAAATGTTTTAATTTCACCTTAATGCCTTATGTAAAATTAAGTATCCATCCATTTGCCAGACTTACCACTGAGTTTTTAAATTAAGATGCATTTTTATTCCTGTTTGTTTAGAAGGACACAATAATCAACCATTACCTCCTGCCCAGCCAAATGCAACAATGCAGAGAGTAATCAAATTTGGCAGGCCAAGTGCTGGCTGTGCACTGCTGCAGCTACAGCGTTCTCGGTCGCTTCAGCCATAAGGTTTTCAGTACGCCTGTGCATACATTAATTCTCATAACCCTGATTTCCTACCCCTCCCACCCATGAAACTTTGTTATCCGCTCCCCTTAGAAAACATATACTGTTACATATAATAGATATAATAATTAATAATTATAGTTATTATTATATGTTAATTACCATTTCCTGTCTATGTGTTAAGGATAGAAACAACAGAAAGTAACATATATCGGGATAAGACTGAAGGACGGTTCTTGATACCACGTGGACAAGAGTGCTGTACAGGCTGCCAAAAGGACAGATGTTCTTTGCTTTTCTATTAAAAAAAAAAAATCTGTCTTTATAAAATGAAATCCAAACTGTCTTTTTAGTTCAAATACATACCGACTAGGGATGATCAGTCTTTTTCCTTCTAAGCTCTATACATGAACACAAGCTTGCTCACTTACTCCAAAAAAGCCAGATTGCCAGTTTCCCCTACCCCTTTTTCCCCCTCTTCTTAATTTTAAAAACAAAGCAAAACCAAAACAAACTGCCATGTTTCCTCAAAATGCATCTTTAGAAGACTAAAAGCAAACCACACTACCATTTGCCTCTATTCCAAATGCAATTCTGTCACAACATCATATTTGGAGGAACCTAGGTGAGTCTCTCTCCAGTTACAGATGAAGAAACTCTTAAACTCCTGTTTGGATTTTTGGATTAAAACCTTCTTTCCCTGGCCTAATGTCATTAAGTGTTTAGTATATTTACAATAGAAAAGAAATAGTTAGAAAGCAACTGCAGGTCAGCCACTGGTTTCCCCTCAGTAAATTCTATTCTGTTTCTCTGCTGGTTGTCTATTCACAGCTGGTCTTAAACCAGCACTCAGTAGAAACAAATGTCCATGTTTTAATATTGCATATGTACTTTACATGTATACTCTAACACTGTTTTCAGCACGCCGTAGACTGGATAATGTTCTAAAAGAAAAGAGCTCTTTGTTAACTACGGACTAGCTAATACTTCAAAAATTTAAAATTAAGCTCACAAAAAACCCTCTCCAAATTCCTCCACAATTTGCTATGAATTTCAGCATCAGGAAGGCAGCTATTCTCTTCTGTTTACCAAAAGAAGAGAGCATATTATGACCTCCCATATCAATAACTAAATAACATTCTCCTACAAAGCAAGAAATTATAAAACCACCCTGCACATAGTTTGTCACAGCAGGACTTGCCAAGGACACCAGAAGGTGACTTGCGTTTAATTCTGTCTTTATTTTTAAAATCTATTAAAATCTATCCATCTCCATGGTAACTCAAAACATATATTCCTCCCCTACAGTATGATTAATACTTTGTAGTTTTTGTTTTATAGTCAACCTTTTGTTCGTTTGTTTGAAAATACATAAGAACTGCCTAGTTGATCCTAAGAATCTTAAATGATATCATAAATCTGTATGTGGAATTAAATGAAAGGTGAGATGTACTGCATATTTTGCTCCTTGTTATACTGTTCCTTAAATCCAATTAACTAGCCATAAGTTCTGTTGTCTTCAACAGAAAGTAATTGTCGAACTAATTATTGCAATTTTTTCATATTTTAATGATAGAAGACTTGCTTACAAACTGGTCTTATTTTACTCTGTCCTGGCTTCAGCTGGGAAAGAGTTAATTTTCTTTCTAGTAGCTGCTGTGTTTTGGGTTTCGCCTGAGAATGATGCTGATAAGCATATTGCTCTAGTTGTTGCCAGGTGATGTTTTACATTAGTCAAGGTCTTTTTCAGCTCCTCAGAGAAGCTGAGAGGGAGCACAGACAGAACGAGCCGGGCAACGGCATATTCTGTACCACAGACGTCACGCTCAGTATATAAATGGGACTGGCCAGGGGGCAGGGATCCGCAATCACTGCTCAGGATGGGCTGGGCAACCTTTTCACCCGGCGGTGAGAGTGACTTGTGTTGTATTACTTTATTTTGTATATTCTTTTACCATTATTATTGTTATTTTCCTTTTCCATTATTGTTCTATCTATCTCAGCCCACCAGGTTTTTTTCCCCTTCCCCTCCTTTTCTCCCTCTCTCCCCACCCCGGTGAGGCAGGGGGCAGGGAGCGAGGGGCTGCATGGTCCTAGTTGCTGTCTGGGGTTAAACCATGACACTCTCTTAAAAACTCAAGCGTACTCCCAATTCCTTAGAGCTCACAGGCTTCCACAAATCACTACAAGATACTGCATTAAATCTCTTAAAAATAGGCCTCATCGCAGCATTCTAGTACTTAAAGGGTGGCTACAAAGAGGGTGGAGGCTCTCTCTTCACAAGGAACCACATGGAGAAGACAAAGGGCAAAAGGTAAGTTGCACCAGAAGAGGTTTCATCTCAACATAAGAAAGAAATTTTTTACAGTAAGAACAACCTCCCCAGAGATGTGGTAAAGTCCCCATCGCTGAATGTTTTCGAGATGCAATTGGACAGGGTGCTAGATAATCTCATCTATGTTCCTCTTCCCACAAAAGGTTGGACCAGATAATCTTTCAAGGTCCCTTCCAACCTGGGCTATTCTATGATTTATCTCCAGCTTCCCCTTCCATGACTGAACATACCAAGTTATAAAAATATCCACCTTACGCATACAACACTGAACAGTTCCTCATTCTGCATTCTCCAAATCATTCTGCACATACCCTTCACAACCCAATCAAGAAAAATGTTCAAGTATTTTCTAGTAATCAAATGACAAATCTGCTAAAAGCCTCTGATTAGGTTGCTAAGCAATCGGATCCCAGCGCACCATTCCTTTTCAGGAACTGAAGAACTAGATGAAAGTGGAAATATTTACTCTCAGTTTCCCTTATGTTCTGTGCAGCACTTAACATGACTATCAACTGCCTCAAACTCATATCTGAGTTCCTGGCCACTCCAAGA
Organism: Pluvialis apricaria; assembly: GCA_017639485.1. Classification (NCBI taxonomy): domain Eukaryota; kingdom Metazoa; phylum Chordata; class Aves; order Charadriiformes; family Charadriidae; genus Pluvialis; species Pluvialis apricaria. The sequence continues at coordinate 23,139,665 of CM030016.1, forward strand.
AGACCCATCCTTAACTTCAACTATATAAAGATATAAAAATATCCATAATACTGCCAAACATTAGAACATAGGACTAGAGATAATAAAATTATAATCTTAAGTGTCTCTGTTAGTGTCAACCGGGGCCAGACAAGCTCTTAAGATTCTTTTCAGATGTCTCTCTCACAGTGCCTGAGCAACTACCCTAAAGGAACTTCCTATTTGCAGTTAACCCTGAAAATGACTCAGAAAAAGGAAGGAGGACCACATATATGTGTAATACCATCTCTGTACACGTCTCACTACAAATATTTAATGTTTCCAGGAGTTTGCTTGCACAGAATAGTAAGTGTGTAAGAAATATGCTCAGACTTCACTTGAAGGAATTCTTATTCCTTCAAGGGAGGCCTTCTGAAGTAGACCTCAGATGCAGCATGTCTGTTTTAGACCATACCACGCTTTTTTTCTGTCTGCATATTTTAGAAAATGCATCAGCAGTTCCATGTTTTATCAGACATGAAGTAAAAGGCATCTCACTAAATAAAAAATGTCTTGTAAAATACTCCATTACAATAGTAAACTACATTAGTGATTCAGTGAATAGTATTTTTTTTAAGATGAGTTTTGAACTAATGCTTCAGTTCTAGGGACACCCTAAAACACCCAAATCAGATAGCTCCAATTGCACCAAGTCCTTTTACCCACTCTCTTTTCCTCGACAGGATCCTCAGAAAATTTAAAAGGAACCAATAGGAAACTTGTTTCAGACTCAGTTGGCAAAAATTCCATCTATTCCCAATACCATTAGGTCTAACTCCTAAAACTAAACAAGAAGTCACTCCACACTCTCCCCGCGGCTCCCCTTCTGCATAAAAGCAGCAAATTACCTTTATTGATCTGACCAAATTCTAAATTGGGCAATTATGTTTGGTCTCTCTACAGTCATCTGCTATTTCAACAGAAATAGTCCTCACATCACATCTTAAACTCTGAGGATTTTTTTTTTACTGTTAAAATAGCTACTATGCTCCAACTGTGAGTTTCAGTGATCTCTTTAGCTGACTTAACAACTCACAGGAGTCTTGTTTGACCTAATTAACTAAAGCTCACAGAGAACTTGCAGATCCTTTATTTAGAAGTAGTATAAAAATAACAAATCTTATCAACACACACAGAAAGTAAGTTATCTACCTTCTTGGTATTATTTTGCTGTCTCAGTGGAAGTCATGCACTGGTCTGGGCAACTACATGAGAGCCACACACATTCGTTTCACCATAACCAATACAATTTTGCATCTTTATCCACCTCTGTGCCTACAGAAGTCTCTCCAAGGTTTGTTCTTGCTTTTCTGCTCTCTCTTCTTTGTCCCTTTGGAGCAGTCACAAGAACAAGCTCAGCTTCCCATAACGGTACCAATAATAATCTTATTTTTTTTTCTTCTTCCACTTCATATTAAGTACAATATTGGAGAAGGGAATCACTGGTATCTTTTGCTCATAAGCCTTTGTAATACTGATAAAAGGATAAATAGTGTGTTCTTTTACATTTCTTAGGCTTCCCACAAAACAAAATAGGTATCTTGTCCAAATTAATCTAAAGAACACTACGGGGTATTTGAGCCAGGCAAAACAATAATACAAAATACAGGGTCCATACACTTAGTGACAAGATGAGGTACACGTGTGTCTGTGTATACATACACTCACACATACATACACACACATCTGGTCAGTGAGGGTTATCAGAAATTCTACCCACATTATGAGCAACTCAGTATACAGTGTTTACATAGTACAAATTTTAAACACTCAGTTCCTGTGAAGTCCCTCCCAAAGATTTTGTACAATGGCAGTGACAGTACGAATACCCAAACCAAGCAGGTTAAATAGAACAGTGACCTTTTTTGACAGAAAGTGGTTACTAAATCTTACAGTTTCTGTACTCATCTTAGAAGCCTGGATACAGCCAGATCAGAAAGCAAAGAAATTATTTTTTATTTTCCACTGTCATGATACTGTATCTATCTGCACACAGTCTACATATTCAAATAGGGGGGGAAATGTACTCTTTTCATAGAATCGTAGAATGGTTTGGGTTGGAAGGGACCTTTAAAGGCCATCCAGTCCAACCTCCCCTGCAATGAGCAGGGACATCTTCAACCAGATCAGGTTGCTCAGAGCCCCGTCCAACCTGGCCTTGAATGTTTCCAGGGATGGGGCATCTACAGCCTCTCTGGGCAACCTGGGCCAGTGTTTCACCACCCTCAGTTTTAAAATTTCTTCCTTGTATCTAGTCTGAATTGGCCCTCTTTTAGTTTAAAACCCCATCCCCTTGTCGTATCGCAACAGGCTGTAATAAAAAGTCTGTCCCCAGAACCATAAAAGGCATATTATCTCTAGTCCTTTAAAAATACTAAATATTTAAGTTCTATTACCAATTACTCAGTAATAAAAAAGGTGATTTTCAGATAGGCATAGAATTTTTAACAAGGTTATCGTTACTGCTACAAAAAAACCCCAATATAAATAACAAATTCTGACAGCTTTCGTACCAGTATTCATTTCCCTTTCCAATTTGAGAGAAACCTCCTGCATCTTGAAAAATCTTATTGTTTTGTCAGCATTTAAAGAGTTATAATCTCAGACTCCAACTACTCAGAGCATAACATGATATTACAGTAAAGCAAAGAACACACCATACGTCTTTCTATTTCAAATTTATTTTGGGCACAGCTCTTCCTTCAAGAACTCATTGCATACAAATGCCTTTTCCTCCACAGTTTCAACTTCTGCTAAGACTATCACTTTGCTTTCACCTTGATAGCAAAAATTACAAGAATATCACAGCCCTGTGTAGTACAGCGAACTCCGGCTAACCTTTCAATATATATTTCACAGACCTACACACTAAAATTACTGCACAACTCCTATAACTCAAACCTGTTCAAGATTCCCCTCGCACCGTTTCTTCCCAGTAATAGCACGGGCTCTCTGTGGTCAGAGACAACCCAGAAAGATTGGCAATATTTTATACGAAATAATTTTCTGCAACTGTCTGTCTCAAAGTTGTGCTTCACTTTGCCCTTCCGTTTCTCACTGTTCTCCCTCCAGTTTTGTTTCAGCTGAGCTATTTTATCTTGGAACAAAATAGCATCCCTCTTCAGGCAGTGTTTTAACCTCTCCAGGCTTCCTGGCTGTTACATCCCAGTTTTTATTGTGTAACTGAAAGGCGAATACAAACCTTACAATGTATCTCAATGATATTACTCCAGAAATTTCTTGGACTTTTTAATCGAAATAAACTTGGTCTTTCAAATCATAACCCAAGTAAGAAGTTTGCCAAAAAGCATGAGATGAACATCTCAGCCTATTCAGGGATGCTGTACATTTTGTCTGGTAGTTGTCTTACAGCGCAATACTACTAAATAATGAAGTGCCTACTGTTACCATTTATAGGTACTGACCTCCTGAAAACACCTGCAGTAACAACTAGCATTTGAACTTCCACTACAGTAAGAAACTTTTCTACCAAGCTGACTAGGCACAGTAGCATGATAAATAACATTAATTAGATTTCTTAGATGATTCGTATTACAGTTTGGGAATAATAAAAATTTTCTGCAGGTGCTGATCCAACAACAATCAAGTATTTCCATTTAGTCTCTTAATATACTTCAAGATATGACCCTACAGCACAGCTTCTAGCCTAAATACCAATTACAAAATCCTAATCCCAGCTCCGCCACATCCATTTGTGCACCTCTGTACACTTCCTCAGGCTTCAGATTTACAGTTTGTAAATGGGACAAGTTTCTGTTACCCACCCAAAAATGGCGTAGATTGTTCTTTCATGTTGGAAGAGCTATGGTACTACATCAGTAGTCTTGAACATAAGGAAACACTGAAGGTGGTTAGATGCTGACGCTTTGTCCAGGGGAGTTGTGGAGTCTCCATTCACAAGAAACTCAAAACCTGACTGGATGCAATCCTGGACAACCTACTCTAGCTGACTGTGCTTCAGAAGGCAGTTGAACCTGATGAACTCAAGCGGTCCCTTCCAACCTAAACAATTCTCTCATTATTTCTATATTAGAAAATATTTAGGTTTGGTTTGGGTTCTTTTGTTTTGTTTTGTACTGGGGGTTTAGAGGGTTTGTTGTTATCGTTTTGTTTGTGTTTTTTAATAATTTCTGGGAAACCCACCACAAAACAATTTATTTTCTACTCTGAACCTCTGCCAATTTCTTCCTGTCATGGAACAGATGTCTCCTTCCAAAGTTCTAGTAAAACAGTAAATTCTTCCCCTCTTATTTAAGAATACAATAATGTTGTGTGCAATGTTACAATAAGCATAAATGAGCTAGAATAGAAATCAGTCACAGAAAGAAAATCACTAAGTGAAAGTCTATAGCTAGAGCTTTCTCTCTCCCTCCCCTCAAGGAACTAGTTTTAACAATAAAAAAGAAACAGATTAGTAGAAAGGAAGTGTAACTCATTTGTAGGTAAAATTATTCCCCTTTCTCCAATTCAATACCATTGTCAGTATTACTGCTGCCTTCTTCATCTGACACTGGGGAGAGAGAAAATCTTACAAGAAGAAAACAGAAAAGATTGCTTTATTCCCATACACCAGAGAGGTAAGTATTTGAAATGGAAAAAGAAGGAGTACTAGCGTAAGAGTGACATTAAAAAAAGTGTATAGACCACGTGCCATGCTCCCTCCTCCCTCCCCCAGTTAGACTGGATGCGAGTTTTCCAAGAAAATTTCTTCAGAGGCATATGATTGCCACAGAGGAAGTGGGAGCAACAAAAGTAAAACTAATTTCATAATAGGCTTGATTGCTTTTTGAAGGGAGTAGAGAACATGGCTGGTTATGCTAGAGATACACTAGGCTCATTTAATTGGATCTTTTCTGCTTTTATTTCCTAGATATCTCACTAATGTCACGTCAGGTTTAAATAAGGAACCAAAGCTGCTGCAGCTTTATGTAGAGGTATTTGCCTAAAGAAAGGAAAGACAGGAAACTCATGCTTGTACCACCTACAGTTCTTGATACTAATCCTACAGTTATGGCTTGTAATTACTAAGCTAAAAGGAGGAAAAAAAAACAGGAAAAAATACTTTCAAATGTGCAAGTTTTTTATTTGCTGTTCCACAGGACTCGGCCATTAAAAAATAAGAGAAGAACAAAGATTAAAGCAGAGGTAGGTGACATTATGTGGCAGCAACTGAAAATGATATAAAATAGATGAGTATAAAACTCAATACACTTGAGTGTTTATTTTTAATAGATGAAGGAACAACCGTATAAAAAGACCTGTTTGAGTTCTTCCTCTTTCAAACTCTAGATGCTAGAACAAATACTCAGACTGTGCTGAATAATTCTTTGAAGTCTTTATATGACTTACAGAAGTCTTTCACTTTGTGTTACTAAACACATAGTATTTCTTACTTATTTAAGAACACTGTAAAATTGGGGTTTTTTAAACAATGAAGCTTTCAGATCTGAAGGCAGAATTTCAAAACTGCCGAAATTTCTATTGTAGCCCATGTGAACCTCACATGATCTGCATTCTGCAGTTAGTGAACCCCCCACTAGATAAAAAGACACTAAGAATTCTTATATAGATTATAATTTTTTCCTAATGGATTGAAATGCAGGCAACATATCTCCCAAGATATTCCAGAAATAAAGTGCAATGAGTACTGTTCTTACCACATACAGCTGTTTCCAGAGTACAGCCCATTCCTGCAGTGTTGCTGTGACTTCAGTCACAACAGAATCTTCAAGTGGAACAACTGTTTCATATTGCCTATACAAGAAGAGGGGAAAAAATTAGGAAAGGTGCCCTTGAAAATGTAGAAAAAGAAATAAAATGTCAGCATAGTAATTTGTAAAATGCTAGAACTTGAATTTGTTTTAATTTGTTCAACATAAACAAAAATATCTTAAGAGCAATGTTTTGTCCATTGTAACACTGAAGCGACTCCAGAGTTACATCAACTCTTCCTCCATTACATTACAAGAATCAGCTTATGTGAAGCTTTTTCTAGTTACCTGTTCAAAATACATAATTTCATTCTAATCAAGGTCAATGAAAACACTTTTCATGATTGTAGCATGTTAAATTAACCTGCATGCAAAGTGGAGTCCTTCACAGTTTGTGCCTCTTCTCTCTAAGCCAGTCCAACTGTTTCCCCCCCCCCCCCCCCCCCCCCCAATTAATATGTTAGCCGATATAATTAACTACCCGAAAGATCTACCATCTATTAACCTTTCCCATCCAGAAGACTTTTTCAGTATTGGATATGAAACCCAAATGAGCTATCCTCTAGTCAAAAGAGCAGGACTTGTCCCTTTGTGGTCAAGATCCTCCATACCCATAAAAGGAGAAGCATAGCTCTCACTTCTTTTATCACACTGAAATGCAAGAATGTGGTAATTAATGTACGTATTGTAATACCATTATATTTACTGAGCCATTAGTGTCTTGACTTGCCCTTTATGTTGAATGCTATTACTATAACAAACGTCAGACATTGTAAAAATAAGGCCGATTTCAAGCTTCTGCTCTTTCAGGAATTTTTTAAAAAGAGGAAGAATTTAAAAAAAAAACAAAAACAAAACCAACCAACATCAAAACACCACATTTCTGAAACACACCCTGGTGGAACAGTTTTCCATAGATCCTAAAGTAGCGGTACTGAAAAGTACTGGCTCAAGAGGTGGTTCAGGACAAGTAGTGTCAAGTGAGAGACAGCCTCTGCAGCACATCCAACAACCATGAAGGACACCGATCCCTTCCTCTTCAGCTGTACAACTGTACAGCTATTTTTAAATTCTCCTGAAGGGAAGCTACAAACTCGCCATTCCATAACCAGTTTAGGCTATTTCTTTTTTCCTTTCTGCAGAGTTAAATGAGTGCTAACAAGTAAATACATAAACAATGAGATGTAATTAATTCCAAAAGATTTTTTGTTTGTTTTTAAAAAGTTAATCATTAAAAAAAAAAACACCACACACTTTCATGGCAATATTTCCCTTTTGAAAATTCTCACGAGAAATAATTGTGCCATGTTAGCTGAACCCAAAAGTAACATGCGACAGGGGACAGGATGACAAAGTTAAGTCGCTGTATGTCTCTACATATTCTTGGAGCAGAAAACTTATCAAACAAAAGCTTCAATTCCTCATTTCCAAGCTACCAAAACATCATATTCTCATATTCACATCAATGACATAAGTAAATCTTATATTAAGATCTAAAACATACATATATTAGAAACGTCATTCTCTTAAAAACCTGGAATAGTGACACATCAGGTGTGTATTCAACCCAATAAAGCTGGGACTGGAAAGCACTGATTCACATATATACACACCAGCCGACTAAGACAGATCACCATTTTTTTCCATTATTATGCCAATGAACTTCGCATTCCCACATTCTGTTGTGAGAAACAAACACTGACAGACACTGGGCATCTGAGATTGTGCTCTGTTCTACTCCTGCAAAGTTTTCGTTTGGTTTTGGTTTGGTTGGTTTTTGGTAGGCTGTTTGGGGTTTGTTGTTTTTTTTTTTAAATTTGCCCACAGTAAGACTCGGAAATCTCAATTCATACTTTAACAAATCTCCACAGAGTATGCTTCTGATCTGAAGTATGACACTAAGAATATGTCAAAAATCCCAACACATATTCTTTAGCTCACATTCAAAGATCATTTCAATGGTTAAGTAAATAAAACATTTTGGAATATCAGTCTTCAACAGTATGGCTGTATTTAAAGAGAACACACCTCAGGACTACATTTAGCCATGTAAATATAACGCTTTGCATTCCTATAACCCTGCACTTCCTCCATTATACCCACATATTAATGACATTACATTGGGTCTATGACTCAAATATAAGAACATTATATACCACACTCTATTATTTCACAAGTGTTTATATTGGCACTTTGAAGATATTCTTAAATAGAGGGGCAGAATTTCTTTTGCCATAACATGAAATAACCGTGATCTCTGGTTCAGAACTGTATTATGTTCTGTTGTATCAATTGGTATACCAGTCTTTGACATTTCTTTAAAAAAAAAAAATGTACATCAACTTTCCTAGTAAGTATCTAAATATCCTGAGCTGGTTGCCCTTTGCAAATTCTGAAATAACATCAACTACTAATTAACTACAGATTACAGGAAACTGGTCTTCCCCCTAAGGACAGTACACATTAGGAGTAGTCATTCTATGCAATATATATCATTTTATATACATCCCAAACTTATGAAGCATCAGTATTACAGTTGCCCTCACAATCTTTAACCAGTCCCTTTGAGGATAAACATACAATTTAAGACTATCAGAAGTCACATTTTTCTACAGGTACTTCACTAAATGCCATTTAATATGTTTCATCTTTCCCATTTAATTTGTTGCCTTGGGTCACTGTCTGAAATGCTGCACTCAAATCTCCCCACAGTGGCTTTAATCTAGAAAATGCAGGTAAGAGCACCAGTGAAGACAAAGGATATTGATTTCAGGAGCCTCAGTCAATCTCACAGGAAACTTTGCAGGTTACAGAGCCTAAACACAGTAATATTTCTGACATTATGTTGCCATCAGTATTGCTATTCACATTAACTAAATGAAACATACCTCTAGCAACATATGAGCTACATATAAAGACAGTGAAGGTAAAACATTTTCAGAGTGCACTTCAGTCGTCCTTTGGCTTGAAGCATCGAGGGTTGGATCCTTTTGAAAAGTTTCAAAGTAACAGGTTGCCCAGAGAAGCTGTGGCTGCCCCATCCCTGGAGGTGTTCAAGGCCAGGTTGGACGGGGCTTGGAGCAACCCGGGCTGGTGGGAGGTGTCCCTGCCCAGGGCAGGGGGGCATGGAACTGGATGATCTTCAAGATCCCTTCCAACCTAAACCATTCTATGATTCTATGTCTCAGTGAAAATCTGCTGATAAACGAGACAGGCTGTCTACATACCAGTGTCTCCGTAACAAACAGGAACATACAGAATTTTGCCAGTAAGGAACAAGCAGAAATTAAAAATATAGAGTTCTTTAAAACGCATGTGTTTCAGATGATACTTCTGAAGTTACAATTTTATGAGCAAAAGTGAACAGGAGTAACCAACAGCATTGATTCTTCCTATATTAAAACTTAAAAAAATTCCAGAGCTTGCAGAATTACATTTAATTTTCAAACCCTAATGTACAACAAAAGATACAATGAACTAAAACCACTCTATAAATTTTAATAACTACTTCTTAGATTCCCTTCTAGATTAAAAACACTGCAGCTTCTTAAAGAGAAGGAAAAATACTCACCCTCTATTACTGACAATTGCCTTTTTCAAGTGAATATAGTTTGCAGGAAATATCCCCTGCAAGAGAAAAAAGTCTGTGGGTTAGAAAAATACATTTGCAGTTTTTACCATTTATATTCGAAGCCACAATAAGTAATTGCCAATACACCTATTAAAAAAAACCACCCTGACACTGTGTCAAAGAAGCTACAACAGTCAAAAGCCAACATTCAAATTAGTCACAATTGATCATTTTAATCCATCTTAGAACAGGACAGCACACTGAATCAATCTCCACCAATTTCTTAGTAAGGAAGTTTTGCAAGTCTATTAATAAAAATATCACACAAAGACGCAAGCTGAGTACTTTCCAATCCCAAAAGCTCCTGAAGTGTTCAGAAACACTGTTGTATGGGAAATAAGCTCTGGTATAAAAATCATGAGTAAGTCAGCCAGGACCAAATGAAAAGGTGTCACTCTAATCCTACACAGCTGTCTTGGATGGGACAAGATTGATTTAAAAGAAAACATTTAAGTTTAGCCAATTGTCTTCCTACTGCAAAGACTGACAGCACCTAATAATCCACCAACAGGTGATGAGCAAGCAGGAAAAAGGCACGACAAGCAGAAGAGTTCAAAGAACAGCTTGCAGTAAGCAGAAAGGAACGAGTAACAGAAGTAACTACCAGCAACGTTTACTGGAGAGATGTAAGCTAGCCAGGACAGCCAGAAAAGCGGCTATTGTGCAGTTTGCAGCATAGCATCAGCATGCTTCCAGACCAGGCCTCTCTATGGGTATGCTATGTTACATTAGACAACGACATAGGTCTAAAACAAAAAAAAAACACCCAAAAAACAAAACCCAAACCAAACAAAAAGCCCACCATCAAATTTGTGTCTAGCCCCCATACCAGTATTTCACTAAGGAAAGAAGCATTCTGTTACTGGCATACCCCGGAGCTAGCCTTTTTCCTCTCTCTTTCCAACAAAAAGCTGTTTAAACCCACTTGGGATAGCCCTGGTTATTGGCCTTTTGCTGTTCCCATGACAGCTAGATTCTAACTTTGCCTGTGCCACTGTGTTCTCATGTGATGAGACATGGGGAAAAGAGGTAATTTAAATCAAATTTTTCATAGTGTTCCATTTTGTCTTTAAAACACATGGCCCTGAATCCTCTGAGCAAACAGTCAATCAGTAGGAGTAGTAAACCAGTGGGGAATACAGGATCAGCATTGGTAGTCTTCAGGTTAAATACCAGCTGGCAGCCTCTCACAAAGATGTCATTAACCAAGTGTGCACTTTAAATTTTTAGACCTTTAAAACAGTACAATTTAGGAAGAAAAATTTTCGGGTGGGGTTAAAAGGAATACTTAGATGATTCTAACAGGAATGGCTTCATCAGGGGAAAAAAAGTAAACGTGCATGCTTTCCGCCACACAAAAATACGGAAAAGGAAGAAATGGTACTTCAGTTTCTTCTTTGGTTCACTTCCAATTAATGCTGTTTATTTCTGTGATCCTGTGCTGGTTACCTAAGAAACCAAGGAAGGTTTGAAGGGCTCTCCAATCAAAAGTGAACATATACACAAGCAGAAGATGTACCAATGCACACACAATTAATGTAGTACTCATTACCAGAGTACTGTAGTCATGAAAACATGGTACAGGTAATATTATATTCCATAATACAGGTAAACATGAGGATCCTGGTACTCTCTTCTTTTTAAATATAAGCTATATTTAAACCAAAGGATAATGAAGTGATGCTTACATAAAAGCAACTATTTACATGTTTCAATACATACATTTACAAAAATATACATACACTCGCAAAAAAATTCATATCAGAACTGTCAAAAAAGTTCTCCAAGAGCAAAACACAGATATGAATAGAAAATAATCAAATGCAGTGGTTAAGCTGTAAAAATCTGAGAAAAGAACAAACTTACAATATCCTTTTTATCAGACTTTTTTTTCCAAAGTTGTTTTAGATTAATATTGCAAATTATGAAATGTGTTCTTTAAAAATCATTAATTCACCAGTGCAAGATAACCCATCTATGCTTTTCTTATGGCAGTAGGGTGGAGAGGATCAAATTGGATGAGATTTATAGATGTTGGAAAGATTACATGTTACATGTCAGTACAGTTTCCAATCCCTTGGATGACTAACAGGTATTGTTCTCTCAATTTAGAAAATAAATCCAGAAGTTAGAGAAGCAAAATCCTAAGGGTAAAGAAAATGAAAAGTTTACAGGTTTGCAACAGCAAAATAGATATAATCTCCCAATAGACATAAAAAAAGTATTCACACTTACCTTTACATTGGGCTTCTTAATGGAAACACCTCTGTACCAGCCTAAAACCAGAAAAAACACACTACCTTAGTTTGTGGCATTATTGACTTTACACAGAAGCAAACTGACTGAAAATTATGCAGTTACTGAGATCATCTCAAAAACCAGCTGTGCCTCACAAGGGTTTGGGGTTGGGGGGTGTGTGCGTGTGTGTGTGTGTTTGTTTATTTGTTGGGGTTTTTTGTTTGTTTGGGTTTTTTTAATCTTTTGTTCTGCAACGATGACAAGTGATTAAGAACCTGGAATACTCCTGTTTATTCCCACCAAGAACAAAAGCAGCTTAGTATACTTAGTCACTGTACTTGCAATCATTAGCCACTGTGGCAAAGACACATTCAGCACTCATGCCAGAATCTGTACTGAACACTTTTCTCACATGCTGGGTCTCTTCATAGTGTTTACCTTAACAAAATCTCCAGACATCAAGAATCTGTCCTTTTAAAGACAGGAAAAGCCATTATCGTACATTTCCAATATTGTTTAAACAAATACAAATCCTTAGCACTTTTCTGTTTTTATGTATGTCTGTGAGACTAGGGAACAGACTTTAGGATCTAATTTCACAAACACATTCATTATTCTTGTATCCCCCATCAGATAACAGCCCTAGACAGGACAATAAATCACAAGTAAAACCAAAAGTTAAACATAAGAACCCAATTACTCCTATTTTACACAGGTGAAAGTAACATCACTCCATGCAAGACTCATCAGGAAAAACAGTGCTGAAAACACCACCCAGTTAGCAATGGAGAAGGAGCACACTTCAGTCATCATGACAGATCAGCTGCTCTTCCACTCCATAAGAAGCAGAGAACTACCTTGAATTCTTGTTAAAAATATGCTGCTTTCTTTGTACCTGGGTCTAATGCTTCAGCCCCAGAACATAAAGCTAACTATGAAGACCTGAGCCTGGAATACCGCATAGGAGCACAAGCAATGAAGAGTGCCGGCATGGGAGTTCTGCAGAGGAGGCCTGGCCACCCCTGGACATCACAAATTTGTAGGCAAAGTTGGCCAGGCCCAGCTACCACACATGCAGCGAGTTCAACTGTCTGCGTAGCACTCTTTCATTGACTACAGCCCAGCATTCAGACAGGCAACAACCTAAACTTGCCAAACCCCAATGATTTTACATCATCTAAATCCACTTGCCAGAAAAATTCCTCTAGTTTTTTCAGCAACTTCCTACTTCTAATTTCTTTTTTTTTTTTTTTTTTTTTTTTTTTTTTTTACAGAAGGTAGATATGAGTTAGTATCTACAGCATTTAAAAGAGCACTAGGAAAACCTGACAGTAATTTGCTATGTAGAATAAAGAAGAACAGAACAAAGTAACTGTGTATATTGTGTCTCAGAAAAAGGACTTCATATTTGGCTGAATTATGACATGAGTCTCACTTAGAGGCTCAGAAGTGGGGAAGACAGCCTTGAGGTTGTTTTAAAGACAGCCTGCTAGTCTTGATTTTTTTTTTTTTTTAAGGAAATCTGAGTCAATATAAAAGAAAATAATTGATGATGTCAAGACATTTGCAAATCTTAGTATGGAAAAAATGAAAACTCATTTTCTTTATTACACAAATTCCCCATGAAGATAGGACACAACACCAAGATTTATTTTTAATAAATAAGAAATTATCACTCATTAAAAAATAAAATTTACTTTTAGTTGATCAAACTTCATGGCAAGCATCTCAATATAAACACATACACACAGACAACACATACAGATCCTCAAAATATGTCATTTCTAAAACTCCACACAACCATGCCTGCAACACCTGCTTTTGAGCAAGAGGCTACATATTTTTAAGGTCACAGAAAAAAATAAATGCATTCATCTTGTGATTCATTGTTACCAATATTAAATACAGCATGCTGCTAACTTTTATATTCATAGACTCTGTATCTTAGAAACAAACATACATTTTAAGCTTGAAGACAAACAGAATGGCAAACTTCTTGGTAAATATGGAAAAAAGTGGTTTTATCTAACTTCGTGAATAGAACTGTAAAAGTTAGAACACAAACCGATAAAGCAGGCATCTATTAATGATTCAGACGTGCAGGGTAGGGAATGAAACACATTTCCAAAAAACTACCTTATTTCTGAGTTTCCAGTTCTTAATCCCAAAACAAATCTTCAAAGCTTAAAAGGTATGTGCTTACAGAGTTGTGAAAAACAGGAATGGACAGACCCTTGAGAAATCATCCAGCTCATCCAAGCGCTGTCTATAAGCCTCTCCTCACAGATGTTTAGCCTGTTTTTAACAGCATCCAATAATTTATCATCAGGACTGAATAACACAGCACTCCTTGCCTGTGAGAAATGATCCATACAACTTCCACAAAACCTGAATTCCAAGGTATTTCTGCACAGTATTCCAAAGAAACAGAGTATATTTCTCCTACTCTACACAGACCAGTTTGAAAGTGGTGGTGTTCCACAGGCATCTTTTTAGAAGAAATTTCTTCCACTGATCAACATCAGCCAAGAAAACTGCATGTAACAGTAACATTTTGGTATAGTACTTGAAAACCTAGAATATTTATGTCAAGTGGAGATGGCAGTTCCTCACCAGACAACCTATTTCAGTGGCTCAGACGACATACATGCAGTTTAAAACCTGAACTTTCCTTGCTGCTATTTGAATCCAGGATTTTCTGGAGAATATGGAAAACATTTTGTTGACTTCCCTTTTGTAGGTACTTTCATACATTTGAAAAGTGGTATATTTCCCTTTAATCTTGTAGATTATGATCTCCAGATCTTAGTTTTCTTTTCTTTTCTCTTTTTCAGTGTGGTAGAGTATTTTCAGAATCACCTTTCTCTGTTTTAAGTTTCCTCCAACTCCGTGCAAGCAAGATGCAGGAGAAAGAACTCACCAGAACCTGAAAGCACTAAACTGAAAAATGTAATTCCTTGTTTGCTTACAATGAACACCACCAAAAACTCATTCTGTGTCTCAAAGTAAAAGCTATGAGAAAAGGTACAATGCTTTCTTTTTTAAAAAACAAAAAATCACATTTAGAAAATTGCATCTGCATTACATTATTCACTAAAGCAAAATAAACCTTTATTCTGGAATTAGTATTAAATAGATTAATATTGATCTAATAATCTATTTTAAAACACATTTATTTTGGAGGAGTTAATCACAACACTCACCAAATCCAAGCAGATGCTTCAGCTAATTGTGATCACAACATGCACTACACAGTTGTACCTCAATACTGACTAAATGTTTTTAGTTGTAACTGTACTACAAATAATTAATTGTTAATACTTTAGAATTATGGCATTCATTTTCTAGTGACACATGGCCTTTAAAGGGTACTGACTTCAAGGAAATGGTGAAAAAGATGGGATTTAAAATTAAGAAGCGGAAAAACATGGCTATGAAGTGACAAGAATTTTGTGAATAAGTTAGTGTGAAACAACAATCGTGAGTATCCACAATTTGAACAGATTAACTGTCTAGTAATTATCAGTAACTAATAAGAATTTGAGGACAGATGAAGTTAAGACATAAGACCGGAGCTAGAATACCTACAAATCTCTACAAAGATTGTGCTTCATGCATACAAAGCCTCCCCTCATTTCCTTTTCTGACAGCTAAGAATATTCTCTAACTGCTTGACCTAGTGGATGTCCTTGGGAAAGGAAGACAAATAACTCTTAACTGCTTTTCCAAAAAAGAAATCACCATAGTGGGTCTGGCTGAGATGGAGTTAACTTTCTCCACAGCAGCCTGTCTGGTGCTGTGGTTTGCATTTGTGGCTAAAAAACTGCTGATGAGACACCAACATTTTGGCTGCTGCTGAACAGTGCTTGTACAACATCAAGGCCTTCTCTTTTTCCCTCTGTGCCACCCCCAGGGAGTAGGCTAGGGGTAGGCAAGAAGTTGGGAGGGGACGTCACTAGGACAGCTGACCTGAATCAGCCAAAGAGATACTCCATACCATGTAACATCATTTGCTATAAGAAAACCAAAAATTAGTCTATTAGAAGCACCATTCTAAGCAATGTCGTACTCAGGATAGAAAGAAGACTAAATATAGCCCAAACAAGTCTGATGAATTTCAAGTATTACATCATAGTCAAAATAAAGTTGATAAAACAATGAAGACATCCTAGAAGGGGCAAAACTACCTTCAATGATACAGATGACACTGCAAGCAAACTTCTTTTTTTCTTTGACCACACAGGAAGATAGGCATAAGACGAGCCTCCTCCTTACACCATAGCACAATAGCAACTGAAGAAAGCAGTTCTGTCTGAACATTTGTGAGCAGCTGGGGATGAATGCAGCCATTTGGATTGCATCTTAATATTGCGTCGGTATGTATTTCTAGGTAAGTGTCATGACAAAGCCACGTACACGTTAAATTTTGATGAATGGAGGTGTAAAGCTTTATGTTGGTTTGTTTTAAAGAAACTGATAGTATGATAGACATAATACTTCAGTAAAACAGAAACTGTCAGTGCAGAAATTACATACACTTTCCTATTCTAACTGATTTTGTACACCTCATGCTTTACATTTTCAGTATGCACAAGACAGAGGTTTAATCCAAATACTGTAGAAGAAAATTGTATGGATCATATCCATTCCACTGACCTGGACAAATCACTGTATCTTAAAGCCCTATTCCAACTTTGCTTTTACATGGACGCTACTGCTCAGTGCAGAAGATAAACCAAGCAGTGTACCTGAAGTAACGCAGCCACACTGCACAGTGATCCATGCCAGCTAAGCCTACCATAGAGTCCAAATATTACATTTCTAAGGTGAAACATAAAACCCATGAAAAAACACAATCCTTTACAGCTGCTTTTTTCAGTACCATCTACCAATATTTGATACGAGCTAAGAAAAGTGAAGAGTTGGCCGATCTATAGCTCTACCCTCTGTATACGCTACACAGCAAATAATCCCTGAAAGAGCTACAAGAAGAATTACTTCCAGGATGGTAAAACTGGAGAAAAACAAAAGGAAAAAGTACCCCATTACACCTGTTCCCTCTGCACATTAAGACGACCACTTGCTCATTAATTTTTCTTCAAAATGCATTGCCTATACATATGTTCACACTGTAGGTTACTTGCAGACCAGTAATAAAAGCTAAATTACTTTGCAGTATATGAAGAATGCATCCCTGTCCTTCCCTTTGTTTCTAGGGCTTTTTCAACTATAAGAAGTATCAGGTTTCCTGCTCAGCTCCTCTGAACCCTGGAGTTCAACAAGCCCTCGGCAGTGGCAAGACAGAAAAACAGATTGTGAATGTATATACCAACATCACATATCAAAAAAATGCTTCGGTAAATAACATATCATTCACCTACAACTACTTGTACATATGGAAGTTCACTGTGTGGGGAACTTGAAGCCATATTACAGAAACCTGCTAGATAAAGTCCAAAGAACACTCTTTCCAAAGATGTATCACACTCAGAAGTCTCAGCAATTGTGCAATCCTAGTTAAATTGCAAAAGGTGCTCTGCGGCAGGCCTGCACATCTCAATCTCTTAATCTGAGCGATTAGAAGAACTACCAGTGTTTTTTGATCTTCACTTGACAGTGCCTTGAACAAAACCAGATATTCTTTCTAAAGGCCACCTTGTAACCCTTTTCAGATTTCCACTTCATCAAGAGCTCTGTCACATGGAAAAAGCTCATCCCTTTTGAGCTCTCATTAGCAGAGAAACAAAATGGTCCTAATTGAAAGGCATTGATCTATTTTTCAGAAAAATAAAGCTCAAAAAAACAAACTCCACCTATAATTTCTTGATAAACAGAATTCTGAAAAGAAATTACTTAAGTATTTATGGTAAGTCCTAAAGCTAAACTTGGTTCTTAAAGAAAGCACTGCTAGTAGAATCTGCTACAAGAACTCAAACCTTCTTTGTCCTACAAAAATAAGTATACTTTGCATGCAGTATTGTGAGTAACCCTCAAATCTGAAGGAAAGCTATCTTCTGCATATACTAGCCAATAAACAATTGTTTTTACCTTTTAATCTGCACATAAGCTGCTCCGCAGAGCTAAAGGTACTCAAAGTGACCCAGAAGAGGCATGGTAACAGTGCTTAGCAAAAGCTTCCCGATGCCGAAACCACTCAATGCCAAGACCACTCTGTTCTGAGCCTGATGCTCTGAGCAGTGCCAGGACAGGATTAGCGGCAGATGAATACCCAACCCAGCCTGCCAACACCACGTCAGGGAGCAGCCTCATGCCAGCGGAACCACAGGTACATGCTAATAATGCAGTCAGAGATGCCACAACAAAAGCCAAAGAGATAGAATGCATTTTATCTTGGTGTTAGCCAAGTAGAGGGCCGTTGGAGCCATCCCTGTGCTCCAAAAGACTAGTTTGAATAGCCAGACAAGATCTTCCGCAGCAGCTGTGTGGGTCCAAAAAAATTTCAGTTCCACTGGCACACTCCACAAAAGGCAAAGAGGAAAAGTGATGAAAAGGGAAAAAAAGCAAAGAGGAAAAGCCATATCTCACTGAAGACGCCTTTCTCAGGGTAAACCCAAATTACTGGGAGTGAGTCAGTTTGGCCCAGCCAGCCACAGGACTGCTCCTGACTACAGGTGGAAGGAAGCCTCCACTGCTCCCATAGCGATGAAAGTCTGAAGTGTGATTCCTCACTCACCTGTATGTTACAACTTGGAAGCATGGTAAAGATATCACTTCTCAAGCACACTGAATTCTTCAAGAATTTAAGAAAAAGCCCTAATTGCTACTGAAGTATCCCGAATATTGGAAAGCCTTCATTCAACCATGCTGTCACTGCTGGAATAACAGAAGGAAACTTTAAATATATTACATGCATGGCACAGGAACATTATTATTAACATACGCACAAATTAAAATCATGTAAATACTTGGTGGGTACCAGAATTTGCATGGGTAAGATAATATTCTTTTAATTGGCGCTTCAGGCATCAGCTAGTGTTTCTTTTCTTCAGTGAATATACGAGTCTCAAGATAATAAAGTCACTGAAGTTGTAGCATTTTTAATCTAAAGAAAACTGATCCCTCGCAATAATGATAAATGGACAAAACAGACATTTTAAACTTGCTCTGAACACCAGTGGCAGGGAGCCGTATGACTTGAAAAACACGGTGTTGTTTAAAACACGCAGTCCACGTGTATTTCAAACAATGAGTATGCTCATGCTTTGTCGCTTAACAAAAGAAAACTCTGTCTTTCAGCATTTATAGGTGGCATACTATTGCCATACCCTTTCACCTCCTCAATGCATGGCATGTAAAGCAGAGAACGCCACTTAATGTTTCAGTTCTCTCTCAGTGGCAAGATCATAAGTGGAAGGACTCAGAGAGGGGAATGCTAACTATAAAACCACCCTAGTAACTTCACATGCTTTAGAGAGAGCATAATTTTTGGTGAAAACATGGATGGAGCTTTTGGTAGCTTCAGAGGAAAGGCAGACACTAAGTCCACGGGTTTGAATCCTGTCATATGGAAGTATTGGGGGTGTTGGGGGCGGGGAAGGCATTTGTCAGATTTAGACGGGGTTAGAAAACAGTGATTTAGATGTTTGTGGTCTGGTATGAAAGCAGAGTGGCAGGCACACGACTGAAATTCAAAAGTTCCAATTTCAAGCACAGGAACAAGATTCATAGTAACAAAGACAACTATTTCATTGCATTTTATTTAACATATGCATAGACAACCACAATAAAAAGATTTTTTTAAGATGTGTTATCAATTGGTTTTCATATGTATTAGCCTTAAAGAGACAAACACCTGTGTGTGTATGCATATGTTCCTTTACTCTGCAAATACATCTAAAACTTAGCTGCAGAGGTACCTGAGAAGCTGATAAAGAAAATTCTCACTCTTTCACTCAGTTGCTCTAAACACAGCGATCGCTTATTACAGCGGTCACTACAAAAGAGCAAGTGCTCTTTTGTAATAATAATACAGCTATTCAATAAGTCATTATGATTAAAAATAAGCACATCCAGATGTATAGCTAGTATTTGAATCTTTGTCAGCCTTGAATTCTTCAGCGAGTCTCTGAAATCATTCTTCACATGACTAGAAGGTATGCGTGTATGTGAATCCTTTTAGCCCAGACAAAGTCCCCACTGTAGAGAATTATGCGCAAACTATTCTAAGGAGTGAAGATGAAACAGCAATGGACGTTCTACTGATTCCCACAGTAGTGGCCCTTATTTGCATGGGTGAACATTAATTTATCCAGTTTGTCTGGACAAAAGAATCCCCAGAAAATAATGCAGAAGTAGAAGATGAGATATATTTCATTCTAAATTTGCAAGGCAAAACAAGGACCATGTTAAACAACCACTTAGGCAAGAATGCTTAAAAAACTACTACTTTTTTTTCTTTCTTTTAAGAACCTACTTTGCACGTTTAGTCTGCTTTTTTGCATGATTCACACATGCAAGAGCTGCAGCACAGACCATCTGAATATTTAGATGAGTTTCATATTGTGGAGTTCCAGACTTTATTATCAAAATTAATATTTTTTTATGTATGTAAAGTCCATGGTAAAGGCACCTCAACCAAAATGACAGGATAGGGGGCTTAAAAAACAAAACCAAAAAAAACTCTGTACAAACACCTCCTTCTACCCAGGAAAACACTTTGTCTGAGGGTGTCCTTTCTCAGCAATTTGAAGACTGGCATGAATTGCCTTTGAAGAATCATCCTCTACCGGCAAAGGAAATACACAGAACCTAATTATTATAACACTGTAAAGTGACATTGGATTATCTTTTTGCTTTTCTGTAAGCAACCTGCTCCTTTGATACAGTGCCTTTATTTCCCAGAGTTTTGAATGTTTCCTTGTTTATCAGAAATGGTTTGAAAATATCATGACTGCTTTCAGCAATATACACTATTTCCCCTTAGAGTTATACAATCCTATGCAAAGTAATAAATTTTTCCTGAGCTTGCACCAGGTACTAATCCACAAGACCTGGTAGAATGACTACAATTAACACTCAGCACTTGAGTAAAGCTTAGCCCATTACACCACATGTGATTTTTTTAAAAAAGGTTATCATTTGCAAGTATAATAGTACATGTATTGTTTACAGCATGCTTCTTCATGGATTAAACATCACCACTGCACTGCAAAACTCTCATTCAACAGAAATTTTTTTTTTTTTTACAGGTGTCTGTGAAGAGGCTACTACTTTCCTAGAAAAATAGCATGTATGATGTCACTTTGCCATTAAGCGTTAAGTCAGCAGGTAAACAAACAGAACACCTGAGTACAAGAAAAAAGCTTCAAGAGCAAAAGACAGTTCTAGGCATGAGAGAAGAAAAGCTGTCTTCTGACAAGCATGCAGGTTTGTGTAGCAACATTAACACTGGAGATGAAAAATGACTGTAAACTGAACAAACACAAACCTACAGATATGTGGATCTGGGTTTTGAATTTGTTTTACCACTTCAGCATTAAGGTTAGTCTGAAGTGGAATAATATATAGTGAAACATGTTCTCATACTGTATCTTGTCAACCTGCTTCTCAATAGACATGTTTTACACCAATTGCTTACTCTGAACATTAGGATAAAAATCATTCTCCTTTTAAATACAACAACTTCAATCATACTATTCATGTGAATAAAGCAGAGGATTAGGACATTCAATTTATTCACAAAGACATCTCCAGCCCCATAAAGAATTACAGTTATAACATTTACAACGGCATTCTCCTTTAGGTACAAAAACCCACATGAGAATAAATGCAAACCAATACCCCCTAAACCCACATTCTTTACATTTTTCCAGTATTGCACCCAAATGATTTGCTAATCTATTTCATAACTAATATTTTTCATGTGTTCAGATGTTTCTAAATAATAAACACTGATATACTTAATTGAAATGCATAACAGTAAAACTGAGAAAATATGGTAAAAAAAGAGATACTGATTATATACCTCACATGATGAAAATTCACTCTAAGACCCAATTACAATACAACAATCAGGTCAGGGTTCAAGATTTTCTGGACAGATGGTTAACTTAAAACACACTGACCCCCTATCAGACTGGATTAGTGCCAACAGCACTCAGCCTTTCCTACGGAAAGTGGGTCAGAATAGGTTTTATTCAAGTGCTTTGATTTGATGCATCATGATTTCCAAACAACTTATTAAAATCTGCTAGATTAAGATATTTGTATATTCTTATACAGAAAATGGGATTTGCTCTTGGGCATCACACTTACCTTCACATTTCTCTAGGATCTGGACAGTTTCACCTAGTTCCAGGACCAAGCCTTGCGGTACAGCTCCTCGGAAGCTGCATATCACTAGAGGGTGGGGAAAAAGAGAGAGAGACATGTGAGGGTTGAATCTTTGTGTGAATTTTTCTTCTAAGCACAGCACTTTAGCTCACTCCTTACATAAAAATAGCTATTACACAGCTGCCCAGAAAACCTGTCAGCCAACTTTTCCTCATCAGATACCTTTTTATTGTGGCCCTTATCAGAAATTAAGCTCAGCAGCAACATAAAAGCTGTGCTTTTAAAATCATTTTTGAATTAAGCAAGCCTTGCAATCACTTAAATCACCAACCCCTGATTCATATTGCATACAAAGATTTTTCTTGTCTCACAATTCTTACTCTACTGCGCAATTCATCAATGGAACAGGCAGTCCTAACTGCAAGGACTGTAATAGGAAGTCAACTGCAGGGATTACTTTCCTCCGAGTTGAAACTATTTCAAGTACCATCTGTGCAGCTTAATACACTGCAAAAATCCTACTTTACCATACATTATTATATTTAAGTAGACACATAGAGGAATACGTGAGAATCTGTACTTTTCATAAGCACCAACTAACATGACACATATCTTCAATATTTTTCTAGGTATCTTTAGTTTTCATTAACCAAGGAAAATAAGAACCCATCTTAATGTTTCAGAAAGTATGAATACAACCAAAAAAAATTACTAAATGAACCTCAATTTTAAAAATAAACTTTAAAAAATGGTCATAGTGTATAATGGTATATTCTTTAACCATGTTTATCAAAATACAAAAGGGATATAGACATGGGTAATTACCTGAAACATGACATGTCAAAACACAGTATGAATTACAAATATGGTCTGCCCCCTCCCAGTCCTATAACGCTTGTTCATCAGCATTGAAAAACTCACTCAGGCACAGATTTAATTTAATCATAAGTACCTTGTTATAAATAAATACATGCTCAGACACAGACTATACCCTATATGTCACCTACACATATACTGGAGCACTACAAGTGGAATTCCATGAGTTGAAATAGTGACCTCCAGTGGGCATCGTTCTTTTTTCCAATTCAAGGGAACACTGCCCTTTAAATGCAGACACTCAAACTATGGAGAAGGTGTTCCCACGTGATGGAGCTGCATTAATATCTTTTACATCAAGGCCACTGAATCCCTTATGACTAAAGCCTCTCTGTGCATAACTTAAACCAGTTAACCAGAAAGTCCAGGGCAAGAACACCATGGAAACTATCATCTGCACTGTCAACCACAAGGTATGTTTCTTGAACCTTGAATTTCCAAGAAATAATGAGAACAGCATAGAAAAAACTTCCACTAAAATAAAAAAATGGTTTCAACTGTACACACAGATTTCAAAAAGGGAAAAGGCAAGAAAGATCAAACTACATACACCAGGCAAACACCCACTCAGATGAGAGTAACAGGAGAAAGAATTTGAATCAAAATCTGGAGAGAACCAAAGAGCACCAAATGTTTGCTCTTCCACAGTGAGACTCAATGCAGTGTTTAATTAAAGAGGAAAAAAACTAGGGATTCCATCAACAAACCTAAACTGCTCCCTCAGCTTGTATGGCCCAGCAGAAGTCACTGCTGGTTAAATGAGGTTTTAAATTCTTATTTACGTGAGAGACAGGAGAAACATAACAATTGGCTCCAGACTGGAGTAACATAGACAGCGTAATCTAAGAAAAACACTAAGCTTGTCAGCATTCTGGATTCATTCTTCACCCATGAAGAAATCATAAATATGGATTTCAACTAAAGAAGAACTACTTAATGCTTCTTCCAAAGCACAGGAACACTGACAATTGCCAAACACTTAACTGGCAAGCCACAATCAAATCTCTAACGGCTTCTCCTTGCCCCTCCAGTATTTTAGATAGCAGCATCCTTCAAATACAGAAAATGAGGCTTTTTTTTTCTAACAGGCAATTTTACCAAAACAAGAACGCACAAAAATCTTTTATTTTTAAGTTGTCTGGCAAAATACAGTCCTATATTAAAATAACATGACTTTTCCATTCAGACCAACAAAAATACTGGGGGGGGGGGGGGGGGGGGGGGGGGGGGGGGGGGAAATCGAGCATGTTTCAAAAGCACAGGATTTTAGAAATCCTGGGTGAAAAGCTACTACTGAAAACACCAGAAAAATGGAGAAGTGTTAATACAGTAACAAGTTACATTCATTTATGAGACTAATTCTAGATACCCGATTATTTGAAAAAATAATACATACACGAAAATATTAAATCCAATTTTCAGGCCATTTTTAACTTCTCTGAACATGCCAAGATTATCATGACACAGAAACAACAGTTGTGGGACACATGAGTATTAGCAGTTGGAGACAAAAGAGTAGTTTGAATTGTAGAGAGATTAATGACTGACTGGTCTTACTCAGCTAAGTCCAAAAAGTAATAGCCAGTCTGAAAATATTATTGCATATTAACACTGCACTAGAAGTTTTGAATTAGCAAACAACAGCTGGCTTCCTATGAAAATTATTTACTATATGAAAACTACTGAATAAAGGATGCAACCAGGAAAGAAACTGGATTTGATGCAACTACTTGTTCTTTGGTCATCAAATACTTGCCTATTATGTAACAACAAGAACTCAGCTTGGAATGCAAGCTAAAGAAAAGGCACCAGGAAAATACACATTTTTTTTTCAACTGCTGATATAATAAATTTTAAAATTATGGCCAAGAATAATGTCTTTAATATATTTAGGCTTACAAGAAGTAATTCTAATAGGTCTGTTAGTTTATAGATGTGAACTGTCCATTTATAAAAGGATTCTAATGGTCACACAAAAAAAATCTGATATAGGGACCGTACTGCATAAATATGTAATCAGCTCTTTAGAATTCAAAGTACTCTATTAATAAGATAGCCAAAGCTCTTTTCTTAGGTCTACTTTAGTCAAAAAAGAATAAATAAACAAAAATCACGGAAGAGAAATGAACTGATCCCATTAGCTATAGATATGTCGATGATCATTCTTAGTTAGAAAATAAGTTCTCATGCAAAAATAACATCAACCTCATGTTCCTCATTCTTAATACAGCAGTATGAAATCTAATTCCTTCATTGATAAATTTGTAGTCATCAATAAATTCTGTCTCTTCTGTTTGATAATTTTAATAATCAGTAGGGCATGTGAATAGCAATATGGATATTTTCAAAATAACAAAAACCAAACCTCAAGAGTAGTTGAATTTGCAGCCACACTTTACTAAATAAAAGTCAGGAAAAATTAAAGAACCCAAATAAACTAACCAAATTCACCAAAGCAGATCTTGTTAAAACTGTGCAACAAGAACACAATTTAACATCTCTGATATAAAAAAGAATTGTAAAAATAGCTACTGATTATGTCAGAATCCCAGAAATTTGAGGCTATTTTATGATACAGCCTCTGATCTGTCATATCTCAGACGTATCTGATATATGATTCCAAAGGTTACTGCCAAAGTTATGGATGTTTTTGTTAAGTTAAAAACACATTATGCAACACAATCTTGTTTAGGAAGCCATTTTTAGGTACATAATAATTCTTAGCAGTATTTGAAAAATATGAACACAAATGTATATGGGAAGTATGGAATAATTTAGAGAGGACTCTAGTAACTGACTTCTGTCCTTCTCACAGAGAAATTCTTTATAGCATATGGTCATCTACAAAATGTCCATCAATCAACAAGTCTCCCAACATTTCTTACAAGAGTCATCCCCTCGGTCACCAGAATACAGAAGTAACGAATCATCAAAACAGGCGTACAACAAAGTTTTTACCCACTCTTAACAGATCTGAATGACCCCTCTTAAATATTTCAGTAGTCTGTCCTGGAGTTCAACATCTGTTTTCAGATACTGAACCCTCTTGCCATCATTCAAGTTTATAAGGAGGTCATAGTTCCTCCTCATGAAAGTTTCAGCCAGCAGTTAAACCCTACATTTTGCCAAAGAGGTATGCTTTAAAAACAAACAAACAAACAAAAAAAAACCAAAACAAAACAAAAACACACCACATGCCACTTTCAGGAATTACCTCCAAGTCAGAGGTTCCTTCCTAGGATACCTGAACTGCATCAAAGTGGGCCACAGCAAAAGAAGCCCTTCCCTCTGCACCTCTGCAATTTATTAATGAGAAAGGCACAAACTGGTTCACATAGGCAGTTACTCTCAAGCTGTAGCAGAGAGCATGAAGGGGGGTATAACAGATAAAACCAGATGGAATTGGCATAACAGTTTGGAAAGCCAAAGATCTATCCAGAAGAGGACAGATCCAGAAGTGTTTCCTTGCTTATGGACATGTCCTGATACAGTATAAGCAGCTGCAGCAAGTCACCAGCAGTAAGAGAAACCGCTTCAAAAGAATAAGGGTACACAGTTAAACATGACATCTTTAAGAAAGTGTCAGTGCATCTTTGCATAGCTTACTGAGTCCTCATGTGTTAGATATCTAAAGGAGCTGCTTGCTGTATGGACAAAGAAGATCCACTTGAGACAGTCCAGTAGGTTTTACAAAAGCTGTTCTGAAACAGGCCCTGTCAGAAGCTCTTGCAGAAACTGAGCCTGGCTGTGATAAAGTGGGAAGGCGTTTGCACAGATCAATAACTAGCAAAGAGATATAAAACAGAAGTAGCTAGTTTTCTTAGTGAAGACAGATTGACCAGCAAGCTCTAAAAGGATCTCTGTTGGAGCCTTTTCTGTTTAGAGTATTTCTAAATGATCCAGAAAAGCTGATCATTTGGAAAAGTGACAAAGTTTTGAAGCCACTCAAATTATTCAGGGTAATAAACAGTTGCAGATGGACCTAAGTACCACAACTAGAACTGGTAAATATATACTATTTACTTCATCTCCATGGTGTTTTATGAGGGATGAACAATCCTAATCTCACATACAAAATTGTTGCCTCTCCCTCCCCTTGCTACCATCACACTGAGCGAGACCCTGAAATGTTATTCAGAGTTCTTGTCATAAGCCAAATGCTCCATCACTGCCAATCACCACCACCCCTCCCCATCACAGCAGAATACTATCTTTGGGGAAAAAAGGGAAGACTATTACCTACAGTACTGTATAAAATTCACAGTGAAGCCCCATGTGCCAGTTTTCCCCTTTCCCCTTTGTCAAAAAGGTATCCTTTGTCTAAAAATACGGTACAGCCTAAGGAAATGCAGAAAGAAGCAAGACAAGAGATACCAAGGGCTTTTATATGATTAATTATCAACCAAGATAAGACTCTTCTACAGTAAGACTGACCGCTGAACAAGGTGGAGAGAGTATAATTGATAAGTTGCATGGAGAAGGTGAACAGGGAACAATTGCAAGTCATCCCTTTCAGTACAAAAAGCAGAGCAGTTTCAAATGAAACAGCAGAGAAGAGCTGAGGACTTTATTTAATAAAGCACTTTTCCACACAGTGCATAAACTGAAAATCCTCACAAGATACTGTGGATGATAAAAAGCAATAAATAAATCACTCAAGTTCAAAAGCAAAAAGGGTAAATTAATGGATGAGTACCACCTCAGGCTCAGCAGGTCCCTAACACAGAAAGCACTTAAGTCTTGGGAAAGCGTCACATATGCTCGCCTCGCTGTGCTGCTATACTGTGAACACCTGCTATTGGTCACTGTCAAGGGCAGGACACGGAGTGAGATGGGTATGTGGCTGGACTGTTACCATCTCTCCCACACTCACTGCCCGAGCTTCTGTTGTCCCTTGCTATCTATCAATTTGTGACCTCATCTGAACACTATTATGGCAAAAAGAGAGAATACAATTCACAGTTAAGAGAAATACTAAATTAGATTTCACATGTGTCATTATTACTCTCTGCTGCCTGCTTAAATAACAGAGCTGTTTTCATTTTTGCTGTGGTATAATTTAAAATATCTCTTCCTTTTGTAATTCCTTCTAATTCAATTTCCTATGTCCCAACTTCCCCACCCAGTCTCAACTGGGTCATAACATTTCCACAGATCATTTTTCTTCTCAAATGGATTATGGCAACTACATGATAAACAGTAATAGAAATGTGTCACATTTTTCACATGAACAGTGGGAAAAGCCAAAACAAGAGCAGGAAAATGCCAGAGTACTGTCCAGTACAGTACATCCACATAAAGATCATGCAGCATCTACCTGCTGAGTCCCCTGAAACATCGTTTTTTTCTTAGCATATACATAAAAATACTTTGTAGCACATTGAACTGGCATAGGTATATGCCTTCTGCATATACTTTCTAATTTTTTCATCCTATTTCTACACATTGCAGTAAAGCCTAAATAAATATTTTGACATTGCATAATGTTCTATTTACAATATAAAATATCAGTTCAGACCATCATAAGTAATTAATTTATTTTCATAAAAGAACATAGCCCTTTTCCTGCCCTTTCCCTCCCCACATCCCAAGACATACCAATGAAAATTTAGGTATTTATTTAAATGAGGGCTGAGAAACAAAATAAGTTCAAGAAGTTTCCATGTTTACACTGTCCCCTTCTTCCAAATCTAAATCATGTTTCTCTAATCATAGAGTTAGGCTTTTTAAAATTATTATTTATTTCTCATCTTTTTCTCTTCGACATAGAAATAATTGCTGCTAGAACATATCCAATATACTAAACCACATTGTTTTTCTTTACCTCAAGACGTTGGTGCGGCCAAGATTTAATGTAGTCTATGGGTTAACTTTGTGGAAAAAAACCCATGACATTTCATATAATCAGCTGTGAACGTGCCTTTTTTTTTTCCCCTAGTTTCACCGTGTTGTTTTAGTTGCACAATATGACAAAAGAAACAAAAAGTTCTTAAAGTTCTTCCACTGTAACAATCATAATTTTGCAAACTTTCAACATGTCTCTGTTTACTCATGGCTTCAAAAGACAAATCTTCTTGGCCTTTGTGA
Organism: Pluvialis apricaria; assembly: GCA_017639485.1. Taxonomy (NCBI): domain Eukaryota; kingdom Metazoa; phylum Chordata; class Aves; order Charadriiformes; family Charadriidae; genus Pluvialis; species Pluvialis apricaria. The sequence goes on from CM030016.1 coordinate 23,168,540, forward strand.
CAGTTTTTTTCCAGTTCTCAACTCATTATTATGATTATCTGTCTTACTGAAATTCTGGTAACTTGCAATAATTTTAGATGACACCAGCAGAAAATAGACACGTCTTTTAGGTTAAAGTATGCCATTTAATTTTTAGAAATGCTTCGTACTACACTCAACTTGCAGTTATTTGGGTTATGCAGTAATCATGCCCTAAGTATATCTTCAACCAACCTAATTTCAGAAGGGATGGCAAGGATAAAGCATATAAGAAGCATACAGCAACACAACTGCAGCTATACCCAAATTACTTGGCTCTATACCATATCAATTTATAATCACACTGAATTGTGTTCTGTGCTACAAATGTCAAAAGTTCTGAAGTTTTCTGATGGTGTAATTTATGCTTTATAACACATAACTATATGTTAAACCTTGAACACAGCAGCTAAGAATCTGGTGTTCGTGTTTACTGTGGGTAAACACATACAACGAACTCAAATGTCACAATCCTTATAAAGAATTTTGTATTCAACTGCTACCAGTTATCACTATTACTAGTTAACATGGAATATAAGTCAATCTCTGAGCCTAATAATGACTGATAGTGATTAATATTTAAGAAATAATGTAATTACTTCAGACTGATAAATTAATGTTAGGACAAGGATGTGTCTTTCCTCAAAATGTTTTTTCATATGAATCCACCTATTAAAAGTGTCTAGTATCAAACAGTGTAAGCTAGTTTTAACAGCTGAATAAGATGAACTTTATTTTCTTCCCTGTAATACCCAGACGATAATAAAGGCTTCATGTAAGGTAAGAGTCACTGTAGTAGGTGAGAGCAATAATGGCTCTAAATCAAACACCTTTTCCCTAACAGAGGCTAAAACAAGGAAGTGAAGGAAGAATATTAAAACAGGGCAAGGATGTAGCTTTCCCCAACTGGAGCCATCTGTGGACTGGGACTTCCCAAAGAAGCTTTGATTAGTATTAATTATATATATATATTTAATAGTGTTTTCTATCCTTTTTCTTCTACAGAGCTACCTAGATGTTTTTGGACCACATCAACTTTTAACATCCACATCACCCCAGAACTCCACACTTATGCATTGCACAGAAAGCATTTTTTCAGTTGTTCAGATCCTGCATCACCAATGCCCTCTGGGAATTCTATGAAAATAAAAAGAGCGAACAATAGATTTCTATTCTTCTACTTCACAGTATTTATGGTTTTAGAATCCTCCAAACTATTTTTTCTGAATACTTTGTTTAAGAAGGGTGACAGATGTTAATTCTTTGTATTTACACATGGCAGATAGGGAAAAATCTCTAAGCCACAGCAATATGACTGCGCAAGAAAAAAACAACATTAATACAAGTTACCACGCAGAGGAAAAGACAGCTAAGAGGCAAGATTTAGCTTTACCTTTTTGTGAGGCAACTGTGTTGCACAATCACGCCTACAGGCAGCACAGAATTAATACTTTCCAAATCACCATGTACCTTCCACTCTGAGCTTCTCTCAGAACTACAAACCTTTTTCCAGCAAAAAGGAGTAGTTCTTGCCAACATAAGTTTGTGAGTTTAATAATTTAAAAGACCAAAAAACAGTTTGAGGGAAAACACCCTTCACATTTTTATAACAAAATTAAGGCCAATATGAGTACATTTTTGTGGAACTGCTTGATTAAACCTGGCAGCTTCATAGATTGCACAGTTAAACTCTGATGATATTTGACAAGGGAGCAGAACCACAAGGAAATTAAAATGAAAACATTTTCATTTTATTTACAAATACCTAGAAGAATACTTTCACCTTCACAGTATACCTTCCAAGTATTTAAACGATTAATTGTGGGTGAGGGTTTCAATTATTTCCCAGAAATGAACTTGAGACGTGTAAATTTATTTGCCAGTCCAGGCCACATTCAGCAAATATGTTTACCAAGAAAACACGGAACAAAAGCCAGGTCTAGTACTTCCAAAACATGCTGCTGTTTAAGCAAGATGGACAACAAAGAATTTAGGTACAAAGGACAGGACATATCCAATTACACCCTAAAAGCAACAGCTACCCAAATAAAACAACACAGGGCTTTTGCAGCAAGGGGCATTTCTTGCAGAGCCTACTGGTACACATGACACAGAACAGGGCTCTAATCCGATTGGAATTGCCAGGCACTAATGTAATACACACACACAAAAAAAGATTATCAAAAGCTGATTAAAAGCCATCCAAACATTACAATCGAAGACTAGGGATTAAACAAAAGACACGATTTAGAAGAGGGCTAAAGAATTTTTTGACCTTCTTAATGGTCTTTATGAACTTTTATGGAAAACCTTGAGGAAGAAAAATATACTTGAGAATTGAAAGCAATCTGTTACACATAAGGTTTTGTATATTACCAAAATTACACTACAATTAAGTGAAGGTATTTCAGGCTGGTCCGGGAGCACTGGCAGTTGCTAGGCAGCATCTGCTCCTGTCAGAGATGCTTCTTTCTTTGTGCAATACAGAACCTCAGCCAGGAATACTGCCACCAATGGATTATTACAAGGCAGCTTACTGCCATCACATGGCATCTGCAAAGTGCTCAAACTGCTGCCTAGCAACACCGCCTCTTTCTACTGAGTCATACCATCACTATGAAAATATTCATGTAAAAAAAGAAACAGATGCCTGAGAAGAAAGGTGATCATTCACTAGCAAAGTGAATTATTGCTAGCATCCTTCCCCTACCCTCCAAGATAAAAATAGAGATCAGGCTCAAAAATCATGAGCTGTTTAAAACAGTTTTGCACAACCTGGTGACATGAGGTAGAATTAAGAAACAGACCAAAAGCCCACAGCGCTGTCCACTACCTTAGCTACATTAAAGAACTGATTTTGAGTTTCTAGCTTTGCAGGCATCTATCCTAGTTACTCATGCCCTTCCTGTAAATCTGTTCCCTCAGCTATCAGCTCATTCAACTTTCCACTTTGGCAGTACAGAAGTCCCTCACCTATACATCATGTCCCGTATGCAGGAAGTAAATGCAGCAGTTTCTTTTTCTCCTCTTTAAGCAGAGACAAAGGCCATTTCAGTTTCCAAAACACTTCTCCCTCTTTCCAATACCTAACCTGCAAAGAGGAGAAAAACACCGACCATACCACGTTCTGCACGAAGGACGGTGGAGCCATTCTGCACTGCTGTATTCCAGACTGCAAATGTGAGCCAGAAATGGCTACGCTTTACTGTTGAACACTGGGAAATGAAATAAGAAACCAGTCAAGTTTTGAATATCCTGGAGGATGGAGACTGCATCACCTCTCCAGGCAACCTGTTCCAGTGCTTTACCATATGTGCTGTGGAAATCAATGTCCCTTACTGTAATTTGCCACCACTGCTCCTTCTCCTTTCACTGCGCAACTCTGAAAAGCGCCCGGTTCTGTTTTCTCCATAACTCCCTAAAAAGTAGCTAACCACACACTAGACCCCTTCTTATCCTACTCCTCTACAGGTTGTACCAGCCTAGACCTCGCAGACCCTCCTCTCTCATCACGTGCTCCATCTCCTACCCTCGCCCTCATACTGTGAGATACAGTGCTCTAGATGCAGCCCCCAGAGTGATTCCCCAAAGGAGGAAATTACGACTTCCACCACCATCCTGGCTCTACAGGAACACAGCCTGGTGTGCGGCTAGCTATGCGGCAAGAGAGCACCACTGATTCATGTTCACACAATCAAAAACACAGGTATCAGCCCACAGCCTTTTACATCCTATCGCATTTTACACTGATCATAAGACTTTTAGTCCTCCCATCTAACTGCTAAATAAGTTCATAACGTGTTAAAATTACCTGGGCATTTATGGTCAGTTTGCACATTTCCTATGAGGAGGAGGAAGGGAAGAATAGAGCAAATTTATAGAAGTGTATTTATCAGTATACCAGCTCCTGCATCTTAGTTGAAAACCCTGAATTTTAGCCTGTACTGTCTGCCATACAAGATTTTTTGTGGACATCAAAAGATAGCTTGCAAGGCTGCTAAGAAACCTTTCAACCCACACGCAAGAACTTCCACCTTTCTGGTTAACAATTTGCTACTAAAATACCAAAAAAATGAAATATTTGCCTGACATAACTGAAGATACTTTTTTTTTAATGAGTCTAAAGAATTTTTTACCTCTGCTAATCTTGACTTAAGCAAACATACATTATTTAATGCTATCAACATGATCTGAAACATTGGGAAAATCCTCTTTTCCTCTTCTTGCACTCTCCACCCAGGTTGAAATAAGTAACTTTTTCTTTTCACTATTAAAAGAATAGTGTGTTGTGCCAGCAACCTGAAATGTAGTCACTCCAGAATGGAAAAAAACGAACAAGATGAGAAGTTGCAGTTTAGGGCCTTGCTCTGATGAAGAAAGTTAGAGAAGCTTATTTTCTACCTCCACTTCCCCAGAGACTAAACAGCAGCTGTTTCTGCAAGACCAATGCTTCAAAAGCAATCTTCCTTGGGGTAAAACCCTTGGACCACAGAGATAACCAAATACTTATCAGAAAAGAAAAAAACCCAAAACAAAAATCCAAACAACAAAACACAGCAGAGCAACTATGTTCATAATTCTGATGAGACCAATGTACCCAGAAAGGCTGAAACAGAACAGCAAGCAGGCAGAACGGACAGCTGCAAATTACCCTGTGCATGACAGAGCGATGAGGGAGTAGGACTGACAGCAGCAGCACAAGCTGTTCCAAGCGGATGCTGAGCTGCGAGGTCAGCAGACAGCAGGCCCAAGCACATCAGCTCACAGAGCTGGTCTTTCTGTGCCCCGGGCCAGCTCTTCCCATACTAACAAGTCATTGCCAGAGGAACGGCCAGTCAGTGTAACCTTTAATCAGAAACACAGACAGGGAGGTGATTCACCTCGTCACTCTCTTAGTGCAAGGCCAGGTGCACGGGTAGCACACAGCTCCATTGTGGACAGTATGTAACAGCAGATGTCAGGGCAAAATTGTCTCACAAAAATGTTGATCCTGCTTTGCTAAATGCAGTGAAACTAGACTGTTGCCTCTTTGGTTTATCAAAAATTGAGTTGCCAGTCATTCAGTTCACGAGCATTTAGAGAGAGAAATTAAACACAAAGACACATCAAAGTTCAAACTACAGTTTTGAACTTATTGAAAAGAGGTTTTCTTTTACCTTCTTTTACAATAATTCATATATTTTTTGATTATCCCACACTGGCTGACACTTGTGCCTACGCTCTCTGTCCATGTATATAATATAGCCATACCTACATAAACTTACATAAATGAGAACATGTGCCTAGGTGAAGTGCACAACTTTACACCGACACTTCCATAGGCATTTTTCTCTACAAAGAAAGAGATGGGTAAAACAGAAACACCTCCTTCTGCCCTCCCGGATTCAGGCTCAGTTACTGGAAACATACATATCGCTCCCTACAGGGTCTATTTAACACTGTCTGCGATATTCTCCTATGAAAGGTTCTCTGTTGCCTTTACAACTTGTTGGGGTAGACCCCGCATCCCAGCAAGACAAAGGACTGTATGCAAACCAGTACCCAGACAGGCCTGTAAAAAGTTATACATTGCTTTCAATTGGCTTCTGTTTAACAGTTCTTCTGGGTTTCTCTGACATGTACGCAAGGCTTTATTTATCAAGATCAGAAGACTAAAAGGGCAGGTACACTAAATTAATAGTTGGCATAAACACCTCATTCATAAACACATTTAGAGGGAAGAGAGAGTCCCCTGCTGTTCAAATACACAGAAACAGGAGATTTCTAGAACAGTAAGCCACCTGCAAAGCACACTGAACTACACTCCAGCGTGCTGGGTAGCTCACAGACATATTCAAAACAAAGAAAATACAATAATTCACCACTCCTTGAATTACCTACTGCCAACACTAAAAGCATTTGGTGCATACGCTTCCTTACATCTAGACAGATGTTTCAGAAAAGTAACTGGTATCAGCATACCTCTGAAAGTAGAATGACCTGCTTTTAATCACCAAGAGTTAGCTGGCACCATTTGTCATAAGCTTTTCTTCAAGGCTTAATAACCAGAAAGACTCAAGGAAATAAAATGTAGTCAAATGCTGAAGTGGGATATGAGGGAAGTCTCATCCTTGTAATAAGTAATCACCTCACGACCATACTGGAAAGCACTGAGTCTGCTCACACCCAGTTACCAGTCTTCCTTACACCTTCAGTAAGTTTTGAGCAAAGACTCGTTTAAACAAACACTAAAATATGTCTAGGAGGAGAGAATTACAGCCAAAAGAACTTAAGAGATGCTTTCAGGATCTCAGAAGAGGTCATAAGGTTCATTTTGACACACAAAAACCTGAATGGAGGTTTCATTTTAACATAAGTCACTTGAGTGAGATTTTTCATCTCTTTGCCTTGAGGTTCAGTGAGCATACAGATTTTGAAACAGAACAAAGAGTAAAATGCAGTGATATTAAGGCTGATTCATAACTTAAAAACAATCAGTGGAAAGACTGCTGTCAATTCCAACTGGTTTTGAACCAAGATCCTCCTGTATGCTTCCTCGGTGAACATCACAGCTGAGAACACAACAAACAATTCACTATACAAATTAACAAAAATTTCTCTATACAAGAGAATTTTCACTATACAAATTAACAAAAAATTCTCTGAAGCAGGAGAAAAGGTTGTATCAGGCTCTTTAACAGCTGAATAATTTTCCAAAGACTTTCCATTCTTCGGTCAGTGTTTTCACATCCACATCTATAAAGAGCTCCCATTTCTCAAAACAACAAATTGACAAAATGTGCATGGCCACCGATAACACTAGTTGTTGGAGATCATCATCAGGCATTTACGGCTCTTCCATATAAGAACTATGTTCCAAATAGTCGTTTAACGTATTAACCAGAAAAGCTTGTGTATCTACCTGTCATTGTGCATGTGAAGACAAAGAACTCTTCCTCATTCCCACATACTCCTTTTTGTGGGCTTTTAAATGCCACCAAATATGTGGTGGAGAATTTTCTAGATCACGAGTTCTGGTAACAGTTCTTACATGTTTCCCTGGTGTTTATATTGGACTCTGACTTTTTAAGTACAGAATTGCTAAAAGGAAAGGCTTTGCAAGATGGTGAGACTCAAGTCCAGCTGAGCTATACCACTGACTAATCTAAGCAAGCTACCTTCAGAAGGGTTAATAAAAATACCAACTTTTCCTCTCTTCCTCCAACTGCAAACCATGACCACCACCACATACTCACACATCAATTTCCTATGCCTTAAATTGTTCAAACAAGAAACAACTTCAAATTTCCTCACTCATTTCACTCTGAAGAGTCTCTGTTCCCATCCTACAGGCCTGACAGTGAATTTAAACCCAAAGCATACATGTAAGAAACACCGAAAAATTACCCAAATTTTCCAAGAACTAGGAGCATTGAGGGCATATGTTGTCATATACCCCATTTTTAATTGTAATTGGTACCTGCTGCATTCAAAAATAAAACAAAATAACTTATTCCTTCAATAAACATGAAAAGCTTAGTTTCCTACCAATAGATATTCACGTTCCCATTCCCTGTTTCACCAACAGCCCCACAACAAACCAAATGCAGTACCGTCGGACTTTTAATCTTCCGCTATCCCCAGTCCTGTTCCTGAGCACTCCTGTCCACAAAGCACCCTCAAGTTCAACTCCCATGCTCACATTAACAGCTTCCTTGTCACATTCTCCAGCAAGCAATCAAAAAAGTTGTATGAGGAAAAGTCCTGACAGAACCTTATTATCCATTCTTTTCAGCAAGTCAGTAGCTGCTTACCTGCACTTCTAGCCACAGGAACACTAGCAAGTTCTTTCTTCCCCATCCAGCCACCAATATTCATTACATCTGTTGGAAATGTATGCCCGAGACTGCCAACTCTCATCATAAAATGTCACTCATTACTGGATGAGAGGTATTGTTAGGCAAGGATAGAAAGCCTGAACACTTAAAGACTTCCATCCATAGGCAATCAGTCTAAATATAAAATCCATTCTGCGCTGTGGATGAGGTCGGAGAGGAACCACTTTTGCCCCCACCCTACTGGCAAGCAGCTGAAGTCCTGAAGGTCTTAACTGAATACGTAATATGGCATAACTATGAATAAATGGAGAAAATTGTTCTCAAAACCAAAGCATCAAAAGTTAAACCCCATATTGCAATACTATCACTTTTTACTCTAAGATCACACCTACATTCCCATACAAACCACCCAATAAACTGCTAAACATACACATCTGATTCCTTGCCTTTGCAAGCAATTTGAAAAACTGTTTCTCAGCTTCATTTCTCCTGTATTTAGAAAGTTTTGACTAATTTCTACTGTAAATGTATTTGTGGACAACTGGTATTTAGATGATCTCTAACTAGTAATATCTTATAGATTAATTCTCATCCAGCTCTGCAGACCAAGTATTCAGAAGAGTAACCACAATGTCTTTTGACTAGTCTTTTCTAGGATAAATCAGCCAAAATATATTAATCTCTTCCCACAAAACAGTATATTTATTCTCCAAGTTAGCTCAGCAGCAGCAGCAGAAATATAGTTACACAAGACTGAACCTAAAATTGCCCGCTATGTTAAATGACACCTCACTAAACTTCCCTGTCTATACTGAAGGTCTCCAGTTGGGTGCATCTCGGGAGTTGCTCTTTTCCAGAGGCATTTCAAGGTGTGATTCATTTCCCATTCAGTCAAATAACGCATATACATTTCCTTTATGACCCCCGACTGACAAATTCCTTTGTTAATTCTTAAGTCCTAAGGGTAAAAAAAGGCCCTCAGGGGCAAAAATATTGAATGGAGTTACAAATTACTCCAATCCACAGATCATCTAGTTTTCCTGACTAAGGAGCAAGTCCCCAGGTATTACCACCAGCTCCCACAACAGCGTTGCACAGAAGGTTTAGATGTACATCCCTCCATATAGCTTGGGTTCCAAGACAGATCACTGAAGAATATCCTTAGTCACCTTCCTCCTGCTGCCAGACAATTACACTTTCTGGCAATAGGGTACAAAAGAGAAGATGAAATACAATATACATCCCGTAACACAGAACCCAGTTGCAATGACTGATTTTGCTTCCCAGATTACCAAAGATAGACTTTTCCCTAATCTAGAGGAGGGACTTCTATCCCTCTGAAACTTTTTCATTTTAAACCTGTAACAGACTGCTTCAGCCCTACAGAGAAACCACAATAATAATCAATTCAAAACACTCCTTGGTTTAGCAGCTGCCTTGTACGTAAACAGGTAAGAACAGAGTAGTGTACCAAGAGACTTGGTGACGGAAGGCAGACTTTCTGTAACTTTTGCAGTCCTGTTTTTTCCAAACACAAATAGGAACTGGGAAATGTGCGGGGGGGGGGGGCAGCAAACCAACCAAAAAAAACCAAAACCAAAAATCAAGATACTGATCAAAAAAGCAGAAGCTGCAGTACAGAACTGTAACTAGGACATCATGATGTTCCATCCTTTCTTAGTAGGAGCAAGGGAAATATTCGTTATATGTACTTATGGATTTATTTTTCATTCTTACCAATTAAGCAGTGAAAATAAAGATAAAAAATTCATTTTAAATAAAACAATTTACAGATTTCAACACTAATTCTTCAAATAAACTAAGAACAGGTGCTGTTTATGCAGGCATGTTTTCCTTCTTTTCCACTATTTAATAAATACATATTTAATATGGTCAGCCATACAAAGTACAAGATTAACTACATTAAAAAAAACCCAAACAACCAACTTTGAGAACCACCTAAATGTGCTCCTTGCACAAAAATAAAGCAGCAGAAACTGACAGTGTAATGAAATACATAATCATCTCTCACACATTTGCCAAATTTTAATTAACAGTTACTCACTAAAGAGTTCTCTCTGCTTAGCTTTTTCTTTTAATTCATTATTATTTAATACTTGCTTTAGAAGACTAATGTAACTAATCAGATCACTTTAATAAATATTTTCTTAGAGACAGAGACTGCTTTAAAAATATTAAAACACTAGAGGGCTAGAGAGCTAGTTATCTTCAATAATCGGTTTAGAAACCTCACTAATTGTTTTCATAACTGGTCATCTTAAGCATCTGTGGAAGAACTGTTTGCCTTTCACCAGCGAGTCTAAAAGTGTAGTTAGGATCAGAGCCACTGAACATAAGTGTTTCTAAAGAGAACAGAAGGGAATTATTCACAACAGCTACCAGGTAGTAGCTATAGCAGCTGAGAAATACAATCAAGGAAGAACTTCAGTGTTGCTAGGCGAGTGTTTAATTTCATTATTTATTTAGAATAGCCTGAGCAATCTTTTAATCTCTGTTGCAGAAGCATACAACTACTTGTATGAGCTTTGGGCAATACGATAGAGTTCTACAACTGTAAGCACTGAAGACTTCTTTTAATTGCAGCTAGACGGGCAAAGAGAACTTCAGAAGTGCCAAAAAAGCTCCTGACGTTCACATCAGTAAATTTAACGTGTTCACTTGCAGTCAAGAGTCTATGTAGCTCTAAAGGGGCATCTGCAAAGGGGCTCCAGCAAGCACATAATAAACATCTTTGCCTTAAACTCTTTGCAAGCCAACGCAGAATACAAAGCCCTTCTATACCCAACACGTTGAGAGAAGGAACATGGTGTCCTTCTGAAGGAACAGTTTCTATAAATTATCATCTCTGAGCCAACTACCTAGATAAGATGATGACACAAATCACAATGTGCTTTCAACCAAGAGAACAGCATCAGAATTAACTACTTTATATGATACTTTCACTTTCCTCAATACACATGAACAGGTACATACAGGGCCTGGGTACCCAGACATACTTTTCTATTTCACCAGAAAGCTCTTTGTGGTATTCCAGTTGCAGAAATAACCGATTTTTTTCCCAGCCATCTTATGTTGTCAGGGACATAAAGTCTACTCCCTTAACCCAAAGACACATCAAAAACTTATCATGGTTTAACAAGAGCACAGAGAAAATGCACAGGGTTGGTTTCTTAATAGACAATGGTCAAAATAAAAACAAAACAAACTACTAAAGTCCAAGGCATAACCTCACACCAGCAACTCATGCCAAGAAAATTATTTTTGCACATATTATCTTATTTGTGAGATCAGGATAACTTATATCAGGAAAAAAAAACATCCAACTTTTTTTTTTTTTGCTATTGCACCTCCAAACAGGAAAACCTTAGGTCTACACCTTCTATAGGCTGGCTTCTCCAAAATGCACAAAAATGACCACTCCAGCAAGCAATGACAGATCTACTTTTGAAAAACGAGTACTCCTCTTCCCACTTACAGAAACTAAACTCCAGACATAAGTAGCATTTTTCGCCTATTCTCCCCCTCTGGAGGATTATCAACCAATTCCAATTACAGGAAAAGTAATTAAAGCTACACAAGAATTAAAAAAAAACCAAACCTTGCCTAGAGATCACCAAAATTCTTAAGACTTAGCCATTATCTCAGACCTACCAGTATGTGCATTGTCCGAAAAAGAAAAGTCAACATCACAGGAATATTCTTAAGACTACAGAATATTCATTGAAATAATACTTGTTTTCATTGACTACTCTCTCTTCCGGATGCCTCTTGAGACTTGTTTACAATCTGAACAGAGATTTCCTATCTTTTGCTCCCATACATCTGCATTAAAAAAAATTAGTTCACCTACTTTTTGATTAAGGTAGCATACGTATTTTCTTATTTGAGAATGAGCCAAACACAAACAAAACTCTGAATATCAAACCCCGCAACACAGCAAAGAAAAATGACTACATAAACAGAGGAAAACCAATGAGACTTGAAAAATGAATATTTTTCTTTCTGAAGCATCTAATACAATATCAGCAAGTTGAGTACTAGGACAACAGAGGTGGTCTTTCACCAAGGGTTAAGGTATGAGCAAATGTGGATACTTGGAATTGGCTGAACATCCAGCTGAGATGTAACAAAGCTTGTTAACTTTATATACTCCCAGTGACTGACAAACACAGCAACAGTATCACAAGTAACAACTTTCTTGTGTTATTTTGTGCCATTTGTGTATATTGCCCTACACTTAGAGGTTCTCATCTAACACACTGTTATTTGATTATTTTTTTTAAACAAAAGTGAATCCCTTCTATTTATTATGAAGATACATGGAATGTACTAGGCAAAATATTTGTTGCACAAGATGAAAAATTAACAAAAAGTACTGGTACATTTTGTTGTTTGTTGACTACATGCTCAAAATGCATTGAAAATATTAGTGTCATTAAGGCTTTTAATTGATCAACCGTCAAAATCCCACTTTAACAGTACAGGTTAACAGAATTTTGTAGCAAGTGTTGTTTATACCTTCTAAATATTTGCAGAAATTGATCACCACTACACACTGTGGAACTTAAAAATCAATATGAACAATTGATAACCATAAATTTAATGAAGCATTCAGGTAAGTAATCAGGGCAGACTATCTACTTTTAGAGTTACACATGTCAACAGTTTTTAAAAAATAAACAAAAAATTAAATTAAAATGAACAAAAGCGAAGTTAAAGCAAGTCTGTCTTCCTTTCATTAGGCACCACATTTCTGCTCTTCTCAGAAACGACCCTACAGCTAAAACAGAAACAACCAAAGCCACCTCTCGGAGCAGACAAGATTCACGACGACAGCGAAGCCCGATTTCCCATAAACAACGAAAACCAGCAATACTACGCGTTTACAGAAACACGTTTCCGACGAGCGCAATGCACCACGGACCCTGTAGCCCTACATCAGTAGCAGGAGAAGCCCCTGCAGTCCACAAAACCCCGTGTGCCCCCCCCCCCATCGTCGCCCTGCACGGCCGCGCAGCCCCCGCCGGCTCCCTCCCCCCCCCGGCCCCGCCGCAGGTGCATCGCCGACGCCCCCTAATGACACCCCCCCCGCCAGCCCTCCCCTTCCCCAAACTCCACATAAACAACGTCGCCACAAAACACTGATTAAAAGGGGGGGGGAAAAGGAATCGTGCGCTTAAGTAGATTAACGGCTCAGCGACTCGTTTTCCGATTATTTGTGCAATTAGGACCCGAAACTCTACTTTCTCCCCCCCCCCCCCCTTTTTTCTTTTTTTCCCCCCCTTGCCGCCCGCTGCTTCGCCGCGGAAAAACTCAGGGAAATGACCCGCATCACAGCACACGCAGGCACACTCGCTGGGCGCCGGGCGATGCGGGCACCGCTCTCCCCCGCCGCCAGCCTCCCACAGCCCCGCGGGGGAGGGGGGGGGCCCGCCTGCCCTCCCCGCCATCCCCCCCCCACCTGCCGGGCAGCGGAGGCGACCATCGCCGCCCCCGCCGAGGCACCGGCGGCCGAGGGAAAGGGGGGGGGGGGAAGGTGAGGCAGCCCCCGGGGTCCGGCGGCTGCGGAGAGTGGTGGTGAGGGGGTGGCAGCGGGGGATGGGGTGCGGGGTTTGGGGGGGGGGGGGGGGGGGGATGTGGCAGCACCTACCCACGCCGTATTTCTCCTCCTCGGTCGGACTCCACATGCTGCTGCGGCGGCAGCCGGCCGCGGATCGCCTGGGCAGAGCGAGGCGGGCGAGCGCCGCTCATGGAGCGGGGGCGGCTTCTCCTTCTTCCCGCCCCCCCCCTTCCCCCTCAGCGGGGGCGCTGCTCCGCGGCCGCCGCCCCCCGCCTCACGCTCCGGCCGGGGGCTGCGCTGAGGGTCCCTTCGCCTCAGCTGAGGGGAGGCGGGGGGGGGGGGGGGGGCGGGGGAAGGTCGCCCCCCGCCCGCCCGAGCGGCAACAGCCGCCGCTCCCCTCGGCGCCCAGCGGGCGCTCGCCGCCGGCCCAGAGCCTCTCCTAAAGGCGGCCCCGCCGCCCCAGCGGGCTCCCGGACGCCGCGGCGCTCGGCGACCCCCAAGCCGCCTCTTCCTCCTCCTCCTCCTCCTCGCCGCCGCCGCTCCTGTCGCCGCCGCCGCCGAAGGACTCGGGCTGCCGCGCCCCCCCCTCCCTCAACCTTCTCCCGGCGGAGCCCGGCGCGCATGCGCGGCTCGCACCGCCCCTCACCACCACCACCCCCCCGCCGCACGAGGCGCGCGCGGGCGCGAGGCGCGGGGGCGGCGGCGCGTGGCCGGTTGGTAAACAGCGGGGAAAGGCTGCGCCCCCCCCCCCGCCGGGCCAACGGGGCGAGCGGTAAAGGCCGCCCTACCCCGCGCCCGGATGGCCCCCCCGAGCACCGACCTGAGCTCTGCCGGCCCGGCGGCCTCCTCTGAAAAAAAGGCAAATAAAGCTAAAATTCCTTCGGGAACGCAGAGACGGGCCGGGCCGAGGGGGAGAGGCGAGGGGGAGAGGCGAGGGGGACCCCCCCCCCCCAATAACCCCCGCCGGCAGCGGGGGACACCCGCTGCTCCGTCCTGCGCCCCTGGGAACCGCCAGGGCACGGCGGCGGGTCTTAAAAACTAGAAAAATCCCAATTCGGCCCAGCTGAAGGGGGGGGGGGGGGGGGGGGGGAATAATAAATCTCTTGTTCGTTCTCTTTTTCTAAACCTCACCGGCGGCTGTCCTTCTGTCCACCCAGGTGACGGTCCTGCGTCCCACCCCGCCGTCCAACCGCGGCACCGAGAGCTGTAGGAAGCTGCTTTTGTGGAAACCTTTTCAAATTATTTCCGATTAAATAACTGGAAATTAATTAAATAAGTGGAAATTAAAGTAAGCATACTTAAACTGTTTAATGAGTTATTAGCTTTAAAAAAAAAAGGAGAAATAATGGATTTTACGAAGTGAACAGCGGCAGCATTCAAGGTTGGCGTTTGAGCAGAAAGCGAAGGAGGAAATGCTGTCAGCACTCTAACTGGTGACACCACCGGCCCTTTGTGAGATCAAAATTTGTCTAATTTAATTTTTATTTATTAATTTCCAAAGCTTCTAAGAGGCGGGCAAAATTTGTACGGGTTGCACGATGAACAGCTATCCAAAATTCAAAACCTTTTTTAGATTTCATCGTTGAGTTCATCTTTCATTTCTACTGTTTCCGTAAAACCTCAATTTGAATTCCTTGCAGCAAATTAAAAGCTGAAACATGTAATTCAAAACTTTTCCTGTAACTGAAATTTTGATCACTGCAAATATTGTGCCAGCCGAGCGGCTTTTCTGCAGTCAGAGCCTTCCCAAAGCTGGTGGCAGAAAACAATGCTTTTCATACAGTATTTTCAGAAACCTTTGTAAATAACTTACTTGATGTAAAGTTTTAGGATCACACTAAACTTTTTAATACTGTAACTTCAGATATGCCCAACACTTTTTATAGAATATTTGTTCTATCATTATATAATAAAACAGAACGAAAGTCATCAATTTGCACCACAGAACTTGGGTTGCTGTGGAAACCTTCATTATTTATTTTTTTAACATGTGCAACTTATGTTTCAACACTGAAGGGGGACAGCTTTCTGTTTGCTTTGTTGTTTGTTTTTGGGCTGTTGGGTTTTGCTTTCCTGTGTAGAGTGTAAACAGAAAGTGGCCAATAAGTAAGCATGTTTGTACGTTATTGATTTAGAAAAAACAACTTAATTCAATCACACCTTAATTCACATTCACATTTAGGCATATATATTTACAATAGCTGCATTACTTTCCTTCCTGAGGCACTCCCACAGCATACAGAAATAGCTTTTCAAAGGGACAAAGCCTGACAAAGTCATTAAGTTGCATCTGTTGGAGATAGGCTGCTGCTGGGTTTGAGAAATTGGCATTTTTTTATATACGTATACGTCAATAATAAATACCTCTTCATCTCTCACTAGTACTTTGGGAGCAGAAAACCTCTGTAGTGACAGGAATTGGTTAATTCTTCCAGCTTCTTCATTCTGCAGCCTGAGCGCTTCATGGATTCTTCTGGCTGCCAAGTTGACCAGCAGCGAAACAGATACTTTTCCTGCTGTAAGAAAAAACACAGCAGATTTTTTTTTTTTTTTTTTTTTTTTTCAAAATACAACCGTGTCTGAGTCGGCTCTTCCCCTTAAATATGGAATGAAGGTGAACTTGGGAAGACAAGGTGAGAACCTTGCAAGGTTAGGTAAACTCGGAGGAGGACACCAAAATAGTTGACAGAATGGGACCTGCAAGGAACTAAGAGTATATAAGAAACATTTTGTTTAAAGGGAACTATGCATTTGTATTTCCTGATCATCGACATACAAATGATATAAATATATAAATATTGATAGCATTAACGGGTACAGTTATATTGATGATAGATTACTTTTGTTTGAAATATAGCGCATATTATAGTTCCCAACACTTTTCTGCACTGCTGCAGGTGATCCCTATTTTCGAACAGAGAGAGTCAGTAGACGGGCATATGACCCACTTCAGAAAAAAAAAAAAAATCAGTGTGTTTTACTGTAGAGTCAGTGGAATGCAAGTTCGCATAACTTAAAGTTACCAAATATATTTACACCTGTTCCTCTGATATATGCATTCAGCAGTTTAATGAGTCTCCTATCACCTCTACATAAATACTGATTGCTTTAGTAAATATTCGTAGCTTAAGTGTAGCATAGAACAAACATCTCGTGCTGTAAAGGAGGCAGAGGCACTAATCTCCCAGGCAGCAAGTAGGTATTCTGCATCACCCATGGGCAAGAGACAGACCAAAGCAAACAGCCACTATCGCGCAGGGCTGCAAAACAACTATTTCTTCTTTTTTCTCTTTTAACAGAGTTCACTCCTGCCAACCTCAGTCTCTTTAAAGCATGGGAAAAGCATAGTAACAGCATAAACAAGAAATTATGAGGGTTATATGCTCAAGGTTTTGGGTTTTCTTCTGGAGCTGTTCTTATTTTTCCTTATCACAAAGATTGCACATTTAAAA
The DNA here is from genome assembly GCA_017639485.1 of Pluvialis apricaria. NCBI lineage: Eukaryota > Metazoa > Chordata > Aves > Charadriiformes > Charadriidae > Pluvialis > Pluvialis apricaria. The sequence goes on from CM030016.1 coordinate 23,185,408, forward strand.
ACCACCACCACAACAAAATTGGAATCTGGTGCCCACTTCATGAGATTATTTAAATGGTTTTAAGGTTTTGTTAAGAAGTTTTAGAAATTAACTTCAGCAATCAAACTAAATTTTAAAATTTGCTGTAGAGGTCAGAGTTCCTACAAGAAGAGCTGTTGGTGGACATCATGGGTCCCAAACACCGACACTTTTCAGAGAAAAGTGGCTTCCCCTTGCAGGAGCCTTCTGGGCCTTCGTCACTAAACTTTGGTGTTGCACCATTTGGAAACAATGGAAAATACACACTTCAAGACCTTATTTAATTGAACAAGACAAGTCAGAAGGAAGCACTAATCACTTGGAATAACACTGTTAAAAGATACTTAACGTCCACTGTGTACAGGAGCTGTTAAGTCAGAAGTAATGTGAGTTGCATATGGTTAAGTTACTGCAAACACAATTGTCCTTATCCAAACAGAATATGCATTAATGTTTAACACAGTATTAATTAAAATACATTAGATAGTTCATCTTTTTTCATACTATCCTCCCATAATATAGATGTGATCTGAAAGACAGCTGGCTAGGGAACGGAGAGATTTGACACAGTTTCTTTCTCTTAAATAGATCAAGGGAACTGCACAACGCTTTCAAATGCTCTGCGAGGGACAATGGAAGGTCAGAGTGCAGAAAGCAGAGAGACTCTTATACCTCCCTGCAAGCAAATTTTTCTCAGTTTTCTCAGCCTTAAGGCATCGTGGAACAGATCACCCTCTTGCCCTCTTTTTCAGGTAAGAGCAAAGAGCATCCCCATACTTTACCCTTTCTCCCCATTCTCAGGGCTATAGATGCTGGTACTTCGACTTCCATTATTACTTCAAACCTCTGTTTTAGAAACATGGCCCGGAACCCCTGCTAGCAGAAAAAAAAAAAAAAAAAAAAATCGGGGGTCAATTTTAACTCCCTCTGACAGTCAATTTATTTGATCAAGTTAACTCCTTTTCTACACATGAGGTTCCAACTTCACATTTGTTTCTTTAAAGTTCATACTGTCTCCCTGTTGATAAGATGGTTTAAGCCATTAAACAAGTTGACTTTCCCATTAAATTATAAACTCCTCACCTTGTAGGGAGAAAACAAAAGCAAATACACTCTATCACCAGCTCCCACGACCTCACAGGTCCTTTTGAAGCACCAAGTGTTTCTCCTTTCTGCCTCAAAACAGGGATTCACATGTCTCAAGAACTTCCTTTGATGAAGTAATCTTCTGAAACTTTTAAGCAGGAGGTCTCAGCTTTTGATGTACAAATCCAAATTATATTCTTTGTCATATTCCACAAGGCCATCTCATGGATTTTCTTCCCTATGAAGAAAGGACCAAACCGTCACATTAGGAATCTAAATGCAACAAATGACAGCAGTTTTTCCCCCTAAGGCATTGCATTTGTGCCCCACAGCTTCATTCACCTAATTATTCTTTCATCAGGATGATTTCTGATTAGTGCTCAGGATTGGGGGAGGATTTTAAAGGCTGTTATCTTAAGAATCCTTTTTTTTAATTTTTAATTCAGAATGAGCTCCTTATAAGCAAGTCTGCTCCCAACCCTCAGCATTTCTGAGAGTGGCAGGAAAGGGAAGCAGACCTCTATACACCAGGCAGCGTTTCCAGCTCACAGTTAAGTAGTTGCTCCATCCTCTATTCCTTACTTGGTGCCTGAAGCTCGTGATTGAAAGTAACCAACACACATCTAACTTTATCACGTAAGATGTAAAAAACATAACTTTCTGGTAATCAGTCCCAGGAACATCTCCATTACAATAGTTCTATTGTTCCATTCCTTTAGTACCAACATTTTTCCTTCATGCAAAATGGAAGTCAGCAAAAAATATTCCAGTACGTCCCCTATTTTTGGTGTTACCTTCTTCAGAGCAAAGGTAATCTAAAGTCATGGAGGGCAGAGAAACACATACTTTCAAGTGCCTCCAGAACATTCAACATTTGTAGTCAAGCCTCACCTAAAAATAACCCCACAAAAACATCAACTAAGAACAAATAACACAACTTGCAGTTACAAATATAATGTTAAAATTTACTTTACTGTATTAGTAATACTGCTTGAAAACAAGTTATAGAAATAGAAAAGACCAGGACTTGCTTAAGGACAAGTCTGGACCAATGTTGTTATGCCAGCATATCACAGTTTGTAAGTTTATATGTTGATTGCCTAGAAGGTATCTGGATTAAGTCAGGACAATAATAATAATAATAAAAAAATTAGCACAAAAGTAAAGAATGGACTGACTAATGTTTTAATACCAATAGTATACATCAAGTACAATTACCAAAAATTCGCAGTGCAGGTAGTAATTATTTAGTCACCTGGACCTTTATTTAAAATAGATCACAGATTATGCTGAACAAATGTTTTCCTGATACTAAAGAAATGGAGTATTTTGTTCTTCAATTAGTAAAAAAAGGAAAAGATTCATTTGAATCTTCCTATTTCATAAATAATGAAGAAATGAGAAAAATACTATTGCAGCCTCATTCTCACTTATCCCTAATGTTCTCACTACAGCAAATTACCTATTAAAAGAGTGAGAAATCATAGAACACTGTGACAAATTGACACCTTTTCCTATTAATTTCTTTTAATGTTCGGGATATAAGAAACCCTACCAAAGTAATAATTAGCTCCTGTCTTAGTTTTTGAAATGATAGTTCAGAAAAATTTGTGAACTCTTCTCGTGAGCATGCTTTTGTTGGTCTCCTTTCATTTCTGACCTTACGTATTTCTTGTCATATATTTATTTATTGCCTTGATAGAGATCTCTTTGATGCTAAGAAATTTACACTATTGAGATAAAACATCAGAGAACTGGTTCCATGACTCATGGAAATGCAACAGGGTTGCCATTCCAGAGGCTGCCTTAACTAATTTTAGCTATCACGTAATCAATCCCTAGCCAAATCTCTACAAGTGAATGCAGAGTTTTGGGCGCTTGGGGTTTTTTTGTATGTTTGTTTGTTTATTTTTTTAAGTGCTCTCTCTCTAATGCTATTGCTTTGTGTCAGGGACACTTGAATGTTGTTTCATAGAGAACAATCTAAAACACCCCCAGGGAATAGTGGCTGAGGACTGAACAGTTGTGTATCCTTATTTACATACACTGTATTGATCTGTAAAAAGAAAAAGTGAGCAGATGTATTTCATCTTGAACTGGCCGAAAGGCCAAAGCCGGAATACCTTCTTACTAGCGTGCTCACTGACCACACAGCCGCTCTGTTCCACGTGTCAGTCACAGCAGCCTTACCGCCACATTAAACACGCCACGGTTGCTATTTTTGGCAGGCACGCGCCCAGGTGTGAGCCGTGCCGTGGGGGCGCTGCCCCGGAACGCGCCCCGCAGCGCAGCGCAGCGCAGCGCAGCGCAGGCACCGCCAGGCCGCTGTCCATGGTGCTGCCGCCAGCCGCGCTGCGGAAGTGACGGCATTTACCGCCTGCTGCCGTCACGGCCGCGCCTTCTGTCACGGCCCCTGCGCTGTTGCCAGTGACCTGCTGTCTTCAAGAGTTCAAAGTCTTCCTCTGTCATACGCCGCTTCCAGTCAGCCTCCCTTAGCTATTCTGGCATAGGACATGAAACCCTACTGTCTCCGTAGCTCAGCATTTTTATGAGGAGCGCGCTCGCTGGCCATGTCGCTCACCCCACCGACTCGGGGACCAGCAGGCTGCTTTACATCTAGCCATTACCCTTTGACCTGCACAGAGAATATGTTTTTATCTAGAAATAAAACTAGCACTAACAGAAACAATTGGAAAAACTGGAATTTAGAAGTACCGAGATGGCTAATTTGAAGTCACGCTGGACCTATCTGCGTTCATCCCATATTTTCTTATAGGAATGCTAGTGCACACAGTTTAGCTGTGGGCATACTATTCCACTTCAACTACTGAGAAGAATGATTATGGGAATATACAGTCATGGCACGGCGCTCAACAACCAAGAAATGCGGTTTAACATTTCCTACTACTGTACTGTCCATATTAATTACATATTTACATCTAAAAAGATAAACATCCTGTATGTTTAGCTGTAAAATTGTTCGATTATTTTTATTCAGATAAATTCAGTATTGTATATACTAAAAATAAGTAAAGAATGTATTTTGGTAGTATATAAATACTAGAAAGCTTAAAAAAAATGATTTTGTCAAGATTGGAACAATTAAAATGTGATTAGTTCAACAGATAACCAAATCAAGTTTCTAACTGTTAGTGACATGTGCCCAGAGTGAGATTGTCCACTTAACAAGTAGATGGTAGTTAAGTATTCATACAAACTTCAGATTCCAGAATGAATTTGAAATACAATCCCTGTGAAAGACATTACAATATGCTTATGTTTAAGAGAAAGAGATATCTTCTACTTGTGTTCCCAGCATGCCAAAACCACTTCAGTCTTCTACAGAGCAAGCTTTTGAACCTTTGTCCCATGCATGCCTGAATCACAGCTACATCCAAAGACACTCACCTGTGTCACTTCGGTTAACTGGAAAAAAAAATGACAGACATTTAATTTAAGAGCTTTGACCTATGTAATGAAACCAAGATCTTCCTGAGCAGAATAAAAGAGAGTAGAGTATTTTGTTACCTGACACAGCGGAACAATTAGTCAGGTATAACAATTACACAGACTGGCACGTCTCCGAGTAAAAAGGATGAAGTTACTGTAAATCCATCCAAATACTTCTATCCAGCTCTGAAAGTGAATCAGCACTAAGTGACCAGCAGCTGATTCATCTAAATAACAACAGCATGAACACCTCATCAGCTATCACCACAAGGAAGTAATCAATAACTACACAAATACACTCTCCTGCCATAATGAAGTACAATCAAACTGGCAAAGAGCTCTTAATATATCCAGCTATCTTCTACTCAGAAGCAGAGAAATAGACTTAGATGACATCCACACATCTCCTCAAGGGTGTTGAATATTCACTTCCCCTTAATGGTGTTCTTGACACCTAAGCAATAGAATAAGTACATTTCTGATAGTTTTTCACCAAGCACAAAGGATATGGATTCAAGTAATTGCCCCACCCACCCCAGCTCAGTGAACAACCCTCGTGTAAATTCAAGCAGTAAAGACTTAGCCCAGAGCTCCTCAAGATGCTGTCTAGCTCTTACTGACACGCAAACAGCTCAGTCTGCATGAGAGGCACTTTCCTGAAAACCAGCAAGAAACGTCCTCATAACATGAAGTGACTCAGTCAGGTGATTGAATCAGTCAGCAGGAGCGAAAGCCTAGGTTGAGCAGGCTGTCTTCCCATGGAGAAAAATCACCAGCTAAGATTGGTCAGGTGCTATGTAAAAGCAAAAAATGTGTTCCTTATCTCCTGTAAAGCTATGCAATAAAATTTTAATTCTTTATGTTGCCATTAACATACTAAACAAATAGCAACATTAGTCAACATAACTGTCTGTCAGAAGCAGAAGTAGAGAGTTCTCCACAAAAGCTCTCATAGAAACACTCCATCTGAAGGTAGGCCATGGAAAGAGGAGAGTATACCCATATTACACAGGAGTCAATGACAGGCACAAAATCTCACACGCTGGAAAATTATTGAGGACAGAAGCTTAAAATGATCACTCAGAACCCAGCTATGACCCAGGCAGTGTTTCAGCCACAGAAGCGTAGCTTTGAAGACTTTCGTAAACCCATTCATGCCTTCAAAGGGAAGGGAGGACCTGGAGAAGAGTTTGCCAAAGCTATTCTTCACAGGTATACTTTTCCCTACAAGGCATGACACACAGTATAGGATAGATTCAGTTAGAAGATTTATTTTTCATTTATGATTTATAAATTATCCACCATCAGGTGGATTACCATCGGGTTTTTGATTGGCTACGGCCACTGCAACCTGCCTACGCAGGATAAACAAACTTACATGTTTGTTTAGTAGTACTAAACCCAGCAACCAATATAAAAATATAACATGCCTGTCAAGCAAAGTGCAAATATACACCGCAACAGATTGCTCGACTAATTGAACTGTTAGGATTATGAAGATAAAATTCAGATACTTTTTAATAATTCCTTTTTTCTTCCTATTGATAATAGAGAGTGTAGACTCAGCATACACCACTACAAATGTTTTACTGCTTAGAATCAGAAGAGTGCAAGTTCTGATGCAATTATTACATTTTCCTATTAATATGATATCTTTTCTTCTGGTGTCTGATACATCTCTTATTCCCTACTGCAGTTCAAAATATCGTTTTGTTCTCAAAATGCTTGACTGTTTTAGCTTGAGTTGAACGGTGACAGCTGGCCCGTGTCACCCTCTAGACAGGATGCATTCAGCAGAGATTTAAGATTTCAAGCCGCTGTCTGGAGGAGCTAATGGCAGGATTTCTAGAGGACAGGTAATCTTCCACTAATACTAATTCTACTGCAACCTGGTAAAATCTGTTGTTGAACCACTAAAATAAATTTACTATTCCTTACTAGTTAGTTTGGAATTCATATTAACTGTTGCAGTTTGCATATTGCTCATTCTATGATAAATAACGAAAGCAGTGTAGTATCTTTTATTAGATCAAGTCATGTAACTTTGAGGGAAGAAACAGACACATTTTTGGGCGCACAAGCCACTGAAGAAATAATTTTTCAAAAATTACTACTAGTGAATATAAAGAGGCAAGGACTGGAATTTATTACACAAATATAACATTTTATAGTTGGAATTATGAAATACAGCTTATCCCTAAAGAATAAAAAATAAAAAATATAAGTAATAAAAAATGAAAAGGAATATATAGCAATATGATGTAAATGAAATATTTTACTACTGTGTGTGATTGCTGTCTGAATAACGAATAATTAACGCATATGTCTAATGTGTCATTTGAAAGAATCTGATTAAAACATCTAAGGACAATGATAATGAAAAATGATAAAAATAAATTACAGAAATACAGTGCAGAAATACAGATACACTAGTGTTATGAAAGGAGATGATAGTTAAAGAAATGTGAGTAGCACAGACAAAACAGAATTTGCCTGAGCCCAAATAATTTTGGGGAATGATAAACAAACAAATGAGTTTGCTCAAGATTTTCAGGAGCATTCTAGAATTGGATTTGGTTAGAAAACTTTTTAATTTTATTGCTTCTAGAAGTTGATCAATGTAGGAACTAACTTTCCAGACAGAGACGGGGAAATAAATGTTCCTGTTAGTGGTAGCATTCATACACTCATTAGTGTGAAAGCTGACAGATTTCTTTTCCAAATGTTTAGCGAATTCACATGAAGTGATACTATTGTGAATGTGATTTTGATTTGCAACAAGGACATTACAAAAAAGTTGATCAAATAACCTTGGAGTGAATGTACATCAGATGATTCAATTTAAATTAGATGGAACGGTAAACAAACATTGGGCTCAATCTTGATTTTAGAAGAAGAATCTTTGAGTAACTATGGTAACTATTTACTGAAAATAATTGGGCTGAAAAACTTAAGAACTTGAACATGAAGGTCTAGAATTTATTTAATTTGTAACTAGATTACTATTTCTAAAACTTGAATACCAAACAAAGAGACTTCAGTAAGAATGGGCTCCAAAGGAATAACCATCCCAAAGAAAGTTAATCATGCAAATGAAAGACCTAAAAGGGCTTTAAAGGTATGAAGTCGGAAGACATAGGTACAACTTATAATTGTAAAATGTGAAGGGAGACAGTCGGAACTTCCAGAAATCAACTGGAACTAAATCATAGAAAGGACAACAATACTGTAGTTAAAAGTCAAAAAGTGGGACTATATTGCAGTGAAAATGAGACAGAGATTAAAGGTAATCTAGGAAAAAAACACCTTTCTTTTTCAACTTTCAGTAAGGGTATGTGGCAGGTTCACGTGCTGAATGGCAAATTAACACCACCTCTTGGTGTGCACCTGAAAAGAATCACGCAGGAGGCAAAGGTCACAGAATTCAACACAACCTAATTGGGAACCTCGCAGTATAAAGCTCCAAATTCTAAAATATTTTGATACCTTAGTGTCCTGTTCTGAAATCAGAAATTTGTAATACATTTTATCTTTTGATTCCAGTCTCAAAAAGAGACAGATTAATTACTTGCATTTAGCAGGCAGAGCAGGTGATCCAAGCAACTATTTCCCTATTAGTCAAACATCTGCAGCATGCAAAGTTCTCAAATGCTTTCAATGAAATGCTAAAGGGAAAATAGAAAATGTGACAAAACATAAGCTTTATTTAAATATAAAATAACTACTTTTCTAGATAAAACTCTACATATATTATAATGTACAGGTAATCTACCAAGGATTCAATGAGCCCTACACAAGGTAGAAAAGAAAGATCTTAGTAAGGGAGCTGACTACTTCAGACATGCCAGTGGGTGTGGAGTCCCCCAAGGGTACTTTCTGAGATCGTATTTTCACATAGTATTTACATTAACAGCATTTACACAAAACCCAGAAACCCTATTAATATAAACTGGCTGCAGTACAACGGGGAAGACCAGTGGAAGATCAGAGTATCTTGGGAAGAAGTGGGTAATTTTCATGACAGTATGGGATAAATGCTAATAGTACAAAGCAGAAGATCGCCCTCTCAGAAATTATACGTCTGCTATAAGCTTAAGATTCATTGGTTGAAAATGACTGAGGAGGGAAAAAGCCTGTGTGTGGGTGATCACAGGGTGGCTAACAGCCTGGTCTCCTGTGCAACCAAGGGGAAAAGAGCAAGCATGACACTAGGATTAAACAGGGTAAATCTTTTCATTGAAAACAGACCACTCAACTGAGCCTCGGCAAAAATTCTTAGTGAAAACTTTGGAGTACTTTATGTAATTATATCACCTATCTTCCCACAGGATTAACGCGAGTACAAAGAAAGGCTATTAGAAGAGTTAGGGAAATGGAAGATCTATCACATGAGGAGAGGTGAAGAGAAGAAACTTCACTTGCCTAGCCAAGAAAAACAGAGAAGAAAGACACAGTTACTGTTAGGAGATCATTGACAGTGCAATGTTCATTAAAAAGACCTTGTTATACAGTAAAAAGGTTCATCTTGTATTAGATTGATACCATAATAAAATAAGTATTTTACTCAGAGCATTTTCCCCCATTTTTTTGATCAAATACATATATCACTGTTTCCTTTCGGAGGGTGGAAAAGTTACATATCATGTAACCATGATAAAAACAGTCAAGAAGTATCAACATGCCTGACTTTTTGCTGCTGTAATCGCATATAGATTAGGTCCAGGAGCCAAAACATGAAATGTACATTAGGCAGTTTGTATGGGAGCCTGCTTGGTCTTCCCAAACACAGAACATCACTGATGCCAAGAATACCCTCTTACAGACACTTCAAGAGAAATTTACCACAATATTAGAAAAGAATTCTAAAACCAGTATACCATCTACTGATCACAGCCAAGAGCAGTTGAGAACTTTTCATAATATTACAAATATTATACTCGAAGTGATCCCACAGGTGATACAGTGAACAACAAGAAATACGTACATAGTAAGTTAGCTTGCTTACAGGGACAGACAGACAGGTTGAGCTACCTGAAGTTATGAAGTCACATTTTCACGTTTTATTCTAAATACATGTTTATGGGAATTGCAGCCTAGGAACTATTTGATTCGGAGGCCAACCACGGCGAAATTATTTACTCAAGCAAGCTGTAAAATAGTGATGAATCCTACACAAGGAACTTGGCATTCTGAAGCTGTAAGACATCTGATATACTTTCAGAAATGACTTTCACTAATTCAGATCTTTACAATCCACAGATGCCTAATTTCTCTAGGATTATTTGCCGAAATATTAAAAAAGTTTTCTATTTACAATGAATATGAATCATAGGAGGCTTCCCGCTTAATGTCATATGAACGTGTTAGCTAAAATGCTTTTGGGACAGAAGTATTATAATATTGAAAAATATAATGGTAATTGTCATTCCTAAAATACCATTGATGTGCATCCTGGGCATTACAGATCTATTAAAGATTAATAAAACACTCTGAAGATTTTACTACTGTTACCAGCAATAGCTCAGTCCAGACAACTTGAATGAAGCAATCAGACCATAATCAGCTATATAACTAATCATAACAAACCTCATACTGCTACAAGGCTCAGTGAAAGCAACATGGAGCTTGGATGGATTCAGGTGAAAAGGGAAGCAATTATTTCTAACCAATTTGCATTAATCTGATCTTACCACAAAGTTCTGCATCCCTTTCATATTTCATACTGTGCCAATTTCTGATATCCATCCTTCCCCAAAAAGAAAACAGAAAAGGTTCAGGAAAAATAGCCAAAGGAATAATTTGAGGTCTGAAAAAAAATAATGTCCTACTATGGAGATTTAAAGAGATCGTTCTCTTTAAATCTATTACAGAGAAATGTAAGATATGATATAATCAGTGTCTATAAGTATACACACAAGGAGATTTCAGATAGCTCTTTAAATCTAGCAGACAAAGGCACTGCAAGATGAAAAGACTCGATGCTGATGACCCATTCACACTGGAATAGGTGCAGATTTTTAATCACGGGAGTCAGTTGGTACAACTTACCAGAAGATGTAAAAGATTTTGTTGCTTTTTACTCTAGGTTGGCTGTCACTAGAAGAAATATTCATTAGCTCAACCAGAAAGGACAGTCTTGAGGTAATTCTTAGGTGAAATTCTTGGACTCATGTTTTTCAAGGTAGATTATTGTTACCATTTTCTGTAGAACAAATTATTAAGTAGGTGATACTAACTTAAATGTATTTTCATTATTGAAAATTAAAATATATTTATATGAATATACTAGCACATATAGGTCTTATTTTAAAATTACATCACTAGACACTACATATGGGGTTTTATGATGTCTATTTTATGGAAACAAGCCTTTCTAAAAATTAAAAACATTTTTGTATCCTTTTCCATAGCAAATTTCATTTGTGCATGAGTCAAAGGACAGAAGACTCATATATTGCCTGAAACAGTCTAAAGATAAAAAAAGAGCACCACAAAACATCACAGAATCATAGAATACCAGGTTGGAAGGAACCTCAACGATCTTCTGGTCCAACCTTTCTTGGCAAAAGCACGGTCTAGGCAAGACGGCCCAGCCCCCTGGCCAGCTGAATCTTAAAAGTGCCTAATGATGGGGAGTCCACATCTTCCCTGGGCAGATTATTCCAGTGGCTGATTGTTCCCATTGTGAAAAAGTTTCCTCTTGTGTCCAGTCGGAATGTCCCCAGAGTAACTGGTACCCATTACCTCTCCTCTTTTCCATGTCACTCCTTGTAAAAAGGGAGTGTCCATCTTCTTTGTAGCCACCCTTTAAATACTGGAACAGGGTGATAAGGTCATCCCTAAGCCGCCTTCTCTCAAGGCTGAACAAACCCAATTCTCTCAGCCTCTCCTCACATGGCAGACTTCTTGGTCCTTTGATCTTCTTTGTGGCCCTCCTCTGGACCCTCTCCAGCCTGTCCACATCTTTTTTGTATAGCAGGGACCAAGCCTGAACACAGTATTTCAGGTGTGGCCTGACAAGTGCTGAGTGGAGTGGGATAATGTCTTCTTTATCTCTGCTGGTGATGCCCTTGGTGATGCAGGCCAGCATCGTGTTGGCTTTCTTTGCCGCGGTAGCCCACTGTTCCCTCATATCGAGCTTGTTGTCCACCAGGAGCCCCAGGTCCCTTCCCACAGAGCTGCTCCCCAGCCCGGGAGATCCCAGTCTGTGCTGCACTCCTGGATTATGTTTTCCCAGGTGCAAGACCTTACACTTGTCCTTGTTGAACTTCATAAGGTTCTTGTTAGCCCACTGTTCCAGTGTACCCAGGTCTTCCTGCAGGGTGGCTCTGCCTTCCGAAGCGTCCACTTCCCCGCTCAGTTTGGTATCATCAGCAAACTTCATCAGGGTACACGTGATCCCATCATCCAGATCACTTACGAAGATATTAAGCAGTGTTAGGTCCAATATCTGTCCCTGGGTGACCCCACTTGTGACAGGTTGCCAGACATGGCTTCTTTGGAATTTTCACAGCCAGAAAAAAAAATGTTTCAGCTGTTCGGATCCTGTGAATTTTCTTATTTTTGTAGTTCAAAACTTCCTTCCAGGCTTAATAAACCAAAAGATGCTACAGACACGACAACTCTCACTGGCATATTGACAGTCTCAGTGGGCAATACCATCTACATTTGGTATTAAAGAGAGAACTACAGGTTTATCTGCTCATTTAAGAAATGCAGTGCTCTGAAACTGCTCAGAGATTTGGAATGGCTGAATAAATCCTGGAAATGATGGCTTAGCGAGCAGGGTGTCAGTAAGATGGAGAATTCATGGAATTAATTCCAGTGAAATTCACGGATATTAGCAGTTTTTAAAATACACAACTCTAATGATATCTACTTAGCCATTACTTACATTTATTTTATTATCTGGCTGTTCATACATTTGCTCTTTCCCCTCTGCCTATCATCAGTCCTTCATCTTGACTCTTGTGTCAAGGAGTGTAGCCACGTTCCCATCTCCCTGACAGAACAGAGCGCTGGGCAGGGGTAGCACCCACAGACTCTCAGTCCATGAATCTCAGAGATTCATTCCCAAGCAGATGAATCAAACTGCAAAACTATCCGCTAGCTTCTGCTCCAGCCTTTGCACTCACCTGCTCTTTGCTAAGACAACCAGCCTTCTACAGTCTCCTCAAGCTTCTCTGCTTAGAGGAAAGGAAAAGGATTTCTTAATGCTGTATAACCTCTAACAGCTTTCCTAAACATGCACTTCTTTTGAATCATACAATCCCTGAATCAATTATCAAGTGGCTAAGACTCAGATGTTCAGAAGGTAGAAAATGAATTTCCAATAAGATCATGACTGTGCGTGCTTTCCAATAAAATAATTATTTTGTGATGCTAAAAGCAGTCACAGTATTTTCACACCTGCATACTGGTTCCTATTGCCAAAGGGATATTCACAAGCAGACTGAGGGGGGTCTCTGTGCGACAGCTCCCATGGAACAGTGCATGCAAAATGCTCCACTTTGAGCAGCCTTTCCTGTTTCTTCTGTGTTGCCCTTCTGAAATATTCCAGGCATGTTTCTACTTGCTGCGCACAAAATTCAGATTATGCTTTGCTTTTTTGATGATTCATTGGGTCAGCTAATGCAGTAAATGTTTTAGGGGATTTTTTTTTCAGATTAGGCTGAACCTACCACAGTGTTATCAGGTCAGCAGTCTTTACCAATTACTTACAGTGCTAAACATTTACTGTAGCAAAGGCCTTGATTAAAGTGCTAATGGAAAAGGCATCATCTCGGTGATTTGGAGCACGAAGTTCACTTTTGTGTAAGACTTTCCAATAGATGACTCCATGAACTCAGCTGCCTGTGGAAGAGAATTGCTTGCTTGAATGACCACACGAGTTACATGAAAAGCTCAGATGCAGATGATTAAATCTGGATAGATGAATCTTGCATTTTCTTTCAGTAGTTACATGGAGCAAGGTAGCTAAGATGTGTAGGGAAGCAGCAGATTTGGAAAGTACTTGTGATTGCTAATGTACTCCCATCTTTCCTCAGGGGTCTTTCCAGTTGAGGGTGAGTCTAATGATTCCTGTTAGCTGTAGCCAGATAGACACTGTTACTTAGGCACACACTAAAAAGTCAGACTGCTCTTCTGCTTCTTCTGTCAGTGCCTGTACACTGTGCTCTTGGGATGTAGGTAATTTATTTAAGACACAGTAAGAGCAGCATGCCTGCTCAGTAGCCTTAACTGAAACAGTTCGCAAGATCTTCAGTTCCCTGAGCATGGAGCAGGAACAGAAATGGAGAAGACAGTAATGAGCAGAGCTATTTACTCCTCTGATCCTACTTCTCTGTCTCCAATGAACTTCCCAAAACTGGGGCAAGCAAGAGCCTTCTCAGACCTCAGCACTACTTTCTGCTCAAGATTCACATGCATACTGTCACCTCAATGTTCCTGCACTGCGAAGTGAGACAGGAGAACACCTGCACAGCAAAACAGTTGGTGCTGAGAACCCAGCACTTACAATATATGTCACTTTGGATAAGCTCTGGTGCGGACCCAGGAACTAATGTTCTCCAACTGCTTAATGGACATTCAAGGGTGTTCCTGGAGTGCATATTCTAGTTTCGTTTTAACCAGTCGGAATCCAATTCATGTGCTCTGACACCATTCAGTGATGTGAGTCAAAGTGCAGTAAATGGCAATGACTGAGAGATTTACTTCAAAATTGCATTGAAGGTAGGTGTACCCTGGGGTAAAAACTGCATCTCAAGCTTTAAAATGTTATCTCGTGGTAGACCCTGAGATTTAAAAAAGAAAAATAATCAAATAAAAAGCAGAGAACACTGAATTGGAGTAAAATGTGAACTGGCTCCAACTTTTTTAATTTACTGTAGAGAATTGGGCTTTGCTTTAAAGGCTACTTGCAGATATTAAACTACTGACATGAACCTTCATGCAGAAGTTACGGGTATGCTAGAAAATCCTGCACTGTCTCGAAGAGCGAACACATTCCCCTGTTCTCTGGGCCAAGATCAAGAATCAGTGAAGTAGGATGAGAGGTTGCTTCTGTATCCTCCTTAGATTGCAGAGCCACCAAGGTATGGCATAGATCTAAGGAGATTTAGCTGTCCTAGGAGCAGATCTAATAATAATTGAGTAGGGCATTTATCACAGAAAACAGAATGGTAAAATAGTAATTTACAATTAGTTCCAAATCAGGTTAGAGATAAAAATATCAGGCTAATTGGCTTCCAGGCAATATTGAGTGGGAGGACCCTACAGGATTTCTGGAGCCTTGGTTTCCTGTGACTCTGTTGCTTGACAGAGTAAAGCTGGTTTATATGAAAAATGGCCTTCAAGAACCTCATAGGAAGGAACAGATACAAAGGAATTCCTCAAGGAAAAAAAACCCGCAGCTTTACTACTACAGGGACAATCATTCATATAGCTAAAAAGAAGTGCAGTTTATTTAAGGATGACTGTTTGTGTTTCCAAACTAGCTAATAACAGGAGAAATTTCAGTATGAAGTTCCTATGAAAAGGCAGTTTTCAGAGGGTGTGGTTCTGCACTCTCAATTTTAGTCCTGCTGTGAAAACTGATGTTAAAATAAAAACTATATCAGATACTGAACTTGTATAACTGCATTTCAAAATACATGCACAAGTATGCAGTTAACCAGCAAAATGACCTGGTGTTTAACCTCAACAGCTTTAAAGAAGCCTAATTTTTGTAATTTAATCTCAAAATTTGTTTCAAAGGCAATTTCTATTTTTCTCATTATTTCAACTCTAGCTTGCTTTCCTTCTTGTTATTCCAGCTTCTAGCTTTTCTATTCCAGCTCCATTGCTTGCAACCCACATTGGCAAGACACCCCCCAACAGAGATTTTCAGAAATATTCCCTTCAGTTCTGAGCTATCTAGAGCCTAGTTACATATTTCAAAGGGATTCCTCATCCCCCAACTTTGAGAGAACTTGAGAAAATAAAACCCTAGAATTTTCCGAGACAGACTGTATGGCTCGGCACCAGCAACTACGGCCAAGTTTTCCAAAATGCTTAGCTACTTTGCTGAATATCCACTACACTGAATGCTTAGAGAAATGAGCATTTATAGTGCTTGCATAGCAAACAAGCTTTTCAGAAAACCTGGCCTGTGACTACATAAAACTGATTGAATTGGTAAAGACTGTTCAAAATTGAGGCATATCTGTCCTGTTACCTGAGGCTGTTGTAAGAATTAATTTAATTAAATGGCAATAGTAGTGTATAAATGAGATGTGAATCACATTTTTGGGGAGTATCTAAACGGGAATCTAAATAATTATGGCTTATGTGGAGATGGGTAGAAGAAAATGTAAATGATACTAATTTAGATACGATACTGAGTCTGGCCTGATTAAAAGAAGTGTTAGAGGTAAAAAGACATTTAAGGTGCAACTTTAAGTAATGCCTAAATCTCATTTAAAGTCAAGGGAATTGTATGAACGTGTAGCTGTTCAAATGTTTGTCATTACATCAGATCAGGCTATCTGAAATATTTTAGAAATATATTAAGAATATAGTATATACTTCAGCTTCCCTTGGCTCTCAACAGACAAAAGAGGAGTTGCTGCTGTTACAGGCACAATGCATGCACATGCGTAGAAACAGTTCCTACCCCAAGGCAATTACAATCTAAACAAATATTCAGACATAAGCTAGAGATAGTGCTGTGATATGTAAACAAAATACAGTGGTGGGTGGAAAATGTCAGCTCAATTCCATTGTATGTAAGGGTTCATTTAAGTAAGAAATGACTAAATAGAAAGAAAAGTGAAAGAGACTTGGGATACTGATGGAAGTGGATGAAGGGCACCATATTTGAGCCACAGAAGTTGCTACTGCCACCCAGGAGTAAAATATATCAGTCCAGAGCTATAATTAGAAGCAGTGTGAAGACAGAGGGACACCACGGAAGGGCAGGATGCAAGATATGGAGAGTTGTTCCGTTCCGAGGTGTCAAAAGCCTCACTATAGCTCAGGAAACAGAGAGGGTGAGAAGGGATCAAAAAGAGCTATTTCATCAATGGGTATTAACACTTCAATTTGCACAAACCCAGAGTCCAATGACATACACGCAGAGTGGTTCTGAAACTTTCAGAAGTAAATAGAACAATTTTTTGGAAGCGTTTCAGTGCTACACCTAGAGAATGTCATTAAAATTCCACATAACTATTTATGAAAAATGACTGAAACAAAGCAGTCTTATTCCATCACTATAAACATGTGTATGAGGCAGGATTGTAGGACTTCCCTCCTTTGTTCTCTCTTTCAATAGCTGGGGTCAGAAGCTTCACTGGATTGCGTATGTCTAGACCCTGACCAATTGCTCTTTTGAACAGCTGGCTACCATGTGATTCAAATTCCAAATGTAAGATTAACATGCTGCTGCAATAAAAAGAAAACCAAAACATGTCATTAGTGGCCTTTCACTGATCTAATTTAATCAATTTGCAGCTTCAAAAGAAATGAATATAATCCCAGGGACACTGCCAGAAAGCCTGAGCTATGTACAGCGTTCGGAAACAAAAGGTCCATCGTCTTCCCCTAGTGATGTACTAGTGCTTTGATTTCCATGCTAAGGATTAAATTTCCCCAGGTAACCACACTCTGCACGCATCATGTTTATTTGTTAACACTTAGTAAAAATTACTGATAGCTTTTTCTCTACATTTAGAAACTCCTCTAAAACTATAATGATTTCAGCCACTTTGCATTAGAATTGCACTGTTCCCTTGTGAATCAAAGTCCTAAGAGATGGGTTCTTCTCACCTGGCTGAGCTCCTGTGTATGTGCAAATACGGTGAACTCCAATGCAGAAACAGCAACGCGGCTCACAGATCTGTTTCTGAAAGGGTTCGGCTGTGGGCCCCAGAATGGTAGCTGTACTGCGGGAAGGTGCAGAAAAAGGAGTTGAATGTCTCTTGGTGCATGAAGTTAGAGAGATTTAAGACAGTTAGAGATCCCAAAGTCAGTCTTTGAAGACTGGCCCAAACCCCGTTAACTGTCAGATGCTCTAGTTTACAACCAGGGGCTACACAAACTTCAAACGAGCACCATTTTCAAGAGGTAGCACAGGACTGAATTTGATGCGCATACAACAAGGGGTTTGATCCATGAAGTTTCACAGAATTCTAGGTTTGAAAACTGGCATGGGGTGTAAACAAGGACCCAAAGTCTTCAACCCCGGAAAATTTCAAGGGTATAAGCATGTTGGTTCTTTCTATTCTTTCTTCACCCCATTGTTTCATTGAGAAAGAAAAGAATTATTTCACAATCAGCATCCTTTTGCATGCATTTGCCTGGTGTAGACATTTCTTGATAAATATATTTTTTAAAGTTTCACTCTGAGCATATTGGCAATGTAACAAGAAAACATTCAAAGAGGCATAAAAGAAATGGAAAAAAATTCTATAGATTGTCCTCCACCTGAAAAAAAAAAAGAGACCACTTTGCTATTAATTGCAATTATTCCCAATGTGGGTTTTTTGTTTTTTGGTTTTTTTTAAACTGTATATACAGCATGACAAGTCCATTCTATGGGACACTTTCCTTTAATCACTTAAGTTGTTATTCACACACATTGATTCTCCTGTCCTGAGAGATCCTTTCCATATGGAAATATGTATAAACCACATCGTTGCATTTCTGCACAAGACTTCTCCAGCATATCCAATTCTGGTTGTATCAAGGTCTCAGTCAGCACATTTCCTGCTCATCAGTTTCCTTCAGACAGCAACACCACATACATTCTTGGTGTAAATTAGTTTAGCTCCACCCAAATAATTACCAGCAGAGGATCTGGCCTAATACATTCAGTAGATAAATTGTCATCTATCAGGCTACAGTATCTTCAAAGCTATAATTTATCTGCATATTCTACAGCACAAGATAAGAGCCTCCTTACATTGAGTCTGAAATGAAATTAAGCTTACTTAGACCTAAGATACTTTCTATCAGAGAACCCCATCTCCAACGAAGCAAAAAAAAAAAAAAGAAAGAGACATAAACACCCAAATTTCCCTTGCTGTACAGAATATTAAAGACTTACTGAAGACTTCGTGTGGCATGTGTGGGATAATGTTCTGTTTCATTGCAGAACTGAAGTGATTGAATGAGAGAGCAAAAATGGAAGATCAGAATTTTAGAATTGTTTAGAATTGTACTTCATAATCTATTTACTCAAGAGACTATCTACTGGAAAAAACTTCTGGAAATCATACACGGAAAATAATTAACCCATACCGAACAAACAGCTGAAACTTACATCTTTCACCAGATATTACGGATTTTTCCTCAAAGTAATATCTCTTCTCCTGTCATTTTTGTGTAACGTGAAAACAGTTTTGAATACAAAGCAGTCTGTTCATTAAGGCAATTTAAATATAGATAAAAATCTTATAGCTGGCACTATCATCTGCTAAGTACAGCCACCTGCCTGTACTGAAATCTTCCTGTATGCCATACCTACTATCATTCCCAACAATTTGTCCAGCTTCTGTTTCTTATACAAAAATAAAAATAAAACAAAAATACAACCAGCATCAGCCCCCAGCACTCCTGGCCCCAAATCCAAGTGCCATGCTTTCTCATGTTCTTAGAAGTGGCCCACTTTGCATTGGGCAGCCGGTGGGTTCCTGTGGATGCACACGTTCTCAAGAGACGTGACGAAACACAGATCATGCTGCAACTGTATTCACACCAAGGTCTGGTTATGTTACCTTATAATGATGGATTGAAAAGTTAAAAACAGGATTATTCAACTAAAATGAGAATTTGCAATGACAGAAACATAACACGCACTTTCCTGTTAAGGAAAAATCTGGGACTTAGATCAGCACAAGAACAGAAGGAGAAGAGGCAGTCTTCTAGCACAGATAAAACAAAATGGTGCCAGCAGCATGTCCTCAGACACAAACACGACTGAAGTAGATGACGACAGCTTGGTAGCCAGAACTGTGAAAGATATTACACACAATCTTACCCTAGTAATAGGGGGAAAAAAAAGTTTCAGGGTTTTTGATCCTCTCTGACAAAAAACTCTTATATGCAAAATTCAAGTAGAAACATGAAAATGATAATCAAGGAAATGCTGCGCAGTTTAGAGTATTACACAAATACGGCAGGTAGGTGAAGATAAATTTCTGCCACTGCTAAAAGAGCTACAAGCACTTAAAGATTCACCAGAACGTGGCAAAAGGGCTACAGAGAAAATACTTGCATTTGTGCATTCCTTTCAGCATTGAACTGCCTTTTCAGATTCTGTGTTGTCTTAGCTTCCAACTTCATAGTAAATGGTAGAACGAGCAGGCTCAAAACTGCAAATCCAATCAGCCATAAAGTTATCACGATCTGGATTCATAACCAGGGAGGCAGACGAAGCTATTCTGGCTGCCGAAATAAACAAATGAGACTCCACTGCAAATAATCGCAAGAAATGCTGATAGTTCTGCATAACAAAACCAAGACACCTGGGCCTCTGCCCTAGAAAAGATCTTGAAGAGTATGGCACACAGACACAGCTCCAGTTCTGCAGCTGTTTTCAGAATTTTTTAACAGAGAAGAACATAAGATCTTTATGACACTAGTCAAAGGCTTACTCTGAAACTGCTTAAAGCACTGGCACAGATAGGCATTTTCTAAACATATACTACTGGAGAGAAATGCTTGCATATCACCATATGGATTTGTAGGATATATATATACAGTTTGCTGTTGGCTTGTAAACTACAATAAATTAGAGCATGCTTAATCACCTTCAGTTACAGCTTCTGAACTGCAAGGAAGTTTTAGGTTTGTCTTTAGCTGAAGAGTGGGATTAATTTTGCTTGAAAAATCCGGCCCAAAGCTCGTAAATGAAAACTGAGAATAATGTTTAGGGATGTGTTTGTTTGGTTTAGATGAATTCAATACTCAGTAATTAATTGTTTATAGATTATATGTATTCCCCCAGTAGACAAGAATCTTCATATATAGCTACCCTTAAGGTTTCATCACTTTTTGATACAGTCAACATGGTTACACTGAGTCTAAGCTGCGTTCTTGGCATACGAGAATGAAAATGCTCTTGTTCCTGAAGAAGAAAGAGAAAGGAAAACTTTCAGGGAGAGAGAGGGACAGGGTCCTACATACCTTTCAAAAGAATTGTGTTTTTAGAGAAGAATCGCCCAGTCTCAGTAGCAACCCCTTTCACTGTCAAACCTCTTTTATGTCCTAGCCTCAAGGAATAACTTTTTATTCAAAACAAACAAACCCCAAACTTCTCTTAGCAAAGCAAAGAGCTAGAAACCCAGGAGGCTCCTTTTTGCACCTCTTCCTAACCAGAAAAAGGGAGAGGAACTGGTAGGAGAAACACAAAGCAACATCCCTGTCTCTAAAAGGCTGCTGAATCATGTGACAGGCAGCCAGCTCTTCATTTTTATCTGTTTTGTCCTGTCACATCTGAATTCAGCAAGAACATCATATGGTACTGAGATCAATATTGCTGGTATATTTTCATCTCCCCAAAAGCAACATATTTTCCACAGTTTTTATTTCAAATTTGACTAAATTATAGTTATTCCTGTAAGTTATCATCTTTCTAATAGCAGCAGACCTGGCAATGGTGCTGCAGGAGTTGCGGGATATTATACACTATTTTACTCTGTTAGATGAGGAAATGCATTTAGACTGTTATGCTGAGTAGTGCAATACTAACACAAGGAGACATTTAAGCAGGAAAAGAAAAAAACTTCAGTTTTCACTTTCTCAGACATTAAACAGACTCTATTTCCTTCTAGGACTCATTGAGGCTTCTGCTATAAATGTGCAAAACCAGAACTAATACTATTGACTAAAGCTGTCCTGACACTTGACATCAGGAGACTCAGTTTTCAGTTAGATATTTTGCCAAACTTTATCCATTTATCCTGAACATATTGATGCTGAACATCACCTGCAGGGTAACTTCTTTTCTTCCCTTATAGACAGACGGTTTAACTGGTTGTAATAACAAAGCTAGAGTAGGGAAAGTAACATTATTTTGCTAACACAAAAAATAAGTTCTGGCAACTTTTGAAAAGCAGCTAATGCAATTTTCATCAAACTTTCTGTGCTAGGTAATGACCACACTGCTACCGAAATTTACATTCTAAGTCCATCCACTTTCTAACTTCATCTTATCTGAGAAGCTTTCAGAAGACTGACCCCACAGGCTTCTCGCTGCTTAAAAGAAAACAATGACTGCCTTGGCATACGTTTAGAGAGCAGTCTCGAGAGAACTGGAGAAAAAAAAAAAGACCAATAAAACTGGCCTTCACTGGGTTCCAAAGGAATAAGCTAAAATCCCCTCCTGCTAGTTTTAGAAGAATATAAAGGCCTCAGAGAGAATGTAAATGAATGGTCTCGTAGTCAAAGTGACTTTAAAATGGAGTTACAATAATTTATGATGCATAAAAAACTTCTCATAAAGCAGAAGTCAGCAGACTGGTCACTCAAGTTATTCCAGTAATCTTTATGCATAAAAATTACCTCTTTGTTGCACCTTTCTGCAGGAATATTTTCATTTCTTTTTGAGAGAATAAATGGATTTCTTATTGAAAGAAGCCTTCTTTGTTTTCTCCATATCTTAAGCAAAATCAAACAAAATAATCCTGCAGGTATTCTTTATTCCTTCTTTTCCTTATTATCACACTTCCTTCACACAAAAATTCAGATCTAATCAAGATCAAGCTGGGAAAGAGAGCAGAAAACAACAGTTCCTCTGGAGTCTCGTCAAAGGAAGGGAAGTCCCAGCCATCCGTCATAAGACAGGGCTGGAAGGCGCCAGTTTGAGCCAGGGGGAAGCTGGACCATCACTGGGACATCACAAAACGGACAAGAAAGTTTGGTCTGCCCAGTTACTGACTGCGCAGAGCCAGCGCCAGCAGGCTGGAGAAAGCCCCAGCGGAGAACTACCACCGCCCCGAGGCAGAGCGAGGGTAAATCGGGATGAGAGGCGTGGAGCTGAAGTGAAACCTCTGTAGGAAGACAGAACTTTCAGGTAAAGCAGTCTGGTTCTTAATATATCAAACCAAGCTGTTTTCCCAGGCTAACAATATACTCAGACATGCTCACAAAAAGGGAAGAACGACTACTCAAAAGGCCTTTAGGTATTTATATTTTAAACTCCTGGACTCAGAATTTAAGGTGAGATCAATTGTGCAGCTAGAAGCCGATGTTTCATGAATACGCAAAAGGATCTTTGATGTCATATTACACCCACATAACGGCCGTTACACATGGCAGAAGGTTAAATACACCTCTGTGAAACAAAGGGGGAAATTTCATTATTGCTGCCTCTTGCCTGGTGCTGGATGCACTTTTTTCTGAAAATAGCATGCAGCTAACTGGCAGGACTTGCCAGCACAGCTGAATTAGTCAGAAAAGCTGCCAGGGAGGTGGGAAATCTCCAAGTCTCATTGCTTGCTCCAGGGCTTGTTCCACCGTGGCACGATGTTACAAATACAGAACTGTAGAATCTGCTGTGCTGCTGGTTCTG
Organism: Pluvialis apricaria; assembly: GCA_017639485.1. Lineage (NCBI taxonomy): Eukaryota > Metazoa > Chordata > Aves > Charadriiformes > Charadriidae > Pluvialis > Pluvialis apricaria. The sequence goes on from CM030016.1 coordinate 23,208,515, forward strand.
AAAACAATAGTTCAGGGTCTATTTTCTTTATGAATTTCACTCAGTCCTCCAATTAATGCTGACAGGAACTGCAGACATACTGAGAGAAGTACAGGCTCGTTTTTCTCCCAGGTAAAAGAATTTCATTCAGACAGCCCATGCTTACAGATAGAAAAGTTCTTCAAGAATGCAAGTTTCAGACTCACTACGGCTGTCTGGTTCTTTGAAGTCACTGCTGCTCTTCACTGTTTTAGTCATAGTAACCAATTTACTATCGCATTACAGATAATTAATCTATAGATTAATGGATAGACAAAATGTAAATCTCTATCAGAATATTCACAGCAAGGATGGGTAATTATAGCCGAGAAGCCTATTACCTTGCCTGCAGTCCTCACAAAGGTGGCAAGGCCAGATCAATCAGGAAGATAGCAAGAAATCCAAGGATCAGGAATCATGCAATAAAAAAAAGGGATTCAGCAGATGAGAACCATAAAGTTTAATTTAAGATGGCCCTCTGAAACCTTTAATCACATATGTATAGTCTCTTTTTACATAAATTATTTTGCATATTCTTTACATAATTTTTACATAAAATGTAAAAGGAGTTTGTGCACTAAGATATGGTAGCTCCCAAATTTTTATTTAGGAAGGGGTCTTGGGGAACTGCTTAAAGAAGAGAAAGGGAGAGCACACGGAAATAACTGCAATGACAAGAACATGTGCATGGAAAGAATATGCTGACTAGATTATTAGACAATTCTAAGAAATTACAGTTCCTGATCATGGGTATTCTTCTCACTACCTCTGTCAAAAGGCTGGCATTGTAACACTACCAGCAGAAACCACTCACATAGCCTGTTCTTCACATTTCTGGAATTAAATCTTTTCTGATTCACCCTTAGGATTTTGCTTTCTGAGAAGCAGACCAGATGGGCTCTTGTAGATCTTGAAGTCATGAGCATAGTTCCTGAAGCAAATGACACTTATAAAATGCAAAAGTTGTATGAAGGCAAAATGTATCTAGAATGACCCAACAACTTTGGAGGCTACGTATATTCCTTTCTTCTCTTCACAGACCATCCAGAAGGAAAAGGTGAAATACTGAGTTACTGCCATGGCCAGGCTGACTAATTGAACAAAAGCAATGCTACAAAAATTAAACCCCCAACTTGCCATAAGGCAATCCAAATCAGCCTTTACCAACGGGGTTAATGCTTTCTCTTTGAGTGGGTTTAATACCAGAAGAAATACACATGTTGAGAAACTCATACTTTATGCCTATCAATAGCTAAATCATTAGACTGCATTAGCTACAGCAGTGGATGGGGTACCTGTCTAAAAATAACGTGGCTTCTTATGTTCCTTCCAGATTAGAGTGTCTTATTAAATGAGACTAGATAATTCTACTATCAGCTTTATACTTTGCCTTCATTACTGGTATATTAATTTGTAGATACGCTCACTTGAATTATTTCATCATTTCAGTCTTAGTTGAATCAGTTTAGTTACTGCATTTTTCATCTTTGAGTAACTTAATTTATTCTTATTCTGTTTTCAATAAAAACTATTAAAAGCATGGAAAACATTACATTTCCTAGATTTTATGATAGGCTATGAATACATTGGCATAGGCAACCTCAGATAAGAAATCTCTAAGGCACTCGGATTTGCTTGCAATTTAAAATTTATTTACATCTAAGAAAAGTTATGACCTGAATGCAACACAAACAGTCTGAGCCTTTGTACAACAGACAACATAGAACCATATGAGAAATAACGGAATGATGAAAACGGAAAAGAGACCAGTATAAAAACCTGTAAGCTGGTCTTAAAAAAAATGGCTAAGAATCTGACAGTAGACTGTTCTGAACGGGGAAATGCTGTGCATGATGATGATCACTACTGGCGCTCCTCAGCTTTGCATTTGGGACCATTTTTATTTAGTATTTTAATTAATAGTGTTGGTACAAAAAGTAGGAGAGCACTCGCGGGAGTTCCTGATGACATAAGGGAGGCACAGTCAGCATTATGCAGAGGCGAGGTATTACACAGGAATTTTACTCATGGATGATCTTGTTTAAGAGAATAATCAGAATAGATGAAAATTTAATAATACACAGCTACTAGTAATAAAATAAAAAGTTTGCCATAAGCCTTAGCCTTACCTGTGGCAACTGAGAGAGGAAAAAACCCTTCCCTATTAGTAAATCTAAAGCTGATCTCAAGTCAGCTGTGTAACATGGTCATGAACATGCACTGCTAGGACTTGGAGAAAAAGGTCAAGAGGAGGTAGAGAAGTACCAATACCATTGGGTAAGTTACCTCCTTTAGAACTCTGGTAATGAGTTTTTGTGAGTAATAATTTCCTGCACCAATACTGGTTGAAGAACTACTATAAAAATATGAGGAATTGAAAGCCTATCTTTTTTAAGAATAGAAAGGTTGGTTTTTCTAAACAAAGGCTAAGAAAAGAATAATTATTTTAAGTCCTTTAGGAGAACAAATACTCAGACAAGTGAGAAGGAAAGCAGAAAGCAATGATCCAGGCTAAATAACATCTGCATCATGAATCAATGGACAGAAACGGGTTGCAGTAAAATGAAAGCTGGAATAAGATGCTGTTACAGTCTTCCAAGAGGAGTTTCAGGGACAACTTAAGTTTCTGAGACTAAGCCTAATCCATTTGCCAAAGGGATTTATACTGATATGATTGCTTATGATAGAAATGGCTTGGACTCTTGACCCAGGAGGTCCCTCTTCTCTTCATTTCCTTGGAGATTTAACAGAGTGGATTTCCTCAGGGCTAGCGCAGTATCAGTGCATGTTATCAGACACAAGACAACTTGCTACTTCAAATCTGATGACACATGGCTGGAATTTTAATGATACGCTGCAATTTTAGAAGGCTCTTAAACTCCTTTCAAAAGTCAGGCTGCAGCTTTTAAAATGGATTTAAGAGAAGTTTGTCAGAAGTGAAATATTTCAAAATAACTGACTACTCAGAATTCTTTAATTGTCATCATAAGATCACTTTAATACCAGTTAGTTGGTAAGTCCAATGAAGATTTTCTGGCATTTTAGTTTTCCTTTAAGCAACGGATAGCAAGGTTACTTTCTATTAAATTCACTTACAGTTTTATCCAAATACAGTACTGGTCATGCTGTCCTCCTAATATAAGACACAGACCTGATACACACCAATTCACTTTACAGGTGTTTGCATTTGAAGTAGGGGTGAATATTTCACTCAGCAAACCCTCTGGGGTTTTTCAGATAAAAGCTATATAAAATGTGATCTGTCATATGATTAGTGTCTCTTGATGTGGCATGCAAAATGCCACTTGCATTTTCCCCAGTGTATCAAGACATCTTTCTGCATGTTGGTATCAAGGGACTTACAAGGTTACAACTCCTCAATAGTTCAATTTGAAGTTGACTTTTCATGGTAACTCTAAGAAAAATAAATGACATGCATCTTCTGAAATAAAGAAATTTATGAAAGAAAATTATACTTGCTAAACTCTAGTTGTCATAGATGTCTGTATTCTGAGAAACTGCACAGAGTAAACAAACCATTTTGCTGTACAACCCTCAGCAGGCTACATTAATGAACAAAAAAACCCAAAGCCACTTTCTGTATCTGTAGCTTAGGAACTGTGCTGGTGTTGTATATTCACATTCATTCAGATAATAAAACAATTTCCAGGGGAGATAAAGGAGTCAGATGATTACCAATGTCATTACAAAAATAAAAACACATTTTGAATTTGAAAAACTTAATTCCAAATGCAGGTTTTCGAAAGAAAAGAACCCATGTCGTTTCCTACTAGGCATAGTTTACTTGTCCTAAACTCAGAGCCTTCTAAGCATTAAAACAATAAAATTGCCTTTCAGTATATTTATTGAAACAGAGCAAACATACACACACACAAAACCCCAAAGACAAACTCCATTCAAATCTCAACTTATGGAAACATAATAAACAGGCCTTTTTAGTCTGTTTTGCCATCAAAACAATGAACCGTGAAAACAGATTTTGCTTGAAACAGTACTCCTATCTGTTGTCTTTTCCTTTTGTTCCACCCACAGCCTGTTGGTTGATTTGAGAAGTCATCTAGATCCTATAAATTCACAAAACAGGCAGTTAGAGGGGAAAACACTGATGTACATGCCTCCTTAGCAACAGCAGAGCAAGTCCTGATAAACAGATAAACACCACGTGGAAAAGAAAAATTATGTTTTGAACCTGCACCATATTAGATACTGTGGTCACTCAAGTGAGACATGAATGCATAGCAAGATAACATTTTTATTAATACCAGTGCTTGCAGAACTACTTCTCTGATGTCTCAGCATAAATTAGTTTTTCAGTAAAATATTATATACATATTTTTAGGTAATTGCAAAACCCCAGTGGCATATTTCACGCATGTATGTAGTATACAATGCAGCCACAATTTAACTCCTGCAGAAATAATTTACTGATTTTACTCTACCAACAGGAGACGTGCTAATAAAAGTACCCAGTAGACTGGACCCAGATGAGGAGAGCTCTGTGGGAGATGTGGAGGGTCACCACACCTGCCTCCCACTTTGAACTTCATAGCTCGCACCTGGGATACAGCTTCCTGCACAATTCATGCAAAAGAAGTCAGGCACCTAAAAGCAGGATTCACAACAGATAATACCTAGAGTGGTGCAGTACTTAAGACAACCAACAGTGAAGACTGAAGAGATTTTCTCAAATCACATCCGTCCCTGGTCTAACACACCCACTTACAAACACGCATTTCAAACTCGAGAGATCTGGACTGAGGATGTATCTGCACTGCACTGTGGCCCACAGCCTTAACAAATGAGCTAGTACTGGAACTGGAAACAATTAGCTATGTCAGTCAAGGGTTGCATGAACGCTAATTAGATTAGACAGTGGAAAAGTGGTTATGTATTTTATCTGATAAAGAAGGCACAGCTATCAACAGTCCTGGGAACTGAAACCTTGCATGAATGGCCTCCCTATTACTCCATAAAACTTTTTCTCCCTCTTATTCGTTCTCTCCAGCCCCTTAGATGTTGATTTAATTTTCTTTCTAGCCATCGGCAAGTTTCTAACCTCATGGCAAGAGCACTTTCCTAGCAAATGACTGACAAAGGTTTGAAGTCCATGGAACCCAGAAGAAACAAAAAACCTAGATCTACCACTGCCACATGGGGCACTCATCACCATTGCTCTGCCTTTCTGCTTTGACACTTCTTCATGCTAATCTTAATGGTGTCTGTATATGCATCCCACTAAAGTCAGATACCTCAGAGGCCACAAAGACACCCAGGTTTATTAATCCCGAAGGGAGACGAATATGTACCAGGGCGCTAGGCAATTATTTCAGATTTCATGGAGTCTTCTCACGAAGTGAGAGGTCAACATATAATTACAATGCCCTTCCCTCACTCCTGCCCTTCTTTTGTAAGCAGTGGTTCCTCAGGAATGCTGGTGATTGTTTTTAGTATGCATTTACATTCTGAACATGCCATGCAGGAAACCAGAGAATCAGTAAAAATTATATTCTAGAAGTTACACAGCTTTTTTTTCCCAACTTCCAAAAAGGAAACAGTGGTTTATAGAGGAAGCACTCTCTTGTGTTCATATTAACTTTCTGAAGTTGTACTAGATAATATTGTTGGATTAGAGCTCAAAGAATATTCACTGTTATCTCCTAAACAATGACGGAATTTGGGCAGATTTCTTTATCCAGATAATGCATGGGAGATTCAGGTTTGCTTTAAAAAAGAAACAGAAGTATAAATTTACACATCCAGAGTGCAAAACCACATAAATATATGCCACAAGAAGTGCGCAAAGAATCCAACTTAAAAGTTAAGTGGTAGTTCTGGAGGAAGGAACAAAAGGTTTCTTTCCTTCTACCTGCCCCCAAGAAGCACTTGAAGCCAATTCTGCCCGCATGCGTGTGCAAAATAGAGTCCCAGGTTCAAGATACAAGAGCTCAGAGAGAGGAAAGGGAAAAGCTGTTATTTCTAGTGGTGAGGAACCTAGTGCCCTTTGAATACATCTCAGCTACTTAAATGATGGAGCTCCCATTTCTCCCTGAGCATGCACATACTTTCAACACACTCTCCTGCATGCTGTTTACAAAAATATTTTACGATGGAAACACAACTCTTAGTTGAATTTAGGCCTACAATAGCCAAGTAACTTTTCTTTTAGTAGGGCCCTTAAAAGCCCTTAGACTCCCTGAAAATCTCCAGGTCACAAACTGGTAACTGCTGTGAGTCAGAAAACGTGGCCTCTGTCTCTAGAAACTGCAGGCAAGAGACCTGGGCACTGAAAAAGATGCCAAATTATTTCCTTCCTCCTCATAGAGCCCTTCCATTTAACCATTAATTTTAAGTTGCTTTGTTGCTGGACTAACTTCCACAGAATACTTAAACTGGCCACTATATTAATCCTCCATAGCGTGCTCTGACCAGAAGGGTAAGCACAAATAGTATCTATAAATTTACTATCAAATAAGGGATTTTCTTACTGAAAATGTTCTGTAAAAAAAAACCAGAATAAACGCAAACAAGATGGGTTCTTGCTCCCCTCAGCCGTTTTTCTGATGCCTGTTCTTATGCAGCTCTTCCAGTGGTTTTCACTGGAGGACGCCCTATGTCAGGGTGGACTTCCAAAGAACTGGACTTGGTTTTAGCACTCGTTCAAGTTAGGGGACCCGAGACTTCCAATCCCCACACTTCTTGTCTCAATTGCATTTCCTTTTTTAAATCATCCCACTGTCCTCTCTCGCTTGATCAAGAGTTGAGCTCTGTCAGTTCTAGCTGTAGAGTTAGTTAGCTCTACATTCATACACCATTCATATTTTTTGCCTTACAGTAGGAGAGACAGAATATGTGGTACTTAAAGCTTTTTTTTCTTGCCATATGGACTTTAGTTAATAACACAGAATTTGGACCATAAAACGTATTAAGAAGTTTTCCCTTCCCTCCCTGCTTTACAGGAATGGAACTGTCTGCCTATATGTAGAAGAAACACAGATAAACAAAGTTTAACCATATTGAAATTTTTTTCTCTTTTTATGCTACTTAACCGGAAGATAGCTTATACTATTTTCCAGGAGCTACTTGGGAGAAACTACATTTCATCAGGAACCGCTATTTTAGATTTGTGAAATTGCAAAGAAACCAACATGAATAAAGGAATTCTGAACGCCCCAAGCCCTTACTTTCCCTGGCATAAGTACAAAAAACTCTTAAGGTTTCAAGAGAAAATTAAACCAGAGGGGACCTCTTTAACCATGATCTTAATTTCTTATGGGAGAGAAAGGATGTGCAGATAATAACATAACCAGCTGATTTTAATAGGCACTAGAATCACTAACTTTTAAGTAAAAATGTTACCTGCTGAAGTTAAAAAAAAAAAATAGCCAAAACCTGATTGTAAAAACTCCATGGGCACAGTGGGCGGAATAAGGGCTGAAGATTTGTCACTGGACACATGACTGAACTCTAAGTTAGAGCACGGTTTAACTGGGTTTTTAGTCCTTAGGATCCTGTTTCTGAGAGCCAGGAAAACCGGCAGCTCTGCAGGATCTGAGTTCATCATAACCACGCAACAGCAGCTGCAGGAAACGGCCCCGTCTAAGGGTAATGTCCTCATTAAGCAAAGCTTCTGGAAAGGCTCATCAGCTAGTTAAGAATTGTGGCTGTGTCCAACTCTAGCATGTTTTCCAACAGTTTTCACTGAATATTGTCACTGCCACAAAGCTACCTCTTTCTGTGCTGAATCAGCGCTTCCAGAACAGACTTGTGTTTGGTATATAAAGCCATCTGGCAAAGGTCCTGGTCAGAGGTGCTGCTTTTTGAATGGAAGCACAAGGAATTTATGCAGGAAGGAAAAAAAAAAGAATACAGGTCAGAAAAATAAAGATGAGAAGGCAGGAAAGAAAGATGAAAGTGCCACCTGAATCACAAAATGGAAGCTTAGGAACAGATTTCTAACCCTGGTCTGCACACCAAACCTCCCCCAAGGCAAATCACTTAATTCTTCTAATTTCATTTTCCTCATTGGTGTACAACTTGCCTAATAGGAACGCTATAAACAACTTACTGTTCCTCAAAGTACTTTGAAGCTACAAAATGCTTATTAATAAAGATGAGTCTGAGATATATCCAAAGAGGACAGAAAAGAGCAAGAGCAGAGAAACTTAGAAGAATAATTAGAATAATGTGGAAAAGATTTTCAGATGATTGGAGCTATGGTGCAGGAATAAAAGAAAAGCCAAATAAATAGATTCAGAAAAATGTAACAGCAAAATCCTTCCAGCCAAAACTGTCTACAAGAAATGACCACAAAGAGGTTTGTAGGTAACCTACTTGTGACCCTTTGGTCTTTATTACTTATGACAAAGGGTCGCTTTCCTAATCCTAATTCATTTTCAAGACCAGCAGATTAACAAGAAGAGATCACTATCAAGCTGAATCTTCCAGATAATAATCTCTGCTAGCTCTAAATAATCACTGGAAGAGGAGCATAAAAGGAACCATAATCATTTGCCTTTAATGCTTTTGATGAGGAATATGCAGAAATCTAACACAGAAAGGTGCTAGAATGCTGTATTTTCATAACAATTGTTTTTTTATCCTAAAATAAAACCAGTCAAATAAAAACCTAATCTTATTTATTTCTCCCTACAACGTTATCCACATACAGAATTATTCAAGATAAGGGGAAAATTATTGGTTGTCTATCTAGCAAATTAAATCAGATTAAAATACTGTATGAATTTTAAGCAGAACTGTTCCTACACACACTTATTTCAGGAGAATTTAATTCACTTAGAGAGAATTAAGCTAAAAAGAATAGGGTTTACTGAATTCTCAGTAACGGGGTCGCTGAATTAAGGTATGCTGTGTTTTATGACTACTTTTTAAATTTGCTTAGGCCCTGGCAGTCACCTTCTTTTGCCTAAGATTGAACACACAACACTCACCTGCTGTGGCTGCTTCTATGGCTGTTAACTCTGTTCCTGCCAACTCCATATAGGTACAGCAAATATTCAAGTCTCCAAATTTAAATACGTGTACTTATGTATGCATACATACATACAAACACACAGTTTCCTGTATTTTACTCAGAAAAACACAACACAATCTAAAATCTACATTCCTAAATTCTTAGAGATATAAGTTTAAATCGTAAAACAAAAAGGAAAACTTAGCAAATATTTTACCTTACAACATCAGAGGAAGATAAAAATTAAGACACGTTAAGAGGAACGGTACTGCCCATGTTACACAAAGAAACACCTGAAATCTGTGAAAAACAACACAAAAATATACTGGCCATTATCCAAATCTATGCACCTGTTGGCAACAGACATTGTAGCTCAGTCCAACATAAAGATCTCCTGCATCGTGTTTGCACAAATCTCATTAGATGTCCCTCATGACTGCCTGGCTCTTTTTAATTTTTTATTTTTTTTTTTAAGGAATAATGTTAGTTTTAGAGAATTTAGACAGCTTGGGATGTCATCTTTCTATTGCTCACAACATAATTCTCATTCATCAGTGCAAGTTCTCTTTCCTGCGAGTGGGAACACAATCTACCAGACTGTAAAGCAACTCTCCATTTGATTCACTGGTGAAACAAGCTTGAGAAAGAGGAACTGGCAATATCTTCCGTTTCTAGGTGATGCTGTAAGATCACTGCTCGGTGTTTGTAAGTATGCGGATAAATCTTCCCTCTCTGACGCAGAGGGAAAAGAGTGAGGAGCCTTCCAACTTCACATGTCTGCAAGACAAACTCAGCAAATCTTGTTTGCTCCCTCAGATTTATTACATATTATTTACAAGATTTATGTGCTACCACTGCTTGTCCTATGATGTTTTATACTCGGCCGGTCATCACCACATTGCCTGTAACACAGAACTCTAGTCTATTAGCAGGCCAGGGAAGAAAAGCCATTCTAATCAGAGAAAATGCCAGAGGCATCAGAGACATATATTTTCAACTGTGGCATAAGAACTAACTTTAAAATATTACTTCCATCAGTAATTTTACCCCCAAATCACATGAAACCTAAAACCAAAATACAATGAAAACCACAATAAATAAAATAACAAAAAAGTAATTTTGAGCCTGAGTACAACTGTATGCTAAAAATATCAATGCATTATGTATGAATCAAAAGCAAGTGACTGACATAGGAGTTTGTCCTTGCAAGTAACAATGAATTGCTACCACTGTCACCACCACTGACAATGTGCCCGGTGCTTCCCCTCAATGCTTACTGTCACTGTCATCATCTCCCTCCACCTCTTGCAAGTTTCTAATCCATTACCTGAGGAACACGTATATATACTCTCTTCCTGGTAATGCCAGTCTGCTGCTACACGTGCCAAACATGAAGACAGGATTTGCCACGTTAGAAGCGGTGCGTGCCTCCCTGCCAGAAACTGCACAACTTTCCATAGATGATCCCTGAAACATTTGCTGTGTTGTCATGCTCCCAAGGTCAGTGCTCATAACCAAATGCTGACTTTTCTTTGCTGATGCACACCGTGGAAATGCATTACGTGTAAATATTATTCCCTGCACAAAAGTCACTGTGGTACTTTATCCAAACCACCAGCTAGCCAGTGAGTTTAGGATTAATTCAAACCCCCTCTCTTTATTTTTTTCCTTCTAACATCTGAAGATGGTACCTTGTCCTACTTTTGCAATCTCTTTCTTTTAAGATTGATTTATGGTAGCAATTTTCTTCCATCTGCATATCCATGAAAATTTGGGACCCAGCAGCAGAGCATAAGCTTATTCTAAAAATAAGAAGGCTTCACAAAAAAAAAAAGAAGTAATATAAGAACACCCATGGTGAGCTATGAGTACATTACACAAAGCACAATAGGGACCCTATGAAACACGGCAGCCCTAAAGTATTCTAGGCACATTTTTATCCTTAGCAAGCAGATAAAAGATGCTGCTTAGTTTTTAAATCTCTAAAGGATGAAAAGAAATTCACCTTGGATTAGGGTAAATACCATGTATGAACAGGGACAGACAACAGATTTCTCTATGGGAGTCATTTTTCTTATGAACTGATTTTGATTTTTCTGTGGGTTCCTGTTAACTCAAATTAATGATTCATGACTGCTTTAAACATTTCTACTATTAATTTACTGGATCAGTAACAAGGAATTTATAACTTCCTTTTGGGAAAGTAGAAAAGAGATGGCCCACCAGCATCTACATGAAGGCTTTGTGAGTTTTATATATTTTTTTTTGGTTTTTGGAGGATGTCCTGTGGGTAAAGCATAAATAATTATCCAGACAAATTTTTAAACAACACACTAAATATCTAGGTACTGAAAATAAAGTGAACATAAAAGTGCTAATCTAAAAGCTATTAATACAACTTACTTTTTTTAATGGAACTGGACTGTAAACTCCATATACAGGTTTGCCTATGGATAAGGGAAGAAGTTATTTAGAATATAAGTGCATTCCCTGCAGTGCAAAATGAACATGACCCAAACCTACTACTCCTACAGCTGTCACCCCACGACATGGTAGTTTTAAATGCCATTGTAGAGAGCTCACGATACAGGTCCTGCATCACTGATGCCACAACTACAGATGCCAAGGTTGGATCTGGAGTTCAGACACTGAAGCTCTGAAGTCTGCTTCTTTCACAAGTACTAATTTCACACGGATTAAATTTTTTTATTTATTTATTTTTAATACAAGAAAAATGTTCCTGGACTTTCATATTACTGGGAACTGATGAAACCCTTCAGAGGGATGTGTATCTGTTAGCACAGCATGCACAAGTCAATTATTAAAAAAACTCCAGAAATAAACACCATTAAAAAGTTCCCTAATCTCAGGCAGTTCATCAGCATAGTTTCAAGTTCATTATGAGACATGGCAGAGGTTAAGTAAGCACCTACCATGAAAGGAACGCAGAGCCTGGAAGGTTGGTTGGTTTGTTTGTTTGTAGTGTATTGTGTATGGTTGCTAGCTAATGAATAGCACAACATTCAACTATTTGCAGAGAAGCTTCAGTACAAAGTGTTCAAGAACAGTGATGACCTTGGACGAATTGTGTTGGCCAGTCTATCCTAATGCTAAGAAATGATGATTTTACTTTTTGCCACCTCCATGCAGAACTCTCACTGAACTTCCAAGAGAAGGCAAACTGCTGCAAATATCACAGTTGTGATCCCACTGCATCCCTTTCCTTTTTTTTTTCCGTGAACCTGGACCTAAGCATGCATCTTGGTTAAATCCACAAGGACAGAGGAAAGAGTGAAGACAGTCCGCCTCGCTAAGCTTGCATACAGACTGATTTCTTCACTATCAGTCCAGACCAGTCTCTGGCTAATATTTCCTCTAACTTAATAAATAAATAAATAAATAAACAAAAGAAAAAGTTTAAAAAATCCTCCTTAAAAAAAGAAAGAAAAAAAAGGAAAAGGCTGAGAAATACTGCAACAACTCTGGTAGTTTGCTTCCTCTGCAGCTAAATCAGAAAAGTTCTGATAACGTTCTTTCCTACATACCTAAAACAGAGTCTTTGATTTCTCATGCAAAAAGCTAGCTTATGATTATTGGAACACTCTGATGAATTAGTAAGTCAAATACTTTTACAAATAAAAAAATATTTTTCTTTTGTGCAAGGAGGGGGACACCTAGAGGATCACCTTAGGCCCCTGGCATCATCTTTGTGGCAACAGGAAATCACACTATTAAATTCCAATTACTAGACGCTGACATTCACTTGGCTCAAAATTTATTTTTTTGTAGTTTACTGTCAGTTTAAACTTTATAGTGAAGGCATAACTTCAATAGAAACGAAAGGGAGAAATTACCTGAATCAGTACTCCTAATTCACTTATCTGTACCCCACTGTCCAAGAGGGCCCAATCCGTGCATCTCTGTTTCTACTTACTCTAAATGCTCTGGGTAGATTCAGATGATGCATCAGAGAGTTATTACCAAAGAACCTTATTTCTTTAGCAACAACTTAGTTCTTCGGCTGTCCCGTTGTTACACCATTACAGTTAGCCTTGCCTAGTGGATTAGGTCAGAAGGACCAGCTGCAAGAAGAGAAGTGGGCATTCACATTAGTCTTGGCAGCCAAACCACAGTTGATTAATCAACTCAGGTCTGTTATCATCCGAGATGATCCCATTTGCAAATCTGTAGGATCGTGGTCTTTGGATCCCTCCAGTTTCCTTCCTTCCTGTTTCTTTTAATTCATTCCAAATTACTCCTCCATATTTTTCCTTTCGATCATCTAAGCAAGCCAACCCTTTTGATCTGCCCTGCAAACCTTCTGTATGTGCTCATCCCTTCCCAGCCTTCCAGCCTCTAGGGAACAACAAAACGGAGCGGTGAGGAAAATACTTCAGTACTGCCCTGAGAAGAGAAAATGCAGATAGGACCTGAAAAGCCTTAATGCATCAACAGGCTCCTTAGCAGCTCTGTGTAGGAACTGCAAAGTAAACACGGAATCAAAGAGCATTTCCCTTCAATCTCAAAACATTAAGTGATACCAGCTGCTTCTCTTCGCAAAAGCAGTGAATGAATTTCCATTTCTGATGGTCTTTGGGGCTGTCAGCCACACTTTTGCTCCCTGGAGAAGAAGGTGGCACCAATTTGTTGCACAGAGAAATGAGAGGATTGACCTTAGACTGTCTGCTTGGATATGAACCTTAACTGCTCAGTTTGACTTTAGTTTATAAACTATATTTTCTGCCTTTTGTACTGCCCTAATTACTGCAATGTTTCGTTTACAAACATGTCAAGGGAAAACTGGTTTTGCCCTTGCCCTACATTTCCCTTTCTCTTCCCAGTTTAGCATCTCTAATATATTTCCTTTACCCATATTATAGAAACTACTTTTTCACATAAAATACTTTTAGTCATTCACTGGAATTCATAGGCTTGTGAGTGGGCTTCATATCCCACTGTTTAAACGGTCAGCATTGAATCAATTTATTTATATTAAATACACAATTTGCTATTAAAAACCATTTAAAATGCTACTGTTTTGATTAATGTTTGTAAGGCTATTTTTTAAAAAATAAAAAATTCAGGCTGACAAAACTGTTGTTGCTACAGTTTATCATTTATAAAATAGAGAAAAACTCACCTCTTCTGACATTCATTTTCATTCCACTGCCTTTTGCTCCATCAGACTATTCCCTCTGCACACCTGCTCTCTATCGCCATTTGTCTGATTAATTATCCTCACTTCTTCTCTACAGGCTTTGACAAGTTCCTCTTCCTTCTCCAGCTCCATCCCCATTTTTTGCCTTGCGTGGCTTAAATCTCCACCCTAGATATACTGGCTCCTCTCAAAATGAAACAAAACAGAAACTACCCATAAACAGTCTTAAATAAAGTAACAGCAAATAGCAGAACATCTTGGCTATATACCAATTTTTGGAGAGTTTATAAATTATGCAGTTTTCAGAGTAGGAGCTGGCTGAGGGGTTTAGGTTTCTGTGTGATAATACTCCCATGGAGAAACAGCCACATTCAAAGAGGTCTTTATGACAGCATGATACATATTATTTCCCTTAGATAACACAGGTAGAAATTATTATCAATTCAGAATCTAATACAAATGCTGAGCAGTATTTCCTTATGTGAAAGTATCACATAGGTACATCTCAGTTTATCTTTTTCAACATCTGAGTTACCTGGTAGTGTATGCTATTATTAATTCTTCTCAGGATTTCCACAATTATTATTCCTGTCGTGTCCTGCTTTCAGCTTGTTGAACCCTGCCAAAAAATCCTGCTGTTAAGCTAAAACATACCTGTGCTTCATCACTCACGTAACTTTTAATATGGAAACTTTGTAGATTTTTATTAGTAAACAATTCAAAAGCAGATGCGTAATCTTCACAAAGATGGGTCTGAGTGTTCCGTGAGAGGTTAAAGTAGAGAGGACCGAGATGGTCTGGCATTGAAAGGGCATCTGTGACATCTAGTTTTGTACTCAGTTTCCTTTTCTGCCCAAAATACACGTAACTTTTCCAAGTCTTTCAGTATCTTTGAAGTCTGAGTTGTCTCACTGTTGTCCCTTCTCCATTTCATAAGACCGGTCAGAGCTTGAGCATGATTACGGGATGGGCAATTTAGAAAAAGCGCAGAGAGAGTATGTTTGGCAGCCTGCAGAGACAGAGAGGTAACAGGTATGACTCGCCTACATGAGGCACACCAGTCGTCCTCTTCGTCACAGAGGCAGAGAAAAGGAGGTAGGAAAACACTTAGAAGTAACCTTGCACAGAAATATTGACAAGCCTTACATTCTCACCAGCAACCCTTTTCTTCCACACATATCTAAACTAACCTGCACTTATTAGATGCCCACGCGATTCTTTTGCCCTGGAGGTTTTGGCTATCTTTACAACTGATCCATTCTTTACATTTAATAAAGAGAGTCAAATCACGTATGTAGGTATGGTGAGACGTGGGTGTCCTGCCAGGAAGATTTGGCCTCACATGTCCCACCTCCAGTTTTTTTTTTTTTTTTTTTACTCCAAGCATGTTATTACTGTCTGTGAGTCATTTCATTAATCTGGAGAGCAGGCTAGAAAACAAGTGAATAAACACCCTGCTTCACAACCTTCTGTCTGCACTGTTTACTTCTCTACTAATGAATGAACAGCTAAAAAACAGAATTATCGTAATTGGCGACATTCAAAGGGACATTATCTCCTCTTTGTCAAGAGCTGCTGCCTGGGTCTGCCAGTGATTACACTACGCGGTCAGGCGACGGTCTCTGAATGTTCACTCCCAATGACAGCGTAAATATGACAGAAAGTCCTGGAAAACAGTGGAAAGGAACATATACGCAAGTCAAAAAGAAGAGCACAGGAGTCTTTCACATGACCACACCTTTCCTATTAAAAAATGATTAAAAGTAAGTGTGAGAAACAGTAAACAGCTGTGATGCCACGCACAGGACCCTGCCTCCAGCAGCACAAGGTCAGATCTCTTATACGCACTGTGCTCGAATTCAGCACATGCTCTGAGTTTGGCAGTTCACTCTGTGCGCATGGATAGGGCTCTTCATTTATCACGAATATGGCAGGCAGCTGTCTGAAATGTCCTACGCCCCCCGTTAGAGCTGTCAGAGAGAACCTATCTCCAGTGACATGAATAAAGATAGAAGAAGAAGGCCCAAATGAGAAACAAATTACTGGAGTCTCAGTTTTGCTCTCCAATGCAGGAATTACAGGAATTCAAGGTCTAACTTCTGCCATCACAGAAGCCCGTGTTTCACTCTCCCTTGCGGTCCTACAGCTGTAGAGACAGACACAGATGAACTGATGCTCAGTGCAGCCCACATTTCATCCTCACTCCTTTCGAATTCATAGAATCAACCTTTTCTTGCCTCCCTTGGAAGCATATACAGAGTTAAACCTTAGGACTATTATTTCAAACACGGTAAGGTGTTTAATAAATCCCTTTCAACTTTCAAGGACAGGAATATCACACAGTTTCTTCATAAAACAAGTATTTAATGCCCACAGAACGCATTCTAAATAACATTCGGATTACTATGAATTATTTTCAAACTAAGTCATGACGCTAAGTCTGCTTGCGCACTTTGTATACTCTTTCCCCTTTGTTGTTACATATGCTCAGATTTTGGAATTTAGTATAACATTTATATTTCTTCACTTCGGTGCGTAGTTGAACACACTCTTCTCTGATCTGCTTTCAAAGAGAATCTATTAATTTCTATATCAACCAGGGCTGACGTTCAACTCCTGAACTAAACATACAGTCCAACAGAACATGAAATTCAACGTGGCCACTCCCCGATTTCTTTTCCTGCTCCCATTGTACAATGGGACAGCAGCTCATACATGTCTCCATCGTGTGAGTGGTGTACTTCCACTTTTGTGACAACTGGTTGCACATGAGGTTTTGACCCTGCCAATCATCACACAAACACAGGTGCCTCCCTGCCTAAAATACGTTCAAATGCTTGTACAAATTGCTATGCACCTCCCTGTGTCCTCCTAGATGAGAATATGTTGTCCATGCTGTCTGGGCTGGACAGATAGACTGGACATCACTGGTCTATGACATTGCCCTAACACATTGACTTGTGTCACCTGGACTTCTCAGGACTTACAAAGACAGGCAGACAGCCTCCACACCTGCTTTGAGTCCTGACAGCAAACATGCTGACATCTGTGTGGCTGGCAGCATTTCAGATCAAGAGTTAGTATTCTACCAGGCTCCTGGATAGCTTGTGACACACAAATCAGCACAAAGCTAGTGTTCAGCACATAAAATACCCTGTCCCTAAACCCTCTGTAAGATTCTTTAAACAGAACATAGTTTACTTCTTATAAATCCAATTGTATCAGGAAAAACAGAAAAAAACCTTGAGTATGACTTATGACTTGGTCAACCAAGTGTTATGCACCACTCCACCACAGAGAGTCTATTTTCCCCCTCATCTGCCACATACTGCAGCAGCCCATAAGGGCGGAGGGCCGTTAGTAACTCTGGCTGGAGGACCATGTTCTCGCATCCAGGTGCTGCGAGCACGAGAGGTCCAGCCCTCAGAGCAGACATACTGCTCACTCCTGCTCACCACTCGTATCACAGGACAGGTTCTCATTCCGTGCCAGTACCTCCTCTCCTCCGACACATGCCTATTAGGACTGGGCCCACTCTCAGGGAGAGGATGAGAGGACGTGATATTCCAGGCAGCTTCCCACAAAATTAAAGTTTCCTATAGAGCTGAGGTACAGATACTGAGCAATACAGAGAGACAGACAACTCACTCTGTGTCCTTTTAGCTGACCTGCCATGCCTCATCTGCATGTGTAGAATAACACAGGCAATTCCAGCTAGAGCTCTTCCCCACTGCTTCTCTCATCCTCTTCTTTGGACTAAGCAATGTCCAGTGCCAGATGGGAAAGATGACAGAGATGTGAAAACACACAATATTTACTGGCAGCAAGAACCTTACGTTAATGATGCAGTGGGAAGAAAAAAAGGTGAACTTGACAACAAAAGCTCAGACTAAATTTTTTGAAGCTTCACGCCAGAGTATCTCTCTCTTCATATGTAAATATGTATTTGATTTGCACTTCTGAATTGAAACCATTTGGGCCACAACACTTGAAATACTTTCCTGTGAACTTAACTTTAGGGTATATAACTTCAACGATGTAAGCACGCAAAGTCACTCTTGACATGGAAACCATTGTCATGCAAACAGAAGACTAGTATGTCTTTTTTTTAAAAAAAAAATCTCACTTTGGCAGGATAGAATTTCTGATTAATAGAAATTTGAATTAAATTTCACCTTTCACATATGCAGTAGTTAATTCTAAGCTATAATCAAGCAAACTGAAGGTTTTCAGTTGCCTAGATAAGACTAATAAGATTCTTCCACATTGTTACTTCAACATATGCAATCATACATAGCACACAAATACCAACTTTCTTTTTAACAAATATGAACTTTGTGTTTAAACTTTCGCTGGAAATAATTTTCTGAAGTTGGGAACAAACTCTGCTGCAATGGGAAATACACAATCTATCTCAGGAATTCTACAAAGAAAAGTTTCAGGCTTAAAAGAAATGCTTTAAAATTAATTTGCTTAGTACAGAACACCACCACCATACAGAAATTAAGCAACTCTTTATATTAGACCAAAGTTATGGGAAGGAGGTTTAATGCATGTGTGTTTGAATGACTGTAGATAGGCTACAAAAGCAAACAGTATTAACAAACTAAAGTAGTCGCTTATTATTACTGAGTTCCTGTTAGCCAGGCATATAATTGCTGTAACTTGGGATGACGGAAGCTTCAAGTGATAGCACCAGATGCCTTATGACACAGAGTCGTGTACTTTTGGAGCTAATGATTGCTTACTAGGTAGTTGTTCCAGGATCCTCAAGGAACAGCTTAGAAACTGACTTTGTGCAGGAATGACAAATTAATCAAGAAAACATTTGATAGCTCTACCGAGTGCCAGCCAAGGTTTGAGCTCGATGCAGAGAATCTATTACGAAACAAGGAGGCAGACCTAGCTGAGTCACTTTAAATCAGGAAATTCAATTCCTTCCTACTCCTCAGATTTTAAATATCCTACAGCAAAAAGCTTCAATAGGATTTTTTTTTTTTAAGTTTAGAGAAGAAACTGAAATACTGCAGTCAAGTCTTTCTAAAGGAAGTACTCATGACTTCCAAAAAGCATAAAATACTTCAGTCTAACAAAATTAAGAAGGAGAAGAAAATCAAAAGATTAAAAGGAAGATAACTAGTCCATCTCATTTTACTCTTTGTAGTTAAACAAAGTATTCCACACAAAGACTTAAAAGCCAGGAGGAGGAAATAAAAGTATTTCTGCTCCAAGTGGCTATGTCTCAGTGAGATAATATACAACCTGCACCAAGAGATTTTGGAATAACAGTTCTAAAGTGCAGACAGTTCAGTTCTCACAGTTCACCCAGGGCACTAGCATGGTGCTTTACAGAGCTGATTGCAAAAAAGCTTAAAAACCATGGGCAATGGGATTTTTGAAGTAACATTTTCCTAAGAAATTTAAACATGTTTATTCTGAATAAAGCTGAGAAACAGCAAAGGTTAAAACATCCTGTGCAGGAGTTGAAAGAGCTGATGGCTCTACTTACACCCCCCATTCACCACAACACCGCGGGTATGAGAAATGATAATGGAGGAAGTGCATCAACCTCTGGGAGAAGTCTCAGTGAGGTGAGGATGGCAGAGCTGCTCTCCACGCCATCATGCAGGGGACTGCTATGACTCTGAAGGGAGAGAAGCATTTGGGTTATCTCTAAAGGAGGCACTTATAATTCTTGAAGAGTATACCCACAGCCCATTCTCAAACAATAAGAAAAAGTATTATGTTCTAGTTGGGTTCATTTCTTCACAGAGGTCCTCTATTACCCTCAGAGGGATATCTTTCCTACTATTACCCATTGCTTGGAACTTTCCTCCTTAGCATTTTACACACAATGTAGTTTCTTGTTTCCTGCCAGGTAGTGGGATTCCTTGAAAATCTTCCAATACTTTACACCACTAAAAGAAGTTCAGAAATAAGAGAAGAGGTGGTACAACCGTAATTAAGCCAAAAAAAGAAAAAACACTGCATCATGGAAGGTTAGCTTTAAGACAACTAATTAGATATTTACTCAAGACAAGCATCAAACACACAGTGATGAAGTGCAAGATAGAAATGTGAAATCTCTCAAAGCAAAAAGAAAGTTAACTTCACCTTGACAAGGTTTCTGCAAGCAAAAAGGGAGCTCACTCAGGCAACCTGGGGACAACAGAATTTCATCTGCAAAACATATTTATTCAGTTATTAGTTGCCCCCCCAAAAAGGGTCATTTATTTGGTATACTAACAGCATTTACTCAAAAGTCTCATTTATAAACATCAAGCTGAGCCTTGCTTTAGACTACCTCAGAAAAAAAATGGAGTCTGTATTGTATATCTATCTTTAGGGAAACATAATTATTTCTGAATTCAGGAACTGCTCTGGGTTGGAGCAGCAGCTAATATTCTAACCAGAAATTCCTTGATCATTACTCAAGTGGTAGCATTTTTATTTTAAAAAACCTTAGTCCTCCTCCCCCACCAGTATTCCTCTTCTAACACATTCCATTCTAATTTTAGTCTTTTGAGAAGTTTCTTTTCCACATCAACCCACTCTTTTTCACATTTAAATAATTTTCAGTTTTTTTAAAGAGCTCAGCTTTAGCAGGTGTTTCAGTAGCTAAGCAATAAGAAATCTCTTGAGAACATCTTCCATGTTTCCCAAATGGATTAGCCTGGAAGTTTTGGGAGAGCAGTATTAGGCAAAATAACCTTGCCATTTAATTTCAAAACTGGAATAAAAGTCCTAAGACAAAAAAGACAAAAAGACACACCCTCAAAAAGAAGCTCTTATGCTCACTGTTACCAAATAAAGAAGGTGCAATAAGAAACAGTTGTTACTGTAGCAATACTGGTAATTAACTTTAATGCAGTAAAATGCAATAGAAATAAATTTAGAAGCTTAACATGGAAGAAAATGATGCAACTCTTTTTTTTTTTTTTTTTTTTAAATTACTCAGCTTCAGTGCAGCCCCATAACCAAGAATGCCAAATGGTTTGCAACCGTGGGACCAAATAAGTACATTTCAGTGGCTAACAGTGGAAAAAACCCAGCATGTTTTCAAAGCAGCAGAGACTTTACTAGTAATTTGGGCCTGAAGCCCCACACAGCTAAAACATGTTTATGATCAGATCTGGAAGCTGAACTGTATACTATCTTCATGTACCACCCCTCCTCAGACAAAAGATAGCCTGTCACTTCATGTCACCTCCAGCTATTTGAAAGCTGCATTTTTTCTTTTTTTGGCGCCTGGAAGCTAAAAACACTGCTGTACATTTCAGCAATTGCACTTTTTGCAATCTCAAGTAGTATGAGGAAACCCGCTGACAATGATGCCTCTGTGCCTTTATGCAGTTAGAGCAGACCTATGAGGTCTTGGCACCTGGTAGATTAATGAGGCAGATAATTTTGAAATAAAGTTAATGCTAGGCATCATCTACAGATTTACCAATACAGGTGTTCATCTACAGTCACAAGGTTATCTTCCACATTTCCCTAGAGTGCAGGAACATCCTCCTCCTCCAGTGGTAAAAACGACTACTAAAAAGTTGAATCTATCCTGCTCCATCTGTACAGAGGTAAAAAAATATCTGCAGTAAAAAAATAAGTCGGAGTAGAATACAACAGCAAACATTTCTTATCTTATTTTTCAACATGACATATCATCCCGTTTCTACTCCCTTTGCCCCATTGAACTCTTCTAACCACACAGACTAAAAAAATAATCCTATTTTAAAGCTGTACTTAATACTCAAAAAGCATTTTCTTACCCGGTGCAAAGATTTCAGGGAAACATTTCTTCAGCAAATGTTATTACCTAGGATTGCGCTAGCCTCAATTTTCCAGATGTGAGATGTGTTTAAGTATGTACCTGAAGTAAGCTTGCTTGGTGGCTTGCAAGAATTTCTAACAATATTTTATTTTTCTTTGAGGTTTTGAGTATGTGTTCTGTGTCTTGCAAGCTTACTGTCTTCATCCTGTTTAGGCTCTCTAAAAGAGAATTAACTATGTTCATTCTCAGCTACGCCAGCTCCAGTACCGAGAGCAGCCAGGTGAAGAGGGGAAATACTGGAACCTAGGAAGAAGAGAATTCTGGTATTGCTATAAAAAACTCTCCAAAGCATGTACTATTGGAAGAAAGGAGTTCTCCCACATGTAAATTCATTCCCTGCTTGCCTTCACTCCCTTTGTCCCTGTGGTTTGTTAGTGAGCGTGAGAGGGCACTGGTGAATGAGCTGGGGTGCATCCTCAAGGACAAGTTTTCCTCCCATTAAGTACAGCTGAGCTGGCTCCCACGGCTGGCTTCATCCTTAGGCTGAGCATGCAAATATATCAAAGCAGCTGGACACACACTCTCCCCTACCTTTAACACATGTACTTACGATTATGTGCAAGTAATTAAAAGCTTGAGTTCACCCCTCCTCACTAAATCTTCCTTTTCTCAAAAGCACCTTTGTCTAAACATGGGCCAAATAAAGTCTGAATTGAAAAGAGGACGGGAAATTAGATCAAACTGAGTATGTAGCATTCTCATTATCCCTCATGTCAGGCAAGTCAGAAGCAGTTACATAATTGGGCCTCTAGACTCTAGGCAGTGAAGTGTTAAGAGAGAAAAGCAATCCCAGGACTGCATGCTGGGTTTTGACAAATAGAAAAACACAGAAGTAGGCCAAGAGCTTCCCATTAATGTTAGTTTTTAATTGTACCATGTCAAGAAAAGGTTCATCATGTGGCACGTGGTCAAAGAGGTAAGGAAGTGTGTAGTGCAAGAAACTGAAAACTGAGGGAGGGAATTCTATCTGTGCTTGCGTACACCCTTGTGTGTGAATCAGAGAAAGTGCACTTGTGAGCGAGCGAGCAAGAACCTGTGTGTATGAGGAGTACAGTGCAGAGAAACACAAGGGGAGGCAGCGGCCCATAAGCAATTGCTATGAAAAGGAATGGGGGTGGGGAATTGTGCACAGTCCTTTTTTAGCTTCTGCTGTAAAAAATAAATAGACCTTTTAATCTGTGTTCTCCTTGAAGCCTTCTCTATTGACCATTCATTTCTTCTTTCCCTTCCCAGCTCTTTACCTCCTCTATATGGCTGATGAATATGCAAATGCATAATCAGTTCTATAATAGCCTATCCTTTCTAAAAACAGGCTATAAATTTGGATCCTAAGCAGCAGGTTCTAAAGAGACTATTATACTATATGGCTGGGGGAAGAGGCAAGACCGAAATACCACCACTAGCACACCAAAGCTCTTTATAAAGTGTGTGAATGCAGCTAGAAGGTGGGCCCTTCACATAACAGAGAGCTAGCAGCCAGAAAGGAAAGATCTTCTGCAAAATGTACACATGAATCTCATCACAGGCTCCTGCAGGGGACATCACACGGGCTAGCAACAGGCAGCGCTCCCCGCAGCCTTGGGCAAGAACACCAACGCCACGCAGACCCCGAGATCCCGTAGGTTTTAAGTTTTAATTGACGCCAGCCACCGGAATCGCGGGAGCTCTCGGGGCCAGCCACCGGAATCGCGGGAGCTCTCGGGGCCAGCCCGGTGACCCCGACGCCGGCGGGGGTGCGGCGGTGGCCGGGCAGCCCGCGGAGCCGTGCAGGGCGGCGCGGCGGGCAGCAGGTGGCGCGGCGGAGCCGGGGCGGGCAGGCTGCGCGCCCGGCGCCCGGAGAGCGCTACCTCCGCGCCCACCGAGACCCACCAGCGCCGCCGGGGCAAGGTCCGCACCCCCGGCGAGGGGTGACAAGAGGCACAGCCCCCGCACCCGGTGCCTGGCAGGTTCTCACGGCTCCGGCTGACTCAGGCACGGCTACAACACGGCCGGGGCTCTCGCACCCTGCTCCCGCCGCCTCACAGGGGGCGGCGGCGTTACAAGCAGGACAGCAGTTTGAGGCTCCACACGTTGCACGTCAGCTGCTTCCCAGCTCCCGAGGAGTCGCCTCCTTTCTTCTGTAAAATAAGCACAAACGCTTCTGCACAATACTTGCATACACTTCCATCTCTGCCATTTTCAGGCCCTCCTCAGGTTCCCGCCGGGCTTTACAGTACTCCTGGGTGTTGTCACTGCGGGGTAGAACGCAAGAGCTATTAGTCCAAATTTAGTGAGATGGTATCGTCCTACTACACAGGGACTGAAAGCTGAAGGTGCTACGCCCAAGTGCATCAGTTCGTCACCCCAGGTTCTGAACCGCAGTCCCCCATGGAAAACTACTCAGGAACAGGTACACGTCTTCAAGCTCCAGACTGAACTGACGCGCAAGAAGGCACCAGCTAGAAACTGAGAGCTCCTGCTCAAACTCGGGGCAAGACAGAAGCAAAACCATGGGCTGCAACAGCTTCAATACTGCTCTACCCAAGGCAGCCAGGAGATCACCACGTTATACACAGCTTCCCCTATTAGCTGGGATAGTGGAAGCATGTATCACCCTGGCGGGGCACAGAGGTGGGAAGGTAGGAGCGATGTACATATAGCACCCTCAAAAAATTTGGATAAAAGGGACAGAAACTTGGATCTGGCTCTAATCCCAACTGTTACACCCTGAACACATCACAACTCTTCATTCGTTATATTATTGTTTACAGGTACTTGCATAATTCATAGGAGTAATATGATAAAAAAATATGTACAGTATGCTATAATCATAGAGACATCTAGATAAACATGAAATAATTTTAAAATACATCTTTGCAGAGATTGGTATTTAAAAATAAACCCTTGTAATCTTAAAAAATGCACAAAGTTGGGTAGCCTTTGAATATGCACACCATTGAACACTTTCCTTCTCCCTTTTCCTGTCACCTTCAACGCAGATGTACCTCGCAAAGCAATGCAAACTCTGCAACATCTCAACAAAAACAGGGGTGACAGGAAGAAGGAATGTTGTAACATGATTTATTAAAATCAGTTTATAAAACCCTAGGACCAGGTCACAAAGAAGAATGGAGGTCTCATCCAACACTTTGAAGATGGGAACAGGGCTCCCCAGACAAGGTCCAAAGCCTTGAGTTGATCTTTGTTGGAGGTAACAAGATCTACGTGGCCGTCAGATTTGACGATTCAGATCCTCTCTGGAGCCTTGTTTTCCTTTTTGTCTTTAAACATTCTTCCAAGCCTATTAACACACCGGTACTCTGTGTGCCTACCACAAAGTAGTTTTTGCCTGCATCACTGGAACCACATAATTTTCATCCTAGACTCCGATAATACTTTCACAAATATTTGCTTCACCTCAACTAAAAAAAAACAAAACAAACTAAACCAACACCAAATTGCAGTGAGAGGAAAGATTTTGATCACAAAGTAGAACAAATTCGCAAACCAAGGCTAGGATCCCATAAAAAAAATTAGAATAGGAAAAAACAATGGGTGGGGTAATCTCCCTTAGGCAGCGAGAATCTTTGGATCCAGAAACACCGACAAAACACTGCAAATAAAGTAGCATCCCCCACCCCTCCCCCCCCACGACCCCAGGAAAAAAAAACAACCCCAGCACCCCAAAATTTGCTATGATCATCATAGCTTAGGCACCAGGTCTGGAGATAATTACCAGAAGGGATGCTGGCAGACACCAGGGTCCATTCAGAGAACATGAATTTGCCACTTCTTCCCAAATTTCAGAAGTCTCTCTTCTAGAGCAGTCTCTTGTGTACAATCGCATGTCCAGCTGCACGCCCTAGAGGTCATGGATCCAAGAGGAACAGCAATATTCTCTGCAGGATACTTTCAACTAATTGATTCCTTATTAAAACTCTTCACATAAAATACCATTTAAATTAAAAGCATTACAAGAGAGGGATCTGACAGTGGCATAGACACAACACAATGATTACAGTTTAGAAAACTTACATGTTACTAAATGAGAATGCATGACAAATTCAAATCTTCGCATGAGACTACATGAAGACTTTAATGGAAACGTACGGATGCTTTTTTCTGTAACAGGAATAACTGCTTACTGTTTAGGGGATATTCTGCTACTATAGGAGGTAAGTTTGGAAATATTGACTATTACCAGTTCTAACAAGAAATGCTATCCAGATGCATCTGTAACAGAACTGCACCTGTGCTACTCACATAAAGAGCAGTGACATTTTTTTCCTTTCTCAGTACTCATGTTTGAACTACTAAAAAAACTCCTAGCAGAACACTCGGCATTTTTTCCTATTCCCAAGTTTAAACCCGTAGCAGAAGTTACTCTTGTAGATGGCTGGTAAAGCCTTAGTGCATTAGTATGCTGAGACTGCCTCCTGTTCTCTCCCCTCATCTGATACAGTTAAAGCCAAAACAAAAACCCGTAACATTTCTGGTATTACTGTACCTTCCCTAGCAATATGCAACAGAATCATGTCATATATATCAGCCTTTAAAAGCAAAGCCTTGATTCAAGTTATAAAAATGTAATCTTTCACACTGCTCCCTCTTTGCAGGACAGCTTCTTCACAGTCTCACTGCCTTTGCGGTACGGACTGAGTTGATCGTACTGATTTTAAATTGTTCCTTTTAATTTTTACCCTCCACCCACAGGTCCTTGGCTTCTCTTCTCATTGGTTATTGCACCCTGGAGCTGCAGAAGAGGTGCCTGCCTGCTTCTGCTTCTTCCGGCGTTTGTTCAGGAGGCGGTTGTTGGATGTTTTCAAGTCTTTGATTTTCACCTGATCATAGTCCACCCTCATGGTAGCCAAAGCGCTGGTCATCTCCTCCTGAAACCAAGAAAGCAATTCATTGAAAACGCTGAGGCAGAGAGCGCACAGCCACCCCACACTACTGCCAGGAGATGAAGGTACAAAAAGGGACCCTCTGTTACACCACGGCCAGAAACAGCTGAGCCCTTTCTGCTGCACTGGACTATGACTAAAGGCTTCGTTCTGCTCAGGGACTCATTCAGGGGGAACTATTCACACTGTTTCATATGTGAGCACGCAGGACCACACTCTGCTGGCCTAAATTCCACCATGCCCAGCATTTCTTACTGGCTGGCTCTGGGCCTTCACCAGCTACTGAGCCCGGGCTTCTAATACCAGAGTCAGAGCGCTGCTTTCCTTGCTCTGTTACCAAACTAGGCTAGCAGGAACGAGACCAGCGAGCCCACACAAAGTTGTTTAAAAGTATGTGCTTCAAATTCACACGCTTCCTTAGCTGGAATTGTTTAAGTGCAGGCACATTTTAAACTTTTTAATAAGGCTTTAGGCAAAAATCTGCTCAAGTAAACCCATGTCTATGCATTTAGTTCAGGAAAGGAAAGACGATTAAGTATTATGGGAATGCCGGTGGCCCAAGGGAATACCTCTGGGACCTATACAGAGCACAAGTATGAGAAGTTCTCAGAAACATGGACATGCAGAACGCTAAGTGAAACTGTTTGATCTCTTTTACTTGAGAGGCAAATGTTGCCTAGGTCCTATGAAATTTTACCACTACCTAGTTCAACAGCTGAGACTAGCCATCAGTAATTTAAACAAAATCAGTAATCAGTAAAATACACTATCAAATTCTCAAAATGCCAAGCATTGTAAGTGAAAAAGATTCAGAATTAATTGTAAAAGCACGCCAACCTGATAAAGGCCAGCAGGAAACAGATAAAGCTTGCAAACAACTTTTAGTCTGCCCTACAGTTTCTCTTTACAGGAAGCATTCAACTGTCATCAGTACAAACAGTAGGTGAGGCACCTGGTTAGATTAAGGGAAAGACAGGTATATTTTTATCTTCCCCTTGACAAACGTCACAACAAGACAAGGCTAAGTTTATTTAATGTTGTTTTACAATACAAGAACAAGGTAGAAAACCAGAATGCAGCTCAACCCTCCCACCTCGTGCCCCTGCATTTTCATCATATTCTTCACTTCACTATAATGAACTTCAAGCTCCCTCAACACTATCCCTTCTCCTCTGTGGTTACAATACAGTGGCTCAGCAGGTAGCATCATTAGTAACTTTGGCCATAAACATGTACTTTGTTGGTATTTGGCTATCGGATGAAGCTCAAATAGCATTCCTCTTTTTTTTTTTTTTTTTTTAAACAGTTATCCTATACACTACTGTTCTAACCAGGACTGTTTATGCTTCCCTTGTTTAACATGGCTGTATTCAAAATAGCTATAATGTCCAGGAAATAAGCATACGCAGAGAAGCCTGCCCATCTAATCTCTTATCAGACTTGACTTCAAAAAATCTGAACCATGACTGACTCACTTTGACTTCGTCCCAGTGGTCTTTATCCTCTTGCAGGACCCGTGCAGTATGAAGAGGAGTTGGTGGCACTGCCATTGATCTCTGAGAAAAGGAAAAAAAAACGAAAGTAGTGTTCTGCAAAATCACTTTTGGGAAGTGACTGCTTGCTCTTCTATGTGTACAGAGGGCGTAAAAGTTTATCTAATGTCCTCCAGTGGCCCGCATTATTCATGTTTTCAGTCACTTCACGAGCTAATTCATGTGTGAGGTAGAAACAGACTACAGTCCACACACGACAATATCTTTAAAGAACAAAAGGAGAGAGAGATCAGTGCTGAGTATGTTTCACTCTGCTCCCTTCCAGTCCAACCAATATCCCTGTGTTGGATAATTTTTTATGTACATTTTAGATTTTAACTGTCCTTTCACTATTCATCAGTCAATGTTTTAAAGTGGTTAATTTGACCTTTATCTTCTAGGATTTGTCATAGGAGAAATTTTCTTGTACATACACATCAACTGAGACTACCAGTTTATCAGATCATGAGCGTGCCCCAAAGAGGAAATTATACTATTATTCATAGTAAGGCACAGTTCAGAAGGCAGTGCATCACTTGAGATGCTCTTCCACATAAAATTGAGATCTATGCTCACCTGCCATGAAAGATCAATAGATACTTTAAATTAGAATAAGATACAATTTCTAAAGCATGAAGCACTGTTCCCCAGCTAAATTCAGCAAGAATCATAGGATTTCTTGCCAGTCCATAACCCAAACTATAAATTCATATTCTATCTCCCTTACACTTTCTACTCAAACTTGCTGTCTACTGCTGTGGCGTCCTACACCAGACACAGCTGCACGTCAACAAAGTCTAAGGAGATCCCTGTATATGTCATTGTAAATTAAGCATTCCGTTGTAAGCAGGGCTTATACTCCATTGAGTTAACAGCACCGCTGCAGTAGTTACAGAAGTGGAAGCAGAAATCATGACTCCTGCATCCTCTGGAAAAGGACCCTGGCTGGCCAGGGTATAGTTTTACCAAGTACAGCTGGGAGGAGGGAAACGGCAAACCAGCAGACTGGCTTTAGTGGTGTCCCTGAGCAGGCGTTGAAGTTGCCCTCCTATCTGCTATGAGCTACTTTTTGTTAAATAAATCTTATCTACAAGCTAACTAGAAGATTATGTGCTGCACCTAAACTGAAAATTTTTGCACAGTCCACAATAATACTTCTGCCATTCATGTAATAAAAAAAAAGAAAAAGAGGAAAAAAAAAAAAAGAGGAGAGACAAGCACCCTCCTCCACTGCTTGTGCAAGGCATCTCCCCATACACGTTCCCACTTAGGGATTTAGGAAAAGGAAGAACACAGACATTCGCTATGTTGGTCTTTCCCTCTCCCTCCCTCTGCCTCATGGGAACAATAGGTTCAGCATAAAAAAAATGCCACTCTGCAGCTCCTAGAGCATTCTTCCGGGAACGGTATTCTAGCACGGCTCTTTGGTGCAGCAGAGTCTATAGACCTTGTCTCTAATCTCCTCCTTATTAATTGGTTATATGCATATTTCAAGTAACATGTGTCGCTGTAGGTGGTAGCTTCCTTAGCTATTAGGCACTCATTCTGTGAAATTCATCGCCTGCTGACTTCTGAAACACCTCCTTCTTGGGTCTTCAAACACTTAAAACTGAACAGTGATTACATTTTTATTTGGTTAAAAAAGACTTAGAAACATTGTCTAGGTTCCGTTCCAGTTCTAGAGTCTTTGTAACCTTAATTTCTCAGCTTTCACAACTCTAAATTAGACATCTATCTACCTCCTCAGGACGTTATACAGCTACATTTCTATACGATTCTAAGGGCTTTCAGATCTTCAAACAGACCTTATAGAAATGCTGACTATTAGTCATGCCTCTGTTTCTGCCCCTTCCTCTGAGGACCAGCGTAGACAGACGAAGCACTATGGGAGAAAAGGGCATGCTACAGTACAAGTGATTCTGTTCCTGGCTGATGATTTTTTGGGTAGTAAGAACAAGACCGGTGTCCTTTTAGGCACGAACGTAAGAAGTATAATCTATTATTTTAAGTGACACCTACAGAGCAGAGATGATATCCTGAAACTCAGCCTGATAACTGCTGGGATTCTTGTCTCTCGTTTGAAATAATTAATAATGTATTATTAGAGTCTTTTATTTTCTTTTTCCCCCAAAAAATATTTTTTAAGGAAAAGTAAATTCAACTAAGACACAGAATGAAACCTGAGCTGGGGCCATTAATAGCTCTGTGAACCACCCTATCTGGCAATCTCTCACAGGGCACTAAGCCGAGACCCTCGCTCCTCCCCTACGCATTTCCAAACTCTGCCAAGGATGAGAATTCCCACTAAGCACAGAACTGTGTTCACACTAACACAGCTATGCACAATGGTGCCTCAGACCGCTAATAATAGCTCTCCTTAAATCCTGCACCGATGAAGTAAGTACATACAGTTTATTTTTATATTTTTAAAGAGAGTAACACATGCATATGCTGCAGAGTCAACAGTGACTGCCTGCTCACAGAAGATATAGATACATTTGGCTTTTGCTTCCAGGGATGCTATTGTGGGTGTCTCTGTGTGTCCTCTGGTAACACCAAGAACAACTCTGGCTCTACAGGAGGATGACCCTCTGTGGAGGGCACAGTAGGTTAATTATTAACAGTAATCATCATCCTTCTCTTGCTGTGCTGCGTGGAGCTACATATATGCTCTGCATCTAAGAATACATCTTGTAAAAAGAGATATGAAACTCACATTAATCCAAGGGTGATTCATAAATTGAGAAACTGTCATCCTCTCTGTTGGGTCAGTCTTCAGTAAATGGCGAATCAGTTGTTTGGCTGAAAAACAGGACCAACATGGCATGTTGTAGTCTAGTACTGTGTTCCCAGATAACCTTGAGAACACAAAGACCCGCTGAATGAAGAAAGATAATTTTGCTAAACTCAAAACACCTACCTATAGCTGTTACCATGTTAAGAAGCCATATACAGTGTGGTAGGTTACTATGTTTAAAGAGGCAGAACGTGAAAGCATCCAAAACAAGAGGTAAGAAGGAAAGATAAAGTATAGGGATTCCAGCTATGCTATCTACATCGCCAAACCAACTGTTTTGAGAGCAAGAACTTAAGAAAAACAGAAACATAGGAACAGAAAGCTGCCAAGCTGCCTGTCTGAAAGATGGCGATGAGCTTGGCATTATAGTTTGAATGAACGCATAAGCTGATGTTTTGAGAAATGACAGAAGGCAAAAATTAGCACAGGCTGCAGGGAAAAAAAAGGACAATAAATTTTTCTTTAACAACTGAGAGACCACTAAAAGGACAACAAAGTCAAAGAAATGGATTGCACAAACAGACTTTGCAGCAGGTTTCTGTGAACATGGTATCCGCCAAAGCAAGAGTACTAAGTAACTGAGATACGAGATGATGAGAGTCTAGACAAGATTTTCATTAATGCGGACAGACAGACTGGAAACACCGCATCCAAGGGATGTTATTTAGAAAGACTAACATGTAACTTCCTTGGGGGAACCTAGAAAAACTTCTGCATAAGACTTCTCTTTTAGAAACATCGAATGCAAGACGACTAAATGCTTGTAAGAAGCTGCCAGAGATACAAGTTTATAGTTTGTCAAGAGATGCTGCAAAGGAGTTTTACAGTAGAGATTACCTGGAGTCTAACATGTACAAGGAAACAAAAGGAGGGGACGACAAACAGAGCCCATTAAGATGATTATAGGAAGCTGGAGGGGAACTTAGAGGAAGCCTCCACAGATGATGCAATGATGGAATGATTAGATAAAGAAAAACCATAGATAAAGAAAACCATAACAAGAATGGTACAAAGGAGGGCAAAAACAAGCAGTCTGCTGAAGGTGCCTCATCAGCCTAAAAGAATACATGTAAACTAGCTGATCTTAATAGCATAAAAGGTACAGGGCACCTGTACCTTGCTTTCAGGCAAGCATACAGAAACCCTACACATTTTCCAAGTGCATGTTCTCTCACCAAGCTCCCCATGCGTTTTAGTAAATGCTGTAATATGAACAAGGCCTAAGGCAGACAAAATATTAAGCCAGAAACTTGTAAGTAAAACATCTTCCTTATTAATGTTCAGTAGCCTATGCTGCACACACAGCCATGAGATCCAATGAGGGGTTAAAATGCCACAGATCACAGTACTATCCAACAATAATTTGTTATTGCTAAACAGCAGACAGTAACAGGACGCTAGCAAAATCAATATAAAGGGCTTGTTAGAAAAAAAGATGTGCCCAGAGGTTGCTGACCTTTCTCTCTAAAATGATGGGCAGGTGAGACTTTCAGATTACAAGACTGTCAGAATAAGAGGGAATCAAAAATACGCACTTTCAGGACACTGGTTTGAGCCCATCCAGGTCACAGCTCAACAGCAGCAGCTTTTGGTTAATGACTTATACAAAATAAATTGTTGACCTTGAATCAAGTGGTGGCTGGCAAGTTCCTACATCACAAAAAGCTAGCATGAAAACTTGCCATCCTTGCTGGCTCTATCACCAAGGAGGGCAAAGACTGAATGAGTTCTTAAGACAGTTTGCCTTTCTTCCAACTCAGCTTGCATTGCAGCTGGCCTGGCAGTCTCCTTTCTCAGGATTAAAGACTTTTGTTTCCAGAGGCTTTAATCTCTGCATTCACTAGCACTAGCTGGAATTTGAAAGAAAGTTTTCAGTAGTCATTTACTTTCCGTAGTATTTAGGTTGCTGGCTAGTATCTGAGTGCCCAGTTGTTCTCTGTATCACCTTACAGAAAATTAATTTAAATCCTAAAAGAAAGGGAAACAAAACCTAAGACAGGTTTTTAGAAACAGCCTCTTGCAAGCACTCCACCACTGCACACCACCACGCACATACTCATCAGTAGCAGTGAGCATTGTTACCTTCCTCTGATACTTCAGCCCACTCTGGATTGGGAAACCCATATTGCCCCATCCGAATTCTTCTCTTCATCCCTGGAGAAATGGCTTGACCAGTGTTTGAGTAGAACGGAGGGAACCCACACAGGCTGTAACAGTGGACAAAAGAACTCTTATAACTGTGAAAGTCCTTTCATCTTTTAAAAAGTCCCATACAAGCTTCTATTCTTCTGCAGGTTGCACGATCCTAGTGACTAATTACTTGTAAGTGCAGATTTAACAAGATGTGTCCTTTTTCTGTTCCTCAAGCCTCTTTCCAAATACTTACAGAATATATGTGATGACACCCAACGACCACATGTCACATGATTTATCATACTTCTCAGGGCCAAGGACTTCTGGGGCTGAAGAAGATTATAACCAGAAATTAACAGAGTACCAGATACTTCCTTTCATCTCCATCACCTTATAAGTAGCAGCACACTTCAACAACAAATATCAGAAACATTAGAAAAATGCAACTCACTGCAGGAACTGGGTAGTATTTTCTATTGACAAGTTCCTAAACACATCTAATGTAGCTTTAAAAAGGAGGAACAGAGCTGGCAAAATGCCCTACTCTTCACCTTAGTGTCTCTCTGCTCAAGAGAGTACTAAGATTACAGAAAAGCAGAAGGAGCTATAGCTAAATGCGTACAGGGAAACACTGCACTGAAAGAGGCAGGAGCATATGTTCCAGAAATCAGAACAGAAAGGACCTACTTGAACGATACCTAGGTGGAGTGTGTTTAGCTCCAGCAACTACAGAGCATTGTATTTTTCTTTGGCCTCCAGAGCACTATATTTTTTCACTAAGTAACAAAATTATAGAGAGATACATTTAGAGGGGATTTTTTTTTTCCCTGGGGGGCAGGTGAACTGGCAGGGAGCTTGATTTCGTAAGGAAAATGATTCTCTAAACATATGAGCAATCATACTGGTTTATAAAAAGGTATTGAGAAGGGAAATGACAGCTTGTTTATATACAAATACAAAGGCATAAAAACATATATGTGTAAATTCCTTAACATTTTATTACTAATCCCAGCTTACAAAAATATAATCGAAAGCATCAGAAAAAAATATTGCTATTGTAATTATCTGCTAACATTGAATAACAATATCTTTCAATACAAAAAAAACCCTATAAAAACTTACATTGTAGGAGAGAACTAATTCTTCTAAAAAATTAAGCCCTTTATCCTCCAAAGAAATTCCCAGTGAGGACTGCCTCAGTCATACCCTACGGTGAATGACAATTAACTCAAAGACCAAAAGGGACATACCCTAAAATAAGTGCATAAAGGACAGTCTACTGTGGTGTTCATTACAGTGCTCTGTCTTTAGACAAAATGCAGGCAAAAATTTAGCTGCGATTAAGTCACATTGGTCTTTTATTACCAAATTCCTCCATTTGCCAGCTTTAAGAAGCTTTACAGCTGAGGCAATACTCTCCCTGTTCTCTTTTATTGCGTTAGTTAAGCTAAGGGAAGTTTTGCAAGGAAACACCCAAATAATCATGAAGCTGAGTTCAAATTATGGCTTTTATTGCATCATTCAGAGGAAACATCAGGATTACTTCAAGTGTAATCAGAAGCGATATGTTCTTTCTCCTTGATCCTCATTTGCAACCCCTGTTAAGGCTGTTTCCTCTGCAACCATGGAAGAAAGCAGGAGCACTGAACTGTACTGGAACCAGACTAGGTTTGGGTTGGATCCCACTTTAAATTCTGCAGGCTACCTCTCTGCATTTACATCCACAATAGAAGATTTGCCACCCATTCCTACAGTCCACAGGCCCACTATAAAGCGAGGGATGACAGACTGAAACACAAAAGAAATGCATCTTGGATAACTTACCCACATAATAAGGAGTGTAACAGGGGGTCTGCAGTGCATTTTGTACAGTGGTTTCTTTGGCAAAGCCGAAGTCTGTGAGTTTGAGTACAGTATCCTTCTCTTTAGATGTGTAAAGCAAGTTTTCAGGCTGAAAGGCCACCAAGAGAAAGGATAAACTGGACAATGAAGAGATGTCTCTAATGAGCTGAAAGGTCAAACCATTCCCACTTGCCCGGACCACCACCAGCATCTGGGTCTTCTTACTTCTCTCACATCCCCACCACACCATGCAGAAAGTTCCCTCCCAACGTGTAGCATTTCTGCTCAGACTAAGGATCATCATCCTTCTCAACATGGTATTTAGGGGAGCAAATCACAAGACTCTCATCAGGTCCAAAGGGTGTCAAGTCTGGCTGCTTGAACCTCTCTCTAGTTCACTGCACTTACTAGGATTGTTCTGTCTGATCAGCTCAGGTTGATCTGACAGCACTCTGTACCGCACTCAAGTAGCTGAGGTGGAAGACAAGAGAAGTCATCAGCTGAACTCTCTATAAGCAACTGACATAACTCCATCAGAATTAACTGATACAGACACAGCCCCCTTCCTGCCCCCCGCCCCCATCTCCTGAAACCAGAGTTAACTCCACTCTTGCTCCACACTCCATAAAGGCTCTCCAAAACCAGAAGTGGCACAGAGGGAAGTACAAGCTCTTGTGCAGAAGAACAGGCACAACAGCACATCTCCAAAACCTGCGATTGTTTGAACTTGTTTTCCAGTTTCTCAGCCATAAGGAAGCTATGCCCTCTCTCATGCTAGCATTTAGGGACATGCAGAAGAAGGAAGGGCTTGAAAGAAAACAGGATTTAGGATCTACTAAGCAATTTGAACCATTTCTATGTTAGTTCACTGAGTGTGTGTAGGTGGTGTTTGGGGCTAAGTGCTTCAGTTTCAGTGCTGGTGACAGACGATGGCACATAGCTCCACAAAAGCGAATAAATTTTTCATCTCTGTACTGTTAAGTCATTCGCCAGTTCCTACCTAAAGAACCCTCAAACATACCCCTCAGTGACACCAAGCAATGGCAGTTCTCCCTCCAGCTAAACACACAGAAGCTTCTGTAGAAAATTCACAAACTCAGAACTGCAGAATCAATTAGATGCCTCAGTTCATCAGTATGTGACCTGCTCTCCAGCACATTTCATCACACTGCCGTACTGCTGTGCTAGGAATGCCTTGGTGCAGCTATCTTGTCTTTGCTTATGCTGTGCACTTTACAGAATGAAAACAAAATACAATACTATAAACCCCATCAAGTCTCCACAACAAGATTTGGGTACAAGCTTTAGCTAATAAACCGCACTGTTCCATATGGCAGTAACTGAGATCTTCCCATTTTCCCAAATATTTACATATACTATTAAACTGGGTTGGATGCATGGAGTTGGTGTTATTCCTCCCATATATGCAATTTCTCCTGTTTCTGAAGGGGGTTTTGGGGTTTGCCTTTTTTTGTTTGCTTGTTTTGGTCTGTTTTTAGGCAAGCATGATTCTGAAAATAACTGATAACTGGCAAAGACTGTACATAGAGGTATAGCATCTAGTATAAGTTCACTTCAGGCAGCATTATTTTCTTGTTAATTAACTGGACTGCAAGTTGGTAGTACCTCTTTAATTAACCATCTGACTATCACCAGGTTGTTCTGCATTCCGTACACAAATCGAAGGTATTAGCACACATGAATATTCTGACCTTTGACTAGTTGCAAACTAGCTGTGAACAGATCCCTTCTCACCCTGGCAGAGGGACCGAAACAGTTTGATCATCTGATTGTACTCCTAGTTCTATTTAAACCACCTCTGCCCATTTATTTTTCTGCCTTATGCGCTTTTCTCCCTGCCCACACACCTTCAGGCCTCACCTTGACGTCTCTATGGGCAATGTTCATTGAATGCAGATACTGGATGGCTGTTCCGATGTCTCTCATTATTTCAGAGGCCTCTATAAATACAATTTTAGAGAAAGGTCACATTAACATTCCCACTGTAACTCAGGGACATGCTTGGGAATGCTTATGACTTACAAACAGCTTGCTGGAATATAGGGCTAGCGTCAAGACTAGAAAACCTAAAATTAGCCCTAACAGCTGTGTTTTAGTTTTGCAGGCAACCATACCCCCCAATTCCCCGGCTGCTCAGTCCTCCTCCTGAGCAGGCACTGCAACTGAACGGTTGAGACTCCTGCTTCTTATGAGCTTGTAAATTTTTGCTTTAATTCGCTCACCAGAAAAGCAGCAAGAACAGAGCAGGTACGCAAGCAACATGCAAGACTGTGGAGAAAGGATCCCCAACCTGGACATATCTCTGATTGTCCAGGACATGTCCTTGGTTGTCCGAGACAGAAGTTTAACTTTCAGAATTTAGTTCAGGGTAATAGGAGGATCTAACAGATTTTCTAAAAACAGAGCAACATACGAATATAGTAATTTTAGGATAGGTCACATCTTCATTCATCACTGCCTTTAGAAGTTTTGCCTCAGGAGAAACAAAATCAACAGTTCTACTCTGCAAAGCCCAAACTGCTGCCTTTGAAATAATATGTTTCTAAAATTTTAAATAACCCCAGTGAGAAAGTCCAGTGGTTGGTGAGTTGCCTTGCAACAGCAGTGCTGTTGAAGTCTGGAAGAGTTCAGTTACACAGGGAGAGGTTTCAGAGGAGGGAGGAGTGACATTCCCATTGTACCAAGCGAGCATTATATTACACCTCCATTGACAGGGAAACAGAATTAGCAACTTCAACCTGATCCTCTGTTTTCTGCGCAGGTAGAAACCTCAGAGACAGTAGTGAGACAGAAGGTAGAAATTCTTGTACTGTAATCCGGAATCCCTTTTCACATGACTTGAGATTGAAATTACACAGTCTCAGGCAAGGACAATCAGAAGGCAGAAACACTCGTCTTCTTCGGGGAAAACCTTGCACAACCTCCTCCTTCCTGGAATAATGGGAAGTTGTGGCTGATACATCAACAGCCAGTGAACCTGGGGAATCCAGTGGAATAGGGCTCGTTTATCTCAGGAAAGAATGAGGGTGGTTTTTTTGTGTAACACTCCCAGATGATTTCTAAGTAAGTATTTAGAATGTTACACAATGGTATTTAATGTAGAAAAATCATGTTTTTAGCAGAGTGGAGTCACTGATGATCACAGAACCAGTTTGCCTCCTGGAATCTTGTATTTTAGAGAGGAACGTATAAAGGTTCTGAAAATGCTTGTTTTCCCTACACAAGTCTCATACCACTTTGTCAAGGTTTTGGCTGGGATGGGGTTGACTTTCTTGCTCGCAGCTGATGTAGTGCTATGTTTTGGATTTGGATTTGGGATGAGAATAGCATTGGTAGTGCAGTAATGGTTGTGGTTGTTGCTAAGCAATCAAGGCCTTTTCTGCTCCTCATGCTGCCCTGCCAGCGAGTGGGCTGGGAGTGCACAAAAAGTTGGGAGGAGACACAGCTGACCAAAGGAATATTCCATACCATGTGACATTATGCTCAGTATATAAAGCTGGGGGAAGAAGGAGGAAGGGGGAGACATTTGGATGGCATGTGTCTTCCCAAATAACTACTAAGCGTGATGGAGCCCTACTTTCCTGGAGATGGCTGGAGACCTGCCTGCCAATGGGAAGCAGTGAATGAATTCCTTGTTTTGCTTCGCTTGCATGTGTGGCTTTTGCTCTACCTATTAAACCATATTTATTTCAACCCATGATTTTTGTCTCACTTTTACTCTTCCGATTCTCTCCCCCATCCCACCTGTGGGGACTGAGCGAGCAGCTGTGCGGTCCTAGTTGCTGGCTGGGATTAAACCACAACACGCTTAAAGAATTCATCCCAGGCTAGGAAACACAGGATCAAAAAAAAGCCTGGCCTCTATACCAGATTGCAAAACCATCACAGTAATTTACAAGCTCAGGTGCAAATTTTTCTTCTTCTAATCATTTTGTCACAACGCTAATTACAAACACTAGCATTTTTACTCCTGAGCAGAAACAAGCTCTTGTCTGTTGTTAATGGGCAAGGACAACCAGAGTCAAGCACACCTTTGGTACTCTGCAAATGATAAATAGCAAAGACAATAAAAATGGTAAGACGATCCTATTGCAAGCTCTGTCACTGACTCCTGTCATGTCTCTAAACTTGCACATAGTCCCCGTTGTAGATAAGCAGGCTTGTTTACAGTGTGGCTAATAATGCTTCCTCTCAAGTACTACTTTTAAAACCCTTGAATAAGAGACGTTTCATCAAATGTGATTTGCTTGTTATATTCATCACCTAACAGTATAGCTGTGCACAGCGATGCTGCTTGAGGGACAGCCAGAAGAGAAAGCACAGTAGGCACTGCATTGATCATGTTAGAGGTGGTCTGGCAGGAGACCAGGGACAAGAGTAACAGGCGCTGCAGTGGTTCAGAAATGAAGAAGCTGAGCAGGTTTGTATAAAGAATTTTCCTCTAAACCTTCCACATTGTGCCTGAACTTGGCCAATTCTGGTAACTCCTGATTTTCAGGAACTTTTAAAAGTCACCATTTAAAACAGAGTTGGATAGAAAATAAGAAGCAAAAAAAAATAATTAAGAATTACAAGCAAAAATCAAATCAAAGAAAAATTCCTGTAAGGGAAGAAAGCAAGGGGACAAAGAAACAGAGAAGCAATCTTTCACAAATTTCAAAATTAAACTTGTGATTTTTCACCTCTCTCAGTGAAAGCTTGATCTCCTCTCTCCTGGATCCTGCTAAACAGCTCTCCTCCCTCCATGCTGAAACAAAAAACACAAAAAAACCCCACCTTCCATGAGCAGAAAAGATCAAATTAACACCTGACTGTGCATCCATATAATCACAGAGAACCACGGCAGGAACAGATTAGAAGATATTACAGGCCTCCTATGCCAATGCTTCCTAAACATCACACTTATTTGAATCAATGCACAAAGCCATCCTGATATGAAAAAAAGGGAAAACAAAACAAGACCAAGGAGTTTTGATGCTTTCAGTTTAATGCACGCTGTCACAAGAAACATGACACACATAGTTGGCAAATCAGGTACACCGGCACTGGGAGGCTGACAGTAATCTTGTTTTATGTAAGGGTTGGAGATGAAGAAAATAAAAAAAAAAAAGGAAGCAAAGATACTGAAAAGGATTATTAATTTGTCCCCAATGAAGAAGACAATAACTGTGGTATTACACATCAAGGAGAGAATAGGAAGAGTTATGAGTCAAAATAGCAGCAAAAAGGATCATGTCAGATCATAGGATTTACATGTGAAGTAGGAAGCCAATCACAATCAAAGTGCATCATGTTTGTAGAGACATATCTTTCAAGATTGTATTAATTAGTCAATGCTTTAATGGGGGCAATTGTCACAGAGTACAAGGAACATTTATTTTCTGGTTAAGGTTCCTCATTCTTACATCCTACAAGATGGCTGGAGCAGCTACACATTTGCCTACCAGTTCCATACAGACAACAAAAGGTTTGCTGTGCAAACGAAAATCGCGCTGCTGAGAAAGCTCACCTAACTCTCACCTAAGCCAACACATTCTCCCACTTCCTCCACCCCCTCAAAGAGCAATGCTGCTGGTCCGTACCATTCCATGACAATGAGGAGGCATCTCTTTCCATGATGTATATTCTCATAAACATCCAGGACATGGACAATGTGAGGACACCCTGATGCTCGCCAGTGATATTCTACTTCCTGACGGGCTTTTGGGTTGTCATACAGGAGCTGTAAGGAAATAGGAGAGAAAAATGTCAGTGAGCCAGCATAATTCTGCTTTAAATTGGCACCTACATGGATTTGAGCTCAAAGATGGTGGCAAAGGCTACTCTTAGCACTTTCTCCAGTCAAAGGATGCCAACCCATCACAAGACTTTCACCATCTCTGGGCTGTCCCACTTCCTAGATTGAGGAATAAAGAAACAACTGGTCTCTTGGAACTGGAAGGACCTTGAGTGGCAGTGAAGAGAGATTTGGAATGTGAGATGGAGACAGACTTATCTCACCCACCTCTGGATGGGAAACAGCTTTTTTTTTTTTCCTACTTGTTTGCAGTACTTAGAGGAGAATCCCTCTGCTAAGGACCCTCCCACCTGCCCCCCAGCTGCTGGAAAAAGAGACTTTTAGGTGCAATGCAAATCATTAAAGTTCAGTGAAATTTAAAACAATAAGAACTTTCACACTAAATCTGAATGTGCTTCTTAAAGACTACACAAATTTCTGACCCAATCAGGGTCAGAAAGGGACCTTTGACTATCTAAATGCTTGAACATGCATTTCTCTGTCACATGCAGGGCCAGTTTATTTTAAAGGCGCTAATCTCCAGAAGGGAGGTCAGAGCTCATCTTTCCCGATCCTGCAACCTCGTACACAAGAAATGTGTCCTTTCCCACTTGAAGAACTGCTCTGAATTGGACTCTGCAACTGACTTTTTGTGCAACAGAGGCACATTGCCAAATCATGCCTTTTCTTCTCTGCCTTGTCTCTCTAGACACCGCTAACACTACAGCAGAGACTCTCTCTTTACTGCACATTTATACAGTTTCTACACAATATGGCTGTGATCAGAGTTTGATACTTTATGCCCTATGCTCCATCATTGTAATGATGGAGCAGCAACAAAACCGATGCTATATAAAGCATTGTCAAATGCATTGAAACAGAATAAAAAACAAGCAAAGAGCAATCACCTCTGACTTACCCGCCTTGGAAAAGGACTACAACTGTGGGGGAACTGTTTTCAAACAGGCAAACAAGAATTGCTCCACTATTAGGCCTTAGCACGAAGCTCTTCTCACTCATGTCTGCCATCAGGTCCCAGCCAAAACACAACTGCATGATAATTGCTGAAAACAAGTATTAACATGTAACCTGTCATTAGGGACCTATGAATCAGCCCAGGAAAATGAGATTGCTTTTCCACGCAATTGCCAAGCTTAGGCACAAATGGTGTCCACAGGCACCTCTCAATATAGGGAAATGCATGATTTAAAGGTCACAGGAAGGAACTCGCAAATTCTGGTTTCTTTATTGACTCCAATACAGACAATCTGCATCACTGGGAAAAAAAGCTTACACTTCTTTGCTGCTTCAACATCCCTTTCCCAAAGCAGACACAGTAACATGGCAGGAAAGCCCTGTAACACTGTGAAATGCTGGGGAAGTGCTTGGGAACCACTAGACAGAAGGTTAAGGGGCTCCTCTTCTTTTCCAGCCTGAGAACAGGAAAAGGGTGACAAACACTCCTCTGCCAAGTGCACATTTTTGTATTTCTGTGAAGCACAGAGAGGTTGCAGGAGGGGAAGAGCAGCCTCAGGAGGGCTGCTGGATCCTTCGCTGAACGGGCAGCGAGTCTCACCACCGTGACCACCCTGCAGGCTCCCTCAGCTCTGCTCCAAAAGCTCCAGCATGACACCAGATTTTCAGCAGTGCAAGGAGCTGAAGAAGCTTTCTTGCTGAGTTCAATGCCCTCGCAGCCAACCTACTTCTTCCACAGCTGTTCTGCACCCAGAGCACACCCTTTTGAGATCACTAACTATCCGCCTCTTCCTTCCTGCTCCAGCCTGGCTATGGCCTGATTTTCAACACAAATAACTTCCTAAAGAAAGAGATGGCTCCAATTTGGACAAAAAGCCCATTAGCGAGTCCAAGTGCAGTTGCTTTACTTCTTTCAGCTATCAGCCATTCAGAGGCTTTTCCTTCACAGCCACTGTGTTCTAGCTCAGTAGGACTGTCTATCAGCATTTTCCCCTCTGCCCTTCTGAGTTTGGGCTGTTGCCTAGAGGTCTCTTTAAAAATTCATTAAATTACATGTGCACC
Organism: Pluvialis apricaria; assembly: GCA_017639485.1. Classification (NCBI taxonomy): domain Eukaryota; kingdom Metazoa; phylum Chordata; class Aves; order Charadriiformes; family Charadriidae; genus Pluvialis; species Pluvialis apricaria. Next base: position 23,251,535 of record CM030016.1, read on the forward strand.
AATAAAGCCCAAACACCCTCAGGACTAACCAGGCCATTTAGAAAAGCATTACAGGGTTTACTGCTTGGATATTACTGGATTAATGCCACTTCTGAGCAGGACGCTTCAAAAACCTTCTCACCTATCCTGTGCTACTAATTAGACATAACCATTCTCTTTACTAATGTTAACTGCACTACAATCTGTGTATCTTGTGCTTGCACAGTGCACAGAGATGTTGTTTTTCATGTTTGTACCAAGTGCTTACGAAAATTGTTTCACAGAATTGAATTCGCACTCTCTAAAGAGCTTTTACAAAGCATTTTGATACACACAAGGATGCTGCAGTTTCTTTTCTCCACCCCTACAAGCAAGTTTCATATACTCCTTAGTGCCAAGCTCAAATGTACTCATGTCAAGATGACACCTGGAGAAGCAGAGAAAAGGAAATGCAAAAATAAAGAGCAGATACACATACCAAGCAACATCTGATATATCAACCAACTGTTAACCTTTGGATTTCTCCTTCTGAGCCTTAAAAATAAAATAAATCTTTTCCTTATGTCTAAAACTGGAAGCCCTAACTATACCTTTTAAGACATCTTAGAGACACAGACACCTGTAAAATGAAAGGCAGGCAGGGCTGAAAGCACCAATTTCTAGAAAATCGAGGTGATCATGTAGAAGCACAGGCTGAAATTTTAGCCCTATTGTTAAATTTAACAAACTTGCAAAAACCATAAACGGCTGTTCTGCCATCTTCTTGAGCCTGAAGACAGACTGTGCTTCTGTTGTTGCAATAGCTTGGATAAGACTGTGACCAGGTTCCCCTGACATTCTACAAAAGTGCAGAGGCAGTTGTGAACAAACCCAGGGCTTCAGGTAAGTTTTCCAGCACTGCTGGTTTATGCCGGTTTGAGGAAAGAGCAGCTGTGTCAAACCGGATCAGCTCAAGGAGCCCCCAGTCATGCCCCTAGAGTTCCCACACAGTTCAGCTGAGCGACAGCTTGTCATGATGGGCTGTGGGCAGGACCATGAACCAACCTAACTTCAGAACAAGACAAACCCAAGAAACACGCCCCACCTCCCAATTTTTCATGAAGTCAGATGAGCGATCCAATAGCAGCCTTTGCATAACAGCAAGGGCATGCCCATGTGTATGGTCAGGCACCACAGTTTGGAACAGGAGCTGCGCAGTGGAAAACTGTATTTTTGCTGGAGCTCAGCATTACTGAACCACTGCCTAAAAGAAGCAGACAAAGCAAGTATTAACAATTACTCACAGGGAGATCACCAAAAACAGAGGTGATAGAAGGCAAAAAAGTACAAGTGCTCTAAAGCCCTAACCCCCAGTGATTCACACAATTCTCCTCAGCATCTGTAAAAGCTGGAGGGAAGGGAGCTATGCCACGAGGTGTCTGTGCCTGTTTTGGAGGAACAACAGGGCAGATGTCAGCAGACGCTCCAGGATGCCCTGCTAATTCAGGGCCTGGTGATGGAGGGAGGCCAAATTCTGGGGTAATGGCCTAACTCAGGTTAGCAAGTGCCCGCAAAAGAAAACAAATTTTAAACTGCAGCTTGGAAGGCCAGCTCTGTGAAATTTCTCCCGGTGCAGAATTTCTTGATAGTAAAAAAAATGGAGACTAAAAAGTGACACAGTATCTTCTAATTGTTTTTCCATCGATTCAGTGTTCTGCAAGCAAGGAAAGATCGCAGGAACCCTCAAACCTTAATGGTCTGATCTATACAGGAAATAGCCTTCTAAGGACTCCAGGGACCAGCAAGTGATTTTCTGGACTCTGAAGTTTAACAACAGAGAGAGAAGATATCCGTGGGCACAGGTATGAAACAGGCTGAAGACAGGAAGCAATGACTCCTTTGTGTCTTTCTCTTTAATATGTACTAGCTGATTACATAGATTACTATTACACCTGCTTTCTGTTCCCTACATAGGGGATTAAGATCCCCACATATGCTTTTTTATCTATTTTAAACTTCAGCAATTCCTCCTAGCTCCAAACACTTGCAGTACTTGGATTAGACCTGTTACAGCTCAGTTCTCATCTACTGCATATGCCACGTTCAAGCAGCATCAGACATTGCAAGCATCCTTTTCTTATTTGCGCCAATTCCACAATCTGAACTCTCTTTCAATAGACAATCAGTGTTACAATCTCCACGCTATTTTCCTCACAGGAATGTTCCCCGTTATTTAAACAGAAATGGGACCAGCAGAAACTTACAGTCCTACGGGTCCTCAACATGCGATACTCATATATAGGCACTTAAATATAGCTTTATTTATTTTTCTAGCAGGGAAAAAAAAACCCTGCCCAGGCATAAGTGGGTAATGTCTAACTTATTTTGCTTTCTTTCCTCTTTGCATGTAGCTGTTACAAAAATGCTGAATCCTACAAATAAGCCTTGGAATCTAAAATCACGCTGATGCACAGAAACTAACACCATTTGCTGCAGAGCAGCTCTTCCAGTTCTTTATTCGAGAGGGGTTGATGGCAAAAGGAGTCTTGGATAATGTTTCTTTCATCTCCTTCCTCCCCTATGCAACAAAAAGAAAAGGGAAAAAAAAAGAGCTATCACTATGGTTTTGGACATTTTCTCTTTTATTACGTCCTGATTATTTGACTACATCTATTAACTCAGTGTTAACAATCTTTATCTGTTTCCAGATCTCTTCATAACGGATAAAGCCACAGTTCGTGTTAGAACGCTAAAGGAATTGAAATTATCAAGGTTTTCTTCTTCACGCATCAGCGCTGCCAGTCAGTCAAGCTGCAGCAAGAAACGTGTCTTTTTGCAACGGCAGCCCAGCAAGCAGGGAAATCCACACATACAAATCTCAAAGAAAGCATTGAATTTTTTCTTCAAATAAAAAATAGAATGCATTTCTGCTGGCATTATTTAGTACTGAAGCATCAGCCTATAGACAAGAGATAAAACCAGGGTAGGCACAGGTGGGTCATTGCTAAATCTTTCACTTTTCCACTTTTATTTCAAATCCAGCTTAGGCTATTAGAAATTAAATCTGCTTGCAGGCTTCATTGCAACAAACTGTCATCCCAATTCCCGCAGAGCTGTCCAAGCTGCTACCACAGTTGGCATTAACTGGCATCTCCATCAGTGCTCAGGTAGACAGCCAGTCCCAGAGGTGGGCTTCCGCAAGTTAATAATAGAGCACAGCCAAGTAGCACGATTTTGCAGCACTCCTGCCCGTGCTATCTAATCCTTTCTCTCAACCTACTGAGTATCAGGGTTTTACTGTTCGCGCTGAGAGACCCTTCTCTATGCATCTCTTCTCTCCAGTCTTCCAATCTCTACTCGGCTTATCTTTTGAAATGGCAAAAGCTACAACAGATCTTTGGTATCTTGCCAGTGTAAGCGAGAATGAAGAGGACTCGGAGAAGACTGCTTGCATGTGGTGTCAGAGTCACACTCGGAAACCAATTTCCTGCTGACACACAAGACTTCAAATTTCTTAAGCACACATTTTAAGAGGAAAACAGGAGAAAGTGTAGAATGGACAAAGATAAAAAGAGCAGGTTAACAGAGAGATCTGTTCTTTTACAAGATTTTGCACACTGGACACAGAGCAAATCCACTGAAGAATTTAGCTCTCCGGGCACTCCTACTTCTCCATCCCAGAGAGCACAGACCACATTAATATTATTTTGCTCCAAGCCTCTCTCCTGCAGTGAATCAACTAGGTCTCTCAAAAATAACTTTGGTGTGGTTCTGAATTTTATTTATTGTAGCAGTATTCAAATCACCACCAGGCACTCAATATGACTCTACAACCTGAGGTAAATAAATGAGACATACCACTATTAATTCCCTAATCACACATGCATCTAGCCATTCCCTCTGCAAAGGTCAACTGTCTTTGTTCATAAATGTTAGTGGAAATACGGCAAATACAGCTGAAATGGCAAAGCAGTGGGCCAGTATATATTTCAAACATATCCCCTTGCACATGCGAGGTTAGCATGAAAGGCAAGCACAAAAATGAGGAAAAAATGCCCATTATTCTGTCCTGATAAATACTCTGATAATATTACATTAATCTATTTGAACTGCAGTGCTGAAAGTACATGACTATACATTCAATACTATGGGGTATATATAGATTTAAATAAAAAGCACACTATGCATTTTGTTACAACCATAAGATTACTTTGCATTTTAATACTGCACTTGCTCTGCTGTGTGGATGGAAAAATAATTCTTACTGGCACCTTAAGATCCCTGTTATACTCAGTTTTGACAGGCTACAAACCAGCTACATGCAGCTTCTATTTTATTCAAAATATTGCAACTGTATTTTAAAAGAAAAATAAATCACCAACAGCTAATAACATGCTGTTACCAGACAAGAACATCCTTAAATACTTGTTTATACAAGAAGGCCTAGAGATTAGCTCCTCTCTCTACCTTCTCTTATGACAACTTCTACCACAAAACGTTGCTGTTTAGCCAGCACTGACAACTGCATTCAATACCTGCAGTCAATATTCAGCGTGTGGGGAGACCTACTGCAAAGCCCTCTCTGAAACCCAGACAGGCTACAAAACATCCTTTCTCTCCTTGGTTCTTTAATATGCATATTATGATGATCTGAGATGAAAGAAAATTGGGAAGTGCTCTAGAGGTCTTTCCACTCTTCATTTTAAAAGTCCTTTTTTCTCCGGGGATAGGCAGAAACACAGGACAAATAGGCAAGCCACAGGATTTGTGTGCACACTTTTTCGATGTCTGAACTTTGGTCTGTAGGACCTTGATATGGCTTTGCTCCATGCTGAGAATCTCTTCACCACCAAACACATTGTCTCCTTCTTTGGAGCAGGATTTTGACTGTAGTGCCTGCACGCACACAGTGCAGGACACCCAGCAGCTGTGGCCCCTAAAATGCATGAAGTTCAGCCTGATGTGCCAACATTGCTCTGCCTGTAGTGTACTCAGGTTAACCAGCATAAGGCCAAATTTTCCGAAACCTCTCATGGCATAAATACCTACCCCTGTCCCAATAATATGACATTTTTGTTATATACAGTCTTACACTTCTGTTTTTCTTCAAAAAAAAAAAAGGAAGAAAAACCACAAAGCGCCATAACAACATACCTAATTACTCTAGTAGTAATAGCCATTGCACTCTACACACATTTTCCACAGGAAGAAGGGGAAAGAGCAAACATCATGGATGTTATTCAGAGTGCTTAATGCCCATTTCAGTACTAACCGCCATGAAACCGATCTGTACAGCTGTGTGGAACAGCTGGACAATGATACCAAGGTTAGCAAGGCATGGCACCCCTTTGTTGGAGCAGGATGTTGCAGAAGGCACAGACCAGAAAAAAGAAGTACTGAGAAGATCTAAGACTGATGTTCCCTTTCCTAGTCTTCATGCTAATAAGGAGTATCAAAATTAACACACAAGTGATAATACTGAACAAGGTAGAAGCAAAAATTAGCAACATGTTTAATCTCATTAACCACAGATAACAGTAGCTCCAAGAGGAGCCCGTGCTGCCTCCCTGTATTTCTTGCATGTGTGACTACAGTCATGAAGATTAAATCACTCAAGATATCCCAGAAAGGCTTTGACATCCTTCCCCAGTATGCAGAGGCTCTTCGGGGTGCATGCTGGATTCATGCTGTAGGCACTTTCCATGCATCTGTCTTTTCACTCTGCTCTGCACCCCAGTCCCACTTTTGACAATTAATACCTTAATGAGCTTCCCACCGCAACTGCAGCTATGTTCTCCTCTACGGCCCCACCATTTGTCAATTCAGAATGAAGATACTATCCTCTCATACCACTGCCCGCACACTAAACTCTCTTTTAGATGACTTCCCTCCCCTTCCACATGAATTTAAGATTGCCATCCATGCATGCAAAGCTTGGCAATATGCCACCCCAGGCCAATTCTTTGTCATATATTGCTGTTCTTCCTCTTCTTTCGCATTTCATTTCTCTACACCCGCATTTGTGCTTTCTGTCACATTACCTACCAGGCCAAGCAGTGTCTCTCTCTTCTGTTGCACCATCTACCTCAAGTATTCCTAAATCATCTAAACACAAAAACCCAGAAATAAACAAAGAACTCTCAAGTCTTCCTTCTCCCATTCCACAGGGCTCATCTACTTTTAAGCATTACCTTAAGGGGAGACTTGCTAAATCCCAGACATCAGTGGCACTGACAGCAACTGTACCTCACATCTCTCACAGAAGAGATACTGAGATTTCACCCAGCTCTTGGGGATGTAACTGTGTGACTCTGCCCAGCGAAACGTCAAACATTCACTCCTGAAAGCTGTCACCCGTGGGAACTTCACTTGTCTTCAAAAATAAAACAAAGCCCCAAAATCTTCAGCAAGGACATCTGTAAGATTTCTCTAGTGCTTCAAATCACTGCTATACGTTTTCACACTCACGTTTGTGCAAGCTCTGCTGTTGGCATCTTCAAGCAAAGATCTATATCTATTTCTAAGTTATAACTCAGTAGATAGCTCAGTGGTTGATGGTTTAAAAGGTCCATCAGGCATGAAGATCCCTGGAACTGCTTATTGTGTACAGTAAAGATATGACAGAGAATGGTGTGACTGTGAATGGAAACAAAACCATGCAGCATTCAGCAGAGGCTAGAAATGTAAAGGAAGCCATTAAGAGAAAGAGGAAAGTAAATTGCTTTCCCATGACTTCTTGTGCTTATTTTGTCTGAATATATATTCTAAAGCCAAGTAAACTACTACATAGGAAAGGAAAGAAAAGAAATATACTGGGGGAAGGGGGAAGTCAACAGACAGGAGTCAACATAAGCAAGTGACAGTGCAGTAAAACTGTTATTTATGTTGCAGTTCTCATTGATTCATTTTGCTTGGTGCACTAGCTTAGCCACCCAGGGTTACAGCTCTGCTTCGCCAGAACGGCATCAGAATCTAGCAATCAAAAACATTACTTCTCTCCCGAGCCCCACAGCACACTCCTGGAGCAGCTAATGCCTTACAGCACTCACTACTTGATTAAGTGCTCTTTAATATCCGAGATGCTGGAAAACACACACTTCCTAGAACACAACTGGGAGCTGCCAGTTCATACACAGCCTAAGAGTCCTTCCCAGTTCCTTTCAGAAACCTTCAAGAAACCCCACGCAAGCTGCCTTCAAGGAAGATCCCCTCACCACATAAATGCTCCACCCTTCTCACGTAAAGTCCTCCTGAGCCACAGCTCCTCTTCTTCATCCAAACCTGTTCAGTTATTTGCACAGCCCATCCAGACGCCCACCCTGCCTGGTCGAGCCCCAAACCCCTGAAGGCTCTCCTTCAACAGCCGAGAACTTCTGCTGGCCCCAGGCAAGGCACTGCTCCCAGCTACTCCGGGCAAGCACACTATTTCCCCTAAGCTCCAGAGGGCAGGGAACATCTTTCCATTTTGCTGCCCGCCTTATTTCAGGTTTTGGCTACCTAGCCTCCCTCTAAAGATTCTCCCTATACCAGGATATGCTGTGGAGTGACAGATGGGAGCAGAGGGCTCCCTCCCCAACATCCGTGTTCCATTTCTTTGACAGATGTCAGAACTGCTTCACGTTCCCTGCAACCAGATGACACAAAGCTATCAGACACCACAAAGGTAGAACAGAGCAGCCTAAACGGAAGGGTGTTTTTTCACCAAAATCAAGGGCATTTCCTTCACATTCCTGAACAGATTTCCTCTCTGTTCCTGCGTTGTGTTGGCTGTCTCATGACCACACACGCAAAAGGAAGAGGAGGATGATCCCAAGAATATTTGGAAGTCTAATGTTTTGACGTCCTGGCTAAAGTGGCACCATGCTGAAGACTGCACAGGGGTCTGAAAAATCAGATGTAGCAAAAGCACTGGTGAACAAAAATCATTCCAGGAATTTCAATCCTTTCCATCTTTCCAAGCTGAAACATACATCCATTTCCCTCTCTTAAGACACTGTCCTTTCCCCCTCTCTCCCTGCAGCAGTATCTGCTTGTGGTACACTGCAACGTTGGCTCATTTCCACAAGTCAGTGTGCCTGAAAGAGAGAAGTCTGGGCTTGAGGACGGGGGAGAAGGGAGAGAAAAAGCTGGGGCAATGGAGAAAAGGGACTCAGATCTTCCTGGCCTAAAGTCACCTGCCTGATTCCAGCTAACATTACTACCATGGAAACAGCTGCCCCACGAAAGTGTTAATGACTTCTGAGGTGACGATTTCACAGAAGCAATGTGCCATTCGGTATCATTCTCCTAGACGTGACACATCAGGGAATCAGGAAAACATACCCGCACTAAAGCCATATTAACAGAGAAACAGATTGTCTGAGCTGTGCAGCTGCTGGTCTCTCAACAGAGCTGATTCAACACTTCACAGCAGGCTGTGGCAGGGGGAGAAGGCACTCAGCCATGATGCTCTTCCCCTCAGTCGGGAAGACAGATCCCCACGTGGAGACAGGGAGGGTAAAGGAAATTTGCAGATTTTGAACATCATGCAGCACTCTGTAAGACCTGGATGATACCTGCTTAATATGCAGGATTTTGTCCAAGACCTGTCAGGTGGTGGTAATTTCAACTGTCATGGGTTAATCCTTCTCCTATCACCAAAAATGCGTGTGTATTTATTTATACATGGCCACATAACACTTTTGCAAGCAGTGGCCACTTTGAAAACCTTTAGAAACCATTTGGTTTGTCATCACCATTTGATAATTACGTGTCATAAGATGAAGGAGGGAGTTATTTGTCCAAATTCACAGGCACACTTGTGACCCTCCTGCCCTCCATTAGTTACTAATGGAAGATACAAGTGCTGCTCACAACCAGCAAGAGATCAGCTCCGAAGAGCACCTCAGCATCCCTACCACCACAAGCCGCTTGACTCTCATTGCTCTGTTTTGAGTGAGGGAAGAGAATCCCTGAAGGTCCAGTGAAAGAACATCAAGACAGTGATATAACCTTCTCATCATACAACTACGCAATACAAGCTCAACCAGGTCAAATGCGATCACTTTCAAAACACTTCTTAATACTAAATGATGATACCAACTACTGCAGGATCTGGAGACATTTTTCAAACCTTAATGCATTAAACCTTAAAGCTCCTGAAGTCTCAGTTTCTTCTTAGTAGTTGACTATTCTAAACTAAGAAGCTGTGATATTTTGAACATGGGGGGCTGCTCTGCTAGAATTCATAATTATCCATCACTAGCTGTATCTCCAACTGCAAGATTAGAACTATTTTAGTCCAAACGAAAAGTCTCCACATGAAAATATACAACAGATTGGTAGAAAAGCATTCTTAGATCCTGGACAGAACCACCATTCAAAACCACCACGAGCCCCTGTATTTACATATCAGATAACCAACAGCTGATTTACCTATTAAGTCTGGATGCAGAAATCCACTTCCAGATCCTTGCTCTGCCTGAATGAGATCAGGGTTTTCCACTTCACTACCCGAGCCCTTACAGCTCTTACAGAGAACTCTTTACTTGTCTACAGTGTGCTATGTCTCCCCCTTTCCACTACTGAAACACAAGTTAGTGAAGTATGGACGTAGCCCTGAATTTTTCAGATCCCAGCTGAGTGGAAACCACTGTCTATTTTGAGTTGGGTATGGCTATTCTCATTTCTCATGGGGAGTTTTAAAAGTTTCTGGGTGTTTCTGAATGTGGGGAATACAAATTTTTGTATTGGATAAAGTTTTCCTGGTCAACATACCATTTCCTGTTCAGTTTTAAGGGAAGTATTTACAAAAACAATTATCACAAAAGAAAGGAAAAGGTGAGCCTTAGCAAGACAACCTCCTCGGGAGTACATGCACTCATTGCATACAGCGTGAGGGGGATTCAGAAGACAGCGTGAGAGAACATGACAGCCCTAAGAGAAGTTTCATGACTGCTGGCAGAACTGGAGAGCTGCACACCAGGACTCTCACAGGGTCTCTGAGGGATGCCGTGCAAGAGCTGCACTTAGTTTCTAGATCATACACTGACATAGCAAGCACTACTGGAAAAACATTATTCTTCATTTCCCAAAGCACTGTTACACAAATACCTATACCCGTTTCACTCATTTATCCCTGTGAGCCCCAGGTGTAAACACCACAAGAACTTGGGAGCTGGAATATGAAAGTGAAGCCTTTTCATAACTCTGCAACTTGCTTACCGAGGCAATTTCTAATAAAGGGTGTTTCAGCCTCTGTATCAAAAGGAAAAATTCTCTTGCCTTTTGAGAAAGATGGACTAAGGCTCAGCTGCAGAAACATGACTGAAGTCTGGATGCTTATTCAAATGACTAAGTGCATATTTTCATGACCCCAATTCTGGCTACAACACAGTAGCACCAAAAAAAAAAAAAAAAAAGGGCAACCAACCTTATTGAGAGGTTCAGTATAGCTAAAGGGAGACCCATGCTCACCCACAAGTTACAAGTCTGATGAAACGTTACAAAGTATACAGCTTCAGATTTGAATAAAGCAATTATTTAGGGAAGCTAAGCTAAACAAAAACCAATGCAAGAACGTGCATCAAATGAAGTGAGCAACAGAGCTCACCATCCTCTTTCAGAGACACATCTGGAAACTTGAAATCATGACATTTAGCCACAACCCATAGTCCCACCTCTTGGTCTGCCCAAAAAAGGCCTCACTGCAATTTTTAAAGCTGCACAGCCTACATGTCTTTGGGACATTTGCTACCCGCCTTGGAGCTCTGTTCCCCTTGACAACCCTGCAGGCCTTGGCCATGAATCCCCTGCTGTTTTGCAATACATGCAATAGCTTTGTTGTCGCATAGATACAGCCACCCAGTTGTCTTACATACCTTGCAAAAGGTACAAAACCCAACAAATATCTGGCAAAAGCCAAAGAGAGAAAGATACCTAAATCCTAGGATCCAGCAGTGCTCTCTGGCACTTGAAAGGTGAACTTTGAAGGCTCCATTCTGCAAAGATACTATAAAATTTCAAATTACAGATTTAGAGATTATAAATACTCTATAGCGTTGTAGATTCTTGAAGTACTCCTCAGTCCAGATTTCATCTAGGCCGCATTTGATAACATCCTTTCCTTTGACTATGCAAACCTTCCAAAACACATTTGCTGTTGCCTGTCCCAAAATTCAGGATGCCCAGTCAATGGTCACACTCCTCTTTCTATTTTCGCGAATGTCCATAGTATGGACTCTATTATGGACTTTTTTCACCATTCAGGTGTTTGGATTTTTCAGGTACATTAATATTCTTTTACATAGCTAAGCTGTCAAAGCCAGGCCACTAAAAGTTAAAAGGGAAAATGCAGCCTATATAGCTTATTTTCCCACCAGGACCAGTTGCAGTGTTTGTTATAACCACGACACACACACCTAGAAGTGCCTGTAAAAGAAACTGCATGGCAGTTAAAAAACCTGAAGTTCTGATGCAGTCTAGGCAAATGAGATAACTTTTGTAAAACAAATTGAAGAAAAAGAAATGAAAGCTGGATCCTCTTCTTTGCATAATCCTGACAAAACAAACAAACAAAAAACCAACCCCAAAACACAGCAGTAAAGCAGGCAAAGCCCAAGTTGCAGTTTTTGCTGAAAAGGCTTCAGTGAAAGAGGAAGAATAGTGATGCTTTATTGGATGTCACTGATAGTAGAAGTAAAAACAACCCTACCAGCAGCTGAATTTCTGAGAATTGTTTATTGAGAGGTGTTGTGATATAATCTTCACATGTTGCATGGACTGCAAGTTTTCTGCAGGTCCTGGCCCTGAAAAGTGCCTGTAAGATTGTACCATGCCAGAATAGTTTACATACACTTGTTACCTATATGAACTGCTATGGCATGGTTAAGAGGCTATGGTCTTGCCCTTAAGAGACTGGACTCAGGAACCTCAGATCCTTTTCTAGGTCACAGACTTCTTTTGGGACTAAAACTGTCTCTGGATGTCACTTTCCTCATGGACTGCAATGGGGTGCTTTCCACACAAATCATTTGGGCATCTCCAACACAGATATGACAGAGGCTGTAATAAATCCCGATAATATAAATTCTGTGCATACAGCATAACAGTAATTTCATCATTCTGTTGTTTCTCAAAATTGTTTTCTCTGAACCATTTAATATCCCCTCAAAAATACATAATAAATACAATGTTGCAGATGAAAAAAGAACCATTAGTCTATCTTGTTCTTGCTATCAACAGATCTCTGTGATAATGAACAAAACCAAAATATAGATTTCATAATATGATTAAAATTGCCCTTCTGACATTAGTGAATTCCAGGATTAAGGTGCATGAGTCACCTGAATACTGCTTCCTTTGTATGTGTGTATTAAACACAGTAGTATTATACACTATTCCTCCCTCTTCAACTTCAACCTTACAACAGACAGAGTACCACCTGAACCTGATTGGGATGCAAGTCAGGACGCAGAGTGACAGGAACTGCTATCTGTAGCCTCTCCCACCTCCTCTCCGTTTTACATAGAAACTGGGAAATGTAATATAAGAAAGAAGGGTCTTGTGGTTACCACAGTCAAACACTACTCTCAAAAATCTGGATTCTACTCTTGTCCCTTTCTGATGTCTTATGCAATGTCTCAGGAAGTCAGAGCCAAACAGGTAGTCACTAATTGCCTGTACCTCATTTCTTACAAGCCTGAACTGCAGTCTCATTTGCAAAAGTCCTGGGCACTCCCAGCTGTAACAGAGCTTGGGTCCACAAAGCTTGGCTTGAGTTAAAGCGGGGGGAGAGGGGGGAATCCTAAAAACAAGCCACCCTCATCCCAGACATTTCAAATGGAGCTCCCAAAATTCAGTGGATACTTTTACTCTCAGAAGTCTACCCTGTTTCTCTGCTCCCTGTATGTGTAGTAGGGACATTACAAACTTATCTTAAAGCAATGTTGTGAATTACAGTGATCCAGGCATTATAGTGAAAACGCCACAAAGCACAACCAGGAGGAAACGAAAAAATATGTTTTCAGAGTAGGTCTAGAATAACCTGAAGCAAAGAAGCCATGTCCATGTGCTGAACAATGACAATGAGACCAGCTATTGAAACCAATCATTTAGCAATCTAATAATTTTGCCTGTGCACTGAAAAAGGCTGAAGTGCGGTAGAAGACAGTGTGCAAGACAGTCAAAGTACATACATAGCAGGGATCCTGACGCTTACTACATCTGAATGCTCAGTTTCTCAACCCCAAACTGCTACTTTAGGAAGGAGTTTTGTGTGTACGTGAGAGAGATTGTCTCGTTTCTTTGGTGTGGTTTTGTTTCTTTTTAGCAACAGCAAAATGACTCTGAAAATAACAAATCCCCTTGCGCATCTTCATACTCATAGCCCTCATGACTTTTCTGCAGGGCTAAAGCTCACGTCTACTGCACAGACCTCTGCCAGTTAGCTAAAAAAGTAGCTAATGACAACAACATAGAATATAACAACCATGGATAAACAAGAGGGTGTAAAAGACCTTATACCAATGAGTGTTACAGCTACTTGATGACTGGAGAGAAACCAGGAAACTAGGAGACTCTGGTATGCAGTTCTGCCTGGAGGGGTGAGCACTATGCTAGGCAGCTTTCTATTTATCTTTAAAAAAAACCCAAAACAAAACACCCAAACCCAACCCTCCGGCCGGTCCCATCTCCACCTCTGACCCCTTGCCTTAACCCCAGCATCCTCTCCTGCCAAGCCTCATCACCCAACAAGCTCTTTTCCCACGCCTTGAAACTAGAGCCCTTACTCAGTCAGCTCTTCTGTGATTCCTGCGGTCTGTTTCTCTACCTCCAAATCCCAGACTCCAGCTACTTTTCTCCCCTCTCCCGAATCTCTACCCCTCGGCTCCCTGTTTCTGCCTCTCTGTTGGGACTCCTCATCCAAACTCAGCCTTGACCCTCTGCTCCCCACCGTCACCTATTGCACCGGTCTCTGCATCCAGCCCATCCTGGCTGCTTCTTCAGCAATGCCTCCTCAGCAAATCTCATTCTCTACCACCTTCAGGTCCCAGTTTCTCTGCTCCCCATTCTCTCTGCCGGTACCCAGCAGATCTCTGCTCCTCTGTGCTTTTGGAGACAGTGGGAGGGTCAAAGGCCAGAGTAGAGACTGCTTCTCTTAGTACCTGTGTCCAGAGCTGGGACAGCTTCCAGTAGCACAGGGACTCAATCCCTGGAAAAGACCTGCTCCGCTGTAGTCTGCGGCACGCCCGGTGCAAACGCACCTTTGGGGAAGTCAACTGTTAAACTGAACACACCTCTACTGACCATTAAAGATTTAGAATTTGGCTGAACTTGGGATGATTTTAAGGGTAAGACACTCCTAGAACAAAATTCACCCCTCAAACTTCAAATCCAAGTAACAGGCAAATCACTAGGAACTTAATTTGTATTTTATGTAGGCAAAACATTTTTTTCCTCTAGTCTTATTACTGAAAATGGTAGAAAAATTTCTGTCAAAACAACTCTTGCAAAACTATTTCTGTTCAGCACAGGAAATACCATCCTTCAAGTCTGTCAGAGTATTAAGACGAGAGAGGCCATGTAGATCAAGGCAATCCCACCAAGCAGCTAAACAATGAGCCCTGGCTACAGGCAAGTGCTTTGTTCAGCCCAACTCCGTGTCTTTCCAGAGGCACAGTAGAGTTCCCTAGTAAGAGCACTCATAGCATTGACCTCACAAGAGCATCATTTTTCCTGACATCTATTTTTTTCTTTTTACACAAGATTTATCACATTAGTCACAGTCCTGACGTCTTCACCAAGATAAACTGCTCTCTTAACAGATATTTTGCCTGAGCAAGGACAGTGACTTTGGCAGTTATTTTTGTTTCTTCCCACAACTAACTCTGATACTGCCTAAAAAGCTAATTACATCAGAAAAGTAATCAGTATCTTATCTGAGATGTCTTTTCCTGATGCTGTCTTCAAACCATATATATGCAGCTTTCATCATTGCTCACCCTTGCAAACACCCATTATCCAGAACGATCTACTCTTGGAACAATTCAGATAGTTGATGTTTCCCCGTCTTTCTTGATAGGCGGTATCTGTCAGGATGCTGAAGTTTGCAGGGTGCAGATAGTAGTTCCGTCCACACATTAAGTAGTTCCAACACCAGCATTGTTGCAGCGAATCAGATGAACCCTGATGCACCAAATATAACTGAGTGTCTCCAAGTGCAGCTGCACAGAAAGTTCTTTAACTTTTTATATGCTGCTGTGCTGTTGTCAATTAATACCCAAAAGGAATAAACTTGTACTCAAGTATCAGTCTGCATCATTCTCAGTATTTTACTTCTGCCTAATTCTCCCATCTTCTGGAGACCTACATGTCTTCCACTTTGTTTTGATTTTGTAACATCATATTGATTACTCTATTCTGTTATTATTCTGTACCTTCACTTCTCCTTGAAAATCATTTACAAAAACAGAGGAAACAACAACTTAACACAACCGACAGCATCTTTTACTGTAACTTTACCATCTGCTTTGTTCAAATTCAGCCTCATTTTTCTAGGAAAACTGGGTGTAATAAAGAGCCAAAGACTTGCAGAAAAGACTTTCTAACTTTATTAAAGCCTGCTCAATTTAATAATCAAAACTAGGCATTATCTTTATTTCACCGTTATATTACACAAAATTGTGCCCCTATGTTGCTTTTAAAATAAATATGTAATTTTCTACCTCTGATTTTGGTTTCTTTTAATTAAAATCATAAAATCAGTAATTCTTAGACTAATTTATCTGATTGCTCTCCTCTTTCAGCAATGGTCATTATCTCTGTGTCTTTCAAATCCAGTATACTTATCAGTTGTTTTTATTTTCCTAGTTCCACTGGGCAACACTAGGTCATTTGCACTCCTTATTTCTTTGTCGCACAAAGTCTAGGGATAAGTAATTTGCTGCCTCCTATTCTCCCATTTCAAACTAACAATAAAATGGGTGAAGTCAGAAGATACTTATTTCACGCTTCCTTACTTTTGGGTCAATTAACAACAAATTACATGTTAAGAATAGAACAGAATTTTAAATAAACATAATCAAGCTAAAGAAGTCTGAAAGCATTTAGCCAATTCTATGCTAGTTCTTTTATAATACTTATGTCTCTTGCTCCCGCAGGGAGACCCCATTTCAACAGCAACAGCAAGAAAGGGGAAGCAGGCTGATGTACAACGCGTAGAAGCAGCTCTTGGAGCAGCCAAGCTTCCTGGAAGGCAGTGCTGACAGTTGGCTCGTGTTTTCAATCAGCTAGCTACAGACACTATATAAATTGTTACTGCTAGCACAGAACGAGATGCTCTAACTTCAGGTTACGGGAGACTACAGTCTTTGGTAGCTGCAGTCAATTTCAGGTTACAGCCCTCACACCAAGAGCTTGAGTTAGGCACATCCTTATCATCTGTGGGGTCATCATCCCATATCATCCTTACCAACTTACCTGTTCCTGCCCTTGTACCTGGGTCTCCTCACCAGAGAAACTTTTTGGGAGGTGGTAGGGGAGATGCCACCTGGGAAGTTATGTTGAACTGCAGAAGTAGCATGCCATGTATTTTGAGACTAATTTTTCCTAAATCCTTGATTTATATTATGCATGGAAGCCTGAGTATTTCCTGAAAATGGCAACACTTACTGACTTCTGTTTTCAGTCGGTGAGAAAACAAATAAGGCCAAAACTGAATTCCTAAGTCAAGCCAAACTCCAACAGCCTTTTCAGAAAAAAAAGGCAGAAGGGAATCTAACATTTTTGGTTTAGTTACTCATCCTGCAAGTTTGATTTTGTTATATATTTGTGGTTACTAATAAGCCTCTAGTGGGCTACAGTTCCCAGTAATTAACGTTTATTTGTTCCCCTTTTTCTAAATAATATAAATTTTGACTCTCATGTGCTCACACAAAGATATATACAAACATGCAAAAAGGGGAAAACAATGTATTTTCTTTTAAGCTAACAAGACCTATGATTTCAGAAAACAGAAGACATGCAAATAATATATCAGAGCTTGTATTTCTATATAACTAGTAAAAAAAAAAATTAGGAATCGTTAAAAACTAATTGGGGAGCATATTAACTGTAAAGAAAAAGCAGAGTAGAGAGGTAATACACTTTCACCTGGCCTCAGAAAAAGTTCAAATGCAAATACTTGTTTTATTTTTAAAGAAATTTTACTTTTTTCTTCTTCAATGTATGCCTTATTAAATGAAAAATTTAGATACTGAAAACTCCTAATTTAGTAGTTTGGGAAAAGCTTAACAGCAAATTTAATCATACTTTGGAAGTACAGTTTCTGTTTATTGAATATGAAATGGATCTGAAAGAAGAAAAAGGGAAAAATTGTGAAGAATGATGTTTCATAGATTACTCTCCCCTCATATAACTTTTAATAATAAAATGGAAGTTTTGGGGTGGAAGGAAAAATTGACATTCACTGACATTTAGCAGTTAAAATGTAATCCTTCCAGAGAATGAACAGCAGAAAAAGGTGGGGGTGGAAAAGAAGGGAATCAACTTCTGCCCTGATTACACAGAAGAAAAACGTTAAAAAGCGTGGAATAACCTGACTGAAAGCACAAAACCACAAGTGTTTGCAGATGAAGTTCTCCCAAGCATGGAGGAAGATGTCAGAGGTCCCAGGAATACTGATTTTGGGCTCCCTAGAAATAATCCTTACAAAACAAGCAGTCAGCTACAAGCCATTAACGGTAATCGGTCATACTGAACTGGAAGAGAGACCATTGCGGCTGATGTCGCAGTGGCAGTAATTAGTGACCAATACACACTAACACACAGCTCAGAATCTGCATAGGATTCTGTTTGTTTGTTTAGGAGAATGCTTTATAGATTTAATTAACCCATTTTTGAAAAGCAAATAGAAGAGAAAATCCCCATGAGTTTTGTAGCAGGGACACCAATCACTCTATGTAAATGCAAGCTGAAATGTAAAACCTTAGCCAAGATTTCTGTATGATCATGCAACAAACTGTGCATAGGAATCTGAAGATTGACTACAGTCCAAAGGTATAAGGTATTTAGATGAATAACTTGCAGATTTAGGTTAAATATGGTATGAAAGTGTGAATTATCTTGATTAAAGTTAATTTATTTTTTAATTAAAGTTAAAGTGTTACTTGAAGGCTTGAACAGACAGCTTAAGACAACTCAATGCAGCCTGATTTCTCAGTAGGGTCACCACATTAGAAAAGTCATTCCTCCTTTGAACCGTTTCAAGTTAAGCAGTTGGAATTGAGGGAGCTCTACTCTGGTGAACTCTTTGTAAAAGACGCCTGATGTACTAGGGAGCTTCGAAGGATATCGTCCTTCAGAGGTGGTGAAGATCCTTTGGGTAATAAGAAGCAATCATAAACCAGAACCTTGATTCATATTAATACTATATTAACAGCGCTAATCTCAACCAAAGAGCATTTAATGCTCTTGTGCACATAAAGTAGGGAGTAATGACATGCAGTTGTCTACCAGTAATCCCCTACGCAGCAGGAAACCAAGTGAAAATGGAACACATTAGTGTTATTCATTTTTCATATAAACAAGTGCAAGGTTCCTTGGTGATGTAGGTGGTGTGTTGTGCACAAGAGAAGTTGGTGACCAGTAGTGATATTAATACCTTCCCCTACCAAGTCATCCCTATTTAACTTGCTCAAATGCAGGCCAGTACATCAATGTAAAAAAACAGAAATGACCATTTTGGTCTGCCGAGTCAGAGCATCCACAAGAAACAGAGATGAAAAAATCTTATTTGGAACACTGATGACTTGTGTTAGAAAACAGTAGTTCAGCACAAAATACAAAGTCATAGCACACTGAATGGGCTCAGATGTTCGAGTTTAGGAGATTTACATAAACAAAAACAGAGGACACCAGTCTCCTTGCAACCTTTGATGCTTGGGATAGATGGGAAAGATGACACGAGTGAAACTGCACGTTCAGCAGTGTCACGGATGCTATTCTTAGAGGACTGACACACAGCCCTTTCTCACACTCGCTCTATGCAGGCTCCAAGCTCAAACCATTCTCCTTCTCCAAAACTGCCCTCCTGTGAAACATGCTCCTTTGCTTGTAGGATGCAGGCAAACTCCTCCTTTAGTTTTTAAATTAAACAGTCCTGCACAGTTATTAACTCATATTGCCAAAAATCATGACTGTCACAGATACCAAGAACCAGTTTGGGGTATTTTGATTCAACATTGATTTAACATTGCTGTGTTGGATGTTTTATTGAACCAACACTTGTGAGAACTTTCTCCATATTTCCCGTGAGACTTGGCTTTTGTGCACAAACACACAACATTGCAGTCATTCACCCTCCCTCACACCTCCACAACAGTGATTCAGACAGCAGAGAGGTGGGAAAGACTCAGAATTAATTGCTCTTGTATAATGTCTTTTATCAATTATGTGCATTGCTGTTTTCTCCTCCTCCCTACTGCAGTTAAGAGGTTAGATTTTGTAGACCTTGAGTGTCATGTCCCATTTTTCAACAGTAACAGGCGTATAGCCCCAACCCAAGTCAAGGCAGTCACACCCACCTGCCAAAATAGAGGCGTGCCTTGCAATCAGGGTTTCTGAAATGCAACTGGAACGAAAAGTCACTCTCACACTCCCTCTGCCTTCAAGAGGCCTTTAATCACAGCATCTCAGCAACAGGGAAAAGCTATTACAGAGCTGAGAGACTGGCGGAAAATTCCACTTGATACCAATCTACCAGAACTGAGACTGCTTCTAAATTAATTGACTGTTCCTCATCCACCACTCTCACTTGGTCAGTCTGCTTCCCTGCACTCTGGTGCCAGAAATCCTGTGAGGTGCTACTTTGTAGGTTTCCGAACATAAAGAAAATCTACTGAAAAATCACCCAACTAAATCTGATAAACCTGGCAAAACACCCAATCCAGCAGACAAGAAACAGCCTTCCAGAGATTTTGCCCTTTGTAAGAATGACTTGTGTCCCACAAACTCCAATGTACGGCCAGTGACAGAAATAAACAGTAAGAATACAACTAGCTATCAAAAGCAGGTTGCAATTCTATTCTAAGTTGCAGATAAAAAGCTTAGTCTTTAAAAGTCATTAATAGGCATCCAAAAACTGAATTAAAACCGTATCCGCATTTGGGTACATGATTTCATCACGTATTTGAGCCAGTTTAAAGCATTAACTTCCCATTTCTCTAAAGCTTCAACTTCTGGTTTTAACCATCAGTTAAAGAAAAAGCAGTTGCTTTTTACCATAATTTCTATTAAACGTGAAAAAAAAACCAAACCAGCAGCAAGTGCCTGAAAGGAAGTTTCAACAACATTATACTGTTTGCATTTCCATGGGCCAAGTCTGGTAAAAGTGTTTTCCTGCCCTGCCCTTCACAAGAAAGGGAAAAAAAAAAAAAGGCTCTAAATATGAATAGCCATTGTGAAAAATCTGTTTCACTTTACGTTTACACCCCAGTTTAGACAAGAACAACTTGCCCAGGAAGACACACCCTTACATGAAACTATTATGCAAGTGATGGGCATTATCCAGAGCTACAGCCACCTGCACAGCTGTGACCACAGCTCTGCCTCCCCTTGGACAGGAGGGTACTTTACACCTGCAGCAGCAATACACTCCACCCAAGACGAGGAATAAGATGCCTGCTCCAGGTTTCATACTTACCCTGACAGTTCTGTAATTATAAGCTGTAACAACAGGATCTAGAAAGACCACAGCCAAATTTGTGCAGTATATTGAAACTACGGGGGTTTTCTTTACGTTTGCAATACTTTGGAGCAATGCTTTTTTCTCTCAAGATCTTCACAGCATCAGTACCACTCAGCTCCTGAGGCAATGAATTTCACAGCTTAACTATGTATTAGAAAATACTTTTAAACAATGCAATTTTCCAAGGTCAACAGGAGCGAGGCTTAGCTCCCACCCCAAGGGGATGGGGTGGCGCAGAAAACCCATCCAAGAAGGTTTAATTGGACCAGGTTTCATATTACTGGGAAAGGTAAAAGGACTGATCATTTTTCACGTTATTGTTCATAAGCAGACATTGAACATGGGTCAAAAAGAATAGTGCTCTACCCTCCTTTATCACAAACTTGCTGCTACAGGTTTTGCATGTATGCAAGTGCTATTTTGTTCACAGAAAAACTCTTTAAAACGCAGACGACAGAGGAGCGCCCTTCAGAACAGAGGCCTTTGAAAGAACAGGAAGCTTCTAAGCATCAAGGAAACATCAAGCGCCATCACCCTCCCAAGTGTCAAATTTTGACTGTAAATTGATTGGAAAGGGAAGAGTAGAACAAAATGAAAGGCTTTTACTCTTCACAAAGACAATGGAGACGTTGTACTGTAGCGTGGCTGCAGCAAGGGCCTCTAGCGTGGCGAGGCAGCTGAGCCAGAAAATGCAGCCCCCTCCCCTCCCTACCTTCGAGCACTGACATCTTTGGTGTTAACAACTCCGTTGCTGTGGAAACCAGACTGCTTTTGACAAAGCCACATTGACTAAAAGCAACATGTGGGAAAATGGAATAAGGCCCTGAGAGAAATTAATCCTTTACAAGGAAAATAAATAAATACATTTTCAGTTAAAAATGAAGCCAGTAAAGGATAGTATTTCTCGTCACTAGAACTACAGGCGAGGAGAACGCTGGCAGCTATGGCAGTCCCAAATGCCAGGCCTCGTGGCACTACAAACAGGATTTTAAGGACTCTTCATCCCTGAAATATATGGTGGACTTGATGCTAAGGAGTACACAGGAGTCCCACGCAGAACACAGGTGTGCGAGGCGGCTGCTCCCTATCCAGTTTTTAACTGCTCTCCTTTGAAAACAAAAACAAAAATCAAATCCACCTCACAGTATAATAGAAACCAACTGCAGTTACAAATCACTACTCAAACGCTTTCATAAGGCTTACAGCTGATTCACACCTAGGCAAACTCCTCGCCCCAGCTAAAATTTCACCACACCAGAAAGTTCAGTGGATGAAGAGCATGAGTCACTCCACACCCTGCCATTTCCAAGTGGTTTTAGAAGTGCTGTCCAAAAAAACAAAAAAAAAAAAAAAAAAAAGAGTTTTTCTGAGCTCACCCCTTACGATGGGCTCAATAAATCTGTCCTCAGCCCTGGCTGACTCAGATCCCAGGAGCTGCCTTAGGGCCTGTTACTTGGAACGCCAGTGTACTTAAGAGTATTCAAGCAAAAAAAAAAAAAAAAAGTCCTGGGAAAGAGCCCATGGAGAGGAGCCAGAGTTTGAACTGGCAAGACTAAAGATCTGTGAACGGTGCAAGTTTAATGATTGGCTCCTTAGCCAGAACATCTGAAATTACACGTAAAGATGGCACATTCAGGGTGGCTCGTTTGGGTTTTTTAAAGTAAGTTCAGCAAGCAAACTTTTCTGGAGGAAAGATTAATTTTACACAAATGTAGTATTAGCCTTTTCTCTTAAAACAGGCCATGAAAGCTTCAGTGCAAAATGCCATCTATTACAAAGATTCAGGAAGTAGGAGGCCACGCGTGATTTACATGCTGAGCAAGAATTCTCTCCCCCTTCACTCCTAAGGTATTAAAATGCTGGAGCGTTATAGCTTAATCTCATTTACGGAGCTTTGAATCATCTTAAGTACTTAGGAAGTCTGTGCAAAATACCACAATCCACGCAGTTTATACACTCTAATCCAGACAGACTGCACCACCAGCTTTCACTGGTGATGACGGAAAGAAGTTCTCACAGTTTTACAATTAAGTAAACAGGTCATCCACTCTACCTCCAACGCTGGCCACATCTCTGCCACTTTGCTTTTCATGACTGTCACCACACCACGTCTTCTGGCAGTATAAGAGCCACAACGGAAACAGTTCAAACAACTCCACTGTACTCAAAGAAATGAGGATAGCTATTCAGACAGCTATACCGTTGCTATTAGAATATTACACACGATACTGAAGTCTGGCGTTCTAAAGACATATTTAATGTGGAAAAATTCCATAACAAGGAAACATACACACATTGTATGAGAAATGGGAACTTTTCAGGGTCAAGCAAAGACATTTAGGGATGCAAAATGCTGCATATGATTATGTAAATGATTGTATCTTTTTTTCTTTAGAAAAAAATCACTGTATACAGTTAAGAGATTAACAAAACAGTCTTTATATGCAAGTGCTTAATCTATTAACTTTCTCAAATTTACATTGGCTCTTGCTCCCAGTGACAGTGACATCTTCCTTCTCTATGCTTCCCATGAATTTATCACAGCATGAAGATAATCTCTTTTTTCTCTTAAGACTTAACTGGCAGCAAGCTATCATGAGAAGTCATTTATTCTCAGACCATGCTGCTCTTGTACAGGGTGCTACCACAGACAGAGAAAAATATACTAAGGAAAAAAAGATGTGTGTGCGCCATGACATTCAGGTTTGGCCTTGATTCTTCCCAAATTATAAAAGATGTTATCAGGTTTTTCCAGTTTGGCCATCTCTCAGTAAATGAGGCTGAAGCACACTTGTCTTGTAAATGAACTTTAAAATTCTTGCTTATTGTTCCCGTGCACTAAAGCTGATTTGCAAAATCCAGTTATCTGTAATGAGACTCTCAGCTAGCATGAGTCAGTGAAGTTTTACTTTAGTTAAATGGAATAGAAGGATTTAGACTCTGAAGGGAGGAGGGAGAGACAAAAAGAAGGGTCTTCTAGTCCAAAGAGGATGTCAAATGCTAAGTCATGTCTGACCGATATGCACACGTGCTCTCCCTTTAAGCACCTTCCTCGCAGTTGAAATAAGACACGTATCTGTAATACTTTCTCAGATCTTTGAACCGGGGTGAAGACAAGGGAACACACCTTGATCTTCCCAAGCTTTACTGCTACACAAGTCAGGGTATAACTCGTGCCAGTTTGCTAGTAGACTGGAAGGGAACACAGAAGGTGCAAAGTTGCATCAATAAAGTTCTGTTTTTTCAAGATGACTTAATGGTGTATAGTATTTGCCTTTCTGTTTGCACTTTATAGGTTTACTGAACTGCCATTGAACCTAGTAAGAATTTAATATACGTGGTTTTATTATTTCAGACCAAGCCTTTTTTTTTTTTATTTTTTTTATTATTTGCTGTATTTCAAATAAGGAGAAGACCAGTCAAGAATGTCAAGTCTTCAAAGTAAATTGATAAAGTCCACCTTTTTAAAATTAACTAGTCCAACTCACACTCTGGAAGGTGCCATTCTGGCCCAAATACGTACAAAGTGCTGAAAGACTCAGGTCTTGAATGACTCACTGGTTTAAAAACAATTCTTGTAGCAGTAGAAACGACCCACTTTTTAATCGACTGAGTGTTATTTTAGGTATTTTATGCATATTTACGTAATACTTACCAAGATTGGCACTGAAGGATAAAACTCAAGGACCAGTCTCATGCTATCCATATTTTAGGCACTCCTCCATACACTGGGGGCTGCCATTTAACTAGAACTTTTTTGAACTCATATTCATTCTATGCTGTATCTGGCTTTGATCTACAACACATAGCTCCTGGAGTTTATTACTCATACTCAGCTGTGTTACTGACACTCAATTTACTGTAGCATGAGATAAACCAGTATAAATAGGCTGCAGGAAACACGGGAGGTAAGAGGGAACTACAGAATACTTCACTAGAAAGTGCTAATTTCCTCCTGAAACATACATCACTCCAGTAAAGCAAGAGCTCCTTCATCCTGCACAAAACCTAACCAACAATTACACTTGGTTCCCCTGAATTCCCACCACAGTTTTACCTTAGTACAACATTATGCTTCCTTATTCTACAAACATTGAAATGTTTCATTCCTGATCTGGCAGAATTGTCTTCTCTTCTAAAAATGCAATCTGTGGCATCCAAGAAGCTTATTAACATTCCCTATTCTACAATCAATCATCAACCTAAAATAACTTATATTTTCACTGTATGTATTACATTCTCCACTGCTGCATTCTCTTCCTTGATCATCATCTTATTTCAGGCAATAAACAGGGTATTTTACAAGTACCAGCTATTTAGATAACTTGCAAAACAAATACTTTGGACTGTACAGTCTCACATTTGTGAGCAATCACAACCTGACTTCAGGGTATACTAACCGAAAACAGACTATTCAGCAATTAGCTTACATGATGTCTTATTACTTAATATAATAAGAAACATTAAAATTGAGTGAGAGGCAGAAATGTAGCTCAAGACTAAATGAAATTAAGGTGATGCAAAATGACTATCTTTCTCCACAGCGACTCCACTTTAGAAAGCAGAACAACATTTTCTATATAGTCTTATATGTGGTTTCCAAGAACCATTTTGGGAATTTTTATTTTTTTTTTTTGCAAAATTTCTTTCTTCATTACCTGCTTTCCTTCCTTCTGAGCACAAAGTTATGCTAATACTCTTACAGATAACAGTAGAGCCTCCTACTCTACGATTATCATTTATATCATTCACCAAAAGTTCGTTAAATCTAAAAGGCAAGGAGCCTGTTCATTTTTGTGTTTGCTTTTGTCTTTATTTAACATTTGGGCTTCACCCATTTGTCTTCAAATCAGCAAGTCACGTACACTGTATTGTTGCCACTTAGCAGCACAGGACTTTTTCCATGAGGCAGGTCATGGCTTTACTCACTATTTATTCCAGAGGATAAGACCTATGGACTAACAGGTCCATTCATATATACTGTGCCTTCAGCTGGAAGTCTCAGACGACTGGAAGGCAGCAGCAGTATACAGTGTCTACGCATGGTGCCTAGAGAAGAAGTACCTTACAACTGCTATACTGTTATTCAGGAGAGTTTTCATATCAAAAATACCAATACACTCATAACCGATGTACTTTGTTTTCCTGAAGTTCAAAGGGTCTTTGTTTTGCTGCTATGCCTGAATTGTCCTTCCTTTTCTTCTCCTGGAAGGGAGCAACATCTGTTTACTGAAGGTGAATAGTATGCCAACGACATGTAACACTGGTTTTATATCTGAAACATCCACCAAAATCCTGAAGCTGGAGATACAGAGAAGTCCCAATACCCCAGCAGAAAGCTCTCTAGCTCTCTTTTCTTGATCCCAACTCTGTCTGAGCCCTTTCTACCATCTTTCACAAAAATAAATTAGGGCATCAAATGCACTGAAATATTATTTTGACACCACTTAGCAGAAATTTTTGCCAAAAAGAAAGAAGCGGCGAGGGGAAAAGAAAGAAAGAACGAGGGACTGTACATTGGGGTTTTTTTAATAGGAGGCAAGTCCCAGGAGTTCACATGTATCCTCACAGGTAGTCAGCTGTTTTGGTCTCCTCCTCTCCCTAAAATCAGGGAGGAGTGTGAAAACCAGCAGAGAACACTCAGGCTGATGACACTGTTAAAGGATTGGAGGTTACATTTTAGCCCCAAAAGGTAAAGTGAACAGAAGGGGGCACGCTGGCAAAGAAGAGACAAAAATAGAAGAGTGACTAGACTTCACTTGACTGCTATTTCTGGATCAACTATGGAAAGAGATCTGAGAAGGTTTTGTATTCACAAGGTAGAGGGAGACCAAAACATAGTTGCCTTCTAGAAGGCCACAGTCCTGCACAGCAGTTTTGTTTATGCGTCTACTTTTCTAAATCCCCACATTCTCACTATTTGAAAACAGTGCTGTTCAGCCAAAATGTCATTATGTGTCTAAGTGAGTAACCAGATTAGATTTTCTGGAGCAGGACAGCAATGTGTGTGGCATTTCAATCTAACAGAAACAAAGCTGACAGCACATTGTAAAAGCGTGTAGCAAATCACAATGCCAAGCAGAGTAAACTAAGCCACATAATACTTTCGGAAAATAACCAAAGCCCTGCAGTATCTCTGAGAGGACGGCTTGTGTTTTCCCACTCTAAAATGATTAGTGAAATTCTAACTAGTTCCAATTACGGACACAGACTAAAGACGACAACAGGGACCTCCCAATTACAGTATGTAGTGCTTGACTGACACATGGCTCTGGGGATGAATGTTTCTGCCTGTTCGAGCCCTTTCCTCTTGAGTACCTCAGTTAAAATTCCTCCCATTGAGTAATTTCTGTCCAGATCCTGGCTGTGCTGGCTTTGATCCCATATAAAAGAAAACCTGCAGGCAGAAAGCAGTGCCATCTGCCAAGACAGAAGCTGCTTTAATGGGCAAGTTTGGTGTGAAGGGGAATAGACTATGCTTTATCTTCAGCAGCAGGAGTGATGTTTTTCCTTTCCCAGGAGTAGGTTACAGTGAGCACACTCACACCTGAAGTATTTGTCCACAAATATACATAGATCTCAATAGATACTGCACAAGCAACCTCCAGATAAAAAAATCCAGCACCCATCATCCCTTTTTTCCTGTTCAACTTGCAATTCAATCTTTACATTTCTCTTTACCTATCAGACCAGTTTTGGGGTTGGTTTTTTTTCTGTGACAGCTCCATCAGCCTCCACTTTCTATTCCTGCAAGTGAATGATAACCTCGCTGTCACACCTAGGAAGTACGAACAGTGGCAAGGCAGAAACAGCCCTGTTGTCCCTACACAGAGAATTCTGCACTGAAGCTGTTCCTGAACATTTTTTTTTTTTTTCCAAGTTTCTTGTCCCTTTTCCATAATTGTTTGACTGGATGGTTCGCTATGAAGTCTCATCTGGAGCAGGTCTGGGACTTGCATGGCCCAGTTCAGGTTTGACGAGAAACAACGGAAAAAACTTCCTCTGAGTATTTTCATCCTTGCAAATATCTTCAGGGCTAGGAAAAGATCTTTCTATTCTTGCCAATTAACCGAGCGCAGTTTTTATCTTTTCTTGTTGGGTAATCTTCTCATTAGACCATCTTTGGAGAGAAGAGTGGATTCTCTCTGGGCTGCTGGCAGTTTTACTTAATTGCATATTTAACTTTTTATTCAGCACTTAAACTCATAACCACGAGAAATACATACACGCAAGCAGCAAACTATTATCTGCCATTTAAACTCCCTAGAGAACTCACAAACATCTTAATATTTCTGTCCCTTCCAGAAGAAAAGTGCAAACATTCCACAGCTGGGGGAGGGAAGGGTGGGGAGAGGATGACAAACACATATATAACATAATTTCGGTGAGATATTAGCCATTACTGACAAAACTCCAGTTTGGGAAGGGGTGCTTTAGTCCTTAATGTATTTTAAAAGTTCTGAAAGAATGAGCCAACTCAATCAGTGCTCAACAGAAACTGGTATTAGAGGATCTACTATAGGTTCCTGCTCCCCATCAGGCAGAGGACATTCTGTCAGAGCTCAGCAACTTTACCTCTCTTCTGCCCTTCCCCAACTCTGAGTGCTGAATTAAAAAAATATTGTACAGATGCTAGTATCCGTAGGAATGTATTTCCTATTTGATTCCAGAGCTACAGAATTTGCTCTGGAACACACTTGTTGCCACTGGATTGTGCTCTGGAATGTCAACTTCTATTTTAAAATGCTTTCAGCCCTTATGACTGCAAAACCTTTGAAGTATGAATGGTAGACAAGCAGCAACAGAGCCGCTGAACTCTTCAGAGAACAGCTTCTGTATTAGCACACTGTGATGAAGGATAATGGTTAAGTATAGCAATTAATGTTGATAGCACTTCAGAAGAATATGATTAATGGATCACCTCAGAGTTGTAAAAACCGGACACTCCCCTATGCAAGTGCAAAATCCCAGTACTTCCAGTCTGTTTGCCAAAGCCTCCAGTTTCCCCATGATAAACTTCTATGAGTCAGCTATGTGAAGCTAATACAAAAAATAGCGTGATAAAGAAAATGAGAGTGTTGGAAATGTGAATTAATCAGCATGTTATTGTATTATAAGCTTTTCTAGTTCTTCTATTAAAAATCTTTTCAATACACAAAGCTACCAGATATTTCCAGTCTGCTCTATCAAAGTGCAAAGGCTTTGCTGGGGATAGCTGTTCTAGCTCGGTAAGACCATGTCCAGACCTTGGCAGACCTTCCAGCTGACAGCTAGCAGATTTGTCCTGCTGTCAGCAAGCATGGAGTGTGAGGTTTAAGGAAAGGAAGAGTACCTGAAAGCTTTCTAGACATCCCAACTAATCAGATTAACACCATCAAGGACTCAGTAACATTCTTAAGTAATTCTCATGACAATTACTTCAGCTGGTTTTCAGCCTTACCATACAGAACCACCCTGGTTCTCATTTGAGCTGCTTTTTTCTAACGATGTGGTTTAAAAGCATCAGGGAAATCTTCACGTTTAAAAGCTGCAGAGCAAAAGGCAGGTAAGCTTTATGTTCTCTAATGAATGGTTATTGCTCCATTTATTTAAGTGGTACTTATCACCATAAATATCTACTAAACTTACTTGCCAATACTAGTGTAATCAGTGCTTTCCCAGGTAATACCCTTCTGTAATTGAATTGCAAAAATAAAGAGGAGAATACGTGAGTAAACAACTAGCAATGCCCCTTAAGAAAAGTCTTCAAAGGGAGGAAAGTCTGAAGACGAATGAATATTTAAATACTTCCCAGTTTAGGCCTATTTCATTGCACAAGATCCAAAATAGTTTCCTTCCCAAGTATTGCATAATATGTTCATTCAAAATCTAGCAAGCTTTCTCACAGAACACACCAAGAC
This sequence comes from Pluvialis apricaria, assembly GCA_017639485.1. Taxonomy (NCBI): domain Eukaryota; kingdom Metazoa; phylum Chordata; class Aves; order Charadriiformes; family Charadriidae; genus Pluvialis; species Pluvialis apricaria. Next base: position 23,281,118 of record CM030016.1, read on the forward strand.
ACTGTTCTCTCCCCCGCTTTTTTGTCTTTTAAATATGAACACGAGAATTTCACAGCTGATAATGTTCTTCTGGAAACTCATGCAGAATATTCTGGAAAAGACTCAAGTTTGGACTATGATGTTGTAAGTAATAGCAAACATCTCCACATATTCAAATTCTTCATGCAGCACTCTTTGTGAAAGGTAGGCAACAGAACAAGTAGTTTTTACAGGGCTCTGGAAGCGAACTCTGACGTCCAAACCATAAATAAGGAAAAATACATACCTTCAAAGCACATTTCTGGCCTGTCTCCTTGTTGAAACACTCCAGTACTTTGCCATTGATTCCTAACCCTAGCACCCGTTTGGAGAGTTTGTAGTCATCCGTAACTGCATGTTTTTTTATCTCTAATTTGACATGGGCCGCTCCCCCAGGCAAGGATTTCACGCTGCTCTTGCCATCCACGTGACTCTCTGGCTGGGATTCCTGTTCACCTTCATTTTGTTCCATATCAGGGAAGAGTCTGAGATGACAGAGATACCCCACAGGGAATCTGTTGGGTATCCTCAGCAGAATCCCTCCTCTTAGGTGATCAAACCCAGTGCTTCAAACAGTCCATCTGCTCGCCATTTAGTCCTGAGTAAAAACGTAAATGAGTATTAGTAATTGATGTGAACTAACCCTCCTCCCACCTAACCACTTTCCTCTCGTCCTTTCTTAACAAGATGACCAGCTGCCAGAGAGAACACAAGTGGAGGTTCACCTCAGGAAGGCACACTTTGTTGAGCTTTACAGATCAGTCACCCCACTTCCAATACACACAGCTGGCAGTCCACAGTTATAAATTACTGCTTTTACCGCAACAAGCGCCTGCGCTGAGCCTTGGACTAAAGTCGTACTCAGCTAAGCTCTGTACAACAGACCAGAGATGGCCTCGGCTTCGAGGAGCTTACAAACCTGCACCAACGGGGTTTGTGTTGATGGGACAAGCTGCCTCGACGTTTTGTGTAGGAATCTCCACAGTGGTCCCCTGCCTCATCCCAGTGCTCCAAGTCAACGCAAGAGAACCACGAATCCTTGTTATAAACCCCAGAGGGGCAATGCCTGAGCAGGCATCGGATCTGATGCTGGGCCGGCGCTTACCAAATTGCCCCCATCCGCAGAGCGAGGGGCAGGTGTGGCGTTACGCAGGGGGACCATCAAACCACCCAAAAACTCGGGTACGCGGAGATGCAACGGCATGGCTCCCAAAGCCATGGGAGCTCCCTAACCCTGCCGGGCCTCTGAGGAGCACAGCCCCGCGGGAGGTGCCGCTGCCAGGGCCTCCTCCCAGCCCCGTTAACACGGCTGAGCCACGAGGCAGGCGAAGCCCCCTCACGCCGGTGGGGCTGCCGGGCCCGAGGGAGCAGCTCCCTCAGCCCCTCAGCCCGCGAGGCGGAGGGCGGGAAAGCCCCGAGGCGGGAAAACCCTGAGGTGAGGTGAGCTGAGGTGAAGTGAGGCGCCCCACGGCGCGCACAGCGGGGGTAGAAAAAAGGAGGGGAGAGGAGGGGAGGGGTGGGGGAAGAGAGAGAACCGCCGGGGTGACAGCGGTGGGCTCCACCGCCGGGCCCGGCCCCACCGGAGGACGGTTACCTGCCTGTGGCGGCGCGGCGCGGCCCCAGCCGAGGCTTCCCGGTGCGGAGTCCCGGAAGGCGGGGTCTGCCTGAGCCCGCCCCGACGCCCTGGGCAGGTGCGCACCGCCTCCCCCCCTCCTCCGCGCTGAGGGGAAGCCGCCAGCGGCGGGAGCCAGGACCGGCCCGACCCCGGGGGAACCTACCGGTTCCCCCGGGGCCGGGCCGGACCGGGCCCCCGCACGGTTTGAGAAGGGGAGCGGGAAACCCCGCCCGGGGCTGCCTCATTTCCCCCCCCCCCCCCCCCACGCCGCGGCTGCGTGGGGCAGAGCGGGCGGTTCCCCGGGGAAGGACGAGCGGGTGGTGGTGGTGGGGAACATCCCCCGCGTGGGCGCGGTGTATTTAAGGTTATTCATTTATTGGGGTTAAACGGCTCTGTTGGAGGCGGGGAGGGAGGGGGGAGAGTAGCGGGGGACGAAGCTGCCGCCGCGGCGGCTCCGCGGTTGTGCCGCAGCGCGCCCGCGCGGTGGCGGGGCCGGAGGGAGCGGGAAGAGGGGGGGGGGGACCCGGCCCGGGGGCCCCCCCCGACTCCATCGCTGGGTTTTAGGAAGGGGGAAAAGGCTCGATACGTCCAGTCTAAAACCTGCTTTAAAGACTAAAGGCGTCGCTATGGAGCCATGCGTTGAGATTCGGGACCGGACGGGCTGCAGTCCTTTCGGGTGCTGCAGTTAAGCAAAATAGTCGGTGCTGCTATTAAAGGCGACTTTTTTTTTTTTCTTTTCTGCCAAATAAGCAGTCAGTATTCCTTTGCGCTTTTGTATGCACAGTCAGGATATTAACAGTGATGGTTCCCACAGCAACTGTCGCTCATCGCCGGGGCACAGAGTGTAGTTACAGGGATGTGAAATGCTGAGTTTTTCCTACATGTGAAGATGAGTCACGCGTTGAAATGGATCTGTATTTGTATCACTGGGAAAGAGCTTAAAGTTCACACGCTTTACGAGTTAAAAATACATTTGTCATTTTACATAACATAATGGCATCTGGAGTTCTAGCGGTTAGGAAAATAATTAAAAGGGCTAATGAGTCCTTTCTCCAAGGGATAAAAAGTAGTTCAACTTAGCAGGATGCAGATCTGCAGCGTATGGCCATGTGATGTGACACGACAGCTATTCTGCCTCAGGTTTCCCTGCCAGGCTTGCAGCAGTTCAGCTACCGAAGGGCCTGGACCCCTGATTCAGTCCACCTATTCTGGGCTAATCAAATCCCAGGGGAACAAAGCTATTTCCAACCTTTCCTTCTCAGGTTTGGCTTCCAGCCTTCTTGGGCTTCACACCACCTCCCACTGTGGCAACCTCAGGGAAACATATATATAACTATAAGCTCCCAGGTTGCAAACCTTCAATAGCACTGTTCTGTAGTCAGCAGCTTGCTCTTATTTTCCTTCCCACAGCTTCTGCCTGTATTTGCTGTTTTATTTGTCCTAGATGGTAATTTCCTTCTCTTTGCAAGAGATAACTATAGTCTTCTCCCCAGCTCTCAGTCACCGGGAGCCAAACCCTGCAGAAAACTTAGAAATCTCTCATCTGTATTTTATAATTTGAGAAATATACTCATTCACACCGATTTGCAGCTCCCATTCCCAGCCCCGTTTCTGATCTTTCCATGTCAACTCTTGCACAAAAGTCCACGGCTGACCACAGCAAGCAGTTGTTACAGTGGCTAGCGCATTACAGCTAGCAGAAGGCAATTTATGGCCCTATTCTGGGAAATATTAAACACTGCAAAAATTCCAAACAGATGTCTACTTAAGGGGTTGCTATTTTTTACAGAGTGTGTCAGAAGCAAGGAATTTCATTAAGAAATTATGACTCTTTCTAACTATTACAAGAATGAGCTTCTACAAAATAAGCTTTGCGTGGAAGGAGGAAAGATGTGAGAATAGGACAGGATTCTTCTGTTTGAAGTTAGTCGGTTCTACCTGTCTCAGTTACGAAGAGTCTCCCACTGAGAAGAGTTCAACTGGTAGGATACAAACCACATTTTTCAAGTTCAGTGCTTGAAACGATATCTTACTGAAAGCTACGCTTGTTTGGGTTCACTACTCAATATTGTCTGCCTACGCTCTCAACAAAGTTCACTGTTTTACCAGCAACAAATAAGTTTAAACAGGGCAAAGACATTAAAAATCCAGTGTGAACCATGGTTAATAAGGCCTTACACCAACCCTCTGCTAATTTCACCCCCCATAAACTCAAAAAAAGCCCTTCCAGCACCAGCCCAAGTATCAAATAGCCTCACTGTACACAAGGATGACCACATCTAAGGAACAAAAAGCAAATACATTCCCTTGCTCTTTGTATTCATTTTTTGTCTTAGATAGGCTGCCGGAGCACAAAGCGTATCCCCAGGCAAAACACGAATATCATGTGCAGAAAATCTTTAAAACCAGTCACAAAGACAGTATTTCTCAGTGTCTGAAAGTCTTTGCAACAGAGTGTTTTTACAAGTAACAAGGTGGCAATCCAATACTGGAAGTAACAGCCAAAAGTATTCCCGGCCCTTGTACTAAAATTCTGAATCTCCTCCACCAGACATCTCTCCTGATTTTGCTTAGCTGATGCTTTTTATCCAATGTTGTTCTGCCCACGCTGGGCAGCCCCAAAGCGGTCTGGTTTGGGTGCTGCACTAGTGAAATGACTCTGCCCTAGTGACCTGGTGTGGTGTCTTCGGTGACTGTACCTGCAAACCCCGGTTGGGTGCCCACTCTGCAGCTCCTGCGCTTGTAAATCCCGACCTCTGCAATCCACACGCAGTTTGTACGGAGCCAATATTTGTGCAATATCCTTCTCTTAAGCTGCTTAAGGTTTTGTAATTTCTCTGAGAAGCTCTGGGGGAGGGACGAGCATGCTGGGTCCAGGTACACATCCTGGAGTTAATGACTGGGTTAACCGCTTAACCCCAACACCTCTGACATCCTAAAGGCAAACGTCACCTTGGCTGTAGTTGTCCCCCTGTCTGGCTCTAGGAGCATTTCGCACAATGTCTGCTTTCAAATGCCAGTTGTAGATCGTCCTGGGAATTACATCTCATACAATCAAAAACTTACACTGTGGATCCTACAGCTTCTCTTTGTGCTCATGGCAGGTCGAGCTGCGTTAGCATCCTTTGGAGATACTGATGGAGGACACACTGACAGGCCCACTGCAGCTTATTGTGCCAGGGGACATTTTTCACTGAAAATGACGTTTTTATTTATTTATTGATGTTTGCTTTTTGAAGTTTAGAAAAAAAACAGTACGATTACAGGCTAAGAGCCCACTACGGCAAAAGTTCTTTCATCCTCGCAAAAATCCCTAAAACTGTAAATTAAATATTAATCCTGTTTTTACCAAAAATCCCCAACAGCAACAACACAAACCAACTCATTTCAAGAGAGAATTTAGTAGCTCAGTGATGCCTGCCTTGCCCCAAACTAGAAGAGAAGCTTATAGGAGCAAATAACCAAACAGTAAGGCCCTAATCTTGCAATAAGCTTTGGGGCAGCAGCCCCCTTTCTCTAAGCTACTGTGTTAACCCTGTGAAGCTTCATCTTTTAGCCAGCACGCAGTTTGGATACGCTGTTCCTGATTTTATCATGTCTTGGATATCACAGATACCTGTGAGCAGAGAGCACTACTCTTTAAATACAGAAGGTTAATTCTGGCTGTCCCTCTGGGTATTTTCACTGCCTTGTTGCCAGGCCGTTGCAATTCAGTAACAGTAATAACTGGGATCAAAGACATTTCAGATTTTCAAATATCTCATTTCTTAACAAAAACGAAATGAAATATCTGAGTCTGCTCTCATCTGGAGAGCTAGGAAAGCTGATGTCATCAAATGTTCTTTGAGGGATGGCATATTTTTGAGGAGCGATACTTACCTGAATGCTACTGTTACCCGAGTTTATTTATATACAGAAGTGATTTGCACAGAGCTTAGTTCTCTGATAGCAATGTCTTGTGGAAATCAATACCAGCTACAATAAAGAAAATATCACCATCAGCTGAAAATAGTCACTTGTTTTTTTTGAAACGTTACTTCCTCTGAGTAACAGCTATATATTTTTTTCTGGTGTTACGAGAAATCCACTCTCTGGGATGCATTATAGAGATGTCACCAAAGAGAAAATCCTCTGTATTCTCAGGTTGAAGTGAGGACACAGCTTTGTCTGATTGGGCGGTTGCGACAACCTTATTAAATCTCTCAGGAAGTTCTCCAGAAACTGCGTCTGTGATATTAAAAGAGAGAAAGGGCAGCTCTACAGAACAATATTGTGATACATAGGAGAAGAAAAGAAGGTTCTTGTAGGATCTTTAGTTTAATCTGTCATGTGCACAGTGGTCTGAAACAGAGCCTATATAGATGGTTTTTCACCTTTCAGTTCTGCTCTGGAGGTGTCTGTCTCAGACTTATCAAAAAGAAAAAAAAAGAACGAAAAAAGCCCAAAGCAAGCCAGAAACTGAAATAGTTTCTCTTATCCATACAACTAGGAAAGCTCATCAGCAAAGAGCCTGGGTCTTTTCTCTCCACTGCTGAGGTGAAAAGAGGTTTATAGAGCTCCTTCATAGGCAATGATGCTTACCTGATGCTTTGTGATCACCAAACTAGAACAACTTCTCTTTTATTCTCAACGCTCTCTGCCCTGACCTGTGACATGGTTCTAGGAGGAATTACAAATTCTAGCTATGAACGAGCAGCTAGCGAAGGAAAAGGAAGTCTCAAGAGCACCAGTCTCACAATCTGGAGACCACATCTGAATACCTGACAGTTCCTCAAGTTTACTGCCTCCCAAGTAGCACATACTCAGCAGGTATTTTTTCCATAGAAATACAGAAAAGGGCAGGACAGCTGCTTTTATAATCCTGAACTCAGACACCTTATTACAGATACCGCATCTTGGTCATCGAGAAGGTTTCGGGAGGCTCCATCCCTCCTCCTCCACTAAGGGTTGCTGTCCGGGGATCTTAGAGCAGAAGGAGCTCTGGGACACAGCTCATTTGCTCATTTACAGCAGGAGTCAGAGAGATACCGGTTGGACATTTCCATTCCAGCAGGGAAGAAAAAGAAAAAAAAAAAAAAAAAAAGACAGGGTTTTTCATAGAAGTATCATAAATCAAAAGCATCACAAATCTTCCAATGTGTCTACAAAAGATGGTTCTTCATTTTATGCTGCAGGGGAGCACAAGAAATTAATCTCTCTCTTTCATTGAAAGAGATCCTGCAACTAATGGGTATAGCAACATTGTCTGACAGTCCTGGGGTGGCCTTCCAGGCCACTCAGGAATACCGTTTTTGCAGAAACACAGCACTTGATACACGCAGAAAACTTCCTAACAGATGCCACACTGCAATCATCTTCTAGGTCACCACACGCCAGCAAGCCCAGGGACAAGAAATACTGTAAGTTCCTTACAATAACACCAAGGTGGTTTTTTTGCAGCCCGAAATGAAGCCCGTTGCTATCCTGCACATCCTACTTCTGCATGGAGCTAGCTCGGGTGCCCCTGCATCCATGGCACAGCACACCCACACCCTGGAGACTCCTCCATCGCTCTACACCAGGTTGGGAAACCAAAACCTCAACAGTAGGGTCATCACCCTCGTGTGTTGTTGATTACAAAAATTGGTGTGCCCTACTGAAATAAGGAGCTGGCCCACCTAAACAAGGAATAGATGCTTATTATTGTTAATGTTTGTTTGGTCACATGGTGTTCCCTACATTACAACACAGGGCAAGGGTCAGAGATGGCCTTATGGCCACGCAGCAGCCAGAGGGGAAATTTGCTTTCAGTCTTCCATATACAAGCCTATAGCGAAGGTAAATCTAGACACACAGACCTCTCTCAAGAGTTATGATTTTGGATGTCATTTTACATTTACACCAGCTCTACAAGATTATGGAAATGTCCACCTGTACAGCTGAAGCAGCGTAACTCACCCTCAGGGGAAAGGGGGCTCTGGCCGCCTGTCCTCTCAAACACGCATTAATCAGTAGATGGTGCTGTTGTGTTGGTGAACTTTCCTAAAGGGACGAACTGGCTCACGATTTCTGGATTTTTTTTACCTCCTTGACTTTATTGTGAGCTTTCTTTTGATACCTTCGATAACTAAAGCCTATCACTCAATGGTATTGCTCAACAACATTTGTTGTAATTGCCTCTGCGATGTCCTAAATCACACTGAACCCTGGAGAACCATCAGTATAAACTGGGTTTAAACAACTAATTTGTTGGAATGGCAGCAATTTATATTGACTGTGCACAGGTAACCAACTGCACAAGGCCGGGGGCACTGGCAAATCGGGCACACTGCTGTGTTTCCTACTTAGAGCATTACCATGCACATGAAGAATGCCAATGAGGGGCACGTTCAGGTAGAGGGATGAACACTCCTGTCTTAAAACTGCTCACTAATTTGGTACATAAAATGGCCCAGGCATTGGCCTGAACATTTTTTTGATGTGGACCCCTGCTAAAGTTTCCAATGAAGATGAAAGCTCCTTTTATTAATTCTCATATGCGTTAGCTACTTTGATTTAATGGTTGTCTTTCAGGGTCCTGTAGGACTCGTGAAAAGAGCAGCACGGATCTAGTGCCCGCCGGTGGAAAACCACTGCATCAGAATGCAACGCATACGAACACCACAGTGCCTGCAGCGGTGTGAACACCTGCGCTGCCTCCACGGCGCAGACATACAGAGCTGCCAACTGAGACCTGTGTCTGCTCGTGGTGTTTCCCCTGTGCAGTTCTTAGCATAGCTTTCCTGCTCCGGAGATCCAAATGGCTACTCAAACCGTGCACAGTCTGGACACAAAGACTTTTCCAGAAAAAGATCACTAGATGGAGCCCAATTCTAAGTAAAAAAAACATGTAAAGACAGCTTCTCAATGTCTGCGCTGCGCTGCAGCACTCCTGCCTCACGGCACACGACAGCTATGATCTGTGTCCTCTCCAAGGCTGAAGATGAAACACCTGCTGAACGTGCAGGTTAACTACACTTGCAGCAGACAGCAGCCACTTCCTACTCTCTAGTCCAGCGCTGTTCGAATCCATCGTGCTGTGGCAGCACCAACATAGTAAGAGGTTTTAAGCAATGCCAAATTTAAATCTGAAGGAGCACATGCGTGCGGGCATCCCCCTGCAACCCCGGGCCAGAACTGCGAAGGTAAGCCTTCGAGTGTCTTCTGACTGCGGTGCTTGCTCTGCACAGAAAGGGTGAGGATCGAAAGTCCGCTCTCCCCCACTCTCCCCTCACCCCTGCTGGGAATTTCATGTATTCAGATGAAGTGTCAGCTGAAGTCTGTCTTAGGATCAGAAGCAAACTGGTCGAGGGGTTGCACGCACAATGACATTCCCATCCCTTTGGGTACTTAGATGGCCCCCAGCACCTCTCTCTTTTGAATAGCTCAGTATGATCAGTAGCACTCGTTACTGTGCTGGCTCTGATGTAAAGATAACAGCTGGAAGCACACCGAAGGCTAACCGGCTGCTACACGAAACAGCAGGGAGTTAAAAGCTTAGTCAGGAGCTGACCACGGGCCTCCTGCTCGCAGGCTCATGTCCTGCCCAGGAGAACATCCTTACAACCTTATCCTTATCATCACCTTCCCCTCCCCTCATGGCCCCATCCGATTTGGTTCTGAACAGCGCAATGATTACTAATATTTTTAAATATTCAGTGGAGGTGACAGGCCACTCTCACATTCTCTCTTATCTCTGACATGTGAAGAGGTCACAACTCGTGGCAGGAACAGAACAGTCAAGCTTTTGTTATAAAGTGCCTAAAAATAAAAGGGTCAATAACACTAAAAGGAACTGAAATATTTCCTCCTGGGTCACCCAATTTTAACTTGACAACGGTCTATAAATGCAGGACAAAATGGTGGCGGTGCAGCCTTTTCCAGGAGCCTTAGCCGAGCCGAAATGCAAACTCACAGGGGATTCCCCGGTGACCAAGACCCGGGGCCACCCCACGTGCTGTGACAGCCCTATTTCCGCCGCCCGCCCTGCGAGTCGCTCCAGCGACCCCTGCCACCGCCCTCCCGGGGACCGTCACCCAGCCCCTGCTGCTGCGGGCAGCCGACACCGCGCCCGGGCTGCCGGGGAGAGGAGGGGAAGGGAGGGCAGAGCCGCCTCCGGCGGACCGTCGGCGGGCGACCGCCGCGGCCTCCGCGCTCCCTCCGCGGCGAGCGGCCCCGCGCATGCGGCGGGCGGGCGGGCGGCGGCGCCCATTGGCGGGCGGGCGGCGGCGCCCATTGGCGGGCGGGGAACGGCGGCGGCGCCCATTGGCGGGCGGGCGGCGGCGGCGGCGCCCATTGGCGGGCGGGCGGCGGCGGCGGCGCCCATTGGCAGCGCCCGCCGCGGCGGCGCCGCGTTCCTGGAAAGTTCTTGGAAATGGATCAAAGGCGTTTCCGCGAACACGCGCGGCGGCGGCGGCGGCTCCGCAGGGCCGGCAGCGCCCCGCAGCCCTCCCCTCCCGCCCTCCCTTCCTCCCTCCCCCGGCGAGCGGCGCTGACATCAAGGCCGCCGTTACGGACACATCTATTTATACCTTTTTTTTTTTTTTTTTTTTCCGCGTGGCTGATACCGGCGGAGTGATGTGAATACAATACGATTCCAGGAATCCCTCACTTCCTGGAACAGATTAAAAGGGGCAAACAAAAGATTACTTAGTAGGTTGGGTTTGGTGTTTTTTTTTTTTTTCTTCCTCTCCCCCTCGGAGCTTCATTACTGCCGGAGTCAGTGAAAGCGCAGGTTGCTGCTCCGCTGCCTCTCTTCCCCGAAGCCTGCGGACAGACAATATTTATTGGGGTCTATTTATTATTATTTCAGAGCGCCCTGAATATTCTTTTCTAAAAGATCGCTCTGAAGGAAGACTAGTTCCTCTTTAAATAGATGTAATTTCCCTTTTCTCTGCTTATTTTTAAAACTTTTTTGTCGTCCTTTTCGAAAAAGCAGAAGAAGAATACATTCTTTTCTGAAGCACTGAGAGTGCACGCGTTTTCCTGGCCAAAGTTGCTAAACAAGCCACAAAGTCTTTCTCGGACAGCCCGATCCTCCTCCTGCTCGGCTTTTTCTGTGTCTGAAACACAACCTCCTGCGGAACAGCTCTGCGGGGACTCTCCAGCCTTCTCTTACCGTGAACCCCTAACTTCAGGCTAGAACTAGCCTGTTCCTTCTGGGAAGCCAAGAAGGCGGCAACGAGAAGAGAAAAAGAGAAGAGGAGAAAGCATTTCCCACCTTCTTGAAGACTTCATGCTTTTCCCTTGGTCCAGGAGGGACATGATCCTCTGTGTTCAGGGGTAAGATACTTTGCAGCCTTCTTTTAAAAGCTGTGGTTCAATAATCGTAATTAGTAAGATTCTCTGGGACAGTTTTTCAGCTCGTGTGAGTTGCCGTGTGCGATTGTAATGGAACGGGAATGACGGACGCTGGCCGAGTGCTGAGTTGTGCGTGTGTGCCCTGCCTGTCTGCTTTTTAGATTCTATGGCCAAAAATCATGGGACTGTAAAGTATTCCCGATTTCTGTGCTTTCTGTTGCAGAAAAGTTACATGGTATTCAGAGTCTTTGCGGGAGCAGAAATTAGTAAAAGCCTAGAGTGTGTTGTTCAGTGGTGTGCGTGCAGCACCGGCGGGGACACAAGCCCGACACTGTGGGTGTTCTCTAATGTCCCGATGGAAACAAACTGCTTACAGGCAAAAACTTCCCCAGACTTCAGATGGTTTTGTCTATTTCTAAGTAAATGTTTATGCTAAATGTAATTTTGGTTTTCTATTGCTTTTAGGGGTAAGAGTAAACGTATGTACATATATACAGACTTACTCATACACAGCATTCTGTAGAATGAAAGCCACAGGGGGCACGTATATAGTTACACCATCTCTGTTCAGTAGAAAAGGTAACATCCAAGTCCCTTCTCCAGCACTGGTGTCTGGTACCGGTGTATCGGCACTTCAGTGTCTGTGTGATCAGCTCGGGTCATCAGCATGTGCAAATACCCAGTCTGCGGGAATCATCCGGCATTTTTACACACGCTGCATATTTGGAAAGTGTCAGCGTTTGTGTCAGCCTGAGCCGTAATGTCAGGATTACCCATCCCGCGTGCCCCCGGTGGATTTTCCTCAGAGGCAATGCATTTGTCTTGTCTGCTTTAAATGACTAAAGCACGGTGATTTTTCTGCCGTTTCCCCCCCAGAATCTGGTCCACGCACAAGCAGAGCTCATGCTTACCAATACATTCCTACTACTCAAGCGGGTTTGTTTTCGCTCTCATTTTCAGTCTACTGCTGCGGTTCCTATAGCCGTGGCAAAGGGAATTCATTTTTCAACTTAGGCTTTGTGAAACCCTTATCTGAAGCTTTTGTCCAGGGTTAACATACCAGAGCTACTGCTTCCCTTCATCCACTAAGAACTTGTTACGTAGCCAGATGTGTAGATGGTTGTCTCTTAACTTTTTTTTTTTTTTAATGACCGTTTATTGCTCAGTTTTTGTTATCCTCTAGGATTTCATATATCTTGGACTCCGTACTCTGCCTCCTATTCAGACCGCGCTCCCGTGGGAGTCGGGACGCGGCTGATAGAAGGGAGAGCAGCTCGACACACTTTTTCTTGTACTATTTGTACTGTGTTACAAAGTTTTAGCTTATCAGCAAAGTAACTGCAAAGCTAACACTAAATGGTATCAGACACATCTGATTCTCTTGAACTTTCTTGGCTTTCCAAGGCTTTCTGAAATACTAATTGCCAAAGCACAGGGAAGTTCATTTGCCGTTTCTCTCGAGACTCTACACAGACTACCAGCTAGACATGCCAAATTTTATATATTTGTCTTCTTCCTCATCACAGCTGTTGTACTAACACTTTACTCTGTTCAGTCCTGATCCTCCACGTCTCTCCTATATTTTCTTTCTTACAAGCACTAATTATTTTCACTTACTTTGCCTCATTAAAGGGCTGACTTTTTCGTATCAACATACCTTTTTCAACACGTCCTTATCCCAGCAAACTCTTCTTATCCCTCTTGCGAATGTACTTGCATTAAAAGTTGTAGTCTGCCATTACTCGCTGATCCCTCTGCTCTCCCTTTCCTGTGCTTGGAGCCACTCTGGTCACAGCAGCAGCTTGTTTTTCTTCAACCTATGTACAAAGTTGTTTAGGACACCAACACCTCCCGGTCTATGAGAATTTCTAATCCCCCTGCGCTCCTTTGAGACTACAGCTGCACTAGGATTTTTTGCAGCGGGGAGAGGGGCATAAGGCAGGTATGTAGAAGAGAAATAGGAAGAGTATGAGCAAGTCCCTTCTTTGGCTGCAGTGGAAGAATCTCCACAGTGAGCGCATGGGGTTTGGGCTCCTTCAGCTTCAGGTGGCAGAAAGCGTAGGGCAGCAGAGAGCGAGCGCAGTGGGAAACCTCATCTCAAGCACACGGGCTCCACTTGAGAGAGACCCACCACAGTGGCTCTATAAAAGAAATCTACTGACAAATTCACATAGTTGGTGTGTCTTTTGGAGGAGCAAACTGTGAACTGGCACAGCCCTTGGAATTAACAGCTTTCTGCAATGGATCAGGAGTACATTTCGCCGCATAGCTTTGCTATCTCTCCCTTCCTTCCCAGCCTCTTAGCTAATTCCTCATTTCCTCTCCAAAGTAGGTATATAAAAAGAAAAAAAAAAAAGTAGTTCCATGCTAGGAACCAGAGAAGTTTTCTTTGTGTTCAAAACCTTTCCCAAAGCGTAGGCCTGAAAAATTTTCCAGGAGAAAAAAAGTTCAGAGAGATTTGGAATTTGCACTGCAGTATTCAAGCTCTGGGGAGTGAGCAGGCAGTGAGCGGTGCAGGACTGATTTTACTTAACATTGGTCACAGACATTTTCAGCTCAGTGAACAGTCGGTATAAGAACAAACCCGAGAGAAGAGTGCTCTGCCGACAGTCCTGTGTAACACCCTCTTTGCACAGAACAAACTATTATATTAGGTTCGGTCCAGCGAAGGATCTGGTTTATAGTTGTCCTTGCTCAAAAAGGGGGAAAATGGAGAATCGGGAATCTCCTTTCCCCAAGAAGGCAGGTAGCTAGGCATTTGTGAAGACCGTGACATAAAGAGGAAGACACCCCAATACCTTTAAAAATGCAGCCCTCAAACATAGCTCAGGTGGGACTTGAAAAAGAACTCAGAGGTTTCCCAACAGCGACCTCCAGATATAAAACGATATTCAGATCCATTGCTCTGTGAAAGCCACTGAAAACGCAGTCCCTGTGATCAAGGGTGCCTGGTGAAGGTAAGGGCCAGCACTTTTATTAGGTTTGGCTTCCTACCCATCAACAGAAATTAAGAAATGAGGATCAAATACCATGAATGCCAGGTGGATACCCTTCTTCGGATGTCCTGATTTGACATATGGAAAAAATAAGAATGTTCTTTTCTAAGTACCAACAGAATAGTGGGGTTTTGCCATGTATTGCACAGGCAAGAAGTGTCTCTCCGTAGATTAAATTTTACCAGTCCTTTTACAAAAACCTTACTCCAAACCTACGTGGTTTTCTTAGACATGGAACTGATCAGGTTATTTCTAATCTACTTTTCCCCCAAATCTCTTCTCCCTACTCCCCATCCCATGCCTCAGACTTGCCAGTTTGAGAAGTGTAGCTATGATCAGGTGCAGATCAGTTTACAACATGTTTATGTACGTACCTAAAGTGGGACTGTCCACATAAAGCACAGAGAAGGAGGAAGATTGGAAGCGAAGTGCTTATGACTTCAGAGTCTCCTTCGGCTTCTTTCTTCAGTGATGTGGGAGGAGGTGGCTGCTGCCTTTGCAATCGCCATCAGCTCCAATGGTGCTGTGACAGTCTTACATTGAGGACTGTATTGTATTTCTCTGGAAACTCAGCCATCTTTTATGTTAAGTGTCTGAAACAACGTCTCAAGCAAGTGAGTGCTTGTGGGGGATATAACACAGGACATGCAGCAGTACAGGGCACACAAAGGTAAAAAGCCTAGAAGAAAAGACAGAAATTAACGGTTTTGCTCAGGAGATTGCCTGGGAATGAAGACTTCCCTGGCCCGCAACATCCATCCTCCCCCTGAAGCTCTGACTTCCTTTAGGAACCTCCATGCTGCAGAGAAGGAACACCCATGGCCCATGAGAGCTGTAGGCTTCCTGAAACTGCACGTAGATGCTGAATGGCTACACTAACGCTCTCTTTAGGCCACAGGGGGATTAATGTTCATAGCAGCACAGTCACGGCAGAACCTCCTCCTGCTGTAATCCTGCAGGGATTACAGTCACACCAAGATCTCTGTCGTGCGGTTGAACACTAGGGTTTGTGTAGTGCAGAGACTTGGCTAAAACAAGAATTCCCATTATTCTACTACAAGATCAGCTCGCCCTGAGTTCTAACAGACACATTTAGGATCAGGTCAACCTTGAGTAGAAAGTGGGTAGGACAAAACCCAAGCTATTCGCAGTTCTCCTTCTAATTATATTACAGTAAATGACTAACAAGGCCACTGGGAGAAAAATAAATGCTCCAACATTGTAATGATGCAAGTGAAGCTGTAATGCTGCTATGAACCTTACTGCCTCTGAAACTACATATTAAAAGGCAACATCTAAAAATATCAGGTTTCAAATCAACCTTAATTGCAAGATAGACCACCTTTTACAATGTGAAAGAGGCCGACTCTCCCTTTTTCTATGGGCTCATCTTTAGCTGTGTAATTTTTCCCCTCTTGACTCTCTCTGTTTGAAACATAATCATATTGAGGATCTGTTTATAAAAAATAACATGCTGTAGTACAATGCCGCATGCTCGGAACAGACGCTGCAACCTGTTTCAAGGCAAGGAAAAATAGCAGAGTATGCCCTTCATTTCAGACCTCATCCTTTGCTGGCGGAGGAGATCAGGAGACTGTCACTCGGGGACATCACGGTGGATTTGTCAGAGCCGATCATGCAGCCTTTCCCAGTTATGGCCTTCCAGGAGGAGTCCGCGCCTGCCTTTGGAGCACCAGTTCCAGACAACAACGCACCTCAGATACGAGACCCTGAAGAGGACCTTCTCTGCATTGCAAAAACCTTCTCCTATCTACGAGAATCTGGTAAGGCCCAACTCACAAAGTCACGGGGTCAGAAGGCTACAGGGAACAGGGAGCCAACTCTGCAATCTGAGCTCCAGGAAGAATCTCCTGATCCCACTTCAGATAGGAACCTGCTTCTGTCACAGCCATGGCTGACGCTTGTGGATGCAGCAAGTGTACTTTCAGCCTCTACAAACTTGTATAATGAAGTAATTTGTTATCAGTGTAAGCAAAACCTTTGTATTTTATAACTGAATCAGGAGAAAAAATGCAAAAAGGCCCCTCTTTCTCTGTAAACTGCAGTAGCGGCAAAAGTAGTCAACCCCATCCCAAGCCCCAGCACAGCAATGACAAGCATAGGTAGGAAACCCTTAGAACTTGACATGGTCTTAACTTCTGAAGGTCTTGCCAAGTTACTTGGTTGCTTCCCAGGCCCCAAACTCAGTAGGCTTCAAGGTTTCCCTAAATACACTGCCAATCCTTTAATACGGTTTTTTTTCCCTAACAAGTTCCTTTTCGGATGCTTTTCCAGGTTGGTACTGGGGATCTATCACTGCCAGCGAGGCCAAGCAGCATCTCCAAAAGATGCCTGAGGGCACCTTCCTGGTACGGGACAGCACCCACCCCAGCTACCTGTTCACACTCTCTGTCAAGACAAATCGAGGTCCCACCAACGTGCGCATCGAGTACACTGACACCAAGTTCCGGCTGGACTCAAACTACTTGTCCAAACCTCGCATCCTGGCCTTTCCAGATGTGGTCAGTCTTGTCCAGCATTATGTCACGTCCTGCACAATGGAAAGCAAGAATGAGGCTCCTTACCCGCCTCCGTCTCCTCTACCTCCCCTGCAAAAAGAGATCGCAGAAGCTGCAGTACACTTGAAACTCATCCGGCCGCTCAGCCGCAAAGACAACATCCCCAGTCTACAGCACCTGTGCCGGCTACGGATTAACAAGTCTACAGCTGCCGTGGACCAGCTCCCTCTACCTAGGCGGATGGGGGACTATTTGAAGAAATACCCTTTCCAACTCTGAAGCATGGCCGTTATATCTCAGGCATGACAGACAGGGACAGAAATGAGAGAACTTTGTGTCTTTGTCCCGCTAAAGCACGACATCAGGTGGGCACAGTAAAGACCTAATTATCAGCAGAGACTGTATCCATCTTTCCTCTCCCCTTCTCTCTAAATTCATTCCAGCACCAGGGAGGAATTGGTTGTTTCAGTGAAAAATGGCACACAATCTGAGCTCTGAACCTCAGGCTGCGCCGACAGTGGCTGTAGAAAGTGCTGTAGGCATGTGCACACTACTTGAATTTCAGAGTTGCTGTGAGACCGGAAATGTAAACATTGTCATTTTCGCTATTTATTTCCATGGCAGTTTCTCTCCTCATGGTATTTTAAAAGCACCTTTTACTTTATTGGTTTTTTTTGTTTCTTTTTCTTTTGTGGAATTAAAGGTAGAATAAAGGCTCCCAGCCAACTGGCAGCCAGAAATCTGTGGGAATTTGGATATGGATTCGCATCCAAATAGTACCTGTTTGAGCCTGTCCCTGTAACGTGTCACAGGAGTCCACATCCAAGCTCCCCCAGACTTCTGGGCTATGTGGGACTCAGATGACTGTATCTAGACCCACCTCTACAGAGGTATAGAATTTTTTTTTTTCTTTCTTAGCTACGGGGGGCTGGGTATCATAGCACATTGGTAGCAGCTTGTGCATCTCCCCGAGATGCATGTGGCAT
This sequence comes from Pluvialis apricaria, assembly GCA_017639485.1. NCBI lineage: Eukaryota > Metazoa > Chordata > Aves > Charadriiformes > Charadriidae > Pluvialis > Pluvialis apricaria. Next base: position 23,298,570 of record CM030016.1, read on the forward strand.
CATAGTTTGTGGCCAGGAGACTTCTTTGGGGAAGCCCTTCTTCCTTGAGAGCTCTAAGCAGAGATTCTGGATCTTGAGCTTGGGCCAGGGAGCACTCATCCCATTTTTTTTCGTCTTCTCCCTCTCTGAAGGAAGTTTGTGACAAAACATTTAGAAATAAGCAATCAGAAAGGCAACTTTCTTATTTGCAGGCAGAGGGATGTGGTTTCAGAGCACTCTGCATTTGGCTTGTGTTTTGAAAGTGCTGTTCCCTGACATTGCCCTTGTCTTGCGAGACATGGGGCAAGAACGGGGTCTCCTGGACCAGGGTTTCAGAGACAGCTCTGCTGAGCTGCGCCAGTGACACACAGCTTCAGGATATTTATTTATTTATTTCTCGGGGGTAATAAATTAGAAGCATCTCAGTAGAAAGAGCTGTCCTTCCTCTCTGCTAACACAATGCCAAACTGCCAGTTGCTCTGCTTCTGCCAGCATTATTCATAAGCCACGTGGCTTCAATCAGAGCTAGGCTCTAGCACACACTGGAAACCACAATTCAACTTTTCTGTTTGCCAAGGTCCAGACCTCTCCTCTCCCTTTCTCCAACTGGCATGTTTGTTATCCTTAATTAGATTTTTTGCTCCGGGTTTACTTCTTGCACCCCACCCCTTTCAGACCCCTGCAAATGAAGCACAATGGCTCTCCCTTGCTCTTTTGTGGATAGGAGGGATAAACAGCAGCCGGGATCTGCCCAAAACCAAGCATAGACAGAGAAGTTGCCCTTTCCTCTTCATTCGCATGATCCCATCACCTTCCCATCCTGCAGGAGCCAGTCTGTGCCACCAAGTGAGAGTAAAGAAGGGAACAGATGGGTCTAGAGAAATTATCATTTGGCTTCTTTAGCCCCTGAGACCCCATAACTTGATCAAGCATGAACCAATGTTAAGGATTCCTCCTTCATCCCTCCCTGGGACTGTCTCTCTAAGGCTCTGTAAATTAGAAGAGACAAATCCCAGCTATACCTGAGGGTTGAGAGAGGACGTGGAAAAGGATGGGACGGTGACCCAGGAGACAAGCTCAAAAAATGGGTGGAGTTTTTTCCACCCTAACTTGAAGCTGCCCAAAGGGACAAGATGGTCTGATGTGTCAGTGTCCTTTTTTTTTCCCTCCACATTTATACAAGTTTGTGCTCTTGCAAGCTTTGTTTTTGATACTTTGATGATTGACAGCGTGCATGTGTGATGTCAGGTTTGCTTTTTTTTATATCCTTCCCCTTTGTCCCATATGGCAGCAACCATGGGAAGGTACTGAATGAGAATGAAAACTTAGAAGGCAAAACAAAAAAAGAAAACTTAAAAAAAAAAAAAACCAAAACAAAACCAAAAAAACAAACATAAACCACTGAAAAGGCTTCCTTTTATCCAAACACCTCTATCTGCCTGAGGACACTGGGAACAAGGAAACCACAGCTCTTCAAGGAGCAGCAGTGATCTCAGGAAGCCCAAATGGCTCGGCCACAGGCTTAGTATCTACAGCATGTGAGAAGTCAGTTTGAGAAATGTACAGGGGGAAAGCAAAAGTCGTTCAGCTCTCTGAAACTTGCCTTCTACTTGGTCTCTTGGTCTTTTCTCCGTTGGGGGTAATGAGGAAACCAAGATTGTGGGTTTGATCCCGTTGCCCCAGGAGAGCCTAGCTGAAATAGCAGAAGCATGTAACGAGAATGAATGCCTGGTGAATCCCCCAGCAGGTTGGTGAATGTCCCAGCAGGATGGTGCAGAGGCTAAGCTGAAGGCTGTAAGCTCATATGGGCAGGGACCATCTCTGTTATATGTTTGTTCCGCATCTAGCACAATAGGGTTCTCTAGGTGCTACTGCAATACAAAGAATAAACAATACAGTTAACTCCAAAAAGTCAGTTTCTTCTATCTTGAAACAGTTTGTTAAAAATAATTTGATTTGGAATTTAAATAAAAGTTTTAAATATCTTTTAAAGCCACTCGATGTAGTAGTCTTTGGTAAAATTCAAATTGATTAATTCATTTTCTATTCACAGAAACGCTCCCCGAGACGATCAGACAAACTCTTCACCATTTCTTTTTTTTTTTTCCAAACAAGACACAAAAACCTTTAACAAAAAGAAAAGCCCTTTGGATACTGGGATAGTTAACACCAAAATCATCATCAGCGTGGGCCCAGTTTCTACCGCACACAGATGAGCAGTGGCAGACCCCAAGTCCCAAGTTACCAAGGGCTAAGGAATGTTCTTTAATGATGTAGAAAAACACAGGAATGATTTTCCTATTGCTTCTGTGTGCCATAGAAAACCATTACAATCTAGGGGAAAGGAGATGGAAAGTAACTGAAAGTTTGGCAACTTGTTTACAACAGGCTTCAAGTTGGCCCCAAAGAAAAATTCTGCTCATGGTAGCGCTGACAGACAAGTTTATGAAAGGCAGACCGTGCTTCAGATGGGAGACTCACAGCAACAGCTCTTGTTCTGCTGTTCCCCATGTTCTGCTGCCACTGGGCCTCAGTCTCCCCATATTTGCAGTCCGGCCCAGCACCCTTTCCCCTTCTCATCGCCTCACGTGCCAGACAGCAGGCGGGGAAACCACTGGGGAGCTGGATCTGCGCTATGGTGTCAGAGGGAGACAGAGGCCACCTCATCTGTCCTGCCTCTGCGAAATGCAGGGAATACACTGAGGCAACCCCACTACTGGCACATGACTCCACTGTGGTCGCTTCACACTCACTGCCCGGGAGAGATGCTCATGCCACAGTCCCCCCGTGCTGCCCGAAGCAAGGCACAGCGTGCTCTCAACTGCTGGAAACAATAAAATATGCTCAGAAAAAACCAGAAACTCAACCAGTTCCTCTCTGTCATTCTCCCTTTCTGAATCCACTGGCTTCAAAGCTCAAACTGCTGCTTTGCAGTATTCCTAAAGCATGTGCTGTCCTTTCTATGCCAGTCACGGGGTTGGCATTCATTAGCAAACATTGTTTCCACAACCTCATCAACGTGAGTCCGTGGGTAGATTTCCATTGCACACCAACCAGGAAACATTGGCAACGGAATAATCTGCTCAAGTTTAAGTTGTTAAAAAAAACCAATCACATCCCTCTTGGTTTTACTTGAAATGCAGAAAGCAAGTTAGACAGGGTAGAAACAAAATACAATCAAAGTAAGTGGAAAAATGAAAACAAAAGGAAGGAAAAGCCGCATCCATCTTTAAAAGGGAACTTTGAAGACCCTGGAAAATATTGAAAAGAAAGATGCAGCATTTCTGACACATTGCTATGTAATTTCTTAGCTTAGCTGGGCTAAACTCTTCCCCTAGCTACATGTATGAAACCCTGCGGTTCATTTTCCGCAGACTGAACGCAGAAACGATTGGCATGAGTCAAGCCAATACATAACTGCAGTCACACATGGTTTTACTGCATCAGCTGTTATCTTAACGACTCCCACTCCTGCATCTTCAGCATATTTTGTTAAAGCAAACAGGTTCAAGTTCTGAGAACTCCTGTGCCAAACCTCCGTGCAGACTGAACTGATTTTTACAATTGACTTCCACATCGCTGGAAATGGGAGCATTCGTGGAAATGCAGGCTGACCTTTATAATCACTGAAGTACAGCCGCAACACCTGTGTAGTTTGCTGAGCCAATGCGGGGCAATTTGGTTGGATTCTCTCTTGCTTTGCAGATTCTGACTGCAGAGAGGCACTTGGACGTGCAGCCCTCACTGAGAGTCTGAAACGCAGATTGATAGGATAGGGAATAGAAATCCCAGTCCATGACGGAAACCATGCTACCATGGCTCACTGCCACAGCAGAAATACCCTACAGTTTGTCAGGCACATATGGTATCATTTTCTGTTTTAAATAATCAGCCTTCTGAAACAGCAACACATGCAAGGGAAAAATAACCCGTTTATGTGCACATGTTCCTATCCTCTCAAACTTACTGAAATCTTACTCCTTTTCCCAGATGCTCTCAGGTGCCCAACTTCCCTTAGCCCAAGCCAGATGAACCAGCAAGAAATGAAATGAATCAGCAAAGTGTATTTAGTTCTCTTACAACATACATGGTCAGGTGTTTCAAGCAACTGACCTATCATTACATGGCATTTCTAGTCCAAATTCCATTGCCTATCCACTGCTATCTAAGAAATTAAGAAAATTAAAATCGAAATTAACTGGACACTGCATGTATGGCTCTTGTGCTCTGCCGAATCATGTTCTCATGTTCAAATCTGTCAGAAGCCGGTTATCATGGTCCTTTCCTGTCCTCTGTAATGACTGCTGAAACTCTTGCAATCCTCACGGAAACGCACTATCCTCTTCCCCGGCCCTGAACTCGTCAGCAGTCCAAAGGTCTGGAGCCCAGGGGTAAAGCACTATCCAGTAAAGATGTGCCAGAGCAACTTTGGATGCCAAGTAACATCTTCCAACTCAGCTCCTAGCAGCATTGTCACAACATCTGTGTCTCATTTTCAGTGAACCCCACCTATCATTCACAGGAGAAAAGGAAAGAAAACCCCACCAGGCTGGGCAGCTCCTTAGGAAACACACCAGCCACAGGTAAAAATGAGATATCATTTAAGGAGATCTGCCCTCTCCTTGCTTTTTTCTGTTCACAGCAACCTAGCATCGAATTTTTAAGAGGAAGTACAAGGGAACCCAGTCCTGCCAGTACTGCCTAATGGCACGATAGCAAAAAGAGGGCTATGCAGTTGCTAACTGGGTTGATAACACGTTCAGACTCAGACTAATTTCTTTTGAGACGTGCCTATTTTCTGCCCACACCCAGTCCTGCCTGTTTTTTTGTTGTGTGTTTTTTGTGGTTTTTGTTTTTTTTATAATCACAGGTGTCAGAGTGTCAGGGAATAGGAACGTGTGGAGGCAGAGTTTTATCTGGAGGCTAATGCTGCCCCGCACGAACCCGACTCTGATCTTCCACTTACGCTTCTTGAGAAACGCAATGATTGTGTGGCTTCTGCCACACGCTGCACAAACAAGTACAGCAAGTGGCATTCAGGAGCAGGCATAATGCCGCAACTCCACCAGACATCCATCATCACCTCTGCCAGACATCAAAAACAAGTTTAAAGAAAAATGACAAAGTGGGCCTAGGAATAAAATTAGATTAGACGTTTTCAGTATTCGCATCACGTAGACGGATGAGTGTACACAAACCTTCTCTTCCAAATTTTAGCAAGAACATTTGGGGTTTTTTTTACTTGAAAAAAGGTTATATTGTTCAAAGGAAAAGGCCACTGGTAGGCAAAACGTAGACCAGAAGACAGAAGAAAAATCATTCTAATGGCTCACTGTTAGCCTGGGCAATAAACTTCAAGAGGAAACTATGAGAAGGATTCCTGTAAGTAAAATACAATTTGGGTTTTACATAATAACCCAACGTTATGTTATGTCTTAACATAATAATTTAGAGGGCTTTTGGATTGGGAAAGGGGAGGGAATACAACAAAGCTTCAGAACTTTAGCTAATATTCATTAAAGATGAGATTCAACAAAAAAGGAAATTTTACTGCAAATCATCGGTGGCTTAGTCCTTGCAATTTCCTTTTAATCAGCTGTGGTAGTGGCCACAGCTGGAGACATGCTCTTGGACTAGATGGCCCACAGGTCAGCTCCACGTAGAGCTAGTCTTGCATTCTTGCAAAATCCCCATTTGAATAATTCAACGACAGAAAAGACCAGACCCCAGAGAAAGCAGCCTGCCCCAGCAGAGGAAAGGATCCAGTCAGAACTGCTCCCAGTACTGACTGGTGCCGACATACCAAACTACATTTGTAGAAGAAGGTTTCCTTCGGCAAAGAGGAACTCCTCTCACCCTTTTGCTCCTCTTTTTTGGACCTTACTAGCAAGGGTTTTCTCCTGAATGCCATTACTTCCTAAATGCAGTGTAACTGCACTTTCCATCAGCTCAGATTTGAGTTGCAAAAATGAATACAATGCCAGTTTTTGTAAAAATAGCTGTTTTAAGAGAGCACTCTATCTACACAGGAAAGCCATTTGCTCTAAAGTACCCCCATGCAACTGCAGTGACAATAAAACCTTGAAATAATACTGGCTACCGCAGCATTAGATTGCCCTAACATATAATCAAAGACTCAGTATTTCTCAAAACCCTATGATATAAATATGCCAGATGGAAGGACAAAGGAAAAGCTGGTCAACCAAAAATCAGTGGCAGAGCTCAGCCAGGACTCGAGTTTCTTGGACTCCAGCCTGGCAGTCTGCGTAACTCCATCATGTGATTGCCTTCATCTAGAAGATACACTGCAACTTTTCCAATTGCGGCTATCGGAGAAGTGCTGCTCTTAGGGAAACAGCCCTGCCTATGAAACCTGCAAAACAAAATGGGCTAAAGCCAGGTTCGTTTCCCATTGAGTGGTGGGAATTCATCTACCTCCGGGCTGAATTTGGGCCACTTAATGTTCCTAGTTTTCAGACAAGGATTTTATCCCTGGTGCAATTCTGACATGAATTTGTCATTAAACAAAACTGTAACACTGGCATGCAGCTTACTTAATGCAAGAAAAACCTTCCTTCCCACAGCGCCCCGCCAGCACGCACAAACCCTAGCCCGGACACTTCTTTTTTAAAAGTAAAAGGAAAGCTCGTCGTGCATTGTACAGTTAAGTTTTGGCTTCACTTGAATTCACCTACAAATATGCCAGTCAGAACATTTGCAATGCCACTTTGGGATGTAAACATTAGCCCATGGAAAACTGAGTGGACAAACATGGATTGATCTCAGTACACTCATTTCACGTTGGCTAAGACAGAGCTTTCAGTGTTGACAACCCTAAAACCAACAGATCTGGGTTATATTTGTGACAAAGAGACAGCAGGACTCAGTGCTAAGCTCCTGGGACGCCCATCCCAGCCAACTGTCCCTTGCTGCTTTACAGGCTCGCTCGATGCAAACCGGCAGAGCCATTTAAAAGCTGATCAGCGAGACTGCAGAGCCTTTAATGTCAGGACTGTCTCTTCCCTAGAACAGCAATACGGTTTGAAATGCAGTTTACAGAAGGCAGAGCTGTGTTTATACTTGTCAGAAGTTACCCAACTTGGCAATGATTCTTCCCATCATGCAAGTGTCATCGCAGCCATTGCCAAACACTGCAGAGGCAGAGTTCAAAACACTACCTCCGAGCCTGTAAGCATGTTGAAGAAACATGTTGCACAGCACACATGCTATGTGTTTGCACATGTCTGAAAGCGTTAAGTAGTAATGAAAGGCGGTGTTACAGTTAACATGTAAATCTGAAAAAGCCTAAAACGTGACCTAATATTATTTCCAGGGAACTTTTTGGAAAAACCTCTGTAATGCTTTTTGAAAATACCTCCCTCTCTTCTAAGCGTTTGGAATACTCTTTCCATTCTTTTAAGACTCTTTGCAATTCACCCCTCTTCAATTCTCTTCCCTCCAGTCGTGTGCTATGAAAGTCATCGTGGTTGAGAGGTGCTGGGCAACGTTTTGGAAAGAACACATGCAAAATCGCCCTGCAAGACTGCTGGAATGTGCCCGATCAGCCGGGGGCTGAATGGTCCCCATATGGGGCCAACATGAGGACTCCACATTACTCTCTTCTGTCCAAGAATATAGGAGATTGAAGGCTTCCCTGTGCACGTAAAACCTTTTCTTGCCGATCGGATCCTTAGGAGTGAGGAGGGGGGTTAGTGTGACCTGCCAGGCTGCTGACTCAGCAGTATTCACAAAGCAGTTCCATGCATGAGTGTGCAAATGTTGTAACAACCTCAGTGCCTCAGGATACTGAAAACTAGCAGGGAGGAAGAGTTTGGTCATTAAGGTAGTGGGGAAACACTTTGCTGCAGAAATGGTTGATTCTGTTACAAAGTGAATAGCCGCACTTTCCACTTCAGGAGTGGACCAGTCAGATAAGACACAGGGGACGGGCACGCCACTCCTACAGCTGCCTGCTACTCCATTCAGTCCACCTCTCTTCACACCATTTTCTGCCTGACGTACTCGTGCACCCCCAGGCTGCATATAACCTTCTAGCTTGGCTCTGGGTTAAGGGAAGAATTTCACTGTGCCTTGCCATCCCATGCGTCAGGCAGGGAGGAGGTCAGATCCGCACACTCCCAGTATGTGGGTCCCGCTTGTTCAGATGTGCTGTGTGAAGAAGGTACCTGAAGGCTATTATTTTTTACGTCCCTTAGCTGCCTACTGCCTGGCTGTCTAACAGCCTGTCTTACCTGAAAAGATGAGCCTTTATTACACAAAACAGTACAAATCAGCACGCAACCGAAAACAAAACAACTCACCTCAGTGTCACATCACAGTGTGACAGGGACTTGTATAGTAAGTGAAAATGTCACATGCTGGGTTCTGTTGTTTCCTAACATAGAAGTGTACTAGCAGATTTTGACAGAAAATACACACTGAACATCATGTTGGTATTACTTCTTTATATATATATTATGGCTTCAAAGGGAGAGTTGATCACAACTACTGGAAGAGGAAATACTCAGTCTTGGATGGGAAGAGAGTGGAGTTCAGAAAGAGACAGTCCACTCTATAATACAACCAGATAACTCCCGCTGCATGTTATCAATCCAGTCCTACTTGACTAATAAAAAGTAAAAATAAATATATTATCTTGCTTATGCTTCTTACCCCATTTGCAGGAGGCAACAAGCAGGATTTTGTATGTTAATTTTGCAGTTTATTTCGTACTTTCCTTTTGGCCTATTTATCGCTCTAATAATCGCCTTCTTTGTCTCAGCTCTTCTTAGAGGAATTAGCTGACGGAAGAGCAATACTCCTGTCAAAGAGCTTCTTAAGCCAAGGACAATCCTCTTCCTGTGAGCCAAAACAAACATTCTCTTCTTACGCTTGGGTTAAGGGAAATAGGTAACTGCCAAAGTAGCTGTTTCTTAATTATCTCTTCCCATTCCCCCAGCAGCAGCAGCAGCCAGCATCCCTCTTCAGCCTGTTACTCAGGTGGAGTTAAAACCCCAAAGGCTTACAGCAAATGCGGTATATCCTATAGTGATCCCTATATTCGTTATCTTTATATATCTCGTTATATATCTCTCTCTCTATCTATATATATATCATTAATTCTTACTGGAGCAGAAATGGAAAGCTCTCAAAATTCTCTCTGCAGTTATTGACAAAACAAATGACTTTATGAAAAGGGAACGCGTTACGGACACTGATGGATTCTAGGTAGCCGGCTATCTCATGTAACGACCCAACAAATACCGGATGACGTCACTAGGTGAGGTCAACACTCCTCATAGGGTTTACCTTGACCAGGTACAGCGATACAAATATTCCCTATGCCTTGCTGTTCCAGTATGTTTGCTTTCTAAGACGGACACTTCAAAAGACAGTATCACAGGAAACAAAACTATAAAGGAATTATTTTTTTTACTCTTGCCCTCAAGCCTTCCTACGGCTGATAAAATCAGCACAGCAGTGCTGTTTTGGAAGCAAGTGGTGATTAAAGCCTACAAAAGGAAGCACTCCAAATTATGTCAGGGAACATTGATTTTTCATGTATCTTTTGCCTCGTAGAGATGTCTTTTTGATGCAAAGGGAGATGAAGCCAAATGAGATTTATATGTTAGGATATCAACCAAAGGAAAAGGGGAAAAAACAGGCCCTTTACCATTTCTGTCATTTATGCCAGTTGGAACCATTGCCAAAGAAAAAGCCCAGCTCATGACTCTGGAAGACACCCCCAAAGTCATACACGTGTGTTTGTGTGAAGAATGTGAGTGATCAAATATTGCTCACACAGACTCTCTTCAGCTTCAGCTTCCAGCCCCAGTTTCTAAGCCTTGGGATCAGAATGTATGCCGAGACGATTCTGTTAAAAATCAATACAAAACGCGTTCTGAAGTCTTACTCCATGGACACAAACCTCTTAACTTGCCCCCTTATCATGAAACAATCATGGCTGTGATACTTTCTAACAGCAACAAGGCAAAGGATGGTGGTACACGGACACTAGCAAACCTATGAATAGTTAAAGCAATGGAGCCAGTGTAGCAAAATGGCAAAGACATCAATAATCTGCATAGAAAAGTCTCTGGATATTTGGGGTTCTTTGTTCTTTTAAATTTGATTATTTAAATCTATGAAGCTCAGTATCATTTTTTCCTTCTTCTTCTTTTTCTCCTCCTTTCCCAATTGAACAATGTGCACGTTCAGGGAACACAAGGAAAGCCGGCAGATTAAGGAGGTTTCCTCTTTTGTTCCTCTGAGGCAGAAAGATGTTGGGGCTTTGTGTGTCATCTCTATGGCCTCCAGTGGGGAGGCAGGAACTAAAAGGCTGAGGACACAAGGACTGAATGTACATCTCTTACATGGTACTTGACAGAAGTGCCTGGATGAGTGAGTTTTCGTGTCATTCCTCCTTTCTGTTCCCCGTACTGGTGATCTGCTTCCACAACATCAAAAAATATCTGAGCGATACAAAATCATCAGTGGTGACCAGCCTGACCTTGAAACGCACAAAGGCAGCTACAAAATTCAGCAGCTGAGGACAAAGTGGGACTATTAAAGGTACTTCAAACCCTACACAGTTACCAAGTAACAATTTAATGTCTGTTTTAAAATGACAGCTCTCCCTGCAGAAAGTAGGTCATTCCTTCAACGTCAAATTCAAAACAGACAGACCATAGCTGTGTTCACTTAAACCAGTTATTCCAGCCATCAGGCAGTTCCTAATGCTATCTTAAGCTAAAAGTAATCCTTTGCGCCTTACTGAAAACCCTTTGAACAACCCAAGAACAGAGGATGTGCTCAAAGCATCCCTTTATGCCAGGGATGACACATCGACGCTGGAGGTTTGGCCGGTGGCGCAGAGGCGAGGGCTGCCCGTGGGCGGCCTGGGGGGGGCTTCCCTGGGTGAGGGGTGCAGGGGACCAAACCCAGCTCAAGGTCCCCCAGACCTTCCGTCTCTGACCTAAAACCTCAGCTCGAGTCCTCTCCCACAGCCCCGGGCCACGCGCCCGGCCGGCAACCGCCGCAACGGGAATGCCCTTTACAAACAATGGGCAAAAAGCCTGTCACCAAAATTAATGCGGCTCTACCCAAGCCTGAAGAGTCTCCTGCAGTGCAATTTAAAAACAACCTCAAAAACAATTCTGGAGAAATGATTACGGCCAGCGCACAAAGGGGCTGGTTCTCTGCACTACCGCCTCCGCTGAGGTCAAACCAATACAAGTAACCTTAACAAAAAGAAAGTCAGGCCCAAAGCTATTCTGTACAAAGGTGACTTTTTCTTGCCCTCTGCAATGCTGCCTCAAATCTGAGCAAGAACTATTTGTAAGCGGCCCAGCCTCCCTTCTTCCCAGCGCTGCCAGAGAAGAGACAAGTCCATCAGATTGGTAGGACGATAAGGGAGAGCACAAGTGACCGAACGAAATCTTTTCTCTTGTCCCTAGGGCAATCAACCACATATCCCCATGCAGAGAAAAAAAACAAACCACATTTCTAAGCCCGGCTTTATAAGCTTGCGAAGCAAAGCTGTCTCTTGGGCTCCTGACCACATAAGGTCTTCCCTTGGTCCTTCCCCTCTCAAATGGAACACACTCCGACTTGACCTCTCGTCTGAGCGCTCACACCCTGTATTTTCCCTGCTCTTGCCCAAACGCCAGCGCTCTGCTTGCCGGGGTGCTAAAGAGAGCCCACCCTCCCCCCGGCGTGGCGGTGGGTAGCTCGCTGCTGACTGTGATGAATCACAGTTGCTCTTTGGAAACCGGCTTGGATTTAGCAGGAGCAGTGTAACGTTGGAGTACCTGAACAGGTCTGACTCCCCACGTCACCTAATAAGCTTTTCATGGAAAGTTGGATTCTGTTACTAATTATGACTAGCTACACCCTTCTTATGACAAACACCTATTCCACCCTGTGTTTGCTTGACAGAAGATGACTAAGATGATTTGCTTGGAAAGAAACCAACTACAAAAGAGCATTTCCCTCCTGCTATCTTCATGCACCACATCTGATTAGTTTCATTTCCCTGTGCTGTTAAATGTCAAGTACTTTTGTTATGTGTACATTTATTTTTTTGAGCCTCCAAAGCAAAGCAAAGGAGCTTGGAAAGATTATTTTCTAATTGTACTTAACCTCCCCTGCTTGGAAAAGTACTTTTTGCCTCTTCCATACGGTGCATTAGTATTTTGTAACCTATGCACACTACTTTGGACTTGATTTTCATCCCATATTGTGGCAAATCCGATGCAGCTCGCAGTTAAGTCACCCACGCTATGGAAGTGTGTGCGAAAGCGATGTCACACCCACTACGTGCAGCAGTGACTGCAGACAGCCCAGGAAAAGGCTTTGATGTGGGAATGGAGGAACCAGTGGGCGAAACTCCCGTTACTGGGCTGCTCGTGCATCCTAGGGTGGGAAACGAAAGCAGAGCCGTTTCTGACTTTTCACTAGCCAAGCAGCAGAGTTTTATTTGCTGCTGGTTGAGCAGCGCCCATCCACAGATCAAGCGTAACATCAATAGCAGCATGCCTCTTTCTTCTGCTTAAACTTTGAAGAACCACCTACGCAGCCAAGAAAACAATTCAGATCTTAGCACCAACGGAGCCTGAAGTCTGAGACGATGCTCGCCCTACACGACAGGAGCGGGAATAAGTCCTGAGTGGGATACTTTTCAGGGCAATAGTTTGTCATGCTCAGAGCCTGGCAGGCCCTGCAGGAGGATGGCATAACCCTGCACCGTCAGAGTACCCCAAGTCCCCCACAGCTCTGGTCTCCGTTTCAGACACAGTAATTAAATGACTTCAGTGAGTTAGTAAGTTACATAAGATCTACCTCTTGGAAGACACAGCAAGTACACAGAGAGCACACTATAAATCCATGCAGTCCCTTAGTACACTCTGACTTCTTGATAAAGACAAGCTCCTGAACTCAGGGCAGTTGAAGCTGTTGGCTCCAAAGGTTTGCTGTCTTCCCGCTGTGCGGCACACGGCAATCAAGGCTGCTCTTATGCAAAGCAGGCGCATGCATTTTCCTATACAGCAGCTTCAGTCTAACAGCACCCTGCTTGCTCACGCTGCACCCAGAGCACGCTGCTCTCTGCACTCAAAGGCAAGCCAGGGTGGAAAGCAACTTCCATGTCTTTCCTTTCCACTGCTGTCTTATTTCCAGCTTGTAGCATGGCCAGATTTTTCATTTAATTTTAATTCCCTTAGGCCTCTGCTGTAAGGACTGAGGTGGTGTTTTCCCCTTCTTCCCTGAATGCCCTCAAACACTAGGCAAAAGGCGTTTGGTCCAGATAAAAGAATCATAGAATGGTTTAGGTTGGAAGGGACCTTTCAAGATCATCGAGTTCCAACCCCCTGCCATAGGCAGGGACACCTCCCACCAGCCCAGGTTGCCCAAGGCCACGTCCAGCCTGGCCTTGAACACCTCCAGGGACGGGGCTTGATACAAGCTTGAAGTGACTCTGTAAATACCAGAACATCTGTTGGATGACAATGATCCAAAAAGATGAGAACGAGCCATATCACCAGATCAGCCCAGAAGTACCAGCCAAGGAAAAGGCCGAAACACAGCTATGAAATTTGCAATTCACGTTTGTTTCTTTAGAAGTAGAGAGGCAAATACAGTACAAGCAAAAGAGCAAAAGGTGAAGGAAAACATCATACAAATGGGAATATGATCTAGAAATAAAAACCTACAGTGTCAATAAAGAGTGGACAAGTTATCTGCTAAGCTTTTGGGTCTCCAGAAATGAGATGGATGCTGCCAGTACCTGCAGGGTGCCCTGCAGCACCCAGAAAAACCACAGAAGGACGGCCCAGTGCCTTTACCCTGCCCGCTGCTGCAGGAGGCATTAAGACCCCCGATGAAGGGTGTGACTGCAGCTGTGTGCAGCACTGTCACTCCCTCCATTTCGCTATCAGGCTGCAGAAAGGAAACTAAATGAGCTCTTAAAACCATGCAGTCTCAGTCAGCCCTCCCCCAGACTGTCGGGTTTCTGTGGAAAGCCCATTGCTCCCTGGGGTCATTTTTATTGCACTTCAGCTCTTCCAGGAACTCAGACATGCTGACAGCAGTCCCTCCTCTGCCAAACACCCAATCAGAGCACTGAGGGAGGTTTTTCTAAGGAAGCTAATTGAACATGTTTTATTAAAGAGAAAAAAAAAAGAAAAAAAAAAAAAACAACAACTAACACCCACCACTTTGCTCTACGGGCAAATTCTATGAAACACAGAAAACCCAGAGGGCAAGATGCTAGGCACAGGATCAGCTGGAAATATTGTTTAGAGAACCAGACAAAGCTGATGATGAACTTTCCCTGGGGTCTGGAAGGGCCATCAAGAGCCATACCCGGCCTGCACCTTACACCTTCTCAAAGGGGTGTCTCAGGTTGGGGATCAATGTCTGGAAAAGGGGTAAGATGGCAGTTTTATGCACACTTTTCAGTGTGAGCCGTGGGGCAAAAAATGACTCAGAATTCAGCATGTGACAGGTATTGCTATTGACTGTGCAAACCCATTAGCAGTGACTATTAGCGCGCCAAATTGGTGGAAGCAAGGCCAAGGTCACTGAGTGCACCCTCTTTATTTGTAGAGCTCCAGTTGCCCTCTCTGTACTGTAATAACTCATAAAGCACCCTATCTTCCCGCTGCACTGAGGTTCTGAAATGAATCCCGTTACAAGGACACAGAGCACTGCCAGGATGGGAGACTCATACCTTGATTACCTAAAAAGCGTGAGGGGATATACCGCTGGGATACACACGATGACCTCATTCAATCCCACCTCTACTCCTCACAATCCCACCCACAAGTGGAAGGGTATCTCAGAACGGACCAGAGCACACATGGGACGGAACAGGAAGGCACTCATCAGGCATTGGCCACGGTCTTACGAGCTTGGGGACACAGGGTCCGGCAGAGAGCTACGCTGCTCTTGGGACCCATGCTGGTACCACCATGGCCATGTACTGAAAGAAGCTCAGAATAGCTCCAGTTTGAGCACCTCTGCAACATGACTTGTTGCAGTATGTGAGCTTTTCTCCAGACTTTAAAAAGAAAATAGGTTGCTCATTGCTGTAGGTCCCAGGTGTGGACATACAGATGGGGCAGATAGGAAACAAGCTTTGAAACCTCATACACACCATAAGCTCTCACTGCAATGACAAGATAAATAGAAGTATAGTGCCATACATCAGTTAGTTACAGCAACTGGCTTTCTACAAGTTTTTCATCTGAGGTTTTCCAAAGACTTTATGAAAATGTGCCAAGTTCGGCACTTTATCATGGCATTTTATCATGGCTAGAACTTATACTTAATCCACATATTGATAAGAATATATACAGGAATTACTCCATACATCTCTATCCCACAAAACAAAGACAGCAACTCATTACTAGGCAGCAGCTCCAAACTACATTAGGAACTGGTAGTCAGGAAGTGTTCACAAGGAATTTAGGGAGGTGAAACACACTATCCATAAACGTAGGCCAGACAGGATGCAAACATTATTGCTCATTTTTTTACATTATATTGTCTTGGGCTCTTTGACTGTAAGTGCGCATCTCTCTCGTCTGAAGAGAGGATCTCCAATCCTGTGCAAAGTGACGGGCTCAGGCGCATCTGAAAGGAAGACAATCATCAAGTTGAAGGATGAGCGGAGTTGAGACATCTTCTTCAATGTCTCCCTGATATCTTCTATTTATGGGAGTAAATTCACACAAAGGCTTGTGTAGCTGCCAGTTTGATGGATTCTATTTAAATTTCTCTAGCAGATACAGCTGGAAAACGGTGTTATCAAATTCCTAATGTTTCTGAGCAGGAAACACCACAAAGTCACTGCAGATGTGGCTGCTCTCCTTAGGAAGACCTAGGAGCAGGGAAGGAGAGCTCAGTGCAGATGTTCTCACTGTAGCCGGTTATCCACCTGCAAAGGCACCAGAGCACACTGGCCTGCTCTGGTGTGCAAGCAGCACAGCTATGTCGCTGGAGCAGCAGTAGGTCCTCCTGCCAAGGCGAGTTGTTGCTGGTAGGGTGCAAATCATGCAAACACACCCCATTCGCATTCAGGCAGTTTCAGAGGTTCAGCGTTTCCAGCCGTGGGGTTAGTGAGGGCTGTACCAGTTCGGGTTTGGCCCTCTCCATTGTGATTTACTGTTATCACTGATGGCTTGCACAGCCTTCAAGCTGCTTAAACATCCCCTTTGTACTGAGAAGCTCCAAATAAAGACAACTGCTAATGAATTACTCCAGGATATTGCGTTGTTCCTAAACCTTTCACCTGCCTCCATTCCCTCCATCCTTCTCCCAGATAGTCTCATGCAACAGGAGAATAAACAAACAAGCGAGAAGGCAAACAAATAGGGAGAGATACACAGTATCAGGAGGGAATTAATACATTGGCACTAGATCCCGTTGCAACCATATGGTGCTGTGAATACCTTTGGAAGCTTCCCATCCACTGCTGAGCAAGAAATCTGGACAGGCTTTCCCCAAACCCTACCCGCGAGCCAGTTTGCAGGGAGAAGCCTCTTCCAATGATAGCGCTAATTTCAGATTGGACAGATGTCTCCTATGGCTAACGAAACAGGGAGTCTTATGCCTTCAGTACCTTTTTTAGGTTACCACAAAGAGACAGGGATGGGTTTTAAACATTATGCTGCAACTATTCCCACTGCTCCAAGCTCCCTGCTGTGCCAGCCCCTGCTGCCAGCCTGCAGGTTCCATGGAGTCCAGCAAGCAGGATTTTCCACTGCAACTCTTGGCATGACAACATGGCACAGAGAACACCCAAGAGGGCAGAAGCTGCTTTATTCTAGGAACCAAAATAGCATGTGGCACAATTCAGTTAGCCAAAGTGCCACGGGTGGCCAGCCCAAGTTGCAGAGGACGCAGCCACGCTCAGAGTCTCAATCCCAGGCATTGCTCATCACTTGCAAGAAAACCTGCTCCGGCAGGAAATAGCTATGCATTTAACGTCTGGAAGAGAGGGGATTTCTTTGACAGGACAAGGAAGTATTATAGTAATATATCTGTATGCTTAGGGAGGGGTAGGATCTGTTCGCTGTAGGATACCTGTTTCCCATAGGAAAAGCAAGCTGATCACCTTCCTTATCCTTCAGATTAGGTAACAAATTCATAAAAAGTTAACTCATTGACAGCTACTTTGAGGAATTGTTGCGCAGCTTGTTTGAAAGCTAACAGACGGAAAAGTTGAGACTTGTTTCACCTTTTGGAGATGCACATAATAAACAAGTTATGTGCAAACTTCAAACCATACCTTTCCTAGAAGGAAGTAGATAGAAAACGCAACAATGGACGGATCAAAAATCACTCAAAACTTCACAAACAAAAATGATAATTGCTCTACTACTCTACTGCTGATCTGCGATGGCAGCAAGAAGTTTCTGTCATCAAAAATACCCCTCTGTCTTGGCAGTAAGTAACATCTGAAATGCAGGTTCTTGCCACGTAAGCAGTAGCTGCTGACATTGCGTATAACGGAGCCAATACTGATGTGTGGCACCTGCACCTATTTATGCCAGTTGCAGCAATGGAAAGAGAGAGAAGCAATAAAGATGTTGGTTTTTTTAACTTGGTATAGAACTTCTTAGCTTCCCTCAGCTCAATCCTGTCTCGTTGCTGCAGCAAAGCAACAAGTCATTGTATTTTAAACATGTGCCTGCATCCAAAAGGAGAATATTTGGGGAAGGAGGGAAAAATGGAGACATGAAAGCTACTTACACTGTTCTAGCTACATTCAGGCACAGCGAAGACACCCTAAACGGCCTGGGAATAACTCCATTAGAACAGATCATCTACAAACAACCTGAATATATTGTTCACGCAGTCCCTCAAAGACTTACCACAGAAAAGTAACCAAAAAGAAACGGAACCTTCTAGGACAAAAAGGCAGATTCCAGATGAAGAGTCTACAGGCAATCTTTGAAAGACAGCTTCTAAGCATGCGCGCTGTCATTCATTAGAGCCTGCATCAACTACACACCAGGAAAATCTCAGGAAACCTTGAAGAAGCTGTGAGAAGGAATCATCTGTTGAACATTCAACCTTGTGGTATAAAAGCACAACAGGGAGGAAGCGGCATGTACAGGGAGATGGGTTGAGGGAGGGTGGACTCTGGAGGGCCTGAATTCAGGATTTCAGATGCTTCCAGGTGAGCAAGAAGCGTGCAGGACCCTCGCCACACCAGAAGCAGGAAGGATACTCCCAGTGCAGCCGGCAGAGCTGCTCCTGCCTGTGGCACCGGGAGATTCACAGGTGCCCTGGTTTGGCTACCGGGTGCACATCGCCACTGTGCCTTCCTTTCACATACAGGGGGTCTCTGCAGGGGTCTCTGCCCGCATCTTCACAGATGGCGTGGTTGAAGTTATTAGAGGGAGATTATTCTAGCACAGTCTTGCAATCTTTTTGCTATCTTTCTAGGAAAAAAGTGAAGCCTTTTGATCTCCTACCAAAAACTAAAAAGCAAATTAAATGTTAATAAAACCTTAATAAAGAGCTACTCTTCTGCATTTTAATTAGTTGTTCATAGAAACCAAATATATCTAATAGACTAAGAAAATGAAATGTAACAAGGAAGTTGCTATGGCTTTCATGGAACAGCTACTCCAGCAGCATAATCCTGTGAATCCATTAAGGTCTTTTACATGAAGAGCAAGAACAGCTGCCTACCCCCCCAAACACGAGCATATGCTTCTTCCCAAACCAAGGGCATATGTGAGCGGAAAAGATTTTGCTAGCTCTCGTTTTATAAGTTTCTCCAGGGTGGAAAAATACACAAGAAAAAACAAAAAATGGAGAAGAGCAAAGGCTCAAAAGCAATATCAGAAAGTCTGATCAAACACTAGCAGCAAAATCACAGTAAATACGTGGGAAGAAAGAGGTTTGGACGCTGACTGGTACCTTAGAAAGACATTAAATGTAAAAGCAAAGGAAAAAATCTGCTACGATGTTGAGGGGAAAGCTGATGGCATTAAATGAACAACGCAGAAGACAATGCACTTGCTGGCTGGAGCACAACGTGCCAGAGCTGTGGTTATCAGCTCGAGGCAGAAAAGAGCAGCAAAGCTCAGGGTCAGAGTTGGAACAGAGTTCACAGGACTTTTCAATGAGTAGGACTAGACTTGAAATAGTGTGCAGACTGATAAAATCCCAATAAAACTCATGGCACTGATGATGTCAAGGCCTAAGGGACCCATCTGGTCTGGCCTAAAGGAAGGCCAGAAAACATGACTCCTTGCCTCCTCTCTTTGAGCAACTCGCAGTGGGTTAGATCACCTCTTCCAGGAAAGCGACCCTTCCGTGTGCGCTACAAAAAAACAGAAAAAGCCAGCACTATCTGCAGCCTGCAGCATCACTACACTGACTTATAAAAGTATCTTGGAAGCCAATATCCAACATTTCCCCTCCTCAAATCCCTGCTAATTTGAAACCGATCCAGAGCAACTCAGTAACCACATGTAGAAGATCTATTTAAAGTCTGGGGCTATGAGAAATCCACTCATCCCAGGCTGCCAGCAGCATGTGAAATAATTTTATCTTGTAAATGAGCATTAAGAATAACATTAATTTGTCAGTGTCGTGCTGAGCGTTTTCCTTAGAAGCTCTGCAGTGCTTGGGAGAAAAGTTCCCATCGTCTCCTGCTTTGGAAGGAGAGAGCACGCAGCGGGCCTGAACCCAGGACAGGCAAACAACTGGTGGGAGGCACGGCACTGGGGAGCAGACAGCGAGGCCAGCAGCACCAGCCAGGCTCAATCTCAGTTTGCTGCTTCTTGTTTTATTTATCCAAGGTCATGTGGCTGCGGGAGGTTTCAGGGTCTCGAAATCTCTGTCTGAGCTTCTGGCACCCTCTCCGACTCCCACCAAGGAGACGATGACTGATGGCGGGAAATTTTGACCTTTTAACTCCATATCCCTTTTCTAAATTCCTGTGGTCACTACTGGTATCTCCTGTGTAGCAAATTATTTCTCCCTCTCCCCCAAGAAGCCAAACAAATTACTGTAGTACAGTTCTGAGTGGGGCATAAATCTCCAGGCCCTTGTGTCTCTGGTAATCTTCCCGGTCCCATGGTGCGACTCCAAACTTTTGCCCCCTGCCGCTGGGGAGCCCCAGGTCACTGGACGAGCTCTTTTGCCATCCTTGGAATGGCAGCGAGAATTCCCTGAAGTGTCCCGCGGGGCCCGCGGACGCGGTTCCCAGAACTGGCGGCTGCTGACTCGGCTTGAGCTCTTCCTAGAAGCGCTGGGCCTTCGCTCACCCCCCGGGGCTGGGGGGAACAGGGAGACGAGGGGCCGGGGAGGGATGACAAGAAAGAGGCCACATCGTGCAGACCCTTCGGCACTCCAGACATTCCCCTCTCCTTTTTCCTGTGAATCCCAGGAGGATTGTTTTTACCTTATTTTTAAGTGCTGGAAAGCACGGGGCTGAGCGCAGCTGCAGCCTGTCAGGACTGGCAGCAGCAGCTCCCACCTCTCCCCCAGCTCCCCGGCCTGGCGCTGCCTGCCTGCTCCTGCCATACCTCGGGTTTGCTTTCAGTAATTCCAGCTCCTGGATTTGAAAACCACTCTGCCAGAGGTGGCAGCCAGGCCTACGTATCACACCGAAACTCCTTCCCAAGCGACAGCACGCCTTATACCAGGAAACGCCAGTGGTAACTGATAGCACTGAGAAGGAAATTTGCCACACAACAGTGAGGTTTAAACTAGGTTGAGCCTACCACAGGCCACCTACGCTGGGAATGATCTCCGTTACCAGCTCCCTGTGTGGCGGCTGTGTACAAAGGCTGTGAGCTCGGGCAGTCGTGTCATCACGCTCCTGACAGTGCGCTCAATTTACAGAACGGCTTTTCTACGTCATGGCTTTCTCAAGCATTCACATGGAGCCGCCCCGACTCCTAACTCCACTCTAAGCAGCTGCGCGTACAGCCCATCACACATCTAGCTATAAAATTTATTTCCAGGGAATAGATGTCTATAGTGTGAGCCAGGCATGTCTGGGACCAAATTCTTTTCTTAGCTAATCGCATGCAATTTCTCTTGCTTCAAGAAAACTGTGCCAAGGTGATGGAGAAAGAATTTGGCCCACAGTCCGGCTTCTCCCCAGCGCAGCATTAGCTGTAGACAGACGGGGTTTTCAGAAGGAAGCTCTTTGAGCACCTGGCTGGAAAGCAACAGCCAGAAAAACCCAGAACACGGTGGATGAAAATTAGGAGCTGAAAGAAAGTAAATAAATGAAATGGCTTTCCCTGCTCTGACAGCACACGTTTTTCCTTCAATCATCTGCACTGCAATGAAAGGTGATGATATTGCTCCATTTACAGAGTTTTTCCTGGCCTGTCCCCAAGGCCACAATACAGTGTGTTTATTTGGTTTTCATAAGGTCAAAGAAGCATATTTGGGTAACACAGAAAGTTTACTATGGACTTTCACCTTCGCGATCTTAAACCAAGTGTGACAGTTGCAATGAAAAATATTTACTGCTGTTTGCATATATTACGGGGGGAGGGGGGCGGCTTTTGGAAGAGAGAAGGCTTTCAGTCTCATTCCACATCCTTCTCAACAGCTTTTTTAAAAAATTATTTATTACACACAAGAGGAAAAAGAAGAAAATGTCAAGATCAAGACTTTATAACGTTCCCCAGAACACACTGGTGATCCTCCCAAGCCGCGGATCACAGACCAGTCAGGCACATGCAGTGAGTTACTCACACTGATTTGTGCAGAGGAACTCTAGCAATAAGTACTGTTATTACGGATCACATACCTGGGGCTACTGTGCTCATGTGCTACTTTAAATAGGTAGGCAGCAGCTGCAGTAAGCAAGTCATGTGCAACACTGCCTTTTCCATGGGAGCCAAAAAAGCGCTGGCATGGCTTATCAGCTTACTTTATCTGGAAACCTCAACATGCTGGAACTTCATGTACTCACACACCCTGCGCTGTGGTTTGTAAAAACAGGCCGTCAAGCATGCATACTACCCCAAAGGTGGTCTGTCCTACTCTCCACATCTCCAAACTCCATGGTCTATTTGGTGACAAACTTTTTTCTGTTTGTAGAGGCCATGGAAACAGCCAGAAATCAAGAGGATTTGGAGCCTGACACCAGTCCACAACTTGGTCTCACTTTTGCAGAAGGAACAACTGCAAAGGAAACCATCCCTCCCTACCCAAGCAGAGCACGATCAGCAAAATTCCACACTCATGAGACACCTCCAGAGGTCAGAACATGCTGGGCGAGGAAGGACATGAGCTGATGCTGAAGTCCCACCAACACTGTCTCTGGACAAACCTGCACTGGCTTTGACCCAGCAGCAGCACAATGAGTACAGGGACCACGTACAAATGCAGATTTCAACTTCCCTCAAATCCAAGCCCCTTTCTGACACACAAAGGGAAGAAGAAAAGACATGATAAAGTACACACTGATATCACCACAGGCACCTGTAAGAGATTACTTGTAAACTCCCTGAAACAAATGGTGAGAGATGGGGGAGGCCCTCGGAGCCTCACTGAGGAATGTCCCAAACACTCGCAAGGACCTTGAGATATGGCTGTAGCCAAGGGGTGGATAATGTGGAGCCTGGACAATGTAGGCCTTGTGCTCAAGGAGCTGATAAGGCTAACACCTGCTTATCTCTCGCGTGACCCAGGAGACAAAACTCATCTGGGCAGCACGGGATGTGTCTGTGGGAGGGAAGTCTTGTGAAGACAGGGCTTTCTGTTCAGCTTGTGAAGCCTGTTAGTTTCTCTGTTTTCGGGGCCATAGTGTCCGATGAATGACCTTTGCCTCATTATCCACCAAATGCATATTAAAGTTCACACCCTGCAAATGCTAATGAAGATTATCGAGATCATGCTAAACATACATGACTATGGGACTCGTCTCTCCACCCAAATCATGCTACATGTCACCTGGGGGGGAGAGAAACCCGAGCACCGTAACAGCGGGGTGGGTCGTTCTGAGACCATGAACATAAAAGGGGAAAATAAGTGCCCCTAGAGAGACTTTTTTCCCTGGAGATCCACAGAGGAGTGCTTCTACGAACCAGAGACCCCCATTGCCTGGACCAATGCTGGTACCAGGACCGGTGATCTCTCTATCTCTCTCTCTCATTTTCCTCTATCCCTCTGTTTCTCTCTTTTCTCTTTTTCTTTTAAAGTTAAGTACATAACACAAGGCATACCTTACCACTCACCATAATTCTGGTATAATTTGTTGCACATCTG
The DNA here is from genome assembly GCA_017639485.1 of Pluvialis apricaria. NCBI lineage: Eukaryota > Metazoa > Chordata > Aves > Charadriiformes > Charadriidae > Pluvialis > Pluvialis apricaria. The sequence goes on from CM030016.1 coordinate 23,321,805, forward strand.
TTGCGAAGTAACGCAAGGTGTATTTTACCACTTGCCATACTTTGTTTTACCGTTTGCCATAATCCATAATTTGTTGTATACCTAACCAATTATCGTGGACCTAGCTAAGACATATATTAATCGCTGTGGGAATCCAATAAATATTTTTGTATGGACCTTGAGAGTTGTCTCACCTTAGTCCACACTGCTGGGGATCTGCAAATCTGAGTCACTTCCCCTCCTCTCTCCTGAATGCGGCGTGACAGCACCATCCAGTTTTCTTATACCATGCTTTTCAAGCTGCAGCCCTCAGAACTTGGGGGGTTTCCATGAATTACTGCTGATATCCACAAAAGATGACTAATTAGAGGAAGCCTACTGTCAGGAGGACTTTCTGATGGAAAGTTTTGAGTTACTCATGTCGAAAGTGTTGACAACCAGTACCCTAGGCGATGAGTTGCAAACAGTTTCTCCGAGTCTTTGAATGCCTTGGGTGGGGGGTGACAGGTGATGCTCTTCCTCCTCCCACCTACGTACTGAGTTATATTCACTCCTTCCTAATTTAGCTCCTCCTGTTAAATTCCAAGCAGCTTGCTTGAGTAATCATCTCAAAAACTGAGATACAATACCACAGATCCTAAACTCTCCCCAGATGGCAGATGCGTGACAAGGTTAACCGTATTCTTAATCCCCTCTGACTGCACCAATGCTATGTAAGCAGAAATCCCTTTTCAAGTGACAGGAGAACAGCACCAGATGAGCTGGGCCACAGCTTTAAGGACAATTCTTTGCAGAAGGTGGCAGCTGTGCCTTCTCAGCTCTACTAGGATGAACCTACTGATTAAGTATTAATGTATGGTATATGAGGTTTAAATATACAATATTTGTAATAAGCATATAGCTACATAGAAAACATCCCAAATCTGCTTTTTAAGTTAGGGTTGCTGTAACTGAAATGGCTATTAAGTTACAGACAGTACAGCTAAATTAACTTGCACTTAGGCAAAGCAAGTTAGCTGATTTTACAGGTATGAAAGAAGAAAGATGCAGGAAGCACTCCAAGAAAACCATTTTTTTTCTTTCTATTTAGAAAACCAGCTATTTTTTATCCTTCACTCCAATTTCACTAGCCAAAACAGTGAAGTTTTGAATCCCAGCAGCAAAATATAAGAAAAACAAAACAGCTGTGATTCCACCTGCCAGGCGATGCAAAACTGCACAAACCAAGTACATAACCCTTCCTACGGGTATTGACCTCTTAATACAGACTGTACCGTCACTGCTGCCAATTTGCACACGCAACTGTACTCAAGTCTGGGAAATGGTTGTCCCTAATTCCTTCTCCACAACTTTAATTGTGCCACTGCTTTGTCTTGCCTACGACAGGACTGCAGAGCTTCCACCTGTTCCCAGAGAACGACCGATGAGCTGATCAAGATGTTCCTTTCTTACTTCTTCGTTCTGGACGTTCTTTTTGTGCAGCCATGAGGCCAAACTGCACAAACTATAAATAATACCTAATCCTCAAGATGGTGATTAAATTTGCTCGTTATTGGTACAGCATCAGACACCTGCCTCTTACACTCTGTCCCACGTGATGGAGGTGTAAGAAAGGAACCATCTAGGAGAGAGAAGCAGGTCTGCAATAGGCTTTAGGAACTACCCTCTGAATTCCTGCTGAGCCAGCAAAGAAATCGCTCCCAGCACAGAGGATGGAGCTGCTCACATCCCGACCAGCCCTCCGTGGCCCTGCCAAGGACGGCAGCATGCTGTGAGTATTCACAGAGGTCAAAGCGACCCCGGTTGTACTGTACGCCCAGCAGTTTTTAAAAAAGCTCCTGCACACTTACTTACACACAATGTAAAACACAGAAAGGAATCAATGGTCTGACATTAGCTGGTGCCATGGAAATTCAATAAAATACAGAACCATACCAATTCACACACTTTTGCTGCTTTCTTTCTGCATTTTATTCAGGCCATATTCCACTCACTCTGCTCTTTCACAGTTGCTGTTTTCACCCTGCATTGTTTCCACTCTTTCTCTTTAAAAGAAAGTAGCTCCTCAGTTGATTCCTAGACTTCACAGACTCCCCCAACTTCTCAATTCTTTTATCACACGTTCCCTCCCCATCTTACCCATTTTCCACAGGTGACTTCCAATATCCTTTATTTCCCCCAATTATTTGCCGCTTTCTTCAACATGAACACACAAACACATTCTAAACTAAAAGGAACAACCACTGCAAATGCAGTCAGTCATTTGCCTGACCTCATACCACTGTATGGTTAAAAAAAAATTTTAAAAAGCAACAAAAAAGCATCTTTCCCTTTCTTGCTGTTCTCCATGCCTCTCCCTGCTTCTTCTGCATTCCCAGAGTTTGAGCATGAAACCACCTGAAAGTCTGTTCAAACAGACACAGCCCATTTCTCAATTAACTTCTTCAGCCACCACTAAGGTAACTGCTGCATTTTTCCAGCAAACCACTCATGTCACGGGCTCACCTCTCTGGGCTTAATTCCATACACATCACCAGCAAGTGTTTCTGCCCAGTTAGCATAAAATGCAAAGCCATTTCCTAAACAGGGTCTCCAAACAGGGTTTTGATTGCCAGGATTTGCCTTTATCAATACTCAGAAATTCTCCACTTGGCTGTTTTCATCCCCCAGCAACAACTATCGTAGCTGGGCAGCCGTACAATTTATCACACCAGTTTGCCCTCTGCTGTGACAAACTGCAGTTCACCAGTGGGGCTGCACTTGGGGAACTTGGGCAAAAAACCTTGAAAGTCTGATCCGAGCAAATTGCATCAATGCTCAGTGACGGCAATGTGCCACTTCACTGCCAGTCAGTTTATCAGAAGCACCCAGCCAGCGTGCTCATCTTTTAAGTCCTCTCCTGTGTCTCCAAGCGCCCCACCTTGCCTTCCTCTGCTGTCGAAACATCTGGGTGGCCCCTTTTCTTCTCACAGAGCAGTTTAAAGAGATGACAAAGGCTCCAAGTAACAACATAAGTTCTAATTAAACTGCAGTGGAAAACAGAGCAAGAAACCACAGCATAATCTAAAGTCTTCATATGTTTTAGGTCCAGACCAGAGCACCTTCTCTGTTGCTCACCATAGAAACATCGAGCTAGTGCCCATCTGGAAGGGCAGAAGGCAGCTGGAACAGTGCAGCATTGCAGAGCTGCATTCATTCTCCTCCCTTTCTTAGGAAGGCTGAGGAAATTAAACTAGATCCAAGAACTTTCTCCTCCATTAACACTCATCTGCCACCACTTTTTTGCAGGACAGTCCCTCCCATCCTCCTTCCTGCGGTCACTTCAGCCACCAGCCAGGCTCTTCCAGGAAATCAGACAAGACGAGCGGAGTCACTCATCTGCCAACCACCCGATCATACAGCAGGGGCAAGAGATTGTAAGGAGGAAATGCATTTTTTAAAAAGAAGCTTTTTACTGCTTCTTGGGATCTGGCTTCTGTGTACAATGACACACAAAGAAACTCTTACAACACATACACAGTGAGGAATTCAGATTAGGGAAGTACAGAGAGAAGCGGAGACAGCTCTGAACCAAGCCTGAAAACTTGCAGATCCTCAAGTGCATGTTGTAAGATGAGAACAACAGGCTTGTACTAGGAACTAGGAGGAAAAAACAACCCCTTTTAAATCTTCCTATTTGAGGAGCTGCTGAACACTCAGTTTAAACTTTTTTTTTTTTTTGGACATAGATAATCTCCATGATTTTAACACTCAAATTTGAGGTGGGTGGGGGAAGCAAATGACCGCCAACATAGCAAAGCAACTCAGATCTCACCAGGGACAATCTGGAGTAACTGACTGCGAATAGAAAAAATGAACTCACATATTTTAAAGTGGTGAATTTAACTCAAAAATATCAAAACCAAAAAGAGCCATAAACTCTCATGCCATTAATATCTTGTAGACCTATTTTCAATGCTTCTCATTCATATCGCATGTGTATGTAAAAAGACTGGCGATGCACTTTCATGATCTTAAATCTCAGACAGGTTAAATAAGAGCTGGTGAAAAAGCCCATAAATATAACAGTCTGAGGAGCAGTGTTGCCTTGAGCGGTGTTGCAAGTGCTTATTTGCAGGTTGCTCCCTGCAGCCAACCTAAAGAACAAGTGATCAGGGATTACATCTGATACGACTCTGAAACAAACTTGCATTTGATTTACTGAGTAAAGCTTTCCAAAGCTGGCCATAAAGTTCCCCTTCATCGCCTCCTGGCTCATACGCAGCCAAATACAGCTACACCTGAGAGTGCCTTTTCCATCCTGTCCAGAGGCTGGGACTCAGCTCCTAAACTTTCAAAGGCTGCACAGTGTTCGTAAGTGCACAGGGGGCAAATACGCACTGACCTGAACTGCAGAGCTAGGAAAGATGAATAAAACAGAAAACAGGGGACAGTTTACTACAGGTTTGGTGCATGACTCAACAGTTTGTAAAGTCTGCCCAGGAAAGGCTGGCAACCTGAAACTGATGTAAAAATAGTGCCTTTTTTAACAAATCCAGAGCCAACCAAAACCATGTAACAAATCCACTGAACTTCAGGTTGTTACCAGATCGCATTACAACATTTTGAAACTTCCCAGAATAAAGCTTTCGTCCACAGGACAGAGCCATTTGCGCAAACCAGAAATATCTGCTACTGTTAACACAATGAATTCTATGTAGATACACACAGCCGCAGAGACCATTCCTCCTTAGCTGGCAGGAACGATGCTTACTTGAACACAGATGCATGTAGCCACACGCAAACATAGTAAACTGCATGTGTATGCGTTTATTAAATTGTACCAGCAAAAGCTTCAGTAAGAGAAAGTCGCAGTCACAAACTCCTCAAAGCAAAGAAACAACACAAATAGGCAGCGTCGCTCTTTGGGGAAGAGGGCATGGAGAACGTGGAGTCTGCAGATTAGATTTTTCCTGGGCTCTGATGATGACTTTGTGGTAGAGACAGGTGAAGTGAAACCTGACTAGGGTAACTTTAGCCAGAGAGAGTGAGATAGAAATAAACAATATTATTCCTGGAAAGAAGGGGTAGTAGCTGTCCCTCTGCCAAAGTGCACTCCAGTCCAGAGCCTATTAGCTGCGGATTCCTTTCTGCGCTCCACCTCCCAGTGTCAGGGCAACGGTCCCAGGTCTTGACGTCAAAGCTCCCTTTTGTTTGCTGCGCAGACTTTCCCCTTTCGCAGGTTTAGCAGACCGAGGCACGGAAGCAGCCAGGCAAAGGGCTCTACTCTGGCCAGACCTGCAAACTCAACGCAAGCCTCCAGGGAAAGTCCTCTCCCTGCATTACCAATTTCGACCTTTCCAGTGAAAAAAAATAAATTAGTTCAGTATGTCTAAGATGGTTTATGTCTAAATTGTCCTCTTGCTAACCTTTCCTTCCATTTGTGCCCTGTGTTTTATCTGTTGCGGTTTTATCTTGCATTACTTAGATTGCGAGAGCTGCCAAGCAAGGACTCTTTCCATAAGCATAAGACAAGATTATAAAATTACTTCTCTAACTATCAGATATATTCGGAGAAAATCCTTGCAGAGACAGGGGGATAAACTCCCAGTGTGTTCCAGGATAGCACTTAAGGATATCAGAGGGGGAAGGAAGAATGAGACCACGGGCTATTATGAAATCCTTCCACCTCTCTGAACTTGGACAGCCAACCTGGTTGTTTTCCAAAGTTAGCCGAGCCTCTCCTCTGCTGGTCACGATGACTTGGGCACATACAAGCCATTCCTTGCCCTTCACATCCACCTGACTGCCTGCCCCAAAAGCTACCCTGTGGGAGGGCAGGGGAAGAGGGGCCTGCAGTAGAACTAGCTGTGCTAGGTCAGGCTTCTCTTGCTAAAGAGGAGATTTAAGATACAGTTATAGCAGTCACAGTAAGCTTATGACACTCCTAATACAAATTCGACACTCTACTATATCCTATAGCTTTTCTGTTAAAGGCCAAAGATTGTAGGTCAATAAACAGGGGGCAAAAAGGAATGGAAAAAGGCAGTCACATAATACACACAAAAATGGGCACGGTAATCAGCTGCTACGTATTTCCGAGAGGAGATGCCAGTCTTCTCACATGCTCAGAGTTAAGATCTGACCACATTTGTAATCCCTTCTATTGACAGCAATAAACCTGACACTCGCTGGGATATTCCACAACAGGGCCCTCCTGTTCCCCTGCCGCGGAGATTCCCAGAACCGTCTTCCCCCACCCAAAGCAGAGGCCAATGCTCTTACTCCTGTTCTCCAAACTTAGGTGTGCAGCAGGCTCTCCTTTCCCCCTCCCTCCCAAAAGCTTAAAGCTGGGGAACCTTTGGTATCTCTCCTTCTTGTAAGACTCTCAAACTAGTACTTGACTTTGTGATTCTTGCGTGAGTAGTGCTGCTGGCTTTGTACACCTGTAACTGAGTAACCTATTTCCCGGCTAAGGCACCGCGCCATCGCTGCCGGGGTGCAGTGTTCCTCGGCTATTAGTAGCTAACAAGATGAGCAGTGTATGCTCCTGCTAGCGGGGGAAAAAAAATAGAAAGAAAGAAAGACAGACAGAAAGGAAGAAAGAAGAAAAGATGACTTTTCTATCATCTCTGCTGTCAGAGTAACAGAAAACGCTATGCTCAACCCAGGCCAAAGTGGTTTATGCCTTGTAAAGTGTTAATTTGTGAGGCTGAATGGAAGTTCCTGCATCTCAACGGAGCCTGGTCGTCCCATGCCATCCTATTGGCCTGTACAGAAAGCCAAACCTCCCAAAGAACTAAACCATGTCCAGTTCCCTGGGACAACTTATTCACTAACTAGTGTGAGTAAATCTTCATTCAACAATGCGCACCCTGGGTCGGAGCAAGGACTCTCAAGTGGAGTCTCATACAGTCACGCTTCCCTCTCCTGTCTTTCAGCCAAACTACACGCACACAAATAAACATGGGAGCCGGGTGTCACATTTACTCTCTTTTAAGCTCCTTCTAGTGTTTTCAGAGAAGTCATATGAAACAAAACGGAAAGGCCTGTTCATTTTCACTTGTCCTCTAACAGCGAGCAGACACAAGCTAGCTGGTCAGTAGGATGACATTATATTACCGACTTAAAAGCACGCATGGGCGGTATCGGGCGCAGATGTCAGGAAGTTCGCCAGCTGCTGCAGTCTGATCTAGTGCTCTGCACGGGAGTGCTACACCAAACCGGGCTCTGACTTTCTATCATCGTGTCCTGGAAATGCACACTGCCAGTCAGGTCACTGTGGAGATAAGCAGGACGTTTTAGGCCTCGTACAGATCCTTTCTCTAATATAAAGGCTTGACAAAATTGAGCCCAGGGGATGACTAGCAACTTGAACTTAATTTATGTCACACAGAGCACTCTAAAAACTAGGCTGTGATGCAGAGAGAAAGACTATTTCCAGGTATTGAAGAGACAGCTATTCCAGTAACTCAGCCCTCCCCTCCCACTCCACCGAAGAAGGTGAGCGAGCGACACAAGGCTTATTCTAAGCGCTCTGAACGCAGGAGTCACGTCCCAAGAAATCAATAGACTGAAATGCTAGTAGTAGCGGTGTCCGGGTGGAACGGTTGCATGTGGCTGGTTATTGGCCTTCACACTGTTGACCCTCTGGAGAGTCATATTTTCCAAGCTCTCCCTGTCACTACAAGGGCTGAAAATCTTTTTTTTTTTTTTTTTTTAAGGGGAAAGAAAAAAAAAGAAAATCGTAGACTATCTCATCATGAGAGAGAATTATGAACCCAGAGCCAGAGGCTTGAAGAAAAACAGTAAGTATGCAGAGAGCTAACAACTACCGGAGCATCCCCCTGGTGCTGGGGATAGTTTAGGCTAGTGCCAGCTCTCAAAGAGCCAGCCGCAAGGCAAGCCCACCACCATCGCCTAGAAGATCTGCTTTTAGCAATGAGCTGGCTCCCGGGACAGGATCTGTGCCACAGCAGCTCTGCCCACTCCCAACTCCCACCTCTTCTCTCCATCCCCAACTCGGATGATATAGGAACAAGCTGCCCACCGCAGGAGGGTGATCGCTTGCGTGCATTTCATTTGTAGATATATGATGGCGTGTTTCCGAGCTAAAAAATACAAACCAGCCACAGAATTGAAAATGTTCAGCTAGGTCCTAGCTGTCTCAGCAAGCCAAATGAAACTCTAACCGCCTCCCCAGCACCAAGTGGCTCTTTTGTGCATGGGCTGCTGAGCAGCACTGGCTTCCCACCCGACGCCAGAACAGGCAACGAGCACTGGGCAGGCACTACCATGGCTTGGAGGCCATGGCTGCCTTGACTTCCCTGTCTCTGTCATGTTTTTTTGTCTGGTTGTGATGTTGGTGCAGAGACCTAAGGAAACAGAAGTCCTGGGAGGAAGTGAGTCAGGAAACCTGTACCGCGTCACAGGGGGAAGTGTGAGTCAGAGCGCACGGTGCTCGCTGCTCCCCGGTGCCCTGGAGGAGGTGATAAGATTGTGTAATCCCCAAGATAACTTGCTGCACATCCTAATTCTGCTGATCCTCCCAGGGGAGGGGTGCCTCTGCCGAGTACTGTACATTAGCTGATTTCTTAGAATAAACTGTGACAGCTCCCTGTGAGCTCATCGCGTGGGTGGGGGGATGCTGGGCTCCCTGCCTGCGCTGTCAGGAGAACGAGAAGCTACAGAAGCACTGAATTTATCAAGAGCACAGCAAAGACCTGGCAGACCTCTTCTTTAGTCTATTTGTTCTTCTTTCACAGATGGAGAGTGTAGGGACATAAGTACCTGAAAGCCAAAGAGGAACCGGCTATAAAGCAGAGGGGAGGATTTAAGAAAGAGAGAATTTGAGAAAGAGAGTGGCAATAGGAGGGGAGAGAGACAGTCTGCGTGGTGAGGACTGGTGAGGGGACAGTCGGGGTGAGACGTACATTGAGATACCAGGAGGAAAGAAGCCAAGAGCGTAGGCCAAGCAAGGGAAGCAAGGAGGGCAGAGAGGATGGAGAAAAGATTGTAGGGGGAGTCACCTAGGATTGATGAGGAAGGTACAGCGAATACAAACACCCTGGGATTGAGAGAGCAAAGAAATGTTACAGTGAGGGAAAGAGGCCACCATCCATTTTGAGTTCTCAGTATACACCAGCACCAGAGTTTGCATTTCTGGGTCTCTGTTCATCTGTGCAAGGGCCATTCCTGAAAAACAACCAGAGCCCTAAAGCAGGGGAGTGGAACAAAATACAAAAATCGCCCTTTTTCAGCCATACAGGATTGTCCTTGTTTCCTCACCATGAATGCAGGCATGAGCAGCGTTAGCACTCACAAGCTCAGCCCTTTGCCTGTGTCAGTACAGCACCTGGTGTCTCGGGACATGAGTAGGCTTCTGGAAATTTCTACTATATAAGGAAAGCTCCCAGGCACCTCGGGGAGCTTGATGCCAGCTGAACTTCCAAACTCCAACTCTCTGCTCCCCGGAGACACCACCATACCTACAAAATTGTTTTTTTGCAAACAGCTACTGAATATGAACAAAGAGAGAAGGGAAGTGCTCGCTGTCCCAGCACAGACACCGGAGCACACACTGCTGCGACACACGGGCTTTCGCAAAAACTTGTCACAGAGTCAGAAACTGCCCCATCCTGTCCCAACTCACCAGTGTCAAAATCCACTAAACAATCCCGAACACAGCACGAGTTAGGGAAATCCAGGCCTGGTTACACAGAAAATTCACTCTCAAGAAGTATAATTTTCAGAAGGGACCGCGCTGTGCTTCCCAGGAGAGCTTCATGCTCCAACACGCAGGTACACTCTGGGGCTGCAGCTGCACAGGCGCTCTGTCCGCCTGAAGTAGATCTAAGCTGTGTTTCAAGCACTGTTTCAGAGTCCTAACTGTGCACAATATGGCACTAAAAAATAGCATACGAACTTTCAACTGCAAATTTGTCATGCTATTTATGTTTGAGCCAGGAGCCAGAAGCAATCAAATCATCAGTTTCAGAGAGTTTTATCCCCAGCTGAGGGGCGGCAAAGATGCTGGCTGAGACCCAGAAGACCTAAAGCCTATTTGCGTTTCTGCCCCGACCTGTACGCTATCCTGAGACAAAACACGGTGTGTCCTTGAGCTCCGGGTCCCTTTTCTCCCTTTTTTCGCCTCGCTGGTATCGAATGCAAGCTTCTTGGGTGTTGGCCGCTGGACAGTATATGCCTGTAACATTAAATGCATCCCAGACTGCAAAATGCTGAATGGTTCTGTAATGGAAATAATAATGAACACTTTAAGTTTCAAGCCTGGTATTTCTAGGACAAATGTCACAGCTCATATGACCTAACGTCCCAGGGCTAGCGAGCCTGGGAAGAAGAGCTGCGTACAGGAACTGTGCACAGGGGAGCAGGCAACCGACCCCGCAACTTCTGGTAACAAAAAAGTAACGCTTTTATCACAAAATCCAAATCAAAGGAAATTCTTATTCCTCACCTATGAAAATTCAAGGCTGCTGGAAAAAGTTTGTTGGAAATCTGTGATTCTTATCATGTGTTCGGTGAGACCCTATACTGGAATTCCTTATTTCAGTGTGACCAGTCTGTTACTCAGACATAGAACAACCATATTTTGTTCCTGTAGGCAGCGTCTGTAAGGCCACAGTGCAAGGACCCAAACTGTTGGTATCATGCTTTATAAGCGTCTGTTAGTTATTCTGCCCCCTGCAAACACTCACCCACCTTGTGGGTGCAATACAGGGATGAACCTGTGTCCAGCTGAGCAGGTACTTACAGATTTTTGTTTAAATGATGTTTTGTGAGCCTGACTCAGCTGCTGACACCTCCTCACCACACAGGATGCCTGCATTCTTTTGCAGCGGCTCTGTTTTTCCCTTTGAATCTGTACTGATAGGAAAGCATTGGGTGGAAGAGTTTCTTTTTCTAGTTACTGTTTTTCAAGACGCTGCCTGGCCGAGATCAATTCTAAGAACTGCGGCAGTCAAACAAAGAAACTTTTACAGGCTCATCAGCAGCATGAACATCACTGCTCTGGCAACTTCCCACGCTGTAGCAAGAATTTGCACAAACCAAAATGAGACCACACGCAACAGAAGGGCTGAGCAACGCATGCAGGGAACTGCCAGCGCCTGCACCTTCAGCACCTCTGCAGCCACCGGAGGCGGCGGGCAGCCTCCAGCACTGTGCCGTTACGCCTCCCCAGAATACGTGCTCCAGTAGAAAAACCTCCCCACCGCTGTTTATCCAGGCAAGCAACCAAACCGCAGTGCTTCCACGGTGGTGGCAGGGGGAAGGCAGGAGATAAGGTTGTTCACTCCGTTCCCTTCCAAGAGGCAATACCCTCGGACAGGGTTCACACACCAAAGCCTCTTCTCTGCCTTGCAATACTACAGGTTGCTGACTACGAAGCCTGAAACTTCAAACAGCAGTAAAAAAAATGCCTTTAGGGGACAGGATGGGGCAAAGCAGAGAGTTGTAGGATCGCAGTTCTTCAGCCCTTCTTCCTTCACCCCCCACGCCAGGAAAAAAAATCAGTCACTTCCATGAACTCTGCACAGGCACAAAAATCGCCTCAAGTCATCTCATTAAATGCAGCTATTAGTGCCAGCTTAGAAAGAGTGACTTTGACATCCCAAGTTACCCCAACCCACTCCCATTCTCTCCTTCTTTGTGTGTACTTTGACAGGGGCCTACGTTGGCGTTCACGGTGAGCTTTGTTTTCTTTCCCGGACTAATGCACTGAGGAGCTGAAATCGGGGGCCAGCCCTCATGAGAGCTCGACTGAGAAAGTAAAGCCCCCAGGCTGACCAAAATCAACCTGCCAACCTGTGTCAAGCGAGAAGTCTAAGTCAATTTTAGGCACAGAGGGAAAGGAAGGTATTTTCTTTCTCCCCTGAATAAAGCAAGCCAAAAACACTGAAAGAGAAAAACCTTCAGACTACTCGTCCTCGGCTAACTGCATCCATGGAAATAGCAACAGAAATGCCTACATCTGCTACGGTCTGGTCACCTCAAGCTGTTTGCTGGATCTCAGATTTATCACAGCCATCAGACTTTGATAAATTTGGCACTGAGGCTTTGGCTGTGACAGTCACAGCTGTGGCATAACAAGCTTTGAGTCAGCCTGAAGAAAGAAGCAAATGAGCCGGTACATTTCCAGTGATCCTGTAATAGTTTGTGTTTCCAGAGATGTCTCTGCCTGGGGACCCCACAGGCATTAATAAACCCTCACGATCCCCACCTGAACCACAGTATCGGTACATCCTCTACTACACAGGGGACACTGAGGCACGGGAGAACAGTGCTCGGCCCCTGTCACGCAGCAAGAAACAGAGTCCAAATTGCAAGATTAGAAACTACAAACTCCTCCTCCCTATTTGTAACGCAAGTGCAGACCCTCATGTAAGTAATTTCATTTAACTGACTGGAATTTAGCCTACGGCACGCATAGTCTTTATATGGCTCTAAAAGCACGTTATCGAACATTTTGTGCCTCACTACACAGCACCATGCTGTAATTACCCTCTCAAGGTACACCTTAATGAGGACAATTTTGGGGGAGTTTGTGACTGAGAAGTTCTTTGCACTCCATAAAGCACTTTCCTTACCAAAGTGCAGAGCCCGGGGAGGACATGGCCACTGGAGCAGTCTGCCTGGCTGAACAGCTGCTCACGCTTCAATTCTGATAGGCAAGACAAAAAAATAAAAGGTGGTCCTATCCCCTGAATTACATCAGGGGGGCATTTGGCCAATGATGTGACATTGTATTTCAGAGTGACTTCCAGACACATGGCCCCAGTGAATGAAGAAAGCCTTTGTCCCTTACTAAAAGAGCACATTTTGTAGCCTCTGTAGCCTCTCCTGGTGCAGTGAGGGTTAATCCAGGCTAGTGAACAAGGGGGATGAAGATCAGCTCATCTTTTCCATTCAGCCAGAGCCTGCTACAGAAAATGCTAGTTTCTCGATGCTCAGTGTCTCGGTGACTTCCAGGAACAGTGAGCTAAACTCAGCTGCTCTTCCCAGCACCAGCTGAGGGGGCGGCAGGGGATGGAACACAGCCCTGTTCTTGGAAGGCAGGAAAAAATAAGGCTCTGGCAGAGCTGTGCAAACTCTCCTCTCTCCCTCCTCCCCTCCCCAAAAGCCTCTTTCAGCATCTCTAATTCCTCACGGTACAGCTGGGTTGGTTTTCCTTTTTGTCAAATAAACATAAGAGCACAGCAAGAAAACTGCAGGCAATTCTCAAGCAGAGAGAGGTTAAGTTAATCAAATAAATAAATGATATGATAAGCTCATCTCTGTGAGCTCCCACATGCCCCATGATTTTACTCCGTTTAGTGCATGACCTACTGTACTTCTTAACATTTTCCTGTTAGATAAACACAGAAAGCTGCAGAACCATCCAGCTCATGGAAACTATTTTTGGCTGCTTTATCTTCATGCGATACGAATTCCAAGGGATGATTGGATATTTGGACTTCTCCCAGCCTGGCTGACTGTGAAGGGAGCAGACAGTAACCTCATTGCTATTCTTCTGTGGAAACAAACATCTTTTAGAGATTACAAGTATCTGGCTTGTAGGTACAGTACTCAATGAGATTCAGGGAAACAAAGCAGTCACCAGCTGCGAGGAATGTGAGGATAGCCTTGAGGCACACAAAAAAGGAAAACAGAAATCAGAGTTTGTTTCACGGTTGCCCACAAGCTGCCCTTGAAATCCCAGGCAGCAGCCCGGAGCTGTGAATGGCGGGAGAAACCCCGCTGCAAAGCTCGCAGTCAGCAGCGCAGCTGGATGAGAATTCACACCATTTTTTTTTTTTTTTTACGGACTCAAGTCTGGCCCTGCTGGAAAATCAAAGCAAGCCTGTGTCACCTGTGGCGGTAGGCCTCAACCGAGCCCCCAGCAAACTGGCTCCCTTGTTAGGCATCTTGGCCAGCGGGCCCGGGAATGAATGGGCCACGCAGGGGCTCAGGCTAACAACTGGTCACCCCAGGCCAGGGCCATGGCGCGCTGCCACGGAGGCGTCGCAGGAGAAGCTGGTCCCCTGAGATAGACAGTAGCTGTTCAGCAGATAAGACGGCTGTCTCCGGCGCAATCAGTCTCTCACCTATTACAAGTGTTCAACGCACTTTAAATGCTGTGGTTTTCTGTTTGTTGGCTGGTTTTTCTACCTGCTGGACAGAAGGAAAATGCAAATCTGCGTGGTTACACAGGACCCTGAAGCTCCCTGCAATGCCAAGGCCATATGCACGTTTAGAAGACAAACAGACTTCATTGATATCTTTCATGTATTTCAGGGCTATTAAAAAAATACACCCAGGAAACAGCACAGAAAGCAATGTAGAGTCAGCAGCAAACTACAAGACCAGTTTACAGGTTGTTGAGCATTTTCCACTTGCTGATTTCCAGGTTCTCAGACACCAGCTAACAGACTGAAGCACTGTGCTGTCCCTCCGGGACTTCCAGCCTCCACCAGCATGATGCACCATTTCTCTCTGCTACCTTCAATTAGAAACAGGAAGCGAAGCGTTGGGCACAAGGCTCATTTTTAGCTGTGCGAAACCGTGATGACCCAGCTACTTGCCTATAAATCAATGCAGATGTGCCAATTTGCGCTCTGTGAGAAATCGGTTCATTAGCTAGAATTAAACGCAGGCCCAAGCCACACCATTTAAATTTGAACAGTGCTCTTGAACACCCTGTTCAGTCCAGGAACGGGGATTTGCTTGGTGCCTTCCTATATTTAGCATACAGTAATGTAATTGAAGCAACAAAATTAGACCCACAAATAGACTGGTTTCTCAGTACTTAATCAATGACCTTTTCCTAGAACTGCAGAGGGCTGAAATTAAAAGAAAGGAATGTGTGGTAATCAGCCCCACGGAGGCAGGAGGAAACCACCATGAGTTTAAACTCCAAACACACATTCTGGCCAGCTGAATGTACCCTTGTTTAAATTAAATGTGGCTTCACAGTGACCCAGGCCAGGGATTGCACGGAACACTTCAGAGTGCGCAGACCACGTACAAGGAATTACTGAGCAGATACAACTCTTACGGTCTGCAATTCACTGTATAATAAGGATGTCCTCCAACCCCTATCCCTAACAGATGAAGGAAACGACAGGTCTGAGGTACCTCTGCAATAATGCTAATCTGTTTCTGTCAGCGACTTTTGTGAACAGCAACAGGTATAGAAAGGAGTGACTGAAAGACAAATCCAGTGTACAAACTGCAAAATGCATAAAACGGGCAGCAATCACACTGCAGCAGCACTTAACAAAGCGAGGAAAGAAGGCAGGAACCCATGGCACTGCGCTTATTCAAATTCACTATTAATAGGTCTTACAAGATAAACTAGAAAACTCCATTTTCCATCCTTTTCTTCTTAATCTTCTAGTTTTTATCGGGGGGCTGAACAGGAGAATTACATTTAAAAAATCTTTTTTCTGTCACCAGTTTTCATATTACTGTTAGGAAAATCTCCTCTTTGCATTCTAACCTAGCAACTGCCAGAAGAATAAGACAAAGAAAATATTCTGTGAGCAGAAACATAGTCAGACATTTAAGAAGTATTGAAATGCTTCAGAAACTGTCAAAGCTTGCAGCTGATGGCGAATGAAAGGGAGCTTCATTTTTATGTATTTCTACAGTATCAGCACCACAAGCCTCATGGTGCCAATTAGCACATGCAAAGACATTGATGCAGAGCTAAGCCAGAGGAAGGTCTTTTAAAATACATTTTGGAGCTGTATTTTGTAGCTTTGGCAATACCCTTGAAGAGGTCAGTCGTACCTCCCCATCTCTTCCGCTCACACCGTCTGCAACTGTTCTGCAAACAGATGGAACAGCCTGTCATGCGCAGAGTATGCCCCTAGAAACGTCCTCCAAACAGCTTTTGCCAAAGAAGTTTTAGGATTGAATTTACCTCCCACATGCAGAAGCTACTGACTTCTCTTGGCAAATTTTTCCTGCGTAACGTAGGATCTCTACTGGTGAGACAGAAAGATGAAGAGTTCCCCTGCACTGGTTTCATACACTGCATTCCCCCCCCTGCCCGCTATGAGGACACAGCAGGGAAAGTGAGAAAGTAAGGAGAGAAATAGGATATGGAAACCAGACAACAGTAGCATATATTTACATCAGCCATTGTGCCTTTGATTCACCCCGAGGCAAGACGGCTGAGCAGGAAGGGCCGGGGCAGCCCCCCTCCCTGCCAGCACCCTGCTGTGGAAAAGCAGCGCCAGGCTCGAAAGCTGAATCTAAAAATTGCTCACTCGGTGCTCCAGATACAAAGAATTGATTATATAAAGCTGCATTAGGGAAGCGTTTCCTGTACGTTGCAGATCTTTTTCAATGCAAGTCTACAAAACATTAGAGCATAATTAAGCTTCCATAAATATGAATAATTCCATTTGTGATTCCATTTCTAGTTCCGTTCCTTCCATTCATCTAATAATTAATATTGCTTTCGCGTCATCATTAAAGATATCAGCTTGATAATAGGAACAAAAGATTAGGCTGAGAATCTTATTCGTAATGAGGGGTGACGAATAATAGCGGGTGCAAATTGCAAAGTGTGAGAGTGCAGAAACCGACTGCCCTAACCTCCGACTTAACCTAACGACACAACCGCCTCTCTGATATCCACAGACACTAGCATTTCCTAGAAGAAAACCGAGAAGGAATCATTTACTCTTAAATTACGAAACACTGACTGGAGACATAAGTACATTCGAAAAATACACATCAAATGCAATTCAGGGAAACACACTCCAGTGTTTTAAGAAAAGCCAAGCTGCCTTTCTATCAAGGCAACATTAAGGAAATAGAAGTGGAATTCTGCCACTGTGGTGAACCCATTCAAGCTGAGGACTGCAGAGCTGTAATGAAGGGTAAATGAGGAGCTGTGAGGCGAAGCTGATGGGGAGGAGGGGGACTGTGCAGAGGTATAGACCATAAATGTCTTTTAGCATACAATTCAAAGCAGAATCAGCACGTGAACTAGTTTAATGCTTCACCCGTAGCCTCGCCTTCTTTTTCTCCCCAAAGGCACGCTGTTCCTTTGAACAGGCTTGCCCTTACTGCTGCGTGCTTTTGCAGCAAGGAGCTCAAAGGCACTGGCTGGTAAGTGGCACTCAGGCATGTCTTTCCCATATCTTTGAAGAACTTCCTTGGGCAACATCTCACGCTTTTACGCTCCAATTTGTTACACAGGAGCAGTACGGGCTTTTGCATCTCATCCGGGCCCTGAGGCCGCAGTGGGCAAGCCCCTGTTAGTGCCCCAGTGGAGACACAGCCAGGAGGTAGAAAGACCTTCCTATAGTTAAATCTTATAAATCCTTTTTTGCAGTGGCTGCAAAAGTGGGAAAATTCCCTCGACTCATGGGCACGCTTTCTCCAGAGCGTCTGAGCCCTGCAGCCGGGCAGTGTCATGGCAAGCACAAAAGCCCAACAGTGGGCGTACCTTTTCTTCAGCAGGGAGGCTCAAAGCTGTACAGACTCCACGCTCCCTTCCTAGCCCATCAAAAGAGGAATTACCATTTTAGCATCCGCATCATCATTCAGAACATTTCCAAAGGAAATTAATTCGTAAGTAAGCAGGAGCTTAACTCACCGGTAGACAGAATATCCAAAAATAACCAGCACGCTACCACCTCCCACTGACAGTTAATCCAAAATTGATATTGCTTTGGAGGATGACGGCTTTGAATCTCAGCCAGCTCACCTTCCCTCTCAAACCAGCAGCACTTTGTGGCCTTTTTTGACCCAAAGCCTTTTTCTTTTGATTCAATGGCTCTGAACGACCTATTCCTAACAAAGCTGAAGTGTCATTCTGTTCCCTAAGAGTCACAAGAGGCCTTAAATCCAGCAAGTACATCAAAGGGATCATCTCCCCCGGAGCTTGTCCCTAAGCCCACAGGGAAAGAGCGAGCTGGGGAAGAAGTTCTTCACTCTAAACTCCCCACGATTGTTTTGCTTGACTAATCCAGTTTCCCTTTTGGCATACTGAAGCCCCAGCCAAAAACCCATTGTCCTGGATTTCGCCAGTATTAAAAACTGCCATCTGCAAACCACCTATCTTCTCAGCACCTCCACTGAGGCTCTTGCCTGCAAGTTATCTGAACATGTACTTTCTATAATGCTTATTACCAGTCAGTGTTTTATAATACTTTTTTCTTAAGGCTTAATAATTTAGAAATTAATTCATTATCCTCCTGTGATTCTAGTGTATTATTCTGCTGTCATCCAAACACAGATCAGAAATACTTACTAAATGCTTCTACTTATTTTCATCATCATTAACCATTGCACCATTTCCATTTCAAAGAGGCCTTACACAATTCTTTTTCTGTTTCAAGCAGAATGTTTAAATACTTTATCGTCCTTGAAGACAGCAGCCAAGGGTAATTTTACATTTTCTTTTTCATTTCCAGCTTTCTGCACTTCATTTCTAATTTATATTAACTGCACCCCACTCTCCCTCCCCTTCCACATTGCTTTTACTTTTTTGTTCCTAATGCTGTCTTCACCAGTGAACAATGATCAGCTTTTATGAAGATGCCTCTTTCCTGAGGCAGAATCACAGTTCTTTGCCATATAATGCACTGTTCTTACAGAATACCTAATTCTAATATTTTCTCCCATCTCCCCAGGTTTAACTCAAAAAGACTTTTAACTTTGGGTAAATTATATGTTACATTATCAGTTGGGAAAGTAATCTTTTTATTTAGATTTATCTTTAAGAAGGTCACAGTCATGCAGATACTACTGACTCCCAATCCAGCTCTGAAATCCTTTGCTCCCAGATGTGCTCTGTCTGCTAAAACACTATTCAATTTCTTGAAGACCACGCAGCACATAAACCCTTCCACTCTGAAAGGCTGCACCTGCTGATTTGCGTAACCAACATGCACTTATCTTCTCTGGATGCAGATTCCGGGACTCCAGTTGCGCAACCGCCGGGGAGTCGATGTGGCAGCAGGGACCAACATGCACCTCCACCCCCAAGTGAGGACACTTCTGCTCTCCGTGGCATGCAGAGCATCCTCCCGCTGCTTTGACTGGGCGCTGGGCTTAGATTCAGACCTTAAAAAAGTGCTCCCAAAATGGGTGTGAAAGAAAGGGAAGAAAAATATCATGGCTGGAATACAGCAGAGAGGGACAAAGAGCCTGAATTCTGCACAGTGCTGATCATGATGCAGACTGGCAGCTGGGGACTGAGACCACACGGCCGCTGGGGGATCCCAGCAAGGACAAAAGGAAAGGCAAGGGAAGACATCATCAGTGAAAGGAGTAGAAATATCTTATTGGGTTTGTCTTTTGGGGCAGAACCCTCCTAAGTGGAACCCAGAGGAGAAAAATAAGAGTGGAAAAGGGTCAGATGAACAACTGCATTTACTGAAAAGCTTTAAACTTCTAGGACCACAGAAATTGTTGCTTTCAGCATTCAATTAAATGTTTGGTCAAACTGCTCCCTCCTGGCACCTTCACTGAACCATCCTGTGCAAAGCCAAAGACAAACCTGCTCCGAGTGGCCAGCCCCAACTGCGCAAGCTATCTCCAGCAGGCTGAAGTCAGGCCCATCAACCCTTCTCCCAGGAAACCGGGGTTTTCACTGTGGGAAATCTCACTGTGCGAATTTGGTCCCAACCCAAACAGATACTTGCCTACACCTCTTGCTAATATTCCTAGGTCAGAGCATGAAATGATTCTTCCAAGATCTTACATATATACAATTGAGGTTGGAAGGGATCTCTGGGTTTCATTTAGTCCATGAAGTTACCTCACAGCAGGGATAACCTCCAAGTTAGACCAGGTTGCTCAGGTCTTTGTCCGTAGGAGTTCTGACACATTGGGTCTGCAATTAGTTAGGCCGCAAAAGAGGTGACATATACGGATAGACCAAACACTGGAATAAACTGCTGCATTTGCAAATGGGCTTTTCCCATTTGTAAAGTGGAAGTATCGCTACAAACCAGGACAACTGTTTCACCACAGGTCCTGAAAACCAAACTGGCGTTTGCTCTTGGATGCGGAGAGCAGCCTACCAGCAGGGACAACAGCCAAGGGCTCTCTGATGACCTTCTAAGCTTCTTTGAGTGGTTTCCAAATGGTACACTACACATGCAATAATATAGTATTAAATAAAATTGAAAGTTTATCTTTTCAATGCTAGATACACTTGAGTTACAGAAACAGCACAAAGTCACTAAACAATTATCTCAGATTAACATACTACACAATCAGTTTTCTTTTAAAACCTCTTCAGCTCCATCCTATAGTATACAAATGGAGAACTGTTCTAAACCCTGAGTAAATATGCTGCCATCCTGATATGTCTGGTTTGCAATAGGTTTTTACTAAAGAACTAAGTGGAGAAATAAACCCACGTTTGGTGACACTGTAGTCTGACTCTAAACTATCAAAACCATGGATGCCAAGAGGTAAAACTTTCATTTGGGATTTTAATTCCCTGCACTGAGTACAGTATTAAGTACATCAGAACAAAAAGCATCCAGTCTTCTTTACACATAGTTCACCCAGGTATGTTCTGTGGATGCTGTATGCATTCACTCACATGCAAAGTACGTCCTACAGTATGTATGCCCTGCAGTCATCCGTTAGCTTCCTACCAGCGCTTCAGTTCAAATCTTCAGGTTCTTTTGGGATGTCATTTCGCCTCACAAGTTATGAGAAGACCACTTTTCTCTGGCTTGGTTGCCTACATTATCAAAGGTAACCTTAAAAGAACAAAAAAAAGAAAATGGGGAAGAATATTGCACTACTCTACGTTTGGAAGCATGGTTCTACCAAGCCTAAGACAGGGAGGATGGGTCCCTCTGGGAAGGAATATGGTAGCTTAAGGATTAGGAAGCATACGACGGGAGGGTGCAAACAGGAAACTAGAGACACACCTTCCCATACGCACGAAACAGCACATTTCCAGCAGCCACCGCCTCATGATCTGCCCTTGACTCCAGTACTGATAATGACGGCTGATGCTAATACCTATGGTTGCTATTGCTGCCGCCTGTGCGTTAGAGCAACACAAATCTGGGAACCCCTGGCACAGGTTACAACCACAGGCTGAATTCCTCTTTGATACCACTTAAGCCAATATGAGTTCTGAGAAAGTGTTGCCACATGTTCTCTCCATGACGCACTGCTTAACAAGCAGCTCTTATTTTCTGCTGGCTTCAGTTTCAGAGTGATTTCAGTGTATGGTCCCATATTCAATGCTTTGCAACAGAGTGACTTAGACCTGGGTGACTGTGACAATACCAGTGTCTATGAAGACAGCTCTATGCTCTTCTAGCTACATACGAACAGAAACAATAGTACTTGGGGCTGTCCTATCTACTGGAAACATTCACCTTCATAACAACAACATCGTGAGGAACATTTGTGTCATTTGGGTCTCACATAACCTCTTATCTGAGACAAGACAAGTCTGTCCCAAAGCCTTAAAAAATACCCAACACCCCTCATCTCTGAGACTCTGATGACAGCCTGGGTTTAACAAGCAGCCACCACTTCGGTCAGGTTAGCTGGCAGACATGTTACCTGTGATGCGTCCTTACGTGCAGTGCCGTCACTCCATAAGACATGAAGAACCACTTTCACCACTGGTCAGATTCACCACAAAATCACAAGGAATCTTCCCTTTCCCCTCACCTGCCACGACTTGATTATAGACCACAGAGGTCTCCAGGAATGAAACACTACTAACAGTGATCAGGCGATTCTGTGCAGTTGCCCAGATAAAAAGCAGTCTTTGTGGATACGTTTTTCTAGATCAGCACCCTGAGCCTTCATCCAGGAGAAAAGCAATTAGTTTCAATGATTTTTTAGGTTTCCTTCTGTGCAGAGGGAACTTGGAGGAGGTGGTGTGAGAAAGCTTGCCATAACGGGAAGCCTTGTTGAGGAAACCAAAGAGCTTTTGTCCTTCTTTCTGGAGCCTGTCTTGTTCTCTTCTGAGTAACTGGGTCTGATGAACTTTGAGAATGTGCTCCGTAGTTTCCCACTTACCCAAGCTTTCAGGGAGAAGAAGTCAGGGAATAAAAAGCCGTTTATGAGAAAAGGTGGGTTTTGTGGGAGCTTGTCAAGCCGCAGCACATAGCCTTTAGGGTATGTGACTATTTACTTCTGCTCTAGCTGTACTTTTAGCTTTCACCAATGACAGCTACAGTCCTTTTTTTAATTTAAAATTGCTCAATGTTAAGTGAAATAAGTTTTAACTTGAAATGCTAACTGATGTTCAAGAGGGGGAAGATTCTTTAAGCGGTGTTCACTAGCCAATCCTGAGAAATCAGGCTAAAGCCAAAAGGCCCGTTTCTTCAGCTTGTCACACATCGATCCATTCTGTTCACACGGAGCTCTGCAGTCTTGACAGCTGCAGCTACTTCTAAAACTTCTTCTCATGAGATATTTATGTCACTGTTTAGGAAATACCCAAGGGTATTACAGCTTAAATATATAAACTCCATCCTCAAATGAACCTTTTCCTTTTTTACCTACACTCGTACACACAGAAGTTGTTAAAAACTAAGAGCTTTTTGAGGAACTGGGAGGGGAAACAGGTTTATTAAATGTAAATTGATATTTTTTCAGAAAAAAATCCCAGCCAATCAGATATAAGTGCTTTTAATTTTTTTTAAAAAATTAGCCTTTGGTTGGATTGGCTTTTATCACTTGCTGCTAACTCTTGGCTCCTCAGCCAATCAAACACAATCAACTGCTGTTCAGCTGATATTATAATATAGCACCAGTATCTTGTGGGTTTTGTGATGCTTTGCCACTGCCTTGAATTCTCCTGTGCACAGAAGTAGTGCTTTGGAACAAAAGTCTCTGTTTTATCCACATCTCTCTACTTCATTGTCATATCGACAGGAAAAAACCCTGAGGGAAGCACGTTGCATTCGCTAAACCCATTATAAAAAACACAGACACAGAACAAAGCAAGAGACAACAGCCAAAGACAACTCCTCTGGCACACAGCGTAAGGGGACGGGAGAGCCTTGGGCATCCCCACCCTCTTTCCTTGCATGACATTCCCCTATTTTTAAGGCACTCCTAAGAGTCCCCCTTCCAGCAAGCCCCAGCTCAGAGGGCAGCGTGCAGGGCAGGCGCTGTGTACCCACCATACATCACGTTAGAAACAGTCTTGGCAATTTCCACCTGCCAGAGCTCGCCCCAAGCACTGTGCTTCATTTGGTTCGTACCCCAAGGTATCTTAAGCCTGCTGGGCCCGTCAGAATAGAAAACGCATAAAAGAGCGTCATCCTCTCTCCCCAGGACTGCAGGTTTTACACTGTTACCACAGGGCACAAAGCACAACACTGATCGCATACCGATCTTAAAGCGGGGGAGTGACTTACTGTGAGTGAAATTCACAGCTGATAGAGGATTCTGCCCAGGCTTGTGTACCACTTTGGCTCCATTCACGCCATTGAAACTGGTTTAAAGAGAGCAAAAAATAGGTCATCTCACTCTTTGGGAATATCTTCTTCCAGGAAAAACTGATTCACTAAACAACACATCAGACTTCTTTTTTTTTTTAACTCCAAATGAATTCAGCACAAGACCAGTATAGGCCCTTGCTGCCTATATTGATCCAGCTAAATGCAGACATCAAACCGAAATCCTTAGAACAGGAGCTTCTTTGAGGGTCAGTGGTGACAGAAAGATATAGTCCACCTGAATATGACTCACACGTATCTGTCAGTGCCCAGATGGCTCTGCTGGAGGATGCAGCATTTCTTAGGTTTGCAGGCTCATATCCTATGCCTCTACCAGTTTTTTTCTGCTGTCCCTTCAAGGATCAGAGGCAAAGAGCTTGATCTACTTGGCCTGGTAGACAAAATAATCTTTTTAACCCTCTTTCTGCTCCTTTCTCCATGGCAGCTGAGCTCATTTTCAGCAACTCCTTGTTCACGGCCTGCTTCTGTATTTTGTAGAGCTCATAAATCCCCCTGGACTGGGAGGTACAGGGGACTTAGATTGCAATTCACTGTATGATATGGACAATGGCTACTGCCCCATTTTGAAATCCAGCACACTTTTTTCTTGCTTCTTCCTCAAAGTGGAAAGAATGAAACGTTTGTTTCTGCGTGAGGCAGCAGCTCCTGACCTTTCAGGAACTCAGTGGGAACCAGGAGCTGTTGCCACCCCAAAGGTGAGAAGCTGCTGATGTGCTGTGAAGAAGGAGTTGCAATGCTTCTGGAACCGTTCCCCCAACTTTCCCTTCCCCTTCATTCTGTCCCCGCTGTGCCTAATGAAATCCTAAAAGGATAAACTGTACTTGGCGACTTCCCAAGCAGCGTGAAGAATGGACTCCTCCCGCTCAGAGCTGTGGTCCCCACTCACCGGCACACTGAGACAAGCCGTGTGGGTCACCGGCAGGTACAGTTAGTGCCTTCTGCGCTGTGGCATCGCTAAATGCTGCGCATTCATGGCCACCGCAAAAGCCTTTGTGCATGGCACAGCTTCTCAAGCCAGCAGTGGGTCTCTGCTGTCTACTGTTGTGGAAGCAGATCAGCCTCAAAAAGGAGATAAGAAGTTTTCCCCATTTTTAGGAGAGTTCAATAAGTCCTGCTGTGCAGGAGTGCTCAGGTGCTTTGCCTTTCTTTCCTTGTTTCCCTGTTCAACCCACACCCTGCAAACATGACTCTAATGCTCAAACAGAGCCACAGTTTATCTACGGATGCCTCTGGTGAGAAAATAATACGGCGAGCAGGTGCTGGTACATAAGGAAGTGGAAAGACAGGAGGGGCTCAGGCCACAGTCGGATCACTTGCTGGGGAAGAGTTGCACCACTGTGCTTCAGGCATGAACACCATGCTGAAGATACGGCAGCCTGCAGCACAGAGGCACTTTCTTGGGAAACAAACGTCCTCCTGGTTTTACACCTCAGTGCGTCTTTCGAGTAACAAAATCCAACCACCACCAAACCATATGAGGACTATATACATTTTTGTGACTGATACTAAGTCCCAGCACCGCTCACTTCCAGAGCACAAGACCGAGCCTGCCCACATTTGTGGGGCCACACTATTTCATCTGAACTAAGACAGGAAATAAGCAGCCCAGAGGTCCTCATTGTATGACAGATGCCTGAGATATTATTTGAAACCTGGGACTACCCTTCTAAACAAAACATGGTCGTCAGTTAAAACCCAGCAACTCCGTTCAAAGAAAATAAATGGTTGTTCATATTGTCATTCCACTGCTACAGAAGCGAAATTGGCAACTTTGTCCTACAGCCCTGGTAAGCGTTGACTGTCTCCTCCAGACACTTTTCCTTTCCCAAAGCTTTCAGCATAGCCCATTTTCATGCTCTACTGTAAACTGGATCATGGTGTACCTTGTACAATTTTTGCTATTTAAAAAGCTGTACTGAGCATATTATTATTTTACACGCTATCCTTTCTCTTCTGTATCTCCTATTAGATCATAAAGAATAAAAAGTTGATCTCAGCTATCAAATAAACATAAAAGCCTGCTGCAAGTCTGAAGCAGGCCAAGGTACAGATATTACATACAGATAAGCAGAGCTCTGAGTGATCTAAGCTACAATAACCATCTTACAGTTAAGTGTAACGCTTAATGTGCTGTTCAAACCACAAATTAGCAATAATGTGGAATCAGTTCAATTTAAAAAAAAATCAAAACCTTGCCTTAAAGAATGGCCTTCTTAATCAAATACATTGTTTTCAGTTCTGTGAAAAATCATTTTCTCTCCCAACATTTTTAACGATCATGGTTATTTTTCCATTTCTTGCGCAGATCTACAGAAAACCTTTTCTTTCTTACATGTATTAAACCCCAAACATTTCAGTTTTCAAAGGCTATCAGGGCTGGTCTGACTCTCCTTTCTGAAGAAAGGAGCAAGAACTATATTTAGGCCTCATCTTTCAGGTGCACAAGTAAGGCTGGTTTTGTTTCCTTTTAATACACATGGAACAGTAAGTCAAGACAAAAATGACCTTGTGCTGATACAGTCATCTTGGGACGGCAATGGTTTCACCTATGCTTAGTTTAACAGAGAGGGGAACACGAGGAAAGGGAATATATTGACTCTTCAGAGAACTCTACAATTAACTGCAACACTGAAAATTAATATTAAGCGCAATTCTCCACTTCTTCCTTCCTTGCTTGCATGGGAACAAACAGTGCTAGCATTTGGAATAAATCGGCACGAAGCTAACACAGCACCATTTTGTCAGTGCGCTGCCACAGCCTCATCACCATCATGCTGACCAGAGCTGATCAGTTTGCCTTGTTCTCATGTCACAGTGCCTCTCTACTACTCTGTCAGTGAGGAAAGAAAGTCAAACAGATGAAAAATTAATTCATACCTACTTTGAGACACCTTTACTCTGCCAGAGAGACGTAAAGAAGGACTACTGCAAACCAGAGCTGTGCCCAAGCTGTTCCACATGCTCTCTGCAGGAGACACACTCCCGATTCACACCTAGTGCCTGCCTGGTTCTGAGTGACACCTGCACGAAGGGCAACCATTTAGCAGCCCTCATCAGCCAGGTAAAAAGGCTGTTTATCACAGGTGTCCCCTGTTACCAATCCAGTCACTTAAATACTTCACAGAGGTCGTCCACCCTTAATACGGGCCAAGCTCTGCACAGAGCAGTGGCAGAACCCAACAGACACAGACTTAAGAATCAGAATATTTTTTAATAACCTGGTTGTTGTTTTTATTGTCACTTCAAAGAGAATAAAAAAAATCCCACACTATTTGATGCTCCTCAGCCTATGCCACAACACGTTACATCATAAATACAGCTTTTGGATATCCTTCTGCTAAAGTCACTGAAAAGCCCATGAGATTGGTGGGAGCTGTCAACTTCAAATCTGCAAGTAAGATATCTGCCAGCAGAGACAGGAGTTTGGAGACAAGCACCCACATGAGGCTGGTACCATCAGATCAAGTGATCCTCCAAACCCTCTTTGCAGAGATTTTATCAGAGCTGGGCAGGCAACAGGCAGGTCGTGAGTCACTTGGCATGAGTCACACTACCATTAACCCCTCCCAGCAGTATTAGGATTTCAGGTGGAAAATTACAGGTGTGTTGTAGACCAAGGCTGTGTAACAGGTCAGTCTGCATGGCTGCGTTTCAGATGCTTCCAACAGGTGTCTATGTGAATGGCTCAAGTATGGTGAAGATGTAAGCCCATCAGAAAAGCGGTTAAAATGAGAAGCACTACACTAAATGAGAAGAGAAGCACCTCACACAAATATCACTGTGATATGCTACAATATTTGCAGCTAAACTTAACTTTCACCAGAAGATGTCCTGTCTCTATATGATACCCCTTACTCTGACCCAGGGAAACGAAAGGCAAATGCCTCATCACCCGCAGGGACTGCTTAGCATTGCTCCTCCTGGTCAACAGCACCACAGAAGAGTCAGACCGAAAGGCACAACATTGAGGCTACTGCACAGGTTTTTCTCTGAGCATTACATCACGTTAGTTCGCTCCTCAAGTGGATTTCCTCTCCAGAGTCTGGCACTTCTGCCTTGAACACAGAGTTCAGCATCACACAAACATGCCTTCCTCCTCTTCCCTGACTGTTCAGCTACGTTTAAATCTAACCTCTGGGTAGCAGACAGCACAGAATGCAGACTCCCTTGCATTCAGATGTTAAGAAGAAGTGTCATTATCCATAATCCTAGATAGAGAAGGGGACATTAAAAATTACATCCACCTCAGTAGCTGGACTACACTTCTCAGCAAGGCACTGAGCTCTGTTACTACAAAGACTGCAGAAGACCATACCTAGCTAGGAAAAGGGAAAGGTGGGGGTAATCCCTACTGCCTGCAGCTTTCGTCCTCATTTTATTAAACCATCTTCTACTGCCATCTGCTCCTTCTTTTGATCTGTTGCATCCTTACAATGAGACTGCAAGCAATGATTGAACTAAGCATGGGAGGCCCTCCGCATCCAAAATGACCGAGATTTGCCCCTCTCAGATTTTTCTAGACACAGTGGTACAAAATATGATGCTGTGGCACTGGTTATAATTGACATATTTCAAGAACAGGCTCACATCACTTGAAACTGAACCAAGCCACAGGGATGTGCCGAGTTCCGTCCTGCCACGCTCCCCGTCTGCCGTACGGAAGGGTATTTATAAATCCCCCGTAGCTGGCTTGTCTTTCAGAGAAGGCGGCAAGGTCCAGTCCATCCGGTGTTGGAATTCTGCAAAGCAGAAGCAGCTCTGGGCTCCTGATGCCTTACAGATGATAACAGAGCTCATTTTAGTTCTTAACCTTTTCCTTCATGGCAGCAAGAAACCATCTCAGCATGAGTGAACATGCTGCACCGGCACAAAGAACAACCCCAGCTGCCAAGCTAATTGTGGAGACAGGAATGGCTGATAGGCGGACAGGACAGGAGATGGGGTGTCTTCTGTATCAGAGTTGCACTAATGTCCTAAGTGAGCCACAAGAGGGGAACGTAACTTCTAGGATAAAGAGCTTTCATTATCCAGTGCAGGGATTTTATCCTTGTAATGGAAAAATCTTGACAATCGTGAATAGGAGCATTCAGATTACAGGGAAACTGGGGCTGGGTTTTTCAATACGTCTTGTGCAACACACTCCAAACTCAACCAGTTTCTTCAATCTGAATTTATGAACACACTCTTTGGGATTCACGTACTCCACCCTTCGTCACTTATTGTCAGACTGAAGCTAATGCAACAAGAGCTGAACGCATTCAAGAAGAACCTATTTGCAATGACCCTCACCACTGGCACAAGTAAGTGCAAAGATTGAAGCTCAGCTTGAAGGAGGTGCTGAGTGTGTCACTCTGGCAGGATAAGCAGGACTGCATTTGTGTGTGGAAAAAGGACCGCCCAATTAGGAAAACCACCTTGAAATTTTTTCAACCCAGCTATCTTTGTGAACTAGCAAATACCATTCAACTTTCTTTTCTTATTGGAGAAGTCTGCTTGGGCTGCTCCATGGATGTCTGCTTTTCCATCCAATTGAGGGTGGGGTTTGACACCCACTGTTTGCTTTTACAAGTTCTCAAGTCTGTAGGGCAGCCCTTGTGGTTGTGTAAACCAGGCTAAATGTGATTTTGCAGCTAACTCGTACAGGCAGCAGACAGGAGATGTGGCAGTGACACAAGGTAAAAAGATATGGCAAACATTTTCCAAGCATTTCCATTATTCTGAGGGCACTGCCATTCTGGAATGTCTACAGCTGAGACGGGTTCTCAATACAATTTACAGGAATATGCAAACTCTTGAGGACCCAGTGTCCTAAGCTCAAACACTTTGGAAAAATGAAAGCTTCAAAACTGAGCACGCATTCAGAACAAAATTCGCAAGTTTACAACTACTCTTTTTCAAAATTCTTTGAAGTCCTCTTTTACATCCACTGCTTTGGATTAGAGTAAGCAATAACAAAAAGGGAACGCAAAGGAGAGTTGAGCCCTTTGTTTTTGTTATTGCTGTTTTGCTGGAACTAATATAATAAAAAATAGCTCCTCAATGTGCAAAAGTTTCTTACATTAACTAATAGAGTTACAAAGAAAAGGAATTAAAGCAGTACAACACTTAACAAGCACTTTATTTGGTTTCATTTAAGCTGTAAGGGAAAGAAGATAAAGAATGGAGTGGCAGAGGAAGAAAGGAAAACAAATGGAAAGAAATACAGAAAATTGTTTTGACTATCCCCTATGTTAAATTGGCAGAAAGAAACACAGAAAATTGTTTTGACTATCCCCTATGTTAAATTGGCAGAAAGTACAAAAGAATTTGTAGAACATATCAGAAGGAAATAGAATCATCTTAGTTATGGTTTCTTGAGGTTTTCAACTTCATAGTGAGCAGCATTTGTTGTATTCATCTCTTTCATTTGCCAAGAGAGAAGACTATGAGCTACTCAGCATGTAGGTAGGCTTCTTCCAATGCCTCTGTGCTGCTTGGGCAAACCTCCTAAGACAGCTTGGAACAGACATCCTTGTCATATCTGAACAGGCATTGCTTGGGCAACTGAGGACAAAATTTTTGTCTCTACAGAATAAGTCGTCTCATTTGTTCAGATATTGCAGAAAAAGAAAGTGAAAGAAAATCCCTTTTTCCTGCAGACTACAGATCTAGGTCTCGCAGAACCCACCCACAGCTTTTAACTTCTGGAAATCAGACAGAAGTTCAGACTTATCACAAGGGTATCTGGGATATTTATCATCCCAAATATTCAGAAGAGTGAGCTAAAGCTGTAGGCATTATTCCATTAACAAATTAACAGTTTTGAGCAACTTTTTGTCTTCATTTATAGTAGGTAAGACCAGGATTCAATCCTGTCTCTCTTGACCTGTAAGGTCAAACGGGGAGAAACACCCCGCAAAGTCAATAGCAACTGCAGGTCACGCATCTCTGAGGATGGCTTTAATCACACCATTTCTGTGCACCAAAAGAAGAATATAAAAACCAGGTACCAAGCCAGCACGTGCACAGGACAGTCAACTTCACCGTAAGTAGGCCAAATGGTCCAAAGACACTGTGCATGGACTATAGGTGTCAAGCTGGGCTGCAGAGGAGGACTAGGCTTGTTGTCCTTGCCAACTACTAGATAACATTGGTGACAGTCCCTCATGATTTCCCCCCCTCCCCACCAAAATTCCCAGCTGGCCCCATGATCACTTGAACATGCAAGGACAGAATGCTTTAACCAGCTGGAGGCCAGAAACACTGGCCACTTCTGAAAGACCTATGACTTCTCACATCATCGGGTAAAAGCCTCCTCTGGGAAATGCACTTTTTGTATTCACTTTATCCCTCCAATGCATTGAGTCCATTGATTAATGGCAGCTTTCCAATGCTCTGCTTAGTTTTACTGCCAAGTCAGGATCATGCTGGGGGACAAATAAGTAAAGTCTATTAGAAAGAGAAAAATGCTGCAAAGAAAACCAAACTCAGCAGAACTACACCATGGATATCATGGCAAAATTCAAAGCAGCAGCAACTTTTTTTCTTCAGACGGGCAATAATGCTCCTCCAGCTTTCTCCCATGTATCTCTGATGCTCTCCAGGTCTGCAGCCAGAAAGAATGGGAAGTAAAATCTCTTTGCCCTGAATACTCATGTCTGATTAGGAGCTGAAAAAAGATACTCGCTCTGCCTGCTCTACTATTCCTTCTTCATTCCTCATGTTTCTGTCCAGTTGCATCTTCTATTTATTGCTTGCTTCTTGCATTCTTTAACCCAATTCCAAAGAATTGCCATTTCTGGGAATACCTTTCTTTGTACCACCATTAAGGGCTGAAGTTCTTGTTTTAGCTGGTTGGTTTTTTTTGCTTATCTATTTGCATTTTCCTTTCCTTTTCTAGCCTGAAAAGTTCAGCTTGTCCTATAGGTGAGCATTCCTCAGTTCTGACCTGGGATAAAGCTGCAATTTTCAAAACACTTTCAAGAAATTACTTCCTTTTCTCTTAATCCAAAAATTTCCTGACAAAATTTCAAGCTTGTTGCAAACCAACAGCTGGTTTGCAAAAGGATCCTAGCACCTCCTCTGACAGCAGCTCTGCTAAACTTTGCTAACTTTCCTTCTACAATTTCATGACAAAGGCTCTCTTGTGAAGGCTCCTGCAAAATTGCAGGCATTCTCGAAATACGTCCTAAAACATATCCTAATCTTTTAAGAAAAAGGAATTAGGGGCACAGAGACAAAGCTACTCTACTACAGCCACAACGTAGATCTGTGCCAGAATGGAGCAGAAAATGGCAGGAACTGGGAAGTCGAGAGGCAAGCTTCACTAGAGCCCGACTGTGCAAGTTCTTATTCTAAAAGATGCTGTGAAAAGGCTCTAAACTTAGTCAATTTGGTGAAGTCTCTGTTCTTAAACACCACATACAGCCAAAGCTGGATATCTGCACAGCTCAGCTATCCTGAAACTCCCCATCTCCTGCAGCTGACTTGTAACTTGGCTATTGATTCTTAATTACGGCTGCTGACTGCTGCTTCCACTTTCTACTGCAACTTGCCCTCCTGTCTAGACTATTGGGTCAGGCTGTCTATAGCACCAACATGCATAAAATAAAATAAGACCGTGTCAGAGATTTAATTTACTCTCCCTTTGCTACTGCAAGTTCCTCGGGCTTCTTTACAAAGCTCCTTTGGTTTCCATTTCTCCTTTTGAGAGATTGCTCCAGAATCTCACTCCTCTAGTGGTTGAAAATCTAATTTCCAGGCTAAGTTTATTAATAGCAAATTTGTACCAATTTGTCCATGTGCCAGCATTGATCTTTATAATAAAGACCTTTTCTTCCCCTCTAGTATTTACTTTGC
The DNA here is from genome assembly GCA_017639485.1 of Pluvialis apricaria. NCBI lineage: Eukaryota > Metazoa > Chordata > Aves > Charadriiformes > Charadriidae > Pluvialis > Pluvialis apricaria. Next base: position 23,354,078 of record CM030016.1, read on the forward strand.
AATTAAGTGTTTACAGAGAGACATCACATTCTTCTTCCAGTCTTTGTTTTGCTCGGCAAAACAAACTCATCTCTTTTAGTTTTTTATCATCTGCTAAGCTTTCTGTCCCTTACTCATCCTCCTAGCCCTGTTTTGCACCTGCTCCTGCGTGCGTACATTTTTCTGACAGATTCGTACACAGTGTTCTTGGCACACTCTTGCATCTTGGTTTTGAACCTCCCTATTTGTAGCAGGACTGTCTCCTTGAAACTATCCTACAATCATATCAGCCCTGACACTCCTTCACCATATGTTCCTACCGCTATCAAAGTTCCTCCGCTGCCTCCAGCAGCCTCCTCAGCACTCGGCTCATTCCCTGCTCTCCTCCCACCTGCCAGCACCTCGTGCACATCATTCCCACGCTGGCTGAGGACACACACGGCCCGAAGCTGGTGCCAGCACTCAGTCCTGTGCCCTCTGCGCCTCTGTAGGGCTTTCCCACACACACTGCAGGTACCAGTCGCATTGCCCTGCTCCCCGACTTTAAACAAGCGAACTCCCACAGAAGATGCCCTGATCCTATGCCTCCTGGGCCTCCTTCCCGTGTTGGTAGACCCTTCTGAACACCACCGACTCTCTGGCTTTCAACCCTGGATCTTCTGTAGCTCAGTCAGTGGCAACAGAAGGACAGAGCCTCCCTTAGGCCCTCAAATCTAAGACCTCTGTCCTATTCAGAGGTACGCGGCCCTTCCCTAGACTCTACAACCTCCAAAATGCAGCCAAACAACCCCTTCAGAACTGCCACTGAACTTTCCCTGCTGCCATGAACAACAGGAACATCCTTCTCTTAGCATGGGCCGGTTCTCCAGTTCCCTGCTCATGGGCAAAACACCTGTTGACTTCGTTACACTGGTGCTGCCCTGTAGCTTCTAGTGTCGTGCACGTAGCCAGGATGTCTCAGAGATTACAGCCTTGTGCCTAGCCTTTCAGAGATCCGCTTTCAGCATACACCCAGACAGGGCAAAAATGGCATACAAAATACTGTTTAAGAACAAGCAAAGGCATTTTCATACTCGCATAAAGAATCAATTTGGACGTAGCTAAACCCAGATCTTAGCCTAGGGAATAAAGAATTCTTCCGTTTTCCAACCCTCAATCCAATTCTGTGAATTGAAGCAAGCGGGGACATCTGTTGTCTTGTGGAAATAAAATTCAGAGGAGCACACCCATGGGAACTTGTCCAGTGTGATTTCAGTGGCATGGTTCCAGAAACTGCCCTCATACCCTGTCTTCACTCACGCACTGCTCCCAGATCCCTGCGGTAATCACGGCCTTAAGGTCACACAGCATAAATCAGTTCATAAAATCTGCTTGTTCTACAGAAACTCAAAAACTGTCACTCATATTTTTATCACTGCATTTGCAACAAAGCTGTCAGAATCTTTAGTTCTGACTTCTGGAGAGCTTAGTCCTCCCTGTTAGGTAAGAGTTCTTTCACTGATACTATTAAGAAAAACAAAGTCTTTAAATCAGTGGCACGGGGTGAACATGGCAGCTATGTTTTGCTAAGAGCAGACCAGTTTCAGCAGCACACTGCTGATGCACACTTCTCTGCTGGGATACTTTACATCTTCAAACTATCAATGCCTGGATTGTGTACCAATCCAATGAAAATATCCTACTTACAAACCCCACTGCCACTGCAGTCCTGCTCTTCAACTGAGGATGCTATTCCCAAATTGAACATGTTTACTTAAAACAAACAAGCAAGCTGTTTCTAAAGTATCTGTTTGTTTTAACTATATGGTGTAATAGCTGCATGGATTTGATTTAAGACTGATAAACTCTTCACCTGTGCTGTGAGGCACACTGGAATTTGGTTCCCCAAACTGCGGCTTCCCACCAGTGTCTCAGTGATGGCTGCTGAAAGGTAACCACAGAAACACCTTCCTCCACAAGAGCAGCAGAGGCCTACCCACTAGTCATCAGATCTCAATGCAAAGCATGACAGGAAAGGAGAATTTGGCTCTATTAATTCTGCGGCCTCCCAGTCATGCATGCTATCTTCCCCGCTCAGGCCATCCTGGGTTTTTTTGGAACACATTTGTGCTGCCTGTTTGGGCAGCACCTTGGAAAAGAGAAAGAGGCATGACAACATTCGCCGTTTCCTCCGCACGGAGGGAGGCCTCCGTGGAAGAGGCCCAACAGTGAGAGCACACTGTCCTTTCCCCCTGCGAGGGGCAGGAAAGGCAGCAGCTGGCTGAACAGCATGCTCCTGCCTCAGGATAAGGAAAATTATTTCACACCTGACGTGATGTGTTACAAGCCGTACAAAAGCAGCACAGGAGCCAGAGAAGGGCAGCTTGTGCAACAAAGGCATTTTTAGGAATTTCACTATGGAGATTTAAGTCCTAGTGAGAAACATCAAAGTTGCCTCTACTCACAATGCCAAGGAGCATAACAAAGAGTTTCTTTGCTGGGACAGAAAGACATCTAGTAGAAAAGCACCATCAAAACATCCTCTTGGGAAGAACTTCTTTTAAGAACAGATCTTTTTTCCATTTGTTTTTGAAAGAGCATTGATTTTGATAAAAGTTCCTGCCAAAGCTACTCAGAACAGCTTTGTTTCTGGCAGTTCAGAAGCTGTATTTCAGAACTTCCAAATTGTACATATTTTATCTTAGAGAATTTTATCCCACATACATCGTTATTACCTTGCCCTAACATGACAGAAGTAGTGAAATATTTTATTACTTTTTAGATCATTAAGATGAATTGCTACTTACTGCAGAATGAAATGTTACCTGCTTTTCTAGATAAAGGCGTTCCTGGGTGTGTAATGGCACTGCCAGACTTTCATTACATCGCAAACAAGGGACTTCTTGTTCTACAGAATAAGATAAGATGTTTCAGTCATATTAAGCAGCAGCTGTTCTTATCAATTAAAAAAAAAGAGGTAACTAAATACTGTGTTTTCTTAGATATTATACATACTGTGACCTACTACTAGTCTTTACTTAGCAAATCAGCAGTAAGCATAAGCAGTACAACAAGTTAAAATGGACATAACTCAAAACAAAAATTCAGCAATCCCAGTGCAAAACATTTCTAAAACTCAAAATCTGGGACATCATGTCCTCACAGGAAGTTTTAAAAGTAAGTTATTCAATTCTGATTAAAGAGAGGGAAAAAAAAAAAAACCCAAACAAGGTTTACAGTGTCAGAACTTCCCAGGAAAGGGCAATTCTGAGTTAGGCTAATGCGCGTTAATTCTGAGAAGCCTGAGCAGGATTTTTTTGCTAAGGACAAAGTCCAAGAGGATCGGGACAGAGGGAATTCTGCAGGGATCCACGGCACAAACAGTGAGGTTACAGGAGGTCTGGCACAGCCGGGTGTGAGAGCACTCCAGGGCTGAGCAGAGCTTTGGTGGAGGAGTAAGATACTGCCGGATGAGAAAAACAAGGAGAAAGGGGCTGCCTTTGCTCTTCTGCCCACTGTCTGCAGAAAAGCAGCAGGTCAGATCTTGACAGGGCAAAGTGTCATGCTCCTGTGTGGGACGTACACTGCTATCCATAAATGGATGCTCGAGGGTCTACTGGCAAGCGCCCACACCTTCTAGAGGGGTGCTGAGGAAAATGCATGCCATAAGCAGTGGTGTGGTGCCTCCCTTCTTGCTTTTCCAGACTCTGCACGAGCAGAGAAGGGTGCTAGCGAGCACCAGCTGCTGCAAAGACAGGATTTCAAGCAGTTACTTTTTGGTCAGGACACCAACAACAGGCTACAGGGCATTCATTCAGATGTGTTCATCTTTTAATTTTTGTGCTCATGACTCATGACCTTTCATGCTCATGACCTACCCTGGCCTTAATCCCGGCCCTATTTAGTAACTAACTTACTTAATTACTAAATTAAATACTTAATTTATTTAATACTTGACTAATTTCATTAAATTATCCAGCTTTCACAAGTTACAAAGGCCACCTCTCTCAAGACAGAATTTTCACTCTCTAAGTATTTATGCCCCTTTTTTCTCCCAAATAGGCAATGATGGATGGAAAAGCCAAAATAAATTAATAACTACCTCCCTCCATACTCTTGGCTTTATTGCTGGTCAATAGGGCACACAATCAAGCCCCGAAGCAGAACAGATGATATATTTGCTGGGTTTATGGAACTTATCACGGAGTTTATTGCACAATTCAGGATCTGCATCACGCGTGCGTGTGTGCGCGTTGCTGAGGTGGAAAAAGTTGTGATACTGAACAAGGGGCTACTGTCTGCTGACAGAAACAAGACAAAAAACTCACTGACCTGGAAATTAAAGTACAAAATCTGCTTTCAGCCTGAGTGCCCCCTGCCCATACACATGAAATGAAGGAGCCTCATTTGAGCAAAGTATGATCTCAATCTACTCTTCTCAAGCAAAGAGAGCACATGCCAGCACCATGACTCCCACCCCAGCAAACCCCATCAGCAGCAAAATCACATGAAGGACAATGCCAGACTAAACTGCCTTTTACGTTAGAATTTTTCTGTCACAAGCTTACTCCAACTTATCTAACATAAAGAAATTTATTCACACAAGCCAACAATATTAGCAGGGGGAGAGTTACACAAGACACTGTCAGGGGAATAGAGTACTGAAAGCTTAGAGAGAGATGGAGCAACCTGTGAGAAAAGCTCCTATCACTACAGCAATACAAACACACCATGAACTGCAAAGGCTCAGAGGGGAACTCCAGAGAAGCAGCAAGCTCAAAGTCAAAAGAGCTGGAGAGAAGGTCACTCCCAGATAAATGGCAGAGCAATATGGATAAGGAGAAAAGATTTATCAGCTTAACAGTCTCCAGTCCCTGGAAAGGCTTAAATCAATGACTGGATGCTTGTTTCACGGAATAGAAATACCACTTATCAGCAGGTGAGCCAATTTCCACCCAACTGGAGTGAGTGGGATGACTCCACTGAGGTCAACGGAGTTGTAACTGCTTACTCTGGATTTACAGCTGGAACATCAAAGCACTATGCAAACCTAAGTAATCATAAGCCAAATGCCAGGCCAGGAATTTTGTAATAATTTGTGCCTTTTTCAACAACCCAAGCAACTGTGTTCACATTCTAGACAGCCTTAGATGAGTATTTCAGATAAACAATAAGGATTTTGATGGCAGAAGCCACTCTTCTACCAGCACTGCTGGGTACTGCAGCTCTTGCAGCAGCTCAGGTTGCCAAGTAAAGGCTCCACCACAGTAGGCGCTATGCTATCAAGTTGATGGGCACCCATGCTATAGCGTATATGCAAAACACAGGAGACAAGCTAATCATCAAGCATGGAAGAGGCAGATGGGGAGCTAAACCTACAGACAGCAGCTAGCACAGAGTGGAAGTCAAAATCTCCCATGTAAGTATCACTGAAGACATCCCACTAGAAGCAGAGTTCTGCCTCTCATACACTCCGGCAAGTGACATCTTTCTGACCCCCTCCGAGCAGTCCTCTGCCCTCCATGGAAAAAGGCTCCTCAGAGTGCTGTGCTTGGTCCACTATTGCTTGCCCTTCCCCTGTAGTCCATCAGAAAGCCATCCACACTGGAGAAGGGGCTCCATTCGCTCTCTGAATTACAGACATCAAACAGAGTTTGCCTCCTATATACAACTTGTACCTTATGGAGACTCAGCCCCACACTTCTACTTATCATTTCAGAGTGGCAAAGCAGGAACAGAGCAGCACAGGCCATCCCTCCTAAATCCTCAGCTTCATTTTAACACACCCTTTTCTCAAGAGTCTTGTCTTCTCCAGATGAACTTCATGTAATGCTTACTTCACCACTCCCTTCTTCTTCCATCACATCTGTCATTTGCGTACACCCAGGTCACACAGTGTTTAGTAATAGCTGTGCCAGAAACACAAACCGTGAAAATTACCCTCATGCCATATTCAACGCTGGGGGTCAGCAAATTGACCATTTCTCTGGTCACACTCTCTCATTTTCTCTTCATGCAAACAGGAAGGAATAACAATAACCACTTCCTACTCTCCAGGCACTATCATCCTCTCAGGTGATAGCTGGGATGGCTATACTACGCAAAGAACCAGTAAAGAGAGAAACAAGTACAGCTAGAGCTAAGTTGCAAGAGCCGCCATTAAGGGCATTCAAGCTCTTTCTGTGACTCTGCCATGGCTCTTCCTTTGATGTGCCTCAGTTTCTTGCCGCACACGGTTAGCCCTGGATATTTAGACGGCAAACTCTTCTTTGCCATGCTGTAAATTCCAACCTGGGAGCTAAGAATCCCTGTAATGGGCAGGATCAGAACACCCCAGCCGTCACACAAGAAGGGATGAAGCCTGAGACTACTTATGCAGCCCTTTGAAGCAAGCTGAACCCAGGGCAAATATTTAATGGGGACAAGGACCTTTCCTCCCCCAGGCAGCAGCTTGTTCACGCGCAGTTGTTCTAAGGCCTCCTATCCTGTGGTAACCTTGCTCATGTAGCCATGGTCATCATCATAACACTGGCAGGGCAGCTGCAACTGAAATGACATGTTGATGTCCACTCTGCCCAAAATGCTGGGATGAGCACGCAAGACACAGAAGAGCAACCATTCAAGTTTGCTGCTGACAGAAGATGAAGCAGACCTTAAGAGCTAGAAGCTGCCACTTAAACAAAGCTACAGTTCTGATATCAACCACATAAAGGAGACAAACCATGCAGCCCAAAACATGTGGCAGCACTTCTCTCCACCACATATTCGATGCTCATGCACTGTAAAAGCACTACTTGCTTTTGTGAACAGGATGCACTTTCTCAGCACACTGAGAACGCTGGTTTGTCTGTGTGTCATGCTCTCATCACGCTCAGAGATGTGCTTGCTGCAGAAGAACCTAGTGCTGATACTTTGGCTTGCTCCCACATCCTTTGGTTTTGCACTGGCAGCACTGGAAATTAGCAAAGCAAATCTGATCTCATGCTGCAGCAAGGTGGTGTGCCCTGCCAGCAAGAAGCAGATGAGATGGATTTCATAAAAGTTGGCTCATTCTTTGCTATTTCTGGGTGTTGCCACAGGACAGTCACAGTCCTCTCTGAAGTAACTGAATACCCCACATCCTCTATATAAGGTACTCTTACAACAGTCTGTAAGACAGCAAAGGGCTATTATTCCAACTGTAACAGTAGGGAATAGACTAAGCAATAACACGCTCAAGGTCAGGCCTGCAGTTTGTCACACAGCAAGAATGTGAATCCAGATTTGGTGAATCCCAGTACAGGACAGAACCACTGGTAACTTTCCAGCAAATGCAGCGTTAAACTTCCCAAAGGGATCAAAGTGGAATGACAGATTATTTGTCTCTGACCTAGCAATAGCAGATGGAGAAAAGAGTGCAAGTCACACCTGCTTTTGGGCGCAGCTGGAATTACTCAGGCCTCGCTCCTGGGCAAGAACTGCTGCAAACAGGTTCCCCCTTTTTGGTCATCCCTCCACACTCTGTCCGCACAGTGTAATCCACAGGCACGTGGATTTTTCCTCCGGCATGAAAGAAAGAAATCTAAAGCAGTTTGGTCAAGAGCATATCCCTTGAAAAACAGCTGATTTTGCAAACAGTCCAGTGCACCTGCAGACACTGTATTCCCCAAAGGCCTGATCCCAGGATCCAGCTCAGAAGGGAAACCATAACGGCACTCTGTTCAGCACAGCACACATAGGTTAGCATGGTCACGCCTCTTACTACTAGCATGTTCCTTGCTCCGCTCTATTCCTTCTACCCAGAGGGTACCATAACCTTTAGGTACCCTCTCTGGAGGGGATCAAAAACCCCAAGCAACACGAGCAGGCAATTTAGCAAACCACTTTAGTCTACCCTCGGAAGGCTTTTTTGCCAGACCCATTGTGGCAGTGATGGGCGAGACCAGAGAGTCCAGGGGCAGAGAGATCATGTAGGTCAGTATCCTGCAAGACACCACCTCCTGCCTGCAGGCACGCTTACAAGAGACTACCTCAGGCCAGAGGGCAATTCTTGGGAACAGTTCAAATGCAGACTCTGAACCCCGGGCATATCAGCCTAAGCCCAGCTGGCACAACCAGAGAAGTGACTGCAAGGCAGAAGAAAGGTGGGTACGAGTCTGATTCTGCAACTAGGGGACTTCTTAGAACATCCTTGAGGCTACAGTAACTTCTGCTACCTGTCCCAGTTGCAACAGCTGAATGCAGAGCATGCTTTGGCCTTGACCCCAGGCCTGCAGGGTGGTAGCAGGTAAATAGCCTCCTGCATTCACCAGAGACTGGATGGACCACACCGAGATTTGCAAGCAGCCGCCAGGCAAAAGAAACAGAAAAGGACCATGATATGACCCTCCACAGGGAGGAACATCTGAAACTTCCAACACTTAACTCACAGCATATCAAAACATCTATGGAAGAGGAAATCAGCTGGAAGCTGGATAAAGTCTCTCAGTATCTCATCATCTCCTTGACTGTGAGAGAAGCCTTCTCTCACTGGGTATTTGTCCCTCTGGATGCAACCCAGAGTAGAAATAGTAGTTTATTAAAACTCAAATACAGCTTTTGAAAACTTGCCCAGACAAACAAAATGTTAATGCAAGTTTTGGCTTGCTCTTCACTGCTTAGGAAATGACTCCTCCCCTATAATAAGATGAGCTGTAGCAGCTCTGTTATTCCCATCACCATAGGCACAAGTATCACCTGCAACACACCTGAAGCACACTACCCTTCAGCACACCTGGTCCCCCTTTACATGTCTCAAGCAGAGAGGGAAGGATGTGCAAGAAGCCTACAGAAACAACATGATGTTGGTGTTCCTTCCTCTGAAATTAAGACTGAGTAAACACAGGAAGAGACTGCCACATGGAAGCTGCTCTAAGGAGAGAGTCAGCTGTTCTCCACCTCCAGACAGGAGAAGTCCTTAGCTTTAATGGCAGCAAGGAAGACTAGGTACGAAGGATAACTTTCTAGCAGGAAGAACACCACCACACCAGAATAGATTGCACGCAAAAGTCCTTATCAGCTTTGGAGGCCTTTTAGATCAGGTTGGGCAAACATTTGTCAGGAATGATGTAAGCCATGTTGATTCTTACTTGGACAGGGAAATTAAACTAGAAGACTGTCAAACTCTCTTCCAACCCATTTTGATCTATGGCCCTGCATCAAGGAACTGAGTGCCAGCCAGTAATCCACACACAGTCAGCCACCTGGGACCCCAGAGATCTCCTGTGTCACCCTACTAAAGTCACTCGGTGTCTGCCAGTTCCTCACACGGAGAGAAGTCTCATCCCTACAAGAGCACAGGCTCAGCTGAGAGCACTGTGAGGATAAGCACATTCCTTAGACTCTCTAAGGTCCCTGAGAAAGTCCTTTTCACCCCACATCTTGGGTGGAAGACTGCAAACAGGTGGTACTTGCACTTCAGGGTGCTTACATTGAAATTACACCAGAACAAGACTACTACTCTGTCCTCCAGCACACTAACTAGGTTGTCCAAACCATGGACTAATGCAGGCTTCAGGCATCCCATTAACAGTACGAGGTACAACCTCAGTCCCGTATCACAACCGTGAGGGCCCCTCCCAGCTTCCCCACACGAGCTTCACACCAAAGCTCTGTTTTACTGGCACAGGAACAGAGGTTAAAGCCCCACTTTGCAGCTGCAACTACACCGAAGCCCTCTGCTGACCCGAGTTCTCTCACCATGGTCCCCACACAGCGGGAAGCCTGTGGCAGGACTGTTCTCCAGCGCAGACACAGCTAAGCTGGGACCACAGCACCATCTGCAGGGCTCTGCCAAAGACCAAGCTTTTGCCAACTCCTCCTCAGGAAAGGCCAGCGTAATCCTGGTGGATACTTCACACCCAGTAACTCTCCAAAACGCAGACACGAGCACACACGCACACACCTGCACTCTTCAGAGTCAACAAAGGACAACAAAGCCCCTCTCTGAAAGCATCACTTCAGGAAACAAATCACCGTTTTTAAACTGTTCCAGAGACCCAGTAAGTCCCAGAAATTTAAACGTGTGGAAGATACTGGATTACATAAAATGCCAACTGCCAGCCTTCTGCGGCTTCAGGGAGCAGCTATGTGGCTGCAGAGAGCTCACATGCGTGGTATATTGCTGGCATCAGCTGAGTCTCCCACTCACGGGCACCAAAGACAACACAGACACGGTCCAGTGCTTCAGAAAGGGTGCTGGGAGCGTCTGTGGTTCCTTAAAACCACCATCTCCAAAAAGCTTTGCAGTGCTTCTGTACCAAAATGAGCCTGGGCCAACATGCATAAAGCACTGAAGAACACATTGTACTGCACCAGCACATTCCCTCAGATGCAACTCTGACAAATAAATTCAGCCTCTTGGGAGGAAGAACAATTTTTCTCCATTCTTGTCTTTATGAGAAGGTCAGCGGCACCATGTGATTTTCCGAGACATAAAACCACTACGCAGTGCAAACCCACAGAAATGCAAGCATTTTTATTATTGCTTTAGCTATAAATATAGGAATTTAACACTTGTCCTACTGGATTAATATCTTTATTAATGATCTGGATGAGGGGATCGAGTGCACCCTCAGTAAGTTCGCAGACGACACTAAACTGGGGGGGCGTGTTGATCTGCTTGAGGGTAGATTGGCTCTGCAGAGAGATCTGGACAGGCTGGACAGATGGGCTGAGGCCAATGGTATGAGGTTCAACAAGGCCAAGTGTCGGGTCCTGCACTTGGGTCACAACAACCCCATGCAGTGCTACAGACTGGGGGCGGAGTGGCTCGAAAGCTGCCTGGCAGAGAAGGATCTGGGGGTGTTGGTGGACAGCCGGCTGAGTATGAGCCAGCAGTGTGCCCAGGCAGCCAAGAGGGCCAACAACATCCTGGCCTGCATCAGGAATAGTGTAGTGAGCCGGAGTAGGGAAGTAATCATCCCCCTGTACTCGGCACTGGTGAGGCCTCACCTCGAGTACTGTGTTCAGTTTTGGGCCCCTCACTACAAGAAGGACATTGAGGTGCTGGAGCGTGTCCAGAGAAGGGCTACCAGGCTGGTGAGGGGTCTGGAGGACAAGCCTTATGAGGAACGACTGAGGGAGCTGGGGTTGTTTAGCCTGGAGAAGAGGAGACTGAGGGGTGACCTTATCACCCTCTACAACTACCTGAAGGGAGGTTTTAGAGAGATGGGGGCTGACCTCTTCTCCTACGTGGCAAGTGATAGGACAAGAGGAAACGGGTTCAAGTTATGTCAGGGCAGGTTTAGATTGGATATTAGGAAGCATTTTTTCACTCAAAGGGTTATTAAACATTGGAATGGGCTGCCCAGAGAGGTAGTGGATTCACCATCCCTGGAGGTGTTTAAGAAAAGGGTAGATGAGGTGCTTAGGGACATGGTTTAGAAGTGGGTGTTTTTAAATCAGGGTAGGTTAACGGTTGGACTTGATGATCTTAATGGTCCCTTCCAACCTCACTTATTCTATGATTCTATGATTCTATGATTAGACCAAGAGTCCGTCTCACAGAGAAAGCATCCTGCTCAGAGCTCTGACAAGTGATTGATTGGTGCTTCCCAGAAAAGGCACGCTGCTTTCTGCAGCCCAGCCACCAGCACTCTCACAGGGACATTAACTCTAGCCTGCTGCAGGGAAGCAGCCTGCCCCTTGAAGGATGAAATATGTTGCTGTTTAACACTTTCATAAGCCAGTAAACTATCCAGCTTTTAAAGTATCCTGTAGAAGTAAGCTGTGCCTGTTGCTTGGTTTCATACATAAACACTGCCAACACCCGGATGAAGTCTGTGAACTGTTTAAAAATTAAAGGAATAAGTCCCACAAACTGAAACTTTTAAAAGAGACTCTAAACTATTATTTAAGAAAAAACCCAAACAAAACAACACCTGTTTGACTACTATTTGTCCTCACAGCTCTAGCAGGCAAAACTGCCAGAAATCAGCTGTGCTGGAACTTTATTTCCAAACCTAGGACCAAGTGCACTTTAACTGAACTTTTTGAGTTCTCTCCTTCCCTAGATTTCCTCCACTGTGTTTAACCAGGGCAGGTACTGCAGTCCAGAAAAGGCTCAGAAGGTCACGTAAAGAGTACAGGGGACGTAGCAGCTACTGGGGTGTGTAAAGCAGCGAGGAGGATAAATGCAGGGCTGAGTGGTACGCTGGGGTAAAAGGCCAGTCTGAACAGAGCTGTAAAAGCCCAGAGGGTGGGGAAGAGGATCCAACTGGAGACCCAAGCGCTGGTACATCAGACTGAGCTCAGGTATCTGTGGAAAAGCAGGGCCAATGTTCGAGTTAAAAAGTGAATGAAAGAGTAGGGAGTGTGAGTGTGGCAGAGGGGAAAGGGACTAGATGTATTAGTGCTCATGAACGTGCTGCAGCCTTCCAAACCGATGCAGAACCTAATGGTTCTGGCTGTGCACTCCCAGTTCAGCCTGGACAGAGAGCCTGACAGCACCTATCACTCTCCGGACACTTCCACCCCTACCGAGTGTTCACCTCCACTGGCCCAGCAACCACTTCCATTCAGACTGGTACAGCAGATCCTTTCGTTTGCTCCCTTTCCTTCCTTCCCTGGCTAGCTACAGTCAGCAAGGGAACTTGCAACACCAGAAACAGCAGCAACAACAAGCAGCACTTGAATTTAATCCTTCCATTATTTATAATGCCATGATGTTGACTGTCCATTTCAGGGACTCCTCTCAGTGTTGTTTCAGGCAGCCCTACTCTGAGTCATCCTTCCCAAAGAAACAGACCTCAGCTATTCCCACGGCTGTCAAGAGAGTGGGTCCTACTCCAAACTTAGCCTGTTGTCAAGTTTTGTTCAAGTCATTTCACCTCCTGTTTTTCAACTTCTCCATCTGCAAAACCGGAGTAGCGATTCTAGCTTTCTTTGTAAAGTCTTGCATTAAAAAGCCTTACAGGGAACTCAGGCATTTCTATTACTATCAGAAGCAATGTGCAGGTGCCAGATGTTTATTCAGGTCTGCTAGCATGTTTGAAAATGTAATTGAACAGCAGTTCTTGTAAGGACACTTATCTGACGCGCTATCTTTATTACAATGTTTTGATTGTTCCTGGCAGCATCCACCAAGTGTCAGGTGCTGCAGATTCAGACAGTGTAACACGTGCACTGATCCTTCAATGACGTATCACTCAGCAGGACTGGGAAATGAAGGCTGCTTTGCGGTTGGAGATCTACTCCAGAGCATCAGGATCCTGGAAAAGAACTGAATTTGAAATGTGCAGGTTGATCATGTCCCATTATATCAGCAAATCCATGTGCTGATATAAGCCAGAGTTTGGACCTATCATATAAGCTGGTCACATTCTATATAAATTCAACTCAAGGGCAAAAATAAAAGGTGAAATTCTTTCTAGGTAAAATGGGTGATCTGACATGTTGAGACGTCGTATTTTTAATAAAATATCTGAAGCTGTGAACTCTTCCATATTGGGTCCTGAGATTAATGAGTCACTTTAGCGGAATGAACTAAAAAGTTACATGCAGTTCTCCGAGGAAGGTGAAACACTTCTAAACACTCTGCTGAACTTCTGCATCCCTGGATGAAGTCTGTGTCAGGAAACGAGTGGGTCTCCCACTGCATGGAGAGTTCAATGCACTGGGGAATGAAGTAGATATTCCTCTTCTGACGTACAGTTTTCAACAAGCTGTTCAGCAGGGCTCACCAGCAAAAAGCATACTGCAAGACGACTAATTTCTGGTATGGTTGTTATCTGCTTTGGTTTTGGATGTGCAGAAACCTAGGCCTGTGGGAAAAAGAATGACCAGAGCTTGAAGTCTTGCTAGGGAGAACATGCCTCCACTTCCATCCTATAAAAGCAGCAATTTTCCAATGGTGATAATCTTACCAGAGCCAGTCACCTCATCAGGAATGCTTACTTGCATCAGAATTCTGACTCAGAGACACTTGCCAGGCTATCTCAGGATATGAGAAGGTTGAGATACTTGAAGGGAGCCCCTGTTTTGTTTAAGATTGGCTTCAGCTGTGGACTTTGTCTGGCTGAGTTCCACTCAATACATCAGAGTGCAGGGATGCAATCTACAAAGGACAGAGACCCATATCTGGCACAAAAATCTGAAAGTAAAAAAAGAGACTTACTTGCCACAGAAGTCCTTGTGAATGGCACGAAGGACAAGTAATAAGTTGGGGTGTGCCTGTAGCCAGTTCTCCACCATATTTGGGTGTCTGGGATCAACTTCCAGAAACACACTCCTGAAAAGACACATTTGGGAATAGGAAGTGGGGATATGCACATATTTAGGTTGCTAAACTGATAAAAATTAAGGTCTATCTTTGTGGTTTACTCCTATCTGCAGGAAAAGAGAAGGTCAGCAAACACACTGCAGTCCAATAATCCTAAAACAGATCACAGCTGTCCATTTAAAATGCAGATCCCAACTGCCTCCTTCAGGGGCAGAAAATGTTGATCTTGGAGGGAATTCTTGTGGTACTCCTCTGTGTGAGCAGTTAAACCCTTGCATCAAGATGTAAGGATCCCTTTTGAACCCCATGTAGGGATACCGCCAGCTCTGTCTTTCTGAGGCCCCCAAATATTTAAGGCCAGGATGAAGTTTTATGATGCAAATGCATGAACACTGAGCACTGGACTGGCAGCATGAAGTTCCTCTTTGTGTAAGCAGGGTGACATTAAGTCCCAGTAGCAAGACCCATAAAGTACAAGTTAGTACACACATTTTCCCACAGTAAATGTCTCCATAAATCAGTTATGAAAACACCACCAGCATTCAGACCTACACAGAGGACTGCACAAAGGAGGGTGCAGCAGGGATAAGGAAACTAATCAGACGACCTCAGTGCACCAGGACTAGGGCTGGATACTGCAGGGCTATTTCCATCTCTGCTGCAGCCGGGCTTTATGACACCGGCCCATTTCTGAGTCTTCACTCCCACGACGAGACAGAACCACCCTAGCTTACAGGCACGGGGAGACGATGGAACTGGTTACAGCCTGTGACAGCACAGTAAGGTACAAGTTTAACAGGCAAAGAACAGAGGCCAAGTCCCAATCACAAGCTCTCCTGAGAATTCCTAAAACGTCCCACACTGAAAACTCCCTATAAATTCACCAAACTAACTACAAGCTGGGTGTGGATCTCATTCCTGACCTTAAAAAACTTCTACTCCTCAATGGGAGCTCCACCTTATAAAACAAGCAAAAAGGGAAGGAAAAAAAATAATCCTAACAAACAACCCCACGGGACCAATCTTTGTTGCTGGGAAGTTCTGAGGAACATCTTCTGCTCTTGTGGTCATGCAAAGCATGAGGAATGAGTTCTTATGCATGCAGTATGTCTCTCAATATTCCTGTTCCTCTGCTCAAACCAGCAGATTTTCAGTGACCTCTCTTTTGCTGGTAAAACGTCAGGAATTTTCAACAGGATATGTGAATGCCCTGGCACAACAGACTTTTGGGTATCAGCATGTTGATCTGCAAGTACAAAATGGATCCCACATGACAGAGAATAGGAACAATGAGTCTTGGGTATTAACCATGGAGAAATTTAACATTTAAGAAACTATCCCTAGCTGATCTTCTTTCTCCTGGGATATTCAGCATTGTATCCTGGCACAATAAACAAGTTTCCCCTAATTAAAGGGTGGGAGGGAAGTAGAGATCTACATCCATTCTCAGAGAGTTCTATATTCCTTCTCCTTCAATCAGTTATTCTGCTTAGAAAGCTTCCTATTTTTCTGCACTCTCTCTTTCTCTGCTGCTCTCTTTAATGTTCTTTTGTTGCTGCTTTGACCTTAAAAGATTCTCACTTCACTAATGACAATGAAACACCACCACTGGTCAAGGAAGGCTCATATCCCTTTATTAACCAATTTCAAGCTAATTTTGCTTATACACATGACTTTAAAACTGCTATTATTAGATGGGGTGGTGGGGGGACATTTTTGCAACTATTTTCCCTCTGCACCTTCCTGTATGAAAAGAAAACAGAAGTTATAGAAGTGAGTGGACAAAAGACATGAACTTCAAACAGAAAACAGTGCTTACCCAGAGTCCTTCAGAAGAGAAGGAGCCAGAGCCAGAATTGTTTTGATGACTCTCATCCCGTCATCTCCCCCATCCAGCGCATCAAGGTCCTCATAGCTGGAGTGGGGGATAAAGACATTACCAGCAATTCACGGGGCATGAGCCACGCCCTTGAGGATGCATTGCCCCATACTCTATGAAGAAAGGTGCACACAACACACCTGAACTCCAGTACTCCTACAGCAGGTGACAGCCCCCATAGCTTTTATGTAAAATGCAAGGAGTAAGAAGGCAGCTACCACTAGGCTGAGAAACAACACGCTGAGCACAAACACAAAAGTTCCCCTGAACTCTTCCTGAAAATCATAAGCCAACTGCAGCCCGGGTTGCACAGTTCCAACACATGGATCTGTTCCCTCTGTGCCAGCCGGACAGGGAGACAGTGGCTTATACAGCTAGGGAACACTTGCTTTATTTCAACCACGCCAATAGCCGGGTTGCACTGCCTTCTAACCCAGCAGAGCGAATTAGAATATAGAAAGCTCAACTTTATAATCTGCTCTGGTGCACATCTTGCACAAGGGTGGTGCAGGACTTTGTCCTGACATGCATAACAATTAATTCTGAGAAAGAACCAGCACACGCAAAGTAGGTCCACATCCCAAAAGGGCTTATTCATATTTGTGTGGGTGAGTTTGCTTAAGACAAGTATTGGGATAAGAACGGATCACAGCATTTTCACCTGAGCTTTTTTTTCCATCCCAAAAAACTGCTCAGATTACTTACGCTTCCTTTCATATACTCACACAAATTACGGAGGAAAAAAAAAAGGTCTAACAGGAAAAATGTTCTGAAACAGTTTTGGATTGAAATTTTGTTAATTTCAAAGTGCATGCTTTTTCCATTTTTACGAACATTTAAAATACTTTGACATTGTTTCAGACCTGTAAGCAGTTCTCAAAGTAACACTGTATTATTATACACCATATAAACACACCTACACTATGTACATGTATACTACCTTTGCATATTTTGTGTGGAATTGCGTATAGTACAAGGACGCAGACAGGAAACCTTGCTTCAAGCAGAAGAAAAATCTATTTGTCTGATTACCGGAGGATTTCTGCATCCAAGGAAGCCATGTCTTCATGGAAGACATATGGGGGGTTACTGACTATGAAGTCTACGGGGCCCCAGAGTAGCAGCTGCTTGGCAGAACCTAGAAAAGAAAAAGAATCACAACCCGCTCTCAACCATAGCAGTCTTCCCTATAAGCTCAGCGTCAAAATCCTAACCAGGAAACTGTCTCTCCAGACACATGCCCATGTGTGTTTGGCTCTGCTTTTCTCTGGTAAAATTTTATCCTGTTTCTTTTTGGGATAGCCTGGCCTCCTCACCCTCCCACCTTGATTGCAAGAGTGACACAAAGCTAAGCACAGGCAAAGTGTCATTTTTTTCTTACCAACAGCCCCACTTAGCAGAACACATTACAAAGCACAGGACCTTGAATGCTCTGGAGCTCTGTGCCCATCTGGATCTAAAGCAACAACGGGAACTTGAGAGAGCCCACAAAGACCTAAGCGGGAGCTTAGACTAGCTGTCAGGATGCAGAGCCTTCCTCTTATCAGGGCTGCAGGCCTTCTCAGCGCTATCAATCATCTAACCGTTTGCTCTTCTGCAGACAAGGTTTAGCTCGCTACACTCATGCTGCTGTCTGGACTGACACATGCCAGCCCTGAATCAGACATCATGTAACCATGCGAGTGTGGCAGTGTCCTCAGGCCAGCCTTTGGCACAGGGCTTACCCGTACAGGTGCAATGCCAACACAGCTACGTGGCTTTTGGACTGAAGCTGGCTGGCTCACTGCTGCTTGGGGTATGGGCAGCACCAACGCAGATCTGCAGATAGAAGACGGTGCAGACATACCCCTAAGAGGCCAGTGCCAAAACCAGTAGTGTCAGAAAGGTGCACTAATGAATCTGCAATGCTGCAGCTCCTGTCTCACAGCTCCGGGCTAAGAAACAGCTGAGCACGTATCTACCTAACTGGATAAGCCTCCCCAAATGTTAGTTTTAAACTGGTTTCAGCCGGGTCCGGGGAAGACAACAGGCATCCTTCCCTGGTGCAGCTCATCTAATTTCAGGTGAATAAGGCTGGGCATTTAATCTAAACTAAATATCTGGGCTCCCTCTAACATCAATGGAGAGACAGGCACTTACATGTTTATCTAAAGCATCCATGTCAGCATGGAATGAGTTACCCTGTGTATATATTTGCCTCTCCCCAGTAATGCTAGAGAGCACTTGGACTACCAGCTCAGACACGACCTTTAGACCCCTAAAACCAGGAACAATTCACCTTCTGATGTAGTCAGGGATTTCTCTCAACTGATCATCTGGCCAGGAAATCTCTGATGGCAAAAGCTTCACTGGCTCATTTCTTACTAACCCTTTTCTTTATTACTTCAACACCCCTCTGATCCCTGCATCCCAAAGGGGTCCCTCGGCTGTCTCCCACACCTGCCTCCCCCATCACAGTAAAAAGGGAGAAGAACAAAGGGGATAACAGTGGCCAGTCCAGCCCAAACCACGACACAGTGAAAAGACTTACTGTATGAAACATCATGGTGGAGGACGTGGATCCTCTCCTGGAGTTGCAGCCTGTAAAATTCCAGATGCAAGAACAGAAAGAAGAAAGATTAGGAGGCACGTTTGTGTGGATTCATGAACGGCACATTCTATAAACAGATCATTAAATATCACATCTCTTATCTGATACATGTATATCCTAACCACTGACTGCAGCTGGATTCCTCTCAAGCCGCAAGGGAAGTTTAGGATCCGCTTTTTGCCTGAGAAACAAAATTCCAAGCAAAGAGCACACTGTGCACCCATGGTGATTCCAAGGTGTGGCTCCTGTGCACCCAAAATCTATATGTATCACCCCTTGCCATACATACAGCAGTATTCCCCCACCCTGCTGCATATTAGCTACACCTCCAAGGCCTCCCCCAGGCAAGCTCACTATCTCTGAAAAAAAAATAAATATCCAAAACAAAAAATACCAAAACAAAACAAAAAAACCCATAACAAAATCACCTGCTTCAAATATTTAAACCTGCTATTGTAAGTGGAGACAACATGCTCATGTTTGCCACATTCTTTCTCCAGCTTCCTCGATAATCTACATCTTAACAGTGTTCTGGCATCTGAGCGTATTTTCTAGGACCTTTGGATCTCATCTCACATGCCAATGTTAAGGTGATGAGATGTTACTGCACACTACCAGGAGGCCAGCACATGCAGTGCAGCCCAACCCCTGTGCCAGACACAGCGCAAGGAAAAGGGTCTCCTTTAGGAACAGCTCACACACAGACTGTACAGTATAATGTATTTAAAATACACACTAGGACCTCCCAGATGCTATTTTCTAACTCATGATCTTTCTTCCCCTGATATCTCTGTGCATGTTAATTGGGAAACACATGTTATGGTCAGTGCCTTTCATCTGCAGTCAGACATCCCCAGGGTGCTCACACCAGCAGAACCCCCGAAGGCACAAAGACCTCTCCTTTGCCCGTGACAAGTGAGCAAGTAAGCATGCTGGCTTGCTATTTTTATGAAACAGGTCTATAAACACATTGGTATTTCTTAGGGAGAAATCTCGGCCAAGATTCTGATCTGACTCACTGCACTAATCCAAGGTAGAACAGTCTTGAGACTGCCAGACTGCCAGCGTACGGTGCTCCAGTCTGTCACAACCTGGCATGATCTGTCCTTTGCTCCCAGCTTGCTACAGAATATGCTCCCCTGCCAGGGGAAAGTAGTTGAGACAGCAATCCATTTAAACCTAGGAATCTTGAGCAAAGTTCCCTTGATGTTCCTGGGACAGAAAAGAGAGACCAGCCTGAAAGCAGCCTTGGTGCTTGGTGACAGCCTGATACTACAGGAGAGGTCACAGAAACAGAGTGTGAGAGACAGCAAGGAAGGAAAAGAACCTCCAATTCCTCAGCTACATGGTCCACCCACCAAAATACCTCTCTCTTCTCACCAGGTTTGCCTTCGGCTTTTGTGAAGACATTACAGCAATGTCAGAGGAAGCACTTTGCGAAGTCAGAAAGACAAGGCTGGTCGAGATTTGCTGGTGGAGAAAGACTCCGAGCCTCCCACAGCAGATGCCACTCCGCGACCAGCAACAGCACATTGAGGCAGAGATTCTGCACTGTCCCCGAACTCTTGTCCTCAATGCAGTCAAAGTCTAGAGAAAACAAAACTGCCCAGCTCTTCCCAGCATGTCCTCTCCTCCCACGAGAGACTCACCACAGTGGCAGAGTTCTCCCAGTTCGAGTGTAACACCTCAGGGCTACCCAACAGGGTTCATACAGCAAGCTGTGAAAAAGGCCTTATACCCAAGTCCTACTCGCCTTTGCTGAAGGCCTGTGGTACTGCCCTGCCAGCGTAAACAGAGATCAAGAAAGGGAGGGATTCCTGCATCTGTCTGCAATGTCCCCAGATGGGCCATCTGGCACTGGCATTGATTTAGTGAGAGCAAGACTCACCTAGGCATCTAGAGAACACAGCTATGATATCGGAGCTCTGAAGAGAAGGCAGGAACCAAGCTGGCTTCAGTCAAGCAATAACACAGCTTACCCTACTGGCTTCTCTCCCAAGAGCTACAGGGCACCATGCCATGGACAAGATCACAAGGACACAATGAAAATATCCATGGAGAAACACGAGGTTCTCTGGCACTGCATTTACACTCCCTCGGCCACTCTTAAGCCAACAAGCAATGTTAATAACAAGACTATTTATTCCAGATGCCAGAGCAATAATCTACTAAGGAGGTAAATATCTGGCCTGCTTTTATTATATCTATGAAAAATTGCAACAGAACCTGATTTGACACTGACACATCAGAAGGAAATCTCTGCTCCGCACTGCCTATAACTGGACTAGAAGACAAAGGGTAATAGTGAGGTGACGAGTTTGGGAAGGGCTTATTCCTATGCCTCACTTCAGACTCACATAAGAGCTGGGGCTGGGTTGCAAGAAGGGAAGAGATGCAGCTCAGTGCGGCCAGAAACAGAAGCTGCGTGTCTCTGCAGCCCCAATGCTGGCAGCAGCTTGGGGAAAAAAAGGGTACACGGGCCCTGTGAACAGAAATGTCTGTTAATAGCACCACTTAAGACTCACAACTGTACCAGACTCCATAAGAGATAGCAACAGGAATCCTTTCCAAGACTGCTCTAACTAATGCCTAGGGCCCAGCAGTTTCTGAGGATATGAGTACGTACTAGAACTCTGTACCTTTTAAAATGTCTACAGAGACTGGGATCCTGGACTCAAAACCATACTGAGATTCTAGCTCTGGCGCTTGCTGCGTTAGTGACAGCCCACAATAACCTGAGTTAGGAAGAACCAGTTGAGGAAGCAGTGCCACTAGGGAGGACAAGGTCAACCTGATAAAGAGCTGTTCTGAATTCAGGCACAAGATGCTTGACTCATTGCAGGGGCGTTGGACTAGATGACCTTTAAAGGTCCCTTCCAACCCAAACTATTCTATGATTCAGCAGCTCTGAACGCTCAGCCACAGCGCAGGTGTTGTGCTAACAGCACAGGACCCAGCAGCACCACTCTCACCAAACCCGAGACTGCAAGGAGGATGCTGAGGCATACCACAGTAGCACACCAGAGTGAAGGTGCTATTTGAGAGTGCAAGCTTTTATCTAGAGGAGCAATGACAGAACCGAGCACAGCAATAATGATATAGGGAGCCAGAGAGAGAAAGGTTCAGGCTATGCTTGTCCTTAACCTCCTAAATGACATATACATTCTTATACCTGCTGCCTTGAGTTTCCCAAGTTCACAGAAAGGGAAAAGAGCAGTTACCATGAAACACTTTAAAAACCCTTGAAAGACAGACAGCATTTAAGTACTCTTGCTTTATTTAGGCTGCTGTCTTTGCAAAGAGCAATCACAAGTCAAAGGAAAAAATACTCTGGTAAATACAAGCATTTTTTTCTGAATTCTTACACGCCTTAAGAGCTCAACCTAGGGAAACATTCCCTGCCTTCCAGTGGAGATAAACATGAACCACATGCCCAAATATTGAGGACTCTTGGTCTTTCTCAAACAACAATTTACAAAAAATGTGTAATATGTGGGCTCGTACCTATGTGCATTCTCCCTGGTGAGATCCACAGCAGCCTTCTCTTTATCCACGGCTATCACCCGGCTCTGGGGCAGAAAAAACAAGTAGTATTACAACATCAAGGTTCCTGAGCAGTCATGCTCTACCAAAGGGGACATGCAAGAAATGAAGTGACAATTGGCTGTTCATTCTCAGTTCCTAAAAGGAATCACTCATGAAGAATGCATCTCAGGGCACTGATGGGATCACGAGTCATTTCTAGTAAGGCCACTAATGTGACAGAAGGCACTCTGCAACACTGCCAGCAGCCAACCAAAATAGACAGGCTTCTGAGCAAACCAACTCAGCTGACAACAATGGAGTCACACTAACTCACATCACCTGACACATTCATAGCTCCTCGTAGTGTTGAGACTCAGCACTCTGGCTAGTCTGGGGTAGACACAGGTTAAAGGAAGATCACGTCCCAGGCTTTTCCTCTCTACTGTGGACAGAATCCCTCCCAACCACTTGCACAGTTTCCTGCATTTTCCATCTGTTATGCAGACACCTTTTGCCTAGTTACTCCACTACAGTCCTTACACCACATTCACTGCATGTATTGACTGCGCGTACTTGACTGTGTGTCAAGTATTTGGGAATCCTCCAGCGTAACATTAAGAGACAGGACTACACAGTTAGAGATTTGTTTGACTTTCCATTCCACCTTGGGAAAAGTGAAGGCAAAGGCCTGACTTGTTTTTGCTTTGCTTAATGTTTTTTAAACACAGATGCTGGTAAGTATTTACACAGAGAAAGCACGCTCAAAAAAACTACTTTGCATTTGAAGATGATGGTGTGACCAACCATCATTCCTAGGGGGATTCATTTCACAGCCCGAGACCAGCACCCACACACATGAAGCTGACCCTTAAGGTGAAGGGCACAGCTGAATCCATAAGTGGAAAGTTGTTGTTGTTTTCTCAGTACCCTATTGCCAAATTCTGCCTTAACCACTAAAGAGATCACACAGAGTGTGAACTCCACTTAGTTGTCAGTGTGGCTACCACTAACTCTAATCAGTCACGGCTCCTTATTTCTCTGGGTACAGCAGTTTGTGTTAGTCAGCTGGGGAAGGACTGTTATCAGTTACAGGGACAGACTGACATAGCTCTTTAACTTAGCAGGCAAGGAAAAGAGCATGAAGTACAGCTCAGGAAATCAGAGTAATTATACTTTGAAGTCATGAAGCTCAAGTATTAACCTTAACAGGTCACTGGGAGGAGGAACACAGGCATCGACGTCTAATTCTTACACACTAAGTCTTATACTTCTACAAGGGGAGTGGCTGGCCACAGCAATTCTTGTTCACGAGGAGGAACTGACTGGTCTGCAATTCTGAGGAAAGGGGAATATTTTTCCCCTAACCACATGTGATGACATCTTGGATTCATTTCTCCTTCTGTTTTCCAACAGTATCTCAGTACGCACATTACATGCCACAATAATGAGGAGCAAAAAGGGCTTTGGTCACCCAGATCTCAGACCCCTTCCTGCTCTTTTGACTCTGTTCAAAAGGTATGTGTTATTACTAGGGAACAAAAGACATAAAAAAGTGGTTTGGCAGTAGTGGCAGTGTGGCTTGTCATATTGATCCCAACTACTGACACTTCTGTGGTAATCCCTTCCCTGTATTCATTCAGTCTTCAGCCTCCTAGAGAAAGATTTTTCTATACACAGCAAGGTGACTTTTGGAGACGACTGCCCCATAAATTCGACTAAGAGAGTGTGCGCCCATGCCTCAGTCCCTCTTGTCCACAGCCCAGGATATTAGCTTAAACCAACACCCACCAGTGCTTGAAGCTAAGGAGATTAATAGTGACCTGTGACAGCTGAAGAATGAGCACATTTGCTTCTTCCACTCTATGTCTCCACTACTCCTGCAGACAGCTGGGCAAAGCAATTCCTCAACACCCTTCTTCTACCTGGCATGAACTTATGGAGCCTGACTGTCAGAGACCTCAGCTGCTGAAGTCCCATCAAAGCAAAGACGTTTGTCTGTGAAGTCTCAATGAAGACTAGTAGAGTGGGGTTGTTCTGTAACATCGGCATCTATTGTCCCATAAACACTGAAAAAAAGCTCACCTGTGGCAGTTTGCACAACAGACTCAGAGCAATTGCTCCAGAGCCACAGCCAATCTCCAGGATCACAGGATGAGGGACAGGAACTGGGAAGCAGAGGCCTGAATTCTTCTCACATTTCCGAGATTGTTCCTCCACAACTAAAGAGATGAGATCCTAAAAAAAAAACCAAAACAAAAAAAACCCAAGAAATAAGTTTCCAAAGGAGCTGTTTTGACTCACACCTTTGCAGTCTGAGGACTGCAGTTTAAGTTTTTTGACTCTGTAGCCCAGTGAAATGTATTTTTGTTGCTAATGTTTAAAACGCAGATGGCAGCAATGGAACTGACATGCCAGAAGTCACTTCAGATCCATCTCCCCCACATGGTGCTTTGATTAGCAACCAAATCCTCAGGATACAATTTCCCACAGATCCTCTGAATCTTCTAGCACTGTTGGGAAAAACAATAACCAAACAGCTGGAGCACATTATCTTCTGCAACACCATTTTATTTACTCCAAAATTCCAGCTTTCAAAATTTGTAAGCTTCAAAATTTAAGATTTCTACACTGTCTCAGTACGGCACATAATCTGGAGGCAGAGGCACAGCTCCTAACAGCATCTAAACCAATAATCCAACCTGCAGACGAAAACCAAAGGCAATAAATTATTAAATGATCCAAATGAGCAGCTCCCTGCATGGATTTCAGATTGTGGACTCCTCCTACATTTTGTTGGTATAAAGTCACATGGAAAAGATTTTCATCCATGCTCCTGGATCTGCATGCATCTCTGCCACCACCACCTCCTCCCTCCCATCAATTTCCTCTTTTTTAAATCCCTTCACATATAAAATCCAACACAGCAGGAGAGGGCTCAAAGATATACAATTCAAAGGTTTGTGAAAAGGAGTGACGAGCTGTAAGAGAAAGCACACACGCGCCTCTCAGACTTCAGCATGAACCCCCCTTGCTATTCACTGGAGAAAACTATAAGACAGGAACCTTGCAAACACCTTGAGTACATCAGCAGGTCCAGCATGTGCTCCCAGCTCCTTGCAATCCTAGTGCTTCCATGGTACAACCGTACAGAAACAAGGCCTTACTGCCCAAGGCGCTCCCATGATGGCTAGGTTATGTCACTTGAGAGCTCTGTGCTTGGACCTCTCCTGTAAATCCAGAAAGCTTAACAAAATTTACAAAGAATAATTGGCTTGATTTTGCCAACAGTTAAAAATTAAAGATATTACCAGGAAAACTACCGGCCTTCCATTTTCAGAAGGAATCTTGCCTAAATATTTAAAAGCAACACATCCCAGCAGGCAGGTCAGCTTCTTTTTAGTGAAGCAATGGCCTTCTTCAGGAGCTTGGACTGGTGTGCATGTACATAAGGGCATAAGCCCTTCCTTGGATATATCACCCTAACTGGTGCAGTGTAATAGATGCCTTATGCAAAGCTGTAGATTTTATTAAGTTATTTGTTGCTGTTGGTCATCCTTCATGCTAGGCCAATTTGTATCTGCAGTAAGCAGGGAGGGAGGAGCAAACAGGTATAAAAATGAAGCGTTAGGGTAGATGAGCTTCACTAAAACATCCCCAGCAGCAGAGCACCTGAGACACGGGCTGTTTTGTCAGACAGTATTTTCTAAGGTTTCCCACAAGACGTGAACTGCTTTTAAACATATTAAAGTACTGTGCCCCTGCATGGAAGCACACATCCAGTGCTTAGAGAACAGAAGAGAAGCTTGCACTACTTCCCAGTCCCGGACGGAGCAACAGGCATATTTCAGCATTGTGCAGGCCTCGCACAGCCAGGCAGCTTCGAACCACTCCATTTTAATAGAACCCTTTGCCTGTTGACTCATCCTGCTGAAAGAGCCTGAAAGCGTAAGTAAAAAGGAAAGATTTGGTTTATTTGAACGTGTAAACACTCTGCATTTCCTCTAATAACATTGCTATTTCTTCAGCTTTTCTGAGCCTTTGCCATTTTCAACTCAGCTGTGTTAGGCTTTCCTGCTTTTCCAGTAGCCTGGATCTGCCAACAATAGCCTTTTGGGAGCCACTGGCTCCTCAACTTTCTTTAGGCTCCTTTTCACAGCCACAGCCTTTCGGGGCCTTCAGGGGCTTTTTAGCAACAAGCACCTTCAACTGTTTTCATTGTCTTCTCCCAAATGGTCTCCAGTTGTTGAGCTGGAAAGAGCCAGAGATGCCAGTGCCTTTGCTCACCAGATACTCAATGACAACAGCCTTTGTGCTCTCCAGACTGTGCTGTCTGCCTTCCACAGCTTCCAGTGCTCCTCAGCGATGAGCTCTGTTGTGCTCATACCCAAAAGCCCAAGAGGGAACGAGCAGCAGCCCACAGGCTGGAGGGCACTATTCTGAGAGGCCTCTCTCAGAGATGTGTCTTCACTGCAAAGTTCGGTTTGGGGACTGATCCCTAAGCTAGCCGCAGCCAGGTACGAGGAGCCACACTGCAATGCCCTACCTTGGTCACCATGTCGTTACAGGCACTGCACTCATAAGGGAGTTTTGCTAACAGCCTCCAAAATCACATTCTTTGTTGCTGCTCTGGGATTCCTTTCCCAGACAACTATAGAGGAAAACATTCTTATAAGGCTCCCAACAGGACTGTGGGAATTCATTAGAGGACTACCAGCTCTCAGATAACAACAGGGAAAAATAAACACCTTATTTATCCACTTTTGTGTGAAAATGGCTTTTGCCTTTCAGCTAACAGCTCCAGATTAATCAGTTTGAAAACAATTCTGCACTTGAGACAGCCAGAGATTGTAACCGCAGCTGGTTTGGGGAAGCAGGTGCTGATGATTCCAAGACCACAGAAGAACAGCCACTCAAAAAATTCTGCTCAGCCATTAAATCACTCTTTCAAACACCAGCCATTTCTGGTCACTTACAAATATTTCCAGGAAATCTCTACAGCAATTCAGAAGAACCATCTGTCTCCAGGGCTGATCACAGAGTAGCACAAGTTACTGATTACAAATGTCCAAATGCAACTTCCATACAGTAGAACTATTATTAACTTCCTTAAGGTTTATCATTAATTTCAAGTAATTAAGTAATTTCAAGCTCGGAGTTTTTACTGGAACTTCTACTTTACACATTCCACAGTGAAAGTACTTTTAGAGTGCTTGCCAAAGCTCCTATTGAAAAATGACCAATTTCAGCTTTTACCACATGTATATTAAAAAAAGGGATGTTAGCATTACTTAGGCTTTGTATCCTACTTTCTGACTCCCTTGCCTTATTGTCTTGGTTATTTCATATACTTCTAACTGAGGCAAAGGCTAGTTCTCTCATAATGCATGTTTATCATAATAGTTCAAAATTAAAAGATACTAAAAATAACGTGACAACTTAAAGAAACTATATCCTTTTCCAGACATTAGTATTTCATGACAATCAAAAAGTTCAATAATTATGAAAATAAATTCTTCCATGAAATAAATTCAATTGGCAAGCAAAACAGAAGGTGTACCCTAACTGGCAATTTAGGAAAAAAAATTACTAGTACAGATTATTTGATGTTGAATTAAATTGGCAATTATGTGTATATTAAAAGCAAGAAGTAAAGACAAAACAGAATGCACTGGAATAAGACATTCTGTGATTCTGCTTTAACTGGCTCTGATACCACAGTCCACTTGCAGCTTTCACGTGAAAACCACATTTCCCCAAAACCTGCTAAAGACTCAGGAAAACACAGCAACCACAACACAGAGTGTGTGCAGTTAGCCCACTGCCATTGCCTCTAGGTTTTCTTTTCAGAAATCATGAATAAGTTATCCAAAATGGTTTTGAAATAGTATTCTCCAGATTCTTCTGTGTTTTTCATCTTTTAGCAAGCAATCCAGCCAAAACCTGTGCTTCTCCAAGCACACCGCCATCTCCAGGATGTCACCGCTGGAAATTGATAAATTACAGCACTTTGCAGAACCACTTTCAAATCTCATCTTGGGAGACGGAGTATTTTCTGGCCACGCATTACAGTGTTCATTCAAAGACTACAAAATACCCTGCAAGACAGACATTCCCTACCTCTGTGCAAGAATCCGACTAGAGCCACAGCTAGGGAAGAGCAACAAAGAGGCAGAAGGTGCTAAAAAGAGATGCCAGCCCCAGACACAGAGAAACCACAGATGGCCAAAGGCTGTGGTCTTGCTTGTGTAGGATCCCCCACATCTCCTCAGACTGAATAGGTTCAGAGGACAAACACCTGCTAAAATAATGCCACCATTGCTCAAAGCCATCTTAACCGTCAGTTTGATTACCAGCCCTAAAGGCTGCGAGATGAAATTACAAAAATTCCATTGGGAAATAAGAGAAAACACTTTGGCAGCCTAGGTAATTAACCTTTGGAATACATTAGGTAAATTCTGCACAATCTGGCACTCTAAACTGAAATCGCATGCTGTTCAAAAGGGCTTACTTTCACTCACACCTTTTACAGGATTCAACACAGAGAGAGAAATGTCCCTCACTACAGAAAAATTCTATTTTGGATAAAACAAAGACTTGACAATCAGCATGTCTTTATAGTCTCTAAACACTGGAAAATGAGTTGGCTTGCTCAGGTGCCTCATCCCAGCAACATGCTGAGCACTTCAGTGCCTTTGACACATTTATCCTCACAACTCCCATTTTCCAGATGAGCAGCTGTGAAACAGCGACCATCCCAAACTCACGAAGGAGGACTATGGTAGAGCAGAGCACTGAACCCAACACTCCAGAAGCCTCACCCGCACCTCTCCTCCTGACACCACTTTAGCTCGTGGAAATGGGTCCCCCAAACTCCAGTTAGGAACAGGCAGGTCTACAGTTCCGTGAGGGCAACTGACCTCCTGCAGAAAAGCAGAAGGCACAAAGATCAGAACCAGATTCCCATATCATCTAAACAAACAGTGCTTGGCTGCTCTTGAATCGTCTTTCTGGTTTTACTGTTGTAGATAAAAACAATAAAAAAAAAATGATCCAAATTGCTTTATTAAGGAGCAAGTAAAATCATAAATTAAAAAAGTATCTTAGAAATGTGACCTGATTCCACATTTACTCACAGCATGCTAACCACTGGATAGAATGAATGCTCAGCTGCGGAGTGATTAAAACTCAGATTATTGCTTACAGTATGCGTCATTATTGTCAGTAACAACACAGCCTGCACTAAAATCCTGCTAACCAGTGCTACAGGTACTGGCAGAACGACTTTTATCCTGGAGCCTGGTGTACACATATGTGGGTATAAGTGTGATATTTGTGTCAGAGTGGGGAAACAGAACATTTTGAAGATCTCTTCTCCCCTAGTCTGTGCAAGAAGCTCCTTCCCCCAGCAAAAGCCGCTTTTGGAAGGAGTGGAGGGACTGAATGGCAAACAGACAAAACCAAACCGAAATTAAAATCCTCTCTCTGTTTTTGCTAGCATTGCCATGAAGATGGAAGGGAAGGTGGGGCGTGGACACGGCTTGGGCAGCTCGCACGACTCAGAGCTGTTGACATCTGCTTGCAGGGGCACATTGCACAGTTCATTCAATAGATGGGTGTACAGAGATGTTCAACCAGCAGAGAGGAAGAGCTAGAAGTCACATGGAAAGGTGAGCTCAGTAGCCACCACTGTCCCTTGGAGCAAACCTTATGTATGGCTAAAACTGCCGCACAGCTGTCCTCTCCCCTGCCACTTGCAGGATTGCCGTGCACCTTTCCAGGGCACAGCAGCAATGCCAGTGAGCTCCGGGGCCTTTTTGTCATCTGCTACAGGCAGACAGCACGACAGTCAGGGCAATAGGCTAGGCTCAGGAACAGGGCCAGCTCACAGCTCTGCAGAGTTACTAGTGTGACTAAATCCCAATCTCTCTTTGCATGTTGCAAACTCCCCTTGCACAGCAATAACCAATGAATTTCCCCTTCTCCCCCATTTTACAGGATTTTGTGCAAATAAATATTCAAGAGGATGTCAAGAGCACCAGCCACCTCTGAAACCCTGTACATTCACGAGGGTGGTAAGCTAGGTGCAAAGCAAAGTATCTGGAAGGGTTTTTATGTTGCACTGGGCTAGAAGTGGTGCAGGCATCCAGTGATGGGTTTTCAGGGACTTAAATTCTGTTGCTTAGCACAAAACAGCATGGGGAAGTGGTGTGTAGACCCTCTATGTCTTTGCCAGAAGTGAATTTAAAAATCCACAGGGAAAAATGCAGGACATCCTTAGGAGGCAAAAGGATATCTGGTCCTGACTAGCAAAGGAAGAGCTTGCAAGGACTAGAAGAGACCTATCACCTCTGGTTCCCTATACAGGGGACACAAATATTTGCTTCCCATGCTACTTAATTTCCAGCACTCAGAGGTTCTCAAGCTTTTGTCTCTTAGCCAGGCCACTCGCAGCCTGCTCTCACCTTGCGATTCCAGGAAGTCTTGCTTCACTGCCAGATTTGCCCTAAGTTCACGCTATCATTTATTTGGGGGTGTCCCCCCTCATCTTCTCTGTTGAGCAAAATAAATGCAAAACTTTGCAAACACCTCCAGCTTCCCATGAGCCTCTGCCTCACCCTTCCACCCACAACTCCTGTTCCCCAACACCCCCCCAGCACACAATCGTGTTCTGACAGGTTCTTGGTATTACCTCCCCCTCCCTGCGGCCAGGTCTCTAGTTCACTGTATTTCTTGGAACCGCAGCTGCACAAAGAAAGCGTGCGGACAGCATCTGCCAGCACCCAAACCACAAGCTCCACAGCTGCACAGCTCCAACCAGCGAGGTCAGGCAGCTTTCAGCACCAAGACACTCGGGAGGAAAGAGCAGAGATTCTCACTGCACAACAGTGGCTACAGAGCTGCGTGGAAGTCCAGCGGCGAGGCAATCACGTGCTACAGTCTAACAGCAGTGATGTTTCTGCGATTAAAAGTACAAGGCTAAGAAAACAAGAGGAGGAGAGGAATGGGAAAGGCTCAGCAATTCACACTGCATTCCCTAGAAGCACCCTTTTTTGGGTGCCCCACATGCTCTGGGGAAAGCAGGGCAGACAAGATTCCAGTGGTATGAGCCGGGGTGGCAAGAGGTTCTAACTTCCCAGGCTAGCAAACAGGATGAGGAAAGCAAAAGACACATGAAAACCTGGGTAACCTCTCTGCTCTCGCACACTTCCTGGGAATGTTTTACTTATTTGTGTGCTTTCCAGAAACTTCTGTTCTCAGAATCCAGGACTTTCCATAGAGCCTGATCTGATATTAACCAAATCACCCCTCCCCTCCTGTTTGTCCACTTGGCTGCCAATCAGCACATGACAAAACACCAGGAAGCCAAGCTGGAAACCTAACTCCATGGCAATGGCCATAGAAGAGCACTGCCACCTGCCCTCTTTCCAAAACCAGGCCTCCAAGCCAGCCCAGTGCTTAGAGGGCAGGCAGGCTACAGTGTTTTTGTCCTGGGCTCTTCTGCCTGGCACCGCAGTAGGAAAGAGAAAATGTTGCATAAAGCCCATGACACTCCCCTTATACAAGTCTAGAAAGCAAAACACCTGAATAACTCCAGAAGGAGCCACTGATTCTGCAAGAAAAGGTGGCTTTAGGCAGAAGCAATGACAAACAGGTAAAGGCACGCCTAACACTGAGGAAGGAGTTTGGCTTCTCTGTCACACAACAGAAGCAGCTCCTGATGTGTCACGGCACATGCCAAGCACTGTTTCATCTGTTGGAGGAGAGGCTGTGACAGCATCCAGAAATTCTTTCTCCAAAAGGCAGCAACCTTTGCAACCCAGATATGCTAGTAACCACAAGAAATTACCACAGTTGTCATGTCTAAACTTAGCCATGCCCAAGAGGGACATGAAGAGTGCATCAGTCACTGTAAAATGGATGTAACTTGGGCGTCCAGCACAAACCTCTCTCCAGAATCGAGGCATTTTCTTTCTCTGCAGATACTGGTATTTACCTCTGCCAGATACAGCATCTGGAGAGATGCACTGGTCCAGTTTGCTAATCCCTAAACCCAAAATTCCAGTTACTTGGATGTCTGAGAGAAGGGGGGAGGAGGGAGGGACAGAAATAGATCCTCCCCCGTCCATTTGGGAATCCTCTCAAGTACCATCCCTCCTTTTACAGCCATTCTATAGTTTGTTTTTCTCCAGTTCCAGTCCTAAATCTTGCCCTAACTGCTGACGAGCTAACCTATTCATATGAAACTCACAGAAATAGAGGCCCTCTCTCAATCGGAAAAGGGAGATTAAAAAGATGAAGACTTCATAGAGTTCTTTTAGGGCCAAAAAAATAAAGGCATTAACAACACAGAGATCTGTGAAAACATATTAGGAAAGTCTATATAAGTTAACTTGGGGAACGGGTTTGTGCATGACTTAGAAGAAAAGCTGATGCTTTCCCTGCCTTCAGTGCAGATTTTAGCTTTAAATTTATATTTTTAAGTATGCCCTGGAAATCACCAGCTTTGAAGTAATCCTCTGCACCAGCATAGCCTTTTTTTCTTGCATAGGAAGCCAGAAGAAACTACTGCAATAGTTCATCTTGGCCAGTTAGCCAGGAACAATCCTTTTTCTTCCTCCATTTCCTTTTGAAGAAGAAGAAATCTGTCCTGCGAAAACATCCTGTCCTGATTTTAAAGTAGCCAGCAGTAGACTTCTGCTAAGCTGTTCCAGTAATTAATTACACTCTGTGTTAAAGATGTGCACCTTTTCTTCTGGCCTGCATTTATAGTGCTTGTTACACACTTGCCTACGAAACCACAGAGACTTCTTTATCAAATTTCTGCTGCCTGTGCCAGGTAATTAACCCATAAATTTGTCTTCCATGAGCTAAACAGTCTTTCTCAACAACACAGGTTTTTCCAGCTGTTAATCCACCTACTGGTTCTTCTCCAAACCTAGTTTGCCATTTCTTTCTCAACCAGTCAGTAACATAACTGGACATAATACTTTTGCAACTATTCCACTACTGCAATACACAGATTATTTAATCCCGCTACTTATACTTGGTAATCCCCTGTTAACACACGCAAGGATGACATTAGCTTGCTGGGCAGCCCACTGAAAATGGTTGCTCGTGGTCAGCCCCAAATCTTTCTCCAAGCTCTTCTGGCAGGGGAAGCCCCTCAGTCACAAGGCATAGGCTGTATTATTTATTTCTGCATGTATGATCTTGTGCCTACCTCAAAGGGCTGCTCTGCAGCAACAACAGGTTCCCTTCATAATTCCCATTCCCCAGCCTCTGTGTGACAGCCCACTTTCAAAAATACTGTTTTCCTCCAACATACTGATAAAAAATTACCTATCATATGAGCAAAACCTGATCTATGTGAGGCCACAGCAGCAATACTCCAAATTTAGCACATTTGTTTACAGCTACATTCTGACAGCAGTTAATTTTTGATCTATTAAATAACGCCCTATTGTATTTACGTTCAATGTACCTTAAGCTACATACAAGATAGGGCACCATCACCCTTGTCATTTCCCAAATTGGGAAGCCAGTGATGCCGAAAGGAGAAGCAGCCTTCCTTTGAAGAGATAACTGGTCAGAGGCAACACCATAAAAAAAAAAAGCCAGTCTCCTGACTCCTGATCCATGGCTGTACTCCACTAGACAGTGTGACCTTTTGAACTTTCCGAGAAGTAGCCATCTGTGGCAACGGAATTAGGGAAATGAAAGGCCATTCTGCATCAAAAGCTTCCTTTTAGCACTGATTAAATCAGAAAATGTGTACACTGCTTTGACATAAAGCACTGAAGAAAGGCCCCACCTTGCAATCTGTGTATTTGCATATATATGTCAGGAAGCAAAAATCCTCCCTTCTCTGTGTATTTGACCTTCTTGAAAGGTTAATGACAATGTTTAGCTAGGAGTAAGATTAAACTTCATGAAAGGTTTCTCTGAGCAAATCTTTGCCTAAAGTGCTTTCGCATAACACCCCAGCACAATGATTGCCATTCAGCTGACAGATGCAAGTAAACAGCAATGGTTTCGGTGTACTGAGCACGTTATCATGGGAAAGAAAATCTATCTTGGGAAACAAGTTAAAAGCTTAAAAATCATAGGTGGAAAAAGAATTGATTAGAAAGCAACAGGACTAAAAATTACAAATGCTATACAGAGCGTGAATAGTTTATGTCACGCAGTAAGCAGTAAGGGCTTCCCTGTTAAATGAGCAGGCAGCACCAATAGCAAAGAAAATACATTTCCCACTTACAATACAAAATTAGAAAGATTCACTGTTAGATGATGTCATGGAAGCTAGACACAGACAGACTAAAAAGAGGATTAAACAAATTAATGGAGGACAGATCCATTAGTGATTATGAAGCAGAATGGCCCCAAATCCAGCTTTGACTAAGAACAGTCCTTAACTGCTGACTGTCAAAAGAAGGGGGAATCCTTCCCTACCCATCTTTTCCCTTGTAATTTTTCCCCCACTATCTACTACAAGCGCCGATCAGACATGGTACATTGAACTAAACTAGACAGACCAATATAGTCTGACCCCCTAAGTCTTTTTTTTTGTGTGTGTGTGTGCTCTCACAGGGGACTGCAGCCACGATCTTTTTTGCATGATGTCCTAGTTTGACATGACTACTAAAAAATGTTCAGCATGGCACAGACCTTTGATTTCTTCCGCTAAGATGTCTCCCAGGCTAAACATGCATCCTCACCCTACAGCGTGCTTCCGACCCCCTTACAGGGCAATGAACTGTTCTCATGACATAGCCACCACAACAAAGCCAAGACAGAAAAAAATTGTGTAGGGTACAAGCTTGTGCTGAGATCACAACAAGTCAAGGAGGTGTCACCAGGGGACTCCTGGGTGGCCTGAGGGTCAGAGGGGATGGTACAACTGTGAAAATCCTCTCAAGCAGAACTGGAGGTCTCATCCCAGCAGCCTTCATCCAGCAAAAGCAAAAACCAAGAATCTGACTCTATCCACACAGTAGCTGCAAGGGATAAAAGGAGACCATTTTCGTTTCCACTGAACAAATAAGCCTTCATTTGCTTTAAAACCCAGCAGCTGAGAGGAGGGGATCAGAAACACCAGCAATCCTACAATAATTAATAGGAAATAGAGCCATCAGGAATTCAGCGAGCCTAAGCCTGGAGTGCCCTCTAGGGGTAAAACACTGGTGAGCCCCGTACCCCAAACTACTTCCTTTGGAGAAATCCTGGACCAAACTAAACCTTTCTTAATGAAGTAATGGCAAGGTTTAATTTAGCCTACATTTGCCTGGACAAAAAAAAAAAGGAATGATGCATCCACGGTTTGCTGAGCTCTTTGTCCTATTTTTCCTCTGATCCACAAGGCTGCTGCGATGGTGATGCAGCCCAAGTGTTAGAAGGC
Source organism: Pluvialis apricaria (assembly GCA_017639485.1). Taxonomy (NCBI): domain Eukaryota; kingdom Metazoa; phylum Chordata; class Aves; order Charadriiformes; family Charadriidae; genus Pluvialis; species Pluvialis apricaria. The sequence goes on from CM030016.1 coordinate 23,389,668, forward strand.
CTTGCTTTGGGAAAATTACTTTCTTCTCCATTAATACAGTGACTGAGCAATGTTGAAGCAGGGATTCCTTGACATTACAATAATCATCATGTAACAAAGATAATTTACGAGACTGAGCCCACCCCTAAACTTTGGCACAAACACCTTCCCACTGCAGAAGCCTGGCTCCGATGGTCACAGGAGGAAAGCAGGCAGGATGCCAGGTTCCGCAAACCCTTGCAAACCCAGTCTGTTCGTAGCAGCGAGTCCACAGGTTTGCTCACAGAGGGCCAGGTAACTGGAGGAAGGTGAGACTGAGGACTGCTTAACAAAATTCTCCTCCAACGCAGTATGTCTGTGCTCACAGAAGTATCTATGAGCCCTGTGTGCCAAGAAGTTACGACTGAATGCCATCAGCTTTGTTACCCCGGTCCCAGAGCTTAAACAGGACCTGCTAAGTTTCCTAATTTTGGCTGCCTGTCCCCTCCCGACCCAGATTCCCACGGAACAGAAGAATGAAGCCAGATGCACTGAAAAAATATTCCCAGAGGGAACAAACGAGAGAGGGCTCAGCTACCAGAGAGAACAAACTGTACTACAAAGGGGCAAATTTCACACAGGGCAAAATTAAGCAGACAACTGAGCTTCTCTCTTTGGACATGTCTGTGTCCCCAGGACTGAAACAATGCCGGTGGTTTATGTCATACTGTGTTTGCCTTCATGCCATTACCAACGCATCTGGGAGCAAGAGCCATAACCCTTCTGTTGTAACCATAGAATAAAATGTCAATAAAATGTCATAAAGATGGCTCCTCTTTTTTTTCAGACTTTGAATCAACAAGCAGGAGCATTTGCAGAAGCTACATAAATACAACTGGGAAGCAAATTTTGCAGCTGCTCATGTATCTGCACTAACAAGTCAATTTAGGGAGTCACATTTACTCAGCCAAGGACAAGACATGCCATGTGGCTTGTGTGGGCAGTCACAGATAAGCAACTGGAACCTGGGATATCAATGTTGATAACGAACTGCTTCCGAAAGAACAAGGATTATTTACAGATATTATTTGGTGAAAAGTTTCACTGCTATTGTTTTTAAGAATGTTTTTTAAGAAACAGACAAATTCCAACCAGAGAGAGAGCAACAGATGCAACTAACGTCAATATTTTTGAGAGCAGATATTTCCACTGCAGTTTTAAAGTCCAGTGAAGTCTGGAGAAATTACTTTGATGAAACAAAACATAAGCAAACCCCAACCCCAACACAGGGCACAGAGCTCTGAGTCTGTCCTTCCTAACAGAAGGAAAGGATCTGGACACCAACTCACTTTGTGCAACAGGTTACACACAGTACACGGTTCCTGGAAGCAGCACGTGCCTAAAGCAATGTCCTGACAGGTGCTGCTAAAGAGCTGGACCTTGTCCCCGTGCTCTTCTGTCCAAGTAACCTCTCCAGCACCACATCACAAGAAAACTCTCAGTTGCCAACAGAGCTCCATTCCTGAGCTATTATCATAAACTTTTGCCCTTCCATAATAAATGATCTAAAAATGTGTCTTCATAGTAACTACCATGACACATCAAATAAAGTTTTCTGAGAGACAGACAAGGTTCGGGTTAAGCTATTTATGTTACATTTTTGCACCTGCGTATGTTAAGTGGTTTCAAACACAGCATGTTACGCAGCACTGCATTTCACTTTGGGTCAGCGGAGATGCTTTTACCAAAATCATGCATGTGGGCGCAATTAACAACATCCTCAGGCATTAGCCACCCTGGCTTCCACTCCGCACAACAGGCCTTCGTTTGAAGCCTGGCACTGCATGCACACAATTAGAGCACAGCACCAGAAGAAGCCTTACCAGCAGGTGTTTTGACTTGCAGAACATGCAAGTTCTCCCTGGTTTTAATGGTCATGCCGCAACCATGAATTAATGGAGAGTTAGAACTTGGATATACTCTCTTGACTCAACCGGAGCAGAAATACTGTTGACAGTAACAAAGCTAACCACCACTGGGCTCCAACAGGCAAAGTTATTCCATCAAGCCCTATCTCCAAACTTCATCACCACAGAGTGATCAAACCCAGACACACCAGACAGCTCACACCTCTGGACACAAGTGTCATCACTATGATTTAGGGCCCAGCAGGCTCTCAATGAGGTGCTGCTGATGCCCCACACCAAATCAAGACTCCGGTTCTGAATATTCTCCTACAGGCTGAGATGAAAGGATATCTAAGTGGTAGTTGCGCTTATTGCTACTGAATTGTCTGGATCCCTCTCATGGATTTCAGTAGCACCTTCTTCAAAGGGCAGAACGGAAGCACAGCCTGTCTTTGCCTTTTAGTTTTCGTGTAATAAAAGGTGTCAGATGAAGGAATCTGCGGACTGCATCCTCTCTTTTAAGAGCTGCTGCTTTCTTCATGTGTTTCCAATACTATCCCTTCCCCAGAAAAAGCAAAGGTGGTCTTCCATCTCCAAAGCCCACTCAGTCCTTGGCATCTCTTCTGACGTTGTCAGTAGGGGACATTACATCTGAATGAGCCTTTTCGTTCTTTTTACAGCATGGGCCCCTACTTCTTGATACCTGAGCAGAGGGCCACCAGCGCCTTACAACAGTCACCAATCAATAGGCAAACAATTGAAGAAATGACTATCAGACTAAAACAGGTTTAAGCTTCTGGGACTCCTAAATGGACAAGCTATGGAGACAACTTCATCTCCAAAAGTCACCACAGGCTCAAAACCACAACAAATTCTCAGAAGGAAGAAAAAAAAAAAAAAAAACACCTCAAAAAAAAAGAACCAACCCAAAACAAAAAAAAAAATCCTCACAAAACCTAAAACCTCCTGAGGATTGGTAAACAGCAAAACTTCCTTGCTAGGATGGCCCAGGAGTGAAAGCTAGGCTACTGTTAGGAAAAGCATCACCATGTAGTTCTTAGACTTTTCCCTAGCAGCAGGAACACTAGGGAAAATGGAGTTTTAACTTGATCATATATGGCTGTCCTTTACATTCTTATGACTGACATTCATATTTAATTCCAGCCCAGGTCAGTTTCCGGTGTTTGTTTGTTACCATTTTACCCTTCAGTTACATGTTACCCTTCAGTTTCCAGCTTTGTCCAGAAACCACTGCGGAAGGATCAGACAGGTGGTAGGTGCCATTTCCTACCAGCCTGCACTCTTTGAGTTTGCACACGGACAAACTCTCTGGAGTCCATTACTATTTTCCAGTAGCAGCTTTCTACTACTGCAGGATTTCGCTAACAACCTTTGGACAACTTCTTGATTCTTATGCTTGTATCAAAGCACTAAGCCACTGGGATATAGCAGTATAGGTTTTGAACTTCTAGGAGTCATTACTGCAGCAGAAACGAGGAAAGAAAGCCAAGTCCTTCCATCAGCGGAGATAGATCTCTGTGTAATTAAGTGATACGCTAGCTTACCACATCTCTTGCCCTGGGCCAGGAGGCAAAGTTCACCAGCATCAGTTCCAGATCACAAGCTTAGAATCCCTCTCTGTTCTAAAAGAAGTGGAGTGATCTGACCTCCTAATCACGACAACCTCACAATATACAGGGCACCTTCACAGCAACACTGTGATTGTATTGTATGGTGTAATTCACAGATTCAAGCCCGCCCCCACCACATTTCCCACACTCATACCTCTGTTTCAGGCCGAGGAATAAATACTGGGGGTCTCATCTTCAGAGTCAGGTCCTGAAAGTCCCACTCACCAAGCACATACTGCACCGGCATTCTGTGGCAGGCAAAAGCAAGTGTGAATACTTTAGGAGTACACTCTGCAATACAGAAAAGCCCTCAATACCATGGTTACCTCATTACTAACCACATAACCCTTCTGAGGGCGAGCACCTAGACACCCCTAAGGCTCTCCGCTGCATGTGCCATGTGCACTATAAGGGAGTGGGAGCCCCATTCCCACAAAAGAGTTTGTCATCAAGCACTGGACCTGGGGAACTACAGACCAGTCAGCCTCACCTCGATACTGGGCAAAGTGATGGAGCAAATAGTCCTAGAGATTGTTTCCAAACATACTAAGTACAGGAGGTGACTGGGAGTAGTCAGCATGGATTTACAAAGGGGAAGTCATTCCTGACCGGCCTGATAGCCACCCACGACACAATGACTAGCTTGATACATGGGGACAGAATCTTCAACACTGTTTATGTTGACTTTCCTAAGGGTTTTGATACTGTCTCCCATAACATCCTCATATACAAGCTGATGAATTATGGACTAGATAAATGAAAGCGACTGAAAATTGACTGAACTGGCAGGCTCGGAGGGCTGCGTTCAGCAGCGCAAAGCCCAGCTGAAGGCCAATCACTACTGGAGTACCCCTGGGGTCAACAGTGGGGCCAATATAGCATAGCATCTTCGTTAATGATGAGGACGAAGGGACAGAGAGCACCCTTGGCATGTCTGCAGATGACAGAAAATTGGGAGGACTGGTTAATAGACCAGATGAGGGTGCTACTTTTCAAAGGGACCTCAGGAGTCTGGAGAAATTGGCTGACAGGAACCTCCTGAAATTCAGCAAAGAGTAACATGAAGTCCTATAAACTGGGGAGGAATAACCCCATGCACCAGTGCAGGCTGGGGGCCAACCAGCTGTACAGCAGCCTTGCAGAAAAGGCCCTGGGGACCGGGCGGACAAGTTGACCGTGAGCCAGCAATGTGCCCTTGCAGCAAAGAAAGCCAATGGCTTCCTGGGCTGCATTAGGCAGAGCGTTGCCAGAAGGTTGAGGGAGGGGATCCTTCCCCGCTATTCAGCACTGGTAGGAAATATCTGGAGTGCTGGGCTCCCCGTACAGGAGAGACAGGGTCATACGTGAGTAAGTCCCACAAATGGCCATTAAGATGATTAAGGGATTGGAGCATCTGACATACAAGGAGAGAGACTGAGAGCTGGGACAGTTTAGCCTTTAGAAAGGAAGGCTCAGGCTGGGGGGCAGGGGAGGGAAAGCTCATCAATAACCACATGTAGCTGGTAAGATGGCGTAAAGAAGGCAGAGCCTGACTCTTTTCAGTGGTATCCAGTGAAGACAGGCAAAGGGCACAGACTGAAACACAGAAAATTCCATTTAAACCTAAAAAACAACCCCATTTTTTTTTCCTTTTTTTAAACACTGTGAGGGTGGTCAAACACTGGAACAGGCTGTCCAGAGAGCTTGTATAGTATCTGTCTTTAGATATATTAAAAACCAAATTGGGCATGGCTCTGAGCAACTTGCTCTATTTGATCCTGTTTTGAGCAGGGGGGGACAAGATTTCCAGAGGTCTCTGTCAGCCTCCATGATTCTGTGAATTTTGGGGCCATGTTTTCAGCTGCTGTGAGGCACCATACCTCACTTCCTCATGTAGAACAGTAGATATTTGTTGCAACCAAACCAGCACTTAAGACAGAGCAACTTGCAAGTCAGACAGTTCTGGGAATTTTGCATTTCTGCTCCTAACACAAGACTCAAGAGCAGCAGGAACATTTCAGGGAAGATACTCAGATCCTACAAACAGTAACCACTGCTAACACACTGACTCCCTGACAAACCCTCACATCCTATTCGCCAGGATTAATCCACACAGCAAAATGAGGATCCACATCATAACCAGACTCACGTAAACAAGCAGGAAGATGCTACCTCCAAACATATTCCTAAGCATCTCCCACCCTTCTAAATGATCCAAGTTCCTCAATATTTCCTCTCCCCACACACTACTCCCCAGGCCCAGCCTGATTCCAGGTAGGTCCTTCACACCAGATCCATTTAACATTTGCGCTAAGAGAACCCCTCACACAAAGCAAGCAAATGGAGGCCAAATGGAGACCAAAGCTACAGCAGCCATGGATACCTCTAAACACCAAGGAAATTCCTCTGCAGACAAAGCCTAGAAAGGAAAGCACAGCAACACCACAGACCAGTATAGGAGTGGCAGCTGAAGAGTGCTGAATCGCACAGAACCAAGGCTAAATTTTGTAAGCACAGAAGGGCTTAATGAAAACGTACCCAACTCAGAGTCAGTATTTCCAGTTTCCTGCTCCTCTGCAACATCACTTAAACACTCTTTGCTCCCAGAAAGAACAGATAGGTGATTAGCTACCTGACACCAAGAGCAAATGCCCATCACTTGAGTCACCATGAGAAACCAACACAGCACTGTTTCTTGACATGTCAGCTGCTAATTGTCTTCTCCCTTCTCTCTGCTACCGTTCTTCTGGCTGCATTAAGATTGAAGGAAAACCCTCCAAAGGAATGACTGGAAAAGGATGCTCCTACCTTTCTAGTCGCTTGTTGCTCAGCTGCTGGATTTGCTCCTGCTGCACTGTTGTAAGCGGAGTCTGGAGGCTTTTAGAATTCAAGCTCTGAAACTGAAGACAAAATCACTTTAAAACCTGCCCGCTTGTGCCACCTGGGTGTCCTCTGCACCCTCCCAAGGGCATCCTCCAGGGAGACCCAGCATGCTGACAGACACATACACCTGGGACTGTTGGAAATGACAAATGACTAGGAGAACCTATATGCATATTTAAAAAAAAAAAACTGTACAACTGTTCTGCTGCTTTTCGGGGCTCAGAAGAATAGGTATAATTAAGAATCATTCCACCAAGCAAGTCAGGGTATGGTGTAGGTGTATATGTCATGGGTTACAGTTCAGTCCCTCCAAAAGAAGGCATTTAAAAGACCCCAAGTGTTCCATGGGCATTAATAAACTATGCCTCACCCCCTCTACCGTCTAAGGTAGGGAAAACTTGTTCTACTTCCTGTAAGTGAGATAAAAAGAAAAGTAAGGGATTCAACCAAAATGATAAAGCGAGAGGCACACACAGACCTTATTCCTTTCCTATTACTTAACTGTTTTTGCTCCCAGGACAAATGACACGATATATTCACTGGATTCTCGTGCTTCAGGGATCCCATTTGTCTCAAACACCTTCCACCAGTAGCTGACCACATCAGTGGCAGTCACAAGCCCAGATCTTGCAGTGCAGCTCTGCCTCAGAGATGACCACTTGGGACTGAGGACAGGACCTTTACTTTGACTCAACTCCCCTGGCACACATTGAGGTGACAGACGCAACAACCTCTTGAGCAGTGGGTGGGTGAGGCATCTCATTGTTGTGAAGTCAGTTCCTGGCTTCCACATGTGTTTCTCGTTGCCATCAGTTGATCCAGGCAGTGCTGAGACTCACAGTACACTTGGTACTACCACAAGTCACTGTGGCTAAGCACCAGCTTACCACAGTCAGTGGGTTCTCCTCAGGGCAGCATGAAAATGGCACTGGTTTGCAGCTCTTCTGGTCTAGAAAAGGAGGCAAGAGTACAGCCTGAATCCCTCGGGCTAGCAAATCACAGGCTCCCCTCTGACAGAATGCAGACTGCTTGCCCTAATCCCAGCCCACAGGTACAGAACCAATTACTCACACCCTAAGAGTAATAAAGGATTACCCCAAGAAAAGACTCGTGTGACAGCTAACCAGCTCTGCCACTGCAATTCATTTCTTTGCAGAGCTGCCTATCTCCGCAGGCCAGAGCTACTAGGAGGCCAGTCGTGCCCATGGCAGGGCAGAAGCAAGCGTGCCTACACACAGGCACAGCATTCCTGCCTGTCCTTGGTCCCAGAAAGTCACAGACACACCAACCTTGAGCTCCGGCCCTTGGCTCTCCACCCCACGGGTGGGTCACCCTGGTTCCCCGCAGGAAGACTTTCGGTCTCTTCTAGATTCTTTCTTTTATTCCTCTCTCTGTTCATAAACCACAAGTCCTAGGTTAGCGGGTGTGCTCACAGAAGACCTGGACTCCATGGGTCAAGGGTCGCCCACACTGGCACCATCCCCAGAGAGCAGACAAGGGACCACAGAGCCAGGGCTGAGCTGCTAGGAGCAGAGAGAGGAGAAAGGTACAACTAGAGGGAAGAGAAACTCTTGAAAGATGCAAAGGCCAGAAAAGGCAAACCCTGCCAGAGGGAATTCAGTCTCTTAAGGGAAAGAACTGGCAGAACCAGACAGAGAGGGAAGAAAAACAAACAAGATGAGGAGACAAAGGAGATGAAACTTTACAGAACAGCTGCTGCATATCACACTTGGAACTGTGTGAGACAAACAGAACAACAACCCCACTTTCCTGCTGTGATCCATCAGAAATGAGGGCCCCCCTCCCTTCTGACTCACAGTCCCTGGAGCTGCTGTGGGTTTCCCCGAGCGCCCATTCCCATTCCTCTATTGATGGCTGCTTTTCATCACTGTCTCAGAGAGGCCACAACCTCCTCTCCTCCAATTCCTCCAGAAAACCACCACACAAACAACTAAATACCTCTCCCGAGCAGCCAGAAGCACCCAGGGTGAGTGGCTGTCTGCCCCGTAGGAGTGCTGCTCCAGAAAGATGTGGGGAGGCGGGGTCAGCTCCCACCTGAGCAGATGCTGCCACTGAACCCCTGCAGCAGCCCTGGACCCTGCTGCATGGGGCATCTGCACAGGCAGCAGTGTGGGGCCTGCCCTGCTCTTGCTGAACAGTGAAACTGTGGGAAGAGTCTGGGCTCCACTACCCTCCTTTGCAAAATCAAACCAAACAGTGCCCAGGGAAGCAGCAGAGGGAATACCCTGCAGCAAAGATCACAGGATCGTTATGGCTGGAAGAGACCTTTAAGATCATCAGGTCCAACTGCTATCTCACAATTGGCTTACCTGCTACCTCCTGGCAAAGGGATGGGTGCTCTAAGAGCCTAAGGATCCCCTTCTTCATTACCCCTAGCAGAGAGATAAGCAGCCCCTAAGAAAACTTGCCTTTATGTTACGCTTGAGCAGCCTGACAGCTACAGTCTTAACCCAAGCAGCTCCCCACTCCAAGGCCCTGTTTTGGGGATACCGCCACAAGAACACTAAAGGAATAAAACATTGACCATTAGTGCTGTCAGGAAGCAGATAAGACATTAACTGGCCACAGCTGGGACAACACTGCCACTACTGTCATTAATGAAGGAGACCAGCTACTGATGTGAGGGCCCTGCATGCTACTTCTTGGTGTAAATACCTGTTTGCACACAGGTAGGAAACATTATTTTTCCTGCAGTTCTGTGGTTTGGTCCATTCAACCGCCAGTTCCCCACTCGCTGTAGTCCAACACGTACACTGATGGCTGTCGACAGGCACGGCCTGCCCCACTCTCAGCCCCAGCCCTACACTCCCCCTCCCGCTCACAGGCCCGGCCAGGAGCTGGGGCTTGCACCGTACAAGTCGGTACCTTCCTGCTGTTGGGTTAGCGGTCCGCTGGGCCGGCCCCTCGCACAGCCCCGCTGGCCGTACCGGGCGAGGGGATACAAGCCCCCATTTGCCAGCCAGGGAGCTGCCCACCCACGCCTCACTTCGGCGGCTCTCTGGCGGTAAACGAGCCCTACAGAGCACCGCCGGGACTGGAGCCCAGCTGTCCCGGCCTTCCCTGCACGCCCCACAGCCTGACCAGCGCCCGGCACCCCGCCTGGCCCGCACCGCGGCGCTGGCGCGGGGTGCCTTTACCTGGGCGGCGGCGGGCCCGGGGACTCCTCAGAGGCGGGCGCGCCCGCACAGCGACGCCTCACCTCATGGCTACCGCCACCGGCGGGGCTGGAGGCGCAGCCGGCTCCCGCGCGGGCCGTGGCCGTGGGGAGCCGCCTCCCGCACCGCCGCATGTGGTGAGGGGCCGGGGGAAGGGGGTCAGGGGGGGAACGGCCGCACAGCCGGTTCGCTCCCGCCGCTCACCGAGCGCCGCCACAGCCGCCACCTCACCGCCTGCCCGCCGCCGCCGCGCGCACGAGTGACGGGCGCACTGACCAACCGCGAGCCGAGCCCTGCGGGCGCCGGCCAATCGCCTGGGGCGCGGAGCGGCGGGGCGGGGCCGCCGGCCGTGCGGCGGCGCGCGCGGAGCTGAGCGGCCCGGCCCGGCCCGGCCCGACCCGCCCCCCCCGCGGGCAGCGCGGCCCCGCGGCCGAAGGCGCGGCCCCCCGGCGGCCCCAGCGCCGGCGGCGCTCCGGGGGGACCGGAGGCCTCAGCGGGGAGCGCTCAGTAAGTGCCGGCCCCGGCGGGGGGGGGGCGCGGCGCTGAGACGCGGCTGCCTCCGGGGAGGGGCGCGGCGGCGGCGGGCTGGGCGGCGGGGGTCCGCGCCGCCCCGTCCCGTCCCATCCCGTCCCGCCGGCTGCCGCGGCCTCTCGCCGGCGGGGAAGGGCGGGCGGCGGCGCCCCGCGCTGTGCCCGACCCCGTCTGTGTCCCGGCGAGGCCCGGCCGGGCGCGGCGGAGCGCTGTGGGTGGCCGGAGCCGCGGGCGCGGAGCGCAGGCAGCGCTGCGGCGGGGAGCCGGCTGCGAGCCCCGGCGCCGATCCGTAACCGCCCGGGTAGCGTTTCGGAGCGGGAAGGGCCGTGTCACCCGTTATCCGTCTGGAAACTTCTCCGCGGGACGGGGAAGGAGTGATTTCCCGCCGGGACGGCGTCCCCCAGCCAGCGGCGGGGCGGCACTGCCCGGCAAGGGCGAGGGGGTCAGGGCCGCTGCTCGTGTTTCGGGTTAATACCGGTGCGGAGTCAGGAGCGGTGACAATCGCCAGGGGTGGGATGGGAGCGTGGCATCTCTCTGACAGCGGGAGGGTGAGAGCCGAGGTGCTCCGGCCCAGCGGGCACAGGCGCTTGGGGCTGCCCTGGAGCCAGGGGAGAGGAAGCCACAAGTTCACGCACAGGGAAGCCACATCCCGTAGCCAAGAGCAGCCCCGTGCTGCTTGCATTGCTGAGTTACTAGAGACGTTACTTGGTGAAGTAATGCAGAAAAAATACTAGTTGTTATTTGCCTTCTTCATCCAGAGACCCCGTGACCCATCTTCATCCCTGTGACACAAACCTCTATTCCTGTCATACCCGAGAGGAAACTGCAGCACAGAGAGATTAAAACCAAGCCTCAGAAAAGCCAGCAGCCTCAAGCTGGTGCCTGACACGGTGTTGTGCGTCTCAGAAGTGTTTGGCCACAGCAGTGCCAATCAGAGACCAGTTTGGAAATGCTGGCTTAGGAGAGAAACGTGTTCTCCTTACTCCCAGACCCAGCAGAGCCCAGCACAGAGCGGTCCTGGCTGCGTGAGAAGCTCTGTTGGTGCAGGCAATGGAAGAATGCCAGCTCACAGCAGCTGAGGATCTGGTTCCTCTTCTGTTCTGTTCTGTTTGTGCATGGACTATGCTGAAACCTGCCAGTGATAGGTAGTAGCTGTCCCTGGCCCTAGAGCGGCCGTCAGAGACTTGGAGCGTGCCCAGCCTGCAGATCAAACTTCCAGCACCAGGATGACAACTGGGAAAGGAAGGTAGTGGGAAAGATCACCCACCCTGAGCTCTACCGTTGTAAGCCGTGGGCCCTGGGCCATACTTGCACTCAGCCTCCCCATCTGGCCCTCTGCAGCCTGGACCAGAATGGACCTGGACCTGACTCTCTAAGCCATGGCAGAAACCTTTCATACAGGACCGCTTTTAGAGCTAGGTCTCTGGGCTTGGGAATCCTTCAGCATGGACAGGACCTTGACGGCACGAACAAGAGTCCCCGTTCCCACCTGACCAGATTTTCAGCTGGCTAGTTTTAACCTAGCCTAACCTTACTCAGAGGAGCAATGCACAGCACCACAGTGTGTGGTCCCTACAAAATGGGTCTTACCCAAAGGCTTGGTATCAGCTTCAACATCCAAGTTCCTGTGGTTTTCCAAAATTGACACCACATTGAGATGAAGGCCTAGCCCATTTTCTTTCCAAAATGCAGGAGCTGTTCGAGATCTAGAGTCATACTTTGCAAAGCCCTTGGGCCTGCTTCACTCCTTTCACTTAGGTTCTTTTTTTCCACTTTTTGTTTCATTGGTAGTGGCCTTTTTAAAAAAAAATGTGAGTTATTGTCATGGAGAGTTTCCCTGAATAGCACAAATCGATGATGCTCTCTGAGCAGTTGCTTGGTCTGCCCAATACCTGCTCAACAATTCCTTCCCTTTCCCTGCTGGGCTGTAGCTGCTGCTGCTGTTGTGGGGCTCAGATTTCAAATTTGCCACCTTTGTGGCTGAGTGTCCACGACACCTGAGCTCCATTGTGGTCAGTGATGGCTGGGGAAACGCAGGTGCCACATGGTTTAAGCAAGGCATACATGGTTTGGTGGTCAGCAAAGGACATGGTCCCTTTCAGCTGCAATGAACTCGTGTCTTGGCATGATGTTAGGTGGGACCAGACCAGAACTGCTATCTTCATCTTCCCATTTCTGTAGAAACTCATGGGAGTTTGACAGCTCCCACAGTCTCGCAGGCACCTCAAAATCGCCCAGCAACTCCTGCTTCACAAAGTTGTTCACAGGGAGCTCTGAGACAGATCCTGCGTGTGTGGTGAGAGATTTACCTGCTCAAGGAGATGCGAGTCAAGGTGGCTACTCGGTCTGCTGGCTGACCACAGGGTGGCCTGGTGCTCTTTGCCTGGTGCGATTTGTCTGCTTCAGTTGCTAGTTACAGATGTTAATCACTCTGCTTAATGCAGTTATGGACAGCAGTAAGGCGTCACAGTAATGGGAACTGCACAATAACCTTGCCTAGAATAGAACAGAGTAGAGCAGAACAATGGCTCATTTCTCTTTGCAGGCACATCTTTTTCTATTCAGAGCTCATTAACCCCTGTGTCCCGGCTGCATTCCGGTCCAGAGATGTAATGTCTGCTAAGCTGCAGAGAAATTATCACAGGACTGCTACAATAGTTCTTGGGGTTGGCACTGCTCTGGTCCAGAGGTAGCTGCATTTTCACGGAAGAAATTGCTGAACTAATGTTATATACAGGGGTTTTATAAACAAAGTCATGCAAATACTTCCCATAGGACCATCCTGTGGTGTTTTGCAACTCCTGATCATTTGCACAATAGAAGCATGAAGCAATTAAAGTCTTTCATGTTTTCAGCATGAATAGATCTATCAAATTTCACAACTCTAATCCAAAATAGGACTAATTTTAAAATTAATATTGATAATTAGCAGTGCGTGACTAAGCTTGAGTGGGTGCTTTCATGAGGGACTTAAGAAATACTCATTGTCTCTAATAGCAGATGGGGGGACCAGTGCAACCCACTGCTTTAAGGAAGCTGCCTTTCCAGAGCGCATGGGACGAGGGACAGTGGGGCGATGGATAGTGCAGTGACTTACCAGTCACCAGCGACTACCACAACAGGGAAGTTCTACTCTGGATTCCATAAAAAGTATCCTGAGATATGGATGCCTCACAGCTGAGTGCCATTTTATTGGATGTGTTCCCACTGATAAACTTAAGGGGCTCCATGTAACTTTCCAAAAATTAAAAGCAAGAGACAGAAGCAGGAAAACGCTGTATCTCCCCAGGTGGATAGAGGCCACCTTGCTCAGCCTGGACCAGACCAAACACAGGGGTTCTGAGGTCACCCCCACGTAGATCTGCCAAGTGCCTGCAAGGAGGCAGAGCTGAAAGGGAGAACATACGACTGACTTCAAGTGAACCAGGCATGACGTTGGCATCTCTCAGTACCCCTGAAAAATCTTTTTCTTATTTCGAGTGGGTATCTGTGAGCTGCTGTCAAAAGTTGTGCTAGTGAATGGGGAGGCTTTGGAAAAGGTTGTGCCTGTCTTTAAGAGCTCTGCACTGTTCATTTGTTCTCATTCTTTCCTAGGCAGAAACCACTGTGGTTCCCATGAATAAAAACCATCAGCGATGATGCTACAGGACAGGTCTCACATCAGGGGCCCTAGTACGAAGGGCAGCTCTCTGCTTCTGTAGCTGATGGGTGAGGACAACAGCTTGGTAAAAGGAGCTACCAAGAGCTGGCAGGATGAGTTACAGCTCACCCTCTGTGCATGACTTGTATCACAGCACCACCACCACGGCCAAGCCAGACCCAGGGACAACTCTGGATGTGACTGTACCAGAAACAGCTACCATAAGCCCTGAGACTACCAGTTTCAACAGCACCAAAATCCCAGATGTGGCCAGCACTGGACCCGGCGTGAGCACAATGCTGCTGTCCTTTGGGATCATTACTGTGATTGGTTTGGCTGTAGCTATGGTAAGATATGATAAATATTTCCCTTTCTGTTGAGGATGGAGGGTGGCAAAGGGGCTCTAGGACTGATTTGGGTTGAATAATTTATATGCATTCTACTAAAGGCTCACCCAGAACTGCTGGGAACTAACAGTTCCTGAGATCCCTTTCTTTTTAAGGCCTTTATCCAGTACTCTAATATTTTTCTGGTCTCCCTGAGGTCTACTCCAAACGGGATGCTCAGCAGGCCTAGAGAAAGCCATATGTAGTATCAATATTTTTAAGAGCAATAGGAAGTTCAGTTAAAAGAACACAAAGCAGATTTTGTTCTGACTTGATAACTGGAACAGCTGCATTGATTTAAACCTTGTCAACACAGGGCCCCACAATGAAAGTTCACCCAAATTAACTTTTAAAGCGGACTGTTGAAACCACATTCATCTTCCCTGTGGACACGCCTGTTTGAATTAAAGCGGCCTGAATCCATTTTAGCTAGACTCATTCTGGACTGCATTTCTAGGGTTCTGCTTGCTGGTTATCAGCAAAGTCCTTGAGGATTTGCTGCATAACTAACCTTGCATTAACGCTGCAGGCAGAAGCTTTCAGAAACTATAGTTCTGGGCCTGACACGGGCTGTGCAAGTGCTGCAGTTCTTTTGATATATAACCAGATCGCTTACCTGCCAACAGAGAACAGAAGTTAGTGGCAAGTTCCCATTCCTCATATGAGGAAGACATTCATTAATACAACCATCAGAGGAGCCTACAGAAAGGGACTACTGCAAAATTTCATTGCAGGCCCAAGGAGGACTTTTTCCTAAAGCCCCTAAGAGAACCTGGAAACATTACCCTGGAAATGGTCATAAGTTCCCAAGAGCAACATCCAGCCTTCGTAGTTCTCACCACAAGGCTCTGGAGGCCAAAAGCCTCACTTTCTTCCCAGCGCAGCCACTCTTACAGGCTGACACGAGGCAAGTCACTGAGCATGCCATCTTTGCTTCTTCCCTTTATACCGGGGAGGGGGTAACAGCACTTCTATGCTGTAGGAAATCTACAGATGAAAACCACAAAGGGAAGGTTCTTCATCCACTCTTAAATTGCAACATGTGCCCTGCAGCCACCAGAAATGTGCTGAGCTACACCTAATAATAATACACCTAATACTCTTACTACTACTACTAACACACCTAATTAGCAGGCCACTCAGGCACTTAGCGTCGGACATGATGTGCTACCGAGCCTACACTGATGTATATGAAATTTCATTTTCGGTTGTCACTTCTCCCTTCCCCCTGCTTTGGTGCGCAGTGACACCAGACTTGCTACACCTCCTTTCTGTGAGCCCTGTGCCCAAAATGTCTTTTCTCAGCTGTTCCCCATCCTACTGGGACTGTTGTAACGATGGTTTTCTTCCTCCTTCAGGTTCTGTATATCAGGAAGAGGAAGAGGTAAGTAACATCTGTTGTTGGCTGAAGGGAACTCGGTGCTTCAAAATCCAGAGAGAGCTAGGAAGGAGCCGGGGAGATAGGGAGAGTGTAAGGGATGGCTGTCTGAGAACAAGCCTACGGGGAATCAGCTGTGTGTGAAGGAGGCAGGGGTAGGGACACTGCACTCCTGGTATTGGCCCACCTTCTCACACCAGCGCTTCAAAGACTCCTCCGCAGCTTTGGAAAGGAAAACATGGTTGAGCAGGAGGAGGTTAGGGACCCTGCAAAATCTTCATGCTTCATCTATGAGATGCGCTAAAACAGAGGAAAAGGTTATGAGTGTATAAAGAAACTGGGAACTCTTCAAGGAGAGATGTGGATCTCACATTCCAGCCATTCCCAGATCCCTGTGTTTTCCAACAGCCTGAGCCAATGACATTGGCCTTGGAAGGCTGAAGGCCTCTTTAGGTGCAGTCACAGCAGCTGACAGCAGCATAGCGCAGAGATGCAGTTTTCTAGCCCAAGACTTAGTGTCTTAATTTCCTTGTTAAGCTCCTGGCTGAAAACAGAGAGCAGCATGCAGGGAAACACACATCTTGATTCTTCCGTCTCTGACAGCAGAGACGCTAGTGAAGATCCATTAGATGTGGTACTTCCTCCCTGCCCGACTCCTCGTGGGCCTGGCCACAGACTTTCAGTAAGTGCTTCTGCCCACTGTAAAATTTCCAAGCCAGACCCTGCAGCCCAGATCTGGGTACTGCCACAGGAGCAGCTAATGCTTGGCCTGCGAGCATAGCGCTGCTGGAGATAATGGTTGTGTTGGCAAACTCATATAGAAGCAGGGAGGGAATGTGTCATCCTAACACTCGCTAAAATAGATATTTGTGGTGACACTGCCAGTAACTGCTTGTGTGTTTCACTCCCCCACTCCCCAAAACTCAGCTACAGCCTAAGGCAGGGCTCAGTGTTTCCACAGGAGCATGCCCACCCATCTCTGAGCTGCCCGGTATTAAGGGAGACCCCTTGGGGTAATACTTTATAGCTCTGTCACTTGGAGCAATGATACAAGAGTAAGAACAGTTTGTCCACAGGCAGCCACCTCCCATGAGATTCTGCCTCTTTCCTATTTTCTATTTATTGTTTATTATTTTCTATTTATTTTTATGTACTTCAACTCCAGAGTTAAAGTACTACTCTTAGGCCACTGGAGCTAAAAGTGGACTTCTGCTGGCTGACACAGTGTGACATGGCAGGATTGGCTCTTGAGGGCAGAGGGACAGGGGGAAAAGTCACAAAATGCATACCCAGTATGTTCCACTGTCTCTTTTGTCCCACCACATAAAGCTTGATCTTTTAAGGTCTGCAGGAACTTAAATCCCTGTCTGACTGTTCTGTGCGTAACACCTGCCAACATAGATTAGTGATAGCAATTAATCCCTGTAACTGCACTCTGGGTGTCTTCCACTCCTGCCAGCTGTGTGTAGTAGGTTCTTATCCTCATCGCTGCAGGACAGGACATGACCCGTATCCAGCAAGAGCAACAAGAGCAG
Organism: Pluvialis apricaria; assembly: GCA_017639485.1. NCBI lineage: Eukaryota > Metazoa > Chordata > Aves > Charadriiformes > Charadriidae > Pluvialis > Pluvialis apricaria. The sequence goes on from CM030016.1 coordinate 23,406,672, forward strand.
AATCCCTGCACAGCAGGAGAAACAGCCTGCAGACAGCCTCAGCAGTGGGGTGGGGAAGGCAGCCTGAGCATCTGTCCTTCACCACCAACCCTTTCCCTTCCCTCCCCTCTCACGGGCAGGTTGGAGAAGCTACGGCACCAGCTCATGCCCATGTACAACTTTGATCCCACTGAGGAACAGGATGAACTGGAGCAGGAGCTGCTGGAACATGGGCGAGATGCAGCGTCTTCCCAGGCATCGCAGAGCAAGGTAGGCAGCAGGGGCCAGAGAGTCTGTTACTACAATCACAGGTACCTGCACTGCTTTTGTTAGAGAGTCAAAGAGTTTTTGTAGCGCTGTAGGGTAGGGAAACCATGTAAGACCTCAGGAGGACTTGCCCCATCTCTGCCAGCCCTGGAGATAGGGGGCTCGAGCGTTTTGGAGTGCTTAGGATGGACTGAAGAGTCAGGCAACTAGGACAAAGAGCCTGGGGAGGCAAAATGCTGGCTCTACTCAACTAGGAGAGAGAAAATAACAACTTCAGTAATTAAGGGTGAGTTTACTACAGTTTACCACCCCGGGCACGACAAGGGAGCAGTAGGATGGATGCTGTTTTCTGAGGGACAGGGCTTCAATGCCCACAAAGCACCGAGGCTGCTTTGCCCTGGCCCTGAAAAGCAAATCATTTCCACCCAGTTTTAAGGTATTCCCGCTTTGCGTAAAGATGCAACTGTGGAACAAGGCCTTGCTGAGGGAAGGCCTGTAATCGTAACAGTTAACTGTGCTGCATGCCCTGAAGAACGCAGGCAGAAAGCCTGCGCATTGTTGTGACGTGGCACACCTGGTCTTGTCAGCACCTCCCGGCCAACCTTGCTGGGCACAGCGAGGCATGGCTCAGAAAGAGAAAAGGGAGGAGGGTTCTCTATTTGATATTTGGGGAGAGGGGAAGAAGGCTTTGCTTTGACCACTTCTCAGTGTTCAAAGGCATGCAGCATGCTGAGAAGTGATAAGGGCCTCAGAGAGCACTGACTTACTACGTTTGTGAGTTAGGAAAGAGCTTGATAGCTTGGCCAGCTGTTTTGGGTTAATGGTCCAGATGGGTCTTTGACAAAAGGCTATTTCCTTCCCCAGTGTACCAAGAGGTAGGAGAAATAGGGAAGAAGGGCTTCTCACCATTGTTTGCAGCCAGCTTCACAGTGTTTTCTGTTTCCTTTGTCACCATCACTACCCAAAAAGCCTTTCTGAAAGACAGAGCCAGCAGGGATGGTTGGAACAGGTATGTCTCTTAGCCAGTGATGCAGCCTCCCCTTAGAGTAGACATCTCTCCTTTCTTGAATTCCTCTCCAGCTTCTGTAGTGCCGGTGTCTTCCCTTGCTTTTCCAGTTCCAGGAGCAGTTCTCCCAAACAGTTCTCAGTTTCCACACACTTCACACCTTCAGATAATCTGTAGCAAGCTTGGTGTGGGCAGAAAGGGAAAGAGGAGATAATACATACAACTGTAGTTATAAAATATTTACCTTGAGACATGCTTCCCAACCTGCTAAAGAGCACAAAGGAGATGTGTGTTGGAATGTGAAAGACAGTCAACGCATTCCATACACTGCTTTGGGAAAGCAAGAAATACTGTTGTATAAAAGCAAAGGATCTTATCCTCTCAGTGGTGCATACTGGGAAACCATCAGATCCTTCTATTAGTGCACATAGAGGACTTCCCTTCAGGTAGTGAAGGGGGGAAATGACAGGGCCGGCATTAAACTTAGCACCATAAAAGCAGATCCTTCCTATCTAGGGACTGGCCAGCAGGATACCTCAGGTCCTTCCAGAGCTTGCTAATGCGCAGGTACCTCTGCTTAGAAAGTACACAAGTTTAAAGGCTTAACATAATAAGAGAGGGAGACTCTAAAACAACAGCCAAAGTTCTATGGCATGTTTCCAGGCCTTCTTGATGTTTCACATCTTTTCATGCTGCCTTGTATATATAAATAGACCCAGTAATCCAATAATGCGGGGATTTTAAACTGGCATAGATGTGCTGACTTGCTCTCTGGCCTGTTGTATTTTTCTGTCACAGCCTTGTTAATGCCACGTTAGTCAGCCAGCCTCCCCTGAGTAAGGGGCAGAATCTAGTTACAATACTGTGCAGTCTGTGCCCAAGCGCACGCACCTGAGCAAAGGCAGACTTTGCTGGGTCTCATCTTTCACTGCTTCAATGCAGATTCTGCTGACAAGTCAAGGAGCCCTCCAGAGACCCAGCCGTCTTGTGTTCACAGACGTTGCCAATGCCATCAATGCATGAACAGTACCTGCCCCTGCTCTGGGATCATGCCGAGACTGGGGAGGATGAAGCCAACGAACCAGTGACTTCCTGCAAGCATGGCCGATCCATTGAGCCCAGCTGGTCACCCCGTTGGTTTGTGTTACAGATGGGCACAAGCACTGGGAACTGTTGTCACGTTGGGAAGCAAACCCTTTGTGATGGCAGTGGTGATTTTTTGGTGCATGTGTTACCGCTAAAAGTTCCTGAGCTCCAGTTTCTGGGCTGGTGCTGACTGATACCATCTACTAAGCTGCGTGCTTAGGAACAGTGCCTGCTTTATTGTAGATTAACTTGTCAGAGCACATGTGCGCGCTCTCTGGGTCAGGGAAGGAGTAGAGGTGCATGTTTAGAGAGTTTCCCCATTGGCTTTGTGCCACCAGCCCCCAAGAAAAGCAATGAATGAGCCTCTCTGTACAGTGACTGCAGCTTTGGCAGATCCTGGAGGGCTGACTGGTGGCAAAGCCCCTTTAAGCAGTGAGAGCTGACTCCCCAGGCTGAGTACTAATCTGGGGCACACCAGGGAAAACACATACCATGGGCTTATCCCTCTTGTGGCATGTGGGCTGCTGATAAATGTGCGCCCAGGGCAATGTTGAAGCATTGGGAATTCACTAGCTTTAAAAAGTGAAATGGTGAACGTTTGGCTGATTACATCTTAACTGAGGAAGTGGCTGAATATCCCAAATAAAGGCTGCTGCATAGACAGAGAGGAATTCACACAGCTAAAGGCAGGAGGTGTCAATGTCTGGCTACGTGACTTCCTGCTGAGCTAGGAGTAATGGTGCCTGGGCCACAGAGAGGAGTCGAGTAGAACTGGGGTTCCAATACCATGTATCCCCCTCCTGCTTTGGCTCAGGGAAGTTTCTACAGTGCACAGTGTTACCCAGAAATAAGATTAAGCCTTGAAATATTTTCTTTTAAATAAGCAAAAACAAATATTAGCTCAACATTATGACAGCCCCATGTCTGCCCCCAGAGGTGACTGAAGAGCTGGTTCGTACTTCCTTACCTGCCAGGACCTGCAGTCAGAGCCTTCTCTTCTTTCTGCTGAAAAGAAAGAGCGAGCTTTGTGTTAGCCTCTGCTCGGTTACCTGCTAATGCAGAAGGTGGGACTAGACAGGTAAGTCAGGAGTTTCCCTGTAACCCTGAAGCATCTCTTTGCCTGTGCATCCTTCAGGGCTGCAGGAGGGAGAGAGCGCGAAGGGGTCTCCGGCCACCTTGGCACGCTGCAGTGCAGCACAGGGGCTGTCCTCTGCAGAGCCTTTTGGTGGCCGCCAGCCCTGAGTGCTGCAGGCCAGCACAGCAGCCAGGGGCCAGCAGCAGCGCCTGCATGCAAGCATCAGTGCCCAGCATGCACTGATCACCTCCTGATTTTTTTGCAGTACGTACATTTGTCAGATCATATTCCATCCACAGCACCAGTCAAAAGGGAATCAGGGCAAGCCAAAATTTGAATGCAGATCTAAAGGTAGACTTTATGCAAGGAGATGTTTCACTGAGTGGCAATTCAGGTATCACGTGCTTTGTTGCAAGTTTGGACCTGCCAGTTAGTTTTTGTTCTCCCAAATCCTCTTTTTCTTCCCCTCTGATTTTTTTTTTTTTTTCCACGTTCATTAAATACAGACTCTTTCCTAGGCACGTGCCACTGACCCCTGCAGTGCACAGTTCCCTACCAGCCCTCCCTCCTTCACCGGCACAGCTTTCCTCATGGCAGTTTTGCAGGGCTAAGTTGCTTCAATCTTTCAGTATCCCTCTGTCTTTTAAAACCAGGGAGTTCTGGAAGTGTATTAGGGCTGGGAGTGTCATCACCTGTGGAAAATAGCCCATCCTCCATACCCAGGAGTTTGCACTCCAGGGATACTGTTAGAAGGAAGGTGCATGGGTACAAATACTCAACGTAATCTGGTTTAGGTCCTTAGAATTTGGAACACTACGTGTGCAGCTTCCCAGAGGTTATGGCTACGTGACTAGCTGAGAAGCAAATACATCACACACACACACGCACACTTACCATCTCCTCCAAGCGCTCACTGAGGGCAGCCAGCCACAGGGACATCAGATTCCTCTTCGGCAGCTGGCACGTCGCTGCCTGTCACACTCCCACGCTCTGCAGCAGGACAGGGATGCAAGCGGCAGCAGGGGTGCGTGGCTGTCCTAAATCACAACGTTTCCCCTAGAATTCTCAAGATTGAAACTTCATTTGTTGTTTTAAACTCTGTAAAAGGCAAGTGTAAGCTGAGCTGTTTCCTCAAACCAACGGCCTACTTTGTGCTCTTTACCCAACTCCATGTGCTGCACAGGCAGCTGCCAAGTAGTGCATCTGCCCACTCAGGTGCAAAAACATGTACCTTATATCTCAGCATTAACGTGGAACATCTTGTATAACAAACACCTACAGAGGAATTCTTTTTAACCATTCTTCCTGTAATGGTAGGCTTTGTCCTGTGATGACTGCCCTTAGATTAAAGTACAGATAATAAGACTAGAAGAATATTACGGGTATTTGCTCAGCTTGTACTGGAGTGTTCTTGTAGTTCAATAGCACCTCCTCTCACAGTTCTTGGAAGTGTATGTACAATTTAGCAGAAGCATTATGATGTAATTTAATTCCGGTGTTTCTGTGTTTTAAGCATTAAAATATAATTAAAGTATTTACATGAAATCTAGCATGATTGTCTTTTTTTCCCCCTCATCATTTCCATTTTCCACAGAAAACTACTAGAGTGTATCCTTAGTACCTGTTGGCAATTGTATGCAGTGAATTCCCCTAGAATTTTTCCAAGACTGAAGTGTGAAAAACTTGGCAGGACAAGCTCTGTGAGAGTCAAGGTTTAGTGCTTCACAGCATGGAAACTCAGACCTCTTCAGGAAGGCTTGGTGCTTGGTGGAGAAGTCGGGGAGGCAGGAACTTCCAGCCTAGCAGATCCTGGGCATCCAGAGTGCAGAAAGACAAATTCCAACTTGTCTGTTTACCATATTATCCTTTAACCAACTGAATTCCTGGACAAACAAGGGATTCATCAGCTCACCTGCAGCGCTGTCTGTAATAGCCTGCTCACGCTGGGGTGAACATTGTGGGCAGCGGCATCAGCAGCTCCATGGTGATATTGTTGGTGTATTTCAGATTTGCTTTCTGCCTCATCTTCTGGCCCACAGACCAAAAACTTGGGACTAGTTAGGAAAGCTGTCAGATTAACTGAAAAGGCTACGCACAGGAACAGAATTTATTGTATGAAAAGCTAAATAGTTGTATGGCACACAGAACAACGTGGGGCACAAACAGACTCAGCTGTGGAGACTTCCGGATGTACACATGAAGTGGAATTGGCTCGTGTTCCAATCAAGCCAGTTATGAGCTACTACATGATATACAAGGGGAGGAAGTTAGGTACCGACATTTGGGTTTAAGGGTGTGTCTGTTTTCCTCCATGTGTGATTCCTCCTGCTCATTATTCCCTGTTTTCACATAGATCTGTGGGTGCTCCTGAATGACCAAATCTTGTTTTATAAACCCCAAAACTCCAATTCAGATAAAGAGAAACTCACCTTCTCTGGTGATATGCATGTGTGCTGAGGTTGTTGCACATGGAGGAGGCAAAGCAGAAGCCTGAGGTGCTACATTTTATAACTTTATTAAAAACAAACTCCAAGGCTAATTTGCAAGTTGCCAACACTCTTTATCCCTTCACCAAAACCATTTATGAGAATATTGCAAACTTTGCTAGAGAACAAACCTCCTTCATCTCCCATGTTTTGATCTGACTGTAATGACCTCTTATTTTTGACTGAGTCAGGCCAAAACTGTCTGAGCTTAAAAACACTTGAAATGCATTTGCTTAGAGGTAGGATTTGGCTACATGGAAAAGGTAACTAACTATACAGGAAATAAAAAGTATTTATCATTTCTAAAAAAGAAAATCCAAGTAATCAGCATGAGATCCTATCTCTCTGAAGGTGGATGGAATTCTGCCCATCTTTAATTGGCATTGACTTTCATTCCAGGTCTCTGCGTAAACGTGGAAGCTGGAGCTGTGGATTGGGATTTCAACTAAACATGGAGTAGCTACTAATAGTGTGGAATTCTGCTTGCTCTTGAGCGCTTACATTTTTAGGGAGACAGGTTTTCTACCGTGGCTTCCAATAACATGTTAAAAGGCAGCAAAGACTAGATTGCAAAGACTAGGTTTTTGTTTTTTTTTTTTTTTAAATAAGAGAAGTACTTCATATGCATGTCCCAGAGAAATACTGCCAACCTAAAGCAAATGGATTTACTATCTAGCTGAAGCAGTTTCCAACCCTACTCCATGCCACCAGCTGAGAATAGTCTGACTGATGTCACAAGAAAAGTTTGTCTCTTACAGATGCAATCCCCAGTCCATTTAGGAGAAGCTGAAGTTCCAGTCTCACATTGTAACAGCTATTGCTCTCAGGTTAATAGGGGTTAATTAAATAGGCAGTACAGACTTGCAAGCAGAGTACTAAACCTGCCGCTTCACCTGAAAATCTGGTAAAGAAATTGGTAAAATATGTTGGTCTGCCACAGGAGTGGCCTTTGGATGCAGACATGAACTGCAGCTGAACTTGTGTGTCCCCTGAACAAGAGCAGCTCCCTAACATGAATTCAAAGGAACACCAGTTGGATCTTCTCATGTAACCATCAACAATTACAGATTTGTGTGCATGATGTCCCACATGGATTTATCCACACAGCAGGAGAAGGGGCTCAAACTCTCCCCATACCTGGCAGCACACCTCATCCTAGAGCGTAACATTTAGGTCAGATCTAATCCATTTAATCCTTGATTTCTCTGCTATGTGGTAGGGGAAGCACAAAGGTTATCTGTGATGCAGTTTTCTGCTGAGACCACCAAACTCCATACACAAGAAACTACTGTTAGGACAAACCGGACAACACACAGAATTAACAGGATCGGGACTCTGACTGCTACTAAACTGGGCAGACTGGACAAAATGACCTAAAACAAAAAAAAAACCAACCCCCCCCCCCCCCCCCCCCTTATGTCTCTAGAGTCAGCCCCTTCTCTTAATTCTGCATACATTTTCTTGTGTTAAATAAATACCTGCTAAGGGAACAGGCCTCTGATGAAAGGATAATAAATGAGCTCAATATATACTGCTATTTCATGGATTTCTGCTATGCACTGCCATAAATTTAAAGCCAATTATGTTCTGTTTAAATATTTAACACCGTAAAGCTAGCCAATTTTACATCTTGTCAAAGATAATTGAAACACCCATTTTATCCCTTTAATAGGCAGGCAGAGCATCCATGAGATGGAAAATAGCACCGGGATTTCACTGTTTGCAACTGGATATTGGAAATACCCTCAATTCCTCAGAGTTCAGCAAGATTAGCTCTGACACCGAAGGCACAAATCTGCATACAATGTGAGACTGAGAGCAGCCAGCAACAATCTCAGACCCATTGGCTACTGCTGCCTCCCAAAACTAAACTGTATCAGCAAGCTTTTATTTGCATAGCTGCAACACTAGAGGACCCCACATACGCACATTACGGACTAAATATACAAGCAATTTAAATTGAATCCTGAGGCTCTGCAAGGAAGCAACCTTTGTGTATCTGGTTCTTTACAGACACTCCTTTGAACTGATGAAATCCAGTGGCTGTGACTAAACTTGTAAACATTGTGCACTCACAGTTGCTATCAAATTCAGGGGGAGTGCCACCAGGCCAAAGGCTAGTTATAGGAGATGGCCCTGAGCTGATAATGCTACGATAAAACTTTCAGAATCAATCCCAAAGACAGCAGGGTGCAGATTTTCCTCAAAAGCATCCAAGTCACTGACCACTGGAGCAGCAGCATTAGGTATGCTGAAAAGGCCATGAAGGGTTTTCTTTCTGATATAGTAAAGGACGGACTCAAAGACTGTCTTTCAGATGCAATCCCTATGGGCAACTGAGCAAAACTTAAACTCAGGACTGCTCCATCAGAGGTGATATGATATCGAAGTTCAGCAATTAGCTGTTTTCCTTTACTGTATCTGCATTACTGAGTCAACACTATCTTTCTGTTGCACTATTGCTGCCCGTGGCAGGGCAAGGCACCATGTTATCCAAGTATTTTTAAGAAAGATTAATATCCTCGCAAAAGTTATACTACAAACTGTGAAAGGCATCTCTCCAACAAGACATTTGCCATTTCTTCCCCTAAGTAAGTCCCTGTTCAGATGTTTGGGGTAAGCCAGCAGACAACAGGAGAGAAAGCTTGGCCAAAATTATCACGAAGGAAGAACTTGAAGTATGACATTAAAAATCCTGTTTGCTTTCCAGTCCTCTGGCTTCAGCAAGACATGAACAGGTGGCATACTACTGAGCTGTGGCAGGGATGTTGCTCAGAGATCTCCTAAGACCAGTAGTTTTGCCGGGCCTGGAACCATCTTTTCCAGTGATGCCTAAAGGGAAAGATCATGGGAGAGAGGGGGTTAGAGCTCTGGGTTCAGGAACCTAGCTGCCCAAATTCCCCATTACAGAGTCAGTGCAAGGTTAAAAGGTGGCAAGGATCAATTCCAAAGTGTCAAACATCAGGGAAGTAGATGCACAGAAGGTCTGAAAGCGGTCTCAGAGTGGGGAATGTTTCTGGGTACACAGGCTTGCTCTGATCTGCGGTTAACCCCTTGCTTTCAGGACAGCTGGGTTGACCATTGGGGCAGAGGGAACAAAGTGAGACAAAGGAGTTTGCAGCTGCTCCATCTCTCACTGTACTGAGAAGAACACAGGGAGGGAAAAACAGACAAAAAGAAGCAAAATCTCTAGGCTGCTTCTGGCTTTGGACTGGGTCTTGGAAATTTTGCAATAAAGCAAACTCTTTCCCTCTCACACCTGTACTCCATTAGCCAAGCAAGATTACTGAAACAAACCCAGGCTGCTTTTGTGGCTTAAGAGGGTGTGAAATCAGCTTCATCAATCATTCAGTAGTGGTACTCATGGAAGAGAAGACAAATGCCTCTTGGCCCACACAAACAGAAAACTTTAACGATAGAGTTGCAATTGGCAGCATCTGCAGGTAGCAACACAATAAAGCCTGCTCCACTAACAGCTCTGTTAGTGCTCCTGCTGCTCCTGGATAACCTAGAGGAGTCACCCATAACCAGCGCCTGGGGAAAGCCAGAGCTGGATCCCCAGCTACAAAGGCCATGGAAAAACATCAGCTAGCTTTAAAGCAGCTCTCTGCCCCATGGCAGGCTTGCAAGTCTTACATATTTCTAGTTTGGCTCTTCCTACTTCTTGATTCTCCCCACGACAGACTGACTGAAAAGCAGGGAGCCGGTCATTGTTTATTGCAGCAATTCTTCCTTAATGTTGTAGATGTGAAGCCCAGGGCAGATCTCTTTCCCACTCAGAGCTGTATAGCGTGCAACCTGCAGGATGAGCAAGCACATGTATCCTCCCATGCCCTCCCTCTAGCACAGCAGCTCAAAAATCCTCACCCGAAAGGAAAAGGCAAACCAAAAAACCCCACAGTGACCCAAATCTCTGGCTGTGCCTATAGAAGATTTTAATGTGAGTGCAGACTCCTGCTAACAAATCTCAGAGCAGTAGCCACCTGCAGGAGTAGCACAAAAGCGTGCAGGCATATAATACCCAAGTTAAACCCAGACCCGTAGAATGGGTTCATCCAGAAACTACCTGTCTGAAAGCTGCTACAGCTGCACCTTGCTTGCAAACAAGCCACAGGATGTATAGTTTCCAGTCAGTCAGAACAGTAAGTCTCCTCTTTCCCTTTTTAGTCAGAAGTTTCTAAAACAGGATTACCGCTCCATCTCAAGCTCCTGAGCAAATAACAACTGTTACGAAATTTTCCAGAGGATTGCCAGGTTTCATACTGTACGTGCTTACCCCACTGATTTTCAACTGGCTGTTTTTTTTTTTTTTTCTTACAGAAGCGCACACCTTCCCCAACAGTAAAACTCCCCTCTCCGGCCCTGGTGCTAAGCGTGCGCTGCAGTATCATGCGCTGCACCGCTGCCTCCCACTGACCGCAGCATCCGCTTATCCTGTCACATCTGGTTCTACCTCATTGCGACAGGAGGGAAACATATTCTTCATGTCACTACGCTCGGTCCCACTCAAACTGAAAGGAAGAAGAAAGTACCCACATTGGCTGTGGTTTTGGGCAATGCTTAAGAATACTACAAAAAGGCAGCAACTGGGCGGGAGGTGAGCTCATTATCCGTGAGCCTGCGGCTCTGCTGATGTCATCACACAATTCGGTGGCAGGAAGTGATATGGGAGCAGGAGCCCGAGAGGAAACTGAATCGAGCAACTGAGGTTAACTACTCCGGCGTTTTATCATGTGGCATTTCCAGGGACTTTCTAAGAACCTGAGGTTGGGTTTGGCTGCCCAGCGTCAGTTAACTTGCTTCACACGCCACGCTCAACAGCGCTAACGGCAGCGGGATGAGGGAGCAGCTGTGCTGCCCACATGGCAAAACAAGGCAACATCTGCCTCTCCTGGGTTGCTGGCTCCCTTCCCCCTCCCACTCAAGGGAAAATATGTAATGAATAGCTTCCTACAATGGTCACTGAAGGCAGGACTCAGCTGCACACAAGCTTTCCTGGCATCTACCTCAGAAACGGCCCTGAATGGTACAGGTTGGACTGGGATTTGCACTTTCCCGGGGTTGTAGTGAGGCTGGGGCTCTGGGTGGCGCATCTGTAAGTTCCTACAACAATAACAACAGTTATCTGGCATCTCATCTCAGAGGCGCTCAGATAACTTTGCAGCCCTATATAGAAACTTACCAGTGTTGTCATTCTCTGTGCTGCTGATGCACAAGCATCTCTGCTAGCGTGCCAGCCACTAACACAGACTACTGCCTTAGAGTACAAGCCAGGAAGGAGAGAGCAAGACTATCATGGAGGCTTGCAGGAGTTAATCCAGGATACTAGGATGTCCCAAATGTCAAGGGATCTTCAACTCCTTTTATTATTTTTTTTTTTCCAAGTAAGGTAAGACACTCATGATAGACTATTTTCACTTTCTACATAACACAGCCAGAAAATTTCACTAAGCCATACCTGTTAACAGTGACCAGAACCTCAGATACACGATTTCTTGGAAAAAGAGAGATAGATTCTCTTCCCGTCTCTCTTTCCTGCCTCCACTTCTGCTGAAATAGTCACAACTGAATTAGATGGAAGGAATGTGCTGCCCTTCCTGTTGTAAGGGGCCTGGAAGCCTCCCAAATTCTCCTGTATGTAGGATTTACCAGAATTATTGCAGCCAGTGCTGGAGCTTTGGGTGTACATGCATGGCTTGCCAGGAGCATGGCTGCACAGTTTAGTCTCATGCAATTATGATTATCTAATTTCAAACCTTGTGTGGCTGGTGCTGAGTTCAAATTCAAGTCACTGCTTCCCTGAGGATTTCCTTCCTGAGACGCTCCTTCTTGGACCACTGGTTGAGGCTACAAAGAAAAACACCAAAAACAAAGAAAAACCCCCACTTAAAATTAGGTATCAAAAGACAAAATTGCAAATACACAGAGTAGATGGAAAGCAAAAAGTCTTTGATCAATGTTATTTAAATAAGGCTGTGCAGCCCTGCAAGTGTGCCCATTTGCCACTGTACACAAGAGCAAGCGCCAGTGCGTGTAGTGTCCACACACATTCACAAGCGTCTCTGAATGGTTGTCAGAATCCATAATAAGCCACCACATTACCAGCCTTATGAGACACGCAGCCCCACACTTCGAAAAAATCTCTCCATTACGCAACCATGGAGAAATTTTTTCATTCTTGAGAACACTTTCAGGATATTTTCCTGTCCTGAACAACTAAACATTTTGTCCATTGAAAATTAAAAACCAAATGGCTGTTCTTTTTCTTCTGCTTTGGTTTTGCCCCCCAAAAACTCAAGCTGTTAAAACAAATTAATTTTGAAATGAAACATCAGAACCTTCACTAACCAAAGTTGGAATGACACATTTTGAAACATTAAAAAGGAGCCAGTGTAAAAAAAGTTAACTTCAATAAATCGGCATGTAGCAAAGATTTTTTTTTTAAACAAATTACTATGCAGCACATTTTTTATAATAACGAACACCCTAACTTACAGCTCTGGCACACAACTCAATCAATTTAACCACAACACCCCAAGCCTAACACTAGAACTGCAGCTGCTACAATCTGTTACAGAAGAGAATGGCTGGAAGAGTCTTTTCCAACCTCATTTGCAGCCTGTTATAGATGAGAGATGGTTATAAATTATTTCTAGAATGTTATAGATGTTTATAGACTGGGCAAATCCCTGAGCACCCTGATCCAATTAGACTTCCTTTCAGCAGTGGTTTGAACTAAAGGATCTCCAGTGGGACCCCCAGACTAACTATGACTCTAGAAAAAAGTAAAAAGAAGTGTATGTACACACACAGCTGAGGGACAGGAGACATTCAATACCACTATTAGTAGATCCTGGGAGCTATCAAGATGCTCCAAACTGTTGTCTTGCTGCTTCTGTGTGGCATAAGGGTCTCAAGGAAGAATAAAGTGCCACCTGAACTTATAAGGAAGTGTTTTAACTAATCATAAAATACCAGGTTGGAGGGGACCTCAAGGATCTTCTGCTCCAACCTTTCTTGGCAAAAGCACAGTCTGGACAAGACGGCCCAGCACCCTTCCCGGCTGAATCTTACAATTGTTCAATGATGGGGAATCCACCACTTCCCTGGGGAGATTATTCCAATGGCTGATTGTTCTCATTGAAAAAATCTCCTCTTGTGTCCAGCTGGAACCTCCCCAGGAGTAACTGGTACCCCTTATCCCTAATCTAATGATCTAATTTTTATTAGATTATCATTACAGAAAAATAAGAATTTCCATGGATTTTTTTTTTTAATTGCACTTCTACGAAGAAAAAAGATAAAATAGGACAGGAAAACCATTCCAGCCAGCTTTATTTCAGATGTCAGCTTTTGACAGCACACACACGGGTGCCTGTGCCCCACAAGATGTTGAGGAGCATGTTCTTAACACTGCCTGGCTGCCCCCTTTTCCTTTGCTCCTGCAGAAGCCTTTCCCTGGGAGGGAAGGGGGGGTGGTCTCTGCAGCCGTGTCAGGCAGACAGAACAGCTACAGAGCAGGGCTGAAGCCATCTCCTCTGTCACTATGATTGTCAGTTTAACCACAAGACAGCCCTACCAGCAGCTGATTTATGAACTGTCCCTTGCTCCGAAATCCTCTTTGACTTCTCCTGCATAGTATCCTCAGCTTTATATAGTATGTACTTCACTTTTTTTGGGCTCTCCTGAACCCTACAATAACAAAGTTTCACAGCCAAGGCTTCTCTGTCCCAGTTCAGACTGCATCATGGCAACAGCAGAGGCTGGGACTGGATCTACGCCTCCCACAGAATTTCATTCCCTGATCTTTCCCCTACCAGACAGCGAGCAGAAAGTCACTGTATATTTATTTCACTGTATATGTATTGTGTGTGTGTATATATATATATATATACATACAGTCACTGTATATATATTTCTTTACACAGTGTATTTAAATAACGTAATATAAATGGGCTTAGAAAAAGCAACGGGCTTTTAGCAAAAGCTGTGTGCTGAACTAGACTGTGACCTTCTCATCTGGATTTCAAGGAAACAGCAAATGGACAGATTTATGGAGCAGATCTCTTGTCTGGGAGGTTCGGTTCTGCACTGGGTTTGCAGACAGTTTCCCTTCATCACTATCCAAGAACTATTTGTATGCCAAGGTCACTGTCGTGTCAGAAAAGTCTTCTAATCTCTCCCATATCCTGGCACTTCCTCCCTGGTGAAGATTTCCTTCCAAGCCTCCTGTGTGGCCCTCTCAGACTGCTCTATCCCTCTGTTTCTGCTGAACCAAACAGTGTTTCTTTCCATCCCAAGCCCTCTGTAGCACTGCAACCGTAGAACAAACCTATGGATTCCTGCAGCAATTGCACAGCTTGGGTTTGATCTAGAATTTTTACTGTAACAAATACACACCAAGTAATAGGTTTGTGGTTGGTTTTTTGTTTGTTTGGTTTTTTTTTTTTTAATCACTCCTAATGAGAGATAACATGCCATTAATTGTTCACAGGACTGAATATCCTTAATGATTCAAAGCTCTCATCTTTTTTTTTTTTTTTCCATGCCTGAAATGTTCTATCTTCATCTTCTAACTACTGATTCTTACTAATCCTTTGTTTGCTGCTTAAAAGAGCCTCCTGCTGGCAGGATTCAAAGTTTCGTCATTCACCAAATTCCTCTTTTTGATTAATTTTAAGTTTCTTCTTCTGAGACAAACTGATACGCTAAGCAACCACTCCAGTCTTCCAAGACTCCTGGGAAGACAACTCCTCTTCCCTAGAAAGGATGGAATCTCTGGTCTGACCTTCCAGCCTGGAAAAGTACTGTGGGAAACTAATATGTCTTGAATTAAGTACAGCAGCTCTCCTGCGCTCTCAGGATTCTTCAGGAGCTGAATCTTAGGGATGAGGTACTGGAAAGGCAGTCAGAGATTCCCTAAAGTGTTAGATTTCCAGGCCACCTAGGCTGAAAGAATGTTGTTGCAGATAAAGCCTGAGAAGAGCAAACGCAACTGAAAATCCCCCAGGATCCATGACTGGAGAAGAGGAAAAGGACTAAACACTGTACTCACCCACTTGCGGGGCCTCCCTCTTGGCCTTTTCCCAGAAGAAGGTTCTACCTTTATTGAAAACAAAGGGGAAAAAAAAGTATTTTCAGCTCTCATATTTGCCAGGCACTGTGACTAGTACACTGAACCTGGCCAAGGTGACCTCTGTATAAAGTTCTTGTGGGACAAATAGCAGAAAAGGCGAAAGCTGGGGATAGAAGACAGTTGAGGAGGAAACACCTGCCAGACTATGCTGGTTGTGATTATTTGGCAATGGTGGAAGAGAAATGCTAGAAGGAAGCTGCTGAACAGGCAGTGGCAACACAGGAAGGCTGGGAGGTGAGTTAAGACTAAGACCACAATAACTGATTTGTCCAACAGTGGCAATTAAAGCTGAGCTGAATTAGGGGCAACTTTCACTGTCTATCTTTAAGTTAAGAGAAACCTCCTTGCTTGTCCCTCTAGCAATGGTTCAAGGAAAAGGGACAGTCAGCTTCTCTCTCCCCCATAAAAGAAAATAAGCCATTTACTCTTACCAGTTGTCCAGACACAGCAGTCACTTTCTTGCTTCCTTTTGGCCTTCCTCGTGGTTTCTTCACTGGCAATGGTCCCGCAGCCTCCTCCTGGGGTAAAAGGAGAAAATCATTTAAGTGGGTTGATCCCTGGAACAACTTACAGCCTCTCATTCTAATGTGTCTTAGACTGTCTTACACTAATAATAGCACCCAGACCACTAAATACATGGTTGTCTCTGCTCTTCCAGCTGCTGAAGTACATTAGAAGATGGCCAGCAATACCCATACCCCTTTATCTTTTGGGCTGAGGAAGTGAGTATGTTCCCAGGACTCTGACCATAGTGTCTTGAACAGGGAGAGAAAAAGCATTGGCCTTCTTCCCTCTATCTAACTACTGGGGCAGAAGCAGAGCGTGGTGACACCTGAAAGTCTCCAGACTGGAACAGGGATCTGGCTAGCTCCTCTCATGCCATTTCCTGGCCTGAACAGTCGTGGCCTGCTGCATTAGAGGCCCCTCTGAAGCCAGTGGCTAAGATGCCCCAGGGTGCACATGCTACTGCCTTCCTGAATAGCAATAATATTTATCACAGAATGCCTCAGCCTCCCTTGCTCTTTGTTAGCCACTTCGCAGGGCTGCCTGCAAATCCTATCAGGCTAATGCAATAGCATTCTCAGGCAGCTTCTTAGGGTGATGTGCCCTCACCTGGGGCTGCTTCTTTGGTCTTCCCCTCTTTCTCTTCAGGCCCTCGGTCAGTGTAGATGAGCTGGTGTTCACTGGCCTCTCGTTGCTCATGTTGGCACTTTCCACAGTTTCCAGACGATAATCCAACAAGTTATTTTTCCATGGACTGTGAAGGAAAACTTGTCTCTTCTTTTTTTTCCTAACTGTGTTACAGATTCTCCTCTACCTGCAAGGCTGAAATGGTGAGAGAGAATCAGGCATGACAGCTTGCTATTGTTTTTATCAGCTGGAAGAGTCTGGGACACAGCAGACATTCAGAAGCACCACTATGCTTTATAAGCATTAATGAACCATTCTCTTACACGGCCCATTCCTCAGCTTTCTGAGGCTTTTGGCCAAAGGAGACGACTGCTCCAGGTGCTAGAGTGTGTTGGTACCTGCATCTACCTTTCTCCCCTTGTTGGCCAGTTTAATCTGAACTAACAAAGACAATTTTTCAGCTCTCTGAACTCCCCTCTTTGTAGGCTTCCTTTGCCTGAGGAGGAAGGAGGCGGAAGACAAACTGATGGTGGTGAGTTATAAACGCCCCATTCAAGGGTAAAGCTTCATTTGGAGCTCCTATATCATCAGATACCAAAGCTAATCCTGAGACCCAAATCCACAGCAAAGAGAGCCTTATAGCAGGATGCTTGAGAGAGCAAGTATCAGGGCACAAAATCTTTAAGAGGTTTTAAGAGGTGAATTTGGCTCTGGAGCTGCCCCTCAAGAGTTTGTTCATAATCACTGCCTGAACAGGCATCTCTCATGGCCTGACCCCATTTCAGAGCACTCAGCCTCTGGTTCTCCACGAGACTCACTACTTCCAACAGGACAAAAGAAGTCACCCAGACCGAGGTTTTGGTTGGATCCTGAGCACTGGTTTGTCTACTGCAAGTTTTGTATCAGCAGAATTGCCAGTCAGCCTCTTCCCTGTGCCCAAGCTCTACTTAGTGCCTGCTGCGGTTGGAATGAGCCTTGATCTGACTTGTTTGCTCCAAGAAATAACCAAGATCATGAGCTGTTGAGGGTACATAGGAAACCAATGACTTTCCTTGTTTCTGCTTGAGGTTTCTCCTCTGGTGTTGTTTGCCAGAGAAGGTGGCAATCTGACTGTGAGCCTTTACACCCTCACATCCCGAAGCAGGAAGAGGAGGGAAGAGACCTTGACCAGAAACTCAGCCAGCACCTGAATCCCAGGCACGTTAAGAGAGACAAAGGTCATTGGTCTTGCTTGCGTGTGAGGTAAACCCTAGCCAAGGATCTGAGTTCAGCTCTCAGTTTGCTGATCTGCTTGAAAAAGGCACTTGCAGCCTTCCCAGACCTTGGCCCTCCTCTTCTTCTTGCACAGGAGGCTCAAGAAGATGCAAGGGGCTGAGGGGACTGAGCCTGGCTGGACACAGGCCAGCAGTGCTGTCCGAATCCTCTTTTGTCAGTAATTCTTACCACAAAATGTATAGCTGAGAATAGTGCAGCTGGGAAAGCAACACCATTGCTTGCTTAGGAAAGCAGAAGTATATAGATGCACAATGCATTTCTATCTTCTGTGCAAGGTCATGGCCGCCTTCTGATCTAGACATTGCAGATTTAATCTGCCTTGCCTATAGAAGCTCTTCTACCTCCACCTGAGAAATGTTTTTTGCAGCTCTTTGCTCTACCTCTTTTGTTTCTCCTTTCTCACTTGTTAAATGAAAGGTAACAACCACATGCCTAAACAGCTCTGTCCCATTCAGCCTTGGGTGCTGCTGGGTCCCTAAGTCCCTCTGGCCGGCTCTACCCGAGCTGCAATAAGGACAGCACTGCAAGGAAGAGCACAGCTGCACCACGTAGAAGACTGACTGTTTTCTTCAAAATAATGCTGGAGGGCAGAAGTTGGGTTCAGTTCCAGTTCATGCATGAGCAGCCCTACTTAGTGAACTCCCTGGATGTCCCTTTGTGCACACCCAGCTCACAGGTGCTGCTGCACACTCGGCTTTTCTATCAAAACCTCTGATCAGAGGGCGATGGAAAGACCATAGCTCAGGTCTTTGAGATCAGGCTGCATCTGAAGGGGAGACAGTTAAGGGGGAAAAAAAAAAAGGTTTCTTTGTACTTATAAGCCATGCTCAGTTCCACCAAGTCCCTGAGAAAGAAGCATGAAACACATCTGCAGTCTCTTTCAGCAAACAGCTTTTAGAAACTGTTACCAGAGCTTTGTAGATTGATCAGATGTCAGGTTCCAAAGATGAGAGGGCCTTAACTGAAGATGAAAACAAATATTGTGCCCTCTGGTCCAGCAACTGTTTCCTACATCTGCATTTACCGGTCCGAACCAGGGCTCAAACAGCCTTGTGCTGGTTCTGGCATCTGGGGCTGGCTGAGGCAGGGGGGAGTCACCGAGGTACACAGACCCCGCGCTGCCCTAGGAGTGGAGAAGCCTTAGTGCCTCTTCCCAAAGGCAGGTCTAAGGCAGCCCTGGCTCGTGCTGCACACATCTCCTGCTGCATCAGCCCAGAGTGCTGCAAGGGTGGCCTGACGCTTCCTGAGCCTGAGCGTCCCCTCAGCCACCTGTGGAAAGGGAACAGACATCACCATAGGAATGGACAAGCGTGAAAGTGGTGTCCAAGCCAGGTTCCCAAGAAGGGATCAAGGCTGCTTTGACAATACAGCTTCTACCTACGGATGACAGTAATTTGAAAACACTGGATCAGTGCCTTTTGGAATTCAGGTCCTAATGCTAATACATAGAAAAGCGTTATGGAGGAAATATAGACATGTCCTTGAAAAGTATCATATGTGCATGTTTTTCCTTGGTAATACTGAAGTGTAAGGACCAGGATGAATGATGGGTATGGCAGGTATTATCAAAGATAACAACAGATATAGTTATATCTAGGGGAGGCTGTGCTGATACGGGGGGCTAAGTGAAGTATTTGTATTTTATTTCACGATCTTGGATTGCACTGTCTGCTTGGTCATCTCAGGCTGGACATGCAGAATGTGAAAGTGTCACCGGCAGATGCAGCAAGAAAACTCCTAGCCTTCATTCTACATTCTAACAAAACGTATGCAGTCATGACAGACACTGAAGCCACTGCTCTTATTGACACAACCTCTCATGAGTTCACTGTAACTGAAACCTGCATTAAATCTAAACTTTGCATTCAAGTGGGAGCAACCACAGTGTACAGAATTCATTTTCCCCCAGATGCAAAGAAAGACAGTTCTTGCACAATGATTGTTTTCCAAATCTTTTTAGACTGACACACTCTACAATGTCTTTCACATATCTGGCAAGCTTCCTACAGACAGGACTGGAGACAAACATACAGAGACTGCCAGGAGATAGCAGTGTCTTTGTACATCTCACTTCCACCTTCCCATCACCCACCAAAGGTACAAGCTTTTTGAAGCTTGGCGTGAAAAGAAAAAAAAAAAAAACCACGCAAGCAAAGCTATACAAGCATCAGTCCTTAGGGCTTTTGTAAGCTTTACATGACTCAGTGCAAGATGCATTCAAAGCAAAAGCACCCACTGCAATTCTACTTCAAATTTCTCAACAACAGCTTTCCATTTATATATATATAAAACCCCAAATCAATATTGACTCCCATTGTATACCAAAAATCAAGTATGCTTTCCAGGGTCACTGCACTCCCTGCTGGGAGTGGAGCCAGCAGGGCTGAATTCCAGTCCTATACACTGTCCACAAGGGTACAAGATGTAAAAAACCTATCCCAAATGCTCATGGGCCTTAGAACACCTTTATGTCAGCCATATATACACTTTGCAAGTGATGCAGATATGTAAATACATGTTTCTGGCAGTATTCAGACCTCTACGTTGCAGAGACACCACCTGAAACAAAGCACATCATGTCCCAAAAGCATTCCCAGGCACCTGGCAGAGGACAGGTGGCCAAGAAGGCCAGTGGCATCCTGGGGTGCATCAAGAAGAGTGTGGCCAGCCAGTTGAGGGAGGTCATCCTCCCCCTCTGCTCTGCCCTGGGGAGGCCACATCTGGAGCACTGTGTCCAGTTCTGGGCTCTCCGGGTCAAGAAGGACAGGGAACTGCTGGAGAGGGTCCAGCAAAGGGCTATGGAGATGATTAGGGGACTGGAGCATCTTTCTTATGAGGAAAGGCTCAGGGACTTGGGGCTTTTTAGTCTAGAGAAAAGAAGACTGAGAGGGGATCTTATCAATGCTTATAAATACTTACAGGGAGGGTGCCAGGTAGATGGGAACAGTCTTTTTTCAGTGGTGCCCAAGGATACGACAAGAGGTAATGGGCACAAACTTGAACATAGGAAGTTCCATCTTAACATGAGGAGGAACTTCTTTCCTTTGAGGGTGGCAGAGCACGGGCAGACGCTGCCCAGAGAGGTGGGGGAGTCTCCCACTCTGGAGACATTCCAAACCCGCCTGGACGCCGTCCTGTGCCACTGCTGGAGGTGACCCTGCTGTGGCAGGAGGGGTTGGACTGGATGATCTCCAGAGGTCCCTTCCAACCCTGACCATTCTGTGATTCTGCGACAAAGGATTCTCATGGCCTAACGCTTTACATCTGATTTAGGTGCTAAGTTGTACAAAGTCAGTTTTTCTACTACACCAAATTCTCAGGAAAGAAAAGCTCCTCCTGAGGGAAATGTAGCTGCAGTCTAACAAAGGGGACTGAATAGTGTTCTTGAGGGACTTTCTCCTCTCCACAGACTACAGAGGAAGCCTTGGGGATGAGCCTGCTGACTTGGGCAAGTAAATTAAATGGCAGAATGCCTTCCTGTTTGTTTCCTCAGAGAGGTTAAGTTTTTGGGTATGTCATTGGGAGAAATACAACATAACACAGGGATGCTTAAGACATCGTACTAAACCCCCCAAACTGTGTGCGTGATTCACAGCAAATGCTGCCAGAAAATGATTGTCTAGCTGCAGTGCCCACATACAAAATACAAAGCTCACAAAGCCTTTTTCAAAGCATAATAGGAGTGTGATTATAAGAGACCCTTCATTATAGCCTTAACTCTGCCGCTGTCTCTATAATAATAGGAAAAAATATCCACAAAGCACAACTCCCACTTAGTAGAAGTGCCATTGTTCTGCTGTCACGTGTGACAAAATAAACCCAGGGTAACTTCACTGACGTGAACACGGTCACTCTTCAGTCCCTCTAGTAAGAGGGAGGGAAAATTTGGCCCAAGCCCTGCATCAAGCAGAGGAGGATAAAAGACTTTGTTAGTCAAGACATCTAAAGAAGGGGACTGAGAAGGCCAGGCAGAGAGAAACCTTTCATTCCAATAACTGTAGCAATAACGATCTGCACTCACATTATGAGAAATTACTTTCACCTTCCGAGAAATCAAATGCTCACGTCTTTTCAGATCTCACAGCAGATCAAGAAATACCACAGCTTGTCCTGGTTCCCCGTGGACTGTTCTACCAGAAAAGCAAGATAGCCGAGCACTGGGTATCTCCCTTGGGAAAAAGCAGTGGTAGTAACACTCTGGCAAATGAACCCTTTCTGCCAGATTTTTCTGTGAAATGAGGAACTTATGGGCTACTAAATCAAGCTTGTGGCAACAGCAGGTAACTGCCACAGTCTCATAAATCACATCTCAAAAAAATAAATAACCTCTCTAGGTGATTTCCCTACCTACTTTGAGTGGCTAAGTCTAAGCCTTCTTTGGTCTCATGCTTAAGTCTCCTAGTTCCTTGACTGTTGTTTTTTCAATGAGCAATTTATTGTAATTTGTTCTTGCATCACCGGACTCCTTCAGCAGCAACATTTGTCTTCTCCATTTTTAAACCCACTCGACCAGATATACACATGAATCTGATCTCCCCCATCTTGCCCAACTGAACAAGCCAGTTTCTTCCAGTTTCTTGGAATGTGATCCTAACTCCTGATCATTTTGGTGGTCATTTATACTCTTTTCAATCTGAGCTCAACACTTCTGAATACGATACGGATTCTTATTCTCAAAACTATTTTCAGTGAGGACAACTTGACTAACTTAACCTCTCACTTACCTGAGAAGCATGGGGTGAGCAACAGTTCAGTGGGAAAAATTCAGTTCCTGTGTATCATAAATAGCGTGAGCTTCCAAACTGATTCAACCAGCAAGCTATTCCACCACCTCCAGCATATCCTGACTGACAAAATATCCAGCTCAGAAGACAGAAACTATTCAAGCTTACAGATGACAAAAATACAGTAACTGTACGGGCTTTAATGCTTCACATCAATGCTAGGGACCACCTCAAGGCCTGAATGGGAACTTCTGTCGCTTCAGCTACAGAGTTACATTTCCGACTTTGTTATAGATTTCTCTGCGTAACCCTAATGAAAGTGCCTTTATGTGTTTCAGTTCCCCATCCACAAAATGGTGCGTAGTTCCCTGACTGCTGAGCTATGCTGGTGATGGGGCTGAGGGGAGAGAACCCGAGTGAGGCAGGAAGAGGCCATCCTGTCTGTGCCTGTTCTTCTGAGACAGCCAGCAAGGTAGGCAGGTGCCACCAGCTGGGATAGGAGCTTATGGACTAAAGATCTATCTACTAGGAAACAGGGCCAGAAGCTTTTTTAATTTATTTTTAACATTAGAGATATGCACAGCTACATGCTAAAACGGTTGTTGATTGCTGAGTTTCAAGCAATGATGCGGACATGAACAGTCTGTTCCTGTTTCCCAGATCCTGAGCACCCAGCTTCAGCACAACATCAATACACTGCAAGAGCACTCTCCTGAATGAGCCTACGCTTAATGCAGCGCCTGCCAACTTATTTCTCTCTCTGTCCAGATACCTAAGCCAGTTACCACTCTGAGAGGCACCTTGCTCATTTTAATCCGTGCCACAACTAATCATAGAAATATTAGCATGGCTCTGCTGTAGTTAGTCTAAAATATTCCCATTCCTTTGTCAGAAAGTGAGGCTTTGCACTTGCCGGTGGAAAAAGTCAGGCCAAGCGTGGAGTCCTAGCTGCACTGAGGTCCTATTAATTTCTGTACGTGCAGGACTTTCCCAGAAGGTTGCCACATACTTCTTCAGCGAACGGCTCAACCTCAATCCTACCTCAGTGCCATCAGCTTCCAAGCCCTGCCAAAGCCTCAGGCCTCTTATGGTCAGAGCAGGCAAAGCAAGGAAGAAGTTAATCATCCCAGGGAAGATGGGGAAAAGCACTGCTGGATACCAAGACCAGACAGAAAGAGAGATCTGGAATCTGTTCCTGACTCTGATCTGGGGCAAGTCATGTAATCTTTGTGCGCTTCACATTTTCTGTCTGTAAGATTATGGAGTAACACTGGAAGTATTAACACTCACCCTCAACCTGAGGTGGAGGGACTGAGGATTAAGTCATTCCTATTTGTATAGTAACACTAAGAACCCCCAGCAGAAGAGAACAGAGCAAGGCATTATTAGCAGACTGCACCAGCAGCCTCCCCCATGTCAATGTGTTCAGGAGCACAAAGGAGAGGCTGTTGCGACTGAAGAAATACAGCCCAGGATAAGCCACATCCTGCTCAGCAGCAAAACACACCCTCGCCCTCTTCCCCCAGGAAGCTGAAGGCTCGTGGGACCAACGCAGCCCAAAGCTGTACGCTGGAGTTCCCTGCCCTGGGAACCTGGCGCAGAGCAGCAGTGGAGTGTGAGTTAGGCTTCCCCGGAGCTGCAGCATGTTGCTGAACCGCACAGCACTTCTCACCCACTCCCAAACCAGAGAAGGTAGGGCACGCAGAGCCCAGCTCAATGTCTCTATCCAAGGAATTCACATACCAAACGAAGGACCTCAAGTCTTGAGGCCACCGCCTGAGGTCATAGACACCCTTCCAGCACTTCTCCCAAAAGTATCAAGCCAGATGAGTGACACTTCATGCCTCTGTGCAGACTGTAGAGTCCCTAGCCTTACACACGAAGAGCCTGTTAAAATTCTCCCTTAGGGAATCTGCCCAAAATCCAAACGTTTGCTAAAAGACTCTTTCTTCTCTTAAAGTCTCTGTCCAGACGCTTTCACCAAAAAGCAAGCTCCCCAAGCAGTGCAGTTAAATCAGTGGAGAAAAACAACAGTATTTACCGGGAAATAAAAGGGTAAGGAGAAATCTGTGATTACTAAAACCAAAATGAAAATCACAGTCATCTCTTATTTCAGATAGCATCAAGTCTCACTCCTCTGCAGAATTACTATCTTGTTCAGCCCAGCTACTGACATCTGCAACACACTGTCCACTTGCGCAAAACCAGGAAATGGCCCTCTGCGTTTCCTGGTGAGGACAGGCATTTTGGCACCTGGCACAGGGACATACGAGGCAGCAAATTTTGTGCCTTAACCTATTTCCAAACAGTCTCTCTCAATTACTGAGACACAATTTATTAATCCCTGTGCCTTAATAAGCTCCAGCATCTTGCAGATGAGCTCTGCACACGCATTTTAAATTCAGGCTTGCTAATGCGGTAAGAAAGGAACAAGATTACCTGTTGAGAAGTTGGGCAGCACCACTTGACCCGAACCCAGCAGACCTAGCAATGAAGGCAGGAGAGAAAGACAGAGGTAACCAGCAGCTGACACCCCTTGCGCACTGGAGAGAAGCAGCTAACCGAAGTCTCTGCACACATTCATTTCAGGAGCCTTACAATGAGCCGAACGCTATTTATTGCGCTCCCAGTTAGTGATATGGAAAGCAGCGTGAGCACTGCCAGCGATCTCCTTCTGATGGCAGTCCTGAGTAGTGACAGCAAGTGAAACTCGGTTCACTTCAGCCCGCCTGGAATCTCACACTAAACTGGCAACAACCGAAAATAAGAAAAATCCCCAGTCAGACCACTTAGACCAGGCAGCTTGTACCACTGCCCTGCTTACTACGAACAAGGCCAGTTTCCAAATGTGAAATGAATGGTCTGAATAAAGGGGACAGATCATTTCACAGACTTCCCTCTTTACAAACGCTAAAAAGAATCACGTTGACCCTGTTTCATGAAAGAAAAAAAAACAAAACAAAACCAAACCCAAATGGGTAGCCCCAGGAAGGTTTGTGATGACAAAGTGGTTATTAATGTGAGTGCAAAATGTGCTCGGGGCATACTATAAGCCACAAATAAAAATGGGAAGCTGACTTCAGTTGAGCATAAACATATTTAGAAAGGAGATGTTGCACGGCTCTAAGTTAGGTATTCTATATTAATTATGTGAAAAACCATTAGAGCTGGCAAAAGTCCCCAGAACTATTTTGCAGAGGAGAATGCAGACTTTTCATATGACTGACTTGGTATATTTAAGACATGTATATTGGGGGTTTTGGCACCTCACCATTAGCAATACCAGAGAATTAAAGTATCTCAATCTCTACCTGTATAAAACCCATTACAGTATCTTAGAAACATAGTCTGAGACTCTTCTTTATGTCAAGTAGTAAATTGCTTAATTGCTTACAGTGACAGTACAACTGAATAAACTAAGACTAATTCCCCCCCCCCCCCCGAGCTGTCCATATGAAAGATTTGCAATCACTTGAATTCCTCAGTAATTTCTGAAAAATACCAGTAAGGCACCTAAATCTCTTACTGCGGTCTGGAAAATATTGGTCTCGACCTTGTTAACATGGGAATGATGACCTCCTGGTTAAAGATGTACATGGGGGCTCTGGAAACATGTCCAGTTCTCGGGGCTGCCACGTGCTTCCTCTGTGACCACAGGAAAGTCATCTTTTCTTTGTTTGCAGTTTCCCACGTGTAAAGTGGGGATAACACCCAAACCAGATAACATCTTGCTTATTTAGACAATATTTTCTTTGGGAAGAGATACACTTCCCACCATGTAATTACACAGATCTTAAGCAAAGTGGCTCAAGACTATTTGGAGCTCCTAATCACTACTAAAACAAAATCAACATGAAACGTTAAGAAAAGCCTTTGATCACCCCACAACAATGTCTAATCCAAAAATCCTAAAATAGTGTATGAATTCAAGTACCTGAAAATTATTATCTATTAATATAAATGCTTAAATATATCTAGCTAATCTATCAAAAAATCCTCCTGTGTACACAATACTGTATCGTATGGAAAGACACAAACTTTTCATTTTTTAATGAAAAATTATGTCAATATTTTTTTAAATATCACTAGAGACAAAGTTGACTAGGTTAGAACCTGAGTTGGTATGCTTTGTATAAAATGAAAAGAATCTGCATTTCATACAAATACTTCCTGACAAGGAAGTATTAAACTTGTTTCTACAGCACTAAACCAGAGATGGTTGGCTGTCCACAAGTGCTAAAGAACATTATTAATATTATAGAAATTAAACTTCTAGTTAGGATATGTCAGATACAAAATTGGCACATGGAGTCCTATATTTAATCTTTATTGAGCATATATTGGAAGATGTCTTTAATTTCATATCCACGCTTCATAATTTCATTAGCATTTAAGGCCAAGAGAAATGATTCGATCATTCTGTATATAAACGGCTATCATTTCATCATTATCCTTGGACTGAGCCCAAAACTTTTATACTTGACTGAAGCATCGGTCCCAGAAAATCATGTGTTGTTCTTCATTTAAAGAGATCATGGGATGGAGAATGTACCACTACCCTTGGACATGTGTTCCAGTGGTTAATCCCCTGTAAAAAGGGTGCCTAATTTACAATTTGATTCGTGTGCTTTCAGATTGCAGGTGCTGGTTCTTATCGTACTTTTCTCAGATAAGCACCCAGCCTACCTATTCCCTACCTCCCCTGCTCAGCGATACTTCTACACTGTTATCAAGGCCACTCACGCTATTCTTCTGAAAAATTAAATAGACTGAGCTCCTTAAGTCTCACACTGTAAAGCTTAAAAAAAAAAAAAAAAATCATTTTTTTGTGCCCCTCATCTTCAAATATTAATACCTTTTAAGAAGAGGGGCACCAAAACAGCATGCCCTACTTCAGTAGCTGCCTTGACCCCCATTAAACCAGAGGTAAAATTAATTCCTCTTTTCCACTCCTGTGGTTTAACAGCCAAGGATCATAGGAGCCCTTTAAGAACACAAAACGATTTTTTCTACAGCATTCCCATTCATTTCACAAAGCTGTCCCTTCCATCCAGTAAACATTGCTGTTTCTTTTTAGCCTTTTGGCCAGTTCTTTACTGCTCTGTGCAAGTCTTTCTCAGAAGGTAAAGCTACCTGCTCCCCCTTGGACTTCACAACAGCTGTCCTTACCATACCATTTAACTGCTTTACAAACATGAATTAACCAATGTGTCCATTGCCACGCTATGGTGTGTATGTTGTGTATTTTGCAAGGAAGGGCAATCAAGATAAGTATCTTAGATATCAATATCTAGGTAAGATGTTGCAAGCAAAACAGTTTTACCACGTGCTGATTCCATCCAGCCAGGTACATGAGGATACCATCAAAGCTTCCCTCGGGCAGACTGGTAGAACTGGTCCCTGCTCGTTCTACCCCTGCATCCAAATCCCAGCATTTCTTTCCCTGGGCAGCCTCAATGCCAAGAGGTGAGCTCCGAATGAAAAAGAGCTGCCTGTCTTCAGTGTACATCAAACCAATAGAGTACTGTGCTAAACAGAGACTTGGATCCTGGTTATCAGGTGCAGAACAGGACTGCCTCGACATCATCTATCCTGCTTCTGTCCCCAGAACACCTCGGAGAAGCTGCTATGGAAAAAAGTAGTTTCTGGCCAAGGGCTGAAGCATGTTCATGACTGCACCTTCTGATGAAATTTCACTTTTGGAGGTCCCACGAAGAGGGAACAAGCATGAGCTGGACCAATCAGCAGAAAAACAGCAACAGCTGAATCTAATGGACAGGAGTCCTGGAGTCCTTCAAATTCCCCCTTCTTAGATGTAGGGGAGGGGGAAAAAAAAAAAAAAAAAAAAAGATATCAAATTAGCAAGATTTCGACTCTTGAGTGACTTTGCTAAGATATTTATGTCCTGAGAGGGTTTTGGTGTTTGCAGCAAGACTTGCCCTACACAAGCGCTAGCTTGTGCCTGCAAGATAGTTACTAGTTTCCTTTAGAAACATCCAGATTTCCCCACAATGCAGTGCAAGTCTCTGCCTGCATTCCTATTCCTTATCTTCACTCTCCCAGAAACCAGACTGGTCACTGTGGTATAGCACGATATACATAGGCTAACACCAACTGTAGATTCATTTGTGTATAATCCCTTTCTGTTGAACAGGTACGTATAAAGAGCTCCATTCACTGCTATCCTGATTTTGTCAAAACCTCTCGTGCACAAACCTGTATCTCATAAGTGTAATGAAAGCTAGTTTCACAGTAATTGTTCTATACACAATTATTATTCAGGCTGTATTAATGAATATTTTAACTGGAGATTAGGCTGAGGTGTGATTTCCACAAGATAAGAAATAGATTTGCCATGCTCTATTTTATCATTGTAATGGAAGTGTGCCCCATAATATTATATTTCTTAATTCTTTCATATTATGCTCAACAGCAATTCAAACTCTCTGGATGACACAGGGTTACAAAATCTCACTTTGAGAAAGTTGTGGACTTGCTGGAAGGCCTCCAAAAATCAGAGGCTTAGAAAAACATGGCCTGCGAGGAAAGATTGAGGAACTGGCTTATTAAACTTAGAGATAGGAGAACAGAAAGGCCATGATAATGACTTTCAAATACACAGAATAGCGTGACATCTAGGAAAGTAATAAAGTGTGGATAGGATAAAAAAAAAAAATCAGTTTAAATGCACAAGGAAAGTTAGGTTGAACATTAAGGAAAGTCTAATGACTTAGTGGTCAGGACAGCAAAGCACTGGAATAAGCTACGAGTTTGTGGAGCCTCTGCCCATGGAAAAGCTAAAATTGGGTCACAAACATGTACTAGGATTGGCATGGATGCTCCCCCTAGAAACGAAGTGTGTTTGGCAACTTCTTGGGCTGCCTTCCAGCTCTCTTTTGTATAACATGAAGTTTCTAACTAGGCCACGGTTAAGCATGTTCATGCAGAACTGTATGTATCAAAAGGCCAGAATAGCTGATTCATAGGGATTATAATTAATTTCTACTTGTTCTCCATGACTGCGAAATCTCCTGAACTGGCTGGGTATTCCTTTAGTGTCTTTGGAATCCAGCTGGTCCTACAGCTACAAAGCTTGCGATTCATATAGGGGAAGCTAAAGGATATTTCACTATTTCAGGCCCAAAATGCTGTCAATTAATTACCACAGGTGGCAGAATTTGGCTCTTGCAATGGGAACTATGAATCCTGGTAGAGCAACACCATAAACACTATCAGCTGGTAAGAAGGCTGACCCTTTTCTACCTTTATAGCAGGAGGCAGTTACTGTTCCTGACAACATGCAGAGGAGGAAGGTGGGACAACTGAGAGCGAGAAGTGAAGAGGGAACAGCTTTGCTGCAGGCAAGAAAGGTGCAGCTAGAATTAGAATGAGCTCACACCTCGCTCAAAAAAGCCACGTGGAGATATTGTGAATGATGGCCTGGAGATGGCCTTGAAGGACCTTTGTAACACAAAATGAACCTTCCACCAGCAGATAGCTGAGTACGAATGAGGATCAGATCCCAACGGGAAAGTAAAGGCTGGGTAATTCTCACCTGTGACCAGGGGCAACCAAGAGAATCAGCAGAGGGACCCATGGCAAACAGTCCATATCAGAGGACTATCCCCCAAGATACAAGGCAGGACGCCTATGGCTGGGGAGCACAGATTGGCAGGCACAGCAAGCAGCATCCCAAATACTGGAGGGTAGGTGTACATAGGGAGGAAGATATGTTTCTGTGGGAGACAGCTCAGGCCCATGATGATCCCTTAGGCTGCCATCCAAAGGAGCAGCACAGCAGCACCACATAAAGGTGAGAGTGGTTAAAGGAAATGCCGTAGTTCCTTATGAAGCGATACTTACAGCTACCCAAAGATGCTTTGCAAGCAAGGACTTTATGAGCATCCGAGCTGGAAGGTCTGAATGATCTCTCTGAAAGAGAGATGCAGTGTAGGACAGACAAATCTGTCTGTCTTCCAGGTCTGAATAGAGCCATTCTGAAGATTGCAATGTACATCTCAGGAGGGCTCCTGTAGTGATTATGTCCTTGTTCCAATGTTCCTGTAGAAAGTTATCAGATAGACCAAAGACTGGTGTGTCCCAGCAAGAGAATCAGAGGTGTGTCCCAGACACTATGTCAAGTAGATTCATGCTAAAGGAGCAACAATGGCAGCACACACCATGCTCCCTTCCCTGATTTTGCAATGTGTATCCCATGTGCAACTTAAAGACCTAGAAGGATTTAAGTAGTGGTACCTTAAAAGAGTGAAAGGGGGAAGCTCACATGTACTTCTAAATATTACCCAATTTCTTATGATCAGGCTGAAGAGCTCATGAAGTCAGGCTATTTTGGAAAGATGTCTGCAAAGAACCAATAAGCACAGTGATGGATTAGCTGCAGAGCCCGTGCCAGGCTTACAGCACAGGTACAGCCTACAGGCTATTGTGCCTCTGGCAACGTGGCTGCTGCTTACTGTTACTCTTTTCCATTCAGTCTTACAACAAACAACTGAGCTTCAGAAGGAAGCATTCCCTTCCCCAGAGCAGAACCAAAGCAAATTAGCCACAGAAGTAATATTTAAGGATCTAGAGGTAAAAGGCATTGAAAAGCAAGCACTAAAGTGTGAGACCTACTTAGTAAAGCCAAACTAAAGCCAGGTTATGAGGACACCAGAACAGAGGACTAAGATGACTTCAGTCTCAGTTTTAGTACTGTGGGGTGCACAATGCATGCTGTGATAGAGGAATGATCACAGTACAGCCCCGGCATCACCGGCACAGGTATGAGAAAGCACAGCTCTAAGTCCCTGAACTTGTGTTGTTCATGCCTGAGATCATTTGCAGATTGTTTGGAGAAAATTGCAGGGCACAGTATATTATCTATATGTAACCTGTTCTTATCACTTTATTTCTCTATCCCTTGAGGAAAGACGTGATGTTAACACACAACTGGAAAATAATACATTTTGCCTTACCTTTGTCAAAAGGCTATCGTGAGAGAGAAGGGAAGAAAAGAGAATATATAAGCAAAAAATAAATGCCTGAAGTGTTGCTCCTGCTCCTTTACCAGGCAAAACCCAAATCCTGAGGAGAAATCAGGAATGTCTCCATCAACTTCAAAGAGATGCTTTTTTACACCTTCTGTGAAAAGGATGACTTTTTCTGTGTCACCACACAGTGGCACTCTCCCCAAACATTTCCCAGAGGTAAAGCTGCAGGGTTTTCTCCCCCATTCCCAAGATACCTATGAGCATAAATGCCACTGGGCAGACAGGGTTTTCAGAAACCACCAGTAACTGAAGTACATGCAACTTGGAACCAACAGAGATGGTCAAACACCTGCTTTGACAGCACAAGTATTAGTCTATTAGAAGTTGTTAGAAACCAAACACTAGGAAAATCTTATCTAGAAATTGCTGGTGAATCTATTCTTAGGATCCTTTTTTGTTTTGTTTTGTTTCCTCCCACCCTCTTCTCTCACACTTCACTTGCACTTCACTCCCTTGCACTTCCAACATTCTGGCCTCACCATTTTGAGATCTCAGGTACTTCATGCCACTTCTGCCTTCTGTAACTCTCGCAGCACCACTCTAAACTCTGGCAAATCATTTATTCTCCATGGCTTCCCCAGAGGAAAAGCCCCAAGGACTCCCAAGCAAATACATGTCCACCAAAACACTTCTCTGCTAGACACACTTCACAGGTGGATTTATTCAAGGTGAGAACAATGGCATGTTGATAGGACTGTGGCAGAGAAACAGGACTCGATAAGGGAGAAGTGATGGAAAAGCAGGGATGAGTTGGAAAAGAGCCATTCACACAGGCTTTCCTGATAAGTGTTGATTATTCTCCTTAAGTGCTAAATGCCCAGGGAAAAAGACAACCCTTAATCTTTATGACCTAAACATTACACACACCTTGCACAGAGACATGGTATCAGAGCTGATGCCTGTAATGATGCACATAAAAGAGAGGAAGCCTACATGATGTGAAAAGTCTTGCTTAGCCCTCCTAACTGACCTTTGGATGGGGCCATGTGCTATTGTAGGTGGGAACCAGCTGGCTGCTGATAAAAATATATGTCCACCCTAACGCTTTCCCTGAGTTCTTTAAGCCACAGATTGATTGTTTGAGATCTGCAGATAGCAACTCAGGTGTATTTAGCCTCCAGTAAGGCAGACCACGACTGAATATGCAGGTACTCTGAAATACACCTTGAGCCCTGCCCCTTCCAACCTCCACTTTCTTACTTTCCCAACTCTTACGAAAGGTCTTGTGCTGTGATGACAGAGATGACAAAGATGAGCCTATAAGTAATGGTGAAAACATGGCAATAAAGCATGCAATACTTTCAAAGTAGAAAGGGAAGAGGGGTCTCCAGAAAAGGTCCTATAAGTTTCCAGCTATTTCTGATCAGTCGCCATCTTTGCAGCTGCCAGTTCAGATGAGCTAGGCTATCTGCCAGTTACCCAAGCAGAAGAATCCCAGATGCCTACAGAGATCAAAAGGATTATCACGCATGTATGGCATAAATACCAGTGACAGTGCTTCATCTGAGTGAGGAAACTCCCTCCACAGCCAAACCTCTATTTGGAGGCTGGGCCAGAACGGCAAATCCATCAATGATCACACAGGATTTTACCTAGAGGGACTTTGTCTTCCCTTTTCAGGAAGGAAACTCAGATAGGAGAGCAGTATTCCTTAGGAGAGGCTATTCCATTGTACCTGACAAACATCACCCTAGAACCTAAGAGCTAAGAAGAACATTCATGATGGTTCAGGCCAAGGTTTTTGTTGGAAAATCCTTGTTCTTGCATAGGGTAAAACAATAAGAGGCCCTATTCATGCTCTTCCATCTTTGCTATTCTTCTCAGTCATGTCTCCTCCAAGCTGAAGATAACTTCTCATTTCATCCTATATAACAGCCATTCTTGTAATTTTCCCATGTCTAGTATAGTCCTTGAGGATGAAGAAAACAGAACCACATGTTGTATTCAAGGTGAAAGCACATCAAGCTTTTTTAAATAAAAAAACCCAACCAAACAAAAAACCCCGAAACAACACTGAAACCAAAACCAAGCACATATACCCCCCACCCAGAACAGTGCAATAGTGTTTTCTGGTTTGTTCTTTATTCCTTTCTTAACTTCTAGCATTTGATTTGTCTTTCTGCTAAGCTTGAACTGACGCTTTCATGGAACTATCTAACATAACTCCAAGATCTTGCTTCGGCGTGGCATGGTCAACTCAAAGCCCATGATTTTATATGCACAGCAAGCACTGTTTTTCTCCGCGTGCCTCACTTCACATTTATTCACATGAAATTTCATCCACCGTTTTACTGGCCAGCCATTAAGTCTCACAGGGTTTTTCAACAATACTTCACTGTTGACCATCATCTTTGCTGTCTTGAATAACTTAATTTTATCAGAAAAGTTTGAGGTCTCACTGCTCTCCCTATTCTCAGTAGTCATTCCTGAGTATGTTCAACATTACAGAGCCCAGCACAAACCTGTGAAACTCCCCTGGCAACATCCTTCCATTGGGATAACTTTTCTCCCATTTTCTCCTACCTTGTATAAACAATTGGCAAAGAGATAGGAAACATCTCAGGACCTTCTCTCCTAGTCAATGCCTGCTCAGGTTCCCAATAAGGTATTTTGCAAAAGAACTTTGCTGAAAGTCTTACAGAAATCTAGTATCAGCTGTTTCGCTCATCTACATACTTTCTAAAGAACTCCAAGAGGTTTTCAAGACAAACTTCTTGCCTTTACAGAAATCACATTGACTTTTCCAAAACTGATTGTGTTTATCTCATTGTCAAATATATTTTTTTTTCCTGTTACGGCTTTTACTAGTTTATGTACTACAGACGCCAGGCTTACAGGCCTTTAGTTTCCTGGATCCTCCCAAACCCTTTTTTTAAAGATTGATGATTGATGAGATTTACCCACCCTCCATGCTTCAGGTGCCAAGAAATTTTTAAGAGAAATGTTACACACTGCCTTTGGCAATGCAGCTATTTCATCCTTGAGTTCCTCAGACCTCAGGTGAAACCTTCCAGTTCTGGCAATTTGTTAACGTTTAAGGCTGCTCAAATGTTGGATTCTGGATCCAAATCACAACTCCGTCACAGAACATAAAACATTTGCAAAACAGATTGGGGGAGCAAGGTGCTACCAACACCCTCACCAAGCAGCCAGGTGTAAGAGCTCAGAATGAAAGGAGGTCTCATGAGAGCTGGGTATAAAGCCTCATACGCATCCTCCTACACAAACCCCTCTCACAAACCTTTTGTAATGAGGTCTACCCCCCTACATCGGGAATCAATGATTACTGTACTCAAAGTAACAGTGAAACTAAATGACATTTCCCCAATACCCATCCATATCAAGGCCTCACGCTCCCACCATCAGAGAGCAGAAGCAGTGACAAGAGGCATATGTTTTCAAATAGTTTAATTTGGCCAAATGAAGCATTTTACTAAGTGGGTGGTTAACTTGGAACAGCTGCATATCACTCAGGTTAACCCGTCTAGCATGATCAAAATCATGGCAAACAGCCAACCACTGCACTGCAGTGCTAAGACATATGGACAAAGGGAGGACATTTAAAAAAAAAAAAAGAAAAGGAAGATGACAGAGGTTGTGTTTATTAAGCCTTCACGTTATGAAGGGCTGAAAGAGGATGTGTCTCTTCTCTGCAGATATGTGGATGGGAAGACTTCTTCTACTTGCATACCAAGACAGTTGGGGCAGAGGTTGTGATGACAGAGCTTTAATTGCCTTCCTCATCCCTCTATCACCCCCAGATACAGCCACTATCGGCACAGCTAGCACCATAGCCACACGGTACAAAGATAGCTAGTTACCTTTAAGAAGATGTTTCATAAATGGGATGTGAAAGAAGGTTAAAAAATAAATAGTCTCACTGTACTGCACTCCATTCCTGTGAATGGGATTTCCTGCTGGTAGACCAACAACGAAACAGCTGGCACCCCCAGCTCTACCAGTCCCCTGGGAGCACACAGCTGCTAGAGGGCCAAGTCCTTGTTTCATATCCCAGGAGTTCCAAGATGAGCGTCCTGGGCTGCAGGGAAGAAAAAGCAGGGGAAGGGCACACACCAACTGCAGGGCATCTGCAACGGGATGCGCAATAGGCATTAACTCACACTTCAAAATAGACGTTGCTTTTTAGTTGTACTCATGAGTATTGCAAATTTGAGTGCCAAAAGATGACTGCAATTAGAGTATTTACAGCTTGACTGAAAACCCAGTAAAACCTCCAGATTGCATGAGGGTTTTTTTCAACTCAGATTGTAGGCTAGAAAACTTCAGCAACGTACCTGGGGGCTTGAAACAGAACACACTTGAGAAGCTGCAGTGTCAGATAAGATAGTCCAGAGACCTGGGCCCAATGGTTTATTCTGCCATCTGTAAACAATATTCCTGCAGGCTGCTGCCTTTGCCTAGTCACAGGTCTCCAATGTTTGGTGCCATACCACCGTGAGAGAACGGGATGCCTCATGCTGCAGGAGGTCTCTGCACCCAGCTACTCTACTTCCACATCCCTGTAAGATTTCTCCATCTCCCATCCCTATCCTCATTCCTGGTATATTTTAGGGATTCTCTGCAAACCTTCCCTTCCCTTTTTCACACCAGGGGCTCTGGGAATTCTTCATTATTCCAAAGGAGTCTATTTGCTCCATTGCTCTTCTCTAATACATGCCCTGCACATGCATCCCCTTATTGCTTTGTCTAACCACACTTTGTTCTCTCCGTGTTTCTTTACCAGAGCTTTCATTTTCTCTCTAACAAAGGACTTTGCATGTCAGGATCACAACTGCTTCCTATGCTGAGAAGGCTAGACCTCTTTTCCCCTCTTCTGATCTTTAACAAAACCAGTGGCTTTCTACCCAGAAATCAATCCTGAGTATTACAGCTGATCAGATGCAGCATCCACTGGTAGCTTGTCACAGCCAGACAGTGCAGAGACAGGTGCCTTACACTCACCCTGCTTCTTTAATGGCCAGATCAAACACACTAACAGTGTTACAGAAATGAAAATAAAGTATCTGGGCTCCTCCAGATGTATTCATTAACCAGGTGCTAGGTTTGTCAGGGATTTCAATGGTTTGGGCTTTGAATTTTGATAGTAGTAGTGCCATTTCAATCAAGGTAGAAGTCAGATTCCACAGATATAAAAAAATGTTCATTAGGAAGAAAAGGGAACTAAAAAGACCAATTCTGCAGAAAAATTAGTCTATTTTGAACTATCATCTCAGCCAAAGCAGGAAATGGAGTCTCCAGTCTGTTATCTAGCTTTGGACCCTGCTTTCCCGGGAAGAAAGGAGAGGCCAAGGCATGAAGCACAAAGACACACGTAAGCTCGAAGTGCCCACAGTTGCAATACAGTGTTGAAATTAAGTAGTTCTGGGTTTGGAAGGTTTTGTGCTAGCAGCACAAACACTTTTATTCTTTTGAATAAAAGAAACTAGCTTTCCAGACTTTGCTGACTGTTTTGCAGACTGCTTTAAAGTTGAGGAAAGCAGGCAAACGTGTGTCTCAAAGCAATCTGTTTTTCTTGTAATTCTCTCGTGCTCCCAGAGAGTTTCCTCTGGGTTTATTAGAAAGCAAGTAGCATCTGGCTCTTTGGAACCAAGTTCATCCCTTACTTATGCAGTATTTACTTGGCTAATCGCTGCAGCTTTGAAAGCCTGATGTCTAGTAGTCTGCAGGCCACCAGGAGACAGGAATGGCTCGCTTAAAGTAATCTAGCCAGACAGGTGATCAAAACAGGAAGGGGCACAGCAGACCAGACAGGCAGCAGGCACGCATGTGGGAGCCCATCTAAAATTTCTAACTCGCTTCTAAAGGAAATCAGATGGAGATCAGGCATGGGATTCATTTACAGGGGAACAATTGGCTTTTCTTATCTGGCCCTCCATTCTTATAGCACACCTGTGACGTGATACCCTCCTCCTCATCTGTCTCTCATTCCAGAGCCAAGACCTCCCCCCTCCCGCACGATGCTTCACCATCCCACCTTCTCTCACTGCTCCTACCTGTGCCCATCAGAGAGCCACGGCACAGGCACTTGCTGCGACTCCTCATTATAGCTCAGAATTTTCCATTGCCCTCTGCAGCCCTCATGGTTATTATACTCTCATCGCCTGGGCAAGTGAACTCAATCTTCGCTTTTCTGATTTTCTATTGTCTGTTTATTAGATGGACCCTTTGTGAACTCAGCAGTTCACACTCTCCTGTGGTGCCAAGTGTAAAATTAATATTGACTAAAAAATCTGGGCACTTCTTTCTGGCCAGAGAGGAGACATTTCAAATTAATGGGAATGTTACAGTGTTTCACACCCACTGTCATCTTTCTGAAACCTCCAACTCTTGCAGCTCATTTCTAATTGCAGGCATTAACTCTTAATGGCCCTTGTCTGTTCCGGGCGGGTGGGTGCCTCCCTCAGCCAGCCCCGTGCCCACACGTGCTGGGCTGTCTGAGTGTGCCCAGCGCTTATGGGGTCTCCTCGCAGGCAGCCAGCAGAGGTGGTGGCATATCAAACAGCTGCCTGATTCTACCCACTCCTTCACACAGCTCTCAGGCAAAGTCATAGGCTCTTCCTCTTTAAAGATGTCCTGACAACCTAAGGCAGGTGAAGGGTGTTTGGCTGAGAGCTCGGCTGGCACCAGAAGGGACACAGCCCAAGCACTACTTTCTATCACGCTGCTGGTGAGCTCCCAGGTTGAGCTGGCAGAAGTGTCTCAGAGCAAGGAGATCATTCTGTCTCCGTGGCCTCAATTCAGCTCTCTCTAGCCGAGACGTGACTAGCAGTGACCGAGGGGACAACTACTGCCAACTGTGGTAGCTACTACTGTGAGGGGGTAAATGGCCTATTTGGTTTACAGCTGAGACCACAAATCTTTTTGCTAAATATCACCAAATAGCCCCTAAAGAAGCAGTATTAACTTTTGCTAGCTCAGAAAGCATTGAGAGGAGAAATCCTCTATCAGCTGAGCACAGGCTGTGACTCTTGGTGGGGACACCCACGCCAAGAAGGCCAGTCCCTGGACCTCTCTCCAGACACTGCTCTGTTCCCTCAGAGAAGTGACAGTATTTTCTAACTGGCATCACTGACCCAGCACCACTGCAGAGCTCAGGAGACAAGACTGCTCAAATTAGACATTTTGAGTGCTCGTAACACTGCCACTGCTGTAAAATGCCACCTCCGGTATGGTGCACACATCCACACACAGAGCAAGACACCAAAGAGTTGAGTCTTTCTGTGGTCTTCCCTACAGCATGCATGCACGCTAATGTTAGATTTCTTTTAAAGCAACCCCTGGTCCATCTGGCCTTACACAGGAGTGGAACAACTGCTGTGACAGTGTATGCTACCTGACAAACAAGCACTGCGTCCTGTACCTGCAAACAGGTGAGTGCTGCAAACCATGAGAGACCACAGCCGGGTCAGAGGTGTAGTGGGGAAACTGAGGCCATGTATTAACCCACCAGAGATGGAGATCTTTCTCTCACTCAGACTGACTTAAGATTTCAGATGTGTTGGCAATCAAGATTTTAGTTCAGTGTATTTCCACAGGCAGTTATGGATGAGTAATAGATTGGGGTTTTCTACTGCTGGATCAAAATCCCCCAAGGAGGCCAAGAAACACAGTCCAGAGGATTAGAGAGATGCTGAACATGCAGCTATGATCTCAGGCAAAAGAAATCTTGCTCTTTTATTCCTTGCACACCCTAACCCTTTATAAGCAAGAGCTCTTTGCAAGCCTCTTAAAACAAACATAAAGCAATTACACTGGCATTACACCGTTACCACCAGTACCTCTGTGCGCTTGCACAGCAAGTGTAAGAGGGGAGAGTTTAGACTTTATTATCCCTTCAAATTGTGTTGCCTACATGCAACATTTGAGAAACACTGAGCTAACGCAACTGATATTTTTTTTCCACTGCTCTCCCCACTTCCATTAGCTGTCCCAGCCCACACCACGCCTGCTACAGAAGACTCCAGTATCACTGCTTTTACTTTCAAAAGGAAGACAATACTGAATAAACTTTTGTTCTCCAATGAAACTGGACTGAACAAATGAAAGAGGCCAGATGTACAAGTCTCTCCTGGTCACATTAAGCACATCGTAGACTTCCAACCGTGTTATAAATGGAGGAGTGGTGCAGTATTACTGCACGTATGAGACTACTGAGGCACAGAGGAGTGCTTGTCGCATCACATGCCAGTGGATGACCAGGAACTGAGCTCCCACCTTCAGCCATGACAGATAAAACAAAGAGTTCCCTTTTTTAAAAAGGAGAAGACACGTGGTCTCTAATGCTTCACCTGTGGATACTTAAAATAATTGGATCTGGACAGATTATAGGCAAATGACAGTTGCTCAGATGAATATAGTGTACTATATGGAGCTACGAAAACTGCCAGAAGTACTTGATATTCAGATTATACCAGCTGTAAAAAAAATATGGATCACAGAATGCTGTCAGGAGAGGACAGCAAATGCTTTCCAAATGAAGTGTCAGATTATGGCAGCTCAGGCACTAACAAAACGGCGCACCTGATAAGCAGGGCAATGTGCAATGAACCCCCTTGCCCAGCACAGCTGAGCTGCAGGTGTACAACTGGATCTCGAGCACAGCCAGCAGAAGAGTTTGCAGCAGCACAGATCCACATCGGATTCTGTTCTTCCCTTCCTACAAAGGTGGAAAATTTCCAAGTATGCAATTGGCTGAACTCTCCTCACACCACAGACAACAGTCAAGACCAACAGCCACAGGTTTTGAAATCCTCATCCTGTGGCTCACAGGAAGATATGTAATAGCAAAGACACGGAGAGATAAAAAAACCTTCATGCAGAATGAAGGGTTACTTCACTTTACTCAACCAAAAATTAAAAACTTTGTCCTTTAAGGAAGATAGCAGGTTTTTCTTTGTCTTGAAAGATCTTAAAAAAATGAAAAACACGCACTCCAAGCTCTCCATCTTGTTAAGATAAATCAACTTAAGGGGCAGATTCTTCTCTTGTGTGGTCCCACACAACCTGCCAGATCATATTAGCAAAATGGTGGAAGACCAGGCAAGGACAGGCTGGTAGCAGTTACCCAGAGCGCAGTCCCATGCGGTCTGCACAAATCAGCCCTGCTACACACTTGAAGACCTTTCTTTTGCCCTTCATCCCTGTGCTTCAAAACATAAGGAAAGCAAAGCTTTGAGAAGACAGATCCAGCCCTCATGCTAGAAAAAGATATATGTCAGTCTTCATATTAAATGTGTGAGTAGTCCCCAGGAATATCAAGCTAAGCATATGAGTGGGCAATTGCAGGACCAGACTGAAACATGCAGTTTGTATTGAAACGTAGCTTAGGATACACTGATCTTCCTTCTTCAGATGAAGCCAAAAAAGGTAAGGAGCATCGCACCTGTGCTTGGTATGACTACTGCTATTTAATAGTGTCAGCTGAGACTAGACATTGTTTCATGTGCTGATACTTGCCTCAATCTTTCACAAAATGGCCACAACGACCATTATTATTGTGCTATTTGGCTAATAAAAATTTAAAAGGCGTATTTTACTTAGCAGTTGTTCATGACTGTGACAAAGGTAAACTTCTTTCAATAACCATTCAGTAATGATTAAGGCATGTTAGAGTTTAAAGCTCTAGATTACAATAACCTTTAAAACCAAATTGTTTTCCTTTGGATTGCTCCAGGGCAGAGTAAGGGTGGTTAAGGTACCTTAATTGCATTTCCACTCCTAGCATGTTTTTAAATTGTTCTTGCACTAGAATTCCAAAGTTCTCAAGGCTTCAGTTGGAAGGATGTAGTCTGAACTGCAAAAAAAAAAAAAAAAGGGTGGAGGGTGGGGAAGCCAGGGCTGGAATCAACCAGGAAAACATAGGCATTTCCCAAAATTAAATCTCAGGCAATTAGGTTATGTCTGACACTCAGCAATGATGCAGTGCAAAGACAAAGGGGTTAACATCCACACAGCACAGCAAAGGACAGAATATCTTGGTTTGATCCAGAAAGCTATGCCAGAGCATCCTACTTCTGAGTGGTCCAGGCACAGAAATATTTCACCTTGGTAATTCTGTTTCCAGTTCTAAACGGTTCTTCACTAGCTCAGGCACTTCTGCACTGCAATGTGCAGTGCTGACACTCCTCACTACACACCCTCTCACACCTTTCCCCCTCAGAATCACCTACCAGCCAAAATTAAAACGCAAACGTTGCAGGTGATGAGGGCAGGGAGAAGGAGAGATGGAGCAAAGCGCTCCTCTGATTCACCGTAGAGTTCTTGACACAGCAGGCTTGTGTCAGATCTGTTGAGTGCAGCCCCAAGTGACTCATTAGAAAATTTCAGTGTGTTAATTCAGAGGGCAGAAGTTAATCTGGATTCTACTGGCTGGAGACAGATGACAGCATTTTTTGTTCCTTAAATGGGAGTGGCTGCTTCAAGCACAGGGGCACTGTATTAGCAAGCCTGTTTCTCACCACAGCTTTAATAAGATGTATGAGAGTGCAGCACTCACTCTCAATTTGTGGGAAGTTGTTTGAAAGCTATTCTCTAGCTCCCGGGCTCACGTGTGATGTCGCTGGGATTTACAACCTCAGTTAACTTACGTAGGTTTTCCAATTTGCATCTATTTCCTGAAAGATTCAAGCCTAAGGAAAGTGGATGCTAATGTAGGAGCCTGTATTTGGATTGGTGAAGCAGATAATCCAAGATTAATTTCATCTGACAAAAGAAATCTATTATTACAGTGTCAAACTCTGGTGTGCAGCTAGTAGCTCTCAGCAAGACTGGAGACGCAACCCAGCACCTGCGTTCTTGCACACAGGTGCTATTTGAAAATGCCTGGGGAGATTGAAGTGATTCTGACAAGGGCAAAAGTCTCTTTGAAAGCAAGGCTGAGAGCATCCTATCATCACCTGGCTTTTGGCTGGATGCAGCGTTGAGCCTGCATGTGATACTGCAGCAACTATCAAACATAAGACCATGCTGGCCACCAAGAGAAGGTTTATTATAACCACAAAAGAGGAATAATCCATCTCTAGCCTGGGTTTGAGGTCCTTCACTGAACCATACACAAGGATCTCACAGGGAGACCCGATGTTCTGCATCTCATACACTCCCTTACTACAGTGGAAAGCACAGGTTAGAAATAAGTCTTTGATACTCATATAAACTATGTGCCATGCAGGACAACACCAGTTGGGTACAACAGTCATTTAGAAAACTATGGAGCAGATCCAATTCCTCACCAAACACATATAGAAGTTCATTTGACAAATCAGCCACCTCAGATGATTGGGGTCCATTACCTCTGTTGCCTGACACTCATCTCCCATTACATCTTCAGCTTGAGAAAAGATGTTACTGACTTTAGCAGTTATGACAATAGTAGCTGCTCCTCTCACATTCAGAAGTGGTTGCTAGTGTGATCTCTGTTTTACTGAAGATGTTTTCCTTCACTCAGGCATCCATGTGCTCATGCAAAGCCTAGAGCAATATTGCCACG
This sequence comes from Pluvialis apricaria, assembly GCA_017639485.1. Classification (NCBI taxonomy): domain Eukaryota; kingdom Metazoa; phylum Chordata; class Aves; order Charadriiformes; family Charadriidae; genus Pluvialis; species Pluvialis apricaria. The sequence continues at coordinate 23,449,393 of CM030016.1, forward strand.
GCCCTCAGTCCCACTCCTGCATAAGACAGCAATGCTGACCCCAAAGCTTCTGCATACATGAGAAACATGTCTCTGTCTGTGCTATCTCAGCAGAGTACCTGCAATTCCTATACCCTAACACATGGTTCTGGTAAAATTTTTATAGAAAAAAAATATGACTGTGGAGTAAGTGGTACAAAATGATAAATAATAGTGAATGAAGAACACACATAGAAGTTGCTTTGAGCAGGAGGCTGGCTATTCCACCAACAGTACTCACAACAGTGAGCTATTTGACATTCTTCCCTACTCTAATCCTTCAGCTGAGACACTGATGTCTTCTGAGGTTCAAGAGGAGTACTGGATAGTGTTCAGACTATGCTCTCAGTGCAGCACACTATGCCATTTGCTGTAAATTGCTAGGAGTCTACTGACCTGTGAGCCTGGTCCATTTGCATGAGCTGAGCCTCTAACTGTACTTCTTTCTACCATTTAAGCCGCATCCCAACGTAATTGCCACAGCTCTTCAACTATCTGCAGCCACCTTGCACCCACCCTACTTCTTGCTCCCCGAGGCTTCAGCTTCTGCCCAGCTCCTACCTACACCGGTGACAATTTCCCTCTGAGAGGGGTTTAGCACTGACGCTTTGACTGCTGCATGCACTTTGCTATTCATTACTGTGTCTTGCTTGACACAAGCACATGGACACACAAAGGCAAAATCCAAACAGCTGGGTGATATAACAACACATTATAAAACTCATTAGTCTTTTCTCCTGCATATTAAGGGACTTCTTCCTTTATCTACCTGCCAGGACCAAGTTCACAGTTGGTGACAGCTGTTGACATCGCTATGGGCAAGACAGCAAGACAAGTGCTACACTTCCTGGCTCTGTCCTGCACAGATGAGGTCAGTGGGAGCTCTGCAGCCACTTTCCATGAAAGTGGAAAGAGGCTCGGCATTATGAAGGTCAAAGAGTTTTCTTTCTTCTGATGAACTGTAATGTTTCTGCCAGCTTACAATCCCAGAGTGCTTTACCAACACTTATCACTTTATCCAGTATTTTGTTTGAGGCCCCGCAGTTTGAGAAGAGATGCAACAGATCAAGGCACTTTTCCAGCTTGCTTCACCGTGATATGGTCAGGACGGCCTTGCCTCCATAGCCTCCATGGCTCAGGCAGCCTTGGAGAAGGGTTCCCAGTTACTGATACAACACCCATTTTTTACCTGGCCGTTGGGAACTGGACTGTCACCCAAACCCCACAGCATCAGGGAAGACTGATTTTTAGTTATTGCTTGTTAGCGACTGCCGAATGCTGAACAACAAGTTGTGGGGGAGAGACTTCTGGTAGCATACTTGTATGAGTGAGCAGTTTTTCAAGTCACCTTTGCCTACCAGACAACACTGGAGTGGTTCCTTATTGTTAAGATCACCACTGTTATTTCTCTGCTGCACAGGAGCAGCAAGCCCATTATCCAGAGGAGAGAACCCAGCAGAAAATATCTATAGACAAAAGAAAATAAAACCACCCACTAACAGGATGAAATCCTGGCCTCAATGAACTCACTAGATCTAAATCATGGAATAGGCCAGCTTTGAAATTGGCTCTGCAGCCCTGGTTACTGGGTGCAGACCATGGCTGCCTCCTGGCATCATGCTGGGAAGATACCTGAACATATGCACCCCTTCTTTAGCAAGAGAACTTGGGCAGGCCCAGAGGAAACCCCAGTATATACCAAGAGGATCCCCCCGTATAGGTGATCAATGGAAAAGCATTAATGCTACTTGTCACAAACTCTTAGGGCCCACTAACCTTCAGCACCCTGACTGTTGTAACCTCAAATACGTCAACCTTCAGAGTAATGCAAAGCCTTCATGCAACACTGCAGAGAGTGGAGAATGGGACCTTTCCAACCTCTGCTATGCAAACAGCTTACACACTGGAGCACAGGATTTATTCATACCCATCTCAGCATCAATAAACACTAGACCTAAAGCAATCCATCTTTCAGACTGTGGCAGAATGAGCTGGTTTAATGACCTGTTGGGGTAGCAATTGCCCCTTGATGGTTAAAATAAAAGAAAGTCCTGTCTGATCCATGCCCTGAAGATGATTTGAATTCCCAGTGCTTGCCTGAGAGAAGACATGCAGCGATTACAGGCCTAAGCCATCTGTGTTGGGGTCCTAACTCCTCATATATGCCCCATGGTGCAGAAGAAACGTCAAGAGACATGACACTGTCTTCCTCCTGTCAAACTGCATCAGTCTCCTTGGAAGCAACAACTCACAGTGACATATCACAACCACATAAAGATGCGACACTACCAATATTGTAATGATCCATAAGCCTCAAAATAAATCCCGAGCCTTTGTGCTGGAAGCAGCAAAGACCAATGGAAAAAAACAAGGAGTCTCTTTCACATTGTGGAGAAGGTGACAGCTCAGAAAATAAACCCTGGGAACCTAGGAGAGGGCTGGGGAAGAGCTTTTAAAAATGACCCACAAAAGAAAAAAATCACCAGGGTCTAATAGAGATCCTCATCTTTCCTGCATTTAGCTTGTGTGTCATGTTAGCTCAACTCCTTGTCAAAACAAGTTCTGTTTTGCTGCTGTCAGCACAGTGGGCTTAACGTAGCTTAAGAAAAACATCTCACACTATTCTTCATACTTCATATATCATCTCCAACAAGCCAGATAGCAGAAAACAAGCTGCTACTGTGCAGCTGATTATTGGTGATCATGTAGGCAGGCAGGCCCAACGATGGAAGAATACTACTAAATTTTGCTAAGATCTGTTTTTAGCTATGCAGAGAGGCGATGAGCAACAACACAGGGGGAGCCTTTCACTCAGGGAAACATCCAGACTGCCTGTTAACTACAGAAACACAATTCAACGTTTTCAACGCTAACAACTGCATCAGAGAGCATCAGTCTGACAAGTCACTTTTACACAGTACCTGCTGTTAAAGAGCAACAAAGTTACTGACCACGAGGCATTTTTACATGTACAGATTGTCCGCAAAAATTTAAAAAAAGAGTCAGAAGAGTTGAGATGGAAGAGGTGCTGAGAAAAAGTACTGCTATTAAAAATGTTAAAGCAAAACCTGCCATTTGGCCCTTTCCTTTCTCAAACAGTTTGGCTGCTAATCTAGTGGAGGCAGTAAGTCACTCCATTCCTCTTAATTAGCCTATTTTGGCCAACTCTATTCCTATGGATGGTATCTGTGTCTGCACATACAGTAATTTAATACAGCTACTCGCTTCAGTCACAGAATGTTAAACAGTTACCTACCTTTGTTTAATTGCAGGAAATCAGGACATTCTCCTAACAGCACAGTAATACGAACTTGGGGGATACATCCCTGAAATAACTCGTGTCAATTTTCTAAAACATCAGCCATTTAATTTAGGAGAATCCCAGAAGATATGAAGATGATTTCCTGATACCAGGGTACTCCTGCCAGTGTTTCACTGTGAACCATTTATCTATTTTGTTTTGCATATCCACCCTGTGAAAATACCTCAGCATCACTTTCCACTGATATTCAAGAGGGATCTTGCACTGCTCTCAGCAGCCAGCATTATAGTCTTCATCCTCTCTGCTGAGATTTGATGGTTCATTTCCTCTGCCCAGACTAACTTCAGATTGTCAATATTTCCCTGCAGTTCTGTGAAAAAAGTACATGCAAAATATAGCTATTTGTACTTAGAGCAGACAGTTCCTCATCTGGTAATTTCCTTACACAGCAAGCCAGTGGTGCTAAAACAGGTTTAAACTCAGCTTAACATTAAACACCTCTTCCTCTTCAAAGCTTCCATGCTAAATTCTCGGCCATTCCTCAAGATGTGCTCAATGTGGTCTCACTCCACTCCTTGGTGAAGAACCTGAGTGTAGAAGTGAAGCTTATTTCTCACCGCTTTTCACAAAGCTGGGAGCTTAGTGTGGAAAATGAAAAAACAGGACCTGGGATCTGGCTTGGAAAGGATATTGTGTGTTTTTGAGTCCAGCCCCTGCTACTATTGGTACTCATACCCTGTAATTCATCAGCAACGTCCTAGACAATTAGTTTCTCTCTCCACTGTTCCTATGGGAAGGATGCTTCATGACTTCACTTTGATGGTTGGAAACATTTTTCTCATTTGCAGCCTCAATTTGTTGAGGACTAGGTTACACAGTCTTCTTATGCTGCCAATTCCCTTAATCTTAAATAACGCATCTCCTTCCCCAGCACCTTTTCCTAGGATGCATTAGCAGACAGCTTTCACAGACTCATCAGCCTTTTATTGCTAGTTACACCAAATCAAACTTTCAGCATTCTCTTACCAGACTCGGTCTCTCTTCCCCAATCATCTCAGCTGTCCTCATCTCCCAAGCCAAATTCAGAATGTGAGATGGGGAAGTGGTGGTGGAAAAAAACATGAACCTTAATCCTGTTGGTCATGACCAACACTGGCCTGGCTCCAGCCAGCTCGCACTGATCCTCCAAAGGAATTCCAGCAGATCTAGGTGTCTTGCCCACACCCTTCTGTCTCACCAGAATGACCCATCTCAGTATCCCACTGAGAAAATAAAGTTGACACAACTGAGTTAAGCTAAGTGAGTTCCGATTGCTACAAGGGCCTCTTGCAGGTAGGAGCCAAGTTACATAGGAAAACTGGTGAGCCCGAGTTCACCACAGCCTGTTTGGATGCAGCAAAAGGAAATCAACTTCAGCTAAGGTACTGTGAATGCAAGTGGCCCACACCAAGCTATACACTGAGCTCAAGTACTCATGTAAGCCCAGTTATCAGTGGCTGCCTAGACTTTCCAAGCAAGCTGTGAATTTCTTAAACGCCTACACTTAAACCCCTTAAACGCTCTATCTTCCCCCTAAAGAGAAGGCGGGGAAGGAGAAAAAAGAAAAACCACCCAAAGCTCCTCTTCAGTCATCCTCTGCCTCCTCATTCCCATCTCTGTGCAGAAGTTCAGAACCTCCTCAGGCGTATTAAGACAAAAACCCTGTTTCCAGATGTTACAGTCACCATTGAGAACAACTCTTCTCTTCCCCCCCACACACAGAAGAAAAAGTTTACTTTAAGCCAGACCATTCCAGTGTTCCAGTTCACTGTGTGGTGACAAACAGCCAAGAAGGCAGGCATACGCAAGCTGGCTGCACCACTGCAAACAAAGGGGTATGTTCACCCCCTCAGAGGTGGGCCCCGTTAAGACATACAAACTCTAAGCAGCTGACTCATGACAGCACCCATCTGCCTGTACAGACAGCACAGCCACAGTCTGTTGTCAAGGTATCCTCATTAAACTTGTCACTTCACCAGACAGAGGTGATATGAGCTACCTGTCCTTCACACATGCTTGCTTCACCTCTTCTTTCATCCAGGCATTCATTAGGCCACAGAGTGGAAAAACCATTTCTTGTAGGATTCAGCAAATGCACCTCACCTTCCTGTTGTAGCTTTTTCACCTTGTGTCACACCACTGAGAAAAGCTGGCTATGAAACTGTTAAATGCAGCATGCTAAACACTGTCAACCTGTAAAATCCCACTGGGCAGCTGCTGTACACACTTATCTCTGTGCAGCCAGGCTCTGCCATCTCCCTGGCTTAAAAGAAATGTTAATTTTCCCCTGTAGAACACAGAGCTGGATTCAAGCCCTATTCCTGCCCCTCTCCTCTCACTCATTCACCACAGCTTTTCTCCTCCCTCCTTTGTAGCCACATGCCTAAGGCTACAGCAACATCCTGACAGCCCCTTGGGGTCAGCCAGTCCAAAGCCCTCCTGAAGCCACAGCAAATTTCACCAGCTTCCACAGGAGTATGGCAAGGAGTTGCGACTTTTGCTGCTGATTACGGTATCTCCTTTTCCCTTAAAACAAGCTGCCTCACTGCTAAAACCTGTTTCACGTGGAGATCAGCCCGGTTTCACCATGGTACTCCAGATTAGAAACACCGAGGGATCCTGAGCAGCCAGCACGGACAGACGCTAGTGGGACACCTGGCTTTAGCAGCCCTGTGCTCCAAGACACCTCGTTGTCTGTATAAGCAAAGAACCAGTGTTCCATTTTCTGCCCACTAGAAAAGCTGTCCCGCTGAGCAACACAGAGCAGAAGAGCGAGTGAGGAACGGAAAAAGCTTTTTGATCCTGCAGCATTTGCAACTCAAGCATTTCCTAGGCATAGTGACTACTGTTCTTTGGATCACTCCTGTTTTCTTGGCGAGCACGAGGCAGCAAACACCTCCAGAGTGACTGCTTGCTTTAGGCAGTGGTGGTAACTGCCCAGACCTTGTAGCAGAGTACTCTAAGAACAGCTTGTTTCTTCCTCCCCTACTTCTCTTTCCAAAAGTCCCCCTATCATCGATGACATATACCTGCTTTCTGCTCTTCCTTGTTAACTTCTTCCATCAGAGAGGCACTGAGTCAGCAAGATAAGCTGTGCTGCAAACCTTAACCCACATTTCTATCCTTCTCTTCAACTGGGGGGAGGGAGGGAAAGGGGATATGACCTCCTGTCTCCTTAAAAAAACCTCACAACATTGCATGGGTGTCAGGAAAATGAGGCAATAGCTGTACATGCCTGAAGTCACCCATTTTACATGCAGCAAGCATCAGGTCATATCACACCTCTACCTACACCAAGTTCCCAAGCGCTTGCAGTCAAGCCCCAACACCGAGTCATGCTTAGCATTTCACACTGTGATGGACCCATCCTGAAAGAAGATTTTGGTACCAGACAGCAGCAGAGCAATGTTTGTATGGTCTTGCTGTAGCATAACATCATTGCAATTCAAAATGCTACACCAAACAGCAAAGAAACTGCAATTAAGAGCTGGATGACAGGAAGCAGAAAGTTCGCACCTGCCACTGAGCCTTTCAGACCAAACTGAAATAACCCACTTGGATTTAATCTCTTCTTCTCAAAGACAAAGCCACGACTCATATGTTTCCAGTCTGTTAATGACAGACGGGCGATCTTGTCAGAAAGCCAAAGACTTAAGTACAAAATTCCTGACTCCCATTCCTAATTCTGTCTCACATTGTCTTAGTCAAGTCACCTCATCTTTGTTGCTCAGCTTTCCCCCACTGCAGAGGGGGAGGTTATGCTTCACCATGCTCTATTGATCTTCATTCATGCACTCCGGAATCCATCATTGCTACCAGAGAGTAACTTCCTTCCAGTGTTTAAAAATTAAAAAAAGAAGATATCGAATTTATATACATACACACAGAGACTAAGCTTCTATCTAGGAAACCATCTGAGTATTTCACCCTACTGGAGGAGGCAGGAAAGAGCACATGTACAGCACAAGAAGAAAACAGTAGTGTTCTGGATGCTTTCAGCCAGACCAGAAATGGAGTTTCACCTCTCCCAGGCTTTACCTCCCTTCTCTTTCTTTGTCAGGAGTGGAGTCTATACCCACAACCGGACCAGTCTACATTGAGGGTCTGCCATTTCCATCCCCTTCTTCTTCACCTGCATGTCCCTGCAGAGCTGTTCCGAGTACACATACTACACACTTTTTGCCTCTATTCAGGCCATACTGATCATAAATACCATTCCAGGCAGTACAAAAAACCAACGACATGGCCAGTTCTTCTAAATGCAGCCCTAAAATGACAGTCTTGGCAAGGCCTGTGCTGCTCAACAGACAGACATGAGTTTTCTGGCTAACTAGGGATGGTGAAGCTGTACTGTTTCCTTTAACAATTACTTTGAGATAAAGGAGAAAAGTGAAGTGAGTGATGATAATAAGCCATCAGATGGAATAAACCGCCTTACACTGAGCATCACCACCTTTTCTGGGAACTCAGGCTGAAATTTTGAATTTCAATTTAGTAAGGGGAAAGAGAGATTGTGCACTTCGCAAAAAGAAGTGTGTGTGTGTGTGTGTCTTCTAATAGGAATAAAGGGACACTTTCTGCAAGGAGTGGGAAGAGGAGGAAAGTGGTATTTTTAAAAGCATTAGTGCACAGAAAAACAGGATTTGTAATGGGGAGTTCCTTGTGTCTCAAAGGCATAAGAGTACCCGTGTGTGTGTTCATCTCAAGCACTGTAAAATAGTCGTATGGAAGGGAGTGATTCCTTACCTGCTTTTATTTTTTTTTTTTCTAATTGCACTGGTACCATCTCCCACCCACGTGGAAACAGCTCTCTCCCCTGTTGCTGACTGAACAGAGAAGCCTGTCCCCGGCCACGCTCTCTCCTAGCAAATGAAGTGAGAGAGCTTTCAGTGCTGAGAATTTCAGCAACTGTCTCCATGGCCTCAGAAACAGAAACCCTGTGCAAGCCCAGCCCAATCCCTTGCTACACTGTTTTTATGACAGACCTATGTGGAATCACTCCCTGCAGGGGGTGGGGAAGGGATTTTGTTTATTTCATTTTCCTGCAAGAAAAATAAAAACTGCTAAGCCAGCAAAAATCAGGACTGCTTCCATTACAGACAACGCTAGTGTCCAGCAGCTGGACTGTAGCAGTCACTCACATTCAGCTCTTCCTGACAAGTTCTTACCTGACCCAGTGGGACAATGGCAGCAAACTCCTTTGTTTTCTGGTGTCAAAAGTATTTTTTAAAGTATGGTTTTCCTGTTCTCAGTGCCAGCTCAAATCTGTGCTTCTATCAACGCTGGCAGCAGTGCCAGTTGCTCAGTATCATTGCACTTGAGAGCTTTTTAGATCTTGACTACTTTCAAATTACACTAGGTATAAAATAATGCTCAGCTGCATACTAAACAGTCATTGCCAAAACTGTACCTTCCAGTGGACAGGGCTCTAACAGGCTGTGGCTCAGCAAGGTCAGTGTCCTCCTAGGTCTGCCACTGTCTCTGTGCCATCCTCTCACCCCCTAGCTTTCACCCAACACATCTATTTGATGAGAGTTTGCATTTTGGTTGGAGACAGTATAGGCTGCCATACTGTAAGGACAAATGGTTTCACTTCTGTCGACTGCTATACAATGGCTTGCTGCCATGCTACAGAAATTCCAGCAATCCTGAAGGCATTTTACTGCCTTTTGCAGACTTCCGTTCATTGGGAAGTTCAATGGGAAGACAACACTGTTTGGGGTATCCACAACAGAAAGAAAGTGATAGTGGGATGCATCTGAGCTCTGTAACACACTTGTTAGACCTTGTTTTCTCTTTCCAGGAGCAGGATAATGCAATGATTTGTATTTCTCCAGACCTGGAGTCTAACTGCATTTTGCAGAAACAGCCCATCCCACGAACTCTCTGGCACTGCCGCCACCAGCTGACCCTTTGCCCACCAGCGAACACTTGCAGAACAAAATCTCAGAAGAGTTCATTGCTGCCATTTCTGATGAGAAAACAACCAGCAAGGACTCACTTCTGCTAGCCGAACTATGCATGTTCATTTCTAAACACGGGTGGAACTTCAGACCTTTCATTACATTCAGGGCTATAAGGCTGTCTCAGCTCTCCACAAGCTTTTGGATGACGAACACAAGGACATCTTTGCCAGTTGTGAAGGGAAAAGTACAAAGGGAAAACTCAATCACGGTTGTAACACAGAAGGCTCTACCCCCTTATAAGCCCTGGTGTAATACCACACGGTGCTCTCCAGATTTTGAATGGTGTCTACACTGGACGTATAAGGTATTGGGTGACAGGATGAAACAGTTATGTATGTGACATTTCTTACTGGAAAAAAAAGATTCTTATTGTCACCACCATAACACTCTGCCAATCAGCAATATCAGACTGGAATGAATGCCAGGAATTCCTGGCCTATGATCCTACTTCTGCTGCAGAAATACATTGGTAAAAAACACGTGTCTGAGGCACCCTCCCGGTGCATACATGGCATTGGAATGGGCACGGGTTGTTTTGAGGATGTGAAGCCAGTGTGCCTGCACATCCGCTTCCCGCATTTGGGTGTCGAGGTCTGATACGTGCAGACAAATACAAGCACACACATTTTAAAGGCCTTTTTAAAACTCAAGTGTTTATGCAGCTGTGATCAAGTCACTTTAATTCAACCAGAGGAGAAGCATGGCATGGCCATGTGATTGCAAACAGTGAAGTTTCCTTGGCTTAGCAAATTATGGTGTATCCGCTGGGCTGTGGCAACATATTATACACAGCCTTTTAATTCAACTCTAATGCAGAACAGAACATTTTGGTTTAAAGCACTGGGAAGGTAGTAGCTCTTCATTCTGGTGGTTTAAACAAAGGCACTTCACTGCTCAGTGAAGATAACAGTCCACATGGTCATTTGCTGCCTGAGCTGAGCTTTGGTATCTTGACCACTTGCAATTATACAGTCTTAGAGTATAAAATAATTTGTCTAGACTATAGAGAAGTACTACCTATGTATGAAGTCGTTGGGTTTTTTTCCTGAGTACAGCTGTATTGCAAACATCTATTCCTGAATTTGTTTCAAACCATAAAACTGCCAGGATTTATCAATACATTACCACAATGCCTCCTTGTCCAAGAACTAGGTGCGGAGAAGGGGCCCTGTAGCTCACTTAGCAGCAGGCAATGTTTCAGACACATCCAGCTGATGCTGTTGGATATCTGCGTGTCAGCATCAGAGCCAAGCTACGGAGTCCTACAGTACATTAGGACTTTGGCTTGCTCTAGGCTGCTGCAGACACAAAGACCACCAACTGGAACAGTTTTGTCCACTTGAAAGCAAAAAAAAAATCCTACATTTATCTCAGTGGTCAATGTGAGTACTTGGGAACAATGCCAAAATAATATTTATTAGCCTGGCTGAAGGGTTTATAACCCAGCTGTGTAAGTTCACATCAAGGAGAACACCCTGATACAGCAAGCAGCCAGTCTGGGAGTACTCAACATGCTAACTCTTACACGATTTCATTTGTATTCGTTATTAGACACATGTAAGATAGTTTTGAAGTGAGCTAACTTGTGAACTGAATGGATCTGCTTGCTTGTACATGGCAGACCAACTTAGCAAAGAGAGGAATCGGACAATATGCATGCCACTAAATTGAGGCAGCTTGCCAGTGCCTGGCTATCGCTGTGCCAGGAGGTATTGTTAGCAATGGGTGGGAGCATCACCACAATAAGAGATCTAGAGAAGGAGAAACTGAAAAGCGAGGAGTTAAGTCTCCACCTCACCTTCCCCAGTAAGCAGAACCACACTTAAACACATTGCCAGCCTAGCTGTGCTAGTTTTAAAAACAGCATTGCAGAATAAAGAGAAGGGGGTTGGCTTCACACTTCAGCAAAGCAGCAGCTGTATAGGAGAGTTGATGGGCAGGATGGCCGAATGGCTGTGGACCCTCTGTATCCCGCGGGAGCCCTATACAACCCGAGTGGCTGCTGCTGAAGATCGGACAGGATGTACAGTCCAGTGACCTCTGCTGGGAATGACAGCATGGAGGGAAGGTCTTTCCTGGAAGCTTCTATAATTACTATCTCACTTTTTGATTTTCATACTCCTTGCAGCAGAGATCTCTCACTTAGCTGAATCTTATCAGCTGCCTCACTTCATCTAGCTCAGTTTTTTTTTCTTACAGCACCCATTGCAAGAACTATCCTGCAGTACCCTTCTCCTTGGGACAGCAAAATGCAGTTTTATCTATACTGCCAACTAATCTTGAACCAAACTGCCAAAAAAGCTGCATGTGCTGCCCAGACTGCTCAGTTCCAGGGAAGAAAGGCAATTTGGTTTAACTCTATTCCCTCTCACCCCATGCTAGTTCCCAATTAGAGTAACAGAAATGTAATTACACATGATGGCTGAAGGAGGTAAGTAATACCAGCACAGTTACAGCTGTGGCAGTCACTGCTTCCTTCATCTCCCATATTGGTTATTAAAAGGTGCTAACATGAGTGCAGCCTTTGCCAGTGGCTCCAGATCGTTGAATCACTACAGTTAGGACATGATTGAGCCAGAAGGGATAGGGTGGGAACACTCTTATTCCCACATCCTACTAGTGTTATGTAGCTGGGAGCGAGCTACCTACACCCAGCTGTGCAGATACGGATCTACAGCCTCTTCAGCACCCTGGTAAAGTCATTCCAAAGTTACAGAAAAATTACAATTACAGTTAAAAATTAGCAAGTAATATACTAAGTACAGCAGTTGTCATTTTTTTGTCTACTAGCACTGTTTTCAGAACAGGCTGAAATGAACACCACACATGTGGGTCAGTGCCTGCCTAACAAGGCCAAGATCTCACCTGGGAACTTTAAGAACTAAAGCAAAACCACCAACCCATTACCTTGGCTCTATCCTATCCTGTTGACCCTGTACGCTCCCTGACATCACTTCACAACTTAAAGAAAAAAAAAAAGATAGAGATTAAAAATATATCTTTGAACCTCTAAATCCCATAGGCCCAGTTCTTCCTTCTAGTCCTCCCAGACAACCAAGCTGCTTGCTTGGGAACATCTCGCCAACAATGGTCACAGTTAGAAAGCAAAAGGCCCTGACCATGATATCAGTCTCACTTTATAACCCAGCGCTGTCCCCGCAGGAACCAATTGCTACAGCAGGGAGGCTGGAGGCAGCAGATAAGCCTTAGCTGGGTGATAGAGATCAGCTGCCCAGTTATCAAGGGAGTACAAAAATCAAATAGATTTTGATTTGGTAGTTACAGCTTTTCATATATCCTGGGAAAAGAAAAGAGAAGGACCAGGGAGGGGGAAGGGGGAGAGAGGAGTCTTTTCCAGGGTGTTACAGTGTCAGATCTTTTTAGCAATGGATTTCTAGGTTAAGCAGTTACTGAGACATGCGGCTGCAGAGAACTGCAGTCAGCGCAGGCGTTTGTAGGAGGAAACTGAAAGCGGTGGAAGAAAGGCAAAGCAGAGCACATCTAAGGGCTGCAAACCCTGCCTGAAGTAAGCAAGATGCAGTATAGCAACGACAGTCATTCCCAACAGGCACAGAAACAAAGAACAGCAGTACTGTACCCTCAGTGAACCACTTTTCGCAGTATTACAACTCACGCATCCGTTTTGGCGCGACAAAGTAACCTAGTCCTTCTTTCAGATATGACCCAAGCTTTGGGCTGCAATGTCGACTATAATGTCCCTTGACCTCCATACCATGTGTCCAGCTTCGTGACTCTTTAGCAGGAGCAGATCATCACCAGTGGATTAGATCAACAACCATCAGCTGTGGTGCTGCTTTAAGTCCGGAGGCAGGCAGATGAAGATAACAGACTGGATTTCGGAGCCAGCAATAGAATAGGCGATGGATGGCAACAGACAGCCAGGCAGAGATCAGTAGACAGTGTAGCAGGAAGAAGAGAGAATCCTTCGATTACATGAAATTTGAACCAATAAGCTTGGAATTCAGGTACAACTCTGCTATCAGCAACAACAAGGGCTACATTTGTAAATCTCCATATATTCATCTAAATATTAGCACCACTGGCATAAGCTTCCAGGCAGAAGTTTTGGAAGCTGCAGCCATTTTAGTCACAAGGAATCTTTCACACAGTATATGAAAAATATTATTCTTTAATACCAAATGGCTTGCAATTAGGCTTACAACCAAAACTTACATGAATTTAATTCAGAATTTGCCCTGGCATCGCAGGATGAAGTGCGTCGAGGGCAGGCCACTGGATCCCTGCTCGTGGTCCCTTGGCAGGTGCCAGCAGCCTGCTGTCACCTTCACTGCTCTGCCCACAGAGCACAGCGCTGGCCTGCACAGCACCCGGGGACAGCATCCAGCCCCGTGTGGCCTGCACCAAGCACTGGTGACGCCGGCACCTGACGCGACCCAGTTCGGCACAAACAGGGAGATAGTGTCTCCACCGCGCTGCGAGGGGGAATCATGGAGTGACCTGAGCCATTCTTCATCTTCAGTGAGCTACACGCTGTATCTGTACTCCTGTAATCTACTTCCCAGCTCCATCTCCATCCCTGTTAATTACTGTCACAGCAGGAGAGTTTCTGGCATTTCAAAGAATGGCCCTTCTTATTAAGCAGGGAAATAGAAGGAGATAGCAGGCAGCACTACAGGCACAGAAACTGCCAGAGAGGCGCTCTACGTCCTGCATGGCTCTGTTAGTGGGTTTCCCTCGGTCGAGGCAGGAGAGAAGGTGGAAAAGCTGCAGTAACTGGCAGGGAGCTGCCAGCCTTCAGGTATCCACCCAGCCCCCTGAGGGCCATGCCGCAGGGATGTTGGCTCTACGAGGAGCGTCAGGCATCTTGTCTGACCCTTCCTGGCAGGGAACAGGGCAGGGAAAACAACTGCAAGAAGTCTGGATTGAGTCTGGCCCACCTTCTCCCAGGAGGGCATGCCATAGGGCAGAAGACCCGGGTCTGTCAGGATCTCCAAATTATTCTAGGCCCTCCTGCATCTAGTAGTTTCTGAGGACATCTCTAGTCCCTTTTCAGATATATCTGCTATTCAAGCAAGCCTTAACTCCGGTGTTGGATGGTATCTTATATAAATCTGGCTTTTGAAATAACTGGTCCTCCCTGAATCAGCTGAGCAAGACCATGACATCCTTATGCAGATAAATCTGCTCTTTTCAATTAGGACCTGCTTTCTGGCAGCCTTTCCAGGCTCAGGCTTTAAGCACTTCCTATTGAACAAAACAGGTTATTTAAATGGCGAAAAAAATGTAAAAGCAGAGCGCTCTCTCTCCATCTGATTGTCTTTGGAAACACAGGACTGGAGGCTGCTGTCCCAGAAGACTGAGCTGCCCTTATCTGAGGCACTCTGTTAAAAGACTTGGAATCACTTATTAATTTAGTGAAAGCTCCTTAATTTTGATCCTTTGTCTGCATTAATTGATTTGCTATCAATAACCTGCATTGATTAGGCCTCCAGACCTGGCAGCCGCTGAAGATGAAGAGACAGAAACTCTCTTTCAGAGCAGGAGTTCAAAGCCCGAAATGATTAAAAAAGACAGCACCAAAATGGCTGATAAAGAAAAAGGTGTCATTCTTTTTCCACGCGACTATGAAACCATGTGCAGTTAACCCTTTTGTACCTAACAATGTGCTCAGGTTTAAGGTATTTGTATAACCTAGAGATATCTATTAGATTTACTCCACTTTGCTATTTTAATTAAAATATTACTGATGCACTGAAATACCTGACAGGATGAGAGCTGCGGGAAGATCTTATCTGCTTCAGCCACAAAAAGAGCTCAGGGAAAGCTACCCGATGCGGAGATTGGCTCAGGCAGTACTCTCAGATCCCTTCCAGCAGATGGCATTGTAAAGACTGGTTGAGGAAGTCAGATGCAATTTGCAGCAGATCCAAACCAAATGCAACAGTAAAATTTAACAGTCCTCAGTTAAAATTTTGACAATAAAGTCTTGAGGGCTGAGAATGGCGTGCTAGTCCAAGATGCCAGGAAGCCGTTAGCAAAAATAGCTACGTGTCATAGAGGGTGCTGTCACACAGGTCTAAGCTGCTCCCGATTCAGTATCCACCTTGCGTGAGCTACTAGGGGGGCAGAAGTATGGATGTCCACATATGCTATTCCTCCAACAAGAGAAACAAAGGTACTGGCTAGGGAGAGCTCTCAGGCCACCTAAGAAAGGATGTTTTGGGACATACACAAGGCACAACAGTTATAGAAGGAGCACCTCAAGCTACCATGCGTGCATCTGGGGGGGGGGGGGGGGGGGGGGGGGGGGAAATAATTATAAAAAAATAATCACAGCACACACAGCCAGGGTCTCAGGTGGCTTTGGCTGCTTCAGATTCCAAATCTCCAGTAATGGCTTGCTAAATAACACAAGACCAGGTATTCACTCTCACCCAGAATCTGAATAAATCCACATGGCCATTGTCCACCAAAGATGCTTAACTGATCTTTGAGCCATCCAACTATCATAAGAGCAAGCAGTATGGCTGGCGTTTTTTTCATCCAAGCTGTGTCAACAACTCCAACCACCCCTCAGCTGCAATTGTGACAGTGCAGCCCCTAACAGCACACCTTCCTAGGCCTGCAGATTTTCCACTCAGAACCCATTTCACTAGAAAAAAACCATGTCATTCCTCTTACAGTTTTTTCAGTGGCAGCAGAGGGTGGACAAGGTATGGTACAAAGTAGGAGACAGTTTCTACCCTGCAGAACAAGCTATCAGCTGCTGGGCCAGAAGCACTGTGTTGGACCACTTTTTGAGAATCCTACACAAATGTAACATGAATTATAACTCATGGTGGAAACATGCTCTGCATGACAGCTTACCACATCAGCACTTCCACTCACATAGCAGAGCTTCTGCAGCGGGGAACTGACAGAAACACAAATTGTACTGAGCTTCTGCATTTCCACTTTGACAACAGCATACAGCTACCAGTACTCTCAGTCCATTCCTATGCATCTTTGCCTCTCTTCTTTATGTGAATGTTTTTAATATCCCCCAACCCTTCTAGCATATTTTTCTATTCCTCCCTTCCTTCCCTGCATACATTACAGGTGGGTGCTAAATAACCCTGCAGCTGCAGTTGCTCTTCACATGCTGCTGCCCCATTCTCCTGTAGGTCTCATGTTTGTTTATTTACTGTGTATGTCCTGCACATGTCCAGAAATCCCAGAAAAATGGACAAGATTCTCAAGTTCTAGGAATACAAAATTTCTGGGAAAACAAGGAATGTGTTGGCACCCACGCTCTGGTCCCACACCACAAGGAGGGGTCAATTCCATCAGTTCCTGAGTCCTCAGGCTCGCAAGCAGCTCTGGAAATGGTGATTTAGCAGCTGCTTTCTTCCAGGTGCCCAACCTATGCCACAAAGCACTGTGTGCTGGAAAGAAACTACCTTTCACTTCACAGGAGAACCAGCCCACTGAAATTAAAGATCCTGTATGTTCTAAGAGTCCCTTCCTTTTAGTATGGAAGCTATGTCAGCCTTTGTGTCCTCCACAAATTAAATGTGAATAATGGTTAGGACAGTTGAGCACTGGAATAGATTGCCTTGGGAAGTTGTGGAGTCTCCATCATTCGAATTTTTCTGAACAGGCTAAACAGTCATCTGTCAAAAATGGTTAAGGTATTAAAAATCCTGCCTTGGGGAGCAGCGGGAAAGGAAGAAGTGACCTCATAAGCTCTATTTTCTATTTCTGTTATTTAAATGTCTGTCTCCTCTGTGGACTCTAGAAATTCCGCTTGCCCCCTCAGCTGACCACAGCGTACCTTCTCCTAAGTCCTTGCGTTCCATGTCCATGTGTTACAAAAACTCCATTCTACAGTAAGGGTGGCCTTCTTCATGCAATGGTTCAAGTGATTCCTTCACATTAGCTTCCCACATTTACAAAATGCTGAGGGATGGAAAGCACAATGCTGCAAATACCTCAAAATCTCCATATTTTAAAGAGGAACTTTTATTCCTACTTTTAACACATGACTAGTAGATCAAAGTACCTGAAGGCTTTATCTGGTATCTCCCAGATACTAACACTGGGTGTACATACATCACGGTGATGTGCACAGTATGAGAACCAAGGGAGGTAAGGTTTTTCCACCCACAAAGAACAAAAATAGGCTTTTATTCTGGATGACTTATTTTAGACTAAAAACAAGAAAGAACAAAAGTGAAGGCTCCAGGAAGTAGAGTCTGCACCCGCTTCTTATTTTAAGATGCTGCCCTGACTTTTTAGAAATTTAAAGCTGCAGTGCACAGAAAGCAAAATCAGATCAGTGATGTTATATAGCCCACTATTTCTAAATATCAATCCAGGATCTTAGAAGCAATAAAAATTCAATAACACTCCACAGTCTCCAGTTCTGCAAATTCAAAGGGGAAAAACTGTAACAATTAAGGACAGATACAGATATGTAATATACATTGCACAGATGTTTTATTTCCCTGCAATTATATATATGTCCTCCACAAAAAAACCCAACCTTCATTAACTCAACATTACAGTTGTTGTTGTATATTCCGCATGAAAAAGAATCAGTAAAAGCAAAGGAAAGTACTCATCAAGATAGCATCAGCATCCAGACTAATCACAAACACATTCCACCAAATTAATTTTCAACATGTTCAGATACTGGCCTTCCATGAGTAATTTTTACACAAATATTTCCTCTTTGGTCTCACAAGATGTATCTAAAGTAAATATTTTTGTGTGAAATTGACAGCATAGTTTCACACACCTACCAGTAAATAATACAGATATATCCTTTGGGGATACACACATAATACAATCGTTTATGGAGAATCCACACTAGCATGTGCAAACCTACTAGGAAACATAAGTCCATCATCAGTTAATGAGGAAATCTCTGCTGAGGGCGCAGCCTCAGATGCGGGCGGCTAACTGACCTCAGCACCTTGAGATTGCTCGCTAAAACCCACAGGCAAAATACAGGGATTAAGCAGGAGGCTGTACTTAAGAGGCATGCATCTGAGTGCGACTGTGGGGAGATGGGTATGTATATTACTCTGTCAACATATGAATACTATCTAACAGTGCTGACTTGCTGGTAGACAACAATAACAACAGCAGGAGAACTGAGCCACAGCCCATTCCCATTTTCTGATGAGCAAAGGCAAAAAGCATTCAATTTCATCTTTAATCATTTTACTTATTGATTGGTTCTTTCAATCTATATCCCAGAAATTCTCTCCGCTTCAGAGGCAAGAGAGTCCCAAATTCCCTTGTTCCTAGAAGTTTTTTACTGACCAAAGGGAGGAACTGGAGGGAAATAATTTCATTTGGTAACAGCTGGTTTCCATTTCTCAGTATCCCACCTGGTGTTTGGAGAATCACTCACTCCAGAACCAGCCTTACCCTTAGCAGCATTCAGCTTTAATAGCAGTTTAACTGCAAGTTCTCTGAGTGCTCAAAGACTCACAGGCAGAGAAGTAATGCACACTATGTTTATTTTTCCTCTCCAGAGGGTGTTTAAGACAGCCCACAAAGATATTTAGGTCCCTCAGTTTACCTCAAGCTTCAAAAAGATGGTAGTCAGCTAAATACTGTACAGCTCTGGGCTTGAACTAAAAAAAAATAAAATAGAGAAGTATGTTTCTTCCAATTTTGGCAAGTGATAGGAAAACAAGTCTTCCAGGTCTGGTGAATAATCTGCTTTGAGCTAAAATCCACTGCTGAACTGCAACTTCCTTCAGCTTTAACACTAAGGGATAGGCAGCCAGAGACTACATTTCAACAGCAAATTAGTAAGGGCAAGCATGAGGTATGCAGCTGATGTATTGCTGTTGCATCACCTTTTGTTTGATTAGTGATTAGAAAGTAATCACCTCCCTGCCCAAGAAATGAAATCCAGCTGAGTCCTTCCGAAATAAAGACAGCATTTACATATATTCCTCTAAGCTACAAAATACTTCTGTCTGCAAGCAGTATAGTCCTAATAGTCTTTGTATATAGTTTGATACTATCCCCATGCACAGCTCATTAGGCACTAAATTCTTTGAAATAAGAAACGCCTTTCTACTATCCATACAAAAAACCTAACACAGATGTCCCCCACTCAGCAGATGCAGAATGCTGCTGCAATAGGAGGTAATAATAAAGGAACTTGATTGGGTTAATGGAGTCTCATATGGTGGTGGTGTGGTCCTTGAGACCATTCCCTCTCAGCTTCAGTTTCCTCTCATATCAGTCCTCTCCAGAGACTGGAGGAATGGTAGCAGGGAAGGGGAAAAATTCAGGTTTGTAAGCAGATCTGACATTTTGGGCTGAAAATACTATTAATCACTGTCACTGAGACAAGATCAATAAAAACTTATAAAGATCACATTTTCTAATGTGCACAAATTCCAAGAAACACTGATAGCCATACCAGCATCATGATACTCAAATAAATCCAATGCTTTTCCTCCCCTGAGATTTTACTTTTGTCTCTTCATCCTGCACAACAGAGCTTACAACAGAGATGTTGCCGAGCATCTCTTGTGACTTCGTGCACCGATGCTTTTCACCGACTCCAGCAGGGTGCTGCTTTATACATGTAGGGTTTGGGATATGGAAGGTTTGACAGTATAAGTAAAGGAAGAAACAAAAAGAAATAAGTACTTTGCTGTGATCAATGCTCAGACTTAAGGGAAGGGGGTGGAAGAAGTGAGAAGACTACAGATTGCACAGTACTATACATTCCCATATTTGCTTTATTTCTTGACCGCTGCGCAATTAACTCATGTTCCTGAGTGCTGTAGGTCTCAGGTGGAATGAAAAAAGTTTCTTCTCACTTGGGTCCTCTGTATCTAGATGCATCTGTAATAAGGCAAGAACATTTTCCTTTGCTTGTTGAAGAAGGCACTGTTTACTGCATAAAAACCCATTCCTCTGGAGCACAGGAGAGAGGATACTGCTTATGACAGTGGCCTCCAGACTCTTACTAAGAGCCTTAGCAAAAAACAATCCCATTAAAATAACACAGCTCATCTGCTGTCCCCAAAAGTCTGTTCCCTCCCTCAGACAAAACAGCCTGCCAGTCAGGGTAACATGTTTCTGCACGTGTTTATTTTTAGGGTACAGCTAAACTACTGATATCAGTCTAACAGGCTGTGCATCTATTGCACTGGTTCTTAATTACAAGAAGTTCACTTGGGAGGAAAAGAGCATGAGAAAAAAATCCAAGTGAATTCCCTAAAATAGCACTGTCAAATCTCACCTATTTTATCAGGGAGCCATATCTGAGGCTTTCACTAAAGCTCCAGTGCCTGGATTGCATAATTAACTGAAAATTTAGTTTTAAAATAAAGTTTCTAGCATACTTCACTGAAGAGGAAAGCATGGAAGAACCCTTGAGTGTGTAAGTCTATTATGCTCAAAAACCTAAATATATATGCTTTTGTGGTTTCCATAGATGTGCATGTGTATAAATATCAGAGATTTTAAGTCAGTATCTCGATTTTAGGAGACCTAGCTTACGGTGTTTTGATGCAAACACCTGCTCCAGATTAATATTGCTATGAAACCCTCAATAAATAGCTTTTTGTTCTCAGCACACCCTGCTACCTGAAGTACAGCTTAACCTCTCTTGAGAAAATAGTCCAAAGTGGAGCAAAGGAAACCAGTTCACAGCTAAATTAAATAGCAAGTGTTTCCAGAGCACCCAGAGAGACAACCAAACAGTTACTCCTAGGAAATGAAGGCTCAAGATGATGCTTGAACAAATGGCTTTGCTGTGCTTCTAAAATGCTAATGCTTATTATTTACATCCTGCACATGCTTATTATTTACATCCAAACTGGTTAGCATGTCTAACATTTCAGGAGACACATTTTTGCAGCTGTAATACAACTGGAGGAAGACCCTATATTTCACCGTTACGAGGTACCGTAATAGCTGAACAATATATCTCTTCCTATACATCACATTCAAAGCTGGGAAATACTTTTTTTGTTGTTTGCTACAAACACACGTTTTCTTATCTATAAAAATAGCAATAATAATGATGCTTTACACAGCTCTAGAACCTCACGGCCCTTTCAAGACACTCAACACCTCTGTCTTACAGCTGAAGCAGTGCTGGCATCTCCACAATTCAGACAGTGAGTAGAAGATGAAACACATTCGTGAGGGAGTTAAGACTACAACTTAGAGCTTTCAGCTGCTGAGGTGCCTGACACTGTGAAATGTAGTTATTTTCTTATCACTACAGAGGTGCCAGTTATCACAAATTAAGAAGCTTGGTGATATGAGACAAATATGGTATAACTGTGAAGAACATTCTTAATTAACTAGGAGCATTATAAACATAGCAAGTATTAGGATATTATGGAAAGTTTTTTCACTTTAACCTGGGTAACGGGCAGATACCTTGCCAGAATAACACTTTTAATATTAATTAGACCCCTATAATCTCAGGAGATAGGTTAGGTTAAAGTAGACACCCCCCCTTAACAGACTGCATCACCACAAAGCAGAAGCCTACATGCTGGGGAACTTTAGAGCTTCACTCTCTGCATCACTTTTTGTTCTATATTATTTCTGATGCAAGCCAAAAACCCCAATACAAAACAAAACAAAACAAAAAAAACACAAGAGAAACACAACGCCATCTCTTTTAGAGCAAGTAGAGTAGCAAAGCAGCTAAAATCGCTTACCAGCAATAGGGAGGGCACAAAGAAAAGAGGAGTCAGTTGCCAAATGGCTACTTAAGGCCCCTAGCTGCTTTGCGCTCCCACATTTAAAGGGCCAGCACGGAAAGGCAGTTGGGGTAACGCAGCACATCCTTCCACAGGACAGCTTTGTGTCAAAGGAGGCGCTACTTTTGGCTGTTGTGCCCAAGCAATGCATCATGCAGTTGCAGCACACCTTAGGTCTTACAACTTGGTCTCGGCACATGAGCTTCCCGGAGTGTTGTTCACCCATTATATTAATTCTCTGAATCCACAGTCATTTTATTTGATGAGCTGCAGCAGCAGAATGAGTCTGTGATGAGATTGTCTTTTCTAAGCATTAAATGACCCTGTAGGGAAATGTACTAGAGATGGATACTATTAATAGTTAAATCACATACACCTCCTTCAGATACTAAAACAGAGTCCCAGGCCCTCTAAGCCAGAGGGAATCACCTGTAGCTTGTATTAGCAGAAGGTCCCTTTCTGACACATTATGTCACTACCTCTCAGTTACACGTGCATCGATTGCATTTCTATGCAGTCATTAGATCTGAGTCTAAGGTCACCAAGTTGCTGAGAACAGTTAGCACTGAAATCTGCCAGGAAGACAAAAGTGAAAAACTATCGCTCGTTCAGCAACTTGGCCCAGACTCAGCTAGCATCTGGCAAGCCAGAAGTGTAATGCTCATCCCATAAGAGTGCTCTGGTCTGTGGGCTATGCTGCCTTAACCGATACTGTATGCTCCCTAAAAGGCAAATCACTACATCAAAGCCATTCTCATTTTGCTATCGTGTGCATCACACCTGAAAAGATTGGTGCTTACAGTAACAACTGGACGCTGAGCTCTAAGCTGTAAATAGAGTACCTGGCTGCAGCAGTGTTTTATCCCTTCCAGAAAAACTACTTCAGCGCATGAAGTGCTTTTGTTGTTTCACATTCCTAGGCAAGAAAAATGATGAGCAACCTGAAACCAGATGGGTAGCTGGAATGGTTGGAACATAGAACAGAAAGTGAGAAAGCAAGCAAGCAAGGTAAATCTCTGTCCCTCTGGTAGGGGCAGTCAGAGGGAAATCCAGGAGTAGCTTCTCTTGCCACCACACAGGCAGCATCTCCCTGACACGGTCCACAGCAAGCACGTGCAAACAAGGATTTTCTAGTTAGTGACAATTTTTGTGACAACTGTTGCCAGTGTTTTATCATTGGAAGATGTGGAGTCAGGACCTTGACTAACATGGCAGTCTTCTGCTACCAGCTTCCATTTAACCTCAGAAGCATGAGGTCAGCCAGCACTAGCACAGAAGCTGATGCGGGTCATGCAGAAGTTTGTAAAGACCACAAAGCATTTGTGCACTCCATTTAGTTGGGGAGCATGTAGAGGTGAAAGAGCTGACCCCACATCAGGCAGTGGTCAGTTGATGGATTCAACATAGCTGGTCCATTTCAGACTCAGAGACAGATAGAAACAGAGAGAGAGAGAGAGAGTTGTCTGCAGCATCCTTGGGGCTACAGATCACCTCCGCACCTCCTTTCCCCTCCGACCGTGATTACACTGTCATGTGTACAGGGCTGCTCTGTGAGCCTGTGGAAAGCTCAGTTGCGCATTTCACTGGCTCATCTTCAGTTGAGTGCCTCTGGCAAATGTGAACCTCTGACCATCCTCTGTCTTCATTAGATGGTTCAGGACCTTACATCTCCTTCCTTTGCCTTAGCAGATGAACCCTTCACGGTCTCGGACATGTTTCTCCTTATCACACCTCCCTGAGATGGGCAGCTCTAATCCTCTCTTTAGGACTTGGAAGTTAGGGCACAGAGACTAAAGGCAAGTTTTTAAAGGTCCTTAAGAAACCTGTGGATGCAGAGTTGACTGATACACTTTTCAAACACATGAAAGGCATAACTGCAATTCAAATCGCTGAATTGAAAAGCCCTGAGGAGTCTATTTCCTTTTGATTGATTTCAACGGGAATTAGACACTGTTTGTTTCTGAAAATTGTCATCTTTAAGTATCTAAAAGCCTCACTCTCAGCACCTTGTCTGCAACATAGCAGAGAATGGAGCTGGAGTTTTCCAAGCATGAGGTTAATACTGTAGCCACAGGTCCCCTTTTTAATCCTTCCTTCTTTTTTTTTAAATGGAAGTGACCAGCCTGCCTTCAAAGGAGGTATGTGGTACCATAGGTTCAAAAGTTACTAGACAAGTTCAAGAACAGATCCACAAGTAGATATGGAAAACCGGGCAGGGATGTATCCTCCAGCACCCCTGATCCAACATTCCTGAATGCTGTGGGAAAGCAGCAGAAAGTGACAAGACTTCCCCTGAAGAGCATGTCCTCTTGCTATGTGGGAGACACAACATTTGACCGAGTGGACCATCGGTTTGCTCCAGGAAGGCATTTCTCGTGCTCTGATGTTATTATGTCTTAAGCAGTCTGTGCTAAGTGGCAGTATAAATGCACTGATGGCCTGTACTGAGCACCAGCTTCTATCACTCTGCAGTCACTGCTTCTGCTGCACCTCTCCTAGCTGGACCTTGAATGATGCCATTTTGCTATGTAGACTGCTTTTTGTCCTGATTCCATACATTTTTAAATTGGAGTCTGAGCTGGTTATCTTCTTTTGAGCTATTTCATTGCCACACTTCCAAACCCATGAATATGCTCTGTTTTCTCTTTCTTCTTCAAACTCTTTTGCATTCCAATTTTTTTTCCTTCATAGCACTGTTATTGTGGCAGTGGCTGGCATCATTATTGCTACTTACTCCCAATCCCCCAATGGCAGTGTAATACCTCTTTAATTGGGTATTTCTACCTCCCGACACTAATCTCCTAACAAATGCCGATGCCGCGTTAGATGCTGTGTGGGGATCTCTCATCACTATCTCTTTAAGCAGGCAGTTGTGTGTGGAACGGATGCACAGTCACTCAGCATGGATGGATTTGTCTGAGTCTCTGTCAGCTCCCTGTTTTTGTCACTGAAATCTTGCATTGCGGATCCGGATTTCTATTGCTTTAACTTTTTGAGGCAGATTTATCTCAGCCCCTGTCAGATCAATGGGTTTTGTCACAGAAATCTATGTGACTTTGTTCCCTGTGGAGATCTGGCTAGTCAAGTTTGTGGAGGCTGATTTGGAAAACTGAACCCAAGGCCTTGTTTCGCTATGTCGGGGGGGCACAATAGGAACTGAAAAGAGCAGAGGCCTAACAACCATGAAGACTTAACTAGAAAATACAGCAGCAAAAGAAAGAAAGTTCACAAGAGACAGACAACACATACTCCAAGACAGCACATTCCTTCTAAAATATGTGCACGCGTGTATTTTTGTAGGTTTGTGCATCTCCATCTGCTAGCATCGTAATCAGCTGCTGCCTCTGTTCATGAACTGCAGCCAAATAACAATGACTGCGATCTTATGAGGTTGTAGGTCTAGGGCAGAGCAGCCTTTGCAAGACAGTCCTCTAAGTATGGTTGCTCACAAACCCCTACAGCTGTGGAGGCAGTAAGTCCATAGGAGGCACCCTTCCTTTAATGCCTCAACAATGTATTAGCACTGTGCTATCAGAGATGATCTTTCTCAAGGGATACAACCCCAAATTTCTTTTTGCCTGCAGCCATCAGACTGCATGGTTGTCTCACACTGAGGTGATGTCAACAACAGAGTCTTCTCTCAGCTCAGCTTTAGTGAATTGCTACACGTCCATCTTTTCTTGTTGGTCGATTCAAAAATTTCCAGGAATAGCTTCAGTAAATGGAAGCTTCCTGATGAAAAATACATTTTTCAAATATTTTTTTGCATTGGACTGACAAATAACGTTATTATTTCCTTTGCTTATTACTACATGAAGAGTTTGTGAGAACGATTATCACAGCTGAATTTGACCATGATAAAGGTCTGAATGAACTTTTAGAACAAAGTGGTGGTAGTAACAATAATAAAAATAACAATGATAGGAAAGCAGGTGACATACATTAAAGGAAGAGGCTGGTGTTGGCTGATAAAGACTCAGACTTCACTGGAACAGTCAGCTCAACCTGAAAGCTCAACACACCAGGGCAGCAGCACCTGTTGATGAAACTGCCTCAATTTTGTATTTGAAGTTGAACATTTCAAAAAGAAAGGGTACCCCAGCAAAGGGGAGATTTGGGGAAGATAGCCATTAGCATCTCAGCATTAATGAGAAACAGTGCAAATTGTTGGCCATGGGTCACCTTATTGTTTTCTTTCCAATATTCAGGTCATGGGCTTTTTTACAGCAGATGCCCATTTCTGTGCCTGCCTTGTAATAATTCCCTTCTTGCTTTTTAATGAAACTCTAATTTTGTTGTATGCTTTTCTATTTCAACTTTACCTCTGGAAATTTTTCATTCCCATTTTTCACCTTCTAGTCTTTCTTCATCCATCCTTCTCTCCCTGCCTCATTTAAACATTCATGCTTCTGTTTTGCTTCTTCCTCTATGTGATTATCTATTCTCTTTTAACTGGTACCCCTCCTTCATTTTTTCCCTTTCCTATCCTTTCATCTCTCTCTCTCCCCTTTGCTGCTTGCTCTCTCAATCTCTCAGCTTGCTGCTTAGGAAGCGGTAGTCCTTAGATATTGAAATGACATGTTTAGTTTCTGCTTGTGATGCTGTTCTAGATACCTCTGTATGTCTGTGTGGTTTCAGACAGAGTGTAAGCCTTGGTAAATACAGGAAACTAAGCTGGAAGCAAAGCTGAGTGAAAGGTTGTTACTTGTGCCTGTGGTTTGTAGCTGTTTAATAATGGCCTCCTGATTAACACAGACTGCAATTCCAGAAATGCCACAGTGATAGATACTCAATATATACCTAAATAGAGAGACACAATTCCCTTAACATTTAAAGCCAGTACTAGCGGTACAACTATTATCTTGTACGTTGTTCACACCGCTGCCTGTGTGTGTATCGTCTGGTAAAACACAACTTTAATTCTCCATGGGTCTCTGAGGACTAACAAGGTGTTAAATGATTATTATTACAAGCAGCTGTCACCATGCCTGCAGTTTTATCAAACCAAAAGAATTATTTTGTAGCTTTCATGTTTTCACTTCAGAACAGTGCAAAAAAGTATGTCTTTAATAACACTGCTGAAACCGTCCCCTCATAAGTCATCTTGTCTGCTACAGGAACTGCTTTTCACAGAGGTCCTTATATTTTATCTGGTTATAGTTAGTTAACAAAGAAGAATTACAAGGCTTGGCTAGACAAAGAGCAATGAGATACCTGTAACCATGCTATCGCTTTTGTCCATCTCTTTTGGTACATCTTAATGTGCAGCAAGGTCCCTTCAATATGGAGCTTTGAAATACTTGACGTTGCTGCTTTCAGACTCACTTCCAGAAGCACACAGGATGACTTTGGTCAGATTACCTCTCTGTGGTCTCCTCCTGCAGGTAAAGTGTCTGCAGGATGACTTCCCAGGCAGGCGGGCAGAAAGGACCAAAGGACAGTCACAAGTCAGTTATTAGCAAGACAGTCTGAGAGCAAAAGCTGCCTGTTCCATCATGAGCTAATTGGCTCTAGTGCCTTCATCACAAGTATAAACCAGGCTGACTGTTTCAATCTGCCACCCTGGCTGAATAAACCAAGCTGAGAGTTGCTGTTACACACTCTGCTAAGGTTATAACTATCTTTTAGCAAAGATCCAGGTCTAGGAATGAGGAGGTGCAGAGGTGCATTCACAAAGAAAGATGAATACTAACCTGGATTGCTGCAGTATTAACTGAGAGCGCCTGTGAGAGCACTGTGCTGTTAGAGGTGCTGTTACATGTCAGAACCTAGAAGCAGATGTTTGAAAACTGGTTTGGAAAAGGGGCGTTAGCACAAAGTGTGGGAGCTTACATTTGGAAAAAAAACAACTAGACTGAGTCGTACCAACACAGCTGTGGGAGAAAAACTTGCACAATGCCTTGACTGCAGCCATGGCTGTTTTTCCTCACGTTTGCTATAATTCTACATAAAATAAGAAAAGGGGGAGTGAGAGACAACACTGCATCATTTTGACAGTCCTTTCTAAGTATATAAAAGGTGACCTGTAAGCTCCTCAACTTCTTGCTACCATACAAGCAGGCAACAGCAAATTGCCCTCTCTAGAGCCATGCAGGACAATGACAAATTGGTGAAAGCAAGCCTAATTCTGCCAATAGCAGTGTCCAGCCATGTTTTCCAATAGTTGGATAATTAGTAGAAATACAGATTTCCAAGAGAGCAAAAGACGATTAGAGAGCTCTGTAAAAGCCTCAAGGCTGGCTATGAGACAAGTCTCAGAGGACTGTGACATAAAGTCTTTGCATGTATGCCCCTGATTTTAAGCTGACAGAGATCAGTGTTGGGCTAAAGGTCTGATGGATGTTTATTACCTGAAACTGGCTGATAGGCTCAGTCCATCTTCTACTATATAGCCACCTACACCACTAAAGAAGCAGGCAATCAGGTCATATTTCCAAATTTGTGGGCATTCAGGCTAGCATTTTAAACTGACCATGAGGGCTAAGGTGTCTTGCCTCCTTGGTAGGGATTCATCTGGTTCAGGACAGAGACAAACAGGCATTGTGTCGAGAGGAGCTTATGGTAGTTTGCTTATGCTGTACCTGTCCAAAAAAACCGAGAGAGGACTCACATTTCTATGTCTGTCAGTCTGGCATACTTCCCAGGCACGAAAATCCTGTAAAAATTATAACTCTGAAACGTTTCTTTAAATCGCCAGAGACACTAGTTAGCAAAAGGTCGCTGGGGGAGCAGAAATACTAGGTTACAGCCTAAATAACAACTTCAGCAACAATGGGAAGTCACATGGATTTACTGGTTGTACTACCACAAAATTAGCTTTGCAGGAGTTGTATCTTTGGACAATATTGTATAGCTGAGACTGCAACTTAGGCAGTTGTGCAGGGCTACCTCTTCCCATTGAAATGGGCCATAGCAATGAAAGAGGTCACCGAATGGTTGTACTCAATGTAAAGCCAGATAAAATTAAGTTAATACTTGAAGAGAACTACAAGATGATAGGAAGTTTACAGCAATATCAAGGAGGTTCAATCCTTTCCAATTTGGAACAAAACAACTGTAATTGTTGTTACAATTACAACAATTGTAATTAGCCTCATATAAACTACTTGCATGAATACCTCAAAAAGGTCTGGTTACTTCTCCAGAATCTCTTAGATCTGGAAACTGGGTCAGAAATCAGACTGTCTTGTAAGACCATCAATTTTATGGTTATAGTGGAAATGTAAGGACTGCTTTAGAGGTTTTAAACCATATATATGACTACATTCATCTTCTTTCTAGTCCAAACCTCCAATAGCCAAACCTACTATACCTTATCGTGCCTTATTTCATTCAGGAGCCCATGTAAGACAAAGCCTACAGCTGAGTAACTGTTGCATTGTTTAAAACTCAAAATTTTATGGTAAAAGTGAGGAGCAGAATCATGAGGGCCCCAGTAAGATCCTTTGGTAACAGCCTGAAGCAAAGCTTCTCTGTCAGTTCTAAGCAGCGGGGAAATACGTTGCATGAAAGACAGCCTCTGGGCTCAGGTCAGGTGCTTCTGTATACACCAAATCTGTTGCTTTGAACTGCACTCTAAAGGAAACCAGCACCTAATACCATCTACAGAGAACTGTGCTTTCTGAAACTGTTCAGTGGTCTTTTAAGGCAGTCCCATACAGAGCCTCCATTACAACAGATAATCAGTGTAAGAGCTTCTTCAGAGAGAAAAGGGGTGAGTTCCTTGGAAAGTACTTGGAAAAGACCATTTCAAGCTATCTGTGCAGGAAAAGATCAAATAGAAACAGTAGATTTTTATCCCTGTTAATAAGCACTCCAGTAATGGAAACAATGCTACATGTTCCAGCTACTTCGCAAAGAAACTAGCATTAGCTGTCTTGTCTCTGAGCTTCAGCCCACTTGCACCCCCGGAGCTCCTGCGGGGAGAACAGAGATGGCTGCTCACAGAACAATGTGGTACAGCAGCAGAGCTGACACGGCTACATCACTTTAGGCCTATCTGAAATCTGAATTTTCCCTGAGACTTTGGCCTCAGACACAAAATTAAGTAAGTGTAACACAACCCATATTCCCAGACAATGTGACATTCCTGTAAAAAGAGGAGGGCTGTTCAGCACTGTGGCAAAATGTGAGAGATGATTGCATCATGGCACATGCTCTGCTAAAACTGATGCTTTATGGAAAAACAGCTAAGGGCACCAGAGCACAGCTCCATTCTGCATCTAAGGTAATTCCCCTCCTGCCCCCAGTGTAAAGTCCTCCAAATCAGCTAGGCTATTTCCTCAGAGAAAGTGTGAATTATCCAGCAGAATCATTACAGGTCGTACAAAATTACGCAGTCCATCTAAGAAGGACTACTATTGCTTTTTAGATTGGAAGACTCTTCTAAATTTAATTAATCAGGCCACCTTTGCGTACAATTAGAACTGTATCTCCCAGTGATACTTCTGCTTTGATAACCACATGACCTTCAGGAAAGCAGAGCTTAGCAAATTATTGCTTCTAACTTTTACATATTGAGGATTTGATGGGTTACCTGCAGACATGACTTTTGAGTGTGTTGAAATGGCAACACAACCAGGCCAAAGGAACTATCCTCCCCCTTCTCTCTGCGGTGTTAAGCGTAGATCTTCAGTTCTTTGGGAGTTGACATCATGGGAACAGCTCTCATCTTTGGTAAAACATCCCTCCCCCACTGTAAAAGCAAGTTTGTCACAGACAGATTCCCTTAAGGTTAAATATAATCAGTCAGGACAAGCTGTTTTTACAGCCCCCTTTTAGTCTCCCCTAGCATTTGTAAGATCATCTATGAATTATCATAAAAAATTAGGGAAAGCAGCAATGCTGCAAGCAGTTCAAGCTGAAAGTCAGACTAAGTGCACACCACTGCAGTCACAGTCTCAGGTGGGAACTCTGATAAAATGACAGTGTAGAATGACAGCTTAAGAGGAACCTGTGGGCGGGTAGGCATTAAACCTGTCCCAGACACACAGACTCGTCACCTAAGTCACACAAGAAGAGGTTGGTGAAACAGCACAAAATTATCTAATTGTATTAGGAAGAAGAACAAGTTATCTAATTCATGTGTTGTGCTGCCAGAAATCCAAATCAGAGCTCACAACACTGGAATTTTGGATATCTTAAGACGCAGAGCAAAGTGGCAGATAAACTCTTCCCATCCTTATTCAGGACCAAAAACCACTGGATTTTTTGTGGCCATCACAAATTCAATCCAAATGAAGGAGAATGCAGCGTTTGTTGGTGCCTGTCTCCTAAAACGTTCCACACCATAAACACCAGGACAGCAACATTTGGTGCTAAGTCTCCCAGTCAGCCTCAAGGCTAGATGAAGCAAAATCAAGACCATGACTAAAGCAAAGTGAAGATGAGCTTGCCATTGGCCAGTTTTATATCTCTGTTTTGTATCTTACAACACAGACAAGAAATCACTGATGGAGATTGAAATCTTCATTCCTTCCTGTACCTTGCCAATGCTCAGTGGAGAAAGAATATTGAGAATACATAGTACCACTGCTTGCTGAAATAGCTAACAGTCCTTTCACAAGACAGCTCTTGCCCTAAACTTAGTTTCTTTTAGCATCAAAACAGTGCTAAGCAAATGACTAATTGATTCCTGAGCCCATACAAACAGCCACTTTCCTATTGTTACCCTTCTTTCCACAAGACAATGAACATGAAACTGTTGGGGCTCTGCCTCCATGAGGGGCCAGGCATAGTGAAAGCATGCTAAAACACTTGAAATGGCTCTGGCCCTTGCTCTCACATGGTGCCCAGAGCAGCAGTTCCCGTAACTGTTCCTGAGCATCCAGAGGGATGGTTTTTGGCTAAGCCACAATGGTGAAAGGCAGTTCTTGCCATCTGTGATCGGACAGAAAGGTTGTATCCTTCGCTGCTCTCAGCCTCGCCTGTATCCTCTGTGCTGATTATAATCAGGGAGACACCTGCCTCGGAAGAGGCTGGCTTGGCATGCAGTGCAGCAAGGGATTTACAGTTGGATTAATAGCTGTATGGCTGCTTTTAAATACCTCGCAGGAGAGATTTTCTGGAAAGGGCAGGCATTGCAATGGGACTGGCAGAGCTCCCTAGCTCACATGCACCAGGCTCTGAATGCACTAGAGCAATGGGAAGGACCAGGGAATATTTTACTTTCACAGTGATTTACTGAACCAGACTCCAAAAAGAGCTGTAATATGGGGACATGCTCCCATGGTGAATTTGTTTATGTTGTTCAGTTTTAATTGTGACCTCTCACCAAACCTGTTTTGAAGGCTTTCCTGTGTCCTACTACTCTTTGTCCGGCAGCAGAACTTCTGTGGACCAGCTGTACAGACATCTTTCTCTTTCAGTTCAGCAAAGGGGTCTTTGGTAGCCAGTAATCCCCTAACTTTGCAGACCTTGGTCTAATGTGAATAACACACTTTTTAGTAGCTCACTTGACATGTACCCCAGTGCACAACCAGTGTCCTGAGCACACAGAAATCCAACCTCCGAGAGGACAGGCAGACTCTGGGCAATAGGAGGTGAGCTGTGTGCAGATGTATGGAAGGATCACTGCTCTCCGGGGAGCCAGCATGAAAAGCAGCTGCCAAAGGAAACCCTCCTAACTTCCTGCCAGGGGGTGAAAAGGAATGACACCATGACAGACAGAGTGACAAACAAGGAGTGACAAACAAGGAGTGACAAGTATGGAGTGATAAGTGAGGAGTGACAAGTGTGGAGTGCCTCACAACAGGGACCGATCTGTTGGTAACACTCAGAAAACCCCTAATCCCCACAAGGCGGACGAAGGACCAAAGCCGTCACCTCCACGGTGTCCAATATCCTTTCCGCATATTCATCAGTTGCAAAGCCACATCCCAGGCAGCCAGGCTAGTAACTCTGGGGTAATGGTATACACACTGACATAATTTGAGCTCCATGGGGTATATCTGTTCTACAGCTGGGGCTCCCATTCAGCAGTTCTCAGTGATAAACTAATTCCCTTAATCATGAGATTGTACCCCTTCTTCTCCAGAAAGATACAAAGAATAGTCCACTTATCAGCTGAAAGGGCCCTGAACCTTCTTGACAGATTTCTGTGAAATTTGTCCTTGAAACCCCAGTGGATGTGATTCATACCTTTCACATCTAGGAGACGACAATTTGCAACTGGAGATTTCTTATTCTCTGTCTCGGTGTTTCATTTCGTAGGATGGCCATCACTGCTGTAGCTTAACACCAACGTTGAGTTCATGCCACCTCCTGCAGTCAACATATGCCTGAGGAGACAGAATAAATAGTTATTAAACCTACTCCAGATTTGCTGTCATTTTGTAACTAGGCACTGGAAATAAAAAAAATATATCATATAAGACGAGCAGTTAAAATGTCTACTGAAAAAGGAGATTCAGGCAAAATGGCTTAATCTGCAGCATTAATGAGTAACAGATTGTTACATCAGTAGTATATGAGAAGCAGCATGCAAGAAGGCAAAACTCATACAAGTTCCCAGGGACTTGTATACCCTTGTAAAAGGCCTGATTCAGAAGAATACTCAAGAACATGATTAAGGTTAAGCATGTGTTTAAATCCCATTGATTTCAGTGAGACGGAGGTACAAGCTTAAATGCTTTTCTGAAGCAAGGTGCTTTATCAAACTGAACAATATTCTGTGCATAAAGTTCAAAGTCAGAAGCAAGAAGGGTGGGGAGGACAGAGTCGACCAGCTCTGTGTTGATGGACATACACAGTCATCCCGCTATAACAGCTACTGCGAAGAGGGAGTCATAGCTCTGTGTTTCATCTGCAGTCCAAGAATCTTCCCTAAGATGCATCTCCTAAGTTAGCCTTTGTCTATGCCACACACTATCTTTTTTTCTAATGTAATCCTCAGTATAAGGAGAAAAATGAAAAGGGATCCTCAGACTTTGCCCAGTATCAAGCATACATCCTGACTTGTTGCCTGCACGGGCACAGCTCACAGACACATCACCGCCCAGCCATCTTGTGCTCCCTGGTGCACAGCACACCCGCAGTTGCAGATGATCAGTAGCAGTTCCAGGATCCAAACAGGGCCAGGGCCACACTTCACATGCAGAATGAAAAACTAGCTGCTTTCTCATAGAGCTTGCTGACTTAATGAATGCTGAGAGAAAGAGAACAGAGGAATAAAACAGAGAAAGCTCAAGGCCTTTAAGGACAGAAAGGGAGTCTGAGAAAGGGAGATAGTAAAGACCAGACAGATAGTATTTCTTCTGTTGAATACATGTACCTAAAATCCAGCAGAAACAATACAAGGATATGAATTTGTGTGTGCAGCCCTGCCCACCAGAAGGGCCCATACCCATATTAATTGAGTACTTCTGCAATGCCATTAGCTAGATGCGGCAGAGAAAATAATGAAATTGCTTCACAAAAGCAATGAAGACAACTGGCCAGCTCTTGCTATGGCTAATTCAGATTGGCTCTGTGTTTCTCATGTATTATTATTCAGTTTTAACTTATTCCTTTATTTCTTATGTCTGATCAGGCGAAACAGACATAATACTCTCTTCTGTACGCACGCTATAATCTGTTTCTATTCCCTTAACAAGAATTTGTGTCATTCTGCTGGCAGCAAGGGTCAGCATGGACAGTGGTTAGGAAAGCAGCAACAATCAGTGTGACTGGTGCTAGTGAATGGTCTGCCCATTCCATGAATGCTTTGCTGCCCAAAGCTTAAGAAGTCACATGGGGTGTTTAAAGAGAGGAGAAAATGTCTATTAATTGGCAAAGCCTTCAGAGCCTAGGGCTTTAATCCAGCTGTTACACCGAGGTGAAGAAAAGCCTCCAGGGTGTTTGTAGAGGGATGGAGCTCACAATTTTCCTTCTGTGACAAACAAGTTAGGTAAATGTGCAGAAATACGTGGAAAGGGAAGGACATTTCTACCACGCTCAGTGCAAAAATCCTTAGTTATGCCTCCTTGGCAAGACCAATTGTCTTGATATTTAATCTTTTCATATTCTTTAATCAACTCAGTGGTGTTAAATCCAAACCAGCTTAATTCATAGGTGGGATTTCTGCAAAGACATCCCTTAAATAGGTCTGCTACTATTCATACCAAAGTCCCTCTTTAGATCGCTTTGGGAAAAGAAGACTGAGTCTGCAAGTCTAGAAGCAGAAGACATGGATTTCATCTTAACTGCAACTAGAAATCATTGCAATGACCTTGGATGAGTCAATGACTTTCTGGTGCCTGTTAGATAGGGAAGAGGGAGCCTTACTTGCCTGCATGGGAGACCGTAAGGGTTGGAGCTAGGTATTTTGACCAAGTCCTTTGAAATTCTGTAGTGAAAGGTTTTAGAACAAGACAAAGTCATGGTCCTCCCTCGTCCACACTTCTGTGTGACCCACCCCCACCCCATGGGGAGGTGCAATGAGATGGCCCATTGAAGCAGAAACTACTGGGCTGAAAGAAGGACTCACAGTATGCCTTTATCCTTAATTACAGAGGTGTGTCCCTGTTGGCGTGCATTTCTCCACCTGAATGTAGTGTGCTCAGTATAAGTGCTAGTTAGAAGCTTTCACACGTGCCAGAAAGCTGCCTTGGTTTGATGCCACGGAATAGACACGTTCATTCTCCGAGTGTTGGGGCCCGACCAAGGATGGCAGCAAACATTTATGAGCACAGGTGTTACTGGCAGGTGTTTTGTTTCCGAGGAAGCTGCCTTCTGGCTGAGCTGCTGCCAGCCCATCTATCCGCCTCCCCCATTGCCACAAAACCTCACCTCCCCCAGGGACTTTTAGGCAGGCCTATTTGCAAACAGCAGGCACAGGCAATGAACACATCAGGTAATTAAATGGCAGATCAATTCGACTTAGCTTCTCTTGGGAAAGCAGCCCTTGGGAGACAGAAGAATGAGGCAGCAGGAGACAAAGGCAGAGAAAAAAATTGAGAGGTACAGGAGAGAAGGAGTAGAGCAGAAGAGCAAAGATGGAAGCACAGCAGGCAGAAAGGGGTACGCACAATGCAGTGTGAAGCCACAACTGCAGGGGAGGGAGGCATTCAGGGGAAAAAGGCATGGCTAGTATAGGCAGCATGAGAAAGACAACATTGCAGGGAAGACAAAGGAAAAAGTAAGCACGTCTAAGGGAAGGTAAGAGGAAGATAGAAAAAAAAGAGACTGGAAAGAGTGGGATAATGAATGTAGCAACTGTAGCAAATGGCCCCAACTGGCTACCTGGATCTCAGGCACAACGGGTCCCCTGTAAATATTTACATACCTGCAAAAATGTAAGCTTTATAAATTCAGAACCATCAGCAAAAAATACATTTGTAATACCCTATTCACTTTATTTAAACTAAGATGGAGTATCACTGGGTATTGACAGAGGGCTTCCCTCCCTGAAACATGTCATGAACCCAGCAGCTTTCTGCTACCAATATAAAAAACAGAGAGTGGAACTGACAAGCAGGAGGAAAGGAAATTAAACAGGCTGGTATCACTCCGACCAGCTGAGTGGAACATTAGAGAAAAAACCAACATGAACTCCTAATTAGTTTTCGGTTTCTATCTTTAATTATCTGCAATACGGGTAGTACTAGCCCACTTAGTAATGCTAGTCTCAGGCCTTCAGGAGTCATGAGTGAGATACCAAAAATCGGACAGTCTTTTCAAAAGTCACATGATTCTTATTTCCCCCTTCTTTAAAAACAAGCAAACAAACAAACCCTGGGATTTACATTTTCAATTTTTTGTCTGCAACAGAGGTACTATAAATGTAATTATATTTTTAAAAGAAAGATGAACACAATTGTAGCCTGACTTTGGGAGAGGGAGAACACTATAATTAGGGGACCCAGAAAAAGTTTGAGAGTCAGCAACACAAAGGGACCTTTCATTGTATGACCTTCATCCCCTTCAACAGAAGTGGCCTCTAGCAGTGTGTCTCTCTTTGCACTGCCCCGCAGTTGGGAACAGTGCAAGTATCTCTCTCCCTGCTTCCAAATCCACTGCTGCCTGCTCTGCAGGATGCTGCCCCATCCTAGGGGTGCGCTTCTCACATTCCTTTCACAGGAAGCCAGGAGCCAGCCACAGGAGGGATAGCTAAATGTCAGGGCTTGAAGCTGCTGTGCCAAAAGACAAATGAAAATATCTCATAGTGACTCTAGGGAAGCCATGTCTTTCCAGTTTTTCGGCTAAGGCGCTGTAGTATCATGCTATGCTCTTAAAAATTTCTTTCTTGCATGGCGTCCATCCAAGCATATCAAGGCTATTTACATACACCCACCATATTTACCAGAGTGCTGTGAAGAAGCAAAAGACAAAACCATACCAAACCGTGCAATGAGTCAGTGGCAGATATGCTAATAAACCCAGACTCCTTGCTGCCTTTTTCTTCCTATTAGGTGGACAACACTGCCTTTCTTATTTTCCCTTCAACTGTCCTGTGTCAGATTTTGAAGAATAAATCTATGAAGAGTTAATGTTCCAGTTTCTGCTTAGGAAGAGGAGCCAAAAACATTAAATCCAACATTAGGGATGACCAGGCAATAGGTAACCAGTTGGGAAATCCTGGGCCTGACTGCCTCCCACCTCAAGGCCAGCACATTAGAAATTATTTTTTTCTACCGTCTTTGATTTCGCTCTTGCCAGAAAAAGAATTCTGAGTCTGAGAATGTGTAGCACCAATTTAGTTTTCTTTTCCTCTTTCCTAAGCCTTGTTCCTTCTGCCACTTACAGCCCATCTCCACAACTTGCACTGTCCCTTCAGTGGTGACAAATTCTTTTAGTCCTATACATTCCTGACAGATGTTGTTCCTCAGGCCATGAGGCCCACACTCTGCACTTTGAAGCAGAGTACCAATGACTGGCACTGTCAGGGCCCACAGGCAGCTACCACAGAGGGACTGAGGACGAGATTACCAGCCAGCAGCCACTTCACCCTCTCTAACCTCAAGCCAGTGATCTCCATTGCCAAAACACTGAATGGAATTGGCCTGCCCTAGAGCTAGGAGGGAGGTAACCACACAACTAGGAGGGAAGAAAGCAGAAAAATTTAAACTAAGTTAACAAGAATCAGGAGGGTGGTAGAAGATGGAACATCTGGTTAGCTGGCTTGCTCTGTCCTCCAAGCGCACACACACAGAGGCAGATGTGGACATGTACACACATTCCTCCTGCCTGCTAAATCTGGGCATCTGGACTTCTGTCAGCTCGTATGGCTAACTCCACATCCCTCCTCAACATAAGTTCTTTGGCTATCAGATTCTGCAAACAAATTGAGTCCTTATGTGGATGACACAGACCTGAATAGCAATCTGAAATCTGTTTCTTTTCAAGGTTTTACTCTGTAAACAACTCAACCTTTCAGACTCTGCTTGTCTGTCCTCCTAAATTTTCCACAGTACTTACACTGTAAATGGGAAAGGGCACATTGGCAGAAGAAGCTGCAACCTCAATTCCCTTTTTCTCAGCAAACAGAAACCACGCATGGATCAGGTGCTGCATGCTCCATAGCGACCAGATTGCATAGTGGTTTCGCTGCCACATAGCTCTGCCTCACAGCCCTGAAGAGAGCCGCACCATGGCTTCAGCAGCTGCAGTTGCAGAGGGAAGCTTCTCCTAGGGCTGGCGAAGAGAATCCGCACAAGCACCCAGAGGAGCCTTAGCATGCCGAATACTCCCATCTCTTCTGCCCTGCTGCGGCACTGGCGTGATTTGTATTCCTAGTGCACAGCTGGAGACAAGCTGTAGCACCGCACTGGAGAAACGAGCAGCAAGTTCCTGCAGCAAGAGAGAAATACAGGAGCTGGAGGTAACGAGAAAGGGGACATTAAGTCTTCGTAACTCTCAGTGAATCTTCACTTCCACTGTTCTTTGTCATGAGACAACAGGGCTACCTGGTACCTGCTGAGAGAATGGCTAACAGAGGAATCCTTGCTATGCTCTAGTGGCCTTGTTCAAAGCAATCAACTCTTTCTTATATCAGCTCTCCTCTTTTTCCAAATCATACATTTTACTGTGTCTACACCACCATCAAGGGTGGCTGCAGCACCTGGAAGCATACCAGAAGCATTTTAAACTATCTTGCTGCTCTTTTTCGTGCAATGTATGATTGCAGCTGCCTGCATTCCCTCTTTCTGACTTACTGAATTGCTGCTCCTTCTTTCACTTACATCATGAAATGAGTTCTTGAATGGAACCCCAGTCTGGCTTTTTCAGTCCAGAATCCTTGACATCATGGTTCGTCATATCACTGTGGATCTGTATCCAGTTTTGACAGGATTTAATGGATGTTCGCTCCCAGAAATCTGCCACCTTAAATAAAAGGAGCAGATAAATATGATAAATATTAAATGTGAGGAATGTATCTCCACGTAATAAAAGCTGGCTAAGCTTTGTAGACTTTAGTTGTATTAGCTCACTCCTTTGAGGCACTTGCTAGAAATTAAAGGTTGGTCAAAACTGTACAAGTCACATCAAGACCCACAGGTTTTTCAAAAGGCAGTTCACTGAGATACTAGATCTCTAAACTGGGGGAGTATGGTAAGAACTTCACATCTGCCTTGGTGTTGCCTGCAAGAAAGCCATTTTGCTCATTGTCCGTATTCTGGAAATTCAGCATCAAGACATTAACAAAAAAAAAAAATCAATAATTAGTTGGCTTTGAGTCTGTACTTGTTTGTGCTTCCAAGTCTTTCTCCACAGGTAGGCAGGTTAGAAAGTGACGTTTTTAAAAATGAAAGCAGAGACTCACATAATTACATGACCCGAGAGCTTAGGCTTTAACATCAGATTTTACTAGGCTTACAATAAAAATGTGGTGGCTGGTAGCATGGGGGATTCACATTCCTTTCTTTGTGGAACAAAAAGAGAGAAGAACACACACATTCCAAATACATTCTGTCACCTGCGTTCTTCTTGATCTTTTTGAATTTATTGAGCCTGTCAACTGCAATGGAGGCCAGTTCAACATGTGATCCCCCAGTGGTAACATTCGCAAAATAGGTTTGCAGTGTGTGACACCACCCCTATAATAAATGCTGTGGTTTATGAACTATTCCTAGGGCAGCTCAAAAGGAGCACTAAAAATTGATATAAAGGACACTGACCACACTGCCTGCCTTTATGTCCTGGCTTTTTACATCCCCCCCCCCCCCCTTTTTTTCTTCCAGATTTGTTTCTTTCTAAAATCTTTACCTTCCAAAAGTTCTTCTATGTTTTCACTCTACCTTCCGCCTCTTCTCTATGGTGATTCTGATTTATTTTTATTTCTCTATTCCCTCTTCTGACTCCTTCCTTTTAGCTGCCTTTTAGCATTTTGTAATGTATAATTTTTCTTCTATGTCAGGTTGGCACCAACTGAGATGTGATCAAACCTTTTATCCTGAGGGATGCAATGTCTCTGTAAAAAGACTTTGTGCCCTGCCAAAGCAGAAAGATTCTCTCTGCACCGTAATTTCCAGACATGCCACCCTCTTGAGCCCAATTTAGTTTCTGTGTTACCACCTTTCATACGATCGTTGCCCTTGGTCACAATACCTACATGTCCTTGTCCTAGTTACTGTGACTGAGCTACAGGTGCTGGGGAGAAGCATGTTGTTACCTACCGCTGCATGTAGGCCATCATGCTGGATTAGGGTTTGTCTGGTGTGACACCTAGCCCACAGCTATCATTTACAAGTCTGTCACTATCTTATGGACAGACCTGAGGAGAGCACAGGACACAGGAACAGTCCAAATTACCATATAGTTATTCCTACCTGCAAAGTGCTTTCCTGGCTCTTTCTCAGTTTTGAAGCAAAAAATAATTCTTTTTTCTTATTATTTTTCTTGCTGAAAATTCCCAATTTCCTTCCCTTCTCACCTTTCTGACCAGTTCTGGAGTAGCAAGCCCTTGCACAAGTTTACCAGGGCCTGGTATAGTACCTTGCTGAATCTTGATCCGTGAGAGTTTGCAGAGGAGACCTGGACAGAAAAGACAAGGCCATGCTCTGAAATAAGGCAACTGGCAATTATACAAACATTCAGCTTCTTGAGGGCTGATGCAATGGGGGCCTGGGGTAGTGAAGTGACTCTTTAGAAATAAAAGATCGTGGTGATCTGGAGTCACAAATTCCAAATTAATAACCACATTTGGCTTCCCTAAGCCTTCCCGATGCGTGAACGGATCCAACACTCTTTTTCCTTGCTGGTCACTCCCTGCTGTGTGGTACTGGTAATACTAAGAACGTCCTACAAGGTGTGGAGCATTCTCACCTCCCAGTTGCAGCAAATGGAGCCTCAGCCACTCAGCACATCTCAGGGCCAGGCCTTGCCTGTCTGCCGCATTCTGTGCCGCCGGCAGCTCAGCTTCACCAGGGGCGGGTGCTCTGGAACAGGCTTTATAGCTGATGCATTGTATTTGCATAGGCCATTGTCATTCTCTGTGCGGCTCCTTGCAGCTGGCATCCTGAACTGGAGAAATATCTTCTTTAAGGAGAAGCATGAACGACGCAGCTAAAGATAAAAATAACAATAATTTTACTAGATGAAACTTCATGTTAAGCACTTAAAAAGCAATAAAAAGTCAATTTTCTTTCTTTCAATTATTTTGCTTATTCCGTTTTTGAAGGAAAAAAAAAAAGGCGGAAAAAGGAAAAAAAGAGCAAAGTTTCCTAGTTATAAAGGCGTCTGTTTTTCTCATCAGTACCCAATGTCTTCATCATTTCTCACCTCTCTCTCCTCATTGCCCCCCAACCCTACTCAGGTTGCGCTCCGGTGACCAGAAGATAGCCATTATCAGGCAGGGCTTGGGCTTCCTGGCATGTACAAAGGAAGGGAAAAGAGTACTGATAACTCATGAGCTCTCACTGCCTCTTTCAGCACACAAGCACCTTTTCAGAGAAAGCGAAAAAGATAAAGGCAGAAATTACTGCTCTTGCACAATATATGCCAAGTTCATAAGAGCAGCGTTTAACACTTAATCAAAATGGTTTGACA
Source organism: Pluvialis apricaria (assembly GCA_017639485.1). NCBI lineage: Eukaryota > Metazoa > Chordata > Aves > Charadriiformes > Charadriidae > Pluvialis > Pluvialis apricaria. The sequence continues at coordinate 23,491,365 of CM030016.1, forward strand.
ATGTAAAAATTAGGTTTTCAAATGTCATTAGTGCCTTATAATAGGTTCAATTTATATCATTCCCATCCCTGTTTTTTCATCTCTGCTAATTGTTTTTATTCATTTCTTTCATTTTTTACTCTGTTGTCTTGTTGGTTTTAATTTTTAATTATCATAGGACTTTTTCTTTTACCTTGCTAATTGGTCTAGGTTTGAAAAGACTGGTTCTGTCATTCTTTTTCTCCTAAGGCAGCTACAAGGGATTTTTTTAGGCAGGTTCTTTTCCATTGGTAGGCAAGCTCTCTTCTGGGCTAATTTGGGAAAAAAAAAGCACTTTCTTTTAGGTCAGTATGAGCACCTTTTTTTGTACTGTGATTCACAGAAAAGCTCTCTTGTATTGACCTGTAAATTTCTTTCTGCACTGGCATGCAGGATTCTTTTGGTATTGGCATGGAAATTGGACCTCTGTTCTACAGTTGATATGCAAACTCTTTTCTATTTGGAAGGAGATGAAAGATCTCTTCTGCTCTGGTTTGCAAGGTCTTTTCTGTATGGGCTCTCCTTTCTGTCACCCATTGAACACAAACACACACACACACCATTTCTTTTCCCTTCCCATGTACAAGAATGTTCCAAGTCCTGGTTATCACAGGGCTGCAAGATGTCATTTGCATGGAGATGTACATTGGCATCTTGTTGGTTTTTGTCTGCCAGTATAAATGGAACTGGTTGAAATAATTCCACTGACATTTTTGGGGCAGAAAACCATTTTGGGAATGGCCATTTTTTAGCAAAATGCTGACACTTGCTTAGCTGTACTTGGCAAAGGAATGTACTTTGGGTCTTAGGGAGAAAAACCTGAGAAATGAAAACAGAAAAGCTAGGCAAAAATACAAGTTGTGGGCAAACAATAATTTTTCTCCAACCACCTTCACTTGTAGACAGATGAAGAAACACTTGTGGGAACTCACTGCAGGGTGACTTCTTGCTCCTGGAGGAAACCAAAGCTTGTAAACACGGAAACTTTGTAATCTCTCTCCCATTACCAGCAAGAGCAGGCTATGGCTTCGCACCAGTAAAGGTGCATTGCTTTGGAACTGCAGGGACACTTGGAAATTTATTCTTACTCTCACTCCCACTCAGTTCAGTCCTACTGACTACAAAATCCTGCCGTTTGAGTGTGCTAATCAGGCAGGAAACCCTTCACTTAGAAAGAGATTGTCTTAGTAAATGACAGTCATGGTTTTATTCACAGAAGTAGTACTGGCAGAACTCCTCTTTGCTCTCCACCATTTGAGAGGGAGAGTGTCACTATGATCATGCGTTACAACTGCTGACGTCTGAAAGGATCTTTGCATCAGCATCTCTTGTATGGCAACCAAAGGCCTCAGAGCCAAGCTGTCGGGCATGAGCTACATGATGGTTTTATTCATCTGCCCTTTAATGGTGTTTTTAATTCTTCCTTCCAGGCAGGCTTGGACTGCCTAGAGGTCTACACTGTCTCTACTTCTTCTTCTCCACCCACTGCAACTTGTGTATTTTACCCCTCAGCTTGTGAATACAGACGCAAGTGTTTCCTCCTTCCTACTTAGCCTCAAGATTCCCTGTAAATAACACAGAGCAGGTCTCAAATTAAACCTTCAGTGGCAGTGTTCATCAGCAGAGTCCTACCTGATAAACTGCCAATGTGCTGCCTGGCCCTGGGAGACCTCTCATTCTGTTTAATGTACTGCTAGCTCCAGGCAGCTTTCTGCTCTATGACGGACAGGCATGGCTTCATCAAAGGTTCTCCAGAGCCTTAAATCACGAACGATACAACCTGTATCTATGAGATGCCAAGAACCTACACTTGATGCCTGATAAGACGAAGGCCTTTTACTCACCCCTCTCTATATTTAGCAGCATTCCCAGGCAGTGTTTCTAAAATTACCAGCTGCAGTAATGTGATTCATACCCCCATCACTGCCAGCAATGGATAAGAAGAGTGTAAATGACATGCAGGAGAAAATCATGAGCAGTATAGCCCAAATCAGGACTGTAATGGTATATTCTTTAGTGCTTGTATTGACGTCTATGCCAAGCTTTCACAGAAAAGCAGTTATCTGATCTCAGAGTCTGTTCTCTCTCACAGCAGTAGGTGGGAATGTCCCAAGCTGTAAGACACTCACCTGCAGAGAAAAGGCTTGAGACTGTTTTCAAGCCATGTTTTTGGGCAAGTCTGGGTACAATCAATAATGACAAAAGATGTGCACAAATTGTTTTCGCAAGGACACTGTGCTGCTTGGGATGTGAATGCTGTCACTAGAGCAGGCTCTCTGCTGTCTAAGATGGGTCTCCATCTGCAGCAAATTAATAGCAGACAGGCAAAGCATCTGTATCAACGGTGGGAACCCACTCCTGAGACAGAAAGAATGAGTGTTGTGTTGGTTGTCATAATCTGCCCTGAACCAGTCTGGAAAGAGGCATGACTGTGGAATCAGTCCAAGAGCTGGAGCTGTTACAGGTAAATACCATAAACATCTAAATCTTTTAGGAGGTTCAGTCTGCATATCTGGGCCATTATGGGATATTAGCTAAAATGTTCATTTGAAAAATTATCCTGTGAACCACTACAATGTAGCAGGAGAGCTGTTTTGCTCAGATAAATAATAATTGAAAACTGAGGCAGAAACCTGCAGCCATATCCATCTGTGTTGTGATCTTGTCAAATCTCATCACCTATTAACTAACAGGCCTTGCTGGTCCGTGGAAGAGACCTGCAGAAGAGGCAGAGAGCCTCAGAAAACAGTATTTATTGTTCTGAGGGAGAGCTCTTCTCTCAGAGTTGGTGCTGAACCAATCTCTCAGCAGAATTAAAGGGAGCTGTGCTTCTAGCAATGCTTAAAAAGAAATTAAAATGTTGATATCCTTAATTACTGTTGCCACTAAAGACCCTTGTGCCACGATGGGGTATTTATCCTGTTTGCCCTGATCAAATGTATACGTGAGAATGACTTCCCACCGCTATGAAATATCCCTCCTTCGTCTCATCTATACAATAATTTCAAAGGAACACCGTGCTGTTCCTTTCTTCATACTTCCACATACATTTCCCAGTGCTTTCAATTAGCTGTTCCACAGCCAGGGAGTAGTAGTTATTGCCACACACATTGGCAGAGCACCCTTGGATCCTTTAGGATGAAAGCACGTATGTTTACCATAAGAAATGATGTTATTGTTATCATCTACCATTGTGACAAATTTTTAAAGACCAGAAATGAGGGTAGTAATGAAGTTAGATAGAGGAAAGAGATCTCAGAGATATCTAAAACTCTTACATGTGCTGCAGGCTATTTTGCCAGTTGGTTGCTCTTTGGTAGTTTGCTTTGGTGACCAGAATAAGTCCATATTTATCGACTGTTGCAATGGCCACAGGCAGTAAAGAGAAGGAAGGAATTCCTGACTGTGCACTTTACAAAGATCTTGAAAAAAGTTCAGACCAAGATATATATCTACACAAATCCTGCAGAAAACATGCACACAGAAAAGCATAATTCCAATGGGTGGCAGCAGAGCTAGGCAATATTTTACATTTCTCTAACATTTTGACAAAACCTAGGTAATAGAGAAGTCATAAGAAGATAACGGTCTCCATTTGCTTTAGCGCAGGTGGAGAATATGGGTCTGATGGAAAAGGGGCTGAGTTCTTAATATGAGTCGTTGAAATATAGCAACCCAGTAATCCACGCTCTCACCCTCTGTCAGTAACATTTACAATGTATGCATAGTTTCCTTCATGATATTTCTTCTATTCAGATAATTTTCACTATCTTCACAGAAATTCCACATATTTCCCTTAGGGATTTTATTAATTTCCACCCAACCTCTCCAGCTCCAAACTGGGTAGCAATCAGAGAAGGCAATGGTAGCCACATCAGGACTGGAACAATGAAAGAGTTAACAGCTCCTCCCCAGAGATGGGGATAGGGGGCATAATTTTAAAATCAAAGTGAAATACAGTTACAAGGCAATTTTATTCTCTATTAACCCAATCAATGGAAGGTTCCCATAAGCCATTAGCAGGGAGTTCAGATGCAGAAGATGTCGTGAGGGGTTAGATAAAGATGTTTCTGTGTTCATTAGTACTGACAGCTCAGGGAAAGAGAAGGAAGGAGAGAAGGGTGAGAGAGAGGAAAAGGAAATTCAGGATTGGGACACAAGGAGAAAAGAAATTACCTATCAACATGTAAATTGTATAAAATTCCTGTGCAGATGTGATGAGATTTACTAAGCCAGTGTATTAAGTCACGCATTAGGGACAGGAAATTATGTGGGCCAATATCCCAGGACTCATCCTGCTCAGTTTGGGGGTCACCTTGCTATACCAAATCCAGATTTACACAGCGCAAACAATGGTGATGAAGGGATGACTGCTTGTGACCCACAAAACAGTGGAGCCTCCAGCAAACATCAGTCCACACACCAGAGTGATCTGTACTGAAACTTATCTTCCCTGGTCGAAAGCCTCTAGGAGATGGGCAGAGCTGACGCAGGAGAAAGACCTCTCCCAGGGAGTCTTGACAACCTTGCTCACTACCATATGTAGGTTTAACCAATATTATCTAGCAGTTTGTAAGTCTTAAGATTCACACACAATGGCAGCAGCAGTCAACAAAAAATAACTCATTTATAAAAGGAAGTTCAATTGCATCATCCATCTTAAGTAAAAATTCAATATTTCCCAATAACAAGTTGTTTTGATTTAATGAATGGGGAATTCATCCATTCCCTACTTCCTAGCATGCTTATTTCTTCAAATGGATCCTGCATCATTGGAAAGCAGACAGAGAAATGTTAACAGAAATGCTGGGAACTGCTGCTAACACACCCTGGAAAGCTTCCTCAGGGCAGGAGGAAAAAAGCGTGAGTACCCCCCTGTTCTTCCACAAGGTGTGGGGTGCTCTGCTTGTGATCTGAGTCACCCTTTCAGCTCTACACTGGAAACTTATTTCATGTTATCACCAAAGGGGAGACTCGGCACAGTTTCCACTGTGGAAAGAGGCTAGAGGTGTCTAAGGGCTCTGTAGTTGGGAGAGGAGCTGGGAGGAAGCATGGAGTGATGCTGGTGGTGAATAGGATGTGGCTAGCTCTTGGAGAAACCTCTCCCTCCTCATCTTCCAGAGTTTTTGGTGACACTAGTGTAGCTCTCTCTAAAGAGACAAGACCTCTCCTTGGTCATCTGGGTGTGTTTAACTGTCCTGGAAACCTCTCTTTTCCCTCCTGAATCCTTTAACCTCACACTAATGTAGTCTTCCTGTGCTGTTTACTAACAACGTGCAGGCAGCTATTCCCTGTTGCTTGCTCAGGACATTAATAAAATGCCTGCCCACCCATGCAGCCAAACACAAAGGGGGCTGCTAATGGCATCTTCCTTTTGAAGTGAAATCCCAAAGCTTTCATTTGGTTCATGTTCCTCCCTGATAAAACTCTCCTGCCTCTGTCTCAATATGGGGCACTCTTATCTAGTCTCACTTGGGGGCAGCAGAAGCTCTGAGGCCAATATGGGGAGTGCTTTACCTCCCCTCTGGTAAGAAGGAAAAGCCAGAGACCACAGCACATATGAACCAGATGTCTCAAAGGGGACATATGACAATCATTATTCTGGAGGCAATAAGGAATGCCTACAATGTATCAGAAAGGCAGGGAAACAGCCAGCCTACAGATGTACGGAACCATTTGAATATCCGTAGGATCAGCCTGCAAGATGAATTTTGGGGACAGAGATCCACAGACAAATCCTGGGCATTGCAATGCAGCTTTGGGACATGGCAGCATTATAGTAAAAACTAAGCTACTGTGTTCATTTGTGAGATAGTGTGTTTACACAGACAGACTGACAGACAGATGTGCTTTAGGAGACAGACGTAACTCAGAGAATCATATCCAAACATTTTAACCTCAGTTTCTGATGTGGTAGTCAGTTCTGCAACTATAAGGCATTTGTGTTTCTCAGTTGCATCTAAACGTGTAACATACTTGTTGTCTGTACAGAAAGGCAGCTAATTTGTGAGGCTGGGGCAGCCTGCTACAGAGGACATGCACACTGTGCTGCCTCTGACCTGGAGAATTTTATTTTGTACTTCTGTTTCTTGTTTCCTTCTCTAAAGATTGTGAAATCCTTCTGGTTCTTCTTTGGCAAGCGGAGAAACAGAAGAATGGCATCAAGGCACATAGTCAGGACCCACTTTTTTGTAAGACAGTGCTTTGCAACACAAGATGTTGTTTGGTAGCGTGTCCCGCTAGGAATCCACTGGAACAGAACCAAAGATGGGGAAGAAAATCCTGCTGGTTGCATTTTCTTGGTATTTCACATGGTCTCATTTGACTTCACAGATGAAGTCAAGTAGACAGGGATCTTTAAAGGATCCCGATCCAGTATAGCAGGAATAGCAGGAACACTGGGAAAACTTCAGTACTCCATCATAAACACAAAAAATGTCATTGCTAGATGAACCATGAAAAGCACATTCTGGGAATAAGGTGAACAGCTGAGACGTGCCTAACTGCCAGTGGAAAAATATAACTCCTTTTAAGAAATCTTGATCTTAAAAATTATTAATATAGCCCATATATTTATGTAGTTGCTGGTAGTTTACAAACAGAGGTTACCAGCCCTACTCCCAGTCGTTTCCATTCCCAAGATGCCCTATGAGGAACTGAGAATCAGTGTGCAGCATCCTGGCCTGTGAACTCAGAAGGAACTGCCTGCATCTGTTCCCACCTCCTCACAGAGGCACCACTCCTACACCTCAGAAAGTCTTCTTGAGCACAGGGGGATGTGGTCTCTAATGGGATGGGAATGGGTTCTCCTTTCCTGCCATGCTACCGTGGCTTTGTTCTTCCCCTGCTGAGGCTGGGTGACATGTTTCCATTGAGTTCACTGATTCAGCAAGATCGAGCCCTTGGTCTTAAATAACTAAAGACTGCAAACTGAATATTGTAGCCATGGCAACAGGCAGCTCAACTTTAAACTCTCTGATATATAAAAAGGCAATTTTCTTTATTTTTTCTCTCTGCATTTTTATATTTCCAGAACTTACAATGGTAATAATGGCCTCAGGCCCTAACCTCCACCAGCCAGCCATTAACTTCATGGAAATGCCTTCTCCATCAGCCCCTATTGTCAACAGTCAGCACCATTCCACAGAAACCATAGGGTCTCACCACACTAACACAACTGGATGTCTCAGCTGTGCCACAGACCTTTGCAATCCTGCTACAGACTTATTTCCTGATCATGACAAGTGAACCGGGACCCCATTCAGAGAGGCTGCATGACTCTGCGGTGCTCATAACTTCCTCCTGGAAAATGGGGAACAAAATGTCTTTCATCAGACTGATTGCCATTGTGTCCTGCACCCATAAGCTCATGGCTTGATGCACATGCCTCTGCCTTCCCCCTCTGCCTTCCAGGCTCATCCCAGTTGAGTCTCTCCCCATCCATTTTTCTCGGAATGAAGCAGGAATAATTTCATGCCTCCATTTTATTTGGTTTCCCGTTTGTGCATCAGAAGCATTGTCAATGTCATTGAGAAAACACTGGAAATAGCGAAAATAGTTCTTTGCTAACTGCTGCTAAAGCACAGTCAACAAATGGAGCTTTTGCGTTTTAGGAAATTCTTTTTTTATTCTTTCTCAAATTCTTTCCAAAACTTTCCTTCAAGAGCTAAGGCTGGATTAATGATACAAATGAACTATTTAGCAAGTGTAAGACATTGCTTGCCTATTCATAACAGACACAGAAAACCTCAGTCCTATGTGTAATTTTGTCCTTGACTCTGTATGCAGCAAGTGGTTTAACCTCTTTGTGCCTCAGTTTCTCCTTCTGTTAAAAGGGAAAATGATACTTCCATCTCATCTAATGGTTGTGAAATTAATTTCCCTAGTAATGTGTGTGTAGTATGTAGAGATGGCAGCATGAATGGCAATGGTTGCAGGTATTATTATATATCACTTTCAGCAGATAACAATTTCTACAGTAGGTTAAATTCTGGCCCAAAAAGTACTTGACTGTGTCCCTTTAAGGTCACAAGCTATTATGATGTTGAAGACTAAAATCCTTTGTATATGATCATGAATAAATGAATTGAGTATCACTGCCTGGCCATGTGGGATATGGAAACGATACTGAATATCATCAGCCTGAACTATCAACATCCATCAGCTTTCCCCTTGCTCATCTCTCAGCTGTCGCAATATGAAACCCATTCTCCCCCGAGATTTCAAACGACTGGGGCTAAACAGCAAAAACATTCAGTGACTAAATTTGCCAGAGAAGGTCTCAGTCACGAATGACTAAAAACAAAATTATAGAGCAATCTCGGCTGACTGAGAGCAGAATGAAATGTGATTCATTTTCATCCACCCGGCAGGGACTGCAGGAAAAAAAAAAAAAAAGACTGAATTAACCCCTTCCCTGCTAGCAATGCCCATGCTCCCTCGGCTGATGCGCATGTGGTTCGCATTATTCAAATACTTGGTCTTCTGCTTGTTTTGTAAGGCAACTCATAACTTTTATTACTCAGGTGGACCAGACCAGTAGGTGGACTGTGCTAAAAACATTTAGTGTGGTATACTTTAATATCATATACAGTAAATAGGAACGTTAACTATAGAACCCACTGTCCGCTACCAAGCAAGATGCTACGCCATGCCCCAAAAAACTTCTAGTCTAAAGATGAAAGACAAAAGCTGGACAATGACATACAGTGGTGGGATAAAACTTTTGTCAGCAAGGTGGGTAAAGGTGTCAGCATTGCATCACCTTGCAAGAGATAAAGGAGAGTTGTAACATGGGGCACAAAGGAGGATAATGACATGGTTTTCTGAATGCTTACAGGAAGGACCTCTCACATGTGAAGAGCAGCAGAGGAGAAAACATGGAGATGGTAGTCTGAAAGTTTGACTAGGAGAGGAGGGAGCCTGGTCTTATGGGGATATCGGTGGATGCCCTGGGCAGAAGCCATCGTGGCAGGCTACCCTTCTCATCCATGCTGCACGCACAAGCTTGGGGATCACCACCGGACTCAGCTGGAGGCCTCTCTGGGGAAATGAGACTGCCAATGGTGCTGAGTCCCCTTCATTGTGTGGGAGTCTGGGGCAAATCTCCCCATGCAATTTCTGCCCATTATTGGAAGGGGGGAGGTGAGACACTACTGGAGTTTAGTTCCCCCTGTGACAAACACCATCACCTGAGGGCTGCGTGGTTGGCCATATGCACCAGGTGGCTCTGCATTCTGGCTGACCACCTGCTGGAAAAAATAGATTAAATGCACATCTGTTGTCCCTAGCCCAGAACAGCTGTTTAAAGAAAGAAAACAAAGTAAGAAAGGTTGCCTTTTTAACAGAAAACATCACAGATGATCTTTTCTTCAGCATTTTCTCTGACACTTTTCGTAAAAGTAGAGTAGCTAAAGATTGACAGCATAGCAAAAAAACCCCCAAACAATTACTACTTTATTAACAAGTCAAAAGCATAAGTTCTGAAAGGTCATTTTGTGATCTCTCGGGAAAGAGAAGTCAAGGACCTGTCAATAAGTTGACCTCCCTGAGGCAGCATCGTTCCTGAGGTCAGAGACTAGGATACAACAATTTGTGCAAGGGTTGCTCCTTGGGTGTCTGATACCTTCCACGTCAGCGCTGCACTGTAAATCTCTAGTGCAACCGGTGCAGCAGAGTCATGATACAGCAAGTCAAGCTAATGGATGATGCATGTGATACTCGGAGCGAAGTAGTAGCACAGGTGAAGCGCTGGAGCAGGAGCAATTTACTCAGAGCTGCACAAATGCTAGATAGAAGGCAGACTTCCCCTGCCATGTTTTGAGAATGCTAGATAGAAAGCTCCCTAAACAGCTCCCACATTAAATTAAGAGGTCAAGCCAGGGGCAGGATGACAAAGACCAAAGCAGCAACTTCATGAATCAACAGCTTGTACAGGGTAAAGGAATGGCCCAAGACTTGGCTTGGCTGATGCTAAGTGCTTTCTGCTTTATGCACACTATGGTACAACTTATATGCTTGATTTGGTTTCCTTCCATGAATGGAGAAAGTTCTCATGAACCTTAAAAAAACCTGTTTTAAAATCATCCAGGTTTACTGCTTCTTTAATAAATTTATAGTTGGTCAGTTTAGTCATATGACTGTGCTTTTCAAACAACATCAGCAAAACCGTTAATTTTTTACTATTAGCAAACAGCAGGAGGAAAAGAGATGAAAATACCAGAATTGTAAGTTTGGGTTTACTGGAGTGTTACAAAGAACAGAAACCTCTGTTAATATTGGAAGGTTATGGTCTGCCTGGGCCAAACACATCATCTCAGCAGGGCTACGAGTCTCAACGGAACTATCATAGCTGCACTGCTTCTGGTCCGTAAGATGGCTTACGCAGAGCTAGCTCAAGTTTCATGGCTTGGCATGGTGAAGCTGCATAAAGAAATATCCAAAGGTTCCCCCACTGCATTTCCAATTTGAAATCAGTTCTCTTCTCACCTCTCTTTTATACTAGCTTCTTGTGTTGATTAGATCTAATGCAAAAGATTTGCTTTTCTTTATGGTTAGCAAAACACCAACATGCCTATAACTAAATAATAGTAATTGGCCAAATCCTTACACCGATAAAATGCCTCCTGAACCACAACAGTTATCTTGTTCTGTTATACCCAAACAAGTGCATTAGTTTCAATGGAGCAGCACTTGTATAATGGAGGGGAAAAAAGGAATTTGGCCTAACAAGACTCTTTCAAGAGAAGTGACTGAGTAAAAAGGCTGTGAATTTTGCTGATTACTAGTTATTTTAGGAACCATATGCACAGGCGCTTTCTGACTCATGTTGCTGTCAATGAAGGGCAGCTGTGTAACAGCAGACGGAGTCCAGGAGTCTAGTTCTGACTCTGAGTCACAGCGTGATCTTCTGCAAACCACTTACCTCTGGGGTGAAGACACCCTGTGAAATGGGGTTGACAGTATTGCCCCTCATTATCCAGTGCTTACAGCTCCTCAGAAAAGATTACTATGCTAGTGCAAAACCAGGAGTCCAAACTGCCTGTCCACCCTCAAAGAGTCTGAAGGGGCAGGAGGAGGCAGGCTGGACTGGGCTGGGTTTGAAGGTGGGAGATCCAATATGGTATCCTTTATGTAGTATGAGACACAATAATAAAATAAGAAAAACAAACAAACACTTCCCAGTGTTTGGCTTAAAATGGAAAGGTATTTGTAATTTCTAAATATATATAGCATTTGCTTTGGTTGTAATTTGCTTCGCTTGCTTAAAGTAAAGCCAAAGGATGCAATTAGGATTTCATGCAGATGAAGCTCCGTTATATTTTATAAAATGAAATCCATTTCCTCAACCTGGAACCACACACCACAACCTGTTCACTGCATGAACAGAAGTTGTAATAGAAATTATCAAAATAACACCCAGAATCACAATCAGCATCAGTTCCCCTCACTAATCTGCACTGGATGGATACACGCTGAGTAGCATTACCTGACTAAGAACTTGCCATCCAGAGAAAGAGGAAACAAGCAGAGAAGTGCAGTCACCTCCTAGGATCACACAGAATGCTGCTGGCAGACACGGGCAGGGGCCAAGGTGTCCAAAGTCCTCGCTAATAGTCCTAATTTCTGCCTTCCCAGAAGGAATACGTCACTATTTTTCCTGTCAGACAGTAAGTTTGCACAAAATAACATTTTAGCAGAATATTAAGAGAATGAAGCAATTGATGAGACTGCATTGAATTTGCTGAGCAGTATTTGCAGAAAATATGAAGAGAGTTTTGAAGGTGTCAAAACAGTTCATTTTTATATCTTTTTGTACAAAACGTTTCCTTTTTGCTTTAAAACATTTTTTGCTTACGAAATTGATTTGAACTAAAAAAGAAAGGATAAAAAAAACAGCCCAGGGGAAATGGACAAATAAGCTGAAAACTAAAGAAAAATGTTGTTTGGCTCCCACAAATCCAAATTTTCTATTTTAGTGTTTTTTGGTTGAGCCGCAGAACCAACAGATTCATCATCTTTCCAGCTGTGCTCCTGACATTTTAAGCCACATGCCCTTCATTACGGAGACTGGTGTTATCAGCTCCACATCATTATATATCCTGTAACTCTAGTGACCAACGCTGTGCTTGGAGCATTCTGCATGGGAGCTCCCGTGAGCACAGTTCTGCCACCGGTCCTTTCATGGGCCTCCTATACAGTGAGGAATTAATATTTTCCAATGTTAATTAAATAATTATTGTTCATCTGCAGCTCAGATGTTGAATAAACCTTTTGGGACACATGGGAATATGGAGGGCAGCTCCTTCAGATGTCCAAGAACAATTGTACAGCCAGGTAAACTGTTCTCACAGAATTCATCCTGGTTTCATATGGACCATGTAGAACTCAGTGATAACTGACATCAAAACCACACTTGTGCTCAAAAACCGCTTGCGAAATGAATAGAAACTTGAAATCCAAATGCAAGAAAGATAATCAAAGACATAAAAGACATAATCTCTCTTTGCAGTCAACCTGCAGTCCCAGGGGACGCCAGTCATTTAATCACGACACAAGACTGCAGTGAAAGTGTGAGTAAAGGCACCCCATTCCACTTGAAGGAACAGGTACGTGCATTTGTGACTGAGGACAGGCCAGAAAGTTAAGGGAAATTTTCAGGACAAGCTGCAATCCCTTCCTCTTTGTGCTTTTTCCAACGTCAAGGCAAACTGCTTTTGTGCAAAGCACAGCTTCCTGTCCTGGTTAGAAGTAAGCCAGGCGAAGATGTGATGGCATGGACTCCACACATCCATTGTACAAGTCCTAAATATAAATTTGGGCAGCTACCCTACTTTGTACCCTGCACTGTTGGCATACAAGCGAGCATGCATATGTTTGCATATGCTGCAGTTGCACCTTACCTTCACATTGCAGGTACGTGCTACAAGTGTGGCCTTAATCGTGCAAGGTATATTGCACCAGTTTATGAACAAGCAGAGCCCTGGACTGCTCCCAAGGAGACAAAGCTGACTGTAATTTCACTGTTAGCACCACGTGATGCAGCACATACACGCCATGCTGCATTGCTCTTTTCCCTCTATAAAACAGCTGTGTCTGACAGTCAAAGCGCTTGTCATTCAGCCTGTCCTCTGCTTGCCATGCCTCAGCTCACCATAGATCGGGCAGCAGGCTTGGTCCTGTTGGGTTTTTGAAAGGACTGATCACACACAAGCTCAGACTAGGGAAAACCCACCCTACTTGGGGTTGCAGAGGGACAGTGCCCGCGTTACATATGTAGTTCCACACTTGGGGCCTAAGAGTTTAAGAGCAAGGGATGCTGCAGAGTAATGGCACGGCAGTGAAGAGAGAACTTGGGCATTACAGGTCACGGAGGAGGAGCTTCCTGGTCTGCACTGGTAACAGCCTCCTCTCACTCCACATTGCATAGAAATATGTATTTAATTAAGAGTAATGTGTCATGCACAACTCTCAGGAGACTCGGGCTGAGGGTCCCATATAGCCACTGGGCATTTAAGGAGCAGATGGGCCTTGGGAAAAGGACAGGCTTCTTTACTTTTCCTTGTTACCTGCAGCATTTCCATCTCAGACTGCCTAATTTAAAGTGCTTCCAAGCCTGTGCTCTCTGAAGGCCTGGCCCCATTCAGCTCACGGACAATGGAAAACAATTTAGGTCTTGCAGTGACAGCAGGGTGATGAGCTGATAAGAGAACTTCAAGGTTAAATAAACTGTTCTGTGGGCAGAGGATTGGGAAAGGATCTCCACAGGGCCAAGGAGCGAGGTGGGGAAGCACAGGCGGTGGGGAACAGGCAAGATGCAAACACTTCCCTGAACCCAGAGAGACTTGCCTGAGGCCACTGCAAACAGCGGGCTCAGAGAGCTGATCCACAAATAACACACTATTTTTCATCATTGCTGCTGTGTTTTGGGTAAGGGAAAACAGAATACGATTTCAGGCTGGACAGTAGTATAAGTGAAATGTAAATTGAAGATTTTTTCTACTTTCATAGTCAAAAAACTTGCTGTGCTTTAGTCCTATCATCTCAGTGATGCCAAAAAAGAATAAGAGTGAAAGTTCTGTATGAGGGGATGTCTGCTCTGTAACATATTGCACAAGCTTTGTCACACAAAATGACATTCACCCTGCAGGCAGGCAAACAAACCCTTTCAATCAAACAGTCCAAATGCAATGGCATTACATATTTCACCTATTTGCATGCCACATCTGCTAGAACTTTTTGTCATCCAGTATTCTGTCATCACACGACTGGACATGGGAAGGAGACCTTATCACCCTCACATCACACATAAGGAAATTCCCAAGGGAATAAGTGGATTGCCCATGGGTTACTATAACAAGTCGAGGAACGGCCCTTAGGTGTTGCTGTCCAATTCTGCACTCTAAGTGTCAGATATTCTTCCGTTCTAAAGAGTACACTTATGTCTGCTTAACAGGCCCAGGTCCTAGAGGAAGGCAAATCCCAGTTTTAACTGTGTTATCAGTCATGTAACTTCAGTTGGACAGTAAAGAGGAAAGGGGCACTGTGTAGCTGGTGCTTTGACACTTGTTTTAAGACATCAGTAGGGACTGGGCAAGCCTGTATTTTCATATAGCCTATAATCATGCCACTGCTATTTCTCATTTGATAATTGCTTGCTGCTAGCAAAGAGTAGAACTCATAAGGCACATCCAGCCTGCAGGGAGCTGAGGTCGTGTCTTGTAATTTAGGCCTCTCTCTCTAGCAGAAATATCATCAATGATAAGGAGCCTGGGCCTGATGGTAGAGTACCATTCAGGCAATTTCTCGATTCCTTAAGACAGCTTCCTGTTTCCTTTAATTTTCTCATACTGTTATTTTTTTCTTACAGAGACTCTGATGTAAGAATGTTATCCATGAGACTGTCCATTTGCTAGATTACTCTGGCACTATGTTTCCTAATAAAGTTGTTAGTACATTACATAAAATGACTATACAATTACTCTTGCAATAAATGAGTCAGGATGGTCACTGGCACTGTCCTCACAAGACAATGGGAGAACTGGGAGATTGCAGCCTACCCACAGGAGATCTTGTAAATTGCCATAATTGTGTATAAATAGAAAGAAATGCAGAGGCAACTGTCAGCCAAGGTTCTGCTGACTCAGTGCCACCTTGTGTTTTTACCAGGAAGCACAGAAGCGCAAGGAAGATCGTCAGTGAGGGGCAGAGAGGGTTTCTGAGTAAGAACTGCCTACTTTCCTCTGTGATATTCTGGATTCACTCAGAGCAGCCACCGAACAAACCCAAGACACCTTTCTCCCACAGGAACGCTATGGCTCTCAGCCATCCAAGCCTTCCTGGAGGAGAGCTGGCATCACTGGGGCAGAATGGTACAAGAAGGGTACAAGTTTCCTGCCCAGGATCACAGCCAGTCAGTGGAGAGCTGTGAAGCAGGGCTTTGTTTTTTTAATGGTGACCTACAAAGTTTAACTTCTATTCCAGACTCCTTTGAGACAGAAATATGTGGGCAGCATTAGTAAATGTCATTACACAGACTTGCAGGATGCTACACAGAGGACAGTAAACTTGTCCATGTTCCTTCCTTCCTTCCTTTTTTCTTAGTGGTTGGCTTTGCAGAGCAGCAGCCCAGGAGGGTCATAATGCTGTCGCTCCTCAGGAGTCCTGGTGTGAGTGATTGAATCCCTTGTTTGTCTACTGTTCTTCCACTGAGGTAGGAACATGCTAACTCAAATGAGAGAGACAGAATTATATCCATCTTTGCTCTTGTCTTCCCTGAGGACAGGATGGCTTGTGCAGTCTTACAGCACTGTGGCTCTGAGAGGATGCAGGATGGTGCTGGGAGGGCATCTATGCAACTCACACCCCATGGGACAAACTCTGCGCTAGGTAGCACTGATGGGAGGCCCTGGTAGCCTCCCTCTACTCCTCAGGTCTTCCTAAGTCACAGATAAAGAAAAACAAGCTGGGTGTCAGCTTTCATTTCAGTTCCCCTGCAATTCTTTTAAAAATCATTAATAGTTTCCACTTCAGCATTGAAATTGTTCCCCTACATTAACTTTGCTGCTTCTGAAAAGAAGGATCTGATTACTTTGCCTGGAACTGTTCAGTGCAGGCCCATGGTCCAAAGTCCTGGCCTGCACCGTCCCATTGCTGGGCCTGCCTTGATCTCCCGGCAGCTCTGCCAAGGTTCTGCATGCAATGTCCTAACCCAGAACTGCTCCTGCTCCTCCTGCGAATCCTGCGAATTTCCATCCAGCTTTGCCCATACTTCTCCTTCAAAATCTCAATGCAAGCCTGCTGTTGATGAGTAAAAAGCTTGCATACTAATTACCTCACGTTCTAAGACCACTTTCATTATCTAATATTCTAATATTACAAATAAATAGATATAGAGACAGCTGTGGAGATATAGATACATAAATATATATTCTTGTTTCATTGGAAAAACAGTGCTACAGCATCTTTTTTAGCCTAATCATAGCAGAGAGCATTAACAGAAAACCTCACTTTTCCATTTAGTACATATCAAGTACACAGGACCAAATCTCTCCCCAGAGTAAGCTTGCTGAAGTCAAATGGCTTACATCAGAGATGAATTTGGCACTCTTTTTACTGAGCTTTACAGCAGAAATTCAGACATATTCTTAGGCACATTTCCACTGAACATGCTGAAAGTGTGAGGCCATGATCAGGAGAGAAGTCAAAACTCTGTCACCATTTCTTGACTATGTCTTTTGGATCAGTCCATCTGTCTGATGTGCCCTTACCGTGTCCTCTGTTCAAGAGAATGGAGAACATGAGGAATTGTCTGCAGAGGAGGATGAGGACACATCTTCCTCACTGTAAGGCAAGGCATCTATGTTTGCACAAGAAATTTGAGAAAACATAGGGTAAAACATAGGATAAAATACAGGATAAAACACAGTCTACATAAGAAAGACACCCCCAGATCACTGTTTTCCAGAGACCAAGTTTCCACAAGTTAGAGCACAGCTTACTGAAACTGAGCACATCCTTAAGACTCACCCAGGCCCTAGTCACCGGTGGGATGAACTCCTTTACTATAGTAAATTGCTAATACACATTGGCTTAAGCTAAACTCCCAGAGAGAAACCTGGTCTCTACTGAAGCCAATGGAAGCTTTGGTATTAGTTGCAGTTACACCAGAATTTCATGTCTCCCACCTGGTTTCTGTTCTTCACTGTTATTTGCTGTCAAGGTGCACAGGATGAGAAGCTTTTCACTGAATAATAAATTGCTGCAGATAAGTAGAACCCATAGGAGCAGTCCTTCTAACTGCGAAAGGAGCATGGGGACATCAATAAAACCCTGTCTGATCCTGTTCTTCTAATATTAATCTGAACTCAACGAATTTGAAACTGGTGAAATGGATCTGAACACTCTGGATTTTCTTATGTACCTTCTTTTATACGGTGTTTTCTTATTACAGATGCTAAAAGTGAACCTTTCTGCTATGAAACACTGATTTCACATAGAACTTTCTGTCCATGGGAAGAGAGAAGCTCATTATAATCACCTGAAAAAAATTCTCTTCTGAGTTTTGATTGCTCTTGATAATTTCATTTAGTCAGTGCTAGTTCATTAATTTACCAAATACATATATTTCAAAATTGCATTTCATCAAGCTTTATATTTTGTCAAGCTGCAAAACAAATTCCTAAGAGAATCAGTCTGCCAAGAGGTTGGAGATGGGGTGTAAGGCCGTTTCATCCAGGGTCTATGTGACCTCAGCTCAACTTTATCAAATATAATGGTGGCAGAATGGTCTATGTGCAATATGTCAGCAATCCCCATCTAGCACTTCCTAGAAAAGGATCTATGCCACAGAAAGCTACCATCAAAACTAGAGAGTAGAGAGACTGACCAGACCTTTAAAATATACCTATCAATCCCCCCCTAGAGTGGATACCTCTAGTTCAGGAGCAAGTCACGTTGGAAGATGAGATGGTGTTTGGGAAGTGCCTCCTGTTCCTGTCCATGATGCACAAGTTCTGTCACTAAATAAAGAACCTCATTCTCCAGAACCCTTCAAGCCAGGACCTTTCACCCAAAGTTAATCAATTTTTAAAGTTGAATGACCAACTTTGAGATGGAAAGGAGAGTTTAAAACACTATTTCATTCTTTCAAGCGGTGCTACAAATGGCCAACACCTAGGGGGGAAACATTAACTCCCAGGACCAGTGAAAAGACATATAAATCACATAGGGAAACATCATGGCCTAGCGGCTACTAACTCATTGGAGATAAATCTAGGAAAAATCTTCCTGGAGTTTTGCAGATTTTACTCTAAGAGAGAAGAAATAGGGGAAAGAAATTTATTTGCTGTTTGTTCCTTGAATTCAGCAGCAAATATCAGTCAGTACTATACTAGCTATACAATGCGCCTTTCCCTACATCAATAAACCACAAAGAAATTATCATATCCATTATGTTAAGTGTAAAGCTGTTACAGAATTTTGACATTTCAATAGCAACCCTATATTGTCCGGGTTCGCATTCACACCTCCTAAGGGCATGAGCTTAGCAAAGTTAGAGGAGATAGAGTATGCAGATAAACTGCAGAGAAGAGGGCACATAGGACCACTCTGGGGAGAAAAGGCAGAAAAGTCTGTACCCAGTAGTATAAACTCCCTTTCAGAGCCCAGAATATAATCCAGGATTCAAGAGTCTCACTATCTCTTGTTGTTAGCAAGCATCTGTAAAACCCAGATGCAAAACGTTCGCCTCATTCCCTTCTGTATGCTGACCTACAAGGAAGATAACTATGTACTTCTGCTATCACTTACTCCCACAACGGGGGTAGTAGAGGTCTATACAGCATGTATAAATGTTCCCACATTACTGGTGAATCACCTAGGAATGAATCTGAACTCAGATGACGGAATTTCTGACGTTTCCATTTGCTTTTTTTTTTAAACACATGCACAGACATACACATAAGAGAAGCAAGGCATTGAAAAAATTGCTGATACTGGTAAGTCATGTATTTAGAAGATAGGAAATAGCAGGTGCAAATTTAACATGAAGACCTAGTAAATCCAGTTCCTTTGAACATATTTCTGGTGATCTGGTCCTTTCTTATCCTATCACATACTATTTGCTGATAGAAGACTGACTTACAAATTGCACAAGGCAGACCTATTCTTCAGCAGAACAGGAGGTTATACTGAAACAGGATGTGAGTATGTTGTCTTTAGGGTCTCTACTCATTAATTGCCAAGATGGGAAGGTGTACAGTAAACAAGGCAAGGAACCGAGAGGAAAGAAGAAGTGGGTCTCAAGATTAATGTAGCTGAATGTCTAGAGGGATGAATTTTCTCCTGCCTGCTAATATAGATGCCATTTGTACAAATGTCTTGGTTTAAGCAAGACACTTAAACCAAGTACCATGAAAGGTCACTCACTAACTGTTTTCTTGATTCCTGACTTGAGGCTTGAGCTGTGATTTACAGAAACCTTGAACATACCTATCTGCAACAAACAAAGATGGGAGCTGTTGTTTAAATGTGTGAACTGCTTCAAAACTCCCTACTGCAATGTCTCTGCCTTAGTTTCCCAAACAGGAACCCAATACAATAGTATGCCCTCAACAACCAGAGATGTAGTACTAAGTTAGTTAATGTTTGTATAGCAGCTAGCCATTATAGCGATGTGTGCCTCAAAAATTCTGTAAGAAAATTAATAATTTTCTCTCCAGAGTAGGGTTTGAATTCTGTCCAACAAATAAAGCTTGGAGCCATATGCCAAACAATGAGAAGGAAATAAAATATTGCTACTAGCTACTAGCTACTTATTCATAAAGCTCCATCTATTCTCTGCACTGTCCTGAGACAGAACTGCTAGGTAAAAAGTACTATGAAGAGATGCGTTTAAAGATTTTATTGCACACCCAAGAGAAGCCTCAAGCTTGTGTTTGCTAGCTTTGCATTTGACATTACCTAAGATTTGAAGCTTCCTTTGCAGTTTTTAAGGTGTTCATAGGTGTTCATAGAAGACCTATGTGCAGGAGTGTTTCTGTGTTACCCTGAGCAGGGTTATATTCAGAATTGTGTCCCTAATTCCTTTAGATTTCAGCTGTATTGGAATCTATTAACAATAGTAAACTGTTAAAACAATGGTGAGAAGCATACTGATAACTCACTTTAAAACCACAGGTGGCTTCCGCAGTCAGGGAAAAAAACCCTTTCTCCCTCTGAATTCCAAGCTAGATCTGCTGACAAGGCAGATAAATGCCTCTGAGGGTTATCTGTGCCTCTTTGCCTCCCTCCTCTCCTCAGCAGAGATATGTGTGTTTTCCATAGGAGTGCTATACATGCCAGAGAGTTAGAAATCCAAGAGCAAAGGTTTCAGCTAACCAACTGTGTAATCTGAAGGACAAGAGGTCAGGGTCTCAGAAGGGAATACAGAGCAACCCTGAGCATCTCTGGGGAAAGCAATGGCAAGACCTGCATTCCATTTCTGTGCTTGTGGCTTTAATGAGCTTTGCCAGGCTTTGTGCTTCCACTCTGCTGCCCCTTGGACATAGACAAAAGAGTACAGTTAAAGGAATTTACCTGCTGCCTCTATCAGAGAAGCAGACAAACAAAAACTACAACCTCGAAACAGAGAGACGAAGAAACAATTGGTTGTCAGCTTCTAATTAATAAATTCTCCTTGAACTGTTTCTAGTTCACCTGAGCCTGATCAATATCCATCGGGGAACCTTCCAATGGGACCAACTTTTAATTTATCTCCCAATTTCCTCTCCAGAGCCTTGGCATCAGATCTAATTACTGTGCCTGTTTACTGGTTTTGCTTTTCTTCCTCGCCTGAATGCAAGGAGGATATTATGCTTCTTGATGGGGAAACAAAGACGTTACAGTGCAGAGGAAGTGCTCAATGCAAGAGCCCTGCATGCCACATGCAGATAAACATTTCTGGCCTTCCTAAGTAAAGGTGAGGGTGCAGGAGGAGAGCCAGAGAAAATTAGTCACTGGAGAGATGACACCAAGCATGAGGAGACAAATGTGACCAGACACAAGGAAGGTGCAGACAGGACACAGAGAGAACTAGGACAGAGAATACAGTTCTTGGGACTGGTAGACTCAGAGACAAGAACATAAATGAGAATGAATCATGTTAAATATTATTATATCATTAATCTACCTGTTGTTCCTCAATAGCTTTGTCTTGAGTTGGTAAAAGTGCCTAAGCCACTGAAATTTTAGGGTATTTGAGTATATAATCCACTTAGTTTCCCTTTGAAAATCCTGGCTATATATCTTTACTTCCCCATGTCCCATATAATAGGGACACTTTCCATGTGAATGTCACAGGGAAGGACTGACCCATTAAAACGTAATGAAGACATGAACAACTGACCAGCTTCCCTTGTCCTGGCAGTGATTATTAATGATGTGGTGTGACACACTCATGGGACGCACCGTTTTATAGCAGAGGTAACCTTTTTTCTTCTTTGTTTTTTTTTTTTTTTTGTACAGCTAAACTGAAACCCTTACCAGAAGGCTGAAGCTGCCCACACATCAGGTTTACAGGAATGCTTCACCTTGCCCTTCTTAGTCGGGGAATTCCCGACCACGAAATCAGAAAAGACAGATTATAGACTAGGTGGCAAGAGGATGGGGAAACAAAGCAGAGCATTCACAGCGCTACAGAAGGCCTCAGATACATTAGTGCTTTAGTAATGCCAAGGGCCTGCTATTTCAGCTCTATAACCCTTCACTTAAGCTGTCGAGCCAGTTCTTTTCCGGAGTGTCAGTGGCAGTACTTTCCCTGTATTGTTCCCATGCTGCTATTCTCATTCTTGTTTCTTTTGTTGTTCTCATGTTGTTACTCTTGTATTGTTGCTCTCATGGCCTTGCATCTGCTATGAGAATGTGGAACCTCTTTGCTGTCCTTCCTAGTCAGCCCCTAGAAAGAGTTTTCCCCTTCCCTTTCTCTCTCTCTGTTGTTTATTCACTCCTAAAGTAGATTTGTTAGAACTGATGTATGCTATCATCAGCTACGGACCCTGCTAAAAAACATTGTGCTTGTAAGCCTGTCTCATCATACTTTGTGCAAGAACAGCCACAACTGAAGTACCACTATCACCAAGGGCGTCAACCAAATCACCAGAAAAGCAAAGAGCAGCTATCAATAACAGCAAAGCCACTAGTTAGTTGGGGAGAATAAGAGTACAAACACAAACTGCACGCATACTCTTTCTTAACTCATGTACCACCTTACTGGAGATGCAATTGCAGGATACCCACTCAAACCAGACATTGCTGATTTCTCTGCTAGAAACTTGTTAAATAATATCGCATAGTAAGTAGTGTGATTTTTGTATACTAGCTTAAGCCTGTTTATGGAGGCCATTACACCAGCAAGAAAGGAAACACAATGAAACAAAAAAAAATAAACAAAAAGACTTGTGCCTTCTTTCATGTTAATTTCATTTGGTAAAGAGTTAAAAGGCCTCTTGGGAAAAGGACTCTTTTGCCTGTGCCTACATAATAATGGGTATGCTGGCACAATTGCTCTTGCATGATGTTTTCCAACAGTTGCTACAGCCCAAACTGCAAGAAAAAACACACTGCTGTCCTTCTGGACCTGGCAGTAAAGAAGCTCAAAGTCTCAGGAGAATATGGAGAATAAGGATGCAGCTGGTGAGGATCAGACAGAGCAATAAACAGATTAAACAGCAGGCAGACAGAATTTTACCTGACAAACAGCAGCCTAAAAGAGCTGGGATATGAAAGACAAGAGGTTCATTTTCAGCTGGGAGAGGTAGAGATGTGTTGAGAGGGGTGGTGTGGCTAAATGGCAGGTGCTGCAGAACAGAGCACACTTGTCCCATGAGTGATGAAATCCAGATGAAAACTCAGAAAGGGGGAAGAGATGCTGAGGGAGACAGAAAAGGAGAGACAGAAAGGAAAAAAAGAGGATTACCGAAAACAAAAGACCTCATCCAAATCCCTCTAGATTCATGCTTTTATCTGGGCGCAAACACGGAGTGAAGACATCAGCCCTCTTGACACTGGAGTCTAACAAACTGGCTTGGTCTCAGTGCAAGCTACTGGAATGAAGAGCCTCAAACTGGAGAGAGCGTGAACCTACAGTACAATACAATCAAGAATCCTGGGCCATTTTCTTCCTCTTGAACTGTTGTGGTCTACATTTTAACTCTCTGTGGAAAATCATTTTAAATGTCTGAATGTCAAGCAGAGCCTTGGCTAAAGGAGCCTTGGCTAAAAGCTCCTACTTTATCTACTTTGGTTTGCAGCATTTTCTATCCTCCTGATCCCACAACTATTACCTCTCCATGTGTATGTGCATGAGTTAGAGATGATGTCAACAATACAGAAAACAAAGGAAAGGGATAGAGGCATGATTATCTGGCTGGAAGTGAAACACAGTATAGAAACTTTTTGTGAATCTCTGTGCATCGTCAACAACAGAAGAAGCTATCCTTGTAATTAGTATTACTGTGTAGCTCACTGAAAAGTGCTGCTTTACATTTATGCATGAAAATGCAGAGTGAGGAAAAGAATCCAAAGAAGGGAGTTCAGAACCTGGCAGAGAGAGTTAGAGGCACTGTTCAAACCAAATAATTCGCACTTGTTAAGAGTAACAGCTGGGTTTGCTCAGCACTTGTATCTAACTCACCTGAATAAGTAATTTCAGTAAATATGATTTCAGATTTCTACAGATCTTTCAAGAATCTGAGAGAATTTCATAAGCACCTATTAATTAAGACTCACAGCCCTTTCATGTGAGACAGGCAAGTACTGTTATTCCTAATTTACAAACTGAATTTGAGGATTTTCCAAAGCATTGCTGGGGATGTAGACAAGCATTCTGCATCATTTTAACACACACATGCACACCCCCCCCCGCAATCCACCCAACTAATTGGGGATCTTAAGAAGTGAAGTAGTTTGGCCAAATGTATGCAGCTAAGCTATGACATACAAAACAGGATGTAAAACTGAGGCTGCCCACCTGCTCTTCGGTTTCAGAACAGTCTCTCCTCTTAATGTGAGGGCAGAGGAGGAAATGGAATTTTCCTCCCACGGGGAATTTCAGAATAATTCTTCGTTTCAAACTTGAACAGAAAGTCAAAAATCTGGGGAAAAGTATGAATGTTAAGATCTAGACATTTTATATCAAAACAGAATGATCCAACATGTCATTCTGCTACGGCATTTTTAATTTTGAATCAACATTTTGAAACAAAAAAAAAAGTAATTTTATGTTTAAATGTCAACCCTAAACAAAATATTTTGTTATGTTTCTCCCAGTTGGAAAACCATTTTTTTTTTTCAGAACTGACATTTTCTCATTGCAAATCTCAGTTTAGGTGAAACCACATTGTCTGATGGGAAAACATTTCTGTGAAAAAATGTTAATCAGCTCTGAAGTGACTATGTTTTCTGTCAAGAAAAGGGAGACATAAAATGCTGACTTTAAAATTCTGAGGAACTGAAGTGTTCTGAACAAAAAAGATCTGGGAGGCCTCTGAACCAGACTGAAGTGCTGATTGGGAAGAACAAGTAAGTTGTCCTAAGAAGGAAGTTCTGAATGAAGCAGAATCAAATAGCCAGATAACTGATCAAGAAATTGTCTTTTTTTGTAGCCATATAGAGGTTACTTTTCTTACGCCCTGGAAACCAAGGTGGATTGTATAACTGGGTAACATATGCACTGGGAGGGCTACCAAAATTGTTTCTTGGCTCAGAGAAAGATGGCCTCTCCTTGTAATAGACATTTATGACAAAGCATGTACAAAGTAAATCTACTAGCTCCTCTTGGTCTTGAACCAGGAGGTATGCTTCATGTTTTGAAACATACAGGTTTATACCTCTTATGTATTGATTATATACAACATCATTCTTACTCAATGGAACTTGAATTTGTAATAATCCAGGTTTACAGGTTATTTGTGTTACATATAGGATTGTAAACAGTAATATGTGGTAGTAGCTTTAATCATTCACTACCCTGAAACATCTCTTCAGGTAAATTTCAGCTGCTGTTGGGCTGCTTATTTATTTGTTTGGTTACACAGCTTTAACATTCCTCTTTATCATCTGTGGTCTTCTCAACTCCGAATCGCTTGCTGCAAATTTGGGCTCTCTATTGATCACTTGGCCTGCAGCTCACTAAGAAACACAGAATTACGTTGTTTGTATTACACAACCTGGCAGCTCCCTGCTTCTGGAAACCTTTTAATGTTGAAAATTAATAACGCATTTTATGTTGACCCCTCCATTTTCTACACCTTAATTTTTTGAATATACAAGTAAATTACGTTGCTTGGTTTTCCCTTGCTTCATTTTTGCAGACAGGAAAATGAAAATGTGGTTGATTAGTGAAGCACAGCTTTTCTTTGCATGGTGAAGTTGCTTCGTCTCTGTCAAATTGCTCTCCCCTGCAAAATTTATAATGCTGCTTTTATTTGTTGCTTCAGTCAATCTATTTGGTTCTCAACTAAGGCAGAATGCAATAATACAGTTACATAAAAAAATAATTCTGGATGCTTTTATCATGCAATTCACTGACTTTGTGTCCTTACCCTATGTACTCTGGACCTGAGACCACAAGACAGCAATTCACTGGCCATTGAGTACAGTTTCCACTATTGCCCACAATCAGAACAAAACTCCCATTTATAGATTTCTTTTTAATAAGTATCACCTTAAATGTAGTTAGGTTGTTTGACCCTGTTACTTATACAGCATTCCCCAACTCTTCTCTCAAAATCTTAGTATTTCCAGCTTAAATGTATCCATAGCGAGATTTCCCGATTTCTTCTGGTGTTTCCATAGCTTTTCTCTCACAAGTATACACCACCATGTATTTAAAACAGGTTTTCTATCATTATCACAGAAGCATCAAGAGATTCAAATAATACCAAGGATCCTCCGGGCTAGGAATAATCCTTTTTCTGGAAGATTTACGGTCAGAGTAGGTAAGACAATGAGTGACACTGGAGCGAAGCAGAAGGTCAAGCAAATCATATAGCAGATCAGTAGCAGTGCCAGGAATACCCAATTTTCCAGCAGGTCCCCAGCATCCACTGCATTTACACTACTTCCAAATGTAAACAAATTCCTATTTGCAGTTTCTCAACTTACCCACCACAAATGACACAAACATGCATGGATATATGTGTCAATCACATCCACTGTCTTTCCACACAAACAAAATCTATGCTTTGGCTTCAACACACAAAAATTGCCCTGCAATTTTCATGGACTGCTTGGGTTTGATACAGAATTAGGGCTGGCTCTGCATCTTATTGCCAATATGTGCTGTTATGAGTATCACCATTGAGACTAATGAGGCTCCAGTGGTTTCATTGGTATGTAGCCATCTCGGTTATTGAAACATCCTTGCACCTCTCTTATTCATGGAGAGACTTTCACTGGGTGATAAAATGTATTTTTGCTGTCATAGAATGAATCACAACCTTTTTTTTTTTTTTTTTTAACAAAAAGCTAGGTTACTTAGATGTCCTGAAAATTTCAGCACTTCCATACTTGCACATTCCTCCATTGGAGACATGTAAATATAAAACCCATCAAGTGGGCATGCAGTCAGATAGAGACAAGCAATTTTGGTTTGTCACACAATATCCAGATCCAGGTGGAGACTGTGAAATCCTGTCAACCAACCTCAGCTGATTTCTGCCCTCAAGGACTGGGCCAGGAGTGCTTTTTGCCTGTCATGCACCCACTACTGCTTCCATCTGCACGATAGGAGATTCCCTCTCTATCTCCTTATCATTCAACCAAATCATTCCATCAAAACTGACAAAGCAGGTATATAATACCACAGCAGTGTAACTAAGTGCATGGACGCATATGCTTATTAATGCTTATAAATGCTTACAGGGAGGGTGCCAGGTAGATGGGAACAGTCTTTTTTCAGTGGTGCCCAGTGATAGAACAAGAGGTAATGGGCACAAACTTGAACATAAGAAGTTCCATCTTAACATGAGGAGGAACTTCTTCCCTTTGCAGGTGGCAGAGCAGTGGCACAGCTGCCCAGAGAGGTTATGGAGTCTCCCACACTGGAGACATTCCAAACCCGCCTGGACGCCGTCCTGTGCCACTGCTGTAGGTGTCCCTGCTGTGGCAGGGGGTTGGACTGGACAATCTCCAGAGGTCCCTTCCAACCCTGACCATTCTGTGATTCTGTGATTCTGTGTTTCTGTGATATCCACACTGTATCACAGTCTTAATGTATCCCCTTTTGTGGGGTCTGTCTTGCTTCTTAATGTCAAGGAAATGCACGTCTCTTGAACTTGTAATTCGTATCACCTCTGCTGGTTCCTACTCTTTGTTTTTTCTCCTGTGCCTTTTTATTTGGCTTAAAATGAAAAGCGTATAATTTTAAGCACAGGCCTATCCACTGGCAAAATGGTTGACTCAACAGAGAGAATACACATCCCTCTGCAGAGGCACAGATCCTGTTTCCTCGTATAGATCACAATAGATAAACCCCAGAAGGGTTTCCATTCTAAGCCTCTATTTTATTTGCTCAACAATTTAATATAATTTTTGCTTACTGAGTGCTTGTCTCCAAGATAAATCATTCATAAAAGATTAATAAATACATAGTTAATGATTTTATAATTTTATCTATGTTTTCTGAGTAATAACAAGATTCTATTGGTTTTGGTAAGAAAAAAGAAGTAAAACATCCCATTTAAAATTATTATTTTTTACATTTCTGAGCTTTCATTTAACATCTGTGCTAAAATGGGAATACAGAGCTGAGCCACCACTGGGGGATCCTGAGTTCATCTCTGACAGTGTTATAAATGATTGTTTTGAACTTTAAAAAATCAGAAATCTTTTTAATGAAGTCGCTTTCTGTGCTCACAAAATTTAATCACTAATTTTTTGTCATAGTTCAAAATGTCAATAGGCCACACCTATCAAGGCTAGTCCTGATCTAGCAAATCCCTTTGGCACACGCATAGGCTGAACAGGGATCGCAACAGAATCATAGAATCGTCTAGGTTGGAAAGAACCTTTAAGATCATTGAGTCCAACCATTAACCTAACAAACACTGCCAAAACCACCATTAAACCATGTCCCTAAGCATCATGTCTACCCATCTTTTAAATAGCTCCAGTGATTCAACCACTTCCCTGGGCAGCCTGCGCCTATGCTTGATAACCCCTTCTGTGAAGAAATTTTTCCTAATATCGAAACTTGGTTTCTTAGTGAAAAATTTAGCAAATTATTACCGTGCTCCAATACCATTTCATATTCGTTATCTACCAGTAAGAGGAAATCAAGAAGACTCTTCAGAAGCACAAGAAAATACGCAATTTAAATAGGTGATTGTCTCTCATGGGAAAGAGTTTTCCATTGGCATCTGTCCATCCTGTCTTACATCACATCTCTCCCAAACTCCAAACACCATGGTAGGTAGGAAATGTCATTATAAGATACACATTAGAAAATTATTCAGAATGCACAGCTGAACATCTGAAACTCACAGATTAAGCTCAAATTCTTTGTGTGAACTCTGACTCAACGGTATAAATCATAGTACGTCCTTACTGCTTTTTTACAGACCGCACAATACCAGGTTATTTTTCTCTAGAAATCTTGGGTGTGCACATAGAATCTGGTGCTATATTACCTAGGCGAGTCCAGTGGAGTAATTGATGTGAAAAGTATAAAAAGTATGCCATCCTTACTCAGATCACATACTATCCTATTATGTGAGAAACCCCAAGAGGAATTTATAGGATTATTCAATGAGTAAGGTACTATTCATGGTGAGTAAAGGTAGCAAAATCAACTTGCTACTGATTATGAGCTGCTTTTCCTCACTTACACTGCTGTAAATTTAAATTAACTCCACTCAATCAATGGCGAATAATTGATATAAAATCAGAGTAAGAGGAGAATTAGTCTATAAGTATGTCTAGAATGAATAAACAGTGAAAATTTGCCGGCATATATAACTCCCCCTTGAAGCTTTGCTGCAAGGTTACTTTTATAACTGATTGTTTCATTCTCAGAAGTGCTGTGCTGCTGCTTGAAAAGAAAATATATATCAAGCTTTGGCATGCTAAAATACCCCATGGTTTCCTGGGTCTCACATTTTCTTGTGTGGTATGAAAATCCCACAAAAATAGTTCAGGCCATGGGCACATCCTAGCTAGCAAGGGCAAATGGTAGCCTGTAATGTATCCTGGTGTGCCCCATAGTCTTGTGGCTGGGCCTTGAACTTCCACTGGACAAAACTGTACTAGCATAGGAGTGGAGTGATTTGAACGTCACATCTCTTTTTCCTCTCAGCCTATTCAGCAGATGCTCTATAAAAGCAAACAAAAGAGCAATCCCCGTCTGGACCACACATGTTCCTAAATAATGCTGAAGCCCTGTTAGGGTCCCATTGCCTCTGCCTTCAGCTGGGAGGCTTCTGCGCTTTCATTTCTGCCCTCTGCGGAGGGTTTGGATGTGGTCAATGCCTCTAATTACTACTGCAACACTATTATTAGTTAATCTGTGGAGACCTCATGATCCCTTTTGGGTGGCGTATTTTTAACGCCCATGACTATTGCCTGGATATTGTTTCATTTTAGCTCCCCACATCAGATTTAGAGAATGATAAAACTGCCTTCCTCCCTTTGTGATGCTGACCCATCCCCTGTCCTCACCCAAACTCCTGCCATTGCTTTCTCTGTCCCACTTTCCCCACCCCTCCCATCCCCAAGCAGCGGGTCGAGGAGAGTGCCATCACCTCTGGAACTTGCAGATTAAAAGGCAAAAAATTGACAGTAAACTGCCAATGGCTCATTTACTGTTGACGGTGAGTCAATCAAAATCCTGCTTTCCCACTGCTTCCTGGCTTTCCCATCTGTGTGAATTCATGACCCGATTTCTGATGTGTTCCACACTGTTACTTTTTTCCCCTCAGAGTTTAATTGCTTCTGTTTCACATTTGGGTGCTGAAAAATTGACAGAAGCTGCACAATTCCCTCCAGCAATGGATCCTATTTATATTGCTGTAAACTATGTTCTGCAGTGATATGATTAGTAATAAAAGGGAGAAAATTAAACAGGAATTAGTATCTCTTTGTATAAAATCTGGTTATCAACCAAGTTTTACTCTAAGGGTCACAAGAAATGTTAATGTTGTTAAAGGCCCACCACACCGTAAGGAAGACATGGAGTCCTCACACACAGGGCATACTGAGAGCAGAATGACAGCAACTTGGCTTGCACCAGACACAGCATTTATCCAAATAAGTATCTGTTTCAGGACTGAGCATTCTCAGCCATAGCACACACAGAAGGAGGGGAGCAGGAGGAGGGAAGTCTCTTCCCAGAAAAGTCAACCTGTCCGTTTCTTATGTTCTCATGGAGGACATCTGGCCCTTTCCCCACAGCATAAGTGCTAAGGTAACAGCATGTGTGAGGAAGCTCTGGAAAGGACTGAAAAAGAGCTGTGAATCCGCAGTGCATGGGGAGAGCTGCCCCTGGCCTGCTTGAGTGCTACAGCACATGCGGGGCCAGGCTCCAAATCTCCAGTGGCCACCCTGAGGATATGGCACCGATGCAGAGACTCCAGCCAAGTGCACTCGAAACATGCTGCTTGAAATTTAGAGAGAAGATTGTGGCAGCAAAGTTTTTGTGCTGTGAATATCTAAGGATGTCAATAATGATAATATCTTTTAGAAGACCAATCAGTATAGCCGGAAAAGGAAAAAAAAAAAAAGCTTTTGGGCACATAAGTCCATCTTGAATGACATTTCAACTCTCTCCTTCTCATAGGGTTTGAAATAGACCCATTTCTTCTTTGTCAGGAGAGTGCCCATGACATTTTTGTCAATAGTTTTCTAGAATTTCTGTCTTAAAAACACATCTGAACTTTTATTTGCTGAATACTATACATTCAGTAAAGAAAAACTGATACATAAAATTATCAAATGTTTTGTTTACTAAAACATAGTCATAGTGCATAGAATACTTGATCATAATTTTGATATAATTTTCATAAGCATTTTATTTTTTAATATATTTTTAAATTTTGTTTTTAAATGACATGAAACGATTCATAAGAAATAGGAAGCTCAATAAACCATGATGTACTGATGTTTTGTAGAAGGCTCTTCTTTTTGTATAAGTCATTTCGCCTGGGAAACCTTTGCACAAGGTGCTCTTGACCCACTCTACTGAAATAAACTCACTGCGAGAGCAATTGTCAGAGCTTGACTCAGCCTTTCCCACAGCCAGTATTGACTGATTGATACAATTAATCCTTATGAGGTCGCTGCAAAATCCTGGACTCTGCTGAGCTGCATTGTAGGACTGGAGCAGAGTAACGCATATGGTAGAAACTCAGTCCTCCAACCTTTCAAATGACATTAGACTTTCCCCATATAAGTGGGGACTTTTATAAGCAGAGCAAATGCCCTTTTTTTCTTTTTGCAGTCTGAAGTTTATTTTGTCATGTAGTCGACCATCATGTGCAGCTGAATAATAGGCAACATGGCAAGACCTGCTGCTCAGTCGGCATGGTACCGGTCTAAGGTGGTTTGAATGCGGATGTCCTTATTATGGCCAAACCAGACAAAAGCTCCCTGCAGTGGAAACAGCAGGGCTCTGGCAGTGGTGAACACTGGGGAGACAAGGTTTGACTGGGCGCACAGCTGTAGTCTAA
Organism: Pluvialis apricaria; assembly: GCA_017639485.1. Lineage (NCBI taxonomy): Eukaryota > Metazoa > Chordata > Aves > Charadriiformes > Charadriidae > Pluvialis > Pluvialis apricaria. Next base: position 23,523,083 of record CM030016.1, read on the forward strand.
GTATACCACAGGGATGCTATCAAGTTCTGCATAACAACAAGCATAAGCTTGAAGACACCTTGGCAAGTGAGCAGTTGGAATGGTCCTTCCCATCTTTCCAGAAGATGCAACAAAGTAAAATAAAATAACAAAGAATTGTTTTCAAAAAAATATTCCTTTTCCTGTGAGGAATTAATGTTCCTCACAATCCAACTGGCGCACAACTCCCTGTCCTATTTCTTCCCACAGCTAAAGAGAATCTCTTAGCTGTTTCCTCTTCTACCAAGTCTCCATGAAAGAGGAAACTGTTCAGCAAGTCCTCTGCTTCCAGCACTGGAATGGCTGTTTTACCACTCTGATCAGTTTATTAAGAAACATCGTTGTCCAGAATCCCTCTGCTAATAAACTGCAATGCAATGCTAATATACCGCCTAGTTGTCTCCAGCAGGCAGCTGCTCCCAGAGGGGAAGAAGAAGTAGATTTATTCTGCCACCCACGGCACATCCCAGCAGGAAGTTTGGATACTGTTATCATTCTATCAGCCTTTTTTTAGCTCTCTTTGCAGACAGTATTTGCTGTGTCATGATGTTTGTGTACGGCTGTATGACTGCGCACATGTCTGCATGGGTCTGTAACAGGCAGACGCAATGGTATGCCTGGGAGCTGCTGCGTGTCACGATGGTGTCATATGAAAGCACATTTGCTCTGCCTGGAGCAGTTTTGCTCCTCCCTGTTTCAGCCCCAAGGATGTTAATACACATAGGTACATAGCAGTCTCCTCACTTCACTGCCCAGTAACATAAGACATCTCTCCAACATCCTGAATACAATTTCTTTCACAAATGTAGAGGTGGACATTCTCATTTACCTTCAACAGACGGGATCTGAGCTGGCTGTGAAGAATTTTTTTTCCCTCTCCAGAAAAGAAGCAATGTTATCCACATTGACCCAGTTACAGACAGATGAGATGGGAATGGCATGAAGAGTCTTGTGCTATTTGGTGGAAAACCAACACAGACCAGCATGACTCTGCAAATAGTGACACCTGGGCTTATGACTCAAAGTATGTAAAGAACTGACAGCATCACTCCAGTTACTAATAGGCAGATCTTTCCATTAAATTTACATTAAATGCTCTGTGAAAATAGTGAAATCACGTCCTGTACAGGAAAATGAGTCTGTTAGTAAATTATCTGGTCTTTGGTTCAAATGAAGTCTTTTGTTTTTAAAACAGAGGTTTTGGTTTCATTCTCCTCAGATGATCACCTGGCCACGGAATGTCGCTACAAATAGACCACCAAGAGTGAATCCTAAAGATGACTCCTGTAGGACAGTGAGACAATACGGTGCAGTAAAGTTTGGAAAGCTTTCAATGACATTACCCAAGGAATGCCAGCTCAAAGCGTACAGGCAGGACTTCAGTCTTCACTGCCTTCCACCTGGTGCCAACTGTACTAAGAAAAGGGTATTTTGTCTATCAGATTTTGTGACAGGACTAGTGGAAATTGGATTGAAAACCACCAATTCAGGCAGCTTATAGTTATAGTCCAGGAAATAAAAAATCAGAGGTTCAGGGGATTTAGAAATGAAGGGTAAGAAAGAAAATCTAATGCTGTCTTTCAAGAGCTACAGAATTCCCCCCCCCCCTTCCTTTTCAAAGGCAAACCCCTGCAGCTAAGCCAAAGGCAATTGAATGGTTGCACATGCTGTTGCACAGAACTTTTTGCCCTTCTACAAGGGCAAATATTACACTCTTCTCTAGAAGCATCTCTAATCTTGCAAGCTTCTCTAGAAACTCAGGTGTGTCGGTGCAACTTTTTCTATTCTCTTATTACCTCTCCTTTGTGAGATATTGTGATGCACAGGTATGTGGACAGCACAGTTTTGACTTTCCAAGGGCTACAGTGGCACCGCATATAGCCCCCACCGAGTTGTGAAGAGGTAATGTCACCTTTTCAAAAGATTAGTGTCAGATTGGCAGCTGCTGGCATTTATTAAATTTGTACTATTGCTTTAGAAACTTGATTTTTTTTATTTCAGGGCTGAGATCCTGGAAGCTACTCATTCATGTATCCAAAAACTCCATTTGGGTTTTAATGCCCTATCAGGAATGCATATTCTTAGCTCTGGAAGCAAAGCAGCCTAACAGAGAAGAAACTTTTCTGAGGAAAAAGGAAAGCTGCTGATAAAATTCACAGGTGTGTCCAAGATTCCCTCTGTGAATTTGGGCAAGTAACTTCATCTACTCTGTGCTTTTATTTCCCTGTTTTTGCAATTGAGGTAATACTTCACCAGGTTGTTTTAAAGGTAACATTCACAAATGACTGATGTGTGCAATAAAACATGATTGAGTTGCAGAAAACTGACTGAAGACCCAGCGTAAGTCTGCTAATTAATCTGGTCCAGCTTCTGCCAACGCAAGATTTCCCTGTACACTATATTTATTTTTTTCAGCCCTGTACAAAAAAGGACAGATACTCCTTAAACATCTGATAAACCAATGGGTACTGGAAATGCTTCTTAGAGGCAAAGAGTAAAAACTAGGACTCCTGGGTTCTGTTTTCAGTTCTGCCACTTACTCACTATTTGACTATGGACAAAGCACCTACTCTCCCCACACTTCATTTCATTAAAAACAGATCAAGAGGGTATTGCAAGGTTATTATTTTTCTAATTACCCCAGAGTCCTAGCATGAAAGGCCTTTCAGGAAAGAGATTTTTACAGAAAATAGTAATCCATCACTTAGTCGCCAAGAAATTACAAAACTCTGCAGACTGAACCATGAACAAGCTGTGTCACTGAAGCTTATTTCTACTTCTATGTGACAAACACCTGAGCAAATCAACTGTGGGAGCAAACATAATCAAGGGTTATTAGTTAATAAGTACTAATCTCCCACAAACACTTGTATACTAAAACAGGCACCTTCAAAACACCATTGGAAAAGGAATTTTGCTCAACCAAAGTTTGTTTTTTCTTGACTATTGCGCAGCAACTTTCAGCTGGTATTTGAGTATGTGCTAGAAAACACACCACCGGAATTTCTGTCAAATCAAAATTCTTTTTGTTTGTGTCAATTGCTCCAACTGCTCCACCACTGTTCAGAAGCAATGGTGGGTTTTGATCTGCTTAGATGACATCACTCACATGTCAGTGCTGCTCAGTTTGCTGTCACCCACCCATGACAGGCTGAGTGCAGTTTCCCTGCCACACAGGCCTTGGCAGGGAATGCAGCTTAGGTAGTTCTTGTACCAGAACGCCACATGCTGTGAGTCACTCATGCCTGTCCCATACACCACACTTCACCATGTCCTCATACTAACATAACTAACCTCTATCTTTTCAGTTATATGTTTTACACTATGGACCTCTGAAAAACCATACTGGCAAAGGGGATTGTGTACTGCACAGCCTGGCATACAGTGATTCTAGATATGAATGGCATTTAGCTTTCCCAACACTAAACAGAACCGGAGTAGAAAATGCTCAGCACTATGGACACTTCAGTTAGGTGACAACTTTCCTGACACTTATGTCCTTTCCTTCCCCAGTCCCCCACAGCAATGACCCAACGAGCCGGTTCTCCATGTGATGTCCCCACTGTCTGTGCAGTACGCTGTCAGTACACCAGATGGTCTGTGTGAGTGGGGAGGATGCCATGTTAAAACTGTTGAACTTAAAACTTTTAAGCTGATTGCTTTGTCCTGTTAAACAGCTATTGCACTCTACCTTTTATTGGGATGCATTCAGGTATGACAGCTGTGCTGAGTCCTTTAGGGTGTAACATACTGTACAGAAGAATGCTACAACCATTAGCCAGTATACTTTCATTTACTTGTAAGAAGCTACAGTATCAAAGATATCTACTATCAAACCCAAGAAGAGCAAAGGGGCGGTTAAGTGCCAGAGGGCTGTGGAGGCTCAGGGTAGATGTTATGAAATCTGGGTTGAAATTTTCAAAGTAATTTGAGGAACTGCAATGCACACTGAAATCTCATTCCTAAGTATCTCCTCCCAGTCTTCTACTGATGCTGTGTGCTTCTGGGATATTCAGTGTCTAAAGAGAGAGTATTTGCTCACCTTTGTTCGCTAATCTAAGAACTATTTGTACAAACAGGAGTTTACAAATTACTACTGGAGTGGCAGGTTCAAGAAGCACTGAAACACTTGCCTTTTTTACAGAGTCTGGAGTCTCACTGAAGCTGACAGGACTACTCATGCTTCAAGTCAAACACACACTTAAGTAGCTATTCTGTGAAGTCCCACCACAACTGAAGATTGTGTAAGTGATGAAGTGACCCCTGACCTCTGTGTCTCAGGCTGAAACACTCGGTTGCCAACAACTGTGGGTATTTTGGGAATTAACTCATCTCGCATCAGATAGATTTCATTATCTTTCCACAAAATGAGATGATGCTAGTGGGCAGCGATTCTAATGCCATTTACCAGCATTAGTTTATGCTTATGTGAAAATCTCCTTTCTCGTGGATTACAGTAAAGCAGAATTTGTCAGAATTGCAGAGAAGCTGGGGGCTTCTGCTTTGGATTTCTGATCACAGCTCTACCTTCCTCCACCAAGAAAATAGAAAATGATTAGTCATGTAGTGCCTATTGATTTAGTAGTCTTCATTTTAAAAATTATGTTTCCCAGTATTGTTCTTTTTTTATTATTATTACTGAAGCAAATTGTAACACACTGAATTGGAAATTGGTTAACTCCTTCCTATCTCTGCTTTTATAGCTCATTTTCTCTCTGATTGAACTCTGAAAAGCCATAAACTGAGAACTGTTTTCTCTAAACATAGGAAATAAAAGACAGGCTTCATAAGAACGTGTCATGCTCAGGTTACTTCTGCCTCTTTCATTCTTACCATCCACTGTAATTCCTTCCCTTCCTTCCCAACTCTTTTATCATAACTTTTCCATGAGAATATCTATTAGCAGAAGCATACAGTAGTTAACTTCTGATAGTGAGTTGATTTGGCTAAACTGTCACATGAAAAATGTTTTCTGGTCCTGTGACAAGGAGTGGAATAACAGCCTGTTTTTTCCCCTCAATCAGAGAGGCACTAGCTAATCTCACAACGTTGCTCCCCCTCCTCTACAGGGACCCTCTAGATTTTCAGGCACTATTGGGATAAAGTGCAAAAGGAAGTCTCACAGTATCACAGTATCGTCAGGGTTGGAAGGGACCTCTGGAGATCATCTAGGTCCAACCCCCCTGCCACAGCAGGGACACCTCCAGCAGTGGCACAGGACGGCGTCCAGGCGGGTTTGGAATGTCTGCAGTGTGGGAGACTCCCCCACCTCTCTGGGCAGCTGTGCCACTGCTCTGCCACCCTCAGAGTAAAGAAGTTCCTCCTCATGTTAAGATGGAACTTCCTGTGCTCCAGTTTGTGCCCGTTACCTCTTGTCCTATCACTGGGCACCACTGAAAAAAGACTGTTCCCATCTACCTGGCACCCTCCCCTTAAGTATTTATAAGTATTGATAAGATCCCCCCTGAGTCTTCTTTTCTCCAGACTAAAAAGCCCCAAGTCCCTCAGCCTTTCCTCATAAGAAAGATACTCCAATCCCCTGATCATCTCTGTAGCCCTTTGCTGGACCCTCTCCAGCAGTTCCCTGTCCTTCTTGACCCGGGGAGCCCAGAACTGGACACAAGTCTGCCTTCTATGGATGTATAATGATTTCCACTGATGTAGGCTCTCAAAAAGGAGAGAACATCACTGAAAGAGAAGAGAGAAAGTCTGTAAAGGTCCCTGGCCTACTTTTCCCCACCAAAAAAAAAAAAAAAGTGATATGAATAACAGACTGATCTCCTAGGTCATGAAATCCATTCCCTCAAATCATAAGTAATATATCATATAATTCTTCTTAAAATCCTTTGACTACCATCCCAGAAACCACTACAGTATTCCCCCTTGAATGAGCTCTGTAGTGTCCTTTTCCTGAAATATCAACAACAATCAGGCAGCTAAGAATATTTGGGTGGGAAAAATTCAGGACGATAGGATGGCTAATTCGGGCTTTGTACTGAGACAGTAGAACTTGGAAAAGTAAAAAGAAAATAATCTTTGTGGAACTAATATGGGCTTGGGGCATAAAAGATAGTGGGACACATATAGCTTTACTCATGGACTCTTGAGGCAAGAGCACGCAAATGCCGATCCACCTTGGACTGAAGTGGTGGCAGATGCTGCACAGAAGAAAGGAGTGGTCTCCTGCTAGAACTCCACATAAAAAATCTGAGTAATTACTACAGAGGCAAAGTGAGTTGGTATGGATGGAAAAGGGCTTCCAACCAACTTTGTAAGAGTGAGAAGATTGTTGTTCCAGTCAGAGATCTTAGACTTTGGCAATCTTAGAGGTGAACTCTAAGAACAGCAAAGTGTGGCAGAGGAATAGTAAGATGAAGGTTTTGGTTGTGTTTGTGTGCTGAGCTTCCAATAAAAGCAGACTCCAAGATCAATGAAGGAGCAGAAACCTACAGAATGAATACTGTGCTCACACAGTGCACCGTGCAGGGTTGAAACAGTTCACCAACACGTATTAAATTGCAGTCATTGTCCTGGATATTTGTTCAAAGCTTTGCTAAGCTATTTTTCTTCTTTTCAGTCTTTGCCCAGTGACCTTCATTTAGGCTTTTTAACAGACAAGGCTGGGACAGTCAGACATATATCCCCTAACTGCTAAAGATAAATAGATTCATAGAATTGTTAGGTCTGAATTGCATCCACAGCATGTGTGCTCTAAAGATATACAGTTGAGCTCAGCCAGAAGTTATGGGCTTGAAACAGGAATTTCTGGGTGAAATTCTCTGGCCTATGCCACGCAACAAGCCAGACTCAATAATCTAATAGACACTTCTGGCTTTAAAATCTACGAATATATGAAAAAAAAAGCCATCTGTTCTATGCTTTGCTTTTTCTGCAAGCCCATTATCTCTCCAGGCTATCTATACTCAGCTTTCAGCAGCCTCAGGCTTGAAGAGTTTTAGTGATTATAATTCTACCACCATTTTGCACCTCCAAAGATTTTGCAGGGAGGTGTTCAGGGACTGGAGCAAGACAAAGTCCAGTTGCAATTCCAGTTTACCAGTTAAATTGTAGACTGACTGATTGCAATGGTATGTGTCATCAGCGTAGAAAAACAGACAGAGCTGACTCCTGAGAACAAGCTGACATGGAAACTTGTATCACTAATAGCTAGGAATGGTTTCAGAAATCTGAGAGGTCTTAACAGCAGTCTCAAGCCATAGCTTCTTCCATTTTTATTCATATATTGTGCTTTTAATTAAATAGGCTTCCAGTTCACCAGCACTTTAATAACAACCCTGTTATCCATGCCGTGTACCTCCTTCTTGATACCTTGAGCCAGATTCTTACTTAAACCAGTGACATTTCATTGCCTGCAATGGGGCTACTTGAAATTTGCATATGCCTAAGGGGAGAATCCTGGCCCTTTTCTCCTAGCCCTCTTTCACCCTCACAAATGCTCATTTGTTATTATTTTTTTAAGGTTCTAATTTAACCGAGCCATAGTTTCCGCTACCTCTGGAATCAATATTTTCTCTGTCTTTTGACAATTTTTTTTATTTTATTTTTACATGCGGTCTCCAAAAGGGTATAATTTACAGTTAATACCATGCAATCAAAGACAATGGCAGGATTCCTGTGAGCAGAGCAATGCTGGCTTCCTAATCATGGCTCTCATGCTCTACAGAAGAATTACAATCCTGCTCAAGGAACAGCGAATACCTGTTCCCACAAACACATGCATCTTAGTATTTTAAAGTTGTATTGAATGAGGAAAATCTATGCCTCTCTTTGCTCAGAAGGACACAACTACTAAAAGTCTAATCACCCCTTGGAAAAGGCACCATGAGAAAAGAAGATTCCCCAGCTGGGCACGGCATAACGCATACTGCATTTTTGCGTGTCATTTGTGTTCAGAAAGGATACCTTTAGGTGTGTGAGGTCATTTTCAGCACCGTTTTGTGACAAAGACGAGCCACCTAGTGACTTCAGTGGGGCCCTGCCTTGCTAGGAACTGATGCAAGATGACTAAATTCACATCTCATAGTCTACTGAGTAATCATTATACCCAGCAGAGTCGTAATACCAAGTGTACTTCCTGTTATACTTTCCACACTCAGGAGATGAGTCCCACATAATACCTCTGACTTAAAAGAAAACAAAAGCAGAGAAATAGGGTAAGGGATACTTTGGTTTGAGGTGATTCTGCAGGACTCAAATAAAGGGAAAATACTGTGACCTTTGGTGGAAGTGAGCGGAACCCAGCAGAATCTGCCCTAAGACCTAGATGAACAGAACACACAACTTCAAACTCATGTGTGAGGACATTCCTAAAACACACAGGCACATGTGAGAGGCCATTAGCCTCTCTGCTGCTGGAAAGGATGAGAGGGCTGAGCTTTCAATTTTGGTGAAAGGAATCTGGGTACATCATGGCATTGATGCATTTTGTTCTGCATTATTCTCTCTTAAGCACTGTCTTTTCCTACTCGCAATGGCTTTGTTGGAGGACAATTATCTTCACTAAATGAAAACGACCAGAATGTGTCAAGTGTCAAGTAAAAAGCAATATACAAAGCAGCCAGAAATAAAGGAGTGTATGGTAGGGAGCAGTCCAATTCTTCACTTTCCACGAGGACAAATACAGTTAATCTGCCACTGCAGCAACAGCTATTCCACTAGTTGTGGAGTGGAGGGTATCAGCGATCTTACTCTTTTACAGGATGACAAGAAATGGAACAACATCAGGGAACAACATTAGGGTGGTTTACTCAACATGTGAGGGCTTACGTATGTTCACTTGGCAAATGGCTGGAGTAGCGTGAGAGGCTTCTACTCTCAAGCTGTTTGTCACCCTCCCTCTGCCAAAGGAGGCAAGGCTTGTAGCAGAATAGCTGGGAGCTGCTTAGCCTACTTCAGAGCAACAGAGCAGTGACTCTGTACACTTCAGGCAGCTCTTAGGCAAAACTGCTGGACTTCGCCCTGTAAGCTGTGGTGGCAGTAATCCTTGCAAAAGGAATCATAAAGACAAGCTGGAAAAACTTAAATATCTTATTCCTTTACCGAGTCCACTTGTGTCAAAATGAGGTGTTAGCACATTTGGGGGAGTTTCTGTTCACACATTCTGAACTGTCTTGCTGCAACCGATCTTTTCTCAATGAAATCAAATTTTTTGAATCTTCATCTTGAAGTTCTCCAGAAGTACGAGGTGCCATGCCTTTATCAGTGTCTCAGTAAGAAGAGAAAGTCTATTTACTTTGACTCCCACTTTTAACTAAATATAATATGACCTAAAATCAAGTGGCTCCTTAGATTTTCCTTTTTATGTTCTCATAGGAATTTATAGAGAAAACAGAGTTCTACACATCAGAACAGACTGTTCTTCTACAGCATCTCACCAAAAGACTGCCAGGAAAAAAGAAAAAATCTCTGTCCCACCTCAGAAGAGGCTGTCAAGCAATGAAGATGCGCTAGCTATTTCCCCTAGTCTTATTGTTCCTGTCCCAAACTCTGTCTCAAGAATTGTTTACATCGCAAATTGTTGAGAATTGAGAGAATATACCAAAAGAATGATCACTCATTACATGCCCTGTTTCCTGTATTGTTCCCTAGCAATTTGCTACAGACTACTGTCAGAGAAGAACCAGTATCAAGCACACACAGAAGTCACATTAGGTAACACAAGGGAGATGTAAATAAATTGCAGAGAATCCAGAAAAGGTGCAGCAGAGTTGATGCAAAAATTCAGAGCTAGTGGCTTTGGTGTAAGTTTCAGGGAATGGAAGAGTGTATCTCTGAGAAGGGCAACCCAGGGAGAGAGGATAATGCTTAGTATATAGTGCATTCAAGAGGAATTGAAGGGGAACAAAGGCATGGCCAACAGTGTATGCAGGTGCTGCAGACAGGCAATTACTCTATAAATCACAGTTAAAGGAGACCTCTACTAGCCAGCACTAACCACAGTCCCTTACCTTCTCTGAGGGTCAGCCGCTGTGATCACAGGCAAAGCCAGAGATTTGGCAGGGCAAAAATTGATATACTAAGTACTGAGACAGATAGGCCAGCATCAGCACTAACCCCCAAGACCACAGGTCCCTGAAAAAGTAGGAGCACCTCTGCTGACTGAAGGTGCCTTGAGGGGACACGTTCTAAAATTGATGCAGATTAGATGATGGGATACCTGACCTGAAGGGGGGTGGCCACAAGGGCATAATGAGCTGTTCTTGAGAAGCACAGGCTAAACCACTTACCATGATGGTTTCATTGCAGGGAACAGTCATGCACTATTAGTGCTGAAAGATTTCCCAGCCCTAACGGCTAGGATTTTAAGAATCTATTTAACTTTGATAGTCTATAGCCCATCACTGGGAGTCTGCTTAAAGGTGTGATTGCTCTTCTTTGTATTGGAATTGCTGACAGATCCTTAACTATTATGGTGCTTACCAGCAGTAACCCATTTAAATAGAAAGAAAGAGGAGAGCATAAATGGCTTGTGCTGTTTGAATTTGATTTACCCAGCAGCAGAAAAAAGTTCCATGTATAGATCCTTGCTACACTATCCAGACCAAGAGTCTGCCCTGCTCTTTGTATACCAATATACTATAAAGTTAGAAAATGCATTATCCTGGAGGAAGGATGCTACGCTGATGGGAATTTTGGTGCTGGTTGTTTTTGAACTGCAATATGTGGCATTGTAATTCTGTGTCAGTGATTTAAATGCACCGATAGAGTTGGTGACAGCTTAAATGGCTCCAGCCCCCAGCCTTCCCTCACCCCTCCTCCCTGCCTGCAGTTCGTCTCTCTTAGGGATGGAAGGCTGACAAGTTCTGTGCAGGAACAATGGAGAGTGGGAGAGTAGGTGGAGAGACCGGTAATTGTTTAGGGTGGGGTTTTTCTAGTGTTGTTTTAAAATATGAGCAAATATGGAGACATTCCACCTTCTTTTTTTGCGCTGAAGTGCAACTAGCTGTGAACCCCAACAGAGGCTGACTGCATGGCCATGCACCCTATTGCCCCTGCCCTCCAAGTGGGAGGAATGAAGAGAAAGAGAGAAGGTGACTGAGTGGCCCTACAGGCTGCTTTCACCGCCCTGTACCTGCTCTGCAGTGACAGGCTTCTGACAGCAGACAGCCATCTCTCTAAATCAATCGTCTGCTTTCTTGCTGCTTGTTCCCCTCCCACCTCCTGCTAGTACACAGCAGTGCCCAGCACACTGTGTGACAAGAGACCTTCAGATGCTGGCTTTTCCCTCCTGTATTACTGAAGGTTAGCCAGGTGTGCCGCTCTCTCTGCTTGTTCGGACCCACTCAAAGGGATGCGATGGGTCACTACCTGGATCCTTAGGAAGGCTGAAAGACAAAGTGGGCAACTGCAAGTGCAGGTGATGAAAATAATCATTGCTTCTCTTAAATGCTTACAATGAAGGCTGTCACTCAAACACCAGAGGGGCAAGAAGACAAGTCAAGGCTGGAAAAACACAGATACAGAACACACACACACACACTCTGCAGGACTGAACCCTACTGGGAAACAAGGTATCAAAGCATCTTGTTATCACCGCCTCCCCTATTAATAACATCAGTGACTTCAGGTACTACCTCAGCAACTCTGGAATGATCTAAAAATACTGAGTGACGGAGGGTGTAGTACCATGCTCCTGATTTACATTTGTTAGAAGCAAACATCCACAACTCACTGAGAGTAAATATGAGATGCTGTCATCCCTAACTGGTGGGAATAAAAAATGTATTACCCTGCTCTTTACCATGTGCCCTGACTCTATTTACACATTTTGTCTCTCATGCATGCTGATATAGATATAGTGGAAATGGAAAGGTTATGGAAAGGATATCCATCAGAGAGAGGAAAAGTCAGTGACTCAGGTTAATCTTGTATCTTGAAAAAGTCAGTGGCAGGTGTGTTTACTTTGGACATCTAGACCTCAGCACGTCACGAGGTCGCTCATAGCACAAGTTACATACTCAACTTCTCTGTGTTAGACAGGTAACTACACAGGTACAACATGAAGAAAAGATGCCTTCTGTAAGAAAGATGTAGAAGACTCATGAGTCTGCCACTGTAAGCAGTTGCAGATTTCGAAAGCCTAGGTTCATTGCATCCAACTTCAGCTACTTAAATTCAGCATCTGAGATGGAAACCTTATCATGCCAGGCTCCCTGTGCAGTAAGGAGAGTGTAGAGCAGATCTTTAATAGCCTCTTGCTTTCCATGGAGTGTATAAAGAACCTAGGGTAACTACATTCTCAGCTGAAGCACCTCAGGTAAGTGACTCAAGTTAGGTGGGATGAATCTAGATTAGCATTCCCTGATTTCACCTTGCAGGCTACCCTCTCTCCATCACTTCTGACAGGCAGATTCTTCCCTCTGGTTAGCCCACAGTGCCAAAACCCAGTGCTCATTCACTATATTTACAAGCAAGCTCCTTCATATTCTTTAACCTTAGGAGCAATTCTCCATAAACAACCAAAAAGGCACATAATTTTCCATCAAATTCCTTCTTTTTCAAACTCTAGGTTCTCAGGCAGGTTAGGCTGCTGGAATGGGGTGACTGCTGTTAACTAACTCTATATGAGGAACAGCGGGTAGGTTAGGGTTTTGTCCCCTTAGTGGAGGGACAGCAAAGACTGCCAATGGAGGGAAGGGCTCAGGTGCTCAAAAGAATGGATAATGTGGTCGAGGACAATTCTCAGCAGAAAGTAATGTGGGGAGGCTCTGGGAGATTGAAGGAAGGGAGCACACAGCTGAGGAGGGCTGCTTCTGCACCATGGATAAGTCAGGGTTACAAACTACTGCGGATTGAGGGTTTGGCACCTGGCATGTGGAGCGGGGTTGGACTCTGGCCAACCCCTACCAGCCACAGCTCTGGGGCAAGAAGAGCTGCACGAAGAAAGCTCTGCCAAACCACCTTAATGAAAAGACTGAAATTAGCGACACTCCCAGCTGCTTGTTTAAAATGACAATGTTTTTATTAGTGCTAAAATAGAATGGGAAAGAGAAGGAGTGTTGTGTAAAGTGTGTGCTGGCCTTTGTGCCTGCTGCTGGGGGTGTGATCAACAACACCAGCTGGCAGCTCTTTGGTTAAGAAAAAAACATAATACAGTCCTGGAGAATGCAATGTGAACAAGAGCAAGCAGAGCACTCAGCACAGGAAAAACAGCTGGCGAGGGACCCAGGCTGTCAAGGCACAAATTGCAGTCAAAGCCAATAAGAATTTCCTCCTAATGCACAGGAAGTTCTCTCCATCATTCCAGATTCCCCACACACTCTTTCTTGACCTCCCACCATCCTGCTTTTGGTAGTGCAAAAGCAGATACCTGGAGACATGCTGCCCATACACACCTTGGGGGTTGGACTAGATGATCTCCAGAGGTCCCTTCCAACCCTGACCATTCTGTGATTCCAGTAAGTTTCCAATAAGGGTCAGGAATACCTTGGCCCAGAATACAACCATGGAGTGAGGAGTGGAGAATGGGCTCTGGCACACATGCAGGTTTGCAAGTTTGGTGGTTCATGCAAGATTTGGAACTTGGGAACTAGTGTCCTGGGAAAACAACTGATTGACCAGAAAAATGTACATGGTCCAGTCCTGCAGACCCCCACTGCCATGGCAGCGCCAGGCTCCCATCCAGCTCTGCAAACGTATTTCACACACTCACAGCTCCACGTGCCATTTCTATCCTGCAATCCGATGCAGCTCAGCTGCAGATTTCACTCAGTTCTGCCCTGAAGCTTCCCCTGTTTTCCAGTTCTGCACCACATAGATGATGTAAATCCAGTTCCTCCCTGCAACACCCTCAAGTGTTCTAGAAGTCATTTTATTTTGATCAAAGTCAGTCAGCTGTGGCCGAAATATGTGGTGCGTTGTTTGCAGTACACCTGTACTGATGCACTCATAGCATATTTATCACCAAAGATGATGAGCAATTTTTTCTCCCTTTGATTTGAGCTACTAATTAAACCTATTTTTATAGAGATTGAGGGCATTCAAAGCCTAAAGACCATCTTTGGTTGTTAAAGCCAACAAGGAAAGACAGAAGCAGGCTGTAGAAAGAGTTTATTAGCTTGGGAATAAACCCCTTCTCTGACACCGACCTACTCTATGACTTTGAGCATCTTACTTTACCATGCGTGACAAATACCAATTAACTTGCTGCATACGCCACTAAGAAGTTGTTAGCATACACTGTGATGAGAAATGAAATGCGAGAACTTTGAAAAAATAAGCTGGGAGGTCAGATCTGGGCTAAAGTGCCCACATGTATCTTTAACTGAGTGATAATTCAGACTTTGAAAGAAAAAAGGTGAGTTTAAAAAATTAAATCAAGAAATAATTGTGCAGCCTTTAGCTCTAGATAATGGCAGCATGAGAAGTGGGATAATTAAATGATTGATATGATTTCAGAAAGAAAACACACTTTTCCTGGGCATGCACAAGGTTATCTGTGTCATTTAATTAACCTGCATGCAGGAGAGGAATTCTCTGCTGTTATCTCTTGATCCCAGTCCTGTGATGTCTGCTGGGGGTTATTTTTTGTTTTTGTTTTCAGAGCTAGCTTGTGGTTTGTTTTGTGGTGTTTAGTGTTTTTTTTTTCCCCCTAGGGATCAGCAAGAGCTGAAGAGATTGCTACAAAACAGAAAAGAAATATCTTTTAAAGATTCTTTAGAATGGTACTAAGGGGGGAATGCTTTATATCAGTTTTCTTGTGTGGTATACTGATGAGGTTGCTGCCTCAGTTCCTTTCCTGTTGTGGGGAAACAATGTCATTTTGCTAGTTCAGCATTGCAGGTAAGGGGGAAGAGCAATCAGTGCACTACCCTCTAATCTCCATGATGTAAGAGAGTACAGGCTCCCCTACTGCCTCTTGCCTATTAACTGTGGGAGTCCTGCCATCACCAGCAATCTGCTTCAGCCACTGCTATGTTCCTTGGTTTCAGCCCTCTCCTACCTAACTCCTCCCTGCAGCCCTTCCTTTTCCCCAGCACCATCCCTGAACCGATCTGTGCTTCTCGCTGGAAACAAGCTCCACTCTTCCCTGAAGGCTGCACCTCTCTTTTCCAGCTGCCCTTCTATCAGGCTTTAGTTTTATTTGTTCTTCACTCCCAATATGCAGACAGAGCTGTGCCTATTTACAGAGAGAAATATGGGAGTCTCTGGGGAGAGAACCAGACAAGCAGGGACCTGAGGAAAGGACTCTAACGTGCAGGTCTGGGACACTGGCCAAGGCATCAGTCTTCCAGTGAAGTATATAAAAATTCAGAACAGTCCCAGCCAAACCAGCACAGCTTCTTTGCTCTCATCCTTAGCAGAGATGCCAATGAACACCTCAGCCATGAAGGCTCAGCTTCCTTCTGTCTCCCCTGCGCATGATGGAGGCTCAGCTGTAAGGTGGCACTGGGTGACAGAAATCTACCCCTACAGTATTTGCTCTGTCCAAAACTCTCATCAGCCCAATATTTACATACAAGAAAGACAGGGACCTCTGGGACTGCTGCAAGAGTGGAAGGCTCTGCTCAAGCTTTCCTTTCAAATTCAGTCTTTCTAAAACACATCCCAAGCCACACGTGCTACAAACCAGCATTTCTGTTGAAGATGTCAAGTAGCAATATAAATCATGAGAGCGAAGAGTCTATATATAGTAGACAGGCATGTATGGGGGGAAAGGGAGAAGATAGACAGATAGATGTGTGCTGTAGAAATGTTTCTTAGAAGCTTTTGACGGTGCTCTTCTATCCTTGTCAGGAAAAACAGGAATATGTCTGAAAGCTCATATATAAAAGACTCCTTATCTGGCTTAAAATTCATCTCTGTGTCTTCCTGTTAGGTGTCTACATACAGACTCAGTGGCATCATGTATTTTTACACCATGAGCATTGGTGCATCAGCCCTCTAACCAAGCCACAGAAATCAAAGGTTGCTTCTGCAAAGCCTTATTTACAATAAAGGGAGTTGAAAATCTGTTTAAAAGAAGTGATCCCTCCAATCTGGTCTGAACAGCAAGGCAGTTCGGGACTGAGAAGTGGCAGGGCACAGGGCTGTTGTGCTCGTGTTTGTGAACTTCTGTTCTTATTTTGAGATTTTTGCAATGTCTAAGCTTGCTGATACTTGCTTTGTGCCAGTACAGCAACAGTGATGCAATCCTATTGGATATGGTCATCAAGGCTTCGAGGAATGGCAGCACTAGAAACAATTTTCAACGTTTAAAAATAAAAAATTGATGCTATATAGTACACATTCATTCTGGGAACTCTTCCTTCCTTCATCAAATGACTGCTTTTGGTGGCAAATTAAAATCAGATTACTGAAATGGTTATCATTCCCACCCAATTGCAAAGTCATTCTACCTTAACATGCCAGGCTGAAAACGGTGGTGGCTCAGGAGCTGACTCACAAGCAGATCAGACACCCATGCCTTGAGGGCAGCAGTGTCAGTCAGAGAAGAAGGGAAGACAGACAGGAGAGGTGACCACTTAAAGTTGTTTGACCTTAATCTGGCACAATTCTGTCACACCCTTCAGGAAAGCCTGTGTTGACCCTTTTCAAACCTGAGACAACCTCAGAGACCAGAAGGAAGCTGCGATATCTCAACAGCACAGGTGTTGGACTGATCAGGTTTTGTGGTGAGTGGGGCAGCCCCACTGTACTGGACTTTGTACATACGAGAAAAGTGGGCTTTTCTCTAGAAAGGCTGATAAACTTAACAGCCGAATAATAGAAGGGAAACAGCCGTGCAGTGATTTTTGCAAGGGCATGTAGCAAACCAGTAGCAGAGATGGAGTTAAAATTCAAGCTTCCTAAGTCCCACTCCCATCCATTAGAACACATTGCCTGTAATCTAAGTGTAGTGCAAACATCCAATTGATAAGCTTTTTACAGCAGAGATGACAAAGTGGAAACTATAATCTGTTGGATATGCTGCTTTGTGGCCAGGAGAGGATTCTGTTGTAAATTTTTTTTTTTTTTTTTTAAACTAGAAAGATTAGGCTGCCTCCCCTGGAATAATAAAATAGAAAAAAAAAAGAGGACAAATTATATTTGTCAGCTCTGTCCACAAACCAGACACAGTATTTGACCTCCCTGCCCCTTTCCTGGGTCTATGAGAACCACAGGACTTGCGTGGGAAGTACGGTGAGAGGCAGGCACAGCAGTGAACAGTGTATGTCACGATGGGGACTCATCACAACTGTCAGCAGTGACGTAGTCCTACTGGGTCATGCTCCTGATGAAGAATGGAGTGAGCCCGAGCAGTGGTGACTTTGCTGTAGCAGGCCCAGTGTAAATATGACAGAAAGTCCTATGTGACCATGGAAGAAAGGGCATATGGAGCTTTCTCCCATCCTGGCAACCCTGCCTAGAGGCCAGTGGCTACCCTTTCCCTTTCTGCTTTGAGAAAGGGGCACAAGGACTGTCCTAAGGCATGAAATGACAGATCAAGGTCAAGTACTTTGCAGAGCCAAATGAGGCAATGAGATTATTTTGAAAATTCATTCAAGAATACAACTTGTGGGTATTCTAGGGGTGACATGTACAGATAAAATCATTATCTGCCCTGGAGAACAGCAGTCAGGAAAAGGATTATCGAGGAAGTATATATGAGCTACACAGGCACATTTCACTGCCATGAGATCTTGGTTTCCAGTTTGCATGTTCCCAAGGGCTATTTATTCTTTTTAAAAGAATAGTTAGTCAAAACTGGGAGCCTGCAGAAAGGAAGAAAAATTACAGATACAATCAGCTATCTCTTCTGCAGTTGCTTGTATTTACAAGAATAAACAAAGTCCTGAATGTTAAAGGATGGGAGAATCCAGAAAAACAGAGCTGGGGTAAAGTTTTCACCTGAGCCTCAGCTGACCTGGGGGATTTTCAGCAGAGTTCCTGGAAGAGAGGTGCCCCGTTAGACTGCATACCCCAAAAACAGCGCAACCCCTTGTCCTCTCTTCTGCTCTGAGGCCTCATTGAAGAATTTCAACTGTTTGGCAAGTCGCAGACCTGCCACAGAGCAGGAAATACACAAAGGCGTTGTGCTGCAAACGCCAAGACCCACAGATTCAATGACAGCAGCACATGAGGAGGCCAAATGAGTAACACATGCAATGTGTGTGACCTGACATACGTGCAGTGCGGTGTTCTAGAGAAACAAAAGGCCTAGAGAAGGTTTCTAGAGAAACGTTTAGCCTACAGAGCCCCAGACAAGGCTCCTTGAGGAGCCTGGCTCAGGCTGAGGCACTGACTATAGAGTGCCTCT
This sequence comes from Pluvialis apricaria, assembly GCA_017639485.1. Classification (NCBI taxonomy): domain Eukaryota; kingdom Metazoa; phylum Chordata; class Aves; order Charadriiformes; family Charadriidae; genus Pluvialis; species Pluvialis apricaria. The sequence continues at coordinate 23,541,360 of CM030016.1, forward strand.
GAGAGAAAAGGCCAGAGGCTTGCTGTTTCACAGCATATTTCTGAGTCACTGAAATGCTAAAGAAAAAAAGAGACAGCAAAATATTTTGCACAAATTTGGAGATGGTAATAAACTTTGCTCAGTTCTATCCTTGCTCTTTCTGTTTCCTTCTGTGTCACACCCGGGACGTGTTTCAGTGCCATTGGCAAGCTGAAGGAGCCTCAAACCAACCCCCTCCAACAACTAGCACTTACTCTCTCAAGCTTGCAGAGTCAGCAGTGTTAAGAAAGCAGCTATAGAAGAGCATGTGACAACAAAATAAAGTTAATTTGCTGCAATGTGATATTTAACCAGAAGAAAATAACACAGCAAGGCCCTAGCTTTTGGACTATTACCCACAATCCCTTGCGCATGATAGCAGTGACAAAGTGTCAGCTTCCATATGCTGTATTACACTGACACTTGCCATGCTAAATGCTGATTAGAATTAAAATGGAAATGACATCTATGTGCATTACTCTGCCATTAATCTTGATGCCCTACATTTTGTGTTGACAGTGGGCTTTTGCGGGGGGAGCCTGAAAAGATACGGGGTTGTGGGTTTTTTTTTACAGTTATTATAGAAGCAAACATGGTTCCAAACATGAGCATAACATGGTGAGTTACAGGCCTTTTGGTATCTCAGAAAGAAGACAAGGTCTTTGGACTGGCATTTGTTGGACAGAGAGCCCAGTTTCAGAAAAATACTTGTATGACTGTGTGTGCAGTAAGTTTTTGCCACTAAAATGGAAATTTGATGTGACATTATCATGAGTTTATTCAAATATTTGATGCAGGTGCCTGCAAATCATGTAACTACCTTACGCTGTTACTGACTGTACCATAATTGTGTACACAAGCGATGTTCACAAATGGAGCGTGGTTGATTAGAAAATGAGACCTATGAGATGCAATTCTTCCTAACCGCTGTGGAGTGGCTGAACGGAGTTCACCTTCAGGAAAAGGTACGCATTGAACAGAGCATTGTTCCAAACCTATGGAAGGGTTAATTCACATCAAACATCCTGGGGTCTCTGAGGAATGCTACAATAATGACACAAGCCCTTTCCACTCATGTTAACAGTACCCACCCACTGGTTTAAAGCTAAGCCTCAAAGGCAGGCCAAGAACAGATCCTCTCTTCTCTCGTCTACTTCCTTACAGAGTTCTGTTGAAAGTCCCTTTCTCGGGATAACACCATAAACACCCTTTTTGGGAGGTGCAGATATTTTAAAAGCTCAGTAATACTTTAGTGAGGAGGTTACCTCTCATCCACTACAGAACTGGAGTAGCCAGAACTCATCCTGATTTAGATTAGGGCCTGTGTTTGATCTGTCTCTGCAAGTCAAGTGTCCTCAGTCCTCCCACAGAACCACAGTCCAGAATGGGGAGTGGAAAATGTTTGAACTATTTCTGATTTTCCTGAAATCACCACCTCTTCCAACTCTTAAACTGCTGATGAAAATTTTTCTTTTTAACAAAAAAATACAGGAAGACTGCAAGGCAGTTCAGGCTAAAACTGAAATAAATTTCAGCCATTTTTCCCCCCGTCCTCAGTACAAGATCTGCTTACACAGCAAAAGACAACAACAAACCTAATGCACTACTATTGCATGAAGGAGAAATACAGGTGTAAGGGCTAAGAGCTGCACCCTCCCAGCCAAGAGGCCTTGCAGAGCTGCCTGATTCCATGTGCAGAAGCTTGGTGGGATGGGTCCATCAGGCTCCATCAGTGCACAGGGACTAGCTCACAGCCTGGTAGCTCTCCTGTGCTCCACGAGGAAGTGGTGACATGGTTACAGTGTCAGAGCCATTCTACAATCTACCTCTTTGTCCTTGCCAGTAGGTCAGATTCAGGAAAATATTTGGACCTATGCTTCGCTTTGCCTATTCCTGTACATACAGTATGATGATTTAGGTGCTAAAGTATAAGAACACATGTATGCTAAATCATGGATGAGTTCCAGAATCACATCTATAAATATCATCAGGAAATGTTCTATCCCACCTTAATTCTGCCCCAAGCCCCTGGTATCTCTTCTTTCTACAGAAGCATTCCCACCCAGGCTCCAGGCATAATGGATAGCTTCCCTCTCTGTTATCTCATCCCTACAACGCTAAGGCATAACCAGGGGCTTGGAGGGGAGGGAAGAAGATGCCTGTAGTGCCTGTAAAGTTGGAGATAACGTTTAAGCTTTGTTACACCGACGAGGCTGCATTAAGCTCCCACGACCTTGAGCAAAAGCTGCAGCTTGGGTTCCTCTCCTAAAGACTTTAATAAAGTGAAAAATTGTTTCAATACAAAATGTGATATTGGGACATTGTTCGTGCATATATTGAGCTTAAGTCAAATATTCTGTGTCCTCAAATCCGACTGATTAATAATTAGAACCAGAAATTCTGTCTTTACTCTAATGTGTTTAGGAAAACTGATGGATTTAATTTTTTTTATCAGCCAAAAGTAAGAAAATGTAATCTTTCTTAAAGTATCTAATACAACAATGCAGAATAATTAGTTTCTATGAAAACAGGCATAATGGGACAGAATAATAAATCACTTTCTGTTTTGTATCTGTCCGTCTGATGGGGGAGAGATTTACTATACAGTATAGTGCATGATGCTGTAGGAAATATCAGGCAATAGAAGAAATCTATAAGGGGATAAAGTATTTCCAGCTGTGCATTATAAAGGAGTGTTTCATCTCATGACAAAGCTTTGGGGATAGGTCCAAGGAATTATCAGGCAAAAAGCAGCCCCTCTCAGGATTACAACTTGCCAAAATATGTTGGCCCCTAGAGCTCCAATTCTGCATCCTCCATGGTAGTACTCCCATTTACTTCAATAAACCTGTGCACTTACAGAGAGTTATAGTTTACCCTTTTCTTCCATCTCTTTTGATGCCTTAGACACACTAATGAACTGAAAGGGGCTGTTCTTCTCACTTGGGCAGTGTAATACACATTTTGTATCTGCATAAGCCAAAGCACAGTGAGATATATTGGCACGGCCAAGGCCATGTGACAGGTAGCTAGCTGCCTGAGCCTGGATCACAATCAAGTTCACTGCCAGCAGACTTAACCCAAAGCCCTCTTAATGGAATTGTGAGGAATAACTCAAATCTCAGGAGGAAGTGGGATTCTCCAACTGCTATAGCTCTGTTTTACTTGTTCTGAGTTGTAGTTTTTCTTACTTTTCTTCAGCTTTCTTCTATGAAAGGAACCAGAATGAAAGCAAGGAGGTTGTTATCTTGACTCTTCTCGAGGTACATTCATGAGGTGTCCAAAACAGGCTTGTTTCTGGGAATTATCATCCTACTTTCACTGTCTGCTGCTAGAACATCATCTCTGTGCTGGTTCCATTTGGATATAACTCCAAAGGCATGATTTAGTCTGGTTCCTTTTACTGCAGGTGTGTTCATTCTGATTTATCTTGCCAAACCAAATTGTTCCTGTGGGTTTTGTCAATACTTGCACAAAGAACATTTTTCTTTGATCCTGAACTCTGCTCCCCTTCTTGGGAATTCTTTTGAGACCAAAAGGGTGGTGGGAAAGACAAGAAATTGGACAAGGGAAAGTATACTTAATTTGGTCCTGTTTGGAGGCATTCCCACAGAGCTAGTGCCCTGAAATACAGTCACATGGAGGAAGCTGTGCTGTTAGATTCAAATGTATCACTTTCCTTAGCCAATTTGACTCAATTCATATGGAAAGTCAAAGGGTCTATGTAATTCTTGCTGACTTCTCTGGAGCACAAGTCATGGTACATTTATCTTTTGCTTGGTGATGGTAAATGGTCTCCAGTTCTTCCTCCTTGTAGTAGGGCATCTGAGAGCCCTTCTTCTTCATGAGTTGTCAACATGCTATACACAGTTAGTAGTGATCCTCAGGAATAACAACAGTTATACCTTTGTTTTTAAACCACAAGACTTCCACAGATTTTTAATTTTTTTTTTTTTAAGAAAGAAATGCATGCAAGAAGGACTTTACCTAGAACTGATAGGAACCTTGCTCTGCAGTGAAGCATGACATCTGTTTAGCAGTACATAGCAGCAATATACAACAGTTTAGGACTAGAAAGAAGAAGAAATGAGCCACCTGACCAAAACCAAAGTGTTAACCTAAGTAGACAAATACAAATATTCACAGCATACCCAGCTATTCACTGCTACAAGAATGTTTAGACATACCTTATTTCTTTGCTGTAAGACATCTCTCCAATAACAGATCATCCTCTACAAATTCGGTTTGGTTTCTATTCAATACAGAATCACTCAGGCCTATGCCTAATCCTGCATTATCACCCCAGTTCCACCATAATGTACTTTTATTCCCTGCGGTCTTGGTATGCCACATCCCAAACCTTTCCCATTTGCCAGGTCATGTGGGCTTTACAGTTTAAAGGGATACAAACACTACAAACAGCACTAGTTAAAACATCAACAACAACAAGTTTCCTTTGCAAATAATGAGCACAGTAATCTGATCATGAGACCTCTGTCAAAAAACTGTCAATTGGTTTTAAATGCTACAAAATGCAAGGAGAATGGAAACTGCAATGATCACATCACCTAGCAGCAAATACCATCTCCAGGTCAGTATACAACACCCCCCTCTACTGGATAAACCCCAGACAGATGAACTGTGTGTCAAAGGTGCTATACAGTTTGGACCCCGTGCATCTGCAATAGCAGGCCAGAGCTTCATTTGTGCTGTGCCTCTGCCATTCCTGACATGGAGTATCTTCATAGCTTTGAAGTGCCCAAGCTAGTAGAGATTTACTTGTAATCTGCTTTATGATGTTACAGATGTCCAGTGTGAAATATAGTGGTTGGGATAGACTTTTCAGAATGTCTCCTTCACTTTGAAGGACTCCCCACTTAGTTTTTCTTTCTCACTCCCAATGGGAGATACTTTTGGTCCGGACTTGGACTTGTTTACCCTTTAAGCTGTTCCCAAATCTTGGTAACTATTCTCAAGCTGTCACAATCAGTGTCACAGGAAAATTACCACATAACATATGTGACAAGTCACACCTACGCTACACAAAAGGCAAAATTATGCAGTGATGTGTCAAATGGATCACATTCGTGTATCACCCAACACGTACAGTTCATAAAAACTGACATCTCTTCAGCAGCCAAAGGAAATGATAAATTAGAGTATGCAGGCTGAGGAACTGACAAGTTCTGACAATGGGCTAGCCACTGTTACGGCACAAAACCAATGCCTGCCTTCCTCCACAAAATCTACATACTCACATATATAGCTGGACTTTCTCACTTTAGATTGTGCCAGGTTATAAACACCCCGGAGAACATATCCAAACATCTATATCTGGAGGTTGTTCGTCCCTCCATCTCTGGATAACTACCTGCTCTGTTGTCTCTGAGCAATTCCCCCAGTGAAGTGGAACTGCTAGAAGAGGTAGACAGGCAGGCTGGGGGGTGAATGGCTGCTGAAGGTACGAGCCTATAGTCTGGCACTTCAGAATGCCAGATCCAGCTTGCTCCTCTGCCACTGATTTTGTGTGTGCTCTGATACAAGTCATCTAGTCTCTCGGTGCTTCAGTTCTCCCTCTGTTAAATGAAACAGCAAAACTGTCCTGCCAAAAGAAGTATCATGAGAATAACTATGTTAAACAATGCAAGCGCTCATACATTCTAACTTACATTGATGCATTCTAGCTTAAGCACCTTAGACAGCCCAATAAAGGCTTTACCGAGCATCTTCTGACATCAATAAATAGATGTCCATGGATTTCAACAGGCAGTGGTTAACCCCCTGCGAAAGGGTGGTGTCTTTATTGCCTGTATGGCCAAGAAATATTTGTTGTTAAGACTTCTCCCTTGCACTTTGCTCTTCCCAAAACACATCTTAATATGTAAGAAGGATCTCAGTCACTGACAGCTTTGAACCTAGAACTAGGTAGCTATACAAGGAAAGCAAAATAACAACCTGCAAGTAGCAAATAGAGGAAAGACAGTACTAGTCTGGGACAAAGGAGGTCTGAGTTTGGTTCTCAGCTCATTCACAGATTTCCTGCATAATCTTAGACGAGACATTTAGTTTCAGTATGCACCAGCCACTCATCTGCAAATCGAGGATGAATAATCATTCCTTTGCCCTTGCTTTCTATTTAAAGTGTAAGCTCTCGGGGGTTCAGCCTTCCACTTATTGTTGACAACTCTACATCAGCCATGAAATGTTTCTCTGAATTGCAGAAAAACTGTATTATAGATGCAGACTCTCTCTACTGTTTGTAAACATTCTAACCTGGGTCCGGAATAGCCACACGCACTGAGCACAGCCAATAAGCTCTACTGGACTCTGTCATAGGCGCAGTAGTTGAAGCATAGCATTGTATTAAGGAAGCAAGATCACTTCAGCAGCAGATTGTCCCTGTATATTTGTGTAGAGCTGTGCCCTGCTAAATGAGATCCCCTTGATACAGATGTACTTGAGAGGGCAGTGCAGCAATGCTGGAGCCAGCTCTGCAAAAGTCAGCTCACACCTGGAAGCAATGGTATTATTTAGGAATTTCAAATGTCTGGAGCATTCTAGCCCTCTCTTGCTCCTGATGAGGGAGATGTGAATGCATATATGTAGAGTGCGAGCCCTGAGACCAACCAGGATATTCAGGAAATGTCAAAGTAAAGGTAGCAATGACTATAGAGAAACTCCCCCATACAGGGTTAATCCCAGTCTGATGACAGCATGGAGACAGACATCACCCAAATATTCTGTTCTCACTCTCTTTCTGTCTCCAAGAGACTCTCTTCCAGACCCCTTCCCTCTGACAGAAAGGGGTAGCAGAGCTCAAGTAAGATCTATTTGTTAGAGACTGTATAGAACAAAGGAGCCACACCTGCACAGTGGATTCAAGAAGACTAGGCCCATCTGTTTCCTAAAGATAGGCTGCATGAAGAGAAAGTAAGCAAAGCTCGGTACGCGTCCTGTGTGAACGCAGGGTTGATCATGAGCATCAAGACATTTCTACTCCTCTACCACAGGAGACGTAAGAACAAAGAAATGGCTCCTGTGGGTGGGTTTAATTTTTTAACAGGTTACCTTGTGGCTCTTGTTCCAAATTTTGGGTGTTTATCTTTGTAATGTCTATTGCAAACACTGTAATTTTCCAGCAGCCAGGTACATTGAAGGCAAAAGTACTAATAACGTGACATCATTATTTTTGTTCCATAGCAACATCCCCCCCCACACCCCTTACACAACAGGTTATAAGTCTGTAAAACTCTGCATTTTACAGAGCTATAAAACTCCTCCAGCTGTTATAAATATATCGTTTTAAGCACTTGCATTTGAAAAAATGAAACAGAAAAATACCACTGAAAAGTTCAATGCTTTTTCTTCTCTACATTCAATTGCATTAACTTTTTCCCTGCTGGTCTCCCAGACCCACTGCTGGGCTGGCAGATTTCCACAGAAACCAGGGGAATGTTCACGATGCATGCAGGCTGCTTGTTGGTACAAAAGCATCTATTTTACCATGACAGATGTCCAGTGGGGGTGAACTTTTACTAAAAGCATGCATCTTGTTTGTTTGCCAACATGGCAGGTGCATGTTATCTAGTTGGATCCAGGGCCATTGGCAGTGGATTTGTAGAGATGGAATCCATCGTGGTTCTGTAAGATGGGACAATATAGTCACTGGTATAGCTGCTTTGTAATTGCAGGCAAAGGGACTGGTGCTGTGGCTATAATTTCACCTCGCAGCCCATTAAACTTTTCAGTGAAGCCCTTAAATCCACTGGGAGTCTTTCATTTAGTCAATTGTTAGGGCAGCTGTAGGTGCAGCAAGCCTTCACCAAAGCAGGAGGTAAGAGCAGGGGCAGAGGCAGAGGCTATAAAATGGCACAGGTCCAGGTCTTCTCTAAGGAGTGCACAGGCACTATAAGGGCAGGGACAGAGGAGAGCCTGCCTTGGGACAGCATCATCACTTGGCAAATCCCTTGTTTGCAGTCATGCTTGTATTAAAAGAGCTCTTTCATTTCTGTTTTGGCTGTGTTGGTTCTAACAGTGTCTATAAAATGATGAATTAAATATGTGCTATTGGAAACCAGCAAAAGTTTTGCTACCAATTTAAATTTGGGAAAGACATTTCAAAGTCCAACAGGCATCCATGGAGCCTGTTTTCTGAGCCCAAAGAGAGGAAAATCTGAGTCTGAGCTTGTGCATACAGTGGAAACAGAAGCTAACTGTAGTTCTTAATCACCAGTGCCTCCCATAGTGAAGAAAACCTAGCCCCTGGAAGAATATTGGCTATTGTTGCTTCTGCTCCAGAGCAGGGACTGGCTCTCACTCTGTACAGCGATGAGTGTACTCAGAGCCCTGATCTCAGCTAAAAATCTAAAGGTGTTGCTAGAACATAAGCACAACCAGTATTAAACAATTGCAGGTGAGTTCTGCCTGCCACCTCAGATGTGCTCTAAGCTGGAACCCCAAATTTGCCGGGCTATGGATTTTATTATCACCAATGAGGCTTCTGATTTTTTCCTTTTTATGCATGTTATTATTATTTATATTTTCCTTCCCAGTGCTTGAAGCCATCATGACAGCGTATTGGGTAATGACAGGATAATTGTTTGTTTTATTGATCATTATAAACCATTCTGCATCTCTGTGTGATTTATAGCATTTAAAATACTCTCTCCTTTTTTCTCCATTCCCCCGCCGTTGGGGCAGCTAAGTAGATCAAAAGCCCACTGGCTATGAGCAATCCAATTAACAATGACAAAAAAAAGAAAAAACTTTGGAAATGAATGAGTCCTTACACCATTTCTTTGATGATTCCCTATTGATCCTTTCAAGCCACAAAGAAAGTAAAAAGTGTGAAGCAGTTAGACTTGTGAAGAAATGAAAGTGCAGGAATAGCGAGGAAGAGCAAGGAAGGAATGCTGCTGAAGGGCTTTTTCATTCAGGTTTTCAGACTTTGCCATCAAGATGTTGTGCTAACATACCAGGATGCCAATGTTACATTGCTGGGTCAGGGCAACAGGCAACTGCAGCTTGTTGGTGCTTGGGCTGCAGCCTAACAGCAGGCTGATGCCCTGCTGCGGGCAATGTCCTCCAGTAGATTCATCACAGCAGCTGATGGAGGCATAGCTCATTGTTACAGCAGCCCACTGTGACGCTGCCTCAGTGTCCCCATGACAGAGAAAAGGCCGAGGCTATCCGTTACAACTGCAGTTTTATCCAGCCATTCATTTTCTGCCAGCTGTACTGAGATACTTTTATTTGTGCATGCAGCTAATGTTCTAGATGTTTTATCTACAGTTTACCCAATGGGCATTTACTCAACCACCAAATAACCCCTCCAACTTCCTACTTACACAGTTTTACCCCACTCCTCCAGAAAAAGCATCAGGCACCATTATAAAGACAGTACGGTATTGACACCAAGAATTTTCATGCATTTATACCTGAAATTACAGCAATTTTCTCTGTAGAACCAGGGTTTTCAGCTGCAAGATGTAAGTGGATGTCAGCATGTCATAAGCACCCTGCTATTCACACACTGCTAAACAGTATGAGGTGTCCCAGTGGAATGAGAAAGGGATCACAGTACCGAACAGGCATATAATCATTGGAATAGGTGGTGCTTGCCTGACTCCTACTTGGAAATACCTGAAGAGACAGGAATTGGCTCATTTACATACTTGAAAAATCACAAAAATATTCTGGGGCTGTTGAGGAAACCACTAAGACATGAACAGGGAGCCAGAAGAAGTTCCTTACCCACTTTAATCTTTATCTATGAGTTTATGAGGAGATACTCACTGGAATTTATATCTGTCCTTCCAGCAGATGGTTAGGGGAGAATAGCAGAGGGGAAGGGAGGTAAGTTGCCCCTTGGCCATTTTTTTCAGGTTACTGAACCACTAGATAGAAATCCAATAATGCAGAAAAGCAAGGCAGGGGAGAGCTCCTTGGAAGAGCCCTTTCTCCACCTGGTGATGCCATGTGAATGATGGGGCTGGGACTCTTCTGAGCTGGTTCCCCTCTGCAGGTATGTCTACAGGGCAATCAGGAATGTGACTGCAGCACGTACCGGCATCCTTCAGCTAGTTCAAATTTAGACAGCATGCATAGCAAAAGCAATGCAGACATAGAAGCACAGTGTGGCTTTATCCTATGCATCTCTTTATTAATTGAAGATGGGGCCCTCCTGTGAAAAGCCTGCATTGTGCCCCCATTTTGACTGCCATCTGGTTGAAGATGCCTTGGTTACACCTATACACCACTGTTAAAAGGCAGGGAAAAGATTCTGGATGGAGTGTATATATTCACAGCATACATTGAAAAATATAAAAATAAGAGCTTATCATTGTGTTCATTTGACTTTCTAGGATGTGCTACCGTGGCATGCCAATATATACATATTGGCTCATTTTGAACATAGATTATAGCTCCCAAACACGCTTACATTCAGCATGAACATCTCCTCATACGGGTTTACTTGACAGCTCTTAGTTAAAACTTTATTCCTCTCTAGTACCCATGATCAAGATCAGTCCTGATTTTTCATGTTCCTTTACATTCAAAATCAACTTTTCTCTTTTTCAAGGTTTAGTTTTTCTGCCACAAGACACAGGCATGACATAATCAAGAAATCCAAACTATGAGCACCTGACAGAAGATTTTCTCTGAAATACAGAACTACTTTATAGCAATCAATAAAGCACCAGAGTAAACCCAAGCTTTCAGTGGAAATTCCCACAGCTAAAATTGATCTTACCATCACCTCAGATGCCATCACTGGAGGACTTAAAAGTATACATTAGAGAAGAAAGTATTCAGTTATCATTACGCCAATTGCATCAGTCTCTGGTTCCCTTTGAAAACTCCAATCTGCTAAGTATTCCCTGTTCATTGTCTCTTTCCCTCTCCTTGCCCAGGAATTAAAGGAAGAGAAAGAACAACAAATGTTTTTGAAATTCTACAGAACAGACATATCTGCCTGTTGAGTAGATGTAACACTTCCCAGCAAAGTGAACTGATGCCATCAAATGGGAAGAAGCTTTGGAGGAAAGGGTCCCAAGCATAGAAGACTACTCTAATTTATTCCGTTGGGCTACTTAGCACAATACCAGAGTCATAAAGAAGTCTCCAGAAACAGCACAAATCAAACCCTGTTGGTTTGAACTCAGTGGAAGGGAAATTTCAGTCCCTTGAATGGTTTCATAATGCATCAGGGCACATCAGAAGCGAAGGAAACAGTCTGGCAGAATTGCATTAATTTTCATGAACCCAGCAGCCCTGGAAAATCATGAAAACTGCAACATAATGAAAGCCTGGAAGGGAAAAACCTGCCCTCTTCTTCACTGCTGGAGAATCTGAATGTGGATTCCATCAAAGGAGAGAGTCTCAGAAACCACAGCAGGAATAAAAATTAACCCTTTGGCTCATGAGACCGCAGGGTTGAGGAGTCACCATTCTCCTAGTTACTAGTCTGCCAAAAGAGATAAACTCCTGTATGAGGGCTGGCCATCTCTATGCAATTAGACCTTAGCGCTCTGCATGATACAATGAACTGCTGCCAGCAGGAATTAAGGAAGATGGTTTCTTCTATCTTCACAATATTCACCTTCTGCCCTTATTTCTCAGGGTCTGTCTCACTGATGTTAGTGGGGACACGTGTGCATGTGTTAGATTGATAATGTCCTAGATGGATGAATGATGCTCTCAACAAAACAAACAAAAATATACTTCCTTGCTCTTATGTGAAGTGACAAAAATCAACCCCATCTGCAAACCCCTGCTAGATTGTGTAAATGGGCTTATCCTTTCAGGTATTTCAACCATCTCATATATTTTATTCAAAAGTTGCACACAAAAAGCAGGAATTGCCTACATATTACTGTTATTGTTACCGAAAAGAAAAATAACTTAAATTCTGAAAAATATCTTAACGCATAGGGGTTATATATTAACTACTTCATGCCTACTTTGTGCTACTGTATTGCGATGAAGAACGTTACGCCACTGAATGTAAGCACAGATTACATTCTGTAGGGCCTACAAACATACTTTAGTTTCATTCCTGCCTTTGCTGGTTGTGAAGCAGCCAGCAATTAACTAACAGCAGTTGCTCTTCCGGGAGCTTTGCTGACATCATCTCCAATGCCAGAGAACAAACAAAGCTCTTTTTGCAGGATAAAAAGCACAACATGCATTGAGGTTGTTGTTGTTAAACAAAAATAACCAAGCTAATTTCAGCTTCATTTAAAAGCATGGGAAATAATCATTGCTCAGTGAATAGGAAAAGGACAAAATCAGTACAGAGAGAAATCATTTGCAGGGTCGTGAGAGACTTCTACAAGCAGCAAGTACTGAAACTATTTTTAATATTACTCAACAGTGCCCTTTAAATATCTACTGCTCCCTAGTACAAGGTTTTGGGAATCTATCGATTTAAAGAATTTCTACATATGAATATTTTTTCCATTTTCTCCCCTTCATCTTTTATATAATGAACACTTACAGTTAAATAGCATCATTATTTATAAAACCTTGTTTGATCAAATGACTTACTCTCCTCAAAAATTTTTAGCCCCCTTGGAAACCCACTCAGAATGGCAGATCATCACTATGCTAGATGCTGTACATTTACTTAGGAAGAGACATCCCTGATTTAACTGGCATAGTAAAATTTTTGCAGATGTGCAATAGAGAGACACAGAGAAATTAACAGCCTTGCTCCAGTTTGTCTAGCGTACCAATCAGGGAGAAGGGATTGTAGCCACAGTTGCACCACTGTCCGATGCCTTAACCACAAAACCAATGTTTTTACAAGACTTTGATCTTAATCACACTGGAACAAGCCCAGAATTACTTTACTGTCTCAGTGCAGCATCCCTAGAGATACCACTGTAACCCTAAAGATCATTTTGCTCACAATGATCGGTGTCCTGCTGACCACAGCCCACCTCATTCATTTGCCTCCTGGTCGTGGCGTTTCCCATCTGCTGACCTCCAGAAGAGCTTTCTCAGGAGTGGAGTGCCGGGATTTCTTGCGGCCCCTGCATTTCAAACAGAAACACTGCTCACAAACAGGTACTGACCCTGAGTTCTGGGTGCATGACAAATTCTCTCTTGACCTCCCACCTGCTCCACAAGGGAAGGGCTAGACTGAAACCCTCTAACAGTACAACACAGAGCATGGCCTTGGCCATTTGAGCTACAGGAACACCCTCAGATAGGGTAGGGTTCACAAAGCAGCTGACTTGTCTACAGGCCTAATGGGAAACCTCACCAGTCAATCTAGTGTGGTTATTCTCTCATTTCCTTGGGAGGGGCAGCTAACCCTCACAAGGGGTGGGCTGGTCTCATTTCTTCCCTCAGGGCGATTACTGCCCCTTCTCCCTTCAAAGGCCCTGACCAAGACTTCCCAGCCAGGGCCCTGCTCCCTCTCCACACACCCAGCCCAGGTGAGGACACAGCACTGCCCCTCCAAAGCCCACCTCCGGCCGTGCTGCCTGCTCTTACCTGCTCCCTCCACACTGGCCCTTCTTCCTCTCAGCACAGCCACAAAACTCACACGAGCCTGACCAGCTCCTCTTCTATCACAGGTATCTCTGCAGTCTCTGACCTCTCCTCAGGTGGCTCCTGGGTAGCTGCTCTCTTTCACAGGAGCAAGGCCTGCACACCTCAGAGCCCCTTCTCTGAGAAACTACTCCATGGGCAGCCTTGGGGCTCTCCCCCTTTAAAGGGCTTTTCCCCTCAGGGCTGTCCCCTTCTCTGATGGGCTGTTTCCTTCAAGGCCCTGGGACTCTTTTGCCATGTCTGAGGGGCCATTCCCCTCACGGTGCCCGGGCTCTCTCCCTGTCTCCATTCCCCTCACACTGCTGGGGCTCTCTCTCCTTATCTGAGGGGCCCGTTCCCCTCATGCTGCTGGGGCTCTCTCCCCTTCTCTGAGGGGCCTGTTCCCCTCATGCTGCCGGGGTTCTCTCCCCCTCAGAAGGGCCTGTTCCCCTCACGGTGCTGGGGTTCTCTCCCCCTCTCTGAGGTGCCCATTCCCCTCACGGTGCTGCGGCTCTCTCCCCTTCTCTGAGGGTCCCATTCTCCCCCTTAGAGGGGCTCGTTCCCTTTATGGTGCCCGGGCTCTCACCCCATCTTCATTCCCCTCATGGTGCCAGGGCTCTCTCCCTCCTCCATTCCCCTCACGGAGCCGGGGCTCTCTCCCCTTCTCTGAGGGGCCCGTTCTCTCCCTTAGAGGGGCCTGTTCCCCTCATGGTGCCAGGGCCCGCTCCCTGTCTGCATTCCCCTCACAGTGCTGGGACTCTCTCTCCGTCTCCATTCCCCTGACGGTGCTGGCGTTCTCTCCCCCTTAGACGGGCCTGTTCCCCTCACGGTGCCAGGGCCCTCTCCCCATCTCCGTTTCCCTCACAGTGCCCGGGCTCTCTGCCCATCTCCATTCCTCTCATGGTGCCAGGGCCCTCTCCCCATCTCCATTCCCCTCACCGTTCCGGGGCTCTCAGGCAAGCTGCCCCTCACTGAGGGGGGAGAAGAAACCCACCTGGTGGCTGGGCCCTCACAGAGCGAGGCCGGGCGGCTGGAGATGCCCCGGGGCCGCCAAAACAGGGGTGTCCAGGCGTGTTTGTCCAGCTGAATAACCACGAGAGACCCTGACCCAGGTGAGGCGTGAGCGGTGCTGGGGGCGGGCGTGAAGCTGAGCAGCAAAGAGAAGCCCCTTGGGAGGGACAGGGTGTGCAGCATTAAGCACTAAATGCGTGGAGTGAGTGTCGGGGAGAAAATGACCATGTGTTTATGTAATCTTATGCAAATTGATGTATATTTATGCAAATTTGTGTTAAGTAGATGCTACCGATGCTCTGGTTTCAAATATTGGTAGGTATGTGCTAATACGTATGATACACTCTTAAAACTCTACTGCAAGCCACGGCAACCCAGGCGGTATGTTATTACACATAGACAACGTGCTGTCTACTAGGTAAGACAGAAAACTAACGTATCCCCAACTGTTTAAGGTTTTAACATGGCTGTTCGGTGTATTTGATTTAGTGTTCTGGCCAAATTCCAGTGAGTATAATTATGCCTCATTTACCTACTCCAGCTCTCCCGCCAGCTTTACCTGGCAAAACATTTTCCTGTTTTCTTCCAGTGTGCGGTGTTAAATATCTAGTATTACCCCAGAGACTCATCCATGGGTTAGCTGTTCCTCATCTCTGGAATGTGCCGGTACTTCAGCTGGGAAAGTTTCAGGGAGCGTGTGTTTCCCACTGCTGTGACCCAAAGGAAAATGGAAGGGTCAATTAGATACTAGCAATTTTAATTGGCATGGTGAGTATTCTCCCGCTCCAGTGTTGTCTTGTCAAGGTGCCCAGAGTTGTTTCTCATTTGCAGGGGAGTTTATGTTCTAAGCCTAGAAATGTTTGTGAAATTGATTTGTAGCTCTATGAAAAGTGACTTTGTAACCAATGGATGTTGTAAGTTAAGAACATCAATGGGTGTTGTAAAGTTATTGAATTAAGGTTGAGATGGAATTAAGGTGGTAAGGAAGAGCTCTGAAATTATTGTTGTGCTAAACACATGTCTTGAAACGTGCGGTGGAAGTGATTTAAGCTTCCTTTCAGAGTTGAAACTGATAGGTACCAATATTCAGAAAGTATCAGGAGCTGGATGTGATAGAGGACTACAAAAGACCTGTGTTGTTGAAGGTGACATCAGCAGAGCACAGCCACTTGTAAACTGAAGAGAACCTCTGTGTTGGCTCCTCAGTTGAAGTTGAAATAAATTGTAAACAATACTGAGTTGAGGGATTTGATTTGATTCAGAGTTTCAGAGCAAATATTAAATAGCCTAGAAAGTGGAGAGTATGCCATGTTTTATATTCATAAGAGTGTTTTCCTATGTGCATTAATTTAGTCACATAATGAGTGACTAAAATCTTCCTTTTCCCCAAAAGCACTTTTAAAAATTGCTACTAAATTTCCAGATATTCCTATGCGCTCTCTAAAAGGAAATAAAAATGCAATTAAAGGGAATGCTAATTTCCTCAGGACTAGAACACACAGGAGGATGGATGATAGCTCTGTATCTGCTCCTGGTCTGCTTGGTGGGTCTGGGCAAATCAGCTCTCCGTGCTTGTTTCCCTTTTTATAAAATGGAGATAATGTCTCTAACCTTGGTAAGGCATTTTAAAACTTAATGGTAAAAAGTGTTATAGAAGTGTCAGATACTATTAAAGGTGTTCAGGGTTTTAATTTCAAATAAAAAAAAATAGAAGTTTAAACATTAGAAATGAAAGCTGTACTGATAACTTCAGATCCTGTGTCAAGCACGCTTTTATTTTTCAAAATGGCTTGCAAAGCAAACCACTCTCAAAGTACGTCTGCAGTGTGCAAATGGGAGTGATGTTTTCCAACAAAAAAAAAAGGGATATTAGTCTTTGCTTGCATTAATTTCTTTGCTGCTTTAAGGAAATATACTTTGGGTTATATTCCTTGGGGAACAATCTTAAATTACCTCTTTGTTCATTATAAATTTCTTCTGGATCTTTTCGTTGTGTAAGACATTCTTTTAATTCAGAGATTTTCACAATCAGCATCTTATCTAGTTTTTTAAAAACACTTTTTCAGCTTTTGAACTCTTATATTCTGAAAACATATTTAAAGGAGCCAGAATCCACCTATTCCATCTGAACTGCTCTCTCCTGTGTAATGACAGTAGAGAAACCCTGAGAATGGTATGGATTACCACAGGTGAAAGTGAACTGATTTTCCTGGCTTCACTAGAGGCATGGAAATCTCTGATTAGATCTATAGTACTGTCTAGTACTATAGACTAGTATGTCTAGTACTATACTGTAGTATGTCTAGTAACTAGACGTGAGTTACTTAAATAGTCATTGGTATTGACACTTCTCATAACTTCATTATGTCTGGAAATACTTAATGTTTTTCTTAAATTGGTACAATCTGGAGTCATTTGAACCTCAGCTTTTATTTTTTAAGAGAGTATATTTCTAAACTTGATGATAGCAAAATGATAAACTTGCAGATGTGTTTGGCACGTGCCATTAGACCCTGGAAGTCAGAAAGGGCCATAAAGAAGCTGTGATACGTGCTCACATGCAACAATTTTAGAACAAATGGAGCTGGTCCTCTGGAATAGAAAAGTTAACTCTCTGTTGGTGCTGTGTTGTGTAGCTGTGTTTTCTGCCTTGGTCTGTACAACCATTTTCGCCTTCATGCAGAGAAGTCGGCAGGAACTGCAGCATTCTTTGGCATCCTCTTGGATGCTGCGGCCTCCTCAGACTCCTGCTTGGGGATTCTCATTCGAAGTCTGACAGGCAACTTGAATGCTGCTAAGATCATTTTGCTGTTTCTTCCCTGGAATGATTTTCACAGTGACTAAAATACTCTTGCAAAGGCATATTCTTTTCTGAGATTTGTCTTGGATTACTGCAATGATATGCAATATATTAAAAGGATTTGCCTCGTATTGTGATTGGCCTCCATCCTGGGCCAACACAGCAGGGTTTGAGCTTGGTTCTCTAGAATTAACAACTGTGAGCTGCTGTTGTGTGAGCTTCAGGCTCTAGCAAGCCCATATTCTCTGTGGTTGGTCACAAAAGGGGTCTTGGAACAAATGCTCACCTCTAGGTTACACTATGACATTTTGTTTCCTCCTTCCCCTGCAGCTTTGTTCCTTAGACATTCCCAGGTGTTTACTCATGGAATGGTGTTGCCCTGGGGTGTCATCTGTGACATTTGGGTTTGCTGGAAGAGGGAAATGGTTAATTTCACTGGTTTGTCCTTTCAAGAGTTTAAGGACGTACATGTATTAAATGTGAATCTGTCAATCAGCATAGAAAAGAATACCACTGGGACAGTAATGCTGTGCTGAGTTGCACTTGGAGCTGAGAGCCAGAACCTCTGCGATTCCAATCCTTTGGCCCGTTTTGTTGCATTACCTTGGGCAAATCACTACAGCTACATCTCTAGCCTAACACACCAAAATGTCCAGCATGGGGCCCCTCCAAAAAAGCAATCATCTTCATAAGTCTTCGGAGCTATTTGCTTTCTAAAGACATATCCCTTGTGGGGTAGAATTAGGAAGTGATCGTCATATCTGCGTAAATCCACTGGCCTTGGCTTAGTGTCTAACTTGCATCCAAAGTCTGTTGTTGAGAGCACAGCTTCATGGTGCACGGGGGTGTGGGTTCTCTGCACGTTTCAGCTGCAATAAGCACATGCTGATTTCTCTGGGTCATATTCTTCCTTGTCCTAGTACAGTTCACTCCTTAATCTCCCAGCCTCGTTTTGTGTGTTTGTAAAATCTGACATGTCCCTACTCTGCTGCGGAATGCACTGGAAAGACCTAGATAGAGAAGCTAATAATGCTCTTTATTTTACTCACCTCCCAGGGGTCTAGGAGAGTTAATGTCTGCACAGTGCCTTGGCAAGTGTAAAAGTGCTTAGCTTCATTATATATTGATTTATGTGCAAGAAAACTACACAAAATAATAAAATATGCAATGGACTTAAAATGGACTGTAGGCAGAGGGGAGAAATATCTTAAATGTAACCTTAAAACATGTCGCAAGTCATGTGAATGAACTAAAGTAAGGTGGGCTTCCCACCAAATCCAGCAGAAATGGGAAAAGGTCCTATATTTGGAAATAGCACAGCGCCCAAAGGGGGCTGCGTCTAGATGAGAATTCCCATGTGGAGACAGAGACACGAATTAAATTAGAACAGATACTAGAGCTCTGGGCCAGATTCATATCCTCGCTGCAGGAAAGTAAACCAGAGAAACACTGGCAAATCACTGATGTAACGCCAGGATGAGTGAGAGGAGAATCAATCCACAGGTAATAAGGGCAGCATCAGTGCCTGCCTAGGGTTTCATCCTGTGCTTTGTCCTAATTATGAGTAGATTAATGGCATGCTAAAATACAAAACAGATTTATGAGCCATTGCCATCTCCCTCTGCATTGTTGTACAGCTGACTCAACAGTGCTCTTACTCCTTGGCTAGAAGGTCAACTTAGGTTTTACTAAGTTAGGGCTGGGGCTCAGACTGACACATGCTGCCTTACTGAATGCTGCTGCTGGGATAAATGCTAAACTGAAGTCCCATCTGCTCTCTCCATGTCCTGTCCGATGGATGTTTAAGATCGCAGAGGACACCTTGAGTAGAGGATAACCCTATATATCTAGCCAGCATTCTTCCTTCATTACAAAAGACTTGGACTAGCTTGTATTTGAAGTCAGCAGAATTACTTCTGTTTTCTTGTGAAAACGGTATCTTTCCAGACTGGAAATACTGAACCTGGAATCTGAAAGGAGCAATGTGTAAAATGAAAGAGTCAATATTATGTGTTGATCATTGAAGAAAAAAGGAAAAACACTGTGATGAGATTACTGTGTACTATTGTTTGAAGAGTATTTACTGAATGTGGTATACCTATAACAGTGCATTGCCTTTTGGGGAAAGAAAATGGGATGATGCACAAAGCAGACGATCAGCCACAAGTTTTCCTGGATTCTCTTCTCAGTGTTGCCACTAATGGACTGTAGGCAAGTTCTTTCATCTCTCTGTGTCTCCATTTCATGACCTGTAAATAGCAATAGTAATAATTTGCTGGTTTTTAGCCTGGCTGTGAAACTTGACCTGCCACTGTTAAAAAAACATTTTGACATTCTCAAGTGGGAAGAGGGCTGGGTTCAGCTCCATCTTCACCAATCTTCACTCTGCCAATTGCCAGAAAGTAGAAAAATGTCTCAAGAGAAAGATCACATGATGTTTCTCTTGTTTCTTATCTATTTCCTCACCCCCACCCCAAGGAAGCAGTTCTGTTCTAGACCTTTCATTCTACGCTTGGCAAAAATCACAATCACTTTCTAGTGAAACCTTATTGTCCAGCTTTCTTCATCAACCTGTGCAGCCTTTTCCTCAGTAGACACTTGTCTTTTGAAGGAATGCTGCAGATTTGCTTTGCTCTCTGCTGTCACTGCAGCAACCTTCCTTGGGGCAAAATTCTCACTTGCCCTAAGCAGGAATTTTCTTGAAAAGCTTAGTCAAGACTCTGGCACTAACTCGTCTGAGAGGAGCTTGCACTGCATTAGAACCTAGTACCTCTGGGCTTGGATCCCTTAGTTTGTTAGTGAATTTCTCAGCCTCTAACAGAGAAGATGCTGGTTGGATAGGATTAACAGAATAACTTTTGCTCCATATATATTCCATATATTGTCACCAAGAAGCTTCAGGATGATGACAGTAAACCGTCTTATCTTGTGATAAGATTTTCTGAGTTCCTCTGCACTGCTGGGATGCAGGTATAAAATCAGCAGGCAGGTAGAAGGGTAAAAGAACCTCTTTCTTTTCATGGGATATCAGATATGCACCATAGTGTTTGATACCCCTGACAGAGTTATATGCACATCTATCCAGTAAATTTTCTTCTAGTTCAAGGCTAACTCAAAATATACTGTTATTTTAGGGACAATGTGTGGAAGGTAGATGCAGGCACAGCATCCATAGCCCTCTGGATCCAACACCTGAAATCTCACGTGTCTGATGGCCCCTGATCCAGCTGATAGACTGCAGCAAGACTGCTTCTCTTGGCATCAGCATCTCCCCACTCATTGCCAAAGCTGGAGTTCTGTAAACAGATCTCATCCTGGCATATGTTATATTGCCATACAGGCAACACTGTTCTAACTGATTAATAACAAGCAGCTTGATAGGATTTGGGGAGGCACTGGAGTAATTAGTAAGATAAGGCCAGGTTTCTTTGTGCTGCACTTTCACGGATGACAAAAGCTTTCCCCCTGAAGAGTTTCACTGATAAATCTGTATATAATAATAATAATATTAATACTGAAGGCTTTTTGCTAAAATGCAAGTTAAATATTCCTGTAGGAAATAAGAGGAAAGGAAGTGTTCAAGCCCTGGTGCTGATGGGAGGGCAGGAGAATGGAAGAGAAGAGGAAGATAGTCAAAGCTCTGCTGCTAGGAAAGGACCTGCTTTTCCACCTCTGCTGATAGCAAGGTTTGGTATTTAATCTCCTAAGAGCTAGCATGTTCGTCTTGGTAGGTACGTTGGCAGGGTTGACTACTCAGTGCTTACAAGCTGGGCCGTCCATGCATCACCAGGACACAATGTGCTGGTTTTCTCTGGCAAGACAGTGAGGTGGTTTGCTGTTCTAAACCAGGACCTTCTCTGCCCTTCCACGAAGTCGCTCCCACTTATGCTGATCCAGGGATCAATAACATACAGACTGTGTAGGGCAAGTTTCAGCTTCCACCTAGCTGGCTGTTTAGCTGCTGGTGGCAGTGGGATCATAAATACTGAATATTCCTTATTCATCTTCTCTGCAGGCATAGTTTCCCTTCACTGTAGTGAGAAATTATGAGTGTGGGTTTGACTCATACAGAATAAGTGACCAGGTATCAAAATTGAAGGAAAAAAAAAAAGAAAGAGTAAAAGGCTACAAATGTTGCCAAAGTGACAGCTGCTCATTTACTAAAAATATCTTTTAATATTGCTGGAACTTTTAAAATAATCTAATTTATATGGAATATTCCTCACTAATTGAAGCTGTCTCTTTTTTTATTAAATAGAAAGGTTACAAAAAAGTATATTGACGTTTTGAGAGTGATTCCTCTCCGGAGCACATTGACTGTTATGAATAGGATTTTACATGATGCAAGCCCCTAAATGTCAACAGTGATATGAGGAAACCTGCAGATTCTTGTAATTGTAAATGCAATAGGCAAGGCTCTGGGCTATTGCATCCCCTTTCTGGAGATCATTGTTGTAAAGCTCAAAGTGTTGTTTAGCCCTTGGTGTTCTCATTTATTTCCACAGCTTTGTCTAAAAGCAGAAATTTGAAAAATGAAAATCTTTCAAGAATAATCACTCTCTAAACACTTAATGCTGCTGTGACAGCACTGTCTATCACAAAAGATTTAACTTTGGAAATCCACATAACAGAGAGAAAAAAATCTTTTCCAATTAGCCGAGACTGGAGGCAGATTAGTTCTGGAATGCAGCATTGAAAGATGCCAGGGTGTATATTAATGGACCACAGGAGCTGACTTCTGACCATAATTCTGACTGCATTGGGTGGTGCATAAAATGGAAACAGCAGCTCTCCCGCCCAGAGGTGCAGAACTAGCTGGTCAATGTGAGCTACCCTTGGGTATATCTCACAGGTCTTAGTGATCTACAAACCTGTCAAGTACAAAATATGTCATCCTCATTCTTTTGTATTGATGGGGAAGTTGAGGTGTGGAGAGGTTAATAGATTGCCCAAGGTCATACTGTTCTTTTGCCAGACCTAAGAATAGCCCCCATGCCTTCTGTCTCTAGTTTTATGGACACGTGCGCACATTCAAGTCCTAGCTGAAAAGTCTGTTGAACAAACTTTTTCCTTTTTTTTGATCTTCGGGACCTGATTGGTGTACACCTTCATGATCAGTGGAGCTGCAATATTAACAGTCTTAAAATCTTTTGTAGTGTAATTCTCTTCAACAGAGCGAAGAAATGATTTTCCCCAGTCAGCAAGATTTCGATGTTTAGATCCACAGTTGAGCAAGGCTTGTAGCAATTCTTGCATCAAGAGTTTAACATTGCTTTTTTCAGATCTCCAGCACAGACTTCTATCACTTGAGCTAACAGGGTACATTGTTATACTGCTATATGTCATATGATCCTGACATTAAAGGATGCAGAATAAAGAAATAATCAGATGCACACTAACAGGAAATTTCACAGTCCTGGCTGACAATAGATGACGCAGGAGGGATGGGTTCAGTTTTAGGTCTGTGTTGTAGTTCCCTTGTTCTTGGTCAGCTCTCTCCCCTCTTGACGGAGAGAAATCTCTGCCAAGCTTTTCTCCTCATCTCCTTTTTCAGTCATTCCATTAACAAGCAAAATTCTATCAGTTGCAACTCATTTTCCGAATTTCTGTCTCCATTCCTTTTAGTTTGTAGTCACCCTGTGCTTTCTTTCCCTCTGAGCCTTCTTTCGATCCTACACACCTCATCTTCTGCCATCTACTTGGACTGTAACCTGACTTCTTCCCTCTGCACTCCCACCCAGTCCTGGGGCTCTTTCTCCTACCCTCTTTGCACCTTTTTGGCTCCCTACTCTAACTCTGGTCCCTCCTATTGCCTTACTACATTTTTTTTTTCCTGGAGATGGCAAAAGACCTATTTCCATTCCCAGTGTTGTAAGTGAGAAAAAGTTGATCAACCTTAACTGTGGGCATTTCTACCAGTAATGCATACTTATATTTTACTTAAGCACACAACATGCTTTCAGAAGAACTAGATCTAAAGATTACAGTACATTAAATAACCAAAATAATTTACTCCAATGATAAGAAGACGGATTGAATAAAAGGCAAATGCTGTAGGGGAAAAAAACAAACAACAAAACAAACAAACAAAATAAACAAACCACAGCATGACATAGGTGGATGGTATGCCATCCTTGGGCAGTCCTATCCAAACCCCTCAAAAGAACCATATTCTGTGCCCCTTCTTATTGAACGGTCAGATATTACTTGGTTTCTTCCAGATAATGCTTCTAATCACTCTTTCATTTGTGACTGCTGTTCTGGGCTTTTGGAGGGTTATTTTTTACCTCAGTATTTTGTGGTGGAGGGACAGGAAGAATGAGATGCGGTCTGACCAAAGGACCCGGTGCTGGGAACTGTCTTATTCTAACCCAGCTTTGAAACGGACTCTCAGTGCATCTTGGACTAATCACCTAGCTTCAATGTTCTTCAGCTTCTTCAGTTTTCTAAGACAGAGATAGCAGTACTGATCAAACTGCTGCAGAAGAGTATTGCACCAGGACTCATTCACGTTAAGTAGGATGACACTATAGCTTTGGCTTCTCCTGCTGATTTTGATAGGAAAGGTAGTTAGTTATATTTTGCACTTCTGCTTGCTTCCAAGAAGCTATTGCACTGCTGAGCAAAGATGAGCCTGCAGTCCCTGTACCTACTGTGTTGCTTTTATTAGGACTACTACATTAGAGCCTTGGTGACCAGACAAAAAATAGGGCACAGCTGAAATGGTTCCAGGGAAAGGAAGCGTCACAGGGAAGATAATAGCAAAGCAAAGCGTAGATTCTAGCTTTCATACGTCTCAAGCTAGTGTTGTAACTGTTGGGCCAGATTCGCAAGCTCTCTGAAGCCTCTTTTTCTTAGGAATGCAGGAACAAGAATTGAATTAAAAGCTGCCTGTCAGTGGGAGAATATAAGCCACCAAGCCAGTGATACTTTGGGTTTGTTTTTTTTTTTGACTGAAGTCATAACCAGCTTTATACTGATGAAAGATGTGGGTTTTATACTTTGGATAATCCACTGAATGGGTATAAACAACATAAACTGTGCAAGTGCTGCTTATATAAAATTGGAGATACCAATTAAAAGAGCACAAGGGCCAGTTTGGTCTGTGTGATTTCCCTAATTTCCTGTAGAAAATGCCAGTAAGGATACTGGATCAAAGAGAATTCCTGGATGTGAATTCTGACTACTGCAGACTGAACTACAATATATGGGGCACATAAAACTGCCATAAAAAATCATGCAAACACAGTGCAGTTTTCATTAAACTGTTTGCGGGTGGGTCTGGTGAGAGTGTACAGAAACATCCAGGTGTGTTTATTCATCTCTGAGATGGGGCAACCCACTTTTAAACAATTTATTTTACGTATTTAGTGATGCTTGTACTGGCTTTTAGTATTGCAGTTTCTCACACCACCTGTCCAACATGTACCTATTTCTTTCTGCTTCAAGTTTCTACTTGAGATTTAATTGCAGGAGACAGTCTGTGGACAGGGTACAGGGGCAGGCATTGATGTATATTGAGGTTGGTTCTCACTAGAAAAAGGAACAGTCTTCTCCCTGGTGCCAGCAATACACACAGAAGTAACAGACTAATGCTCCTACATTGCCAATGAGAATAGAAGAGGAGCACATTTGCTAAGAAGAAAAACTCTAATAATGACTAAAAGGGCAAAAGTATAGTCTAAGGTTAGGTCGGAACATTAGTAGTTGGGCAATGTGGATGCTATTAACCACTGAACATTTTATAGCAGATATTATGCATGTCAAAACTGTCAACTGATTATAAATACTGGCTTCTTTTACATAAGAAAACTGCTGTCCAAAGCAGTTTAAGTCATCACTAAATAAGTCCCAGTTAGAGCTAGTGACTGTAGAGGTTTAGGCATACATATAACTATTCCTGCTTTGGGGCCAGGGAGTGTGTTAGATGCTCTCTCAAGGTCTCTTCCAGTCTTACCTTCCAAGACTCGGTTATGACTTTACACTGGGAACTTTCTCGAGTTTCTGCAACAGTGAAGCTGGCATGATAATATTTACATTTCTCAGGGGTATAACAAGAAGCTAAATGTAATATCATCAAGCCTTGCTATTCAAAAAATGTTAGAGCTCTGAATTTCACCATCTTGGGTTAAAAATGACAAATTCCTTGTTCTTCAGGTTTGCCTACTGGGTGCCAAAACTTGTTCATGTGCCTGCATGAGAACCCTGAGGACAAGGAAATTCCTTTTTTCCCTAACAGAATCTCCAGATACTATGCAAAATATAACAAAAATCACCACCACTGTTTGTGCATAAAGCAAATCTGTTGAGATCTCTGTAAGGTAGTAAAAAGGCATAAGTTATTGTATCCAACAGCTACCAAGGGACTGTGGGGGTTTTGACGCATCAGACTCCTTCATTGTTAATCAAATGGTCTGAACACAGTGAGCTCCGCATGCCTGTGGAGGTGCTCTGAGCGCTCACCTGCACAGGTTTAAGGCAGACTTTCTTAGGCCAGTATTCCCCTATGAGGGCAGCCAAAACTGGAGAGGTTTGAACTCCAAAGCTGAAGTATATTACCCACCACTACGGCAGTTTTTAACCCTGCCAAGCAAGGTGGTCAAAAACAGGGACATGAAAGTGGCACTCTGGCTGAGATCTTTGTCATGTCATTCTTTTGTGTGTGTGTGTTTTCTTCAAACTTCCAAATCCCAGGCTGCAGTCCGTATCCTCTTGCAGCACTTCGAGTCTTGCCCACTGCCTTCTGCCAAGCCTTGTCGCATAGCCAGCTCTCAGAGGGCTGCCTCCACGCAGGGAGGGCGTCTTCCTGTAGGAAGCCCTTGACAAACTAATATGATAGTTGCCAAAGAGCAGATAATTTTCCAACAGCTCAAGAGAGAGTGAGCAGTAATGAGAAGTCCTGTTAATTACTGTTTGAGTGGAATTTTGTCAGGGAAGTAGGAGAGAAGGAAACTGGTTCATCTGAGCTAATTTGCAGACATGGGCCAGCCGTTGTCTATGGGCTATGCACAGTTCACAGACCTCTGGAGTGAGATGTCTTCATGTTTTGGAGATGACACCAACATGAGGTTTGTACCTTCACCTCAGCCTGCCAAGTCCCATCCAGATCGACTATGCATACTGGCAGTTGGGCTCTTTTCAGAACGAGCATCCCTGCCCAGCTTTAAGCAAATCTTTTCATTCATCTCCAGCATTGCTCCTTAGACAACTGCAGTGGAGCAGCGTGTAGCCTGCTCTTGTCAGCCGTTCAGAAATGTAGAATTGTGAAAATACAGTTAATCGATAAAAGCACCATGACTGAGAATATGTGGAAAGATGTCATAACCCTTTTGGAGGGAGTCTTTGTGAAGTTTATTGGTACAAGAAAGATCAATTTGTGAGAGAGAGGAACTGAGTAAAGTTGTCTGAAAGAGGGTGGTGATGATTACTAAATAAACAAGCTACAAGCATGCACAACGGATGAAGGTGTCACTAGCTCTTCATTATCGCTGTTCGGTAACACCAGTTGGGATCAGGATCCCCTGAACTCATCTCTGCAGGCTGTCCTTGCCCTCATGAGTTTACAAGCTGAGAAATCAGGTTCATGCTGACTATGTTTAAAAAATGTGGACCTAATAAATTACCAGGTTCAAATAATTTGCATTC
The DNA here is from genome assembly GCA_017639485.1 of Pluvialis apricaria. Lineage (NCBI taxonomy): Eukaryota > Metazoa > Chordata > Aves > Charadriiformes > Charadriidae > Pluvialis > Pluvialis apricaria. The sequence goes on from CM030016.1 coordinate 23,568,373, forward strand.
CAGTGGGGTAAGGGAGCTCCCAACTTGCTGGATGCTGACACCAAATTCTTCCTTTCTGCAGTATCCGTAATGGGCATAAGCCCAGTCTGTTTAAGCCATCTACAATTTTTGCATTTCTTGAGTGGCACCAGCATTTTTTTACGTCATCATCAGGCCTTTTACCAACACTTCTGGTAGTTCTCCCTAATGGTTCCTAACTGTGCTAATAAGCATATTGTGTGCAATGTGGCGTATCTGCCTTGGGATATTTTAGGGACATAGTAGATGAGGGGCAGTAGACCAGCCAGTGTGAGTGTAATGTTTCATGTTGCTAGCAATTTGTTCATGTTAGAAGACATCTCATGTTAACCCATCTTAAAAAAAAAAGTTATCAACCATGTAAGCATCTCTCATTTAGTTTAGCTTCAATATTTGACAAAATTATGAGGACTGACTCTAATCATTAGGATCGTGGTTTCAAACTGGGGTGGCAGCATTCACTGAATACAAACATTTCCTACTTACCCTCCTGTGAGAGGAGAGCTGAGCCCTGTGGAGCCTATTATAAAAGACAGTTTGATGGAATAGGCTGAAATAGCAAGATTTATAAATAAAAGAAGATCAAGAGAACTGTACATAAAACAGCCCATACCAAACTAACCTAATTACTCTCTACAGTGAGGTCAGTAGAGAGCTGATAAAACGAATGTGTATGACATTTCTATCTGTTTAGACCTCGGGAAGCCGTTGATAAAAATCTCCTATCAAAGGGCTGGAGTCTTTGGCAGCTCAAGCTGCATAAGAAGGTCCCATGCATTGAAACAGAGATGAGCAATGAGGAGGTCATTCTTGGGGCCACCAGGTTCTTACAGGGGTAGGTCGCTTGCAAAGACCCTCAGCATAGTTTCCCAGCTCCCCAGTGACTAAGAGCAAGGCTGCATGCAGAGTAACAGTGGTTTTTATGACACTTACATCAGAAATGCTGTTAACTTCAAAGAATCTGCAAGACAATTCCTTCGAAAAGCACAAAATATGTCAGGGGAATGGGCTAGAAAATGGTTGATGGACGGTAACATGGGAAAATGTGAAATGAAGCACTTGAAAATCCCAAGCTCACACAACTGACAGTGTTTAGAGAAGACATGGAGTGTTCTAGCACTCTCTGGGGCTTTGGGATCCTTGTTGGCAGGAACTAGAGCAGAGCGAGGAAAGAAGAAAATGTATTTCTATAAATGTTCAGCCATGATGTTGTGAAGCCTAATCTTAGCCCTGTGTGCAACCTCTCATACTCATTTTGGTTAAATAACTGCGCAAACATGGATGCAAACACCGAAAGGGGCAATTCGCCCTTGTTAAGAGGGTATGTGTAAACACCCATGTGCCACTTGAGCCCATGGTACCAGCTTTTCTGTTGCTGGTGGCTTATGCTGGCATATTTTACCTTGCAGCTGGGGGCAGAGGATAGGAATGTGCACACAGCTCAGCTGACACGCAGGGATTTGTTCAGTCTCCATAACCTTTAATTTGGAGTAAAAGCGTGCATGCACAGCATTGCACAGGAATGCCCGCCTCCTAAAGAGCTCCACGCTTACACAAGGCACAAACCTTGGTAGGATTTACAAACAGACCAGTCTCCCTGATATATCGGCATCTCTGTAGAGCTGCCAGCTGAGACTGGAACATAGTAGACCTCCAGTTCATTTCCAGCTGGCTAAAAAATCCTCTCAGATGGAAATGACTTTCATACCAAAATTAACCTGGGCTGGTTTCAGACCAATATCTTAAAGGCGTACAGATTTTCTACTACCCTTTGAATCATCCAGTCCCCCAACAGGGAACTTTAATGCTAGTGCAGCATCTGCTGTAGAATATTTATATGCAGGGCTTCCTGTGTGAAGCTCTGGATGGATGTGATTACTGAATATGTTGGAAAAAAGGACAGTTTACTGCCTGGCTTTTATTTCCTGCTATTTTGTATTTCTATGCAAGTAGCTTATATGCCATGTTGTAAACGGCTGGTTTTCTTGTATGATGTCTCTTTTTTTTTCTCATTCTCTTAATGGGCTTCTCGCTAAAACTGACGTTTCAGCAGCATTCCCATTATTAGTTATGATGCCAGTAAATGGAGGTCTCAGTAGTGGGTGAAATTTAAATTGGGTTTGAAGAGCATTCAAATAATTCAGCGCTTTACTTTCATTTGGTGGTTCAGTTTGCACAGTGTATGATTTAGTTATTCACATTTTAGTTACTGTGTTGATGTTGTTTAGCAAAGACCTTGTTTTGCCTGGGACCCGACTACAGCTTTCAGCCAGTCTAATGTTGTTTACTGTAGCTAGCATGAAACTAATGTTTTGTTCTCTGGGTTCCTGTTTGATGTTATAAGCCGAGTCACACTAGCTAGTGCAGGAATCATTTCCATTTTCCTTTATACTGCTCACATGAAAAACAGCTAGCAGTGGAAAAGGACCTATTTCTGAGCATAAATGTTAGGTATGCTTTGCTCTGTTGGGAGTTTGTAGTAGTGTAGTATCTTGGATAGGGCTTTACTTTTCATTCCAAAGAGCTATCCTAAACTGCAGCAATTGATTTGAAACAGGATATAAGAGACTAAGCAATCCAAATCTGTGTTGTGAAAGAAGTCTGCAAAGTTTACACCTTTCCCTTGGACATCTTTAATCATCCTATGAAAAATCCTGACTGGGAAGTATTTTTCATAACTGAGGCTTATATGAGCCTTGGTAAATATCTCCTAGCAAAGAATAAGCTTAGCAGTAAATATTAGTCAGCATTGTCTAGAGGCACCAGAATTCTTAGTTTGTATTTCCGGATGCTGACAATAACTCTGTGCATTTATTTCATCAGCTGTAAAATGAAGACATATATTATCATTATCTCAGGCCAGCCTGGGAGAAGTTCCACTCCAATGCTGGCTTTGTCAGACCGAATCGGATCCCATCAATTCCACATCTGCCTTAGATGTGTGCCAGGGGTTTCATCCAAGACCCTGCATAGCTAAGCCAGCCAACACAGTCATGATGTCAACTAGAAGCTGCTGTAGGCTCCGTTCCTCTGACTGGTGACCTGAATGAGTGAGTAGGATAGCTTCTCCTTGTAAGGAGATGCCATCACAACACAATGTAATGTCATCACATCACTTGGTGCTGTCATGGCATGATGACGTTAATTCATGATGTTGTGGATCAACGCTTGTTTATCATGATGGAGCAGTATCTCAGGATAATGTCCAATTACCTCCATACATACACTGATTCCTCCTGTCAAGTTTGAGATTCACCTGCATATGGATGTTAGATTATACCCTGTGACGTGCATATGAGAAGCACAGAATGAAAATAATTGAGCTCAATGATATGGTCACTCACCTTGGCGTTCAGTCCCATGTATCCACTTCTCTTATCTGAACAGAAGCTTGAAATAGAAAAATTAAATACCGTGGACCTGATTACTCTTTCTTTTACATGTGCGTAAATCAGATTGAATTCCAGTGAATTCAGCAATAGGTAAAGCATCTGTCTGCAAGAACAGAATTGCACTGCTGAAATACTGAAAAGATAGGTTTTAACCTTTACATTAACACAAAGGATATCCCAAGCTATTAATAGGATGTATTTCATTTTTTGCCCAATAGCCTAATTAAGACCTAACTCATACTTGAGGAGAAAAGGAAGCAATTTGATTTACAGTATCTTATGTGATTAAATCACCAGGGAAGAGAAAGAAGGATTTGAAATGGAAGGGGGGGAGTTTTAAAACGTATCATTTGTGAAGAATGGAATCTCTCTCTTCTTACAACCCTTTTGCCCCTGTGTTCACAGCTTAAAGAGGATTCACTGACTTTTATTTATTTGCCTAAACTACTGATTTTTCATCTTGCAGGGTGGCTTCAAAATCCAATGTGAACTTTTTAAGGCACCTAATGATCCATTCTATTATCCCCCAGGACAAGGCTAGTTCCAGTGATTTCATGGGGAACTGATTCAGAAAATACCCTTTTTCTCCCTTGCGGCCTCTGAGGCCCCTGAATCATGTTGATATCTGGATACCTCTTTTCTTTGAAACAGTATGGTGGTAGCCAGTGTCAGCAAACAGACCTGGAGTGAGGGTTGATTGGGGAAACAGATTCACACTGTATGTAGCCCAAACAATGTACCTACGGAAGAGCTCAATTTCTATGCCAAAGATGAGACCTTATTGTCAGGTAGTTTTAAAAGCACTACAGATGCACAGGATTCCTTGCCCTTCTATCTAAGCATATAATACTGCCATTTTTTAAAAAAAGCCCTCCTTATTGATTTTCATTTTGCGATAAACATACTTATAAACTTAGATAGACTTGAGAAACTGTAAGCCAATAGCCACAGAAGGTATCACGGGGCTTATAAAATAGCGTGTTCACAGATACTGTTGTTGAACTAATAAAGAAGCAATTCAGAATGTAATAAAGCATGGTAAACTTTGGCCATCAACTTCGGTCAGAAGTTTCACATGCATGAATCTTCATGAGTGAATTGCGCCACGTGATGACAGTAGTGTTTTTCATCTGTGCATCTCAGTGTTTTGGAGGTGTCTAAACATTTTACTGACTAGAAAATTGTGGCACTATATAACCAAGGGATTTGCCTAAGGAAACACAGATAATTTCTGATATAATTAGGGCTAGAAATAAGGTCTCCTTATACTCTTAGCTTAACCATTAGACCTATTATCTCTCATAGCGTAGTGTAGAGAAAATATCACAGCAGAACTGCTGCACACTTTCTTCCTAAAACAGCACTGCCACAGCCTAATCCCGTTCTGCGCCTATCTAGAGTATCTTGTTCAGTTCCTTCTCTGCAGGATCGAGAACAGAATGGAAATTGAGGTCCTTACTCTTTTTCAAATCCTGTTTTTCTTCCCTCTATTGCAGTACAAGCCAAAGAGAGCTCAGGCCAGTTTGAAGGCAAAAATATGTCAATCACACTGAAAAGTCCACTCTGCTTTGCTGAACCCTAGGTAGTACAGGATATTGCTGCCCCATTGCAGGAATGATTCAGCATATGGCACACGGCACACGAAAAGGGTCTGGATTCTGAAAAAAAAAAAAAGGATTGTCACCAGAACAGAAAACCCTACAGCCTTCACTAAACTATGAATCTAGCAGTCTTCAAAGATTGTACAAAACAAGTGGTTACCTCTGCCAGGAAGTGGCAGAAGCCATTTTGGCAAGGTGGGAGATATCAAGAAAGAAAATAATTACCTATCTAAAGGAAAGTAGTGAATATATTCTCACCTGAACGTTTATTTGTTGTTGCAAACTTTTTTCACAGCCATGACCTTTACTTTCATTGCCAGCACCGTTATTTAATTTTGCCTGTGTCCAGCATGCTAGCACACTCGTCAATTTGATGCATGGACTGCATTATGGCATGGCTGTGGGTGGCATGAGCACAGTAGAGGGAAGGTGTAGTTGGGCTGTGTTCCTTTTTCAGTGCATATCACTTCTTGAGTGCTTTGCCTGCAGCAATAGTGAAAGGTGGAATGTGTTTAGGGGGCAAGAAAAGTGGCTGGGATGGTTAAACATGGAATGCATTCACCATTGTGTGTTGATAACCTGCATTTGGCTTTATCTTTTTATGTGCCTTTTATGCCCCCCGTACACCCGCAGACATGGAAGGGCCTGACCCACTGCTGTTCCCGCTGGCCTTTTTGCTATGCTTGACACTTTAGCCCTGCCAAGCACTTGCTACGTTAAGCCTATGGGCACGCATGAATCATGAGCTACCTTGGCCATAATTCAGGAAACTGTGGCAGATGTCTGTCTTCTGGAAAAATGCCACAGCCACCCACAGCTCATAAAAGAATTAACCTTGGGAGATGCGTGCAGTTGCACTAGAGACATGTGCAGTGCTGTAATAATGTTCAGTATCTCCTTGGGAGGACACACCTTGCGGGAAGCACCTCTTTGTGGGCTCCTTATTTAGTCCACATTGTAAGGCATGCTTCAGGGGTCGTCTGACCAGTTTTCAGTGTTCACCGTGGAATATTATCATGCAACATGGTGACAATATGTTGTTGCCGCCCAGTGAGCTGCACACACTGATTCACCGTCATTTAGCTTGGAAGTGGGGTGCCCCTTGAACATACCCTTCTCTTCTTGATGTTTCAACGTTTGCTGTAGCTGCCTGCTTTTGCTGTAACGCTAACTGGGATGAACAGGCCAGAGATATTTCTCTGTCATTTTGGAATAGCCTGATCGGTAGCACTGAGAAGATCAAAATGACACAAGAAGACAGACACTCTTGCTTTAAAGGAGTATTTCAGATGTGGGAACACAGAGAAGTGGAGAGATGTAACGCTGGGGAGGAGAGAGAGAAAAGGAGAGAGAATTTGGCTTGGTAGAGCCAGAGAGACTGAGGAAAGATCCAAGGGATTTGAGGGAAGACAGCACTGTCACCTCATCTTTGCACTAAAGAGCTCAATAGGGCAGGTAAGAAAGGGAAGAAAAGATAAGTAATGGGAGGGAAGATGCAGAAGGATAGGATACAGATTTAGGGAAAAAAAGAAGAAAGTCCCTTAAAATAGCAAAGAATTCACCAAGTTTACGTTATATCATAAAATCAGGAGGATTATACAGTTTTCATTTTTCCAGAGTAAGTAGCAAGATAGATTTGGATCCTTCAAATACTAGCTGTTTAGGGGCCACCTGTATGCGGCCAGAAAAGGTAGCAATGGTCATATCAGAATACGTCAACGGTACTAAAATATGCACGGTGAGAAAGAAAGCAAGCTGGCTTGTATATAGGGAACAGCTGTGCAGAAACTGTCTTCGTACCACTGCAGAGAACCATCAAGACTTCTGTTTGGGAATGCAAAGAGTCTGCTTTGTAAACCCAGAAACAGAGGCATGTTCTGATTTAGGGCTACTGCAGTTCTGCCTTGATGCTTACCACTTCCACCTCGAGGGGAAAAAAACAAGTGCCAGAATGATTTAAAGACAGACTATCAACCCACACTGCTGCAGGCCTGCTTTCCACATTTTCTTGCTTTTATAGTTTTAGCTCTTGTTCCAAGAGAAGGACTTCTGTGTGTGTGCGTGTCTGTGTGTGTGTTTCCTTCCAAAATTCACACACAAAATCAATGACTGAAATTCTTAAGAAAGACGTTGGTAGAGATTTTCAGAAGCTCACGAAGCATAATAGCCCTCTTACCTTCCCCGCATCAAAAAGGCAGCACTTTGTAGGGAAAATTTGCTTGTGTAACTATTTTTTTATGTCACTTTTCTTTCTATCATTTGCATTCCAGCCAAATGCAGAAGGGTGAAGACAATCTAGACTATGAGGTACACCTCTTCAGAATCACAAGACCTTTGTTCAGCCCCTCCTGTGCTACAAATGTCTTGTTTAATGTTAGGAACACCGCTTCATGTGCCCCGTATCTCAGCTTCCCAACTGTAATGTGGGAATTACACTTCTTGTTGTCTCGGAAGTGGTGGGAAGATAAATCTGTTGAAGACTGTGAGATGCTCAAACACTATGATTTGGAGATGAATGTTGGACAAATATGCAAACAGAAGGCCTCACAGATCCCTTTCCATGGATGTTATTCAGGCCCCTATCTGACAAAAAATTATCCCATTCGCAGCCCCAAGGGAGGACATGCAAGTCCTGATTTCTGGGTGGGCCTTTAAACCGATGTGGAAGTATAAGATCAAGGCTGTGGCATGACAGTAATACAATTTTGCTTTATAGGCAAAGGAGCACAAAGCAGTGCCAATGTCTTTATTTGAAAAACTCCTCGAGACATTTCTAAAACAGATTTTCTGTAAAATCTGTTACATTCACAACTACAGAATGTTATGATCTAGCACAAAAGTTTTTATAGCTACTCAAATATAATAGAGGAATCCCAGGCTCAGGCCTATAAAGCCTTTTATAGAAAAGTCCTCCTTTACAGATTTCCTATGTATAATTCCTGCAAATCGACAGTTATTTCTGTATCAATTGGGCATTTAAACATTATGCAGGAATGTTGGCAATGCTGTTCTGGGTGCGGTAGTACCTATTTGATTAGTGGATTATCATTTTTTGCCCTGTAATTGAAACCTAATTAAAATATTGTTTGGGGGAAAAATTTGGAAACACATGGCTGGAGTTTAAATAAGTACCAGTCACGTGTTTAGTTCCAGAGCAAAGTGCTTTTTTTTATAATGTGCTTCTTTATTCTGCCTCCCAGCTATGTTGCAGCACGCTCTTTGCTGTTTTACAAACTGTAACGTACAATGATGGTCATTACTATTCATAGATTCATAGAATTTGGGATTGTAAAGGATGATTAGACGATCTCATCCGACCTCCTGCTTAGCACAGTCCAGACATTTCATCCAGTTACCCCTGTATTGAGCCCAGTAACTTGTGTTTGACGAAATTGGATCTTCCGGAGAGACATCTACTCTTGATGTGAGGAATTCAAAAGGCAAATAATTCCTGGATAGTCCTTCCAGTATGTAATCATCCTTACAGTTAGAAAACCCTCAATTCTGCACCTTGTTTCTAATTTGAATTTTCTGGCTTTAAATTCCAGCCATTGGTTCTTGTAATATGTCTTTTTCCACTAGATTAAGAAGCCCTTTAAAAACCCCTGTGTTCTCATGATAAAGGTACTTATATGATCTAATCAAATCACCTTTAGGTCTTCTGAATTTAATAATAAGAAAAATCTATTTATTTTGTAGAAGCACTTACAGGCCTCAATCACAGAGTGGGGCCCTGAGGAACTGACAGTTTTTAGGGCTCACTTTTTAGGAACCTGGAGTTCACTTTTTCTCAGATTTCTGGCATGTCCTTGGGCATGTCGCTCAGCTCCTTTGTTTCTTGGGTGCTCACCTACAGGATGGAAATACCATGAATATATATACCATAAACGTATATTTCTCCAGAGAGTATGTATGTTAACAACTGTAAAGTGCTGGGGGAACAACATCGGTGACTTTGCTGAGCACAGTAGAAGCACTTAACAAGACAGCAATCCTAAATCATTGTCCAACTAAACAAAAAAATACCATGTTAGATATGGGTCAAGGTTGAGTATCTCCTGTACTGAACTCTGGAACAAGTGCTGATTACTGTTGTGAAGTAACCGTGTTTTAAATTAAAGCAATAGTGAGGCATGACTACATTAGGTAACTGAGTGCAATGCTGTGTGACTTGATACGATGCTGACCTCAGCTGTTTCACCCTCACATTGTGCAGAAATATCATTTGGATCCCAAAGATAAATGATTCAATGGCAGGTGACTTGGACTTGAGCTAAACTGACTGACTGAATGCTCCTTTTTTTTTTTTTTCTTTTTTTTTTCCCCACGCCAGACCTGTACTTTTAGCACAAGTACAGATAAAACCTGTAGGACAATACAGTTTTCAGCTGTCCCATCTGCCTCCAAAGCAATTGTGGAACTCTACCCAATTTTACATACTGGCCCATCAGCCCTTTGGCGATGAGGCTGGATCTTTATAGAGCTGTAAAAGTTTACAGTCATGGACAGGGCTTTACATTCCGGTACTGAAAGTCAAAAAAAAAAAACAAAAACCCCAAAATTATTGTTAAGTCAACAGGCAAATCCCAATTACACTTCCACAGCAGGTTTCCAGTCATGCCCAAGGCCTCTGTAAATGCAAATATCACCCAGAAAGATTTCGAGACTTGCCAGTTTGAGATGGAGCGTATGTACTTCATAGACTGTCTAGAAAATATACACAGAACAAAATCATAGCGTTGGCGGAATCGAGGAGTCAGTTCCAGTTTGTGGACTCAAACCAGGCCTTTGCCTTGGTGTTACATCAGTTTGGCAAAAGAACCTGTATGTTCCTCTACACATACACTCTCCAGGCTCTGTAATGTAAGGCCAGCATAGGCCCTGAAACATGCAGGTAAGTGCCCCCTGGGGACAGATGGGAAAGGATTTTGGGATAGCTTTTATCTCGCCCCTGTGCTGTTTCTCATTCCCATCCATGGTGGTATCCTCAGGACGCCTCTTTGCTTTTACTTGCAGGTTCTTATTCGCTCCAGCTCAGAAACTCTGCAAACATCCATGATGCTGTTTCCTCTTTCCTTCGACTCTTAAACACAATGTGGCTTTCCATGACTTGTGGTAAATGCAACAGTTACTTATGTTTTTATCAAAGTTAAGTGCATTCTTTCCTCCTCTTTCTGAAACACTAACATCTGGCACTAAGCAACCCGATACATCATTGGCTGAGGAGCTCATGTTTAAGAACCCTGAACAAGAACAAACCTCTGAAGTCAGGATGTGTATTAGCTATTATAATTTGCTCACTCTTAATTACCTCTTTCCCTTATTTGTCTCCCTTTAACGGTACGTCAACAACATTTTCTAACCTCTCACTCAGCAACTGATTAGTCAAGACTGTAGGTACACATTTGCTCCAGTTACAGGCGCGTGTTTAGCCATGGGGGGTAAAACTGCACTAGCAATTACACAAGTGTGGATCTGGACTAATTCCATGGAAGTGCTTCAGGTTTAAACGGATATATTTTTTCTGCTGAACTACCTTTCATGTACCAAGCCAGGTGCTTGTGCCAACCTGCCTAAAGTTGAAGCCTGTGGCCTGGGACACTGACTCACCTTCACGGGGGGATCCTGTGCAGAGCTGTGCTCCCCCTAGATGTGCTGGCATCTCCCCTGCAGCTGCCCATTAGAAATACATAAGCAGTGGCATTTCACTGTAAATTGCTAAGAGGGGGAAAGAAGTAGCCTCACTGTCTCATTCCTCTGTCACTTGGTCTGCACAGAGGGGATGTGCTTTGGGAGGACAGCGTGGATGAGTCCCTTCTCACCAATGTATTGCATGAAAGCAGAGGCAGGGGAAGGCTGAACGTGGTTTACCTGAAGGAGTAAGGAAAGAAACGTGTCCATGCAGCAATTATTGACTGCAAAGGCTCACATTTTTCCTGCAAAATGATTATTCAAGGGAGAGTTAAACTCACACCTTCTCTAGCATTCACCTGCATTTGCAAATAAATCAACCATAAGAACAACGTAGACAGCCTCCTCCTACATGTCTTCTCCACTAAAAGACGTGGGAGAACAGCAGTGGTGCTGCCTGCTTTGCTGCAACCCTGTCAGTATATCAGTTATCGTGCTGAATTTCAGAGGGTCCTGTATGGATTACAGTGCTTTCACTGCAACCTTAGGCTGATTCACACTTGCTCTGAGAACCTACACTGACATATGAAAAGCTGCTCTGGAGGCTATGTGTTCATGTGCCTTGGTGGGGTTTGGTGCTGCGGGTTGGACAGCACTTCAAAGAGACCACGGTGCAGCAGCACCTGCTGCAGAAAACGTGAAGGATAGTGTTTGTAGTGATGCTGTCTTTCCCGTCATTCTCAACAATACCAGGTAGAAGATGACTCCACTGATTTGCTTCCCTCCCTTTTAGGGCAGCATTGATTCTGCAAATTGTTGGCATAAGGTCTTCATAATACATAGTTTTATGCAGGTCCTGGATGTTCCTCTCTCCTGTGCACAGCCTGGAAAATAATCTTACAGCATTTTTCAGGTTGGTAGTAAAAAGAGCCCCCGATAAATTCACATACATTTGTGCCCTGAGAAGTGGGCTTTGGTTGTGAGGTGACAGGGTTAATCTAGCAGCACACAGGTGGGAATCAACACTTTTCCCTGCCATGTATCTTGGCCAATTCCATCATTTTTGCGGGCTACATTTAAGACTGTTTCCAAGCGGCTTGCTACTAACTAACTTATCCATGCACTGACTGCAGAGGTCGCAGCAACAAGTACCGCATAGTCAAAAGCATTCAAAATAACAAAGAAAAACAACCACAACAAAACTAAAACAAAATGTCAATTTCAGCAGTGCAGGACTGTTCTTTAAAAACAGAGACCTATCAGGCAAGGCTTTACTGTTAGGAAACCCAAACACCAACATTTGAAAGTAATTACTTGACATCTCGAGGTCTGCTCCTACTGTAAGACTGCAAGGTCAAATTTTGCTCAGAAGGATATTGATATCTGGATTAAAAAGAGAACAATTGTAAGGATTTTGGAGAGCCACATCTCAAAGAAATAAATCACCCATGCTGTTCTGAATGCGTCGGCTTCCTGTGCCTGCGACGGAGCGTTGCTCTGTACACATGCACAGTTCAAGCACAACCGACTGGAGCATCCAGCGTTGGGGCTGCTGCGTACACGCGATGCATTTGCAATTGTAGAGCAGCCAGCTGCTGGATGCCAGGCATTTGGAAAAGCAGTTGATAGCCGTGGCAATACACAGTTGTGTCCCTGAGCTTTTCTTACAGGACAGAGGATCAGATTGCATAATGCAGAAAAATCCCATATTATAAAGGATATCTGGCAACTGCAATGTTGCCTCATGGACCGTGGGTATCCTGTTAGAATAGGAACCCGAAACTGGGACCCTGGGGGCCCATATCTTGAGTTAAATTTTATCTGTTTGACTGATGCTAACCCAGGTCCTCTGGGAAAGAAACTACGGATGTAACAGACAACAGAATTTGTCTTTCAAGAATTTGGAAAGCCAAATTCTACACAATGAAGAGTGTTTACTATCTGCTGCCGACTCTGCCAGCAATGGACAAGCTGTTTATCGTATTGTTGCTCTGTTTCCTGTGTATACGCTAGAGATTATCCACTTACCACTGCTGAAACACACTTGGAGGTTGTAAATTGGAAACTTCTGTATGACAGGGCAGTAACTGATTTCAACTGTAATAGCCCATGCAAGCCTGGCTTAAACTATGTGTGGTCGGTGCAGCTGAAATACGGGATGCAAAACCAGACCATATCCTGAAGGGTGTGCGAAAGAGAGCCATAGTTTGCACTTGACACAGGAGCTACAGAGGGAACACTGAAATATTTCCTAATATTTCTTGGAAGTATTAAGTTACTGTGCATATCCATCTCTGTGTTGAACACATCAGGTCGGTGTCTGATGTTTTTGCAAGTCCAATTTTCTGGAGTCTGGGGTTTACTGCTGACTTCCAACATGAGTTGGGAAAACGATAGCGTTTCTCTACCTCATTAAAAAAAGAATTGTCTCTGTGAACCAGCTCAAGCTGGAGTCAGCGCATCAAGTCCTCGTTGTTTCCATTTATATATCAGTACTCCTCACTGCATGAAATTTGTGGTGCGTGTGACCACCTGAATTTAGGCAGCACTCTCAGTGCTCCTTGGATAGCAGGAACCTGAGTCTGGGTCTGTGTCACTCCAAAATATTTCTTTTTTCCCATCAGAAACAAAGGATGGAGGCAATTCCATCCATCAGCAGGAGAAAAACCCTCCTGCAAACCAGGGCACGGAGGGCTTCAGAGAAGCAACCTCTCCCCGGCAAAATCCTCCTCCCTTCCCAAGCTGGAAGGCTTTTAACCCTCTGTGCTGGGATCCAAACTGGCAGGGGCTCCCGTCCCGCTGCTGCGCTTGCTGTGCTGGCGGGCAGGACCAAGGAGCCTTTGCCTCTTTAAAGTTCTGATGAATAGTTTGTGAGGCTCTTCCTCGCGAGGTCTGCCCAGGTACTGGCAATCTTGCCAATGTTACACCTTTTCTGAAGTTGAAGAGGCCAAAGTGGTGCTAGCTACGAATTGCCTGGCCCGCAATTGTCTGGGTTTAGGCTATCTGGGGAGGGAATCGGGGAGCACGTGGAGGGCGTCCGTGCCTCTCCTTTGCCAGCTGTCCGTGTGGCTCGCCAGGGGTCAGTTTCAATGAAGCCGAGCAGCTTGGGTTTGGATTTAGAGAAGATGAAATTACGCTGCAGCTACCCAGAAGAGAGTGTTGAAAAATCCAGGCCTTTAAAAGTCTGGCTCGGAAACCCTGGTCATTTTGGGCTGTTTATTAATTCTGTTCTTTTGAATTTTTAGCCTGCCCTCTTGTCGCGCTCACGAATACTCCCCAAAGTCACAGCGTGTGTCAAAAAAAAAAAAAACAAAAACCAAAAAATCATCGCTGCTGTTATTGTTTAGCATAAACCGGAGATTCCCACACGCCGACCTGTCCCCGGGAGGTGGCCCCGGAGAAACACGCGGTACCCGGGGCAGTGACAGTTCCGCAGGGGGTAGCACCCGCCTGGGAGATGGGACGGAGCCCACGATGTCCCCCGTCCGCCGGGGCCGGGCCGGGGCGGGGGAGGCGACACCCGCCGCGGCGGCAGTGCCCGGGGAGGCGCCCGCCTTTGCCCCCCTCCGCCGGCGGGGCACGGACCGGGCGGGGGGCTGACGGCGGGAGGCCGCGGCCGGGGCGCTGCCCCGGTGCCCGCCCGCACCTCCCCGGTGCGGACCGGCCAGGGGCACCCGGCGGAGCGGGGCGCATGCGCGGCGGCGGCGGGGCGGCGGGGGCCGGAGCGGCGCGGGGGACCGGAGGGAGGGAGGGAGGGAGAGAGAGAGGCGGGCGGGGAGGAGGAGGAGGCTGGGCCGGGCCGGGCCGGCTGCCTGCCCGCCTATTTGAGGGAAAGTAGCGGTTGGCGGGCGCTCAGTGCCGGCCGCCGCGGAGAGGCAGCGGGCGAGCGGCCGCCGGTGGGTGCCCGCTAGCCGGCGCGGCGCTGCCCGCCCCCCCCCCCCCTCCCCGCCCCCCCTTCCTCCCCCGGTCCCCCCCCCCCCCCCCCTTCCCCCTGCTGAGGACTGCCGCGCTCGTCGCACGAGTGGCGGCGGGGGGAGCCGCCCCGCGGGGCCGCCGCCGCCTCTGCCCCATCCCCGCCGCGCCGTTAATGGAAACATGGCGATGGCGGCTCCGACCGGCAGCGCGGCGCCCGTCGCCCCGGCCCTCTGCGGCCACCTGGCCCTGCTGCTGCTCCTCGCCGCCCCCGCCGCCCACGGCTACAGCTTCCCCCAGCAGCACACGTAAGTGCCGCCGCCCCGGCCGGGACATCCCCCCTCCACCCCCCCCCCGCCGCCCCGCGGCTCGGCCCGGCGCGGTGGCGCATCGCGGGGCCGCCCCGGGGCCTGCCGGCGCCGTGCGGGGGAGCGGCAGCGGCGGGCGCTGCCGGTGCCGGTGCCGCTGCCGGTGCCGGTGCCCGCGGCCGTGCCGTGCTTTGCCGTGCAGCGCCGCGCTGGATGCGATGGGGAGCGGGGGGTCTCCGCCCGCTGCCTGCCGGCCGCCGGAGCGGCGGGGCGAGAAACGCACCCAAAGTTGCTGGAAAGCACAAACTTCCCCGGCGGGTGCCGGGGTGCAGGGCGGCTACCGAAGCGTTAATGTGGCGAGCGGGGTGGGGGGGAAGACGAAAGAGGACTTCTTGCCCACCCCCCCGCCCGCGCTCCCGATTGAAGCACACAATATGGTACCCACAACCGGCCGTACCCGCCGGAGTGCGGGCGTGAACTAGTGATGGATGGAGAGTTCCCCGGGCTGTCCGAGCTGGCGGGCAGCCCTCTCCCTCCCCCTGCACCGGCAGAAACGGGCCGTAATCTACTGAAAGAGAAAGTCGGAAAGCGGCTCATTTGGGTGAGGGGGTTGGGGGGACTGGAGAGTCGCTGCAGGAAGGATATAAATAGATTTTAATTTTTTTTTTTTTGTTTGGAAGAAAGTGAGCGTTTTGGGAGTTAATGTTTGGGAATATTTGCTAACGCATTCGGTTCTCTTGTGTACCATGATAACCCCGAAGCCCTGTTCCCCTCCACACAGCCATGCGAAATCTTGCCGAGATGTATTTTAAGAGGCTGTCATCTCCGTTATGAAATGCTGAGGTTTGTTGACACAAAACTGAAAAAAAAATAAAATAATCCAGACGATTCAAAGTAAAGGCTGACACTGTGTCCTTACAGTCTGCGTTTCTGAAGGTGGGGGAAAGATTTCAATGACATAGAGTTAATAATAGCAGTGTTGCCCTTAACTTTGTGCTGCCCCAGTGGATGTGCACTGCTTTATGTCACAATTTTCTTGTCAGTTTTGATTTGCTTAAGAATAGAAATACATTTTATATATATATGTCATAGGAAGTATTTTTGAAAACCTTTTAGATTAACATCTTTGATCTCAAAGTACGTTTTTACAGACATGTAGTCAGGCCTTCTGAAAAGAAGGCTTATCGGCAGAAGAAACAGCGTTGTTTATTTGGGAGAGCTGTAGCTTACCGTGTTAATATCTGGCTTCACCGAAGGCATGGTTGTTTGCACTCCTTGTTTATTCAGAAATACCTCCCATTCAAACAGATTCTTTCTGAATTCTTTTGGGTCTTGTATCCATATTTCTAAATATCTTTGACCTTTGGGAGCCGATGGGTTCCCTCTTCTTGCTGTCACGTAAATGCAGGAATTCTTCAGAATAAGACCCTGAGAAATGTCTACCTACAGGGGGAGGAGAGGAAAGGGAACGTGCCAGTTCTCGTCCAAGTGCCACAGCCTTATGGCCTGATCCAGCGTTGCTCTCACATGAATAATCTTTACTTCCACAAGAATCCCTGGAGAAGTAAAAGGCATTATGTACGTGGCAAAGCACAGATAAAGTTTGTGGAACATTTTTGATAT
The DNA here is from genome assembly GCA_017639485.1 of Pluvialis apricaria. Lineage (NCBI taxonomy): Eukaryota > Metazoa > Chordata > Aves > Charadriiformes > Charadriidae > Pluvialis > Pluvialis apricaria. The sequence goes on from CM030016.1 coordinate 23,584,858, forward strand.
TTCAGCAGCTTTTCAGGGGTTGTAAATTGTTGCTCCCTCCTCTTAAATTTGCGACGCAGAATCGTATTATAGAATAAATCTCTTCTGGGTACCAGTTTACAAGTCAGAACTGTGTTTTCTTTCTAACTGCAGAAAGTTTTATAAGAAGGTTCCTATACCAGGAGAGACATACTTAAGAGAGGCGTATAATTTGTAAATAATGCATTGGCCTTCCCTCACCCAGACTGATTATTATCTATATTGTTCTAATAAACTGTGCCAGCTTTTTAGCTAAAGCAGTTTTATTCCAGATAATTTGGTGGGCTTTACTAGGACAGATTTCGTTAGCTTTGTGCTCTCTTATCAGTGGTCTTGTCAGTGTGGGCCTGATCCTGTACTGAGAGAGGCAAGATGAGTGAAAACTGAACCTGATGGCAAAGACTGATAATTTCTTGCAAACGTGAAGGAATGGTCCTGAAAGGGCCACTAATTCTGTGCGTGCCCCGGGTGGGGAGCAATGCTGTCTGGCTGCATCTGGAGAAGAGACACAGAAGGGCCGCAAGACCTCAGCCTGACCTGGTATCTTCTTGCTCGTTTTATTCCCCTTATGACCTGTTTTGTGAACCCAGAGAAGAGTCATGAATGGATATTTGATGATGCTGCACAATTGCTGGGCAGTAGGTTAATGCTGTAACATGTGGGCTGAAATGCCTCGCAAGCTCTGCCCTAGGGCTGCCGTGATTGTTTCTCAGGGAGGAAATATTTAATGGGAGTAAAGAGTGTAATGGTAGCTGGCACCAAGGCTTGAACAACACTCTTTAATTGACTGTAGCTCCCTGACTGCACCCTCCTTGTTTTTAAACACGTTGGATATAACAAATCTTTTTGGAAGGTTTGTCGGTCAGAAGCTGAGTTGAGCTGAAGAGATGGGCTGTTAAATTCTTCCTGTTACGAGCCAATTTTCTCCTGCTTTGGACAATGCATCCTTGTAACAACAGCGAATGATTTGGAGCATTGATTAGAAACCTTGTTTGTCTTTGGAGGTTTTCTTCGTAAATCACTTAAATCATCTTTCACTATAGGACTCTCAAAAATGAGGCTGCTTTTTTAAGCAGCCTCAGAACTGTTTCATTCTGACAGGCAGCAGACTGACTGATTAGGATATTTTGCCTAAGGGGGGGAAAAGAAGAAAATAATGAACAATTTTTTTTAATGTTTTTTTTTTTTGTTACAATTGTATTAATTACCATCAGCGATTCTGTGTGTTGATTCTTGGTTCCGTCCCTGATAAACCGCTGGTGTTCCACATTATCTCTCTCTTCCTGGGTAGCATGGTTTTAATCATCTTATGCTGAGCTAAGGAAGGCTCGGCTCAGCCAGTTGTCCAAAGGGGAATTTCTCATTGAGATTTAAAAAGCAAAATCCCAGATTGGAACAAACCCATTGGGGCGGGTGCGTTAGGTGATGCCCACTGACTGACAAGGCTCCTTTTAGGAATGGTCACGTACAAGAATGCGCATCTGTGTGGTCAACGGGATTAATGGCTGTGGAAAGAAAGGCTGTTGGTTGCAGTTAATTTTTTTTTAATTATTTTTTTTATTTTAATAGTACGCAGAGGGATTCCTGTGGCAGCACAGTAAAAACCTCTGTTTGAATTTCTGAGAGATTTGGTATTAGATGATTGAAAGCCTGGTCAATCGGGGGAGTCCTGCACCTGTAGTGCCGTCGCCTCCTGTTAGTTGGGATTTTAAGCATGTGAGTGCTGGAGAATGTGGCTGCCAGTGCTGCCGCCCAGGAGCAGAACAAACCCTCTCCTCACTTTGCAGAAAGGCTTTTTGTCACTTGGACTTGAAAGAAAATTGCCATCTGCTAGAGGGTGGCGAGCCATTTGCTTCTTGTGAGGAAGCAGGTGTGCACAGAATTGCTGCGCGTCCGCTGGGGAGGCTTGGCTTCATCGCGGCTCTGCAGGGCATCTCTGACCAGCCAGCCAGAGGAGAAAGGGATGTCCGCAGGGGAAAGCGCCAGCCTGGGGACCAGGACCAGAGTCCTGCCTCTCTGGCATGAGATTTAGCGTTTGTCGGATGCAGACAGTAGTTTTGAGCAGCAAGGTGGAGGTGTTACCAGTGTTCCTGTGGGATAGTGAGCGGGGAAGGCTCCTGCTGAGAGCAGTAAGACCTCACAGGTGCCCATCACCACTGGAAGGTGGTCTTGAGGCTGCCTCTACCAACTTAATTGCTTCCTTCTAGCAGGTTTTGATTTGTACTTGTGTTATTTCGCCCCAAATGAGGTTAATGATGCTGGTAGTGATGGCACATCTGGGCTAGCAGGGCTTGAACTAAATAACTCTATTAGGACTGGATGCTTTAGGGTTTGTGGGATGCCATGTAGAGGAAGCTCCTTCTCTTGTTCTACTGCCTACCTGCTGTGCAGTCAGAAAATCTCTTCCAATTATGGTTTTGATGCTTGGGAAGGGAACTTGTCTAGAAAGGCTCAGAGAAGAAGTGGGGAGATGGCCCTGCTTGTCTTCTGCTACACTCGACTGAGCAGAGAGACAGCTCCCTGGGAGGGCAATCTACCCCAGTGAGTGACTGACAGATAACATCGCTCCACCCCTGCGGGGGCTGAGCAGCCTCTGTGAGAACTGGTACCCAGCGTGAGGCACAAACACCCAGTGTCCCCGCAACAGCCCCATGTGGGCTGTGCATCAGTGGCAAAATCTGCTTTGGGGCGTGCAGAGGCATCCTGAACTGCCCAGAGGTAAAAGAACAGCCCCCAGGGAGAGGACCGAATGTTTTTTTAAAAGCCATTTGTGAAATTTCTTTGGCATTTTAAATTTTTTTTCTCCATATCTATTACCGTTCCTGAATGCTTCCTGCTCAGGTCTCGCATGGGGAAAGGGAAGGCATCACAGAGCAGGGCATGACCGCTTTCTTGCCTGTCCTGGTGACACCTCAATCCCATACCCTGCCTGCAGTGATCCCCTGCAAGGTTGTGGTTTCAGGAGATTGAGTTTTTCAACTGTATATGTTGAAAAATTGTTAATTTAAATTCTCTTGAGAGGGCATGTGGTTTCCCACTGAAACCAATAAGGCTTCTGCACATAGACCTAAGGGTAGACATGGACTCATGCTTGCTGTTTGACAGGCATAGTTCAGAGCATCATTGTAAAGAAGCTTTGTGCGTGTTGTGTGCATGTGTGCAGTAGCCCCTTAAAAGCTGAAGGTGGTTACACAGGGTCTAAATGGAAACCTGAAAATTTATCCTTGAACGAGCTTCCTGGTGTTTGGCTTCAAAAGCCATCAGAAAGGCTCTTGAGGGCTTAAGTGCTAGGGCATCTGCACACTGGAACATTGTACATGTGCACAAACCGTACGATTTAGACAATGCTTTTTTCAGCCAATGAAATACTCAAGTGGGATGAAATAAAAGAAAAAGTCATTACCAAGCAAAATACTTGAGTGAAATATTCAGCAAGAAAGGACAGTATCTGAATGTTTCGATATTTACTTTTCCAGGAGCCTCTTGAAAGCAAAATATGTTTTGTTAGCAAAATTATTTTTTTCCTCTCTGGGGTGCTGGTAGTACCTTGCTCTAGAGCTGTTCCTGTAATCTAGACTTCATCCTCAAGTTTGTTATTGCTGGATTGCATGGGGAATGGGGTTGTACAAACTGTTGTAACTGGAGAGTTGGTTTGTATCAACAAGCTGTTGACATGGTTTTCTTTAGGCTGAAGCATTTGATCTTTCAGAGAATGCACATGGATTTTCTTCATAACTTTGGCAGTCGTCCTACAACCCTTCCAGTTCTGTCTCAACTATTATCTTTTTGGTCATAAATATAATAAGAAATAAAAGATATTTATCCAGAGCAAAGGATTAATTCTTCAGCTGTAAAGCAAAGTGTCTCTCGCATTGACTGATGCACGAGTGATCAGGATATTTAGCCAGATCAGCTTGCGACGGGTGAAAGGGCTGCCGGGCAAGAGACACAAGGATCTGAATGGCAGTCAGGCCAGACAAAGGTTGCATGCTCTGTGGTTTCTGTATCTATTCATTAACTCTGCGCAAGGTCGTTATTCTTGCCTGTGATTAGGCTACCATGCCGCCTCCTCAGAAGCTGCTTCTCAGTCTGGCAGGGGCAGCGCAGGAGCTGTTGTACAGCTCACCTTCTCGCAGGACCATGTGAGACTGCCTTTCAGGAGAACCAGCATCAGGCCTCCTCCCCTTGCTTCTAGTTGAGGCTGAGAACTCCAGAGGAGGTAATTGCTGATAGCAATCAGATTGGGTGCTAAATAGGGATATAAACCGTTTAGTGCAATAGCTCTGATGATAAAGCCTTGGGTGCAGTTGCCAAAACAGAAGTTGAGTTTGCATATCTCTAATGAGCCAAGTGCCTTTGTGCAGTAACACCACTGAAGTGTGTGGAGTTAAACCCAAGAAGTACGGGATGCAACATGATTTCTAGCTCCGATTTGTGTCAAAAGTCCCTGAAGTTCTTGCAGTGAAAAGGAGACCTTTAATCAGAACGGATCTCCTGCCCCCGGGACCATGTTCCTTCTTTCATTGTCCACAAAGGGTGAGAATGGAGCTGCTCTTTCCCTGACCGAGGCTGGAGCTACTTTTGCACCTGTGGCTATCTGTTACGAATCCACTGAAGCCCTGGGCAGACTTTGGATTTCCTTGGGTTCTGCTGGTGCCAAAACTGTTCTGCTACCCTGTCTCTGCTGACACTTGGGGAATTCGTGAATCAATATGGGTTGTGCCTACAGTGAGTATGTGTATCGCTGGGATAGAAAACCTGGAGTGATGGATTACAAAAGGCACGTTCATTTACCTGACAAAGGTTGTCTATCTTGAATTATTTATGAGGCTTCACAGCCTGCTAGTGAATTTTGTAAAAGCAATGGAGTCCTGGTAATGTGAGCCTCTTCACTGCAGCTTCCATAGTAGAGTTTTGCTGAGAAGGTAAAGGAGATGGGGGATGGAGGAGGAGGAAGAAATAGGCAGTGAGTGGAGGGATAGAGACTGCTGTTTTCGTGTGCAGATGATGAGGTGTGCAGAGCAATGAAGTGCGAATTAGTTAGATCATGCTGTGCATTGGAGCAAAAATCTGTGTACTGTTAGAAAGCAACTTATGCTTCAGGGGAGGGTGGGGGGGAAGAATGGGGAGTACAAGCACAAGGACAGAGAAGGATGAAAATCTCATGACCAAAATGCTGGCAGCTTCCTATCCGTAGGAATGTTATTTGCATGGGTAGTTTCTTTAAAGTATGTACTAATTTTGGTGAGGTTTCCTTATCTGAGTTCCCCCAAATGAAGGGTCAATCCAGAACTGGCCAGGCTTTTCTGCGTGGCATTTGGCAGCTGGAAGGCTTGCGAGCGTGCAGAGCATGTGGCTGTGGACCGGAGGGGTTTGCTCAGGATAACCTGGGAGATGTGTAGCCCACAGGAGCATTAAGTCAGTGTTATCCAACAGGGAGAGCGAGGGCAATAAGACTCTGAGTCCTGGCAGCAGCGTGTCAACTTGCCTCAGTCTGTGCTGGAATACCATTTCAGAGCTGAAAATCCCTGATGCGGCAGGCACGGTGCAGGTTCGTGGTGTAGCTGCCATTGTGTACCTGATTTGTTGATAAATAGAGCCCCCCCCACGATTTCAGGCTTCTGAACCTCTTGGCCTTCCAAGCACAAACAAAGTTACCCCTTAAACTGTTAAATTGGTGGAAAGAATTGGGAAGGAGTGTTGTATCCATCTCCATTGAAGTGACAAATGAGGATATGATTCTCCTTATAAATACCAATGCCTTTCAACTCATAACAGAGCCGGGTCCTGAAACTTTTCTCTTGTCGCAAGCTGCCAGTCAGTTTGCTGTCAGTCTGTTTCTTCTCCAGTGGGCACTTAATATCCTTCAGTCCAGAAGAATCCACTGTCCAAAGACTGAGCTCATATTCAGCTTTCAAATAAGAAAACAAAAAAAGAGGCATATTTAAAAATATTTTTGAGACCCAACCTTGTATAAGCCACTTATGCTTCAAAAATATATAAAGCACTCAGTGATTTAATTTATGTTGAACCAGAGGTATTCTTGTATTTGAATGCTCATCTCTATTGAATTTTATATAATAGTATCTCTTTATTGTGGTCAATGAACACTTTCTGTACAGTATGATGCAGTGAGGGTCATGAATACGGTGCCTTGTTTGCATTTCTAACGTATGGTGGGTTTCACAGTCAGGTTTTTGGCAGCTGTAACATGGACACCAAAATAGAGACAGACTTAAGCCAAGCGAAGCACCTAATATTCAGCTTTATCAGGTGTTGAAGATTGAGTCAGATTCCGGGCTGTGAGTGGTTGAACATCTTTTTATTGCTCCATAACGAATGCAGTAGACCCAGGAGGAGCCAAAGTACCATTTCCTCGTGTCTGAGGTAGTCTTATAAATTAGAGGTCTCTACTAAGCATTCACTGTAGTGTCACATTCTTGGGATGAGCAGGGGGAAAATAAAATAATGTATTGTGTGGGCTTATGTGCTTCCAGAACCTCTGCAGGGGGAGGGATGCCCGTTGCCCAGGTAAAGGTAAACCTTCTGCAGCCCTGTGTCATGCATACCAGGGGGAAAAAAGGGTGGAAGAAGCAGCATTTAATTATTCAAGAACTGCAAGCTGAAAAGAGTTTCAGGACAGTGAGCTAGGCATGCATCGCAACTTCGTGGGCACTCTGCTTTCCCTTCCTCCCCTGCCTGCTCTGGAGGGAGGGTAGGTTACATGACTATAAAAAAAATAAAATCAATATTTTTGTCTTCATGCGGCTCTTGTTTTTAATTTATTCTGGTTTTGTTTGCTGGGAAATCTTAATAATTGTTGATCAGTGACCAAACTGATGACATTATTTTGCTTCCCACAGAATGACAGCACTTCCAAGAGCACAGACCAAAAGAGCATCAGCCCAAAAGGGGCCCCCTCTGTGCACAGGCAGGGATGTTTTCATGCCCCTCCTTGGCCATGTGCTGTGGGACTGCTCATGATTAAGCTGTTTTTCCTGATGTTGGATTTGTTATGATGCAGAAGAATTTGTTGTCATCAGTCTTTCCTGCTGTACTCTGCTACAGCTATGTTAGGTTTAAAAGCTGAGAAACATAACAAAAATTTTTGAGATACTGGGCCAAATTCATCCCTGATGTAACGATGCTCTGGGATTATGCCAGGAACAACTTTCAAGCCTTTGTCTTTTAACTTTTAAATATCATTGTGGTTGTCGTTGCTTCTGATGTGATTTTTATTGTGAGGTGGAGAAAAGAAATGCATCTAACACATCTACTATCTGCTCGTGCTTTGGTCTGTTTCTAAATAACCCCATTTAGCACCTGCCTGCCTGTTTGACCCAGCAATGAAAATGTTGTGTTGGCATTTCTGACATCAATACCGCCTTTTTACCCATCATCTTAAGGCTAAATTGAACCCTTCTGTGTCACTTGCTCCTCGCTATGTTTATTTGTTTTGATCTAGACTTACTTTATAGAGAAAAATATAACCAGCTCTGTCTCACTCCTACCAGCTGCTAGGGGCTGGGGCTCTCTTTCATGACAAGTGGCTCCTTTCACAGGTGAACCTCATACCCTCACCGTCCCCCTGCTTCCCTGTGCTCCCTGCCCAGACAGGAGGATGCAGCAGCCAGGTACGAAAGGGCTCTGACAGCCGCATCTTGGCACGAGGTCTCACTTCACCGCTGTGGCTGCTGAGCTAGCTCCTGCCTTTTCCTCCTCGTACAGCCCTGTCCTGCCAGCCTTGCTGGTGCCGCGTTCGCTCGAGCACACGCTGCTTGTGGGAATCTTCTTTTCCTGCCTTTCTTCTCTTGCCGCCACTCCAAGTGGGGCCTTGTGCTGAAAGCACTGCTGGTTTGTGTGGCTTATGAATGTGATGACGTGTTCTTAAAGCGGCCTTTTTTTATTTTATAAGGGGCACTTAATAAATGTCACTTATTTGGTGACTCTTAGGCAACTGAGTGCATGGTCGCCTTCTCATTAGGAAGTGTCTGTCAGGCGCCGTCCTGTTCTCTGGGGTCCCAGCTGGCTGGTGGAAGAGTAGGTTTGACCCGTGCCAGCGAAAAAGATGCGGTGTTTTCACGGTAGCTTCCATAGTACTTGATGTTCATTCTCAGTTAAATCTACTTATTGCTGTGCTTGTGCCGTTTCGGTTATTATTAGATCCCACAAGATAGCATGAGGATTCTTGTTATGTCAAGTTTCCAGAGAAAACCAAGCAGCTGCAGAAATGAAAGTTGTAGTAAATGGTACCTGCCCTTCTTGCAGAGGAATATCAGAGTGATTGCAGTGTGGTGGTGGTGAGCTGAAAAGGGACCTGCTATGGGCTGTGGGTGAGATGCTCCAGCTGTTGCATTACCTGAGGCGCATGTTGGGGCCACAAGTAATGTGTATACCTGCAGTTTCTCTAATTAACAACATATGCCCCTTGTTGGATGAAGGATTCGTGTGCGAAGCCTGGTGCTTCAGGGGTTGGGTGGAATTGGTGGCGAGAGCACTGTTCCATCCCTCACCAGAGTGGCCAGTTTGCAGTACTGGGCAGACTGCAGTTTGTTGAAATGTTCTGAAGTTTGTGAGGTTCAGTGCACAAAAGTCCAGATCCCACAACCAAAGCAAGGACTATTCAAAGCATATAGTATTTTTTTTGTCTAACTTTCCACAGGAAACTAACCTTGCTTCCTCACTTGACTTGGCTACAATATTTATTACAATGTCATTCCTGCTAATTTTTTTTTTTCTACTGCTATGATGTTGAGGTTTAGTATTTATCTTCTAATAGTTTCTGAATACCGGAGTGCTTGCATTACCGGCAGTGACATATAGTTAATCTTGAGCACAGAGAGCTGTGAGGAGTCCAGACAGACTCCAGCCCTTGGTGGCATGCTTGAGTGAGGAAATTAGCTTGCAAATTGTTGTTAAAATTGCTCCTGTGTTAATTTTGCTGTGATGCCACAGCTTCTGATAGTATGTGGGTTAGCAAGATGCTCATGGCTGAGAATGAGGGTAGATTCTCACTTTGGAAGAGTCTCAGCAAAGACCTTGTCTTACACCTTTGCTTTGAGGAGATTTACACTGAGGAATTTGGCCCATTTTTCCATTGCCAGGCCTATCTTCCAGGTGTTCTCTTATCCCCGATTGATCTTCTGGCCTACTTTCTATCCACTATGCATTAAAAGGTGACCAACCTGTCAGTCTTGGCTAGCATCAGGAGCAAAGCTTGTGTGCCTCGGGCTTGTTCCCTGGGGAGACAAGTAATTCTTTCATGGCGCCCTTGGGATTGTCCCCCCTCCCCAGTGCCGCATGAGCATCTTGTCCTGTTCTCAGTCTTCCGCTCCTTATAATGTTTTTTTTACACATGCTTCGTAATAGCACTTGCACTTTCCTATTGCTCATTTTGCTGATGAAACTAAGGCTTCAGAGCCTCCAATATGTCAGCGGTGGAGCAGGAAATGCAACCCAGATCACGTAATTCCTCCTCCTCTGTTCCTCCGAATGAATCCATGGTCTTCATTTGGGGATAAATGTTTCTTCTGATACGTACTAACACGACATCAGATTCAACTACAAGAACAGAAATGTGGCCAGGAGGATTTGGACTCCAGGGACAGTATCTGTCCCTTTGGTGTTGGGAGAGTGGGGACTGACCTTGTGGATGAAGAGCTTCTCTGAAGGACACTATTCTCTGGCAGATGCCTCGACATCAAAGCTTGGGCAGTGCTGTTCCCTGTATAGTTAGGCGGAGGGCGATAGGGCTTGCTGCTGAGTGCTTAGTGCGTTCAGCACTGGGCTTTTGCAAATTAAATGGGTGCCCTCTGCTGCGTAAGTCCTATGTTGGCTGCTTGTGCCATGTAAATTACGGTCAGGTACCTTTCCCAAGAAATGCTCTCTTTAAAATTGCATTTTTGTGATGATGCAGCACTCATTTAGAATTGGATCTCTTGTGCTTATTGCCTCCTTGTGGCAAGCGCTCACCAGTGGGACCGGTTACTGGGGGAGCTGCAGGGCAGTAGCTCCTGACCATCCCTCGGATGTTTATCCCCTCAGATGGTACCTGAGATACGATCTGAACATTTCCCGCTCCCTATGTGTGTCTCAGAGAGAAATTCTAGAGGCCATTAAGCTGGGTAATTTACATGCTTCTTGAGCCTATGCCTAGGGAAATATATTTCACAGGTAATTTCAAATCTCTTGGCGTGTGGAAGAAGTCATTATTCTAAATAGAAAGGGGATGGTGATGTCATGGGTCCCATTGAGAGGACCATATTAGAGGCTGGGATTTTTCTCTCTTACAGAAAAGAGTCCAATTCATAGGGTTTTGGGATGTCCGATGTTTTCGGTTTTAATGTCAATACTAATTTAGCAAAGCAGAAGAGAGAATTATCTCGTAATCTTGGATTTCAGTTACATGTGAGCATATTGTGTGCGAGGGCTGGGAGGAGACCTGCTCTGGGGTTGTCCACAGGTGTGCGAGCTTCCTGCTCTGGTGTTTGAGTGCTGTCTTCCAAGGGCAAACATCAAATTTAGCATCAGGAGGTTGAGTTGTAGCTGAAGCTGACTCTGCTTCCCAAAAGTCTGTCTGGATTTGAGACTACTGCTTCACCTTTGTAGCTCCATTCTCCCTTCCTGAAAAAACGGAAAATATTTTTGTCAGACATATTAGGAGGATTTGACAGTTTAATGTTGATCAGTCCCTTCAAAATGATGTTTGATGGGTAGTTGCGCTATCTGTGCTTTAATGGTGATGTTGCAATGATGGGGGAATATGGACGGTAACCATGATAATTGTGAAGCAACGTTGTGGGTGCACTGCTGGCTTATAAGATTGAGGCATCTGGCGAGGAAAGGGACACATCTGTGCTTAGGCTCCAGTAGAGTTTTCTAGTGACCCTTCCCTTTGAAAGGGAAGAGGGCTTGTTGCGGAGCGGTGTTTTCTTGCAGCAGGGGGCACTCCCAAGGTGCTTGGTACAGCATCCTCATTCCTAAAGCTGCTCCAGCACAGCATCCTCCTTCCACGGGGTCCCCCAGGACAAGGAGGTACATCCTTTCTGATGTGGAAAAGCTGGCTGCGGCTGGAGATGGAGAAACTGAGTCTGATGGACCAACGTCGTGAGCACATATAGCAAATCCTGTAGTACCTTCTGAGTATTTCTGGTGTGGTTCAGTCACCTCCATTTCCATAGGCTTCTATCCCTTTCAAAGGAAAGGTTGCGTGTATATGCTATTCCCCTGTGGATGTCCCAACTGGATGGGGAGAAGGAGAGAGGAGGTGACCTGTGAAAGCTAACGGTTTCATCCCTGTTGCTGTAGTGCTCCAAGTGATGCAGCACCACTGGGACGAAACCGAACTGGGCTTCATGCTTCCACTATCCCTGCCCTGGAGCATGTCTGGATGCCATCTTACAACAGGAGAGGTCTTGCAGACAGCTTTTAGATGTGTGTCACAAAGTAGTGAGGTAATGGCATAAAATGCAGTAAACTATTATTTATTTTTTTAATGCTCTCCACCCCCACCCCTTTTTTCTTTGCTGAAAGAGACTAATACAATGAAGAGCTTCTGCAAATGAAGGCGACTGCATATGAAATAACAGGGTTCTGGGTGTTTGGCTGGTGAGAGATGCAATGAGTGAGCATCGCTAAGTGCTTTATAATAACAATGATTACAATGCTCTCTTAGGAGCCAGGAATCTCTCAGGTAGGGGGATGGTGGGAAGAGGGTTTGTTTAAGATGGGGGATTTAACTAGAGAGACATTTAGTGACAGTGACACCCAGAAAGCCTCTGAGGAATGCTGCATATGATGCTGTGAGAGGCTACTCCAAAAACCCCAGGAAACTTGGATTAACATGGTGAGAAGCTGAAGAATAACGGCAATGGATGCCCCTAAATAGCTTGTGTAGCAGGAGGTCTTTGTGGCAGAGGTTAATGATATCTTTTCTTGCTAAGGAGAGAAGTTGTAGACACGAATTGAGCAGAGTTCTGATTAGTCAGTAGTCCTCTATCAGACTCCTTAATATGGCTTGTTTTAGTGATCCGATTAATTGTTGTGTGCTTAGTCGGTTTCTGATCAGCCGAAATCTGCAACGGGCAGGGTGGATGCTGAAAGCAGTCCTCCAGTGTCCTGGGGCTAGTAAGAGTTACCCAGTGTGCCATTTTCGGCTTGGCCACGTTTGTGTTTTGCTGCAGCTCTCTATAGTGCCATGACTCTTCCTGGCAGTAGGAGCATCATTGGGTAGTGTACCTTGTGTGAACAAGAGAGCATTGGGAAGCTCTTTCTTGTTGGGAGTTCTAGTCAATCCTTTATTTCCTGGTTGCCACTATGGCATGATGTCTGTCCCTCACCCTTTGAACCGCACACTAGAGAAATGAGAGATGACTACAGTGTATGTATTCAAAACTCCATTCCAGCCATCAGGATGTGGCACTCCATCATGCTTTGCTCCATATCTTGACTCTTTACAAAAATGACCCAAGCAAGGGGAACTGTTTTGCTTTGTCCAGTGTCTTACTATTTGCGTAGCCAGGAGGTGGTTGTTGTGACCTATCCTAAAGTCTTGCAGGAGCCTGCATCAGCTTGGATAGTCCTGCTGTTGCTCAGCAATGATACATGAGCATGGAGCAACTCATAGCATCTAATCACAAAGCTGTTTGCATATGCTTTAGATGACAGTGTTCTGGTGGCATGATATCGGAACACTACCCAGACTGTGGTTTTCTAGCCATCTAGCCTGATGTACTCAAGTGACAGCTTCCCTATTTCTCCAGGCTGTGAAAAAAGCTCTCCCACCTCCGAGCAAAAGTGCAGGTCCTGCAAGGTGTGACTGTTTTGTCTTCTGGGGTGGTTCAGCCTTCCATCTGGTGATGAGGATTTACTGGAATGAACAAGAAGATGCAACAATCTATCCTACTTCTGTCTAGCTCCCAAGAGAGTCATGAATTATACACAGAATAAACAAATAACCTGATATGTCTGTCATTATATCATAAAGGACTTTAATAATTCATGCAGCTTGCAAAATCCTAAGACCTACCCTCAGTAACCTTATCTTTGCAGTGGGGGATGGGATCTCTTCAGCCTCTACTCAGATTGCATCTGTAAAACAGAAGTAGTCAGCGAGGAAGAAGGTTTTATCATAAAACTTCATCTGTATAATGGGTTGCAAAGCGACATGCAAGAGTTATCAGCCATTGGGGTCTCCAGGGGTGCTGAAAATGACAAGTGGCTGCACTGGGGGAAATTTATGCAGGTAGTGTTCTTCATAAAACTGGCACCTATTCACTTATTTATTAATTCATTGTGTTTCAAGTCCAGGTTTGTGACAGGCTTTGCTTTCAGGAGCCCGGTTCTAATGCTGCACAACGACAGTGCCAACATGGTGGAACCCACGGACATATCTTGCTCCTGATGCGCATCAGCAAGTGTGCCATAGAAATCTAGTTTCAAGATGTAAAATAAGAGCATATTTTTCAAAAAAGGAGAGAGGCTAAGGCATTAGGTTAGCTTTGGCTCCAAACAAAAACAGTTCATTCATTAGGGTAGCATGTTGCTGGTATCACCGGTACAGCTCCAGTAACGGTAGCCATTGCCTTTGGCTTATTTTGCTTGTGTTGCAGTCCTGGAGTCGCATGCTGGTGCTTCTGCCATCATCACAGGAGAGGTCAAAGTACGTGAGCCACCCATTAAAGTACCCATTCTCAGGACCATCCCCATAGCAGCAGGAACAGTCGATCTGGATCTCTGGACATAAATGCAGTAACTAATTTATTCCTGTTGTAAGGCAACCAAATTCAGTTTTGCTTATACAGTTGGTAAGTGGCTTGATTAGACTCCCGGCATGGCAGAGGACTTGCTGAACTTGTTCTGCCTCCCAGTTGAAAATGGCAAACTAGTGTAACATCTTCAGGTGCCCAGTTCTGCTTCCACTTAGAGAAGTATGAGTTGGTGGCAATGTGCTGAGATCAGATTTACCCCTTAAAACTGTGAGAATTAATTCTTGCACATTTTCAATGTATTTGGGGATCCTCATATGGAGGTCCTGCCAAGTAACGCTCTTATCCAAGTATCCCTCACACGATGGCTGCATCATCAAGTGATGGCCTGAAGATGAACTCTAGGCTGATAGGGACGGGAGGAGCTCGATGATGGAGTTCATGGCTGGAAGTGCCTTTTGGAAAAGGGCGCTCCTCTGCCGTACGGTCTGCAGAAGATATTTACCATGGTTGGTTTGCCATTTGTTCTTTTTGTTGCTGTGTCAATGAGAGGCGCGTGCACAAGTTTGATCAGAAGAATGCAGTGCCTGTGTGGAGGCCTTTCGCAGCACTGCTGGGCAAATGTACCAGCTAACACATTCAGTGACTTCTCCTTCCTCTTTCTGTTGGCAAATCATCCACCAACAGATTGCGATTTTCCTCAAACCTACACTAAGGCTTTAAATTATTCTCCGAGTTATCCTTTGGCCTCCAGCTCCTTTGCATATCAAATACTCCAAATCAGCTTTTTATAAAGTTTGAAATTCAAGATATTTTGATGGGACACGTAGCCTCAAAGAATAGTTATTGTGGCTCTTTGTCATACTGGGAGGGTGTTTCAAGTGGGGTCCTGCAGGGATCTGCCCTGGGCCTACTTTTATTCAATAGTTTCATTAATAAGTTAAGCAATGGAATGGGAAATACGCTTATAAAATTTGCAGGTGACACTGAGCTAGGAGGGCTTGGATGTACTTTGGAAGGCATTATCAGAATTCAAAATGATCTACAAAAATTGAACGGTGAGCTGGATATCAGCAAAATGAAATTCAGTGAAAACAAATGCAAAGTGCTGCACTTAAGAGGGAGAAATCAAATGTACAAATACAGAATAAAGAATATCTGTCTGGGTAGCAGTGTGGCAGAAAAGATCTTGAGAATTATCGTGCATCACAAACTTTGAGTCAATGAAGTGCTGTCATAGCAGAAGGGCACATTCATTCCACAGTGTATGGTAGTTTCTTGGACAAGACTGGGGAGGTGATGTTTTCCTCCTCATACAGCACTGGGTTTGAATTCTGTTGGAGTACCTGATCTCACTTTTTGGCATAAGCCTTTGGAGATGTATGTAAACTGTAGAGAATCCAGAGCAGGGAAACAAAAAGGATGAAGTATTTAGAAAATGGTGCAAAAGAGGGAAAGCTGGAAAAAACGGAGTTTGGAGTAGAAAAATAAAGAATTGAAGGGAAAAGGATGCAAGAGGATAATGATCTCCCGGTTCTTAGGAGCTTGTCGTAAGAATTTTTCAGTGTCTGCTGTAGGTGGGAAAAGTGGGAAGAGGGAAGTGAGACTTAGGGTGTATAAGAAGGGAGTTCTTTCACCACATGATGAAAAATGGAACTGGAAAACGGAGGGATCTTGGGTGCACCTTCAGTGGAGGATTTAAAGAACAGATTAGACAATACTTCATGCAGGGGGTTAAGGTGTTTAGATGTCGCAGTGCAACTAATGGTGGAAGAGGACTTCCTGAAGCCCCTGCCATCTCCCATGTCTATGATTGAACACCTACTACATGTTCTGTTTCTAGGCAGAGTTAGACCTTAAATAGTTAATAACTTTGTTTTCTGATAGAGAAATCATCTTTAAGGAACAATTTTCCTATTGCTCTAAATGTCATTATTGGTGGTAAGTTGGTGGTTATGCTGTTGGTTTTCCCACAGGTACCTACAAGAATATTTGTGCTCAAGAACTGTTAATGAAACACAAATTTTCTGTATAATTGTCAGACTGTTTTCCCCTCACTTTTTGCCCAGCTCTAGCTATCCTGCAGGTTGAGAAAACTCCCCAGTTATCCTTTCAATTGTATTGTAATACTCGTTGGGGCATCAAAGTGGGATCAGGATGGATCTGATCTGGTAGGGGGTTTGGCACTTTATTTTTTGCGCAAGACATACTCTTCTGTAAAAACTGCGAAGATGAAGCAGACAAAAGATAGGACAGGGAAACAGACATAGAAATTTAGTGTTTGAATTGAGGAGAACAAAGTAATTTAGTGACAGAGCTGAATGTAGAACACGTTATTCCACTATCTTTCCCCTTCATGTTTCTTGAAGATCTTCTTGGGATATAGTTTTAATATTCATTTGTCCCTTCCTTCCCTCCTATAATAACGTCAAAGATGCTTTCTTATTATAGGGGAGACCAGATGGTAGAGGTGAATAATGTCTTGACAAATATTAAGAAAAGACTAGTCCAGCAGGCAAATTTTTCCACCCCTCCTTTATATAAACACCTGTGCACATACTTTAAATTAAAAAGGAGTAATAAAATGACAGTGTAGGAGGCTTGATAATGTCTGGAAGCACGGTCAGTAAGTTACTTGGTTATTTTGAAGGAAACAGGTGCTCTCTGGAAGTTGTATCTTCAGGAAAAAGAAAAAGGCAACTTGTTTTTCCTTGGTGGTCAAATATTGGCTCATGTTGGGTTTTAGGTACGTAAGAAATTAAGAAAACTCGCAGGGGGATGAGCGTGCACATACACAGATGCACGCATGCGCACTGACAAATGCGCTATTATAGTTAAAGGATTAAGCATCTTGAAGGAATAAGCCAATTATAAGAAGTTCCTGCACAGCAAAAATTAGACAACACAGTAATTAATAACCTTATTAAATAGCAATATTTGGGCACTGAACCAAAGCGTATGAATCAGAGTGAAGCATTCTTGGCTGAACACACTGCATGAAGTGTAGACACTTGTACAGAACACTCTCTGTGTAGAACCCAGTAAGCTTTGGGGCAGCATATCTACTTAGCAAGTGGTTTTTCCTCTTGTCCTCTCATGTTTGTGTGAATCTTTCTCTTATGTTTTGAGCCAGGAAGGCAGCAAGAGAAAAGGACCAAGTCTCTTTTTTTCATTTTTTTTTTTAACATCCTCTCTTGCTCACAGCCAAACAAGCCTTCTCCTAAGGCTGCTTTAAAAAAAGTGTCCTCAAACAGAAAACTAATTTTCTTTCCTCTTACTTCTCCTTTCCATGTGCTTTAGTGAGAAGCCGCTTGCAATGAGACTTACATTCATTAGTAGTTTGCGTAACTGCCTTACTCACCCCTAGGTCAGACGTGAAGAGGTGTGACTGCAGACCGTGAAGGGTCTGTCCCACGTACCCTGAGCCACCAAGGGGCAGAGTGACCCTGGGCTGAGCTGCAGTGGTACGTCCTCGTGGTGCTGGCCATAGGCTGTCAGTGCATGGGTTGCACCGGTGGCTTGCCTGCAAATGTCTTCGGCTTCTGTAGAGAAGACCGGGACTCCAAGCTGCCGTCTGTTGTGTGGGAGGATGTGGGCCAAGGACAGCCTGTCTCCTGTCTTTCCATGCAACTCTCATTTTCTTCTGACGCCACACAGCTGGAGCAGTGGTGTAGCTTCACAAACCAACGTGGACATGCACAGAAGTCTCTGCAACTGCTTGGGTCACCTAAAGCATGAAATGTGCCCTAACCCTAAGTCAGGGCTGCTGTGACCAGCGGCGAGGCACGGGTGCCCACTGAGCAGGAGTGGGACAGCTGGGACACTTTGCTTCCTGGCCCCGACGGCAGCAGCAGTGATTTATCTCCTGATGTGCTGCTTGTCACTGTAAATATTTTTGAAGCTCTGCTGCTTTTTTTTTTTTTTAAGCCTACTTTATCTCATCTTTAAGAAAAATCAAATATGCAAATTATGAAATCAATTAGCATTTTTGTAGTTTTCTTTGGAGAGGCAGGGATAAATGGTGTTGTGTTTTCAAAAATGATTTACGTCCCTTGTTAACTGTTGCACAGGAGGCTGTAAAATATACAGGGGAAGGAAAGAAAACCTTTTTTTTTTTTTTTTTAATGCAACAGACTTTTAAGGTATATCCTGGATGTGTGTGATCATGTTTGTGCATACAATAGCGTAGAGCAGTTAGGATGGAAGAGTCCTATGGAGACTTCTCAGCAAAGGCAGAGCCAGCTGAGATGATGGTGGCTTACTGGGATGTGCTGTGCATGTCACTGCTAAAGATGGGACAGGGGATGGCGGGGCTGCCTTGCATGCGGTTCCTGTAGGCACAGAGCTACTCAGTGCAATCCCAAACACTTGAGCTCAAGGGTTTTCTCCTCACCCATGTTAATTCACCACAGAGGATACTAAAGTGGTACTCAGTTTAAGGGGGAGAGCACATGGCTCATAAAGGGGGCCTGGTGGCTTTCTGTGAGCAGCACTACATCCGTGCTCGTGGCTTCCCAGTCCGTGCATCAGCTGTTTTCTTTATGCTTTATTTGTAAATGCCATTTCACGAGAGCAGTAGGGCACTCCAGGCTGTGTGTTTTGAGGAGTTATTGCTCCTCAAGCCCTGTAACACCACCTGAGGCGTGCAGTAATGACCCAGGAATGCAATGACTGTCATGTCTTATTGCTTACAGCTTCCATAGGAGACACGCTTCAAAGAGAAATCTCCATGTTCATAATGGGCTATCAGTTTCTTTACCCTCTTCATCCTTGCTACAGTCGTCTTACATAAAATTTTAAGTGCAGTGGCCGTGGGAGAGAAACAAGAGGCAGAAGGTCAACTGAGACAGAATAATAATGGGTTTTATGGTTGGGGTTTTTTTAATATATTTTTAAATGATAGCTTTCAACCCAGCATACGGCAAGTGAAATGAAACCTCCAAATTCTGGGATGTGGCCCACTCTGAAGACTTCTGGTCACGGACATTACCAGGGCTAGAAGGACATAGTAATGGGTCACATAAATACAAGGGCTTTTGCCAGTTGTGTGGGTAAGGGATGTGCTAGTTGGAAAAAAATTTTTGCTCTCCTATAGCCATACTACACCGGAAAAAAAAAAAGTGGCTTCTGCTATTATGTTTTTAAATCTAGAAACCTGGTGTCAGCTATGCAGAAATCCCATCCCCCCGTTTTTGATAATGTAATACGCTTTTTTTTTTTTAATAGTGGTATCTAAAGCTTGTACTACAAGGCTTGGCTTGACTTTTTGGGAAACTGCTAGTCTGTAAGGTTAAGAGCAAGATATAAGGCTGCACAATTAAAGAGAATTGCAGTCTTTCTCATGAATGAAAAATCCAATGGCTTTTCCCTAAAATAGTAGTACTTCTTGGGGTGGAGACAGGGGGTGGAATAAGTTTAAAAAATACTATTTTGTTAAAAATCTGCTGACTAAATTTAAATTCATTTTAAATCCCAGCCCAACTGAGCGCTCAGTGTCTCTTTTGCATATACCAACAGAGTAATACTGATGCCTCTGTCTTCCTGTATAACTTATCCTCTCTGAAGGCTTGGCCATATGTGACATTTATGTGGATATGAGCAGTTGTTAATGTTGATGGATACAGTTCAAGATGGACGGTAATTTTCCCTTGCCATGGTGATGTAGGTGTTCCTGGAGGGAGCTGACACAGGCAGGTGTCACTGAAATCGAGGATCTTGCAGGGAGCTGGAAGTTAAGGGAAGGTGTCAGCTCCATAAGTTCTCAGCAGGGTTTCTTGGACCTGTGGCTGAGTGTAAGCATATAATTCAGATATTATTTTTTTTTTCAGCTTACTGGACAAACTGGAGGAGGGGAAAAAAATACTCACTTTTAGTGTTTCAAGGCATTTTTTTATATGAATGTTGTGTAAAAATAAATAATTTTTGGTGAAAATACTTCAGAAGATTTATGGGTAACTTTGGACAACCCAAATAAACCTTTGATGGCAAATAAAATGTTTGACTGGAGAAAAAAGCCAAACCACCAACCCAAAACCCCACTCAGCTCTGTTTGTGACCTGTTATCTTTACACTGTCAGTCCCACTGAAGGCTTTGCTTTCCCTCCTTTGGCAGAAAGGTGGGTTTGCAGATGTCTTCACCCATCTCCTTCCCTGGATGTCCCCTCCTCCCCAGCCAGGCTCCCAGGGGAGAAGAGACAGCGTTACCTCTGCAGGAATGTGGGAAATAGCATAAGTTATGCTGAAAAGATTTGGCATGCGCAATTAAATCTTGTTTTCATCCACAGCCTCATATGTTATTAACTGGCATGAATTTTGCCTGTGTGAGTAACACGCGTCTGTCTGCCAGTCCCTCCTCTGCCTCCTTTCGTCCCCCCCATCCCTCACAAGTGATGCTTCAGCTCTGTTCTGCCGGTCGTCTCAGGCATCTTTCTGCTTTGATATTTCTGCCCAGTTTTTGGGCCGTGCTGTATAATTCAGAGTCGTCTGTGGCCTTGCTTCTTAGCTGGATTTCTTTACTCCTTGATCTCCAAGAGAGACTCTTCCATGGTTTTGCGGGTGGTGGGAGAGCATGCGTGGGCTGTCTGGGGAACGTCTCTTTGCATGAGGAATGAAATCACACCGTGAACCTAAGCCAAGTGCAAAACTTCTGAGTTGGTCTGCTCCCTCCCACCATGGCTCTGCCATGATGCTGGCCTTACCTTCTATTCCTTGTTCTCCATCCCTCCTTTCTCTGGTGTAGCGTTGAGGGATGAACATTGCTGTGGAAGAAGCACCGAGGGCAGTGCCAAACTGGTGCAGAGGCAATCGAGCATTGCTTTTCCAGGTCAGATGGGAGATTTGGCATTTGCGTGGCCAGTGGCTGGACTCAGGAAATCTCATTAAAAGGGGAGTTATCAAGTTCTGTGGATTTAGAGGAGGGGGGTTTGTTGTTGTTTTAACCTGGTGTTATTTCTCTAAGTGGAAATCTATGTAGTTGAATATATAGGGAGGGTGCTGGAAGGACTGGCAGCCAGCTCCATTACAGGGGTCCGGATGAAGGAGATGCCACGTGGGAGCTCCTGGCCCTTTCTGCTGCCCCAGGAGGCAGTGCTGCCCATGATGGACCTGGCAGAATCAGTTCTTGGCTCAGGTTGGGCTCAGCTGAAGGTGCAAAGCAGCTGAGCCCTTGGGCACTCGATGCCCTGTGCTTGGCTCCTGGCTCTGCCCAGGTCTCTTCTGTTGTGCCGCAGCAATAATCCATCGCCGCAGTAGGACAGGCACCGCTGGTCCTGCCATGGCTCTGTGTTTGCTCTCTGCCACAGAGCCCTGCTGAAGCAGTAAGCTCTTTTCTGTACACCACAGCACTTCGACCTTGTTAATCACTCTGGGCTTAAATAATTATCTACTGCGACTGTTTATATAAGAAGGAAAAAAAAAAAAAAACAACAAACCACCCCACGCCTTGCAATTTTGGTTGTACCTTTTTCCCTCTTTTCTCTCTGTGGTGCCTTGTGCATAAATTTTTGAAGTCTTGAAGTTTAGAACCTGCCCCAGCCGTAATTCTCAAAGCCGCATGTTCTTGGTATTCTGCCTGCACCCGGTGCTGCAGAAAGAGAGCCGTTAACTTAGCGGAGGGCACCGATTTCGATTTCCTCCCTCTGCCTTCAGTCGCCTTGCTGATCTGTGAAGTGCCAGGGCTCTGACTTTTTCTCTCTTTCTTTCTCTCCCTTTCTCTTTCCCGCTGTCTCTCCGTCTCTTGCAGTATGCAGTACTGGGCCAGGAGGCTGGAGCAGGAGATTGATGGAGTGATGAGGATATTTGGTGGAGTCCAACAGCTCAGAGGGGTAAGCTGTCTGTCTTTACCTGTGCTGCCTTCCTTGTGGCGATGAATGTTCTCATCTGCAAACATCACCTGTGTGAACACTTGCAATAAGTCACCCTCTCGGCTCACTCCGTGTGCAGGGTCATGGCTGGCTGTGCTTCTGGTTGCTGGTCAATTTGATGCATTTATCGAGTGTGTGGGAGTGAGTGTGTTTTGTATCTGTCTCTCGGGCTGCATGTCACTGCTATCTGAGCATGTACCTGTGGGGTGGTTTTTTTTCTGTATGACACACTAAATGCATCTTAAATCCAACTAACCTTTCCTCCAGGGACTGAAGGTAGTTTAATTTGTGTTTTAATTTTAAACTTCTGTTGACAAAGCAGGAAATGTTCAAAGGATAATTTGAGTAGCCTTTGGAAGCTTTGTGTTTTTAAATATGCGTTGCAGGTAAAACTGTAATTCTTGTTTGGCTTCTGTTTCCAAGTGCACAAAACAAAACCCTGTACTGATGCTGGCATCTGCCTCCTGCCCCCCGACTTAGCACCGGGGCCCGAGTACGGCAGAAGCCAGACCTCCTCTTTTCCTGGCAGCAGTGCTCTGGGTTGGGTTAGGGCACTTACAGAATGTCTTTGTTGTGGTTTATTAGGTTTGTGGATCAAAGGGTCTTTAAGACTCTCCCTGTTTCCTCTTCCCAGTAAGACCCTGTTTCCCCTTCCCAACACTGTTGTGCTGTCTTTTGAAATGGAGTCATTTGAAACTAAGGTTATGGTATTAGTCTAAAGAAAAATAGGCTTCTTAAGCATGATAAATATGTTGCCCCAGAAAAAAAATATGGGGTGTATTTGTGTTTTCTCATGGCAGTGTCATGTTCTTCTCAGATGCCAATGATTTATGGGCCTCTGACTCTCTGTCTTACACTCATAGCTATACTGGCTTCAACAGAACTGTTCGTGTTTTATACTGTTGGTTGTAACCCATTGTGTAAACACAGAAGTTGCACTATTTTCTTTTAAATGCATTTTAAAATGAGTTTAATTGAAAGCTTGCAAAACTCGTCATAGTTTATCCATTCATTCACGTTCATATTTGAGCTCTAGAATGGTGTATTTGGGCTTTGCTTGCATTCATTTCAACTGAACTTCAACTGGATTGATATAAACTTCATGCGCAGCATGAAAAGCGTATACAGTGCTTCGCTTTTAACAAATATTTTTTATTGTATCTGTGCATTTGTGCAATGCAGTTTTGCACGATGGCAGAGTCTTAGAGCCGGGGTTGCAAGTTTTCCAGGCAATCCGTAGGTGCAACAGCCAGCGTACTCTTTAGCAGAGCACATTTTAAAAAAAATAAAATAAAAAAGACTGCTACTACATTTTGTTCATGTCCTCTCTTACAATTTATTCTTATTAGCTTTGATTTTGCTCCTTTGCATGTTAAATAGGTATATCATGTAATTTTTTTAATGCCATAATTAAATAGAAATTACACCTCCAATTTGCCAGCACTTGACTCCTATTGGCCAGTCAGTCAATTACAGGTAAGAGAGCTTCCCACTTTTTCTGTTTAATGCTTCTGATAGTGCATCACTTTAATGGATTAATACCAGATAAACCGACAGAGGGATTGAAGGGGTTTTTTGGAACCTTCTTGTGAAGGGAGGGAGTCGTGCACAATTATTGTAGCTGATGAATGCATAAATCACCTGAATTCAAAAAATAAGCTACTGAAAATTCCAACATGCAGCCATTGGAACACCAGAAAGGACTAGTAGAGGCTGTCTGTGGATCTCCAGGGGGGAACTTGGGTTGTGAAGTTCAGGTTTGAATCATAAATGCAGTATCAAGTGAGTGATACTTAAAGACCACATCATTTGCTAGTGCAAACGAGCATAGCTTCACTGATGTGCTTCATCCTGACGATCTCAGAGCTGTATTTGCAGGGCGTCCTCTTACCCACCAGTTGCACACAGGTTCATCTGGGTTGCAGTATGGGAGCTGTTTAATGTAAGGTGGTATTGTAACCCACTCTTGAGACATGGTTTAAAAAAAAAAAAATCAATATTCTGCTTCAACCACACTCGAAATTTAGAGGGCAGCAACTAATTTTTAAGGCTGGGACTTGGTCCATGCTTCCCTTCTTGTAAAGTGAACTGCGTGGGCATGACTTGGACTTTGTATCTCACCTCGCTCCATCGTTGTGCTGGCTTGCAACCAGGATGCAGGCGCTGGAGTCCAGTACCAACTCGCAGAGCTGCGGTGTGCCCTGACAGAGCGAGCAGGCTCAGGGATGAAGGGAAAGCTACTGCCTGAGAAGCTGTGGGAGTTGAAACATCCGCCTAGCTGGAAGCGAATCCCATCCACTGGGGTTTCTCAGGAACGTTTATTAGTAGGCAGGGATAGATCTATGTGGGGCAGGAAGGATAAAGAAAAAGGGGGCAAGCAGAGACTTCTTTTGCCAAAACTTGCTGATGTTCGTTTGGGTTGCCATGTTAGCCTGGGACATTCAAAGTGTCTGCAGAGGGGGGTTTCTGGTACATAGTGCATAGGGAATGATATTAGAGGGAAGGGAAAAAGGGCTCTGGTGTCACTGAAGACCAGCCTGGTCCTTCTGAACTCGGTGGGGTCTGCAGTGCAGGCAGTGGGTCCCTCTGCCAGTTGTCGTGGGTCTATGAAGCCTGTAAGCATAGGCTGTGGTGCCATGCCAGAAATGGATCTTCCCTTTCCAGTTCAGGCCTGAGTATCAAAGTGCCAGACCAGTAAATAATAACAAAAATACCCTCCTCTGAGGTTTGTCTGGTTTACTTATGGATATTTTTTTTTCTTGAGTTGCTGTGAAAGGATGTGGACCTGTTCTTTGGTTATTGACTGAAATTGTTAACTGTTGTGGCATACGAGGCATGAAATTTATTGTCAGAAATATGGTGTCCAGGAACATAACAGTGCTGAATATTTTATCTTGCTGGAGTGCTGCCCACCCAAGAAAGACTTTTTTTTTTATTTTTTTTTTTTTATTCTAACTCTTCAGTCATTTCCTAGGGTTGGGGTACTAAATGTCAACTGCCTCCGCTTCCCTCCTCTCCTGCAGGGTGGACAGGCAGTCATCTTGTATGCTTCCCTGGGGAGATTATCCAAGCTTGCGCCATTCAGATGCTTCTTTGCTCAAGCAGAGTGTTTTTCTGTAGCAAATCTAGAGGAGGGTGAGAAGCACTGAGATGCAAAGGTGTGTCACACCGGGGGCTCACCTTTCAGCTGTGAGACACCCCCTTATTTCTCTCCTGATGTCCAGATCTTGAAAACACTGAAGTGCAAATGTCCCCCTGGGTCAGACTGGCTGTGGTGAGGCACGTGTATATCTGAACGCTGTGGGCTTGGGGCTGTAGGGAGGACCGTGGTCTTGCTGAGTTGATTCTCTGCCCATTGAAGTCAGCGTTCAGCCCTCTGGGTGCTCGTGGTGCAGCATCGTGTTGGCTGGCCGGTTGCTCCCGGCGTGCCTCGAAACAAATCCCAGCACTTGCAGATTAGGGAATGTTGCTTTGCAGCTCTGCCCTCGCCTCCCTTGTGGCTCACCAGAAGTAACTGAGAGCACAAATCATTGCTAAATTAAGTCTGAGTGGCACAATGATATGTGGAAACCTAAAATGCTGGTTGAAATTCGTTAAACAATTGCTTCTAGAATAAGGAATATAACACTAAAAATCCAGCTCCCTGACTCCTGTTCTTTTTCTGTTAGTGATTTTCATCATGGCTACAGTGGACTCTTCATCACTTTGCAGGACAAGAAAATGTTTGGTTTTGACATTTCCTGCTACACTGCAGTAAATTTCTGTTTCTTCCAGTGTTTTGGCACGAGTAAAAGTTGTTGACTTTAGTCAGAAGTAGACAAATTTGTTGTGTTTCCAGCCTAGGTAGTTTCTTCATGTTGCAAAACCTGCTCCTGGGTAGACTCTGTGGTCAAGAAAGATTTCCCATGCTGCTGCAGCCCTGTCCCAACCTACCAGTGTCCTGCTGCGCCAGCACTCATGGTGGAACTGATGGCAGCAGAGATGTGAGTGCCACTGAGTTTTGTGCCTTGCAGAGTAGCTTCCCTGGATGTTGTGTTAAACCTTCCTGGCTGGATAGCCGGGCTGGGGTTGCAAGTCTCCTCTGGCTTGTTACTTAAATTGTGTTTGATCCTGTGTCTCCTGAGGTGAGCAGCTAGCTGGTCAGACCATCTCCTCCTTCTCTTCTAGTGCCTTTTATCTGTGGCTGCCTGTTAGTGGGCTTGCTTCTTTGCTGACAATTATTGAGGAAGACAAAGCCTTCAGAATGAGATGGGGAAAAACAGAGCAGCGAAAGTGCTGAGCCCCCTTTTCTGTGCCGCCTTCCTTTCTTCCCTTCTCTCTGGCTGCCTTTCCTGAGGACTGCCTTCAGTAGCAGGGCTGAGCGCATTGCATGGCGGCGATGCAGCCTTTCCCTGACTGGCAGACAAGCGTTAGCCAGGGCAAGGTGAGTGGCAGAGCTGGACCTGTGGGTTGGATGAACAGAGCTTCAAGTCTGGCAAGCTGGTTTTACACCCTCCTGCCTTCTCCTCTGGGCTGTTCAGGGGAGTCAAGAGGTAACGTCTGGACCTGCCCCACCACCATACAACTGGAAGGTATGAATACTGCTGGCCTTGGTGGTGAGGAAACACCCAGTCCATGGCCCCAAACCTGAGCCCAGGGTGAGGCGCGGTGAGCAGCTCACTGGCAGAGCTGGGCAGGCAGCGAGCCTCTGCGTGAGCGGTGCTTGGTCCTCAACACGTGGGACTGCACGGAGAGGGTGAGCCCAGGGAGAGGGTGCCCTTTGGGATGCAGCCTGCTACCCACAAGGGCTTTGCTGAAGGTGGCAGAGCAGAAGTGGCTGGACTTGGTCCTTGTAATCAACATCTTATTTTACTTCAGTGGATTTTTAATTTCTCTGTCTTTTATTCTTGCTTGTTATCTTGTGCTGTTTTCTCAGCTTTGTTTTGCCTGTTTGGCATCTCTGCCTGGCAGAAGTGCTGCTGTTCATTCATCTGGTCTTTTGTGAAAGGGAAGGACAAATTCTGCTGGCCAGGGCTTGGGGCAGAGCGACCAGGATCTGTGCAGGTGTCCCCACCTTTGTCTGCCTCGCAGCATCACCTGCAGCCTGCCTGTCCCTTCTGCTCGGCGCTGCTTCTCTGATACATCACTTCTTGTTTTCAAAGCATGGCCCTCCTTGAGTTGAGCCAGGTGGGGAACTGTGGTTGACCCGTACACAAACAAGAACTTGGATTTAAAAAAAAATAGTACACTAGCAGAGTTTTGGCTTGGATCTGAAGAGCTGAAGTGACATCCACCTTGTATATTACTGCATTCACTAGCACTCCTCCTGTGGTGGGGTCTCTGCAGTACCGAGTATTTCATGTGGCTGTGTGAGTGCATCCCTTACAAGACTGCTGGTAGAGAGCTAAAGAGTCTCTTTAATGGCAACACTAGGAAGTAAGACATGCTTTTATCAAAGGAGCTGCCAAGGTTTTCTGTTCAACTTTTTTGTTCTTGGGTAACTACTGGCATAATAGTAACATAGCCTAAAT
Source organism: Pluvialis apricaria (assembly GCA_017639485.1). NCBI lineage: Eukaryota > Metazoa > Chordata > Aves > Charadriiformes > Charadriidae > Pluvialis > Pluvialis apricaria. Next base: position 23,611,954 of record CM030016.1, read on the forward strand.
CTTCCAAGTAGCTGTGGTATTACATGATGTTTAATTTGCTCTTTTGTTTTCTCTGGGTATAGAAACACTCACCTGGTCATTCAGTAGGGCTGGAGAATGTGGAAAGTGTTTATGGGATTTTAAATAAACGGTGCTAGAGAATCAGAGCCCTCCTGCACAGTGCTCTGCACGCAGTGTCTGAGGAGCACGTCTGCTTCAGATGGACTAGGCATTTCCAGGGCAGTGATGTGGCCCTTAGAGATGGCAGAGTTGGGAATGAGATGCTAATCTTCTGATATTCAATCCAGTACCATAATCCCCAGTCTGGACTTCAAAACAGCGTAGCAGAGTGCATCTGGCCTTTTCCTTCTGAGGAGCCGGCCCCAGCGTCTGGAGTGGGAGACAAGTGATGCCCAGTCACAGCACTGTGCTCGACAAGAGCTGAGAGAAGGAGCTGGAGCCCAAAGCTTGGGCAACACACACAGCCAGCTGCTTATGCTACTGCAGCGCCGAATGCCTGCCTTCTTCTGAATGCTGCAAGGGAGAAAGGACCTAATTGAGTTTTCCAACAGCTCGTGCCTGTCCGGGGGCTGACCAAGGGTATGGACTCTGTACCCCAGCGAGATGATGCCTAACTCCATGCTCTTGGTTCCCAAGCTCATGCATTATCTGCCTGATCCTTGCAGTTCTCTCCCCGTTTTCCCTCCCCCTCTCCTGCCAGCGTGCGCACAGCCTGCTTCCGCACACCATCGCTCTGCCCTCCCCTGCTCCTCATGTTTGATAAGAGGAAGTGTGCGATGCCAGATAAACACATTCCTGTTCCAAACTGCTTGGGTTTATTTTAATCTGCCTGGGCCGTTCAGCAGCCTCAGCACTCTGTTCAGCACCAAGTGCAAAGCCAACAATATATTATCAAGGAGGAGCATTTGAATGTCCTTAGCCTTGCAGGGGCTTGGTTGGAGGAGGGAGGTCCTCTGCCACCCTTGGCTTGGGCCAGTGCCTGCCATCATTACTCCCCTTACACCCATCGTCTTACTTCTCACTCTTTCTCTCTACTAGAACCATATTGCATCCGTACAGGGAGATGTCAGGGAAACATATGCTCCAGCTTTTAGTACATTTGCATAATTAGAGTAATGTGTATGAATAATTTATAGCTGTATGTGGCTGCTCAGTGTGTGACGTTAGCACCCCTCGCTAAATCCTTTCCAGTGGGTGGTGCAGATCCTGCACCAGAGCCATTGTGCCGATGCAGCGTGCAGCCTGTTGGCAGATGCAGGAGCCCTGCTTTGAGAGATCGGGGTGTGCATATATATATATATATATATATGTATGTGTGTATCTATATATTTAGTGGAGAAAGATGGGCTTTTACAGTTGTAGGGGGAGGGCAGGCTAGAAGTCTCAGAGGCTAAAATGCCTTAGACTCTTAGGCTCAAATCTTGCTCCATTTATGCAGAAGCTGTGAATTAAAATGTTCTGCAACACTTGAAAGCTGAGGCAGGGATTTTTCCAGCAGGACTCAGGTGTGACTAGTTTGTTAGTTTGTGTGCCAGGTTTATGGTTTTGGGTTTTTTTTAAATGACTTTTTCAGATCATAAAACTTAGCAGCTTGCAGGGGGGAAGGGATAAACTTGCCTGTACTGTGTCACAGAGCCTGATCTCAATCAGTCGGTCAATAAATAGTAGCAAAGGATTGCCTGGGCACAGTCTCGCTATTTACCAGCTCTTTAGTGTGGGAGTTCTTATGCTGGAAAGCCCAGAGTCCCAGGTACGTTTTGTAAAGGAGTGATCCGAGTGGTTGAAATCTAGTATTTATGTTCCAGTTAATTTTAGCTTAAACTATATTTGGTCCTTTCCAAATGTTTGAGAGCCTTGGCTGGAAAGCACTGCGTAAACTGGAATGAAACACAGGCATGCACGCTTACCAGCTCATTAGTGTTATCCGCTGGGAAACTGAGGCAGGTGGTTAAGCTGAGCGAGTGTGCATAATGAACGTGTGGTGCAGCCTGGAGCGTTCTCCATCATGTGTACAGCCAGCAGGTCCTTAGAGGGGTATGTGTTTAGAAGGGTAACAGGCATAGTAATAGTCCTTAAAGCCCTTGCTTTGAACCTCTTTGCTTTACAGAATTACTTAGTAAAGATAATACGCTTGCAGCTAGTTGGTGAGTTAGCAAGATCAGAGGGGATTGCCGTTGAGTTTTATGGAGTCATTTCTGATTTATATTGCTGTCAGTGACAAGTTCAATGAGCCCAGCATTCAACAGACCGATGTTCAGGTGCATGCATCTCCTGAGTGGGCTGCTCTGTGCTTCGTGTCCAAAAAAAGGTAGCTGATGTACCAACCCAGTCAACAACCATGTTTGTAAGATCCTCATGAATATTCAGTGAACTCTTACGATTGATGGTGTTGCCATTACACAGCCATATGAATCCATGGGAACGATGAGACCTTGGTCGATGTTTCTGGAAACCTCCCTCAGCCAGGCTGTCCTGCCCCTGACTGAAGGAGCCTGTGTGGTCCCCACGTCCGTCCCAGCTTAAATCGTTACCTTCAGACTGCCTTTAAAAACAAAGCAAGACAAAAATCCAAACCAGCCCTGCCAGAATGCGGGATGAATAATTAGGTGGAGATCATTAAAATTTGCATCCTTAAAAACATACATAGATTATTCTTTAATGGAAAGTTAATTGTTTTATTATTCTCTCCAGATGGTTCTTTTCGTTTACATTCACAGGGGAATTGATGTAGCCTGGGATTCAGTCTCCTGTGAGCAGAGCTGATAACCGAAAATGCAATTCTATTGCTGATCAAGATACAAAACAATAGAAAACATGTATACGTATTCCATCATAGTTTCAGATTTTAAATATTATTTATAGGCTGTAAATGCCCCCTGGACTTGAAATGCTGCGGGCTGTGGAGCTTGCATTTCTCTTCCTGGTAGGTTTGCCAAGCCAACGCTTGGTATCGGACGCTACTGAGTCCTGGTTTTCATGCGGCGGATCAATTGCTTCCAAATACTGGACTGTGGAGGAGCCTGCAGCTGCCAGTGCTGAAATACGCAGTGGTACTAAAGGGTTTAAAGCAGGAAGCTGTTGTTAGATACTCGGGGTTATTGTGTCACATCTTATTGCTTCCTCCACACATCTCCTTTGTTCTGGATGCAAAAATGCAGAAGGGCTCGGGAAGGTGGGGAGAACACGGTGGAGGTGACTTCTCAAGGGCACAGTTGTGGTGTTTATGTTCTACTGTGGCTTCAACCTGGTAGACTGCAGCTGCGAGCTTGCATGTTAAGTGAGCACATTTATCGTTTCTCATTACAACAGATCACCTTTGACATCTGATGTGAATAACTTGAATGGGCCCCTTATTTCAAACACCCAGCCATGCTGACCTGTTGGCCTGCAATGATTCTGCTGGTTTTATAGGTACTTATTTCCTTTTAATTATTTAGAGTTAAAATATTATTGTAAGGGAGGGAGAGAGAGCAGAGTCTGATATTAGCTCAGCCTTGCCTTCCTCGCTGAAGTCCAGGTGATCTGCTTATATTGGAGAGTTTTGAGAGGCACTGCCTCTTGGGAGACCCCAGATCTTGGTAACCTTCGGGGATCTGTAGCTTTCCAACACTTGTATCCTTTGCAGCTTACTTGGGCGATGCTGCATACAATGAGCTTGAAAAACTCCACGCTCTTGCGTGTCTTAGGGATAAGCCAGGCACTGTTGTAGTTTGAGAGGTCGTATCCAGAGCAGAAGGAATGGAGAAAGGAAGATGAACAGACTAAGGAGGAAATGTAGCAGGGAGGTGATGCTAATGGTTATGAATTCTCCTCTCCTTTCTGTTGCTCTCAGGCTGATCAGTGCCAACTGATATACGTGGACCATCTCCTCTTTGATTTGATATATTTTGGAGGATTTCTGTTTCATTTTGGGGGATTTATATTTGTGTCTGGTCTTTGTGATTCAGTTAGTCACCGGGCTTCAGATTTTATTGACTTTTCCCCTTTTCTAACTGACCTTTCACACCCGTAATCGCCCAAGACAGATTCAGTATGTGTTTGTTCAGCACCTACCATAACCAATAGCGTCATGCTTTTTGGACACCGACCATAGTATAAATATTAAATAGTAAGTAAGAGTGCTGAGAAAAATCCGGTCTGAATGAAACATGAGATTTGCCTCTGCAAAGAGGTACTGGGAATGAGAGGCACGGCTATTTCTATCAGGGCAGTTCCCTAAATGTCTGGGTGATGTGTCTTGGACTAGTAGCGGGGTCTAGATGTTTGTATGTGTCAGAGGAGGCACTGTAGGGATTGTTTAAGCAGTAGCATTAGTTATCATCTGTTGGATGCCCAAGTGAAGCCTTTGCTTGTAGCTAGGAGGCAGGGAGCAGATTTTCAGTTCCCTGCTGTGACTGTAAGGCCAGGTAAATAGAGAAGGAGGAGACAGCAGGGGGTTTATGTGACTTGAGGAGCAAAGAAGATTGTAATGGTAAATGTTGGATTACTTTTAAAAACAAGTAGGTCATTGAAGATACTGTGGCTGGCGAACAGAAAAAGAAAGAAAGGCGGATTTATTCCTTGTTCTTCCAAAGATTTGTTACACTGTAAAGCTCACTTCACTGCTCAGCGTGCTGTCATTTTTAATTTTGGAAGTTCTCTGTTTCTGTTTTTGTCAGTGGTCCAGCAAGGATGACACTGGACCTGAGATTAGGGACCTGGGATCTTCAAAGGAGCCTCAGTTCCCAGTTCCCCTGGGCATTGTGAGTGGGCTGAGCCTTACCATAGTGCTTGCTGGGAATACCAGCTGTTGTTTCCATTTCCTGCTCTAGCAGGCATTTGCCTGTGACCCCAAGGTGCTCAAGACAAATTGTTTAAAATTCAAACTGTCTTTTGTCTTCTGCCCCTTTTGCAGAGTACTAGCATGCAAGAAAAACATCCGTCGCCATCCCTGCCTTTTGTAGAGGGGAAAGGATCCAGTGATAATTATTTGACGTCAGGTATACATGTGGAGTATTCATAGCATCAGTACTGTGCATATCTGATTCTGAGTATAAATGCTAGCTCCAATGTGTTCTGAAACTTTCAGTGTCTTGGTGTTCATTGAAAAAGAAATCATATCCTGATAATACCATGCTTACATCTAGTGCATTTCATGGCTGATTATTAAAATTACTTGCAAACAAGTTTGCTCTTACATCTCAATACAGAAGAGAAGAAAAACATTACAGTCTGTCCGCTCTAAGTAGGTAAATTGAGGCTCAGGCGAGGGAAATCCTTACTATGAACAGTGAGTCTGATGGAGGGCTGGGGAGGGAACCTGTGAATCCTGACGCCAGGGCTTATCTTCCAGACGTCTTCCTTAATAACAACTGTTCAGTTTGTCACTTCAGGCTCATTACTACATCTGTTAGCACTGAGCGATGGATCCTAGGAAATACAAGTGAGAGAGACAAACTTTCAGCTTGGAATTCTCCCTTAGGAAACTTATTTCTGGCATGTTTTATAAGTGGCAGCTTCTTGTTTATATTCATAGGGTTTGTAACATGGTATTTTCTCTTTGGCCCTGCCCTCAGCTCCCTCCCATGACCAGGCGATACACCTTCGTTCTTGCCTTGCCTCTGCTGTTGGTGAGAGTTTGGAGGGCTGTGCTCCTGACGCAGAGCCCGAGCAGCAGTTTATTGCTAGCTTTCCCTCCTCCTTAGATGTGTGCTAGCTCTCGAACGACATTTTGAGGTGCCTGAAGCATTCTGTGGAAGAAAATTAATTGGTTTTGACAAACCACAGCAGTCCCTTGGGTGCCTGGGAGTGCAACATTTATTGAAACCAGGCAGGAAATCAAAACGCTCTGGTGTTCATTCACCTCCAGTGCAGCTGTATCAAAAATAAAAATAAAAAAATCCTTAACCTTCCTCTGGATTTTTCACTCTGACATTTGGATCGTCCACTAACTTTCTAATAAAACCTCCTTTTTCTTTTAAAAGAGAGTTTAGTGGTCATGAAAGATGCCAGAATGGCAGCCCAGGGAGTAGATGGTCTCTGTTTACCCACAGAGCAAATGCAGCATCAGGGCAAACGTACTTGCCATTGTACTTCCACCTTGACCTGCAGCATCCCAAAGGAGGGTAGGGAATTGCAGTTTTTCGGCACTTCTAGACTTGGCCTCTCTGCTTACACAACTCAATAAGGGAATCGGGCTTCTCCTGCTATTGCAAAACAGTATTAAGGAAGGATTTTTCATCACAGCTGTAGATATAACAACTTCGATGCAAACCTCAAACTGAAAGCACTGTGCTAGCAGAAACCATCTCCTAGCCCCACTCTTCCAGGAGTCTGGCCTGTCTTCCTAACATATTGGTTACAATCTGATTCATTTCTAAAACATATGCTGATATCCAGTGCAAGTTACAACCGTTCCTGTCGGCAGAAGAAGATACCTATATATGTGAAAGGTGTGCTGCGGCGCGTAGCCCCAGCTGCGACCGTGCCTGCAGCGACGTGGATGCCCTTCAGTTGGCCACTGGCTTGAGGTCGCTGGTCTGCCCTGTGCAGGCTTGCTGATGGGAGTCATTAAGTTACCATCAAGTTTGAATTAGTGTTGGTTCACCTTTAAAAATGAAATAGCCAGCAGTGTTCTTCATGTGACTCTGAAGACAAGACTGGGAAATGAGGGTAGCCGTTTGTAAACGAAAGCTAGTTACTGCCTGGGTGCAGTCCCAAAATAGGGTTGGTTTTAATTTTACATGGGGTATCCACCTGTCACCTTGTAAAGTGGCATGTGACTTCTGGACTGTGCCCTGCTTGATAGGGCTGTGGAATCTTTTTACAGGTTGTCTGCTGTCTGTGGGCATCTCCAGGAATGGTGTTGGGAAGGGGAAACCATATGCTTTTAGCCTGTAGGATTAGGGTTACTGTGGGTCCTAGCCTCATAGACTGGAGCCATGGGCAAGGATTGGGGAAAGGATTCACAGACAGATGATGTAATGGAGTTATTCAGCCCCTCCAGGGCCTTATTGCAGCAAATTTTGGGGAGTTTAACAGGCTTTTTTTCTGTTGTTGGTCACCACATGGTTTTTATGGGTATGGTAGGGGTGAGCACTCTGAATTCAGCAAACGAGTATCTGGGGGAAGCTGTGTGTTAGGCAGAAGGTCCTTGCCTTCTCGGCAAGGTTCTTGTGTTCTTCTTCCTTGTGTTCTCGGCAGCGGCAAGTGCCAAATGGAGGTGGGACGCCGGGCTAAGGACCCAGCCTTGCCCCTGGACTGTCAGTGTGGTTAGAAACCCTGCAGGTGGATTGAAGCTCCTGCTAATTGCTGGGGTGGCAGAGATGGGGAAGCGGTAAGGACGGAGAGAGGAAGCATGTGCTTCTGAAGTCTTGCTGTGAATTGGCTCTTTACAGTTACTGCCTGCAGAGACGGAGCAGGGGTGCGTGGTGTCTGTAAAAGGGACAGATGGGGAGACCAGCCTTAGCAGGTCCTTGAGACAGAGCAGGTAACGTGACTGCGGCAGCGAGTGGAGGAGTGTGAATGGCTGCTCGCTCTGCGTCATGGGGAGATGGTGAGAACTCCTTAAGCAATTAATTAGCGCAGCTGAGAAGCTGAGCTCAGTGCTAAAGGTGATCTGCAGTTATACCAACAGATACGCACGCATGCTTTATTTTTCTGGCTTGGAACCTAGCTGGGGGCTTGTCTTGGTGGTTGTTCTTGAATAGCTCGTAGAAGCATTGCAGTATCTTGTAGAATACCTAGTCCAGTAATGTGGAAGGCCAAAGAGGGGGTCATCAGCAATCCTAAATGCAGCTTTGGCAGCTTTGGGTACTGTAGGAGAAACACTTGCATACATGGTCCATGGCAGAGCAGTGGTTCCACGCTGTAGGACTGCACCATCCCACCTGTCTGATGTGAGCTCATGTGGAAGGAGATAAGTGGGCACCAGCACTCAGGAGCAGGGTCAGCGTGTGGATGTTCATACGGACAAGGGTGGTCGAAGGTTTGCCCTAGCAGGGACTGTGACCTGAGTGCTGGCAGACTTGATGCACGGAGTGGCAGCACCGTGCTCTGGAATTACTGCATGGGTTTCTTCCTTACCTTTTTCTAATGAGTCTGCTTTCTGGCATAGCAATTATCTACTTTGGATATCAATGTCTATAGGAAACTGACTCTGGCTAAAATTGTAAATTAACTGCTTTGAAGCTTATGTCCCAGATGTCAGTAGTGATAGATACTGTTGAGTGGTTTCTAGCTAGAGAAGACTTTGAGCGGTGTCATTTTTCATGGGAAAACTTCCCATATGCTTCTCCAAGAGGCTTTTCTGGGCAATTAAATGACATGCTGTACGCAGAGATAACATGAATTCAGGGAGCTTTTGCATTTCATCTTCTATGACATATCATAGGTACTATGGAAGTGGTCACTATGGGTTTGGTTCTTGGTCTCAGTTACTTCTACAGGAGCGGGGTTTGCCACCCCAGCTGTCACCTGTAAGCAGCAGGACTCCTGTGGTGTTTGTTGTACGAACAGCGATATATCGTGAAGCTGGGATGTGGGAGGATCCATGGCAGAGGGAATCCTGTCTGAAGGACAAGGGAGCCCACTGAATGGCAGTGTAGGGTACTCAGCCTTGCAGGGCACCAAGGCCCTTCAGCTCCTGAGCTGGTGGGATGTCTGGTAACAGAGAGACAACGCTCTGGGCAAGGTTTAAGTGTCACGGGAGTGAAGATCCTTTGACGCAACTGAGTGGCACCTTCTTATCCTCTCTAATTTAACAGACTAATAAAGTTCTTCTCACAAGGAGTGTCTGACTGTGTAGGGAAAACCAAAGTGTGCTGCTGCTCACATCTAGGGCAACAGGACAGAGAAGCCTGGGGGAAAACTTGGCAAAAATCATCATTCTAGATGCGTGCAGGGTCTCTCGTGGCCCTTGGCAAAGGAAGGGTACAGCATGGATTGTGAGTTAGGAGGGGGGTTTCAGAGTCTTGCACAGAGAACATCATCTGGTAGCACTGGTAGCTTCAGTCAGTTTGGGAACCAAGGTGTGGGCTGCCCAGGTCCCTGTGCAGCTCCGTGCACCATGCCATCTGCCTCTGTGCCTCCCAGGAGTCGAGCCCTCTGTTTGAGATTTTCCTTGCTTGACTCCTCTGTGCCAGCAGTCCTGAGGTTCCTGCTGCTTTGCATTACAGCCGTGTGTCAAGAAATCCCAGCTCCTGGGGTCAAGTGCTAAGCATTTGCTTCTTTATCAGATATTTACTTAGGAGGATTTCATTATACTGAATCTACTAGCTTTGAATAAATTCACATGCAGTAAATTTATTCTTGTTCTTTTTGAAGGGAGTTCTATGCTAGAGAAAACTTTGAAGACGACCATTTATACCAAAAGCAATTACTTTCCTGGTAATTTTGTATGTATTTTACTGCAGATACAGTATTTCTATTTGACTACGAGCTTTCTCCCAAGTGCCACTGCTGTGCTGGAAGTGGAGGAAGTTAGGTGCTTGAATCTGTGGTGCCCCAACATTTTCACAGTTAACACTGAATGTATTTGTCTATGCACTTATTTGAACAATCCACCTGCCTGAATAAAGCTACAGGTTGATCTTATCAGAGTCCACTTGGGTTGCTTCATGTGAAGTGTGAAGGGGGTTTGTTTTGTTTTCTTGGTTTTTTTTCGTTGGTTGGTTGGGTTTTTTTTTTGGCAAGACCAGTGGGTCAGGTTCTGGTTGTTGGATTTCTTCAGCCAGGTGGTAGAGATGGTCTTATGTGATACTGCAGAGGGCATCTCCAAAGCCTTGTCACTCAGTTCATGAGTACCCAGGAACCATACTCTGCAATATGGATAAGCTGAAGTATTGGCAAAAGCAGCTTATTATATGATTTGGAACAATAAACAAACCTGTAAAAAATCCATCTGCAAATAACTTTCAGATGTGTAGCGGGAGCAAAGCTAAATTCTTCCCTCCAGCAGCTGGTTTGCTTTGGCAATATGCCGTAGTGCCATATGCACAGGAACTCTTTCTGGTGCCTGTCACTTGACCAAGTCCAAAACAAAGCAGGAGGAAAAGCTCAAGTAAGAATTTAGGCATTTTGGTCTGATGATCCATCAAGTCCTCTCTCCACTGGTTTATTTTACATGCTGTGCTTCAGTGGAAGGAAAACCAGCAGGTAAGTCATTCAGCACCTCTGTATAAAAATACTTGGTGGTCCCTGTGATAAAAAAAGCAATGCTTTGGGGCTGGAGGTTTGATTTACCAAAATTGCTAGTTTTCTAGATATTGATGGTGATAATAGCAGTCCGTCCTTCATTTAAATGTGCTCTTAGCATTTCCAGAGTGCAAGCATGTGCATGAATCCTTTTGAAAATGGACAGGAGAAAAATGGGGGGACACGTACGAAAGAGAAGCGTGTTCATATTAAAATCCAGAAGGGTAGAATATTATGGTTTTCTCCAGCATGAGTTTCTCGTTAACAAGATTTGTTTCATTTAGAAGTGGCTCATTGATGGGTTTAAAAAAACGAAAACCAAACCAAAACAAGAACCTTAAAGAAGTGTAGGTTCCTGTTAAATTGCAAATTCTATATTCTGTGCTGGATTATTGTTTTATGGGAACCAATGATAGTTATAGTGCACATGTCTACGTATTTCATCAGAAAGCAAAAATGTTTTTTTAAGGGAAATTATTATACAGAAAAAAACCCAATTAATTATAAACTATTGTTGTTACAGTGTATAATACTTGTGCTTAAGCCCAAATCTGAAATGAATAAAAAACTTGTCATCTGAACAGCTCTCAACATTCCAGTCTAAACTTTGTGGCTAGCTTTAACCCTTGCTGCAATAGACTAAAGAGAATAATCACATAGTAACTCTCCTATTATTGCTGTAATGAGGTAGACAGAAACATTTTTCTGAACATTTCTATGGCATGAGAATGTTGTAGAGCTTTCTGGGCTGCTTGTTATCCAAGTAAGCCACTTGCATCTGGAGGGATCGCACATTCCACTTGATTTTTGACCTTTTTTCCCTGCGTGGCATTTGGTTTAGGATTTCATGACAAATAAAAATTTTTTTTCTGGATCAGTAGGTCTGTGAAGTTTCAGTTAGTCCAGGGCACAAACTTGAGCTGATTTGCTGGAAGTAGTTGGTCAGGACATTTATGGTTGGGTCCTGTCTCTGTCCTGAGCCTATTCTGTGACCTCTGTGCATCATTGTGGTGTAGAAATATATTGATGGACTTCCATCCAATGTGAATTCAGAAATCCTTGATGTGCGAGAGAAGCTAGTAATCCCCTCCACAGAAAAATCTAAGGGTAAATTGCACACTGGTGGTTATTTTTAAAGGAAACCAAAAGAAAAATAAGCACACTGTGAGTGTTTTGTAATTCGTGTTTTGAAGTTGACACTCAATAGGTAGAAATTAGCCTGAACAGAAAGTAAAGAAAAACTTTGGGCACAACAGGGCTTTGCACTGCTTTGCTAGTATTCATAGAAAAGTACATTTTGGCAGATTTCTAGTTTCAGCTTCTTCGTGTGCTATTATAACCCTCTTCATAGAGATCCAGCAAACCTTGGAAAAATCACACATGTGAACTCGCTTAAATCTTTTTTCCCCTCCAAAGCTTCTAAGTGGGGGTTTAAGGCTCAAGCTGCTTCTCGTTGTTGAAGTCTGCCTCGGTTTTAGTTATTTTTCTCATGAAAGACTGAGCAGAAGTGAAATTGGTGCTGTAATAAGAGTTGTCCCTATTTCATAAGGACCTTAAGAGCAGCTGTTGAGGACAAACATTAGCCTAAGAAGGTCTCCAGGGGTTGGCTTTGACGGAGGTAATCTTTCTTGTAATACCATTCCTAATGTGGATCTCTGTTAGCTATATGTAATAATTTCTTCCCCTGTATTTGTTCTGGTACATCTCTAGGGCTGCTTGTATGTGCTGTAGAATATTTACCATATTTCTTTCTTTCCATCTATTTTGCCATGGTCTTATAATATGTGTCTGTTGCAAATCTGTTCTCTTCTGAATGTGTAGTGTTCCTCCTAGTTTCTCTCTTACCCCTCAGAGCAGGTTTTTGTTTGTCTTCTCTCTCAGATGTCCTCTGAGCATTGCACCTGTGAGCTGAGGGTAATTCAAATTGCAGTTGGAGTTCCCGCTCATGGTATTGGTGGTGTTGGGAGCAGAAGGGAGAGGAGCGGTACAGCAATGGCTGCCTCAGTATCCTCTGATTTTCACTGGTGGCTCCTGTTCAGCTATGTCTGTTGTCCAACAGATCCTTAGGAATTCAACTACGGTAGCTACAGTCTCAAGCTTGTTGCATATGGTCCTGGCCTATTTCCCCAGCGACTCTTTCCTGTTCGCTGCTTGTTTCTCCTGTCCTGACACTATCTGTTATCAAGTGGCACCTTGATGCTTTGAGATGTCTGGAGGTGTTTTAGGAATCTTGTTACTCCTACTTCAATTTCTTTGCATCTCTTTTGCTATATAGATGATACCATAATAGAATAACACCTCACAGAGGAGACTTCTGGATTTTGTTTTGACTGTTACCGCTTGATCGCATTTGTCATTGCTTTTTCCTGATTACTTTTTCCATGCTTTGGATAAAAATGGTTTGGTCAAATATCGAGGCACCCTAAACCATGGCAGAACAAGTCTTCTCTAAGAATAATATTAGAACTCTTGTTCAAACCTTCCCCTACCTCTGCCACCCCAAAACCCATCTTCACCCCTGTGCCACCCCACCCATTATACGTGCAACTCCAATGTTTCTGGTGGCAGATAATTTCTCTTGTCATCTAATGTTCTCCTGCCTGTCCGGCCATTTGTGTAGAAAATCGAGATAGCTTTTTAGACCAGTCAGAGGAATTCCACGGCACTGAGTTAACTGAGAGGTGCGCGACTCTCTTCATCTCTGACCTCTTGTTTGCTCCATCTCAACAGAAGGGTGTAGCATTCAGGATGGGTCCGTGTCACGTCCATGGTGTGCAGGGCAATCATTCTTCTATCTGTTCTGCCACCTTTTCTGAAGAGCAGCTCACAGCTGTAATTTCTGCAGCCAGAGGGACTCAGCAAGTGGTGGATCGACGGGATTGTCCAAACTGTCCCAGGAAGGGCCCTGGAGATCGCTGGGTGTCAACCAGAGCCGGACCTCTGCTGCTTTCCGGGGAGCCCTGGGGCTGCGTCACCCATCTGTCGTCCCCTAGGAAGGGAAGCGATCCAGCTGACCAAACTCAATTACTTTGTCAATGAGGATAAATAAGGATCATAATCCAATTGTTATGGCAATTGCAGTGCAGTAAACTCGAGGCACCTTTCCAAGGCTTCTATATTTATACCTCACTCGTTTAAAGCAAAAGGAGGCAGACCAGCTTTCCCCAGGCTTTCCCCGTGTCCTGAACGAAGCACACCACCAGCTTAGACAAACCTGGGATGGTTGGTAGATGTCAGTAGGACCATTTCTTTTGCTGTGTCTTACTGGTATGTTCTGCGTCTAGCACCAGGGACTGGAAGGCTGATGGTGACTTATAATAAATACATAATAAATAAACAGTAATTCTTGGCACTACAGTTCCCAGCTGTACAGCACTGACTTTACCCACTCAGTACAAAGATTTAGGCAACAGCTACAGGTGGTGATCCCTTGTACCAAAACTGTGGGAAACTAGAACTATTTCATTTAAAATCTAAGTTCATAGTCTTTTTAATCTGAAAATACAGCATAGCATCCAAGTTTGTAGTATTTAGGACTATGGGTAAAGGAATTTTCTGAAAGTCTATAAGCAAATCTTAACAAGATTAATTATTAATTATCAGGTCCTTTCAGGAATTTGTCTCCATTTTTTCTGTGTTCCAAATGATAATAACAACAAGATAATGAAGACAAATTTTCCATAGCTGTAATTGAAAGCTTGGTACAGGCTGTATTTGTGGCAACCAGGTCATACTTTGGTTAAATTATTAAATATTGTTGTATCTAATTACTGGGATACAACGAAGGTAAGTCAGCAGCATAGCACCTACAAAGCGGGGTCTAACGTTACATTAGACCTCTTCTACAGGTAGCTTGTGTGCAGTGCGTTTGTTCTAATGACTCATGGCTGATGCCCACAAGGTGTGTGCCGTGACTGCTTGTACAGTGGTAGACCAGATATCCACCACCCTTCAGGGTGGAGCTGCTGTGGCCCACTGCGTGCCACAGCGGCGGTGGTCAGGCACTGAAGGGCTGAGTGGGGAGCTCAGAAAACACAAAGATGTTGATTCTCCAGGACTGATCTGTACCTGGTCTCCTCCTACATTGAGACCTGTGTTCCTGCGCTCGCTGCGAAGTCATAAAATCAATTACAAATTAAAGGCCAGATTCATGAGTTCACTTCAGCTGCTCTAGCGGTACAAAACAGCTGCAAATTCAGCTTTTATGCTGCTGTTACTTCCCCCAGCTTTTATGTGTTAGTAGCTTTGCCTTTTAAAAGCATTTTTTTAAATGGCTTGAGATTGATGCTTAACTTCAAAGTGCTAACAAATATTGCATTGCAAATTCCTTCTTCGGCTACTTGATTACTTTTTTTTTTTTAAATAATTTTGAAAACAAAGAATATTCTTCAGGGAAATACTGTGCCAAGGTGAATGATGTTTCAGAGCGCACATCAGTGCAATCTGAACAGAGCATTGCCATTCCAACAGTCAGTTCTAAACCCAGGATTTGCGCAATTAAGAACGCCTGTTATGATGTATAATTCTGTTAGGCTAAGAGTTCTTGGATAAAAACAAAAGAGATCTCAATTCTGCCCTCTCACAAACTAGTACCATTTGTCTGCTCTTGTTAGAATTCATTGAATAGTGTAAGGGTTCCATTTTTTTTTAATTTTTTTTTAATTAAATGTGGTTACTTCATCATTATCTTCATGCTGAAATTTCCTACTCTCCCTTCTTTTAATAGTATTAAGCAAAAAATAACAATCATGATTAAGATTTAAAAATCTAAGTTAAGTAACATTTTAAAATATTATCTATTTTAAAAAAAAAAGTCTCACATTACATAACTACCACACAATTTAATTTTTGGATGGTTTCATTGTACATTTCAGGGTGCAGGTATTGCTAGCTTTTCTTTCCAGTTCAGTGTTAAAACATCAAATTTCCTGATTTCGTAATGCGTGGTCTTGCACAGTTGCTTTTAAATGTTTAATCCAAAACTACTGATATGCTTGCTCTGCCTTATAATGCTTTTTTTGGAGACTAATGACAAGTCCTTAGGATTTGTAGGGTTTTCTTGTGCTTAAATGGGTAAGTATTCTTTCCACTTAGCTCTATCTTAACATGTATTTATTGTAACTGAAAGCTTCTGGCAGGCAAAATCACCCCTGGCTTTTTAGCAGGTCCTTGACCAATTAACTTGAATTAACCAGCAATGTCTGGGGTGTGTGCCTGTACAGGAGGTAGGTTTGTGTTTGTGTAGCCCACACAGTGACATCAAGAAGATGCAACCCTGCGCAGACTAATCCACCCTTTTCCTGAATTTGAATTTTCTCTCAAAGCGTCCTAGCCATGGTTTTCAGAAGTTTATAAATGACTGTCTCCATATGTCTGCGTAATTCAGGTATAAAACCATCCAACAAGTTAAATCGGACAAAGAGAGAGGGGACAAGGGAGGAGAGATTATATAATCCTCTTTACCGGAACAAGTGAAAATCTCACTATTTTCCCCCAAATAAGCAATACGCTCTGTCAGCACAACAATAAAGGGTGCGTGTGCATATTCATCGCAACCTGTATAGCCATACATTTGTATAATTAATCAGGACTGGGGGAAAACACATTTGCATCTACGCAAATGGTCTTCCAAAAAACGAAGCAAGGAGAGACTGTTCCAAGTAATCACGACGACTCTCCTTGCTCAGTGCAGCAGGTCGGCGGACAGCACAGTGAACTTCCACGGGGTGGATTAAGGAAGGGGATTTGGCTATTAATTAATAAGTTCAACAGCCTTTGTGCACCCGTGTGCCTGTGCCTGCGCAGGGCAGCTGCAGGGGGCAGGAGGTACGTGCGTGCAGTCAGTGTGTTGTGTTGGTGATGGCTCCTTTGCTCTCGGGAAGATTAACCTATTTTTAGACCAAACTGTTGGTGTGAGGCCAGAAGAAACCTTCCATCTTTTAGATTTATGGAGGTTGCCAGGCAGATCTTAAACACTTTCTCTAAGCTGCATTTATTTGTATTTTGGCTTCTTTTTGAAGGCCAGGTTCCCTGTATCTCCTTGGATAGGACCCTCGATATCGAAACAGGTCTGGAGTTTGTCAAGTAATCTAATTCATTCAACATTTGGAATTACCGTGCTAAAAAAAAGTAATTTATTTTCTAATTATTCCCTGTCTTGCACAACCGTGCATCGCTGAAGTGTCGCTATTTAAAATATTTATCTCTCTCCGCTGCGTGATCTGCTTGAAGGCCATGGAGAGGCGATGAAATAAAAGCACTCGCTCCCAACACAGGCACATTACTTTGCCTTGTCTTGGGCTGTTTTGACGTCTCCTTGTAAATACATTTATTTTTCATTAGGATGTTTCTGGGTTTGTGGCATCCAGGAAAGCCAAAGCCATTATGCTGTTCATCTGTTACAGGCAAAATGAAGATAAACAAGTGTAATGAACTCCTGCTGAAGCCATTTCTCTGTTGTCTTTCCCTTGCTTGGAAGCACGTGCATGTGTGGGTACAGCCTCGCTCGTGCAAGCTGGATGGGTGCGAGCTGCTGTCGGCGCTTGCGTTACTCATGTGCGAGGAGGATTCAAGCTCCCGGTGCACCGTAGTCCCAAGGTTTTGCTGTTGTGTCTGGAGAGCTCAGGCATGGGGCATCACACGTGGCTTTCTTCAGGGAGCTGTGGTTTTTAACTTGTAGTCTTGCTTCCACAGCGGTTCCCTCCATCCCTCTCCAACGTATTGCGAGGATAAATGCAGCAGAGATGGAGATGTGAGGATGCAGTGTCTGTGAGGTCAAGTAGGTACTAATGGGGTTGGTGGTGGGGATTGGAGGAACCTGCAGAAGATAACATGCTCACTGCGGGGATTTCTTGTGCAGGCTGGACAGCCTCATCCCAGCGATGGGCTCAAGAAGACTATTGGAGAGCCTATGGCATGGTAGCAAATATCCAGTATGGTTGGAGGTTGGTGGGTAGGGAGTTAAACACAGCTAGAGACAGGAATATTGTTTGGAGATCAAGGAAGGCTTGGAAAGGATAGAAAGTAAGCTGCAAAGAGGCATGAAGACGAGAATAAAAATGAAAGCGAATATTGAGCTTTCTAGGGTGGCAGATATGCTCTTTCTTCTTCCTAGTCTTTCAATTATTTCTCATTTATTTGAGCCCTCCCTCCCGCGCCCATCCCCACCCTCCCAAACTGACTTGCTCATTGAGTCCAAGCGAGTTTATGCTGAATTTTAAAATAACTTATTTTTCTCCATCTCTAAACTGCTAATCTCCCAGGCTGAGGAATCCTGGGACAAAGAGGAGTCCGCAGAGTGGAACTCTGTAAAATTAGCTTTTGCAGCATTAGTGTTTGCACAGTTACAGGCTGAAGACCTGTGCCCCCCCACCCCCGCCTGGCAGCCTGCCTCCCTTCCCTGGGGAGGCTGTAAGGCAGCTCAGAGCGAGCTGCCTTCCTCCTCCTCCTCGTCCTCCTCTTCCTCCTGCCTCCCAGCCATCCCTCCGCCGCACAAAGAGCCGAGGGGAGAGGTTCGCATCCATTCAGACAGGGGTTTAATTTGCATTGTCTCAGGCTCATCTGCTGTTATCGGAATGTGTTTTCTCTCAAAGACAGCATAAAATTGAAATTCTAGTGCCGATGTGAAGTCACAGGGATGATTAGCTGGGAAAAGAGGGCATGGGGGGGATGTTTTGGGGGTGGAGGCATTGAGCTGAGGCTTGGTGCGTGCTGTGCGTTGCTGCCTTGTGTTGTGGCCTCCCCCGTCTGATCTTGGGCAAGCAATTCAATCTGGCACCTCCGTATGCAGGATAGGGATGGTTTTGGGGCCAAGAGAAGGCGCAGAGGTGAGCGTGTTACCGGCTGGTGTGCTGCTGCAGTACCTCCGCAGGGAGAGACCTCTCCGTGCCGTTGGGAGATAAGCAGGCAGGGAATGGCTGTGAGTGAGCGACTGCAACCTGGAGGCTGCAGAGCAGCCCAGGGCACTCTGCCTGGGTGCCTGAGCGAGCAGAGAAGCCAAAGCACCTCTGTCTCCTGTCTTTACGTTCATAACTGTGAACCGTGCAGTGTCTCATGCATTAGAAACCCCTGCAGTCTCTCTAAAAACATAGCCCTTCTGGCTTTTAGGGGCCTAATGAGATGGCACATGTGTTTTCTTTTTATGCAAGCAATAGATGGTGACCTGAAATCTAGCTTTGAGCTCCTTTTGACCATCTCATGTGCTCTCTTATGCCCAGTTTTGGTGTAAGAACACTTCTCTTGAGCAATTTCCACCAGTTTTCACTCTCTGCTACTCGCTCTCTGCAAACCACCTTCTCAGACCCCATCTCCATTGCCTGCGCTTCTTTATTCCTCACTGCTTCTGCTGTTTATTAACTTGCTCTGCGTGGCATCTGGGGAATTTGTTCATTGGAAAAGCAAAATGAAGTTGCGTTACAGCCTAACACATGTAGCAAGGTACTCGCAGCCCCGCCGAGCCTTGAGCGGGATCCAGCGCTAACGCTGCAAACCCTCCCCGCTTCCTCTCCCGGCCCCGCTCAGCTGATTGCCTTCTATTTTTCCTTGTGGTGGTGTTATTAATAATCATATACCAATCTCCTCTGACAATCACAATCATTTCCTGGGAGAGAGCGAATCCAAGTCAACCACATCCAGCTACCCAGCAAAATGATGCTGTGTCTACCAGCCTGATGAAAGCCGCTTCTGTCTGAGCCGTGGCTGTGCGTGGAGCACTTGATGATGCTGGAGGCTGCACTGGAGGTTTTGAGCTCCCCGTGTTTCTCAAGGAAACTGCCTGCCAGGGAGGATTAAAAGGGATGGTGATTTTTTTGGGAATGGCTATGAGAAATATCATCAGTCTGGCTGTTCCCCTGGGGGCATCTGTCCGCAGAGGTCGGGTGCGATGGAAGGGGCTAGCCAGGGAGCTGATGTCCCCAGGCGGGTTCTGCATGGATAAAGTCTCTAACCTTCGTGCATTGTTGTAACTGTCTTAGCAAAAGCTTTTTTGGGGGAGTAGACTGAGCCACATACCCTGCACTTCCCCCTGTGTCTGTTCCCCCAGTCCGCATCCTCCTGCAAGCCGAGTCCCAGGCAGCTCTTGCTAACATTTTTCCTGTTGGAAGGGATTTCCAGTGGGTGAACCCAAATCGGGGTGAAAGCTTTTTCCCAGAGCTCACCAGTTTCTCGGTTAGCTCCCTCTTACTCTCAGCTTGGCTTTGTGAGCTCCCAGGCTACATGTGCTGCCAGGTTTTTCTACCAGAGCAATTTCCCTTGTTGCAGTTCTTGACAGCACCACTTTTTCTCCGAGAAACATTGGAGTGCTGAATGTCTAGTGACCTCAATTGGCCTGGATGGATGGGATGAGCCAGCTGGGTGTGCTTTGAGGCAGAAGCCACCCCTCCTTTCAAAAAGGGGTCACTGCCAAAGAAAAGGTGGGCTTTTTGGGACACTTGTGCCCTTGAGGAGAGAGACGTTGGAAGGATAGCTTTGGGGATTTGGAGTTCCGAAGGTGTGGGAGTGGGGGAGTTTGGTCAGGAGCAATAGCATCCCTTCTCCTTCAATGAAGTGACGTGCTGGGGTGACAGATTGCGCTTGGGTGGGAAGGGGAGCATGGTAGGAAACTGCTTATAGGCACAGGGCAGGGGTGGTCTGACGTGGGGTACCCCCAATGTCTGTGGCTCTTCTCCAGGGTGCCTTGCCCTGCAGCCTCCCTAGATCTGCTTTTATTGCATTTCATGAAAATGTGTGGTCTTTTTGGCTGATGGGATTAGCGTGGCTGGCTGTGCAACGTGGATTGGCGGGCACGCATTCCACGTGCAGAGGGATCGCCGGGGGCTGGTTGAAGTGAGGTGCCTGGGAAGGGCAGAGCTGTGGGTTGTGTCTCGGGAAATAAGGTCAAGAAACCCTCAGGAGTTCAATTAACCACAGATGACCAGGACGAACTGGGACGCTAACTGCATGACTGTTTGGTGAAGACGAGAGCCCATGGCCTGCTTGGTTTGCTCCAGGCTTAGAGTGTCTTCATTTGTTTTGCCGTTATTTTTCACTATTTTGTTCTTGGATTCGAAGCAGAAAGCCCAGTCCTGAGCTCCCCACGCTCTGCCCTTGCGACCGAGCAGTGCTCTCGTAGGCAGAGGTGGTGAGTGGGGTGCAGTCTGCTCCGTGCACGAAAGCAGAGCATGGCTAGCGTCTCCCTGGCCATCTGGCTCCTCTCCTTCCCCTCATGTTCTTGTTCTTTGTTCAAGCAAACTCTGGCATGTATTTGTCTTTTCTGTGTTTCCTTGTGGATCTTTCTATGAAATATTGTGAAGTGGATCCTGTTTTATGTTACAAGCGATTCGTAATGAGATTGGAGAGAGAGATACAGCATTTGACTGCAGTGGCTGTTAATTTTAATATACTGTGAATCTCGAGGTAGCTTTTTATTCTTCCTACATTGAACTTGCACACTGCTGCTGCTTCAGTCTGCATGGGGACATGTCATGTGAAACAAAAAGGCTTAATGAAGGACGAGGGAAGAACTCTGCCAGTATTTTATAAAACATGAGTTTTATTTTCCTAAACATAAATCATGATGTCTAGATGTTTAGAGATTCATGATTTAGCAGCTCTAAGAAAAAGTTTGGCAGCAGTAAAAAGGACACGGGGTGGTTCACAGGGCCCTTAAAAATGCACCCAACTCTGCTGGGCAGAAGATGAGGGTGTGGTGGAAAATACCTGTCCCTGCTGGGCTGAGCAGACAAAGTCCTTCACAGGTGAGGGACGGAGGAGAGCACATCAGAGCACAAGGCCACGGATGGCAGGTTAGTACTACAGAATATGTTCCTTAATGGTTGGGTGAGTTGGGCAGAGACCGGTGAAATGGAAGGGGAAAGGACAGGGCAAAGCAGTCAGGACCTGGGGAAGAAAGACTCAGGAACTTTGTAAGATGCTTCAAGTAGATTCTTGCTTGTGTCCTAAATCAAAATAAACTATAAAAGCCTACATGTGTCTAAAAAACATCAGCTGTAGGGAAACCTCAAAGTGGTACCAAAAGGTTCACCGCAGGGATCTGAGCAAGCTCTCCGTGTTCACCCAGCCATGGGGAGTGGCTTCTGGACTGAAGAATACAGAGCTCTAGGAGTAACGAATGAGGGGCTTTGCATATGTTTTTTTATTACAGTTGTTGAGCTGAATGGCTGCTCTCGGACTGCCTTTTAATTCGGAGAGGGAATGTCACCACTTGTGTTCTGTTTGTCAGTTGTCTGTGAGCAGCAGACTGTAGATGCAACCGCATTTGATCATTTGTCAACTTTTCCTTTTGTGCTGAATATCTGATAGTGTTTGCTGAAAACTCGTACCATTTATGCTCGTTTGACTAGCTGCTGCAACAATTGCAGGTGATGAAAGAAGAGAGGCTAGGACATGGCTACTGCACATCTGCAATTGAATATTTTTCAACAATAAGGTACTCGCTCGGCTTGCTAATAACAGACATCGGGGAAAGAGGTGGTTCCAGTCTTCACATGCAATTACTAGTTCCCTGAATCTGTGGGCAGACTGAAAGCGTATCGAATCGCCTTTGCAAAACTGCTCTTGGAGGTGTGTTTTCCATCAGCAGCTTCCTCAGAGGTGTCGGATCCAGAGCAGACCTACACATTCTCAGCGTGGTGGTGACCTACGGTGCCAAAACCCTTGGGAGATGTGTGTGGGATCTAGCTTTGCTGCTACAGCCATTGAGGATTTTCATGGAAGAGAGATGGGAAATGGCGGGTCTTTTCAGTATCCAACCCTAGTCCTCTGGTGTATGTAAAATTCAGCTCTACAGGAACTCCCCTGCACAGAGGGTGCTGCTGGCAGGGGGCCTTCTTGATTTGGAGGTCTGGGCAAAGCTGGCCCCACTCGACAGGAGAGGAGGATGCCCTTTGCCTGTCTTCTCCCCTCCACTCAAAGCCTCCCTGAAGCCCGAGTGGAGCAGAGCTGTGCTTTGACCTGGTTCCTGCTGCCAAGTGCTCCCATTTACTCTGCGAAAAAAATCTTCCTCGCTGGCTGTGGGAACCAAACTCCCAGGAGGAACCCGTGACTGTGACCACTCCTTGCCCTGCTTGGGCACTTGTGCAGAGCTCCCGCTCAGACCGGGCTCTGTGAGCAGCACGGAGGCGGTTGTTCGTAGGGTGGGGTTTTTTTTCCCCACTTTTGTTTCTCATCAGAGGCTGAGTAGCACGCTCGCACATGGCATATCAGGCCTCTTGCAGCACACTTCATTTAAAAAGCTAATTTGTAATTGCAAAGCAATACACATGCTCCAACAACCCCCTCCTCTCCAAAGCAAACAGAGAAACGCCACAGAGAAATAAAATAAAATGGGATGAGAATTATCCATGCTTGCTCTACTCCGCTGTTTGTCTGCCGGGGGAAAAGAAAGGGTGAAGCAAAGTTGCTAAAATAAATATAATAAAAAAGAAGAATAGAAAAACAGCCTCTAATGTACTTAGCGTTGCAGGTTGTGAGACAGGGATTAGCCCTGCCTGTCTTCCTGTGTAGCACAGTGGGCTCTGAATGTTGTGGGATTGCGGTGGCCTTCTTCATACTTCCCTTCGGCCAGCAGGTGTGGCTGGTGGCAGTGAGAGGGTGATGCCAGCCCTCCCGCCCTGCGGCAGGCAGGTATCAAGGGCTGAACCATCATCCACAGACTTGGCCAGGACCGTGGTTGAGCTCCTGCTGCACCCCTTGGTGTCCCCAATGTATTTTTTGAGGGGGGGAACAAGTGTTTTATCCTGCTGTGTAGCTATGGGTCACACTCAAGGGACTCCTGAACAGCTTCTGCTTGCATCGGTCACGTGCCCGTGCCCTTCGCGAGTGCTTTTTTGGAGCAAGGAGAGCAGCTGCGTCACCGTGTTAACAATGCAGATGCTGCCCACCTCTGTCTCCTGCCTTACCTTCCTGCCCTTCCTGGCTCACCGGCTGCCTGGCGTTCACTCGGCTGCACCGTCCTCCTCGCCGAGCCCTCCCGCTCGTGGTGGGTTGGAGAGGGGAAGGGAAAGGTGAACCTACTGTTAGGCTTCGCTCTGCAGAGCTGCCAGCTCCGATTTTTGTCATTCCTGCTCCACTCTGCCTCTGTGAGTTCAGCGGGGGCATTTTCAAAGACGTTTGCTGTAGTTCCCAGCATGGGTTGGAGGGGCTGGGAGCTGGGGAGGAGCGAGCAGCTCGTGCTGAGGAGTGTTTCAGGGTTGAGATGCGAGGTGGGGGCCCGGTGCGTGCCAGGATCCTGTCACTGCCGATATCTTTTACTGTAGCTTTTTTTTTTTTTTTCAGCATCAGAAAAGCAGGGTGGAATTAGGCCATGTAGCCTGTGGTACGGGCTCTGCTTGTTGGTATTGTTAATGGCTTTGCTCAGAATATGCTGACTTTTTCCTGAACAAAAGCTAAAAAGCAACCCTTACAAATTAATCATTATTAATACTTTGCGCTCGCTTAGCTATGCACGCAGCCGTACAGAGTGGTAAATACCAATTCCCTTGCTTGATCACCGTGGCTGTGAAGTGCTCAGCTCAGCCTCTCTTGGATGGCAGCAGAGCCTTGTACTGGGAACTCCCGCGTTTTGAGGGCCGCCTGGCAAGTGGGGGACAGCAGCTCTCTTCCCTCTTGACCCAACCCTTCTCTCCTGTGAACTCACGTAAAACACAAGTAAACCGAAGCCTAAAGGAATTACAGGGATACTGTGCTGACACAACTGAAGTGAAACTGGGGAGTTCATCTGATGCCAGTTGCCATTGATTCTGTGACTCCTCTATTATTCCGATGCGAAGGCTGACTTACTGTGAAGTTTGCTCCGGCCCTAGGTTTTTCTGACTCTAGTGAGGTCAGTGATTCCTTGGGATTATGAGCCAGAACAGAAGTTTATGCCGACTGAACTAGGTGGTAACGTGGAGTTCTTTGCATTTCAGGTCTTGAGATCTCCTGGCAGGGTTGACATGCTTTGCGCAGCCCAGCCAGCGGGAGAGGACAGGGTACTGGTACAGCAGGAGGTTATTGCGGGTCACAGGTATCTTGGCTGTCTGAAATTGATGGGAATCCAGCTCCCGGGAGGAAAGCAGGACCGGTGCGACAAGCACTAATGCAGTATCTCATCCTGCTGATGTGCACGGCAGAGCATGGCAATGAGCCCGTGTGGTTTGCAGAGCACATGGGGGTGGCAGGTTGGGTTGTCTTCTCCTTGGGTTGCGCCTTGTGTGCTGGTTTAAGTGCAGTAGTGTGCTGCCAGATTACAGCAACAACCAGCTGCAGCAGCCTGGTACCCTACTCTGCTGGCATCCGTGGCTACGTGGGGCCATGAACTGGGAGTGAAATGCTCATCTCTAACCTGTGAATTCAGTCTCTCAGCCACCAAGTTCACTAGGCGTCTCGAAAATAAGTTCTCGGCCTTTCCATATTGTGACTTCTTCCACTCCAAGTACTACCCGTGTAATCTCCTCCACATTTCAAAGCTACTTGAAACAGCTTCTTGCTTTAGTGCTTGCCAGATTCCCCCCCAGCTGCCAGGAAGAGAGTAAGCAGCCGCTGCCTGTTCTACTTGAGAAATTCAACTGCCAAGTGGTTATTTACAGCGGGCAGAGGAATGAAAATGTTAAATGAAATCAATTGCTGGCAATGTGAAAAAAAGGAAGGAGGAGGAAAAAAAAAAACCCAAACCCTTACAAAATCAGGATTACGCTGGCTGCAAGCTGCAGCCACCTCAAAAGGATTGCAGACAACAAACAGCAAAATGACAACGACAGAAAACTGTGCCCGTGTTAACCCAGCCTTGTGCTGACTCCGACTTTTGTTTCTATTTAATCTCCCTATTCTTGTCCGGTTTGGTCCCTCTCTTGGCAGCGGGTGGGGAGATGGAAGAATTTTGTGAAGGAAGCTGGATTGTGTTAAAACAGTTGTTTCTATTCATTTCAACATCAGGCTCCCTGCCTGGACTTAACCTGGAGGTAAATGAAAAATTAAACACTAAATGAGCCCCATCTCCCTGATGAACATGGAATTTTGCCTTAAAAAGGGGAGTACCTTTATTTCCCCTAACTTTTGCAGAGTGGAGGTGGTGGGGAGGTTACCAGGAGAGGCTGCTGGCTGGTTTAGTTTTGGCTGTATCATAAGGCAACTTCTTTTTTTTGGTGTCAATCCCTTCCTTTACGTGGAAGCCTCAGACTTCCCTGCTAGAGACAAGTGAATCACAGCCCTGCGTTGGGCAGTGAAGCAATTAATCAGCCATTAAAAAGGGAGACCTGCTGTCTTATAAACCAATTAGAAGGGAACTGGTTGCTTGTGTAACTAATGTAGTGGGGTTACTAGTAAGTTAAAGACCCATTGTGGAGAGAGGAGCTGAAATAAGTCTCTGTTACAAGGGTTTAAAGAACATGTTGGAACCACCATATCTTCCTGTAGAGCGGGAATCTTAATTTGCAGCCATACCTTGTAGTAAACACTGTCCCCTCTGCTTGCCTTGCAGTCGGCTGAAGAAAGTGTTTTTAACTCTTGATGATGAAGTGTTTTTAAAATTCCCTTTTCTCCTAAATCTTTGCTGGGTTTCTGGGCGGGGGGGGGTGGAGAAGAGGAGGAGGATGGATGGTGGCCTGACTCCTGGAGATCACCCCTGTGGTTGGGTGCAAGAGGAGGAGCAGTGCTCCAGGGTGCTTTGCCGCCTGCTGGAGCGGGGACAGCTCTGTGCCGTGCAAAGGGGGACGATGCAGGGATGAGGTCGCCGAGGTGCCGCAGACCCTGGAGCAGGTCTTGGTGCTCTCTCCATTAACACGGCACCTTTTTTACCTTGTTTGCAGGATGGGGCTGATCTCAGGACCTGGGCTGATGCTTTTGTATAGCATGGCCTTTGTGTTTGGGTCGCTGTTGGTGTGGGGCAGGATCAGCGTGGTCTGTGTCGCTCAGGTGGCACGCTGTGTTGTCTGTGGCTTCTGCAGGGTTTACTCCAGCAGCCACCGGAGCAAATCTCAAGTGTTTAGGTGGTTGCATCGGGCTTTCAATTCTTGGCAGTTCTGCTAATGTGCTAATTTGAGCCGCTCTCTCCTGACAACACACTCAGTCTGCTGGCTGCTGAGCCAAACAGAGCAGGGGGGTGACCTCAGCCTGCGACTTGGGAGCATCGAGCGTGGATTTTAGGAGCAGCCCCGCACTCTGTCCATGCTGCTAAGGACCTGCAGGGGTGGGACAGGGTGGCTGTCCCAGCTGCAAGGAAGAAAGTGCCTTGGTGAGAAGATTCTCAAGCTGATCCGTCAGTTGCCTGTTCAGTATAGTCTGCTTTTAGAAGAGGTGCGATTGCCATTGTTGGCCTGCTAAAGTAACAAGATGTATGTTTAACTTTACCTAATGTTCTGTGTGCAGCTACTTAGGAACAGTGCAAGCTAGCTAAATAAATCGTGGCTTTGCTTCAGTCCTAGCAATGATTTTGCTTCTGCTCCATCATAACACAGGGCCTGTTAATTTCACTGGGAACGCGGACTCAGTTTTCACTTACCTTACACTTATATTCAACAACATTAACATGCAGAATTTCAACACATCATTCTAGATCAACCATGGTAGTTATTGCTAATTGTTTTTTGCAATTGCAGTAAGTAGGAATAATTTTAAAGTAGATTTGTGGTAGGGAGACTTTGTCTCTATGTTTGTAGGGTAAAATGTTGGAGCAGCAGTGTGGGGTGAGGAGAAGGGTGCTCTGAAACTTGCTTGGTGACTGCAGAAAAGATGCTTACCTTCTCTGCACCTCTGTTTTCCTGGCTCCCCTCGTTTCACAACGTATTTTTTTTATTTGTGACTTTCCTTGAGAGCAGTATTTGTGTTATTTCTACAGTTACGATGACTAGGAGCATCGGCCTGTCCTGCCCACTGATGCTATCTTGTACCAATCTGAGTACGTGGTGGCAACTCAACCTGTGCTTCATCGGCAATGAACCGCTGCACAGGTCTGGGACAATAACCTCCTTTCACTTATTGCTAAGGAAATTCTGCATTTTAGGGCAACTTTACAAGAGCTTTGGGCTGATCCTGGCCCCACCATCAATAGACCACGCGCTGTTGTGTAAATACTTCAAGTCTGGTCAAGTAGAATGCCTCTTCCTCTGCCTTGCTCTCCAGCTCGCTTGTCATGACCTCGTGTTCCTGACCGGCCCAGTTCAACTAATTTCATCCTTACTAAACAGTAAGTGTGGGCTTACAGTCAGCAGGGTCGGTGTGTTTTGCTGAGTCAGGCCTTTAATTACGCCAAGCTTATGACAGCTCTGCATCCTGAGCCAGAGATGCCCTCGTGATCCATCCAGCCCTCAGCTCGTAACCAGGGAAAGCGTACGCTCCGGTTGAAAGGCACCTCAGCTGCAGTCCGCTGAGCCAGTCCTCAAATTGAGTTTGAAGTCATTAAGTGGAAAAGAAAATTTTTGTGACAAGTGATTTCCCTGAGCAGGTGACAAACTATAATGAAGCGGGGCGGTTTGGCTGGAAAGGTTTATGATAGCAGCTGTGTTCCCTTCCTCTCCTGCGAGCAGTCTGGGCAGGGGAGGATTCGTGGAAAACTGTCCATGTAGCTGCAAGATGTGTATGTTGGCCTTGGATTAACTTTCCCAGTCTTTTCCCCAAAATGTTGCTGGAGATCCTTTGGGAACAAGGGCAGGATGGGTGACTATTTAATTGCTATTTAAGTTGTATTCTTCTTCCCAGCAAAGTAGTTGGTTGTGAAAAGCTTATGAGCAAATAGCACCCCTGGAAAATGGTGTAACGGGAGGGCTCTGAGTTATTTAGATGCACTATTCCCAGTTATATCTACACAATGTCTTCCTCTTGCTTTGGTTCTGTTCCTGTGGGACAGACATAGCCAGCACATGTCTACAACAAGATGGCGGGTGTTTTGGGTACGTGGCAGTCGGCATGGCTCTAACAGGTAGCTATAGTAATTCAGCAATAGGCACATCGTAGCCACGTACAGAGCTCTTCCCAAAACAGCGAGACGATGCAATGCTGCCCTTGGTCAGAGCTGGAGGAGAAAGGTGTGAGCAAGGGCGCTGGGATGGCTCTTGCAGCACGGGGCGAGGTTTGGGTACAAGAGCACTGAGAAGCTGATTTAAAAAAAGCTGAAGATGCGCAGTGTAAGAGCTGCTACTGACAGCAGGACGCTGGAGCAGGGCAAGCAGTTGCTCATATTAATGTGCAGGTAGCCAAATGTGACAGACCATGGCAATAAGACTTGGGAGAGCGAAGGGTGAAGAGTAGGCTGTCTTGGCTGAGCAGCACACGGGTGTCCTGGCCGGGATGGTGCCTGGCCGTCTTTAATTCCACTTCTGTGCTGAGTAGGTACCTTGGCAAGAAATCTTTCTTGTCTTGGTGAGCTAGTGATAAAAAATTAAGTCCCTAAAATAGCAGAGATGGTGAGGGAATAAGGATGATGGTCCTTAAAACAGGCAATGTTCATAGCCAGGAGGTTTCTGGAGCATTCCTCTGAGGTGGTGGGTGCCTTGTTAGAGGTGAGGCTTGGAGCACTGCAGGCTAGCTGCTCCTGATTTCTTTTTTTCCCCTGATTGCTGGTTATGCAGTGTGTGGGTGGGTTGGTTTTTTCTTAGTACAGTGTCAACTGCTGGCTGAACAGTGTTGGGATTTGGGTAAGGGTTATGCGCTCTGGTGGGGGTGCAGCCAGTGCTGCCCAGGAGCACCAGGCGTGTTCCCGGGGAGCAGTCACGTTCCGCGGGTGCGCTCACTTGTTGCAGAGGAGCCTGGTCTCCGCGCTGCCTGCTCGGGGTCAGCTGTTAATGACCAAGCCCTCACCCTCTGGGCTTACGCTGGTACCTGCTTAATGGGATTTCTTCCACAAAAGGGTCGTGATGAATCACCCAGGCTAGACACTGCTGTCTAAGGCCACCAGCTGCTGACCTTCAGGACAGTTGGATTTATACCTGAGAGCAGGCGTTGAATTCCTGATGCACGGAGCAGTGCTGAGCTGGGAGCTGCTCAGTCTGGTCTGCTGTCCATCCTACGCTAGGTTGAATTATCCGTCTGTCCCTGCCTCTGCTGCTGCTTACCCAGGCTGGGATCTCCAGCAGCAGCACACAAGGTGTGGAGGTGGTGGATAATGACCAGCTGTGAGGGCCCCGGTGTGCTAGTGGGCCTCAGTTGCCTTAACCAGCCTCACCTGGGACCCATACCCACTGCCCCAGCCTCAGGAGCTTCATTTGAGCTCAGGTCCCCATGTTTTCCTGAGCTGTGTTGGAGGTGTGTCTGTCCCCAACACTGGTCCCTGCTGTGTTGGCTTCTGGGTGGACCCCAGATCCACATTGCCGGTCCTTGTTGTAACCCTGTCTCTGGCTGGGTCTCCTGGATGGACATTGGAGTGGCGTTGCAGGCAGCTTGGCCTCTGACACCATCTCCCGGAAGGACTTTGGACCTACATTGCAGGTAGCCTCTACAGCTCTGTCTCTGGCTCTCTCCTCTTGTTCTTGACTGAGCTCGGTGGGTGGACCTTGGCCCTGATTTGCCACCTCACCTTGCCTGGGGCTGTCCATGGGACCTGTCACCACCCAGCCCTACTCAGACTTGGTGGGACTGTGCTGGTTGGTGAGGGCTGTCCTGTGGTCACCCACAGTTCCTGCCTTGTCCCTTACGCAGAGCAGCCCCACTCCTGCAGCTCCCTGGCACCAGACATGGTCTTGTAGGGTAACATCAGGCTAATTCAATGCTGCTGTTGAACCCTTAGCAATCAGCTGGTCTGATTTGAAAATTTGTTTTTCTTGAGCTTCTGCCTTCACAGCTCTCGCTTGTCCCTGCCCGGGGTTTCGGGGCTGCTGGTGTTTGGGATGTGGTGTGGAAAGGCTGTCCTGTTCTGGTTGGGAGGTGTCTCCCAGGCAGAGAAAGGGATGAGGATGTTACTTAAAGGCATGCCAAAGATTTAATGTGTGTACTGGGAATAGAGCAGGAATAATTTCTTGGAGGCGCTAGGTATGTGTAGCACTGCTCTGCACACAAGGGTTGAACGTGGACTTGGGGAGGGATCAACAGGAGCAAGTGATGCCAGCTGGAGACACCAAAAGCTTTTTAAAAAGAGCTTGAAAGCAACACAAAACCCAACACACTTGCATATTCCAAGCAATGCACGTAAGCAAGACTCACTTTTACATTTTTCAGAGCAGATTAGCGATTTTCTAATTAGGGAAAGAGCTGAATATTGAGCACTGAAATGGATAAGCGACTTAAAAAGAACACAGAAAATTGCAAAGTGAAATCACTTAAATCAGCCTTGTCTCCTCCCCCCTTCATGCTTGGTATGCTGTTTATCTTGGCAAATGGGGGGAAAATAAATTCCCTGGAGGTGGCACATACACATTGCTACCTGAATGCATCAGAGGTATCTGTGCAGAGATGTAAAAGCCCCAAACTGCAGGTTTTGAATCAGCCTTCTGGCCCTGCAGAAATATGAGCAAGGCTGCATCCTGGGCTGGGGCTTGGTCTGTCCGTTGTACCGAGCAGCAGCTGTTTGCTAAATTTTGATCTGGATCTGGCCGTGGATTAAAGACATCGCAGTCACTGAGGGCTGTTTGGCCCTTTAAGTGGTTTGAAGTTTGGTGCCTTTGTGAAAGAGCAGAATATTGCCTTGGTTGTGATGCTGAATGAGTTCCTGGGGCAGCTTCTTCCTGAATGCTGCCAGGTGCAGATCTTGAGACCTAAAATGTTGTTGGCCATGTGCTTCTAGCAGAAAGCATACTTGAAAGGCTAAAGGCTCGTTTTGCGCATCAGGCCTGAAGCCCTTCACCTCTTCATGCCTTAGATTCACCATCCACAAAATGGGTCTGGGTTGGTGCCTGGGCTTTGGAAGGGGCCACCTCTGGAGAGGTGCAGAAGGCAATTTACCCCAGGAAATCTTTTCTTATGTCCTTGTTATCCCAAAGATAAAGGTTAATAAGTGTTACGAACAGTAAGGATGCAGGGCAGGGAGTGTATCTCGCTGTGCACACAGGCAGCGCTCGGCATGCTGCAGCCACTGCTGGACCATAAATAAATGTTAGTGGGCACTCTCTCTCCCAAAGCACCTATCACTGCTGCCATCCATGTGGAAAGAGGAAAGTAAATAGATTCTTGGATTGTCTTAAAGGCAGAGGGAATAGGATAGGATCAGTCTATTGGATTTGTTGAATAAACTACAAAAACCAAGATATAATTCTCTGCAGACGCAGGGTAATGGACTATGTTGTATTTTGCATTTCAAGCACCAGAGCATTCAAACTAAGCTGTCAAAAACTGGTGGGCTTGTTTGAATTAACCATGGCTTGAACTGGGCACAATATTTTTATGACTTATTTATGCTCCAGTAGAATTTATGCCTGGCTGCGGCACACGTGGTGCGCTCTGCTTGCCCGGGGAGGTGCACTTTCCACCCCACAGTGCTTACAGCAGGAATTACGTACCAGGGAGCCAAAAAGCTGCTTTTGTCTAAAAAGCTGACCATGCATCTGGGATTGCATCACTGGTGTCCCAGAGAAAGGAAAGGTAGCTTGCTGGGTGGAAGCTCCTGGTGTAAATCCAGCCGAGATGACTCCTGTGTTTTGATGAAAACTTCCATCCAAAAGCCATGCATCAGCATGACTTGGTTTGTTGGCAGCTCCACGGAGGCTGAGGACAGTCCCTTCGGCCCCTTCCCCCCCCCAGCTCTTACTCCATGTCTGGCCAAGATGCTCAGGTGGTAAGATGTTACGACTCGGGAAAAAAACAGCCTTGTGCTGGCATTGGTGCTGCTTGTCCTCTTCCGTGGTCTGTGAACAGAAAAATGTGGCGCTTTGTCCTAAGAGGGTGTAAAGTGTCAGGGAAAAGCTTTTAAAGGGGCTGTCGGTACTGATCTGAAGATAAGAGGGATTTGTGCATTTCCTGGCAGCTGTGGGGAAGGGGAGACGACTTCTTCTATTCTCTAGGTGAAGATCAGAGATTGCGAGATGAGCGGAGAGAGGCTGGTGGTGGAAGGATCCATTGGTTAATCATGGAGTTGGCATTTGGGGGATCCAGCTTCACTTCCTATGGGGTAATTCTAAGTATTTGACTGAAAGCAAACACATAAAGAAACTGGAGCTCACAAACAACATGAGAAATGGTCAGTCCTGCAGCAAGCTCTTGCTATAGCTCTAAGCCATCAAAAGAAGTATCATTATATCCTATGAATTGTATTCAAGTTGGAAAACCTTTGCTGTGCCTCGACAGTTGCCTTGCATGTGTACAGAGCACATAATATAGATGGTGTCTTCTGGCCACTTGTAAATTAAGACAGCCTCAGAACAGTGTAAATTCGCTCTAGTGTTCATCCCCATCTCCTCCCGCCAAACTAGCTTGAGAATTGGAGACTTCAGCTGCTGTCTGGTGTAGGGCTGCAGTAAACACAGATGTTACTGGGCAGCTACTGTTACAGCAGGTTTTGTGGACAAGAGGGGATGCTTTGGTTACAGTTGTGTTTTCCTTTGTCTTTGGGAAAGCAGATTTACAGTCTTTGGCATGTGCTGATGCTGGCAGGTAGCATGTAAGGTGGTACTCACAGCTGAAGTCCTGGGGCTCAGGTGGCCTCCAGAATCGCTCCTTGTCAGATTTATACCTGAGATAGCTGCTTCTTGCTGTGCATCACTGGTGTTGCTTTAAGCAAAGGTGAAACTGTTTGGCAAGTTGCAGCTCTGTCACCTTTGGTTTTTCTGCTGAGAAAACGTGGCAGGTGCGTGCATCTCCTTTGGGAGCCACAAATGGTTTCATTTATGGTATCTCATGTCCTTTGAGGACATGGGTTTGATGTCTTTCTGCCAAGTACAGCCTGCTGGAGCATGCACCTGATGCAACCCTGGTCGTACAGACAGACCCCCTGGCATGGGCACTTAAGAGTCCAGGGACTAAGGGATTTTCTTTCTTTCTGTGTGTGCAAATCCTCGCTTCCACACACAGGCTCTATGTCATGGGAGAGGAGATGGCTTTTGTCCTACAAGAGGCCGGCTAGGGGGACTCTGGTGGGGTACCAACACCCAGCTGTGTTCTTGGGTGGCCCTTGTAGACGCAATGAAATACTGCAGCCCTTCACAACACGTGTCACAGTCACCTGGCACTGCGAGCAGGGCTCTACTTGAGCTGGCCTTGACAGACCATCCACCACGTGGCAGGAGAGGAGGTGGTTAGGTCAGTAGTGCAGCAGGACTGAGCAAATCCCAGGTACCCTGAGCTGCAGCATAACTCTTCAGAGCTGCAGCAGCATGCCCTGTCAGCCTGCCTTCGCTGCTGCCTCAAACCTGTGGGTTTTCATTAGACGTTGTATCTATCCTAATAAGTAAAATGGGCCCATTCTCTGGCTCTGAAGACAAGTAGCATGGCATGGTTGGTCTCTTCTCCCAAGTAACAGGGGATAGGACAAGAGGAAACAGCCTCAAGTTGCGCCAGGGGAGGTTTGGATTGGATATTAGGGAAAATTTCATCACTGAAAGGGTTGTCCAAGCATTGGAACAGGCTGCCCGGGGAAGTGGTTGAGTCACTGTCCCTGGAGGTATTTAGAAGACCTGTAGGTGTAGCGCTGAGGGACATGTTTAGTGGTAACTTGGCAGTGCTAGGTTAATGCTTGGACTTGATGATCTTAAAGGTCTCTTGCAACCAAAATGATTCTATGTCCTCGTGGCTGACCTCTCCTCCCCAAAACAAGGTAACCTCAACTGGACTGTCTCGCTGCCAAAATATGTTGGGGAGAGGGCTGGTGGGTCTGGACCATGACAGTCTGCTCTGGTGTGGACGGTGGTGGGGCAGCAGTGCTGTAGCCTGTGCTGTGGTCCTCTTTAGTTCCTGGTGTAGAAAGAGCCAGCAAGTCTCCAGTAGCACTGAGTCCGTAGAGCAGGGTAAGCGTCTGCGCATCAGAGGGAGAAGATACCCCCGTGGCTGGGGGCGCAGGACTGGGTGCTGTTTGAAGGTGTGCCCTGCTCTCTGCGGGACCTCAAGCTGTGAGGATGAGAAATGTCCTTTTTCTCCAGTAGCTGAGATGCTGGCTTGCAAAAATTGGGAGAAATACAGCATGGAGGAGTTCCAGCAAGGTCTTGCCACCTTTGTCAAGTAGCAGCCAAACTTGCCCCGCTCAGTGCCCAGGCGGGAAATAAACTTGCTAAATGAGTATATTTACTGCAAATGAATTTGTACCAAATCTTGTATGTGCAGCAAAATCCTCTTAGATGAGCATCTGATAAAGGATTAAAACTATTAAATGATTAAAAAATCCCCTCTGCCAAATGGTGAAATATGCAGATTATACGGTGCTTTGTTGTTTTGTTTTTCCCCCTGGCTTTGATATTCCCATCTTCCTTGCCCTGTTTGAGGGGAGGCAAGAGAAGGGAGAAGGGGCTCTGCTGCAGCCCCTGAGGCACAAGGGGTGCCAGGGAGGCTCGCAGGGCTGGGGGAGCGGTGGGAAACTCCATTCCCCTGCAGGAGGAAGAGGGGGACAGGACCTAAAACCTCTGCCAGCTGCATGCTGCCTCCTGTTTTTCCAGGAAGCAGATGGAT
Source organism: Pluvialis apricaria (assembly GCA_017639485.1). NCBI lineage: Eukaryota > Metazoa > Chordata > Aves > Charadriiformes > Charadriidae > Pluvialis > Pluvialis apricaria. Next base: position 23,646,619 of record CM030016.1, read on the forward strand.
TTATCCTTAGCATGGAGAGCTTTCCTGCTGGGAGAGACTGGGCATGCTGGGAGGCTCCTGGAAATTTGGAAACCAAAACTGGTGAAGCCAGTGCAGGGAACAAGATGAAACCCTACACGAGGGCTGTTCCAGGTAGGGTAGCATTCCAGGTGTGCCCACATGGGTACAGTCCCACCAGTAGTCCTCTCCTTACGCAAAATAGGGGAAGGGTTGCTTTCAGGCAGCTCCTGAGGTAGCTGTCTTCACCTGAGCTGCCAAGTCCCTGGTGAGGAACTTTTCCAGTCGTGGATGGGAGGACCATAAATGTTTCCTTCAGCTTTAGGAGACGTCGCCTTCCTTGGTAAACTTGTCTGCAGAAATATCCTGGAACTCAGCAGCTTCCTATTATTTGTAACATCTGCGTTGCAGGTACTGGCAGGTGGCCTTAGCTATGTTGGATGGCAGCAGGCAGGGAAGTGACAGGCCATGTCCTCTGTCAGAACGTCATTTGGCGGCGCCACAGGCACGTCACTGGGTGGTCTCCTTTGGGTGTGCATTGCCAAGCGTTCAGGGCTTGCTAGGAGTTACCTTAGTGGACAGTTTCAAGGCAATAATTGGGACAGCAGTCAAAGACCAAATATCAGATGAAAAGTGCCAAATATTCTGTTCTATGAGGGGTCCAGCTAAAGCTCCATCTGAGACTGGTTGTATTCAAAAGGCTCACTTGTGCTTTGCTCTCACCGTAAACCAGAAGGTGGGAGAAGGCTGCCCTGTTACTGTGCCTGGGGTGACTCCTGGTAGCTCTTGAGAGGAAGGTTTGGTGGGAGAAGGGGTAGGGAGAGGGTATGTTGTGGCCCTCAAAGTTGAAATGAGAATGAAACATCAGTCTGTCTGCTGTGAAAGGAGCTCTGCTGTGGGCTCGAGCAGAGCCAGGATTTCCCCTGGGCTGCCTAAGGCTTGTTTCGCGCTGTGGAGTTGGACCCACCAGCCAAGGGCTGCTGCTGGAAGTACCCGTTTCCCTGGTGTGCTGGGCACGGGCACTGCTCTGCTGAGGATGTTTTGGGGTCAGGCTGGATGAGATAACCGCTTCATTAATGTAACCCTGATTAGGCAGTCAGGGACCGCATCAGAGTCCAAATCATTAGGAGCTGTCAGCAGCCGAGCGTTCAAGTGGAAGGATGGGAGAGGAGGAAGGAAGAGCCAAAGGGGCTGTTGCAGTGGTGGTGTCAGCTCAGTATTTATGAGGGGAATAAGCCTCTGGTGTTTTATGGCCCGTAAGATGCTGTTTTCTCTGGGTCTGTTTGATTAGATAGGATTATCTCAAGGGCTTGAATGGCACATCATTGATTTCTGCTCACTTTCATGGGGACATTCAACAGCCCTAATCTATACCCTCTGTTTCTGAAATGCGAAGAGGTGACAGCCACTGCTGGGGGGCAGCTTGTCCCAGGAGGGGCTGTTTGGAAGTGTGCACCCCTTATTTAGTCTGACTCCAACTCTCCTGCTTTCCTGCTCTGTGCCCTCTGTTTTGATGGCTTGTGGGCCATCACTCACTGTCTCCCAAAATCAAGAGCTGGTAGGATGATTCTGTCTCCTTGATGTTTCAGGGAGAGCTGGACAAGAGCAGGAAGGGAAAGCGACTGGAGAGGAATTTAGCAGCATTGAGGGGTGACCAAGAAGACCAAAAGGCCACTGTTTCTAGCTGGTATAGCACTGTGGGAATGAGTCGTGGTGAGAAGCATGAAGAGGTAGGGACCAGGTTTAGGGTTATTGGGCAAGTGATGGGTTTTTCCAGCTTCCTGTGCCCAAACCCTTGTTTAGCATGCATCACCTGTGTGGAAACTTTGTAAAAATCCCATCCCAGGTACTAAACCCTTGGAAACCTGTCCTTGTGGATGTCAGAGTGCTTTGGGTAAGGGCAATGTGGCGCTGGCAGCAAAGTCAGGCAGGTGACCCTGACCAAAGTAAGTTTAAGTATTTAAGGGCTGCAATCAAGAGACCAGCCTCCCTCATTTCCATGTTGTAGCTGCTGGCAGAATCCTGAAATGAGATGGGGAAACTGCTTTGGTAGCTATTGTCCATATAGACTGGAGGCTGAGGGGTTACAGAGCAGACTTTTCCAACAGGGTAGTAGTCTTCTGGGTCTTTGTGCTGTGGAGGCAGAGAGCAGGGCAGAAGAAAAACAAGCATAAGGGAAGGCTTTCCTTTATCCTGGCCCATTAGACGTGGGGAAAAACCAGTGCATTTTCAGCAGCATTGGATTCAGTTACCGTGAGGAGAATTGCAGAGTATTTTGTGTTGCTTAGTGCGTGAGGGTGAAGGCAAGGACAGCATGGAGATGCGGGGGCTTGAAGGGACTGGAGAGGGTTTGGACCGTGATCTTGTTGGAAGGATCCTGGCTTGCATTTTGGCTCCCGCTTGCCTCAAGGCAGTCATCGGTGGGTAGGTTACTTCTGCCGCTTCCCTGTGCGTGGGGGATGGTGGCTTGTGAGCAGAGGAGCATTCTGACCTGGTGGCCGCCAGCGTCAACAGAGGGGCTGTCTGCAGGAGAGGCTGGTATGAGCTGCCGGGGCTGGCAGCACCTCTGGGCGTCTCTAGTAAAGTTCAGTGACTCTGTTCCACTTGGCATCACAGAGCTGATGAACTTAACAAGCTCAGGGGGCTCTAAAAGCACTGTCCTTGTTAGCTGGTCTGCTCTGGAAGCAGAGCCAAGGGAGAGCTGGGAAAGAGGAGCAGAGTGCTCACGGCATGGCTGGAGGAAGGATGTGGGTGGCAGAGAGCTCCTGGGATGGGGCTGAACGGGGGACCTGCGGGCAGAGGAGCTGGTGTGGGGAGATGCTTGTTATGATGGCGCAGTGCGATTTGAGGCCAGGGAGCAGAGCGCAGAGGAGAGGGTGGCAGGACCGCTCAGACCTTGGGGTTAACCATTCCTCCCATGGGAACTGCATTCCCTTTAACCTTCGGCTTCATTTTTTTGGAAACCTTTGAAGTCTTTTTCCCCCAGTTCATCTGAAACAGAGACACTTTTTTTTTTCTTTTTTCTTTTTTTTTTAAATTCAGGGGAAGTGCTGGCACTCAGCTCCTGCTGGGGAAAAAAGTGCAGGAGCCCAGCGCCTGCCGGTCCCTGCTCACACTGTACCCTGATTAGCAACTTGTGCCGGAGCCCATCAGCGCAGGAGGCAGTGCCCTTCAGGGAGCGTGGGATGGAGGGGAGCGTGGAGACATCTCAGCCCTCACTTTGAGGAGGCTTGCTGCCTGGTTTACCGCTGCTGGCGGGGCATCGTGGCTGCCGTCCTTGCTGCTGGCTCTGCCGTGCCTGCCTGCACGTGTCCTGCTGGCTCGCCTTGGCGTGACCCGCCTTTCGCGGCTAGCTCTGCCGCCTGAGCCTCTTTAGCCCCTTTTCCTGTAACGGAGGCATGAGCACACGCGAGGCAGGCCTCCCCTTCCCTCTGCCCGTCTGCCTGCATGGGCTCAGAAGCTGGTTTCTTCCCTCGGCCGATGCTCATGATGCTGCACAGGCATTTCTGGTTATGTTTGGAAGGTGGGACTTGGCTTAGAGAGAAAAGAGCGGACAGATTGGGTGTTAAGATGAGCCCTGCCAAACTCATTTCAAGAAGGCCCTTGAGGAGCCATTGGCAATGTCCAGCCTGTCCTAGCCCTTCAGCATTGGCTGAGGAATGTCCAGGGCTTGCCACCGCAGTAGTAAACCCTCGTCTTGGGCTCTCAGTCAACCCCTTAAAGCACCGAGGCTGGATTTCTCTTCCCTGAGGTCTGGAGGCAGTAAAAGCAACTGCCAGGCTATTTCAGAGCTTGTGGTGTCAGCCCGGAGCTCAGATGGATGCCAGGAAGCCCGTATCTAGCTCCTGCAAAAAAATTTCATCCCCAGGGAGTGAAATAACCTGTAAATCATTTTACTCCCATCCACTGGGACTACTTGCTACCATTAGTAGTAAAAATGGTCCTATAGCAACTATAGGCCACCTCCTCCTCCTCGCTCCCACTTCAGTAATGAAAACACTCCCTTCTCATCCATATCTCTCCATCCTGAAAAGTTTTAATCAAATAAGCCTGGCACACGCGCTCCTGAAAGGAGAATGCTCTCTGTCAGCCAAAGTCTGCGCCTGTTCCATTTTCTTCTGATTTAATTTTCCAGAGATTAAGATCCTGCTCATCTCCACTCTCAGAACTTGGCTGCCTTCGTTTTGTTTGTAGGTTTTACTCCAGTGGGTTTTTTCCTTTCTGTCAGTGGCTTTGTTCTGAAAATCCTGATACCCCAAGGTTATTGATTCCCGAGAACCCGGCCGGCCGTGAAATCGATAGGGAGCTGTGCCTCCCAGCGCCTGGCACCCTCTCGCCTACGCTTACACCCCACTCCTGAGAAGTGGCTTGTCATCTTCCTCCAAATGGCTTTGGCATGGCCGGCACGTGTTGCTGCTGAAGAGCATTTCTCACGTGAACGTGTTCTCTCCTAGCAGGGGGCTGTCTTCTGGCTGCCGACTCCCGCTTGCTGCCGCAGAAGGTTGTCTGTCTTTGCCGCCGTCTTTGGTTGAGCAGCTACATGTAGCCTTAACGGCAGTTAAAGTTTCACTATGCTAAAGCTGGGGTCAATCATGTGGATTTGGGAAGGTGGTTGAATCGCAGATTGCAGAATGGTTGAGGCTGGCAGGGACCTTGGGAGGTCTCCTGGTCCAACACCCCTGCCTAAGCAGTGTCACCCAGAGTGGGTTGCTCAGGACTATCTCCAGGCAGCTTTTGAGTATCTCTGAGGAGGGAGACCCCCGCAACCTCTCCTGTGCAACCTCTTCTAGTACTTGGTCACCCTCACAGTGGGAGGAAAAAAACCCAAAAGTGTTTCCTACAGGCCTGCAGAGATGATTAGGAGTTTGAAGCATCTCTCTTATGAGGAAAGGCTGAGGGACTTGGGGCTTTTTAGTCTAGAGAAAAGAAGACTCGGGGGGGATCTTATCAATGCTTATAAATGCTTACAGGGAGGGTGCCAGGTAGATGGGAACAGTCTTTTTTCAGTGGTGCCCAATGATACGACAAGAGGTAATGGGCACAAACTTGAACATAGGAAGTTCCATCTTAACATGAGGAGGAACTTCTTTCCTTTGAGGGTGGCAGAGCAGTGGCACAGCTGCCCAGAGAGGTGGGGGAGTCTCCCACTCTGGAGACATTCAAAACCCGCCTGGACGCCGTCCTGTGCCACTGCTGTAGGTGACCCTGCTGTGGCAGGGGGGTTGGACTGGATGATGTCCAGAGGTCCCTTCCAATCCCTGACCATTCTGTGATTCCTTGTGGTTTGATGACCCTCTTGTGTTTCAGTTTGTGTCCATTGCTTCTTGCCCTGTCACTGGGCGCCCCTGAAAAGAGCCTGGTTCCATCTCTTTACACCCTCCCTCCAGGCATTTATAGACACTGATAAGATCCCCTTCAGCCTTCTCGTCCCCAGGCTGAGCAGTCCAGCTCTCTCAGCTTTTCCTTGTATGTGAGATGCTCCAGTCCCTTAAACATTGTAGTGGCCCTTTTCTGGACTCTCTCCAGTAGTTCCGTATGTCCCTTGCACTGGGGATCCCAGAACTGGACTCAGCGCTCCAGGGGTGACCTCACCAGTGCTGAGTGGAGGGGAAGGATCACCTCCCTTGACCTGCTGGCTTTTCTTAAGGCGGACCTGGGTACCGTTGACTTTCTTTGCTGCAAGGGCACATTGCTGCCTCATAGTCAACTTAGTGTCCACCAAGGCCCCCAGGACCTTTTCTGCAAAGAAAAAGGGGGAGGAGTAAGGGTGATATCTTTGAACAGCCTGTGTTTAATTAATGGCTGGATTAAGTGCCTTCGTACCTCTCCCTGCTGAAGGTGTCAGCACTTGCTCGCACCCCGTTCCCGATGGCTTGGCAGACTGATGGGCTTTAGCTTCTACAAAGCACGAAGCTGTTGGTATTCTGCCTGGAGTTCCCCTGGTTCCCCCAAGGTACGTTTGATGCAGGGAATGCTGCACGTTTAGGGTAGAAGGAATCTCCTGTGTTTGTGCCAGTAGAGGGGAAGTGTCCCTAAAGCTGACCCCCACGCTGGCCTCGGGGGACTGTTGTTTGTGAGGAGACTGAAACACCCAAATATTTCCAGTGCTCTTTGCAGGCTGTGCAGATGTCTGGGGTCAGTGGTGACAAATTATGTAGATTCCTCCCCCTTCCCTCTATCCTTTCTCATTTCCATTATCTGCCTTTTGTCGAGGCTGTAATTTATTGCATTTTGCAACCTTGTAATTTATGGCTTTTTTTATAATTCTTTCTGAGCTTTCAGAAGTAACAGCTCCATGTACCCCAGTGCATTTCATTGTCACACTTGAGGCTCTCCCACCTCCCCCTGCACTTCCACTCTTTTCTTGTAACTTGCCTGTTTACTTGCTAAATTATTATTGTGCACTCAATAAAAATTGCATTTAAAAAGTGATAACTGAAATGACATTTAACATGGAAAGCACTTAAGCATAATTACACTATATGCATTACATCACTTTGTGACAGTTAATAAAAAAAAAATCTGAACGTTTTTTTTTTTTTGTTGTTGGGGGCTGTAGAGAGTGAGAGCTGGCATTTCATCATTTCTGGAAACATATTTTTTATTTTCGCTGGAGGGCTTTGTCCTGAGATTTTTCTGTCTCCTCCCTCACTGGTTAGCGCAGGTCTCCTGTATCTGGCACAGCGGCATAGGGTGAAGAAGTCAACCCTCTCATTCCGAGGGGTTCAAGCTGGCATAATGTGCTCAGAGTTTGATATGGCTTATTCCCAACTGGAAATTTTGATAGAGTTAGTTTATTTGGATCAGTGACTTGAGCAGACTTGCTGCTATCGCTTGGTCAGCACCAGGGCTGTAGTACGGGGGAAAGGGAGAAGGTGACAGCCCCCATGGCAGTAGCAGTTGCACATTGCTTTGGTCTACTTACGGAGACTGGGGTAACGGTGAGTGCCAACGTAGCTTCTTTGGCTCCTGGTTGTGCCCTACAGTGATTTTCTTTATTTTTTGTTTTTTTTCCCTGAGGGAAGCTGCTGCTGCCTGTAGCTGAGAGTTAAACAGTTAATGTCCTTGCTTTGTACTGTCCGATGACTTCTACAGAAACAGGGGAAGTGTGCCAACCCTTTGTGACCCTGCGGCTCATATCCTCACTGATATGACTACTTGATTATTAGATTACCTGCAAATCGCAGCTCCTTGACCATCTGCTATGCAGAGCTCCTCAGCTCAACCCCAGCATCTGTCCAGCCCGGCCGTGCAGACTGTGGTGAATTCCTGAGCAGATCAGCCCAGCTTCCCAGCTGTGGTTTCTTATGCCGTGCCTCATCCTGTCCTTTTCCTACCTACCTGCTACAGAATTTCTGCTTATGAAATGCCTCAGGGTGATCCTCGTTCCCTGCCCTTCTTCCTTTCTCCAGAAAGCGAGATGGGCCTGAGTCATATAGGCTGCAAACCAGGTCTGTAAATCGGGTCCCCATCTTGTGTGGGGAACCGCAACTGGAGATGGAGATTGGTGGTCCTGCATAACCAGGATGGTCTCCCCAGTAGGAACTGTGGTCTCCTTCCTTTTGGAGTCCTGAGCTGCTTGGAAAAGGGTGAGGGGTGGTGGACCCTTTCTGCACCATGAGCGAGGTGCAGAGACAAGAAGAGGGACCTTGAGTAGCAGGGCACAGGAAGATCTGCAAAAGCATTTGAAATGTAGCAAATGGGTGATAGGAGCCACAGCACTTGACATTTCCAGGCTGCATGTGAGGCATTTTTGGAGCAAGTCGAGATACAGAGCTCGTGTTTTCTGCAGTTCGGAGGAGTGATCTTTAGGAAGCAATGTCTGTGGCAGGTTTGAATACTGGCCCATGAATTAAAAGGGTAGTGGGCTTGTGAGGAGGTGAGAGTAGGAGGACAAAATGGAAGCATACCTTTATTTTAAAAAAGGAGGGGAGGGGAAAAAAAAAAAACACCAAACAGTGAGAACATTAGTGTCCATAAGCAAACTCCCCAGCATGTCTAGAAATAGTGTGTTGCTTTTCTGTGGTGGTGTTGTGACTTGCCCTTCAAGTTAATAAACTGTTAATCACTTTATGGGTCATTTAATTCAAAATGTTCACTGAAGCATCCTGAGGTTGAGATAAAGGAGTTTTGTGAACTCGGGCATTTTTTTCCCCTTTTTCTTCAAATGCACACATAACTAGAAACCATGCAGAGGCAATAATAACTAATATAGCTGGGAAAGTAATCTCCTGGAGAGATTACTCTATGCTTTTTCAGGGAGGAAAAGGCATTTCTGGTTGCTTGTATCTTTTTTTTTATTATGATTTTTCTGAGTTGAGCATAAAAAAGGGAGGGGGAGAATCTATCGATAAAATCCTCATCCGCTTGACAATCAGTCTCATCTGGGAACTACTTGGTGTTATCTTGGCTTAATTCATTAGTAAGAATAAAAAAGGCATTAAAAATGGACATCTCTATTGAGAGCACTTAATTCTTTGCAACAAGAGTCAATTATGTCCTATTGAGTAAGCCCCATGCAGAACCACTTACTTGTGAAATTCCTCAGCCTGATAGCAGACCTGGAAAAATAAGGCGGAAGGGGGGCGGAACCCTACGCGAGCCGGCGATGTGAGAAATACCTGTTTGGCCATGGATTTGCCCATCGCCTGGTTTGGGAGGCTGGGTTGCAGGGGCCGGTGACGCGGAGGTCTGTGATCTGCAGCTGGGGCTGCCGGAGGGAGAGAGGAGGGCAATTCTCCCGTGAACTTGGCAAGTGGCTGGGAGTGCGCTTTAGCTCTCTTAATGGTTTTATGGCTGAGAGTCTGTTGGAGTTTTCTTCCCCCCCCTCAATTTCTCTGGCACTTATTTCACAATAGCTCTTTGGTATCTAAGGTAGTGGGGCTTGAACGCTCCCGCAATGCGTTGCAGGGGATGCTCCTACGCTGCACGCACTCTGCTTTCAAAGAGGAGAGACTATGCTGTTTTTTTTGTTGTTTTGCTTTCAGTATGGGGTTGTACTGGGACCCCTTTGAGATGAAGGCGCATTCGCTGCCTCTTTGTCCAGGTGCTCAGGATGCACCCATCACTACAGAATCTGAGCGCCTAGCACTGGTGTGGAGCTGTGGGTGGGTTTGGTATTGAGAACTGCTGTCCACGTGTACAAGACCGATTGTTTCAGTCCATGGGATGTTGTTGAGTTTCTCTTTTCAGCAGGAATTAATTCCAGCAGCTTTGTCGCCTGTGTTATTCAGGAGATCAGGTCCAGGTTCCTCCTGGCTGTGTAAGCTGTGGCACTGGGCGTGCTGGGAACACAGCATCGATCACTCGAGGCAGAGGATTTGTCTAGTGACGACAGTAGTTTTGATAAGTTGGATGAGGAGATTTATAAATGGTAGGAAAGGGAACGGCGCTAAAAGGAGAAGCAAATTGTGAAGCATGTTTCCTGCTACAATTTTTGTGGCTAAAATTTGGTGATACTTTAAGATGTATATTGATCATCCAAACACACAGAGATATATGTGGTTTATATAATTGTCTAAGTTTTATTTATGATACAAAACCAAGTCAACGCTATTATTTATGAATATAATTGCAAACCTGCTTTTCTGTTACGTGATCAGCTAAACTCCACTGCAAAGCAGCCTTGAGGGTTGCCCAACTTGGGGGACAGTGACATGCTTCAGGAGTGCAGGAGTGAGCAGGGTGCCCATGCCATGCTGTGGGGTCAATCCATGATCCACTGGGCTTGGGGGAAGAAGCTGCAGAATAAAACCCTAACATTTGGAGCATGAGGCAGAATCCTACAGCTCTGGGAAATTATGGTTACCTCTTTAGAACTTCCTCCATCATTTCAGGAGGAAAGTTGGAAGGTGGCATTAAAAAGCACCTGCTACATTGCCATCAGATGTCTCACCATTTGAGTTTAAATGTCTCATCTGAAAGAATTCCCAACCAGGTTTCCTTTAAAGCAATCGAAGCTGCTTTGGTTTCAGCTTTTGCTGCTGCTGTTTAGAGCAATGCTAATTAACATTCTGGGCAAAGGAGCGGAGAGTGGGGAAGGGAAATGCTTATGATTTGTAAATGCCACTTTGCTCTTCTGGCACCGTCCCTCTGGGGAGAGGATTTCTTTCTTCTTGTTCTTGTTTCCCTCCCCACCCTCCCACTGTCTTGGAGTAAAGCTGATGGTTGGGCATATATTTCGCCTTAAGTGTATGCATAACTTTCACTGTGTCTACCTGTGTAACGGTGGGTGAATCTGCATGGATGTGAGGGTACGTGCGTGTGTGCGGAGCAGGAGCATGTTGCTTTGAGTGTAGGTGAACCCATGGCTGGTGCGTGTGAGCCTTTACCAAAGGAGGAGGCATGTGGCAGGCTTGTCCGTGCTACAAGTTCCCCATTCCCTTGATGATAAGCTACAAGCAAATGGGGATGAAATCAGAAATTGGCAACATGCTGTCAGGAGGGATTAATTTCTGTCCCTGATTAACTTTATGCTGGAACAGCAGGAGACTAATGCTTCACCATACACGCTGCCTGATGCAACCTTTTACACCGAGTAGATCTGAATCCATCCCCGGTCCCGCTCTCCCCTAGTTATGTTATCTTAGATCCACGTGGCAGGGCCAGTGCTCTGGGTGCGTAATGACAGGCCACATACGTAATTCCTAATGCTGGTGGAAAGTACTGAAAAAAATCTGTCGGTGCTTTGGGGGTCTGGCTTGAGCCGTACAAAAGTTTTGTTTCTGCTTGCAGTAGGTTTAATGCACCGGTCAGTCCCTAGAGGCTCCTGGTGGAATATTCATACCCTCCATTCCTGTGCTACCTTTCCCCTAAGGCTTCCACAACACTTTGCAAAAATTAACGGCAAATTCTTTCAAAGTGGGAGGTCAGTGAGACCATTCGGACACAGAAAGGTGATTTGCCCACCATCACACAGTCAGATCAGTACTCTGTGTGTGGCAAAGGGGGAATACGGACCAAGTCCGCTTGCTCAGCCGTAAGTGCCAGACAATTGCTCCCCACCTGTGCCTAAAGCTTAATTAAGATTGCACGCAGTCCTCGGGAGAGTGCAGGTGTGGAGCTGAAATAGCTCTGTGTGTCGACAGCGAAGTGCGCAGGCAGAGCTGTGTGAGGTTCCTGTAAGAACGGACGTGTCTGGAGCTCGGCCGCGTGTGCTCATGTGCAGGGGGAAAGGGCTGGGACAGCACGGACTAGAGCCCTCAAATATTGGGGAAAAAACTGAAGAAGGAGAGGATGAGGCAAGTGGGGACGCAAGCGTGCGTGCAGATTTGTGTGATGGTGTTTGGGTAGATGTGAGTGAGTAGTTCCAGCTGCTCTGGGGGTGCTGGCTCCCTCTGGCTTCCACACTGCGGGCGCTTCCCTGCACCCTGCTGATCCTGGGGTGTCATGGGGACCTGGGGACCGAGTTCTTCCCCATCTCTGGGACAGCCCTCCTGCGATCTCAGCAGTGTACATAGGCAGAGTTTGTTGGCTGCTAGGAGTGATGCTAGGATTGCAGGTCATCCTGCTGTCTCCTCTTCGGCCATACAGAGAGCAGAAACTCACAGCTCGTATGTACCTGCTTCTGCAAAGCCTGTAAGTCTGGCTCTGCCTGCGAAAGAAACCAGTTACCCTTTGTTCTCTGCCCCAAGCCTGTAACACATCTCCTGGTGAGTAAGTCACCTAGGCCAGTCGCATGATCAGCTATATCTAGCAAAGGGTGAGTGTTTTACTCTGCCTCGGTCCGTCTCTCGTGTTGAGGACCACCCTTCCAAGAGCTGAAGCTGACCTGCCCTGGCTGATACGAGGGAGAGGACGGGAGAACCCATGAGCTGCTGCTGCACCATTCAGGGCTGATGGAGGAGAATTTACCATCGTTAACCCTCCAAAATCCAAGTAGTGGCTGGCTTGGGAGGGAAGGTGCTCAGCGAGGTTGGCAGGAGATGGTGCAGCTGGGAGCAACTTCTGCCTGCAGCCAAGTGAGTGAGAACTCGCGTGTTGGGAACCTGTGAAGGGTTGATCCATGGGACGGTTACCCTCTGCTCCCCACCGAGGAGGAGTCCATGTCTGGTCCTTCCCACGATGATGGCGGGCAGCCCTGTGCCTTGCTTGTTTGTCACGGCCACAACTAAACGAGCAGCTGATTGAGAAGAAGGCTAGTGCAGGGGAGAGGGTGATTCACGGCTCTGCTAAGAGGTCCCCGCTGTATTTTCCCTTTAATTTGAAGGGCTCCTCAGCAGGCTGTCAGGGCTGGGATGCGGCGGCTGCACCTGCATGGCACTGGGAGGCTGCGTGCTAGCAAATCCTGCGCGGAAATAGCCTGGAGTGGGGGGCTGCGCGGCAGGCTGGGCTTAGCAGGCACATCTGACTGATGCCTGCAGTTTTTCACTGGCATAATCGCGTATTTTGGAGGTTGTTGAAGACGAGGAAGGTGGAGGAACAGGAAAGGGTGGAACACAGCACAGATGGATGCTGTGGAAGCCCCCCGTCGCCACAGTTTTGCCATTGCACATTGCTGCTAACCTTTGCCTCCTGCTCTGTTGTTCCACGTCAGGCTGAAGCCTCTCGTCGCCCCGCTCTCGTCAGTAATCAAATCAGGACTGGGGATCTCGGAATTCCTCAAATCTGCTCTCGCAATTCCTGTCTATTCTTCTACTGTCTCTCTGCCCTTCCATCAAAAAAATGTGTGCCTTGCTACACTCAAGACTTGGGCTCTGGTTTCTCTCTGTTCCCCACCCCCACCCCTCACTCCTGCTCTGTGCTTTCTTTTCCCCCCAAAGTTCTGGTTTGGGGCATCTGATGAAAAGTGCCCAGCTTTGACTGATGCCTGGATATTTGGGGGACTATTTTGAATAGCAACCTGGTGAAGAATCTACCTACAGCACTTCCTACTTGTTGCTGTTCTGGTTTGAGGAACCCACAACAATTTATTGTCGGTTAGACAATTACTCTCTCGCCCAATGACCCCTCCCCACCCAGGAAGAGGAGTCGGAAAAAGCAAGGAAACCTGAGGTTTGAAATATAAACAGATTTAATAGAATAAAACTAAATAATTACCATTAATAACAAGAAAGAACCAATATGGATCCCCGATACCCATATGAAACGTGTAACGACTATACTCAGCCCATTCTATCAGTAGAAGCTGTGCGCTCCCAGCAGGGGACAGCCAATGTGGGACACTGCGAGCGCTATGGCTTCAGGAGGAAGGGAAGGGCTCAGGAGTCCGGCACCAGGGCAAGAAGTTCTCAGGATCACAGTCATCATAGAAGAGAGAACTCCTCAGATAACTTTGTAATTTATATTGAAATGGTTCATGGTATGAAATAATCCTGTTGGCCAGCTTGGGTCAAGTGCCCGGGTCTCACTCCTCCTCATCCCTGCACCTGGAGTGCTCGAAACCACTGACACCTTGAAACCCTCACACCATAGCTGGCTATAAAGTAAATATTATCACAAATTCAGATACTAGAGTCTTCCAAAAATGCAGTCTTCCCAAGCATTAGAAGAGAAATTAGTCCTGTGTCACTCAAACCAAGACAGTTGCCTTAATTGTAGTTTGAACCCAGAACACTTGGATATGCAAAACATGAACTTGTGGGGAAAGAACAAATGAATTTGAGTTTTTTAGCCTACAAACATAGAAACTAAAGCAGGACAAATCTTCAGATATGTAATGGGGCACAGCAGCACGAGGCAGAAGTGCCCGTTCCTCATTAATTCTGGGTCTTTCCACCAAGAATGCTATTTTAATTTGCAGCAAGGGATTTTCAGATTTGGCATCATAAAAAGTTTTCAAGTAGGATCATGAAGCACCAGAGCATTTTGTCTTCTGAAGCGCAGGAATCTCCATTGCTGCATGTCTTTAAGAATAGGTCAGAGGAACATGTTGGGAATGAGATAACTGTGATACTAATGTTAGAAATGACATTTCCGTGATCATAGAATCATAGAATGGTTTAGGTTGGAAGGGACCTTGAAGATCATCGAGTTCCAACCCCCCTGCCACAGGCAGGGATACCTCTCACTAGACCAGGTTGCCCAAGGCCACGTCCAGCCTGGCCTTGAACACCTCCAGGGATGGGGCTTCAACAACCTCTCTGGGCAACCTGTTCCAGTGCCTCACCACCCTTAAAGTGAAAAACTTCTTCCTAATGTTTAATCTAAACCTGCCCTCTTCCAGCTTAAAGCCGTTCCCCCTCGTCCTATCACTACACGCCCGTGTAAAAAGTCCTTCCCCAGCTCTCCTGTAGGCCCCCTTTAGGTACTGGAAGGCCGCAATAAGATCTCCCCGGAGCCTTCTCTTCTCCAGGCTGAACAGCCCCAACTCTCTCAGCCTCTCCTCATAGGAGATACCCCCAATGGAAGGTAGTATCTGAGCAGGCTGATGAGATCCCTCCCAGCCCTGTTCTCTGGGATGCTGCAGAGGTTTCTGAATCTTTTAGTGGAGTCTCTCTGTTTGGATGTTGCATCTCTGGAGGTTGCCTTCAGAAGAGACATCCCGTGGGATCTCTGTGGGTGTGTATCTGTCCTGCCCTTGGGCCCCTCCAAGTGCTGAAAACTAAAACCTGGGCTGGGTTCCTCAGCTGGAGGGTTTGGTGCTGCTGCTCAAGTCTTGCTGGTGAGGCTTTGGAGGTGGGACTAAGTTGGAAACCTCAGCTTTGCAGAGGGTCACCTCTTTATTAAAATCTCCAGCTATGTGGTGTATTTTTGGTAATGTCTCAGTTTCTGGACCCCCTGGCTCAGGGAGCAGGAGGCACTGGCAGGAGAAAGGGTGAGTCTGGAAACATGCAGAAGAAAGCTGTCTACAAGTCTATTCTCCGTATTCTCTGGGGACAAGGCAAAGCTTTATGAGCCTGTGCCACAACAGAGAGGACTTTATGTTAAACATCCGTAAGGACTTTCTGGACAGTAAGGACTTTCAAGGACAGGCTGGCTAGGAAAACACTGGAGAACATCAGCCAGGGAAGCCTGGTCTCTTCACCACTGGTGACAAGAGCAGGGCTTTTGAACAACACAGGTTAGGGCGACCCTCCATGAGCCAGAGGGTTGGGTTGGACAAGCTGATCTCTTCCAGCCTTGCTTCCAACAAGTTTGTGCGTTTACAGAAATGCTTCCGGTGTTTGAAATTAGGGAGAAAAGCTTGTAAACGTGAATCTCTGAAGATCAGAGAAAGCCCCAAAACCTGCATCAGAAGGTAAATCAAGAGAATTGCAAAGTTGCTATTTCTAAAACTTCAATTTCTTTAAAATAGATCATTACTCTGCAAAAACCTGTAGGGGTAACTGTTGACAGTGCTGACTTATGCTGGCCTAGATTTCAATCGCTCTAGCTCTAATAAGAGATTTAGTTTAATTCCATGTCGGTGGAGTTATCCCAAATTTGCATCGCTGCAGCTGAGAGCTGAATTTGGCGTGTGGTAGCCATCAATAAGAATAAAAGGCAGCGTGAGGTAATTGTTACTCTTTTTCTTGTGTAGTTAGAAGGAAAACCTGCAAAATGTGTCTGAGAGCTTGAGTGTTAGAGGCTGCACAGCCCAGCCTTTTTCCACAGCCCTTCCTACAAAAAGCAGCAGCTTTTCTGGAACAGAAGATAAAGCTGTTTTGGGAAAGAAGCCTGGTTATTTATTTAAAGTCAAGTCTCTGAGGATCCGAGAGTCTTGCATTGTGCGATGCAGAGCGAGCGAGGGAGCCCTGCGCGCTTGGGGTGTGCTTGCCGGGAGTGGGGAGCAGCCTTTGCCCAGCTACAGCGGCTCTGCCCCAGGCACTGCCGCCGTCGGTGTGCCTCAGCAAGTGGGGCTGGGGCAATGCTTTCCAGTTTCTCTCGTAGCCCTGATGCTCCTTTCCTCACCCTGCTCGCTGCCAGGAAAACTGAGGCTGGTGAGATCCCGTTTTGGGTCTGTATTGGCTTTTGTAATTTCACTGTCCTAAACATTTAGCCTCGGAAAAGAAGCAGCACAGTAAAGGTAAATAAAGTTTTGAACCGTCCAGCAACTGCGAGAAGGGCAGAACTGCAGCCACACAGAGTTCAGGGGTGATCTGAGAAACAGAGAAGTTTCTTGCTTTATCTTTCCCTAACCACGTCCTCTCTGGAGCTGTCAGTCCCAGCACAAACCCTCTCTCCCTGCCTGGGCTTCCTGCTCCATTCTCCCTCTCCTCTGAACCCTCCTTTGGTGTCCCCTTCCTCCTGACCCCTGCGCTTGTCCCGGTGGGTCCAGCGTGGTGCTTCCGTGGAGTGCGTGCCCCTCTGCCACAGAGCGCTTTAACCTCTTTTGGTTAAGCTGACGATCCATTCCAAAATTGATTTTAATTTTTGCTTATAGGTGAACCAGTGGGAAATTGAGTTCTGTTGAACCGATATAAATCAAGTATGTATTTCTGGAAGAGCTTCACGTGGGAAGGATTTGCACCGCTGTATCAATGTAGCTTTTGATCTGACCTATCCCTTGCTGTGGTAACAACGTAATTTCATTCTCTTAGGGACAACAGGGTAAACCTAGCATGATCCATAGTGCGAAGGCACTGACTCTGATAGAAATAGTATAAAGATGAGATATAGCGGACTTGTGCATCTTCATGTGTGACAACATCTCTCCTAAGGTATTCTAGGTGCAATTTAATGATGCTGATCTGAAGTACAGCTGTTCTGTATAGACGTGACTTAATCAAACTGGTTAAACCCTTCTGCATATATCCTGTAGGAAAGCAGTTGAGGTACCTTTTAAAAATATGGTGTTTTCCTTACTAAAGCTTTTCTTATGCCCCATATAACCTGGAGAGCAGCCAGAGTCAAGGATCGGGTTGGGGTTTTTTTGTTTTGTTTCTGTTTTACTGTACGAGTGTATATTGTCAGAGAACGTGTGATCCCTGAACGCATTTGTGCATTTGTCCGAGATGCTGTAGCTGTTCTCTCCCTCTCGAACATTAGCACAGCAGGCTCCGGTGGGCTTGTGCCCTGACCTGGCAGCAAGACCCACGCCATCCACACGGCTGTGAGTGTGCAGTGGAGTACAGGGGCAGAGCTCCCACCCTGGTTGAGACCTTATGTTTTCAACTGTGCAGTGATTTATTTTTACAGCACTGTATCTGAAAGGAGAAGACTGAGTTTGAAGTTGTGTGGTACTGAATTACCCTGCAGAAGATTCACGCTCTGCAGACACCCAGGCAGGTCTGTTGCTCTGAGAGATCCCCATACAAGGGTTTGGGCTGCTGAAGACTAAAAGCAGCTTTCCAGGCCAGGAGAGGTTTTCTATAATCCAGGCTAACCATGCATAGCCCTTTATCCCTGTCTAGTTGCTAAATTATGCATAGCAGTCTCAGGTCTGCTTTGGGGCTGGCAGGCCTGAAGTCTCAGCTGCAGAGGCTCGCTGGCCGGGGCTGAGCCAGCAGAAGTCCAGCCAGTGCCAGTGCCACAGAGGATGGGAGACATGGGTGCCAGTGCTGGACGGGGAGTGCTGGAGCAGCTCCACCTCTCCATCCCTGGTGGGGTGCACTGCCTTCCTCTCGTCCCCTGTGTCCTCTGTGCTACTGCTGCCTTTTAGCAGGCTCTTTAGTGAAGGAAGGAGACCTTAGTTCCACGGTTTGTTTCCTTCAATTATAGTTGACCATCCCTGAGGAGCAGCTAAACTGCGCTTTTCCCGGTCCTGCTTTTGCGGGAGAGCTGTGAAGAGCTGCTCAGAGGGTGCTCGCTTTTTATTCGGTAGGTGGAAGGAAGGAGCGGAGCAGGGAAGTGGCACTGTGCGAGGAGAGAGGGAGATGGGGTTAGTAAATGTCAAGCTGTTTGCCTCCTGCACGCGCTCGAGCGCATCCACAGGCTGCAGGAGCAGCAGCCCTCGCTGAGGACAAGGCGGAGGTGGTGGCAAGGGGCAGGTCAGGCTCCACGGGACTGGCTGCACACACTGCTCCTGAGGGGCCTGCGCTCGGGGCTCTGCTCACAGAGCCACGTCCTCAGGGCTGGTGGCACCCATGGTACCAGCTCTGGGTGTTGGCCTGAGGCAGATTCGCAAAGCCCTCGCTGGACTGCAGCACCACTGCTCACCTGTGGCCGCTTCCACCTGCCTTCCCCCCTCCTGACTCCTGGGCAGGGAAAACAGGGTTATAGCCCCTCCCTGGCTATGTCTGCTTTGCCAGAAGGCCATCCCCGTGCCCTCTGCCAGTCCCCATCCCCCTCGTCCCTGCGGTGGTGTGTGATCTGCTCTGCACAACATGGTACAGGCAGCACCGATTGTCCTGGCGGGCTGTCAGCGAGGCTGCTATCACTCTTATCACTGCCTGCTTGATTATCCCTGACGCTGCGCCGAGGCTGACATCCTCCTAATGTAATATAGACACCACGATGATTACCATCATTGCAAGAACTATAAGCACCAGACTATGAAATTTAACAACAGTAGGTGCAGCAGGGACGAGGGGCGAGACGGGAATCGTGCTGTCTCTGCTCTCTGCCTGTGGCCCTGAGCAGTCTCCATCTTCCAGCAGGATCTCTGGGGTTTGGCACACCTTTTCATCCCTGTTACCCATCCGCAGTGCTCCTTGCTCAGCCTGGACCATCTCATGGTGCTCTTGCTGGTCGTTTATGGTGCTGGGCAATTCTTCTCTAGGCTCCCTCTTTGTCAGAGGGGTCTGTTCGGTGTGCCCAAGGCACAAGCAAGTCTGCTCAAGGGTTCCCCCGTTCCTCTTCAGTGATACCCTGAGCGGTGGGAAGCTGGCAGGACCCCACCGTAGGCGAGCTGAGACTCAAAATGGGCCAGAGTGCCGCTTGTCTGGCGGAGACCAACAGATCCTGAAGCTCCAGGAGAAGCACTAGGCGAGCGCCTGAGCAAGCGGCTCCTCTAAGGGCAGGTATCCTGCTGCGGTATTTGCTGTACCAAGTAATTCCCTTTGCAGAGACCACATCTGGGTCACGGTACGCAGCTGATCAGTGCAGGCCTGGCTGCGGGAGCTTGAAGTATCCCCCTGAACACAGACCTTCCCTACCCCCTGTAATAATGCCAGGTGGAAAAACCCTGTTATTTTCATGGTGTATGGCTTTTGCAGGGCATGACATGGCACAGTCCCATCTCTGGGGTGTGAGGGGTTCTCTCAGGTGCGCGAGGCTGTTGTGCCTGTAGAGGTGCGGTTTGGCCTTTGCCTCCCTCGCCTGGAGCACCCCTGGGTTGGGGTGGGATGCTCTGGGAGCAGGAAGGCAGCCCGCTTCGTTGCTGCGCATAGTGCTTTGCTCTTTTGCAAACATGCCAGGTTTGCACTGTGATTAAACGCTGGTGTTTGGACTGCAGCTGTCCAAACCAGGTGTATTCAATTCATACCTGGGGGGGGGGGGGGTGTATAATTTCTGGAAGATGACTGTTACCCAGACTTAGATGCCTTTCCAGTGGGAGCTGGAGCACTGCAGCCTCTCCCAGTAGGGTGCAGGGCTCAGCCCCCAGCAAACCCCAGCTGGGGCTTGAGCTGTGGCTCCAGCCTGTATCCTGGCCCAGTGATGCTGAGAGCTGCTGGGATTATCAGCTGCTGTGTTAGGGTTCAGCTTCTCGGTGGTTGTTGCTGCTGTTTTTAAGCGAGGTGGAGAAGGCAGTCTTGAAGATGCTGCTGTGCGGGCAGAGCCGAGCGCTGCCCCTCTGACAGCTTGCTTTTGGGGAAAGGCTGCTTCTTGGGGGCTGTGAAATGGAGCTGGGTGGGGAGAGGGAAGAAGGAAGTCTGTTTTAGAGCTCGTGTGTACCCCACCATCCCAGCCCTCCTGTCAGTGTCCTCCCTCTTGTCCTGGGCAAGGAGGCTGGAGACTGGCCCGGCTGCTACGCAGGGAGGCCAGCGCCCGCGGGGGACAGCGAGGTTGGGGCTGATGAGGCAGTTTTTACTTTCCAGTGATGCCCGAAGGCACACGTGCTAATGGTGTTGTACAGGGAGCTCCACCAGAGTTTATCTTCCTTCATGTTTTATCATCCGATACCTTGACCCATGGGAAGGTGCCGGGTCCTCTTCCGACAGATCATTGAGTAGTGACTTCGGCACTCATAGCAGTATTTCTGCACCCTTTTCTGTTCTGGCTCAGGCTGCCCAGTTTCACGGTGCTGGGTGCGCTCATGGGGAATTGGGGAGCGGCAAATGCTTTCTCTGAACCCTGGCAGCTCCCGGGATATATAGGCACAGAGGGAATTAATAGCAGAGATGAGCATCATTTCTTGTGCATTAGGAGCAAGGCAAACAGGTGAATTTAGAGAATGGATGTTCTGAGGCAATATCAGATCTGCCTCTTCGGTTATACAGTTGCTGCTGTGAATGTGTATTGGCAATTGGTTGTGGTATCAGCTCTGCTTTTTAGTAAGGCTACTTAGCACTTCTCTGCTGGTTTAGATCATCTTCTCAGCTGTTTGTAGTTGCACTATGCTTAGCAGTATTTGGGATTAAATTTTTCATGTCGCAGGTTGTCCTGAGCTGTTTGATTTCCGGCCCCCCCCCCCCCCCCCCCCCCCCGGCACCATTTTTTTAATTTTTTTTTTTTTTTTATTTCTACTCAGTACTTTCTGTTATTTTGCCTGTGTTAATGTTTCCCCCTGCTCTTGCCACTTACTAGTTCACTCTCAGCATCCACTGCTGGACTCTTCATTCCATTGCCATGCCTGGATCTTCTGGCTACTGCGTCCAGCTTCAGCCCTTCCCAAACTTTTTATTGAGATTTTGCAGTTTATAATTTGGTCTCGATCCCCCATCCCCTGAACAGAACAGCTTCCTCCTCTGTGCTGCCCGAGGGCTAGTGCCTCCGTAGGTGGTTCAGGGGCTCTGTGCAGCCCCTCTCCTGTCCAGTAACTTCAAGTTTGCCAGCCAGGTTGGGCAGGGCTAGTGCCAGGGGCAGTATTACTTGCCTCAGCATGGCTGGAGCGTTGTGGGATTGGGCTTCACTCTCATGTTCCTGCGTTGCCACCCGCTCGCCCTGCCTGTCGGGGGGGCGGGACACGCAGACTGTGAGGGGATGGGGTGCGTTCACGAAGGGGTTGCGAAGTAAAACACAGTCTGCCAAGAGCGTGCAACCTGCACGCCCCTTCTCCCTAAGGGTGCCGGTACGGTGGGGTATGAGTATGTGGAATCAGAAGCAACAGTTTCTTGACTCTGAGGTCACTGCTGTTGCAAAATTCAAACCCAGGTCCCAGAGCACCGCATTGCAGGAGAATTTCAATGAGAATGGCTTTCTAATCTGGACAAAACTAAGGGCTTTTGCCATTGCTGAGGAATGTTTGGGATGTCTTTGGCCAGAAAATTCAGCCTCCAATTCAGCTCAAGGAAAAACCCAATATGGGAAATGTCACCTCAGATAAGTGAAAGGCGGACAAGTTCTGAACAACCCGTAGCAAAATGCTACAATGGAGAGCTTGAAGCTATCTTAATTGCCTGGAGTGCTACCATTCATTCCCCTGCCTGTCTGGTACGTTCTTGTGCTCGTATGGTCACTGTTAATTCATGCTGGATTGTTCTAATTAACGCCGATGAACTGTTCAGCCAAGAAGACTGCGGAGCTCTGCAGCTGCAGAGAGGGCTAGAGGAACATCTCCTGGTTTCTTTTTCTGGTTTTTTCCTCCCTTGTGGACAGGCACCGTTTTTGTCCGTAACCAATAGGAGCCAATTTTCTGTTTCATAACAGGAAAATACTAATGTCAGGACGCCCTCCTTACCCAAAGCCTTCTCCTTGAAGATTGCTCCTCTTTGCTTTCCTAATTGCCGCTGCTCAGCTGGAGGTAGTGCGCGCCTTCCAAACACATTATTTTGTTATGCTGGTACTTACCAAAGGGAAAAAAGAGTATGAGAGAATATTGCTGTGTGTCGAGCATTCCTCGCTTTAACACTTTCTGTGCTGATGTGAGACGTTTTTCCCCAGCGCGGGATGTTTTGCTATTGGCAATACACGCTTTTTGTTCTGAAGCTCAGGGTGCGATGGAGCTCTGATGTGAAGAACAGCTAGAAATCACTTCTGCTGGAGTCCGAGGATGCCTCTAAAATGTGTTCTCTTACTAAAGCATCCTCTTTGGAGTCACTGCACTCACATAATGATCACCTATAATAAGACAGAAGTTGCCGAATTGGTGTGATGTACGAGTGGTTTGGGGACCAAAATGTTTTGGGATCAGGTTGGCTGAAAACTTAATGCTTGGAGTTGCCCTTCCTTGTAGACTGGCGGGTCTGGAGCTTGCGAGAGCAGAGCCTCGGGGAGGGTGCTGGAGCCATGCTCCACGTGTTTCTTAGGGACTGAGGTGTCGGACAAGGATCGCAGATGTTTGGCTCACTGCGTCTCTGCTCTTGGCTCATGGGCTGTACTCTTGCAGGTCAGTAACCAGGAAAATTCACAAAAATGCTGTTTTCTTCAGAAACTTCAGTAATGAGGAGGTCTGAGCCTTTTGTGTGCCACTCCACTGACAGAGGTGGGGTGGGTTACCATCCTGGCAGCCAGAACAGGTTACCTGAATCCCTTGGGGCTTTTTTGGGGGGAAAAACCCACAAACAAACAGTTGCCTGGAGTAGAGCTAGAATGGAGTAATGATGTATGCGGGCACAAGGCTGCTGGGAGAGGCATGCTGTCCAGAATTTCCTGGTGGCATGAAACAAAGGAGGAGCTCAGGCAGAGCAGGGATCCCAGGAGGGCTGCAGAAAGCAAAGTTGAAGCCTGAAGATTAACCCCGTAGGTCTGGAGGGACCGTGCAAAGCCAAAAGAGCAGCCTTTTGCTTAGTCTCTGAGCGTACTCCTGTGGCTTCAACCTCAGAAACCGCTTTGTTTAACCATGAAAGGAAAGGAGAGGTTGTCTCTGCTCAGGCTCTGGAATTCATTGCCAGCTGCCTTTCAGTGACTGCATTTGCTTCCTGCTCGTTAATATCTGGAAAAGAAGAGTGGAGTAAGTAGTTTCCCAACATATCAGGAGGGTCTCATCCTGTTCTTGAGCTGTGTGATGTGCTGCTGTCCACATTCTGGGCACCTGCCTGCCCGTACCTTTATTTTTGCTGGCCCCACCAAGAGAAACAGTTGTGGTGGCATGAGCCAAGCCTCTCCTTAGCCCTGCCTTCATGGTGCCAGCATGGGGCGAAACGTGAGGGGTTCTGAGGTACGTGTTTGTCTTGTGGAAGCTGGTTTTTACTGTTTGTGTTTGAGTGGTGTGCCGAGACCCAGGGCAGGGGCGGGCAAATGTTTCATGAGAAATGGTTTCTGCACCACCTGGTCTCTTCCTTTGTCGTAATGGCCAGGTCTGCAACAAACCAGCAGTTGCAGGCAGAGTATTTCACCTCTAATGAAGCTTCAGCAAAGAGGGTTTTTAGTCCCGTGGGAAGCAATGATTCAGCTCCCAAGGATCATGCAAGCTCGGGTAGGTGCCAGACATGCTTAGCATGGAAATCACAGTTAAACATGGAGTCAGCTACCTCCTTGGGGAGGTCCAGCTCTCCTTGGAGGGTTTTCTGCTGCTGGATGTCTTCATGTCTGGAATTGCAGGTATTTGCAAGTAGCCTGAGGATTCAGAGAGAAGCAGAATCATGTTTGCTATGAGGTTTTCTTCATGTATCTTACTTAAGAATAGATAAGGCATGAGGATCTTTTTTTTTTTCCCTTATCTCGGATGATTATAAAAAGGTCTTCTCTTTTACCCTGTGTTGGTTGCACCTGAGTTTGCAGACAGGCCAAAAGTTAATAAGTCAGAAAATGGTCTGAGGAGGTGACTGAGGGCTTGGTGGTCACCAAGCCTTGTGGTGGGACTGAGCCTTTCTTGCTGGGGCAGTGGTGATGCCAACAGCATGTCCCTTGGTGCTGGCGTTGTCCTCTGCAGTTGTGTGGTGTGGCTTGGAAGGGCATGCCCACGGGTCACAGCTACACCCTTTGGGCACAAACATTCAAATCCAGGTAATTGCATCTGGTCTTCAGGATAATCCCAGTACAGACCTGTGCCCCCCTCCTCTTTCCCCACCACAGCCTGGCCAAGTTCTGGACTGGTTGTAGAAATCTTGATTTTTCTAAGGGTGCCGCTTTACTATGGCTTGCTTAGAGACAATGTTTTATCCTACTTCGTGTGACCCCCCTCTTACTCTCATTCCTGGTACCCACTGGTGCCTGCGCCCGTGCTGCCAGGCTCCGCACCTAACGCAGCCTGCGGGCAGTGCACGGGGCTGGGGGCAGGCAGACCAAGGTTGGTCTTGCGTTGGCAAAACCCATCAAGTGGCCTTGGGGAGGGGGCACGCGAGTGGTCAGTGGGCTTTAGGGGGTGTGTTTGGGCGAGGGAGGCGCAGGAGGAAGCGCAGTGGCTCTGCCTGTGTCCCTGGTTTGGCTCCACAGCGGTGGGGGGGTAGGCAGTGTGGTGGGCAGCTCAGGCTTTGAGTGAGCTGGGGATGCTCGTAGCCTGCAAGCATGAAGGAAGGCAGCTATAAAGCCAATGGTGTGGACAGCTGGTCAAATGCGTTTTGTTTTTTTTTCCTCTAGTTGCAAAGCCTTTCTTCCCTTGTTCCCCTCATTTCGAAAGCTGATATTGTTACCTAATCCACATTGCTGAAGTCCTTCTGTGTTAGAGGATCAGCTTTTCTGTGGGAAGACTGCTGTACTTCTCTCTAATATTGACTGTCTTTCTTTCTCTTGTTTCTCTTCTAAGATCTACAATGAGAACAGAAACCTGTTTGAAGTCAAGGAGAACGTGCCCAGGAAATTGGTGGAGAAGGTCGCAGGGGACATCG